>CM061133.1:349209876-350472472 GCA_030789695.1 Scilla litardierei
AAGCGATCAAAAGGTCCCAAAATATATGAGTGCTACTCCCAAGTGTATGAAATCGATCAAGTAATAAACCTGGAGAGTCATGTATCGAATCCACGGGACAATTGACATGCAATACCAAAAGAAACAGTCTCTAAAGAGTAATAAAACGATGAAAAGCTACCACCTTTAGAAGGTGAAAGAATCGTGTCAAGAGTTTTAAAATAAACGCGAAAGCAGTCCTAAAACAAGAACGGGGAAGTCGATACTAAGAAACCAATGAGAGGATCATGTGTCGGTTGTAGTTTCTATTACGGCATTAATGCCGGCCCATATAATTGAGGCACACATACATTGAAAGCCCAAGCAAACATTTCTCCGACCATCCGGAATGGGAACTAGCCTGAACGGAAGATCGCCTCTATCCAAGGAAGCTTGCTTCGCCGAGCGACAATCTCGCCATACCAGCAAGAAGCTCGCCTTCCCGATTGACAAGCTCGCCATACCAGAAAGAAGCTCAGATACTCTCCAACAGGAAGCACGGTTGGACGGTCCGAATACACCAAGCTCGGTCGTCGAGCTTGGGCCCAACCAAGGGCGGCCTAACACAAATATCTCTGACAGGGTGACGCATGGCCACCTACCCCCCATTAATGCCAGGGGTTAAGGGCGAGAATTTTATGACCACCCATGGCCTCTCGTTAATGTATCTAACACCATCTGACACCTATTAAGGCATAAATATCTCTGACACACCTCGCCGACCTATCACTTCTCCTCCAGCTAAGCAAACTCGATAACTGATGGGACAGCGAGCAACCGACTCTCAGCCCTATAAATACACCCTCCAGCCACCAAGGAGGGGGTTGGTTAGTTGAAATCCTTAGCTCATTTCCAATATTCAAGGTCGGATATCCCCATATATCTGTGCCTTCCTCATAAGCTCGCCACGCTTCGTCGATCCACCTTAAGATCGCCAAGCATATCCGACACACTTATTTCAAGTCATCCACTGACTTAAGCATCGGAGAGGTTACGGGCTGACAGTCAGCCCCGCCTTTCTGATGAGTTATTATTGTCACAGGAAGCTCGCCTCAGCTACCAGGAGAAGGCGGCCTTGGGCGACCTCGAGGCGACCTTGGATTCTTCACCTCCGAAGCGTATTCCGAGTCGTGTTAACATCGCCATCAAACCAAAAATTGTAATCATTGTACCCGTGATTCCCATTAACTACAAATCTCATTATTAGGAAGATTTGACCCGCAACAATTGGCGATATCTATAGGAATCAAGGGTTACACCCATGTCAGGCTCTACACATCTTCACCGCAATTCCCGCCATGGTAAGTCGCCCGACGTCCCCCCCCGCCACATCCGAGAAGATCGGGACGACTTAAGACACTGATCGATGACACTCTAAGGCCGCCTTTGGACGAGCAGCCTCGTTCTCCTAGAAGAACTCCCCCAATGAATCTACCCCTTGAGGGGTTGGGCGTTGTCATTCTAGACGCGGCCCTCGGGTCTACAACAATTTTCAAAACTTTACTAAAATGATGGAAGAGTGGACCATTGCCAGACAAGCGTGACCACCTCAGGCAGAAGGCCCCTCCGGACCCCGCCATGTGAAGAGAGACCTCCTCTCCCAACTTGATGAAGAAGCAGCCGCACAGCAAAGGCAATTCGATGAGGCAGAAGAGACCGCTCTACAGAGGGAGTTCGAGGAGGAGGAGGAGGCCGCTCATCAGAGGCGATTGGATGGAGAAGCGGCCATTCGACAACGTCGGTTCCTCGGTGCTGAGAGGGAGAGGTTGCAAGGGGGGAGCCAAGGAGTCCCACTGGCGTCGGCCTTGATAGAACGGGGGAGCCCCATGCTGGACCATCCTACTGAAAGCTATCGTCGCGGGAGATCGCCAAGCCCGAGACGAGAAGGAAGTGTTGTTGGGGATGTATGTCCTTAGTTCATTTGTATTGGATGCAAATGGATTTTAGAAGTCGCAAAGAGTTTGCGATATAAGTTTAGAACTTTAAAGATGTGGAAATTTTGCATATGATGCAAAAGGGAGAATTAAATGCGTCGTAAAATGTTTACGTACATATTTAAACGCATTAAACGATTACCTGGATAACGGAATCGTCCCGGTCTAAACGCAGGTTCAAACCGTGTCAAACATGTACTCCAAACGTGCAAAATAGAGCCAAAATAGCGTGAGAAGGCCCATATAGGGCATTGCGGGTCGGGCCCGCTTCAGCGGGCACCCGACCCGCGCCCTTGCCCGTGAGACGGGTAGGCGTGCACCCGCGCCTGCCTGTAGTGGGCAGCGCCCCGCCCGCATGCAAGCGGGGGCGCCCCGCTAAGGCGGGTGCGCGCCCACATCTGCCTGTAGCATGCAGGGCCTGCCTGCTTGAAGCAGGCGAGGCCTCGCCCGTTGCACGCGGGCTCGCGCACGTGTACTGTGCAAGCACCAGCTGTTGCTCGTACACGTTGACACTTGGGGGCCCACATGGTTGGCCCCCTGCCTAGGGTTGCAAACCCTGGGCTTGGCTGTTTGTGACGGCTCAGTTTTTTGCAAAAAATTGATTTTCGAGCATCTTTGAGACAACGTTTGAGGGGTCAAACGAAGTCAGAATTGAGTGTCGTTCGAACCTACGCGTTCACCGTTCAACCCTCTTCGATTTGATAGGTTGTATCACTTGCGAAGACCAATGGTGAGGGAGGAAAAATTCACCAAAGTTTGGCCTTTGTGAAAGGCAAACTTTAATTAATTTTTCTCCCAAATTTTTTAGTTCCACATCGGATATGGATTAAAGGGGAGGGGTCAGTCGCCTATATTAATAGGGGCCTACCCCCTCCTCAAAACTCGTCCCAAAATCCAGATCTGGGTACCTCCATTAAACGTGAGCAAGCTCGGATCTGAGCTTAAAATAAATATTCTCTTTTTCTCTAAATTTTTGCTCTTGTTTGGGCTTTAGCAATGCTACGAAGGAGCTCGGATCGGATCCGAAGTCTTAATGGGGGATCTACTCAAGGTGAAATCTTCTTCGACACGTGGTTGGATCAGCGACAAGGGTGTTGCTCACCTCGGGACGCGATGTGGTTCGGGAAGAGGTTCGGCTCAGGACGAGGAGCGGCTCGGGACGCGGTTCAGCTTGGGAGAAGCGGCGCTGCGCCAAAGAAATGTTGCTGAAAACGACGCTTCATATTTTGCGGAAACGAAGTGAAAGGTATGTAGTTTAAATAACATGCGTTTATAAATTGCAATTGTTAGATAGATCTATTATTAGGGGTTGGTCGGACCCAACACAGAGATAGTATAGATCTTGGCTAGGGTTTGTTCCCTTTAGGGCTTAACTTGAAATTGTTTAAGTTAATTTTTTCTGCTGCTTATTTGATAACTTCGTCCGACCGACTTAGGCCGAACGTCGTATTTATGACCCTAAGGACCCAGAAAACACTTCAGTGGTATCAGAGCCATTGGTCTACATGATTTATTTTTGCAATTTATAAATTGTATATGATACAGCATGCTTCTCCATCAGATGGAGGTTTTAATTTAAACTTTAAATATGTAGTTTTTATGCAATGTTTTTATTTTTGAAAATTGTTTTTGAAATTAGATTTAATTTTATTTTAAAATTAAATATTTAAAATTATGTGATAATTTTTGATGTAACTTAAACTTATGTGATAAATTTTAGGTTGCATGTTTAGCAAAAAAATTTATGAGATAAATTTTAATTGCTCTATTATGCCATACCAAATTGTTTAGTTAATGTTTTTAATGGTTATATTAGTTAATTTTGATTATGTGATAATTAAAGAAAGACTAGTAGGATAGCCATTTAAAACATCCAGAAAAATTATGAAATAATTTTTGGACATACTATGATTTAAAAATTGGTGCAACAAATTAAACTCGTGTTTAGGGTAGCCCTCTCTAAATTATTATTTTAATTGTTCTAATAATAATTTCGAACAAAAGGCTATGATTTAAAATTGTTACAACTTGAATTTTAAAATGCCTAATACATGATTAGAATAACACCTTAAAAATCCTTATAGTTGATAAGGACATTAATAAAAGTTATTAACCAATCCTAATAATTTCGAATTTTAGGATTCAACTAGTTGATAGGATTAACTAGTTTTAATGAAGCCATTTCTAATCGAACGGTAAACATATGAATAATAAGTTTCCTTCAATGT
Organism: Scilla litardierei; assembly: GCA_030789695.1. Taxonomy (NCBI): domain Eukaryota; kingdom Viridiplantae; phylum Streptophyta; class Magnoliopsida; order Asparagales; family Asparagaceae; genus Scilla; species Scilla litardierei. The sequence goes on from CM061133.1 coordinate 349,214,057, forward strand.
ACCATGATCCGGTCTAGTGTGTTTTGACTAGCGTTGACGATCACCCTAACTTGACTTGGGATAGTGATCCTGGCCTAGTCAAATCCCTGTCGTGTTCCGCTGGACTGCAAGGATGCGAATTATGATTATGTGACATCATCGATTATATCTAGTCAATTATGTTAAAAATCTTCTTCAAGGTTAGCCGTAGCCCTCCTTACTTTTGGACTTTGGGAACCAGTGATTTCATGTTATACTATTTGAGTCAACTTAATCTGTAACATGACTATCTTTTGGGAACCAATTCCATTGACTTAACCTAAACCGTCGTGTCGTGAACAAATCGAGTGTCGGTGTAAGTTAGGATTGGACAAGAATGTAAGGGTCTGACTAGACTAGTCTTTATGATTTGTTGAGCCAACTCAAGGTCATAAGTAACTATGGGTAAGAACATATAAGGGAATCACATTCGAAATGATTGATGAAGAGTCGTCTACCGATCGCAGAGTTAAACAACTTGTTGGGCCAACTCAAGGTTGTGAGACTCAGAGTGGTCGGGTCCCTTTCCCACTAAATATTATTATTCGTTCATCTTTATGGCTTAAGATGATCATAAAAATAGTGGGAGGATATAGTTGAATAAAAATCCATTTTAAATATATTTAAAAATCATTGAACATATGCTAAACTTGGAAAATTCTATGGTATACAGGATGATATCCAAAAAATAATATCCTAAAGGAAAATGTAAACTGGTCAAGATGGTTGTTTAAGGAATATCAACTCAAATCAAGTTTGATAGTCTAAACCAGGTTCTCAATGACCTTTAAATGTCCTTACTAGCGCAAGCTTACAGACAATGATTTCCTTGAGCTTTGTGTCCAACAAAATAAAAGCACGCTACCTGTCACTCGCCTCTATGAGGGGCTGCTTGAACATACTGATGTTCAAAGCAAGTTTCTTCATACAATTTGTTGAGTCAACTCAAGGTTGTATGAAAAACGGTTTCGATCCGTAAGATTCAAAACTTCGATCAAACTGCTTGAATCGAAGATGAGTGCACGAGTGGTGCAAGACCATGTATCCAAATTAGATCTTGAGTCAAGCAACTTGTTGAGTTAACTCAAGTTTGTGAAGCTCAAGTGTTTAGATACGTAAGGTTTTGCGCATCAAATAATTTTTGTTGGAAAAGTATTGTCTAAATGTGATTTAGAACGGAGAAGGCATTAAGGAAAGTCGGTTGAGAAAGAAAGTTTTGACTATGATAAGAAAAGGCATAAGTAAGAGGAACTGAAAATATGACATTTGATGTTACGATTTCAGGACGATTGTTCTACAAGAGGGCATCTAACATTTTTGGCGAATGTCGTCACATTGCTTCTGAAGCAATGGGTAATTTGTATAAAGATAATGTACTAAATGTTAATATGAATACGCAAGATAGTAGCAAAACTTATATGGAAAAATATACTAGGCCGTACCAAAGAGACTAAGCTTCACAAGTCACATAAAGAGGGATCTGACCTCTCGTATTATGAAGTCAATAGACACTTGTGAATCTTATCTCAAAGGTATGTTGGCCAAAATTCCATCTGTAAGATAGTGGGAGAATGAGTTGGTGAACTCATAGTCTAGTACATACGGATGTACCCGGAACCAAGTTTAAGTTAGCCAGTATAAGTTGTTCCTATTTTATTATGACACGTGTTCTTGATGAAGTATAAGTCTGATAAACTAGATAACACAATGAAAGAAGTATGTGAACTGCTTCGATCAGATGAAGAGTCGAATACTTAGCCATAAAATTCTTGCGTAATTAAAAGAAATTATGATTTTCTCTCAGGTCAAGTCTCCTAACACATTGGTGTGTTGGAGAGCATGAATCACACTTTGTTAGACATGGTGCGATGCATGGCAAGTGGCTCTGAGTTACAATCCTCCTTCTGGGTTAACCCCAGGTAATAATGTCTATGTTCTTAATAAGGTTCTACGAGGACCTTATCAATAAGATATTCATTAAATCAATCGTTAGGAAGTTAAAGGATTGCTCGAGTCTCGTGAGACAAAGAGTCGAGTAAAACATCATAGTTAATGATGACTTAGTCAACTTCCACGATGCCATTCGGAGTAGGTACTCTGATTATTAACTTGATGCAATCCGAAAAGGGTCAGTGCACGTAAATAAAGTATGTACTTTAGTTTACGTGCCCAAAGAAAGTGTTTCTTATTGGCTGCAAGTAAATCTTCAAGGCAGAAGATTGGTGCAGAAAGGAAATAATGAAGTACAACTTATGTTGGTTGAGAATGGTTATCATCCTAACTCCTATAAACAGATTATGATGAAACTTTCTTGCCAGTAGATGTGTACAGATCTACTCGGACCGAACTCGATGTAAATGCTCATGATGACCATGAAAACTGGAGCATTCATGTATAGTCTGTTTTCTAAATGTGATTTAGAAGAACAAACTTATATGAATCGGCCAGAGAGTTTTCAAGGTCAGTGGGAGCGAATAAAAAACATGTGAGGCATCAAGGATCCAAAACATATGTTTTGACAAAGTAATCAAAGAGTTTGACACTTTACCAGAAATGAGTATAAACCGTCTAAATGACCAGTAACTTATTTGGATTATTCTTGTAAGGCATGATGAGTTGAAAGAAATCCATGTAAGAAATTATTATTGATTCCAAGAGACCAAGTAAATTATTTGGATGAGGTTCAAATGTATGGTCCAACACGAACCTAGAAAACTCCTTAAGTCTATAACTAAAGACGGTTTAGCAGATTCACTCATGAAGGCTCTGTCACATAAAGTCTATAGAGACTTATGTGTACATGTGGTATGAGATATCGGAATAAATGGGCCTGAGTGCTAGTGAGAGATGTTGGGAGATAGGTATGTTCTTGAACTCGAGGCAACTTATCTCTTTTGTAAGTGTACAAACATCTTGTTCAAAATAACAGTAAGTTGTTTGGTAAGAATTTACCTAAGTTTAATAATATTGTAGTCTTCATTAGAATTTATGTAAAATCCTAAGACTTAATGCGAGGTTAAACAAGTATCAAAATGAGGATCTCGATCATATAGAATTGTTTGACTGTTAGTAGCATAAGTCTGAAATGTTCGTGGTCGTAGATGTTTCGAGAATAGGATATCGAAACATCGAATAGACCATTATGTCTTAGTCTTCACCATGTAATGGTGACGATGATCTCATGGTCGTTTGACATGGCAAAGTCGAAGACGAGACACAAGTGCTCATTGGAGAATGAGTTCACTGAACGACCCAACGAGAGTTATCATATGGTTATGATTGACCAATCTGTCAATGATAACTCTTAGTGATGATAGGTAAGTTGGTCTTTTGACTTGAGGTCATTGTACAAACCTGTGAGTGAATAGTGTCACTTAGATCACTGATTTAGCATTGGGAAAGCCCTGTTGAAAGATCTTTGGTTGTGTGACATTTGAAGCGTGCAAGGAGAGTAATGACCAAGATAGGATTCGTCTCTCTCGGTCAATGGAACTTAGTGTCGCGGTGTTAGTTCGATCTTTTAGTAAAAACTCTGGCCAGAGTATGTTGGAAGAAGTCCAACATTACTTAACTAAAGATTGATGGAGACTACCCCAGTTCGAGGTGGTAGGATTGACAGTTGACCATACCCTATGTTTGACTAAGCGCGGCATAGTTTTGACGAAAAGACTATAACTGCGGTATTCATCACGGACACAGTCAGGATGGTCCCGACAATACTCATGTCAATGAGTTAACCACATAACTATGATACCAAAATAGGAACGGCACCTGCTGCTCGTGGTCTCTGTTGTCTGGGGTTTCGAGCCCCGCCTATAGTAGGGTCAGGCTTTAGGGTCTCACACAGAGTGAGACTTTCGTCAAGTAATTTATAGAAAATAGGGAGACTATGCATTTGATGCAAGTGATAGAAATCTGCAAAGAGTTTGCAGTTAGCTCCTGCATTCGGGATAAATGATCCTGAGTGCAAGTAGGAGATATTGAGGGGATGTATGCCCTTAGTTCATTTGTATTGAATGCAAATGGATTTTATAAGTTGCAAAGAGTTTGCGATATAAGTTTAGAACTTTAAAGATGTGGAAATTTTACATATGATGCAAAAGGGAGAATTAAATATGTCGTAAAATATTTACGTACATATTTAAACACATTGAAACGGTTACCTGGATGACGGGATCGTTCTGGTTTAACGCATGTTCAAACCGCGTCAAAAACGGACTCCAAACGTGCAAAATAGACCAAAACAACGTGAGAAGGGCCGTATAGGGCATTGCGGGCCGGGCCCGATTCTGTGATGACACGTATTCAGCAATACCCATTTTCTACGTATTATCTTAATTTAGAAGTATTTTGTAGTGGTTGATTAGGAGTTTTAATCAAAATAGTTTCTAAATCATTTATAAAAAATGTTTCTTATAACCAATATAGTTATAGCCTATTTTAGGGTATACGAGTGCCATCCTAAATCCCTAAATGATTTTTTATAATTATTTAAACGCAATTATTGATGTTACAGTCGTAACAATTATTTTTCTATGTAAACATTATTAAAATGATTTCAAACTTCTACAGTATCATTCTAAGATCATTTAGTGCTTTCCACATTAATTTCGTAATTTTCCGAAGTCAAATCAATAGAGATCCCGCAAACCCGCATCCTAAACAATTTGGCCCAAAACTCGTATCTCCATAGCTCAAACTGCAAAATGGATCTCGTAGTCACGATCCTCGTGACGATACGAACCCGTGGCTATATTTTTGTAATTTTTCGGAGTCGTTTGACTTTAGGGGAAAAATTGTAATTTCACTAATTACATTCACTAATTACTGTTTTATATTACCCCAATTACCATTCTAATTACCCACATATGTCTACAGATAATACCAAAACAAGATACATGGCATCCCATGTGGTATAAAAATCCTAAAGTTAGTCTTAAAGCTAAACTTTGCATTAAATCCTTTGACTAAATAGTTATTGCACTCTCATTAAACTAATATTACTTAAACCCTATGTAAACCCTCTAATTATATCTTCTCCTTCACAAAAACCCACACCCAAGCAACTCAACGCACCCGAACCCATTTTTACCCGAGCTCTCTCTCTCTCTCTCCCCCCGCTTCTCCTCTCTCCTCTCCGACTCCCCCTCCACCGTGACCGCCAGAGGTCGCCTCCGAGCGCCCGCAAAAGCCCCCGCCGCACTGGCCCAGAGAACCGCCCACCATCCTCCGCAAACACCCCGACCGGAGCTAGCCGTCGTCGCGACTCTGCCCACCGTTCGACCCCTCTCCCCGCTTCCACCTCCGACTGCACCGCCTCGACGACGTGAGGCCACCGCCCTCCAACGAGCGCAGCTCCCACACCACTGCCCGAAGGCCGCCTTGCCGCTGCCCCCTGCTCCGACAGCCCCTCACCCAGCGCACCGACAAACCCTGCCGTCCGACGCCGCTCCATCGCCTCGACACCGCCTACCGCTCGTCCGCCGCCGTCGCTCCGCCCGAGCTTCGCCCCCCCCGACTTCCTCCCGCCCCCTCTCTCCAGCACAGGGTAAGAAGGCTGGATGGGGTTTTGGTTTAAAACGAATACGTAAATTGATACGCATTTACGTTTTTCTAATATTTATTATATGATATTATTGGATTTAAATTGATAGTAATTCGTACAGGCATCAGAAAATTACGAGACTAGTCCCAGAAAATCAGAAACGTTGAAACGAATCCATTGGCGCTAGTTTCATTGCCATAAGGCAAGTATATTTCTCATAGTAAATTTTCAAAGGCAAAATTTAAATAGGTTACATACCTTTTAAAATTTGTAGCTTACAATTTTTACGTACACTTGACGTCCCGACGGTTTGTGTGCATGCACGAGTGCAATATATTATTGGGGGCGTGAGATTTAAATATTTATAACCGCAAGCGCACGGTGTTGTAGTGTGGCTTGGGGGTCGAACTCAGGGAGGCGTGGTTGTGCTTGTGTCAGAAAGGACCGGATTCACCACATGGGTGAGCTAGCCAGAATCGGTAGATAGGTTGTCACAGAAAGTAGAATGCGAGGGATAAACAGTATAAAGGGAAACCCGGGACTTCGGTTTCCACCCTATCGTGCGATTCTCGCCAATACGGCCTACGTGTAGGATAACGATCAGAATTAGGGTCTAATGGTGAGACGTTGCCTCTAAGAGTGATACTGACGTCTCATGGGCCCGATATTCCGGTCGGTGCCCAGGATGATACGTCGGACTATTCAGGTTCGGTCAGTGGGCATTCCCATGTCCATTAACACTGACCGACTCTGGAAGCACTAAGCTCGCAATGATAACTCCCAACATCTCATCCTGCCGCTCCCGCGCGCTAGGATTCGACGTCTATGCTAAGGGCGTGAGCTATGGCTAGGGAGTCAACCGCCAAGTTTATTCCCCCTTGGCCCAACGGTCAAAGGCGGTCTTTTTCCCGCCGATGACAATGAAACACCCCGCATAACCGATAGATTCCTAATCCCTATCGATTTTCTAGTCCTATGGACGCATCGGGGAGAACCCACGAAGGGGTTTCCACCAAAATCCCAGATTAGGGAACTACTCACACATATTTACTAAAAAGAAATCTAAATCAAAATCGAACGTTAAAAACATAATCAGGCAATAGAAATGCGATAGTAGTAATGCAATTAAGATAATATCAAAGTTTGGTAAAGATCAGAAGACTTACGAATAACTAGAAAATTAGAGCCGTCACAAGAGAGAAAAACAGTAAAAAAATAACTACTCTCGTTTTCTGGAAACCTAGGGCCTCTATTTATAGAAAACGACATCACCCGATCGGGTGAAGAATCACCCGATCGGGTGACCTGCTGCGAACTTCGGCAGCAATCTTCAACATTTCACCCAGTCAGGCGACACGGTCGGTTGATGGAAGCTGCTCGTCGTTTGGATCTTGAGTTCATCGGGTGACCCGATCGGTTGATAAATCAACCGATCGGTTGGAATTGTTGCCCAAAAAGACAGAGACTTGCGACGTTTTGGCACGGTCAGCCGGCCGTCGGGTGAGCTCTCCGGGTCATCTTCTTCGGGGAAACGGCTACAGGTGAATCGATCGGGTGAATATCACCCGATCGGTTGAGTTTCAGCTCCAATTTCCAGAGAGAACAAACGGGTTGAACCGGTCGGTGACCCGGTCGATTGACACTTTCGATGCTTCAGCGGCTGATCGGGTCATGCATGCGTGCACCACCCGATCGGTTGGCTGTGTCCAACCGATCGGGTGGGGGTTGAAAGATGACGATCTTCGTCGTTTGACCCCCTGGATCATGCGTGACTCCTCCCGTTGCTCCGGGACTCATGATATCGTCGTTTTATGTCCCCTACGCCGGCAAACTCCTGCAAACATATAAAAACACGGAAAAGTGAAAGAAAACAAGAAAATACGAGAAAACGGATACGAGACGGCGGAAAATAGCGGAAAAACACAAAAGAAGACGTGCATGGATATATGAAATATAAACGCACGTCAAAATCCCCCAAGCTGAACCCTTCCTCGTCCTCGAGGAAGACGAGTGAGAGTAGGAGCTCGGAGGGAGAAAATAGAGAGAAAGAGAGAAAAGGAGAACTCTAAATCCTAAATCGCCTGTCAGGGCCAACAAAACCAAAAACGACACACCAAGCAAGCAAACGCCAAATCACATCACTAAACTGAGGAATACGAGTCCAGACAAGTGCCGTGGGCCCACTCGGTGAAGCGCGAGTGAGTGTGATCGTGTGCTAGCAGACGGTGTCACTATCTACATCGTGCAATAAGCTCCATATACACAAATCCAAGAAATGACCCAAATATCGATTCGATTTAGAAATAGCGGTGAATACATAGCTCAAGCATGCATGAGAAGAGTATGAGAATAGAAACGCATCATGTGTCAAGGACTCCACAGCTAGGGACTCGGACATCACCACACTATCGCCTAGATAATAGCTAGAGATTCCATATTCCAAGTGTTTTTGAAAGCGATGGGGGTTGAGATGATGTGGAGTAGAACACTAGGTGCAAATTCTCGCCTTCCCTTTATTCTCGATAGGTAGGGAAATATTCACACATAATTTTTTGGGTTTTGGATATATGTATTTTTTTTATTTTTGGCTATACATATGTATTTTTTTTCTTTCTTTTCTCTTTTTCTTTTCTTTTTGGTTTTTCTTTTCTCTCTTTTTCTTGGATTTTTTTTGGATTTTTGGGTATATACATGTGTACTCTCCCAAGTGGGAGAACGATATACGACGAGGGGATTTGCACCAAGTAAAATAAAAAGAAGTCAGATTCTAAACACTTGGGCAAGGGAGATATTTCGCTAATCAGAGCATAGGCTAAAATGGGTTATCCTGGTCCTAACTGTGGAATCTCGACACATGAGAAATGAAGCATACGATATATATTTTCATGCATACAGAAGCAGATAAGATAGGCAAATACCGCATATTCAAATCGAAGCATGATAATCTAGGGGGTCATTCCTGGACATGTATATAAAACACAATCACAAAGTAGAAGCACACCAAACAGCTAGGCACGACAAATGACTCACAAAAAAGCAAAGTGGACCCACGATGCATGAAATGCAAGAGGACTCGGCTTCCTAAGGTTAGTGAATGTGATTATCGAAGCCGTGCTAGGTGTGCGTGATTTTTATGACAATTCATCATAGGGTTCATCTCTAGGAGAAAGAAATAAAAAGAAGAAAATAAAAAATAAAAACACGATGAAAACGACTCAAAAACGAAGAAAAAGAGACAAATGACGCACGAAGTGCGACTCCCCCAAGCTGAAGCTTGCATTGCCCTCAATGCAATAGAAGTTAATATGGGAGGGCAATGAAAATGGGGGGGGGGAATACGCACCGACACAGAAAGACATGAAAAACAAGAAAAACACATAAACGAAACTGAAAGGACGAGTAAAAATAAAAATCACACCACACGACATATAAAACAGAAAGTAAAAGTAGAAAATCACACGACACAATAAATGTAACAAGCACACAAAGAAAACAACACACGACATCACATAAAAAATGACTTCCCCCAAGCTAGACGTGACAAAGCTAGTGAAATGATGTGATCATGAATATGCAGATATATGCAAGGGGGAGGTTAGAAAACAAAAAGAAATCAAAAAGCAGGAGAGGAATCATCCTCGTCCTCCTCGGGGGAAGAAGTGGGGAATGCGGTGCGGGTGGGAGAGGTGAATGGAGTGCGGAGAAGTGGAGAAAGTGGTCGAGGTGATGGATCAGTGGGTGTGGAGGAAGTGTGGACGATGGGTGGAGTGGAAGTGACGACGGTGAGAGGTAGTGAAATGGCGACCAATGCGGTGGTAGATGGTGGAGGTGAGGATGGTGGGGGTATGGGGGTAGGTGAGGATGGTGGGGGAAGTGATCGAGAACGCACATGCATGCGGCGCATATATGGAGTGACGGAAGTGGAGGGTGGTGGAGCTGTGGGGGCGACAGTGGAGGGAATGGAAACGGTGGGAGTAGATGAGGTGGTGGGTATGGAAGTAGTGATGGAAGTGGTGATAGGAGGGGATGGTCGCCGAGGGGGTGATGGGGGAGGTGAAGAATGTGATGGGGGAGGTGACGATTGTCGAGGTGGTGAAGGTGGTGGTGAGGGGTGTGGTGTGGGTGGTGGTGGTCCGTTGACGTGAATGAGAAGGCGGAGGATGGCGGCCACGTTCCTCTCAAGTGCGAGGAAACGTGGGTTGGTGAAAATAGAAGAGGATGGGACCGAGGAGGTGGAGGACGAAACGACAGCGCGAAGCGAAGCCAGCTCAGTCTCGAGAGCGAGACGAGCAGAAGTGGCTCGATGAAAGGAGGAGGTGGTGGTAGTGCGGACCTGAGGGGTGGCGACGGTGGTGATCGGGACAGAAGCCGGGATGGCATGACTAGGACCGGCCCCGTAATCTCCCCGGGATGCAGGGATATCCTGCACGCCTAAGTGGGCGACAGGGGAAGGTGGTCTCGGAGTGCCCTGGGGAAGGAATGGAAGACGGAGCCCCTCCCTAAACTCGGGCTCGGGAGGAAATGTACAATCTGCCGCCAAAGCAATAGTCATGCCAGCGGGGTTGGGCAGAATGGTATAGGGAGATGGGGGGTGTCCGTAATGGAAGGTGAAGCGGCCATCGGGGCGGGGCTTAATCATGTGAATATGCCGCATGACGTCGAGATCTAGACGTGAGGGTCTTGCGGCAGTGGGAAGATCTCGGGGGATGACAATGTTAAATCGGGGAGCAGAAGCTATGATCGTGATAAGGCCCCCGCAACAAAGCTTGCCCTTGCCGGCACGTCTAATCTCCAGAAGCTTGGAAACAAGCCAATCACCGACATGGACGGGAACGGTAGGGGCCTTAAAAGAAATCCCATCATCACCCTGAACGAAGGGAAAGGTCATGGCCCAAAGAATGAAGAGATCAGGGATGGTCACGGTACCTGACTCATCCCTGGGGGAAAACGTGGAAGAAATGATTCGGTGGGCCAGACGGAAGATGGGGTGAATGATGGAGGAGGCCTTGGCCTTACCTCGGGGATAGTCAGGGTGGAGGGTGAGGCGGAACCAAAACTGATCGACGTCAAACTCGGGGGATACCCGTAGGGGCAGATAGCGCCATCCCCAAGGATGGGGAAACCAACGATGTCATTGATGATATCTAGGTGGGTACGAATGGTCCTATTACGGACCCGAAATATGACGACCAACCCCGACTCACAGACAAGTGTGGATAAAAATTCGAGTGTGAGTGCGGGGTAGGAAACAGCGTTAACGTTTAGGAAAGCCAACCAACCTAAGTTTGCGAAGAGGGTCTCGACCTCGGTGAATACACCGAGATCGATAAGCGATTGGGTGTGGGCAAACTTGGTCGATAGATGCCCCCGAGCATCAAGTCTATGGTAAAAGTCTTTGTGCTCCTGGTTCCTAAAGCGGTAGCCATGCGGGCCCATCAGTGGGTCCTTAATTGGGACGATAGGTTGGGGTTGGGGTTGTGGTTGTGCAAGCTGTGCGGGAGGAGGACGTGTGTGTGGTGAACGTGTGGTTTTACGTCTCTTGCGAGATGACCCCTCCTCTCGCATGATAGCCTTACCCTTATCATTATCTTTGGCCATGTAGGAGTGTGTGTGTGTGTGTGTGTGTGAATGCGAAATGCGATGAATGCACACTAACACAAGCAATTGAGCGAAATAAGATCCTAGGGCAGAATAAAAATTTGAGCTAAGGAGCGAATTTACCCAAGTGAGATGAAGATCCTTGCTCGTAGATGTCCCAACGCAATGCAATGGGAACAAGTGTGAAGCCGCGGTAACTACTTCCAACAAATTTTCGAAAATGGGGTGGGGTTTAGGCGGAAATTAGGGTTTTGAAGGTGTGAAATCGAAGAGAAAGGGAGAGAGATCAATGGGGAGATGGAAAAGAGTTGGGAGAGATCGATTGGGAGGGGTTTTCGGTCGGTTGAGTGAAGGAGGAGGCCGGTTGGAGGGAGGAGAAGTCGAAACGGCGATGAGAATTCGAGATCGGGCGAGGGGGGAATGAACGGGTGGAGGGCGGATATATATAGGATTTTAAGTCAAACCGATCGGGTGAGAACTCACCCGATCGGTTGACTTTTAGGTCGAAAAATTTGCCGAAAAGAGGCTACAGGCGACCCGATCGGTTGAGAACTAACCGATCGGGTGGCCGCTTCACACTTTTTCCCAAAAGTTTAGTACAGCTCACCCGGTTAGTCACCCGACCATGCTTCATATCAAACGATCGGTTGATCAATCCCTAAAATTCCCGAGACTTCTGCTCAGCTCACACGGTCTGCCACCCGGTCACGCAATGCTTCACCCGACCGGTTCGCGTGGAGAGCAGATACGACCATTGTCTGATATGTCTCACCCGATCAGTTGAATAATCACCCGATTGGGTGAGGCCTTGTTTCCTGCAAAAATTTACAAATGGCCTAAGTTTCTCGACGGATGATCCCGCGGCTGAATTTAATTATTAAAATAGAAAAATAAAGATAATAAAAAGCATAAAAAGGAAGATAAAAGTTCAGAGCATGGGTTGCCTCCTATGAAGCGCTTTTGTTTAACGTCGTTTGCTCGACGCCCGTGGATGATACTCAAGGCGGACGGGGGTGATGCCCTAAAATCGGCATCGCGTCGGATTCAGAGTTGGCGGCCTTCGGTGTCGTCGACGGTGAGAGGAAAACTTGCTCGACGACCCTCCCCTTGTTGACGGGATCCGGGGGCTTCTCCCTTATGTTGGCGTCCACCGACACTCGTTTCAGGATTCGGATCTCGTCACCGGTGAGCCCCATGGGCTCTTTCCCTTTCCCCCTCGTCGGAGGAGCTTTCTGAAATCCCAGAGGGATCGTATGTGCCGCATCCGCTATCCCAGCAAAATCATCATCCTTCGGGCCGTCATGTTCTTCTGGGTCCCCCAAGCTATCTGGGGGATCTCTTGAAAGAATTTCCCAGGAGCTTACTTCCACAGCTCTCGCTTCTTCTAACTCCAGCACATTGCATCTTGGATCATCCAGGGGATCGGGGTGCTTCATTGACAACCCCAAGTCAAACTCGACTTTTTTGTTGCTGACGTTAAGGGAAAGCTTCCCATTTTTCACATCAATTAATACGCCGGCAGTGGCCATGAAAGGCCGTCCAAGGATGATGGGGGTGTGCGCATCTTCGGGCATGTCCATGACAATGAAGTCCACTGGCACATGCACCTCACTTACGTTGACAGGGAGGTCATCTACAACACCCACCAGATATTTGACCGATCGGTCTGCAAGCTGTAGGGTCATACCGGTGGGCTCTAAGTCGCCCATCCCTATCCTCTTATACAGCGACAGGGGCATCAAACTGACACTCGCTCCAAGATTGACGAGCGTGCGATGGATCTTTACCTCCCCGATCGCACAAGGGATAGAGAAGCTCCTCGGGTCTTTAAGCTTAGGCGGATTTGCTCTCTGAATGAGAGGGCTGCATTCCGCCGTCAATACGACCTTCTCCTTTCTCGACCCTCTTGTCACCAAATCCTTTAGAAATTTTGCGTAGGAGGGGATCGTCTCGATAGCTTCAAGGAAGTGGATTTACAAGCTTAGATCCTTGACCATGGCAAAGAATTTGCCATACTTTTCGTCTATCTTGGCTTGGGCTAGCCGTTGTAGAAAAGGCACAACGGGCTTGAACACTTTGAGGCTCCCTTCCTCGTTTTTCTTCTTCTCCTCTTCAGGGACTCCCTCCGGAGTCGTTGGCTTTGGCGACGAACCACTGTTGTCTTTGGCTATTTCACTTGGTCGCTCTACGACCAATGGTGCTTCCGGTTTCTTTGGGGGCACTCTCGTGGGGATTTGTGTTCCGCTCCTCAACACGATAGCAGACACATTCGCATGCTCGTGAGTGAGTGCCAAAGTTTGGTTTGCTCCCCTCGGGTTCACCTCCGGTTGTGGCGACAATAAGTTTTGTGACCTTGAAAGGTTCGCCACTTGTAACCCCAGCTGGGTTACTTGGTCCATGAGAGCCCGGTGCCCCATTTCTAGCTTCAAATTTATCTTCTCCTGGTTGGTAATATATTGGGTCAAGAGGGACTCAACCGGAGATATGGCCCTTTGTTGGCCATATTGCTGCTGCTGCTGAATGGGCTGCTGATTCCTGGGAGCTTATTGCTGATACTGTTGTGGAGTCTGCTGCTGCTAAAACTGCTACTGCTGAGGCATAGCCGACTGATATATTGGCTGCAGCTATTGCTGAAGAGGCGGCTGCTGATACGGTGCCCTGTAACTAAGGTTGGGATGGTTCCGGTTGTTCGGAGAGTAGGCCGGGTTGGAGCTAGTCCGTGGTGGGTACAGTGCATTTTCCGTAGGATTGTAGAATAGTGCGCTCGCTTGGTCCAACGGTGGTGAGACGTCGCCACCGTCGAAGTCTCCAAAGACTTCAGCTTCCACCGCCGCAATATGTTGCGTACCGGCACCACCGGCTCCTACCATCAGTGCGGAGATCTGGGTCGATAGCAAGTCAAACTTGTTGTATAATTTGTCGACGTCCTCGACCCTGTGGATACCTCCAGATCTAGGTGTGGCTCTCTCGTCACACCACCGCTCATTGTTTGATGCCATATTTTCTAGAATTTGTCCGGCATCTTCTTCACTCCTGGACATGAAGGACCCCCCCAGTCGCGGCGTCCATCGAAGATTTTAAATCATCCCTTAATCCGTTGTAGAACAGATTAATTATCTGCCACTTGGGAAGCTCGTGATGAGGGCATCTTCGTTGCATCTCTTTATATCTTGTCCAAGCTTCATGCAAGGACTCGTGGCTGGCTTGGGAGAAGGAGGAGATCTCACTCCTCAGCTTCATGGTCTTCCCCAGAGGAAAGAACTTCGTCAGAAAAGCGTTTGAAAGCTTCTCCCAAGTGTTGAACATATTTGGGTCCTTCTCCCTAAGCCACAGCTTGGCCTTATCTCGCAGAGAGAAGGGGAATAGCTTCAAACGGATCGCCTCAGTTGTGACACCATTTATCCGGAAGGTGTCACATTTCTCCAAGAAGGAGTCCAAATGTTCGATGGGGCTCTCCATGGGTGCCCTCGAGAATTGATCCTGCTGGATCCACGTCACCAAAGACGGCTTAAGCTCGAAGCTTTGCGCCGTAATAGCAGGAGGACGGATGGCGGAGGTGGACTCGATGGATGGCATCGAGTACTCCAGCAGGGACTTGTGAGGTGGGGTGTTCTCCCCATGTTTTCGGGCTCTTCTCTTCTTCGTTTTTCTGCGGCCAGACGCCTTAGGGTGGCATTTATCTCAGGATCAACAGGAATCAAGTCGTCAAGACTCCTTGTGTTCCTGCGCATTAAAAGCAACACACACCCGTGAAGCGAAAAGTGGGACATAAACAGATAAAATAAAAAATAAAAAAAGAAAATAAAAAACGAAAAGAAGAATGCGAAAATTATCGCGGGATAGGGATGTAAGCTAGACTCAAGGGTTCATGAGATCCTAAAATAACAAGCACGTTGCCTCCCCGGCAACGGCGCCATAAAGCTTGACGTCCCCCTAGTTTGTAGCATGCATGTGTGCAATAGTATATGATTGGGGGTGTGAGATTTAAATATTTATAACCGCAAGCGCACGGTGTTGTAGTGTGGCTTGGGGGTCGAACTCAGGGATGTGTGGTTGTGCTTGTGCCAGAAAGGACCGGATTCACCCCATGGGTGAGCTAGCCCGAATCAGTAGATGGGTTGTCACAGAAAATAGAATGCGAGGGATAAACAATATAAAGGGAAACCCGGGACTTCGGTTTCCACCCTATCGTGTGATTCTCGCCAATACGGCCTACGGGTAGGATAACGATCGGAATTAGGGTCTAATGGTGAGACGTCGCCTCTAAGAGTGATACCGGCGTCCTATGGGCCCGATATTCCGGTCGATACCCAGGATGATACGCCGGACTACCCGGGTTCGATCAGTGGGCATTCCCATGTCCATTAACACTGACCGACTCTGGGAGCACTAAGATCGCAATGATAACTCCCAATATCTCATCTTGCCGCTCCCGCGCGCTAGGATTCGACGTCTACGCTAAGGGCGTGAGCTATGGCTAGGGAGTCAACCGCCAAGTTTATTTCCCCTTGGCCCAACGGTCAAAGGCAGTCTTTTTCCCGCCGATGACAATGAAACACCCCGTGTAACCGATAGATTCCTAATCCCTATCGATTTCCTAGTCATATGGACGCATCAGGGAGAACCCACGAAGGGGTTTCCACCAAAATCCCAGATTTGGGAACTACTCACATATATTTACTAAAAAGCAATCTAAATCAAAATCGACCATTAAAAACATAATCGGGCAATAGAAATGCGATAGTGGTAATGCAATTAAGATAATATCAAAGTTTGGTAAAGATCAGATGACTTACAAATAACCAGAAAATTACAGCCGTCACAAGAGAGAAAAACAGTAAAAAAATAACTACTCTCGTGTTCTGGAAACCTAGGGTCTCTATTTATAGAAAACGACATCACCCGATCGGGTGAAGAATCACCCGATCGGGTGACCTGCTGCGAACTTCGGCAGCAATCTTCAGCATTTCACCCGGTCAGGCGACACAGTCGGTTGATGGAAGCTGCTCGTCATTTGGATCTTGAGCTCATCGGGTGAACCGATCGGTTGATAAATCAACCGATCGGTTGGAATTGTTGCCCAAAAAGACATAGACTTGCGACGTTTTGGCACGGTCAATCGGCCGTCGGGTGAGCTCTCAGGGAAACGGCTACAGGTGAGCCGATCGGGTGAATATCACCCGATCGGTTGAGTTTCAGCTCCAATTTCCAGAGAGAACAGACGGGTTGAACCGGTCGGCGACCCGGTCGGTTGGCACTTTCGTTGCTTCAGCGGCTGACCGGGTCGTGCACGCGGGCATCACCCGATCGGTTGGCTGTGCAACCGATCGGGTGGGGGTTGAAAGATGACGATCTTTGTCGTTTGACCCCCTGGATCACGCGTGACTCCTCCCGTTTCTCTGGGGACTCATGATATCGTCGTTTTATGTCCCCTACGCCGACAAACTCCTGCAAACATACAAAAGCACGGAAAAGTGAAAGCAAACAAGAAAATACGAGAAAACGGATACGAGACGGCGGAAAATAGCGGAAAAACACAAAAGAAGACGTGCGTGAATATATGAAATATAAACGCACGTCAACACTGACGTACGATAAAAATATATGTTATAGTACTAGTAAATATGATCATTTTGACATCTTGTTTGAAGAATTCTGACGTACAGTTTGCCCGGAATAAATCTTTGAACATGTGTAGTGAAAATGATTTCTTGTTTTAAATTCCTTTTAAAAATTCGTATCTTGTGATTTTTACATACATTGACACACGATAAAAATATATGTTATAGTACCAGTAAATACGATCATTTTGACCCATTGTTGGAAGAATTCTGACGTACGGTTTGCTCTAGACAATTCTTTGAACATTCGTTTCAAAAATGATTTCTCAATTTAAAAATTGTTTTTGGCACTTTAAAATTGCTTAAAAATTATTTAATAATCTTGAAAAATAGTTACTAGCCTTAGAAAATATTTTAAGCTAATTTAAACCTTTTTGCTTAGTTAAATCATTTCTTACTCGTTCTTCCATCCATTTAAGTAAGTTTTACGTTTTCGTTTAATTGCTAAATTGAGTCGTGAACTTTGTGAAACTATTGTACGGACTGTTGAAACACCAAGACTAAATTGACTGAATGGAAGATGGAACTTTAACAATATTGAATGGAAGATGGAACTTTAACAATATAAAATGGAAGATGGAATTTCAATAATAAACAGATAGTACATGTCCTTTTGACCAACATTTGACTTGACTTGGGATTGGGGTAGTCTATGATCACAAGTGTCACAGAATGACTGGATGCGCCAAACTAAATTACCTCCAACACATTACAGAGGTTAGATCCTTGAACGTTGTCATATTGGAACGATGGGTACAGCCTCGGAGTTGCTCCCGTCGCAAGGTGCATGTTGGTTATTTCTAGTACTCTTGGACATGGACTTCTCACTAGGATAGATTGGTTATTGATTATTGTTCTAACCTCTTTTTCTACAGGTTGCTACAGTGTGATTATTAAATGCTAAATTGTCACATGTTACATATGGCTTTGCAAATTATTATTGAATAATGAAACTGCTGCAGGTTGCAATTGCTGGAAATATTTAAAGTGCCATAACTCTTTCCTATTTATCTTATCACTTGTCTTTTCAGCTTTTAATTTAAATGTCTAACGTTTTGGTTTTGAGATTATCTTGCTGAGTATACCTCGCTGACGGACATTTCATTTTGTTGTTTTACGAAATGTCTGTCAAGTACCGACAGTGAGTTCGTTGAAGTCTTTGCTGTAGGAACCGAGCCAGTGCTCGAAGGCTACGTGGAGTACCTACCCACAGAAGTCTAGACATTTCCCTTCGCGACCGCATTTTTATATATTTGAATAATGTAATTGTTGTACTTGTTGATTGCGGCCATACTAGGACTATGTTGTACTTTACTTTCAGACGCTTTGGTATTGTAATAATGTCATCTGTACTATTTCTTATAAGGATGCAAGATCCTGCTATCTTATTTCACAGACGCTTGTAGTGCCCTAGGAAGCCACTGCACATGTACTGGGGGGGGTGAATAGTACTTTTAAATAATAAGGAGTGTTATTCCTAATTATCGTGCAATTTACAAACAACAATGCGGAATAACAACGATCAACAAGAATAAATGCAAACGCAAACAAATGGTTTAATGGGTTCAGATCCACCCAAGTCTCCCCGACTTGTTCCCGGTGATCCTACGTCCCAACCACCCGGATCCCTTCCGGATACTTGAGTTAGAAACCCTAACTCAAGATTTCCAATATAACCACTTGCGAAAACCTCACAAGTGCAATCGACCTACAATCGATGACCGTGACTCCCACAACACGGGATCACGCTAAACCTCTCACAACCGAGAGTATACAATTCAAATATAACTGAAATGAAATGCTTACCAACAAAATACCTATGCCTTGAGATTTCTTACCAAATTAGGGCAAAGAGGATTTTGATGGAGGAAGAGTCACCAAACTCTAGCTTCAAGAAGATGACCAGCAATGGAAGCCTAGGGATGAGATGGATGACCTAGAAACAAGCCCTTGGCTTGGAAGGCTCACAACCAATGAATCTCTCTTGAGGAATGAGAGTGAGGGAGAGATTCTTGAGAATGGGAGAGCTTGAAGATGAGAGTTGAAAGCTTCTCTTTGAATCAATGGAGCTCTGGAAATAGCAGCCTTGGATCCTATGAAATAACCCCTCCAGGTATTTAAAGGATCAAGGGAAAAGAGAGAGAGAAACGTCACTTTCAAATCTCCAACGGCTCTAATCTGAAGCAGACTAGTCGGTCTAAGAAGGATCACTAACCGACTAGTTCATCAACTAGTCGGTCGGTGATTCAACATGGACCGACTAACAGTTCGACAGCCAAAAGAGTGATTTCCAGGCAACCTGAACTAGTCGGTCTAAGAAGACTTGCCAACCGACTAGTTTGCCAACTAGTCGGTTGGTGAGTGCTCTTTGACCGACTAAGAGTGAAATGCACGAAGCTGAATACAGGTTACACTAGTCGGTCTAAGAACAAATGCTGACCGACTAGTTTCACAACTAGTCGGTCGATGAATGTTCTTGGACCGACTAACTGTAAACAGTAACTCAGGCTGTACAGAGGCAAGCTCAACTAGTCGGTCTGAGAAGGATTCCTAACCGACTAGATCGTCATCTAGTCGGTCGGTGAACCTTCTTTGACCGACTAATTGATCGACATGGCTGAGCTGAAATGAGTTAAGACATCTAGTCGGTTCATGAAGAGTTGCCGACCGACTAGATCGTCATCTAGTCGGTTGGTGACTCTACTAGAACCAACTAAGATGCACTAGAAGCCGAGGGAAGAAGTGATATGCTTCGGGAAAGTTTCTAATGGCTTTTAAGATAATCCTAGCTCTAAGATATGAGTGATATGAAGATAGACAAGTAAGAATTACTCAAGGCTTAACATTCTATAGATCGAAGCTAAAAGACTATGAATAAAACCTTAAGGAACGGTCTTTGAAAGCTTCGATCAAATCTTCATGACTTCCAAAAGGGTCCAAAAGCTTCAACGAAGCTTTAGACATTGAATACGAGCTTTGAGAAGTCTTAAGATGTCGCTTTGAGTGTTCTCGTGAATTTGGCGACGATCTCCATAACTGCACTCACAAAATGTTAGTTCATGATATATTTATTTTTGCTCATCATCCAAAACCAAATCCGGGGAGTCCAGTACTCAACATTCTCCCCCTTTTTGGTGATGACAAACCAACATAAATAATAATAAAAAATAATGAACTAAATGGAATATACTTACTCCCCCTGCATTGATGACACATTAGTTCCATATGAAATAATAAGCACATACATCAAGCAGACGAGGAAAGTAAAAATTCAAATCCAATATTTGAGATTTAGGATTTGTAATCCATTTTTTATATCTTAACTCCCCCTGAATCTAACATATCAAATTAGATTCATGGTAAATTATCATTTAGCACATGCCATTATTATATCTCTCCCCCTTTGGCATAATCCAAAAAGAGCGGGAGGAAGCCAATGACAATAAATCATGGCCAAATAATTCATTTAGCATGGGAGTCTAAGAATACGACCATGTTTCATATGACACCAAAATAAAATTCGAATAAAATCAAAGCGTGTCAATGAGACCATAGTCGAAAATCGAAAACTTAAATCATCAAAATATCAAATGCAAATTCACTTATTGATGAAATGAATTTACTCTCCAATATCAACATTTATAGCTATTTTAGTACATGGAAAACAATTCTATGTTTTCATACAACTAAAGCTATTGAATTAAAATAAAACGTCGAGCGACGAAATCAATATCAGAGACATACATAAAATGTGCACAAAGGAATGATCCATCAGAAGAGTGGTGCACATCATAGAATATCAAATGACACAATATCGATCGAAAATGAGCATAAAGTAAAAACACATCAAAACTAAGTGAAGTGTGCGATGAGAAGTGACAAGGTGATAAAAGTAATACAAAAATCATCATAATAACTTTTAAAACATGTCATGCCAAAAATAGATATGAATTTCAAAGCATTTATGGCATTCACAATTCTATCATGCTAGGAGAAACAAAATGATACCAATGTAAAGAAATAGATTTCAACCAAGCATGCATTCAACCCTCATGGATACCAAATGTAATATCATACTTACAACATTAAGCTCCCCCTACATTGGTGCATTACCTAAGCACCATCAACTCCGTTTGAATGAAAGTCTTCGCAAATCGAGGACGAAAATAGGGGGAGTTCGATTTTTTTTTTGATGTTTATGTTTTGCATTCACGCGATAACGCCATAAATGCAAACATGATCACATTTACATACACGCGGTGACGCTATATATGCAAATGGATGGAATGATCTTCTAAATCTCATCTTTGGCGTCCTCCCCAATGTTTCGTGTGGCACCGGCTACTCGATTCGATTAGAAAGAAACATTCACTTTATACTAACTCTCTTTTTTCATTCCAACACAAATTAGCAACTCATCCACCCACTTCTAAGAAGAAAACAAAGCATACACAAGATGGCCAAATCCAATCCAATTAAAAACCACACCGTTCATCCCAACAAATGTAATCACTTACACCAAACTTTTCCCAAATTGTTTCAAAGAGATATCACGACGTATAAAATAGTTCATAAATGGTATATTAACATATGAATCCAAATTGGAAAAGAAATGAAAACATACCAATCCAACATCGAGAAATCGATACCAAAATGATAATCCGAAAAATCGCATGGCATTAAGCAAGTAGGGACTAAACAAAGCTAAAGGATTACAAATTGAGAGATGAAAAATACAAAAGGGGTTAGAGAGATATCACCCAAGATCTCCCTAGGGTAAAGCCTTCCTTCCACCTATTTGCTCCTCCTCCAAGCTCTCCAAGCTCCACCAATGGCCTCCAAGCTTCTCCCTAGCCTTTGGGGAAGAAGACCCCCATCCAAACCCTCAAAATCACCCAAAAACCGCAGCAAAAACGAACCAAAAACCACCTATTTGGTGTAAAATTTTTTTTTTTGAGATCCCTCCATCTTGCTCTCATCCATTGATTTTCATTGCATATTATATTTTGGCCTCTTTGTCCCTACGCCTTTAGCTTTGTTTAGTCCCTACTTGCTTAATGCCATGCGATTTTTCGGATTATCATTTTGGTATCGATTTCTCGATGTTGGATTGGTATGTTTTCATTTCTTTTCCAATTTGGATTCATATGTTAATATACCATGTATGAACTATTTTATACGTCGTGATATCTCTTTGAAACAATTTGGGAAAAGTTTGGTGTAAGTGATTGCATTTGTTGGGATGAACGGTGTGGTTTTTAATTGGATTGGATTTGGCCATCCTGTGTATGCTTTGTTTTCTTCTTAGAAGTGGGTGGATGAGTTGCTAATTTGTGTTGGAATGAAAAAAGAGAGTTAGTATAAAGTGAATGTTTCTTTCTAATCGAATCGAGTAGCCGGTGCCACACGAAACATTGGGGAGGATGCCAAAGATGATATTTAGAAGATCATTCCATCCATTTGCATATATAGCGTCACCGCGTGTATGTAAATGTGATCGTGTTTGCATTTATAGCGTTATCGCGTGAATGCAAAACATAAACATCAAAAAAAATCCAAAAAGTAAAAAAAAATGAAAAGAAAAGAAAAATTAATGAAAAAAATGAAAGGATAAGCAACATGAGTGATGCAATCTCATCTCCCACAACTTAGAGGAAATTTCTTTTGTTTTGGCCACTTTCATGAAAATTGGAAATTTGACATCGTGATATTTTCCCGATACGTGTGATACGGTGCTTATTTCTTCACTTTTCTTTGAATTGGATTGAGGGGAGTATCATTTGTTGTTTGTTTTCATATATTTGGTATATTGGCTTTGAAATCAATTGGAAACCTCATTTTTGGAGTATGCCATGATGATATCGAGGATTTGGTGCATGTTTTTCAATTCTATCCGAATTTATCGCATATTTTGCTAGGGACTAGCAAAAAGCTAGTTGGGGGGTGTGATTCGGGATATAAATTGCAAATTTCCCCCCTAACTATCCCCATTTTGTGCCAAAGATTAGGCTTAATTGTGCTCTTTTTGGGTATATTTTCACTTCATATCAATTTTAGGGCTTATTCTCATTCTTGGCACAAAATGCGTTTTTATCGTCTTTATTGGCTTCCTATTATTTTTCCTATGCTCCTGCCATTATTTTGATCATATCTCCATTTTTTGGGAATTATTTGAGCATTGGAATATCATATATAGCTTATTTGGAGGTTAATATTGTGTTTTTAATAGTCATTAAATTAATTTTCACATCAAATGGACTAATTTCTCCTTCTCATATTTTTCAGGTACCCCTAGGAGTCTTGGGGATTTTCCAGAATTTTTTGGGAATTTTCTGAGATTTTTAGGTATTTTTTTGGATTTATATGGAGGAGAAAAGAGGGTTAATAACCCAGGAAAAAGAAGTTTCACTGTGGGCGCCACGTGGCGCAATCAGACGGCGCCACGTGGCGCCGTGATGCGCATCGATGGGAGCAGGCCGCGCGCGCTTCAGAATTTAAAAAATTAAAAAAAAAAAGTTTTCGCGGGCCGGCCCGCTGGCCGGCCCGCCCGCTGGCCGGCCCGCCCGCCGCTGGGCCGATATTTATATAAAAAAAATTTAAATGTGATGCGGGCCGGTCGCTGAGGCCGGCCCGCTTATTCGTTGGCGGGCTTCACAGCCCGCCCGCTCGACGAGCGGGCGGATGTTGCGCCCGCCCGCTCGTTGAGCGGGCGGGTCACGAGCGGGCCGGGGTCCGACCCGGCCCGCTCCGCCCTCACTAGCAGCAGGCGCGCGCGCGGGTCGGGCGCCACTGCGCCCGACCCGCAATGTTATTTACAGGGCCTGGTGTGCGAAAATAGGGGGAGTTCGATTTTTTTTTGATTCGGCCAGCTTGCTGTTTGGGCGATTTTTAGGGCTTGGGGAGTGCTCTTCCTCCCCAAGGCTTGGGCTAGGGCTGGGAAGCCATTGGAGGGTGGAAAAGCTTGGTGGAGGAGCAAATTGGAGGAGGCTAGGGCTCGTTTGGGGAAACTTTGGTGAAATATTTCCTCTCCCATTTTGTATTTTTGTATCTCTCATTTTGTAATGAACATTGGATGAATTTGTCTATGAATATCATCTTGTTTAGTATGATTGAGTAGTGCTATTGTGCTTGGGTTGTGATTCATTGGGTTGGATGTTAATTTCTTGCCCTAATTTCCCATTGCCAAATTTTGAATGTGAATGTTGGAAGCTTATTAGGGCACAAATTTAATTGGCTAAGTCCCGAGAGGGCAAATTTGAGAAAAATCCATGTGCTTAATTTGGTTAGTGCCTTGATAATATTTCCATCCCGATTGCAAAATTGTTGTGTTTTTAAAGCTAAATATTCCGATTGGGCTTCCTTAGCCGGATGACCGATTGTGTTATATGTGGTAATTAGGACTTGAATAACGCCAATTTTAATGATCCCACAACCCATGCTCTCTCTCCTAGCTATCCTAAACTCCCCCTTTGGCTCTCTAACCCTAGCCACTTAGGTTAGATTTTTCATTTCACCACACTTTTCCGACATTTCCACCGTTAGCGAGGTGGTTGTAAATCACTTTATTTTTCTTTATCAGTCAAATTTGTGAACGTAGAACGACTTGTCCCTGTGATCCGACCCGGTACTCACCAGTTATTTTATATTGCATTGACGCTCCTACGCTTGGGAGCGGAAGGCGTGCATCCGTGCGTGTTTTCCGAGTCAACCAATTGTTGTGTTGGGGGTGCCGCCAATTGGTTGACTCGGAAAACGCGCAAGTGCACGCCTTCCACTCCCAAGCGTAGGAGTGTCAATGCAATATAAAAATAACCGGTGAGTACCGGGTCGGATCACAGGGACAATTCGTTCTACTTTCACAAATTCTGATCGATAAAGAAAAATAAAGTGTGATTCAACAATCTCAATTAACGGCGGGTGGAAGTGTGGAAGAAAAGTGTGGTGAAAACGAAAATCTAACCTAAGTGTGTAGGGTTAGAGAGCCAAAGGTGGAGTTTAGGATAGCTAGGAGAGAGAGCATGGGTTGTGGGATCATTAAAATTGGCGTTAATCAAGTCCTAATTACCACATATAACACAATCGGTCATCCGGCTAAGGAAGCCCAATCGGAATATTTAGCTTTAAAAACACAACAATTTTGCAATCGGGATGGAAATATTATCAAGGCACTAACCAAATTAAGCACATGGATTTTTCTCAAATTTGCCCTCTCGGGACTTAGCCAATTAAATTTGTGCCCTAATTAAACATCCAACATTAACATTCAAAATAGGGCAAGAGGAAATTAGGGCTACAATTAACACCCAACATCAATAAACCACAACCCAAGCAATCCAATACTACTCTATCATCATGAAACAAACGATGGAATTTTCATTCACAAATTCGTCCAAAATCATTACAATAAAGAGATATCAAAAATACACAAGAAAAGTGGGAAGAGATCACCAATTTCTCAAGAAATGAGGCTCCCCTCTCACTTGGGCACCTCCTCCAAGCTCCCCAAGCTCCAATGGCCTCCTCCCCTAGCCCTAGCCCTAATGGGGAAGAAGAACCCCACTTAGAACCCTAAAAACGCCAAGCACCATCCCCAAAACCGAGAGTTCTCTCTCTTTTTCGCATCAGGCCACAAAAATCCCCCTAACGGGCTTGCGGGTCGGGGAAATCACGCCCGACCCGCGCCCGCAAGAGAAAACGCCCGCTGGGCGCTGGGCTTGTGAGGCGAAACGGGCCGCCCCGCTTACGAGCGGGGCGAAGCCCGCTCGAATTTCTCGAGCGGGCCGCCCGCTCGCAAGAGCGGGGCAGCGCCCGCTCGATAAATTCGAGCGGGCCTGAGACCCGCTGACATTCAAGCGGGGCAGCGCCCGCTCGATAAATTCGAGCGGGCCTGCGGCCCGCTGGCAAATAATTCGCGGGGCACGCGCAACCCGCGTGCCCCTCAGCTGCCGGGTCTCCAGATCGGCGCCACGTGGCGCCGTAGGATCGCGCCACGTGGCGCCCCTAAGAAATTCTTTTTCCTGGGTTTTAAAACCCCTTTCTCCTCCAAATATTTCACCAAAAATACCCAGAAATCTCAGAAAAATCCCAAAAAATTCTGAAAAATCTCTAAGACTCCCAGGAGTACCTGAAAAATAGAAGAAGCAAAAATTAGTCCATTTGATATGAAAATAAATATAATGACTATTAAAAAAACAATATTGACTTCCAAATAAGCTATATAAAATATTCCAATGCTCCCATAATTCTCAAAAATTGACCATATAATCACAATAATACCAGGAGCATATGAAAAATTATAGAAAGCCAATAACGACGATAAAATCCGTATTTTGTGCCAAGAATGAGAATAAGCTCTAAAATCGACATAAAGCGAAAATATACCCAAAAAGAGCACAATTAAGCCTAATCTTTGGCACAAAATGGGGATAGTTAGGGGGGAAAAATGCAATTTATATCCCGAATCACACCCCCCAACTAGCTTTTTGCTAGTCCCTAGCAAAATATGCGAAAAATTCGGATTAAATTGAAAAACATGCACCAAATCCTCGATATCATCATGGCATACTCCAAAAATGAGATTTCCAATTGATTTCAAAGCCAATATACCAAATATATGAAAGCAAACAACAAATGATACTCCCCTCAATCCAATTCAAAGAAAAGTGAAGAAATAAGCCCCGTATCACACGTATCGGGATATCACGATGTCAAAATTTCCAATTTTTATGAAAGTGGCCAAAACAAAAGAATTTTTCTCTAAGATGTGGGAGATGAGATTGCATCACTCATGTTGCTTATTCTTTCATTTTTTCATTCATTTTTTTCTTTTATTTTCTTTTTCCCCCTTTTTTTTTGTTTTTGATGTTTATGTTTTGCATTCACGCGATAACGCCATAAATGCAAACACCGACACATTTGCATACACGCGATGACGCTATATATGCAAATGGATGGAATGATCTTCTAAATCTCATCTTTGGCGTCCTCCCCAATGTTTGGTGGGGCACCGGCTACTCGATTCGATTAGAAAGAAACATTCAATTATACTAATTTTCTTTTTCATTCCAACACAAATTAGCAACTCATCCACCCACTCCTAAGAGGAAAACAAAACAAACACAATTTGGCCACTCCCAATCCAATTAAAAACTACACCATTCATCCCAACACATGAAATCGCTTACACCAAACTTTTCCAAAATTATCTCAAAGAGAGTATCACAACATATAATGTAGTTCATACATGGCATATTAGCATATGAATCCAAAATGGAAAAGAAATGAAACATGCCAATCCAACATCAAGAAATCGATACCAAAATGATAATCCGAAAAATTGCATGGCATTAAGCATATAGGGACTAAACAAAGCTAAAGGCGTAGGGACAAAGAGGCCAAAATATAATATGCAATGAAAATCAATGGATGAGAGCAAGATGGAGGGATCTCAAAAAAAAAAATTTACACCAAAATCCTACCAAACCTAAAGATTCTAACACTCTCCCCCCAACTTAAAATAAGCATTGTCCTCAATGTTGGGAGAGTACTAGATCTCACAAAAGATCCTAGAAAAGAAAAAGAAAAGCATACGAAAGCAAAATACAAAAGCAAACTAACTTTTAATTTTATTTATTTACACTACATGGAAAGAACACACCGTGGCAAATGGCGGATCTCGAATGTATAACGGTGGTGGTAGCTGCTCGATCATATCCTTTTGCTCCTCCGCCAGCTTCTTTGGAGCTAGGCCACCACCGGCCACCTTGGATTCCCGTAATGCAACTCCAAGCATCTCCTTTGGATAATATGGATCACGTGGGAGACGAGCTGCATCAATCCAAGCCATGTCCTCATGCCCTGCAAAAGCATTCCAAAATGGGTCGTCAAAACAAATAAAAGAATGTAAATGCAATGGACGACAATCTGAAGCAAAAATATGTGGAAGTGCAAATTAGGCTTCAGAAATTCAAGGCATGAGATGGTGGAAACTTCCCTGAAATACGGTGCTAGATGTGGCATGATGCACGGCCTCAGGAGGAGGTGGAAGTGGCTGCAGAGAGAAAACTGGAGTAGGAGGGAGCTCGGGCTCAATATATACCATCTCGCAATCCCCGTCGCTACCCTCTTCCTCGACGTCAATATCAACAATCTCTGCAGCACTCCCCTCAACTGGTAACTGCTCCTGACAAACCTTCTCGATGACTGGCAAGTGCGCATCCTGAGGCGAGGGAAGTGACATCTGTGACAGGACTGGAGGTAGACATGTCTCGGGCAAATTCAAGCACGCATCATCCTCGCCATCCCAGGAATAGCTCATCTCAGTCGTCCTCCCAAAATACTCAACCGCCTCGACCTGTGAAGCTAACTCTGAAGTGGCCTGTGGCTCAGGCTCCATGGTGTACTCGATCTGCTCTCGGCCATCATGCACATCCACTTCATCATCAACCTCAAAATGAAAATGCATCGTGTCACCATCGTGGTCGACACGCACTCCATCATCTATCTCCTCTGACTCATCAAAATATAATCTGTCAATATCCTCTACCTGGCTCTCATGCAACCCATCCTCCTGCTCTGCTCTATATCCCATGGGGTCGCAAGAAAAAGAGCCCAAAGGTGGCTCCTCAAGCTGACACTGGACCTGCAGCTCTGCATCCTGAAGTGGAAACTGGGACTGGCCATCATCCTCATATCCAAGTGACGGCTCTCCAGATGGCTCAGTCTGCTCCCACTCTGCAAGGTCTCTCAGGTAACACCAGGAATCCTCGGTCGAATAATCAAAGAACTCTCCACCGCAGCTCATCTGCACCAAATCTCGCCCAGATGGCGATAATCCTGTGTAGAAGATCTGCAGAAGATGATCCTCGTGAAAGCTCTGGTGTGGGCACGCAAGCACCAAATCTGTGAACCTCTGCCAAGTCTGATGGTAGGCCTCCCACTCAGCCTGGATAAAGCTCGCTACATGCTCCATGGCCTGCCGCCTATGTACCTACTCCAAAAAGATAGGCAAAAACACTCGGAGAAATTCAGCCTGAAATGACAACCAAGTAAAATGTGAGTCCAGGGACAATGAATCAAACCAAAGTCTAGCATCATCCTGTAAAGAATCGGGAAAGAATCTAAAATATATGCAATCATCATCGATATTCCCACCAAGACATGAATGCATCCAATCTTCAAAATTTTTAATATGTAAGTGAGGGTTCTCCCACGCCGTGCCATGAAAGTATGGCGGAAGTGGGATATCCTCCAAATCAACGTCCGAAAAATTTGAAGGTGATGCCATGTTGTTAAAAAAAAATTTTCACAAAACAAATGAAAATAAACAACCAAACGACTCAAAAAGTGGAAAATAAACAAATAAAAAGACACACACTAAGAGATAGAAGTATCACACTAAAAATTTCAAAATCAATCAAAAATTGCTACTAATAAAAACCGTTGTCCCCGGCAACGGCGCCAATTGGTTGACTCGGAAAACGCGCAAGTGCACGCCTTCCACTCCCAAGCGTAGGAGTGTCAATGCAATATAAAAATAACCGGTGAGTACCGGGTCGGATCACAGGGACAATTCGTTCTACTTTCACAAATTCTGATCGATAAAGAAAAATAAAGTGTGATTCAACAATCTCAATTAACGGCGGGTGGAAGTGTGGAAGAAAAGTGTGGTGAAAACGAAAATCTAACCTAAGTGTGTAGGGTTAGAGAGCCAAAGGTGGAGTTTAGGATAGCTAGGAGAGAGAGCATGGGTTATGGGATCATTAAAATTGGCGTTAATCAAGTCCTAATTACCACATATAACACAATCGGTCATCCGGCTAAGGAAGCCCAATCGGAATATTTAGCTTTAAAAACACAACAATTTTGCAATCGGGATGGAAATATTATCAAGGCACTAACCAAATTAAGCACATGGATTTTTCTCAAATTTGCCCTCTCGGGACTTAGCCAATTAAATTTGTGCCCTAATTAAACATCCAACATTAACATTCAAAATAGGGCAAGAGGAAATTAGGGCTACAATTAACACCCAACATCAATAAACCACAACCCAAGCAATCCAATACTACTCTATCATCATGAAACAAACGATGGAATTTTCATTCACAAATTCGTCCAAAATCATTACAATAAAGAGATATCAAAAATACACAAGAAAAGTGGGAAGAGATCACCAATTTCTCAAGAAATGAGGCTCCCCTCTCACTTGGGCACCTCCTCCAAGCTCCCCAAGCTCCAATGGCCTCCTCCCCTAGCCCTAGCCCTAATGGGGAAGAAGAACCCCACTTAGAACCCTAAAAACGCCAAGCACCAGCCCCAAAACCGAGAGTTCTCTCTCTTTTTCGCATCAGGCCACAAAAATCCCCCTAACGGGCTTGCGGGTCGGGGAAATCACGCCCGACCCGCGCCCGCAAGAGAAAACGCCCGCTGGGCGCTGGGCTTGTGAGGCGAAACGGGCCGCCCCGCTTATGAGCGGGGCGAAGCCCGCTCGAATTTCTCGAGCGGGCCGCCCGCTCGCAAGAGCGGGGCAGCGCCCGCTCGATAAATTCGAGCGGGCCTGAGGCCCGCTGATGGTCGCGCCCCGGATACACACCCGGAACGACGGTTGTAGTTTTACCGCAAGCGCACGGTATAGCGGCGAGCGGGTATCGAACACAGGGAGGAAGAATGACCGTGCTTGCTCCTAATCAACCTGGCTATTTAAGAGTAGAGAGAATTGCCTTGGGCGATCCTGTCACAATCGTCAGACAAATGTGCGAAATATCAAATCAAATAAAGAACGTCCAGGGAATGGGGAATCCCCGCTACTCACCGTATTTCATAAATGTGGTTCGTCGGTATTAAAATTGCTAGAATGAGAATTTGGATGAACTAGTTGCAACTAAATGTGGAACCAAGCTCACGCTCTCGCGCTGTTGCCGGTCTATAGTTATCCTAGGGTCGGGTCCAATCTCTTGCAAACCCTAGCCTAGGAAAGCTAGCATTAGGATCAACATCATCGTCCAATTGCGCACCGAGCCCAATCTCTTGCAAACTCGGTCCACAATCTAAATTAGGATAGTTCCTACCCGTCCAATCTCTTGCAAATGGGTATCGGCACGGAATTGCAACCGGAGATCCTAGTATCGGTCCAATCTCTTGCAAACCGATACTTCGAAAATCCGACTCCAACCCAATTCGGATTTCTAGGGCTTCCTATCAAATTGGGATCCAATCTCTTGCAAATCCCAATTGATATGAATACCTAGCTATCCGTAGTAATTCGATCCCAATCTAATCTCTAATTATTGATTCTAGCACAATTTCTACCAATTTATCACAAATACGAAATTGGGCTTGTAGGGTTCATCCCCACGCCCCAAGACGTGGAGACTACTCACAAATCATAGCAATAGCACAAAAATAATCAATGAAATAGACAATGGAATTCATCACAACAATGATATAAACAATAAAAATAGAGTTTTTGGGGAAGAGAGATGCAAACCAAAGTAGTTCTTCAATTAATCCAACAAAAATCCAAGTTTTTCCTCTTCTCCAATCACAAAAAATAAAGCTAAAAAGTAATCTCAAAAAGCTGCAAAAAAAATCTAGAGATGGCTCCTAAAACTAGGGTAAAAACAGGGCTTAAATAGCCCCAAAAATCGTCCAAAAATCCTGACCAAAACGCCCCTGCACAGCCTGTTTTCCGCAAATTTCGCTACAGGCAGCGCATCGCACTCGGCCGAGTGACAAAAGTCGCTCGGCCGAGTGAAAACCCTGTCATTTTCCAGTAAGTCGGGGGCTTCGAGGGTCTTCAGTTCGGAGGCGGCTCGGCCGAGTGAGTTGTCGTCACTCGGCCGACGGCTTCAAGGCACTCGGGCGGACGTGGTTTACCACTCGGCCGAGTGGGTCTCCTGAAGCTCAGGTGGCCGAAAAACAGTAACTTCGATATTTTTGAGGGCCTTCGTCTGGGCGCCACTCGGGCGGACGTGGTATCGTCACTCGGCCGATGTGGTCTCCGTCGCTCGGCCGAGTACACATGGAAAACGTGTCTGAACGGGTCGGCCGAGCGGTGTCTCGCTGGTCGGCCGAGTGGCTCCTCCACTCGGCCGAGTGGGACACAAAAGATGCCCAATCCGATTGTTTTGGCCTCCTCGTCGCTCCTGCGACGTCCATTCTTCTTCCGCTCCTCTCCAACAGCAAAATATCCCTCGGGGAGGTCGTCGGTGGCCGTCTAAAGTAAGCGTGTCTCGAGATCACTCCAAATCGCGCCAAATCACCTGAAATGCGACAAAAACAACAAATCGTGAAAAGCATCGCAATATCGTCGATATATCGTGAAAAACATGACTTGGGCGATCTAAATGGCATGCAAATACACGGAAAAAAGGTGTAAAATATGGAGTGATCAAAATCCCCCAAGCTTGCCTCTTACTCGTCCTCGAGGAAGATAAGTAAAAGGCGAACCCGGTGGATTCGGAAAACAAAAAC
The DNA here is from genome assembly GCA_030789695.1 of Scilla litardierei. Taxonomy (NCBI): domain Eukaryota; kingdom Viridiplantae; phylum Streptophyta; class Magnoliopsida; order Asparagales; family Asparagaceae; genus Scilla; species Scilla litardierei. The sequence goes on from CM061133.1 coordinate 349,246,313, forward strand.
GGCGAAAAAACGAAAAAAAAAAGAAAAACGAAGAAGAATGAAAACCAAATGAAAATAAAGACGAAAGAAAGAAGCGAAGAGGTAGGGTGCTAGATCATTTTCTCAGGACGTGGGTTTCACTTACTCTTATAGCATGCACCGAATGAGAAATACATGTCAAAGAATCTTATTTTGATATCATAGTATAATAGTGCAAATAGAAATAGAAAACCCACGATCAATGATATAATCATGAAGAACGGAATGATTTTAAAATTAACATTGCCTGAATCATTTAAAGCGGTATACAAATCACAGATCACACACTTTTCAATTGAACGCTTTCTATCTGGAGTATAAGAGTATCACACTATAGAATAGAGAGAATAGAAAAGTTTGGATTTCATGAAATGAACGCTAGGCTTAGATTTCTGGATTTCGTGAAGCTAGAAACAATCTCACCGAGTATAGAATATTACTTAGCCTAGGTTGTCGTGCAATGTCAAGTAGTCACTCTCTCACACATTAATGGGCCCCCTCCCCCAAGCTTATCTATAAGCGTGGTGGCACAAAAAATTTTTACATCCCCATTTTTATAAACATATAGCTCCAAAAGCAAAGAAGAGAAAGAAGAAAGAAAGAAGGTGAGATGGGATCTTTTATTGAGGATTTTTCCTCTTTTCTCTTTTTTTTTCTCTTGTTTTTTTTTTGCAATATATACACAATGATCCCAACTCAGAGAGAGATAATGATATACAAGAATGTCTTTCTCTCTTTATTTATTTATTTTTTTTTTAGAAGAAGGGATTTGGAGCTAGGAATTAATAGCGGGGGAAATGCCATAAAATAGAATCACTAAGGGGAGATCCACCAATGATTTTTAAAAGTAGAGAAATGATATTCAAGATTTGTGGAGAAAGAAATATATATAACTCTCGGTTCACTCTATAAGACATGCACGACAACTTCAGCAGGGTAATCTAATCTACTCAGTTTCGATCACAAAAAAGCTAACTAATCCAGATATATCATAGCTAACATCATTCAATCATCCTGAAGTGAAGTGTACAATTCATGCATATAGAAGTGATATAGGAAAAGAAATCGGTACTCCAGATATAGGCATTCAATGCGTGAATCTTGGTGTGTTTTCTGTGATAGCATACATATGAATATTCAGGCTCAGCTAATAATAAAACTTCATCCATTTTCATGCGGAAAAAGTGTGGGTTACTATTCTAGATAAAAAGCAAGTCATAGCATGTGATATCAGAAATAAAGTCTAAGACATGACAAATATAGCATGCATATAGAATAAGCTAACTCCACGCAGACATCATCACAGAAAATTCATCTCTAGCATGAGATGAAAAAGGAAAGAAATAAAGATAAGAAAAATAAATCTATGCAATGCGGCACACAGAGAAATAAGAAAAACGTGATGCATGGCAAAATAAAAGAAAAATAAAGAAAAATGAGTGCAAAAGTGAAAAGAAACGGTGTGAAAAACTAAAAATAAAGGTGGCAAATCGAAAAAGAACGTGAGAACTCACTCCCCCAAGCTAAACTGCACAGTGTCCTCAATGTGCAAAGTGTGGCACTCAGAGAGACAAGTAATGAGAGGGGCAAGTGAGGATGCATGCATGATGGGAAGAAAAAAAAGATAATAAAGCGAAAAATAAAGAAATGAAAATATGATGCGGATATGATGCATGCACAGATATGAGTGATACGAGTATAAATGGGTCACCAAAAGCTCTCCCTCTCTCCCAAAAAAGATATATAAAGATACGGCAAATGAGAATCCCAAAATAAGTGAGGGGAGGGGGGAGGTGGACAAAAATGCATCAGGACCCAGCAGAAACGGGCAGCACAACGGCAAAAGGAATCGATGGCATCAAGGGTGCCTAGGAAGGTGGTGCTGCGCCGTCTCCGTCCTGAGGCGGAGGTGGTGGAGGTGGTGGTGTAGGCTGCTGAGCTGGGGTGGGCGTGGAAGTGGAAGCAGGTCTAGTGTGTGTGGCAGTGTGTGTGGGAACCTGCTGGGTGGGTGGGGGTACGCGCGGAAGACGCTCTAAGATCTGTGTCAGGCAGTAGTGGATCTGAGGGATCAGGGCAGAGCGTCCAGCCATCGTAGAGACGGTGGAGGACAGGGTCCTAAGGTCACCTCTAAGACCACTCACCGCCAACTCAAGAGCACGTATGCTCTGCAGTACAGTGTCGGGCGGGGGTGGTGCAGAGGGACGCACCGGTCTAGGCTGCGCAGGGCGGGGCTGGCGTACGCGAGTGGAGTATGTAACGGGCTCAGCAGGGAAGGGGACAAAAGGTGCCGTGCCAGCAAATGTGGGCCTGGTCTCAGTGTGAGGCCGGGACACTGGCTGGTGAGAAGTAGAGGCAGCGGCAGCAAAGGAAGTGTGCAGAAGTGGCAACGAGGTGGCAAGAGAGGTCAGTGGCCCAGAAGTGTGGACAGACGCCACGACGCTCTCGGAGAATACGGCGGCTGTGGAGACAGAGGACTCTACCGCTGGGGCGGAACTGTGTGGACCAAAAGGCGCAATCCCAGCGGAGATCATGCTAGCCATGGTCTCCACGACCGCGGCAAACGAGGGCGCTCCACTCTCGACAAAGGTCGGCGGGCGCTCGGGGAGTGCGGAGCAAAGAGGCTCCACGGACAGAGGGCCTGAGGTGGCAGCGGGAGTGGTGGGGACAGCCTCGGAAGTGGTGACAGTGGTGGAAGTGGGCTCAGCAAAAGTACTCTCGACACTGACAGAGGTGGGGACAGAAGTGTCAGGAGCAGTGGAAACGTCAGGAACAAGCTGAGGGGCCACAGGGTCGACGGGGTCGGCAGCAGGCTCGGCAGGGTGTGCAACAGGGTCTGCGGGAGCAGCCTGGGCAGCGTGGGCAGCGTGGGCCTGCTCGGCCTCCTCGGCCTAGAGCACGTGCGCAGCGGGGATGAGGACATCCATCGCTGGGAGCCAGTCAACGTGGGCCGGTGCAATCTGGGTCCGAGCTGGGCTCGGGAGAATCATGTAGTCGGCACCGAAAGGGCCGTGCAACCAGACCCAGTGACGCTCACCATGCGGACGCAGCATCTTCATCCGGGCCATAACGTCTATCGACAAGGAAGTGGGGCCCGGAACGCGTCGCAGGTCGTCAGGTAGGTCCTCGCCGGTCATCATGGTAAGCAGGGTGATCAGACCGCCGCAGCATATCGGTGAGCGAACGCCCACCGACACAATGATACGGTCTAAAAACCAAGCCGCAATGTCGATCACGACGGCGGGGACAAGCTCGTGTCCATCCCTAGATAGAGCTCTGGGACGTGTCATCGCATAGAGCATGTAGAGCTCTGGCGTAGACATCGTGCCCGGCTCATATCTGGCCAAAAAGGTGGTCGCCATAAGGCGCTGGGCAATACGTAGGCAGGGGTGGACAATGGCCGAGGCCTTGGCCCTACTAGGGTCAAAGGCGGCGTGGTGGCCTGTGATCCGGGCCCAGAAGGCACCGGCGTCGAAAGAAGGTGGGGGGATGTGGGTAGGGCCGTAACCGCGATCGGCTCCGGGGACTGCGGGCCATGAGAAGAACGCTCTCATCATATCGAGAGTGACCTGGCACTCTCGATCCATGAACCTAAATGAGCATCCCTCATCGGTCCGGGCGATCGAACTCAAAACCTCAAGTGTCGGGCGGGTAAAAGTATCCGCCGACACCTGGAAAAAATCTCGCCAGCCCACGTTGTCGTACAACGTGAGCATCCCCTCAAGTACCCCCAGGCGTCCTAGGTCAGCGAGGTGTGCAAACCTGGAGGGTACGATCGAGCGCTGGGAGATACGCTCGAAGACGGCGCGGTGTGCGTCGTCTCGAAACGTAATCCCGAGCGGCCCGACCAGTGGAGCTGGTGGTGGTGGCTGTGGATCGGCAGGGAGAGGCTGTGTGGGCTGTGGGTGCACTGCAGGCTGTGCGGGGTGTGCGGGGCCTGCAGGCTGTGCTGGGTGTGCGAGGTGTGCGGGGGACGGTGGAGGAGAGTCCTCCAACTCGTGGGAGGGGCCGGCATCATCCGACCGCTTCCGCTTGGCGGAAGCTCTCTTCGACCGCGGCCGTGTCCGGGGCGGCATATCGGCCCCGAGCGCGCGTCGAAAAGTGAAAAGTGCGGCGTGTGCAAAAAGAATGGAAAGAGTGTACCAAAACACACCGCGAGTGCTAAGCAGTGGAAGCGTGCGAAGTCCGCGCCTCCACGAAGTCCTGAACAGCCCGTAGAAGCTCCCCTGAGCTCCCCTAAGCTCCAAAAAGCAACCTGCGCGTGAAAAAACGATATCAGCGAGTAATAATCAAAATGTATGGAGCAATAGGGGTATAATGGATAGATATAGAAATTGATTTGGGTTAGGGGGGCGTTTAGCACATGGATCCTCAAAAAATACACGAAAAGAGGAGAAAACGGTGAAAACTAGCGAACCGGAGGTGATCGGAGTCAAGGCCGCCGGCGGTGACTCGGGCGAGGCGTCGGCGGGCTCGGCCGGCGGTGGCGGGCCGAGCGGCGGCGGGGCAGCGGCGGTCGGGCGAGTGAGGGCCGAGCGAGGGGGAATCGGGCGTGGGAGCTGAAGGGGCGCGGGCGAGAATTTGGGAATTTTGCGGTTTCGAAAAACGCGCCCCCCTCGCCGCTTATATATAGAAAAGTTACGACTCGGCCGAGTGACGTGCTCACTCGGCCGAGCGAGGCAAATAAAAATTCTTCCCCGATATCGCTTCGGCCGAGTGGCTTTGCCAGCCTCGGCCGAGTGGAGTAAGTCCATTCGGCCGAGTGACTCAAGCTACTCGGCATGACTCGCCCTAGGAGGGTATCCGTTTTACTCGGCCGAGTGAGAATGTAGACTCGGCCGAGTAGCAGTTATATCGAAATCAAGAAAATAAACAGAGAGTTGGGTACAGCAGACTTCCCTCGTTCGTGAGCGGCTCGGCCGGACGAACTTGTGTACTCGGCCGAGTGACTAGTATACTCGGCCGAGTGAGCCTTGTGTTCTGCTGTTTGTCTTCGTTTGGGCTCTAAACTCCGTCTTTCTTCCTCCAGTCGATTTCATGCTCCTCCTAAGCGTCGAACGCCTTCTTGGGGCGCTCCTCGTCGTCTCGTTCATCCTCCTCATGATGGATCTACCTATCTCCTCTCCTGTCAAGAAAAATAGGACCCGTTATCACAAAATTTTTGGTCGAATGACTCAAAACACTAAAGATCTCTAAAACGAAAATAAAGAAAAAGTAAAAATAAAGCAAAAACCGTCGGGTTGCCTCCCGACAAGCGCTCGTTTTAGGTCGTGAGCTCGACCCCTTATAATTTTCAATCAATGCGGGATGTTTGGTGCATATGAGATGCACCCGTCAAACTTCCCGGGGAGCGCGCTTGGATTTGGACGTGGCGGCGTAGCGTTCTCCCTCGGAGGTCTCTTGTCTCGAATAGTGTTGGGGGGAGGCTCCCCCAAGCTAGCATTTGCCCCGGTCAACGGCTTAACCGGCGATGCCGATTTCCGTACCGGCGGAGCTTTCTTTGGAGACTTTAATTTCGAGAGCTTGCAGAGCTCTCGAATCCTTGCGACATCAGCGTCGCCTTCATCTTCATCAGCGGAGAAGTCGGGGGAATCGTCTTTATTGTCTTCATGGCCTAAATCCGGGCCTTCTTCAAATTCTTCATCAAAAAGGGCGCCAATTGAGTGAGGAATCGTCTCCTCTATCACCTCATCGAGGAGGTCCATGTAATCAAGCTCCTCGTGGTAAGGCATGTGCTTCATTGCCTTAGGAATGTGGAGCTCCACCTCGATGTTTCCGACGTTTAAGGTTAAGGTACCTTCGCGCACGTCGACGATGACTCCGGCGGTGGCGAGGAATGGGCGTCCAAGTATCAATGAGGTGTCTCCCTCTTCCTTAACGTCCATGATGACGAAGTCACATGGCAAGCATATTCCACCCGGGACTTGAAGTGGGATGTCTTCGGCAATCCCCACCGGCCTTGTTATCCGGCCATCGGCTAATTGAATGCGCATGTCGGTGGGTTTCAACTTTGTCCCGGTGTTAAGCTTTAAGAACATGGAGAGGGGCATGAGACTCACACTAGCCCCAAGATCGACCAACGCCTTTTGAAGAGGCACGCCGCCCAAAGTGCAAGGAATCCGAAAACTCCCCGGATCTTTAAATTTTGCCGGCTCCTTTTCTCTCTTGGTGAACCAAGAGCCCTCCTCGGCTAGCATGATCTTCTCCTTCCTCTTTCTCCCCGAAATCAAGTCCTTCAAGAATTTGGCATATGTGGGGATCTCGATGATGGCGTCAAGGAAGGGAATATTTAGGCTAACTCCTCTTAGATACTCGAGGAATTTCGCTAGCCTTTTCTCCATTTTCGCTTTCGCTAGTCTTTGGGGGAATGGGACCGGTGGCATGAAGCGCCTTTCCTCAATTAATAGCTCCGCCCTAGATTTCTCCTTGTCTTGTGGCTCCTTCTCCTTTTCAATCTCAACTACCGGTTCAACCGGCTCCAAGCTTTCCTCCACGGCCTCCTCGGTAGGAATCATAGCGGGGGTGGTGTCCTTCCCGCCTCTAGTAGTAACGGCAACTACGGCATTGATGTGGCCCGTGTTGCCCCGTGGGTTTTGCTCCGGTTGCGCCGGCAATCTTTGAGTGTTCCGATTGAGCAACGCCAATTGCTCCGATATTTGAGCCACTACGGTATTAAGAGATTCTTGCCCCGCCTTCAAAGTAGCATTCACCTTATTTTGCTCGACCATGAACGCCTCCACTCTAGTTTCGAAGTCGGATCGTTGTGGAGTTTGTGGAGGGTTTTGATTTTGATTCCTCCACCCTTGGTTGAATCCGGGAGGCCTATATGGTGGAACTTGTTGCCTTGGTTGAAAGTTTTGTTGAGTAGGCCCCCTCGGTGGATAGTTTTGTTGTTGGGGTGGTGGTGGTCGAGCTTGTTGAGGCGGTGGTTGTGGCGGGTTCAAGGCTCCTTCATTGTTGGCGTAGGAGAATCCCGGATGATTTCTTGCGGCCGGATTGGACCAATACCCTTGGTTCCCCGCAACATATTGTACTTGCTCCAAGGATCCTTCTCCTTGCTCTCCTCCCGAGTACATGACTTGAGATTGGTCTTGCCAATCACACATTTGGTTGGTCGGTGCGGAGGTGGATGGGCTTCCTTGGGGCTCCGTGATAAATTTCTCCAATCTCTCCACCACCTTGTGGAGAGAATCGAATTTGCTCGTGAGCTCCGCTACGGCCTTTGCCTCGTAGATGCTAGTTGGCTTTAAGGAGGATGTGGAGTGTCCTCGCTCATCGCCCCATTGTTGGTTATTTGAGGCCATCTCCTCAATTAGGGCCGTAGCTTCCTCGGGAGTCTTTGACAAGATTGCACCATTCGCCGCGGCATCAATAATTTGTTTGGTCCCCGGTTGGAGACCGTTGTAGAAGCTATGAACTAGCTCCCAATCCTCTATACTGTGGTGCGGGCATTGGTGCTGCAAATCCTTAAATCGCTCCCAAGCTTCATAGAGCGTCTCGTGTGGTCCTTGCTTGAAGGACATGAGAGCGCTCCGGATCTTCACCGTCTTGGATGGTGGATAGAATTTGTCAATGAATGCATCCGCCAACCCGTCCCAAGAGGTGAAAACTCCGTCAGCTTGCGTCCTCAGCCAATAGAGTGCTTTGTCCTTTAGCGTGAAGGGGAAGAGGCGCAGTCTGATGGCATCGATGGGGACCCCCGGCATTTGGAAAGTGGCGCACTTCGACAAGAATGATTGGATGTGGTAGTGGGGGTTCTCATGAGCGTTCCCATGAAATGGGTCTTGTTGCATCAAAACCACCAATCCCGTCTTTAGCTCGAAGTTCTTGTCGGCCGCCAACTCCGGCACGGCAATGGATGACGTAGTAGAAGAGGTCTTAGGCCGAAGCCTATCGCGAATAGAAATTATTCTCGCCATCCTCGCCGCCAATTCTTCGGGAGTTTCCGGGTTGGTCATAAACCGCCCTTCCGGATATTGTCTCCTTTCCGCTCTAAGTCTCCGCGCGGTACGTTCGATCTCGGGATCGAATAATAAGGCTTCGGGGTCCGCCGTAGATCTCGTGTACATGCACAGGGAAAACAGAGTTTCAAAGAGATGATTAGTACCGTGGAAGGGTTAGGTAAGAATAGTAGGGGAAATAATAATGGTAAAAAGAAATAAAAATAAAAGAAAGAAATAGCTAGGGTGAAAAAGAATCAAACGCAATCGCCTCCCCGGCAACGGCGCCAAAAACTTGATCGCGCCCCGGATACACACCCGGAGCGACGGTTGTAGTTTTACCGCAAGCGCACGGTATAGCGGCGAGCGGGTATCGAACACAGGGAGGACGAATGACCGTGCTTGCTCCTAATCAACCTGGCTATTTAAGAGTAGAGAGAATTGCCTTGGGCGATCCTGTCACAATCGTCAGACAAATGTGCGAAATATCAAATCAAATAAAGAACGTCCAGGGAATGGGGAATCCCCGCTACTCACCGTATTTCATAAATGTGGTTCGTCGGTATTAAAATTGCTAGAATGAGAATTTGGATGAACTAGTTGCAACTAAATGTGGAACCAAGCTCACGCTCTCGCGCTGTTGCCGGTCTATAGTTATCCTAGGGTCGGGTCCAATCTCTTGCAAACCCTAGCCTAGGAAAGCTAGCATTAGGATCAACATCATCGTCCAATTGCGCACCGAGCCCAATCTCTTGCAAACTCGGTCCACAATCTAAATTAGGATAGTTCCTACCCGTCCAATCTCTTGCAAACGGGTATCGGCACGGAATTGCAACCGGAGATCCTAGTATCGGTCCAATCTCTTGCAAACCGATACTTCGAAAATCCGACTCCAACCCAATTCGGATTTCTAGGGCTTCCTATCAAATTGGGATCCAATCTCTTGCAAATCCCAATTGATATGAATACCTAGCTATCCGTAGTAATTCGATCCCAATCTAATCTCTAATTATTGATTCTAGCACAATTTCTACCAATTTATCACAAATACGAAATTGGGCTTGTAGGGTTCATCCCCACGCCCCAAGACGTGGAGACTACTCACAAATCATAGCAATAGCACAAAAATAATCAATGAAATAGACAATGGAATTCATCACAACAATGATATAAACAATAAAAATAGAGTTTTTGGGGAAGAGAGATGCAAACCAAAGTAGTTCTTCAATTAATCCAACAAAAATCCAAGTTTTTCTCTTCTCCAATCACAAATAATAAAGTTAAAAAGTAATCTCAAAAAGCTGCAAAAAAATCTAAGAGATGGCTCCTAAAACTAGGGTAAAAACAGGGCTTAAATAGCCCCAAAAATCGTCCAAAAATCCTGACCAAAACGCCCCTGCACAGCCTGTTTTCCGCAAATTTCGCTACAGGCAGCGCATCGCACTCGGCCGAGTGACAAAAGTCGCTCGGCCGAGTGAAAACCCTGTCATTTTCCAGTAAGTCGGGGGCTTCGAGGGTCTTCAGTTCGGAGGCGGCTCGGCCGAGTGAGTTGTCGTCACTCGGCCGACGGCTTCAAGGCACTCGGGCGGACGTGGTTTACCACTCGGCCGAGTGGGTCTTCTGAAGCTCAGGTGGCCGAAAAACAGTAACTTCGATATTTTTGAGGGCCTTCGTCTGGGCGCCACTCGGGCGGACGTGGTATCGTCACTCGGCCGATGTGGTCTCCGTCGCTCGGCCGAGTACACATGGAAAACGTGTCTGAACGGGTCGGCCGAGCGGTGTCTCGCTGGTCGGCCGAGTGGCTCCTCCACTCGGCCGAGTGGGACACAAAAGATGCCCAATCCGATTGTTTTGGCCTCCTCGTCGCTCCTGCGACGTCCATTCTTCTTCCGCTCCTCTCCAACAGCAAAATATCCCTCGGGGAGGTCGTCGGTGGCCGTCTAAAGTAAGCGTGTCTCGAGATCACTCCAAATCGCGCCAAATCACCTGAAATGCGACAAAAACAACAAATCGTGAAAAGCATCGCAATATCGTCGATATATCGTGAAAAACATGATTTGGGCGATCTAAATGGCATGCAAATACACGGAAAAAAGGTGTAAAATATGGAGTGATCAGCTGACATTCAAGCGGGGCAGCGCCCGCTCGATAATTTTCAGCGGGCCTGCGGCCCGCTGGCAAATAATTCGCGGGGCACGCGCAACCCGCGTGCCCCTCAGCTGCCGGGTCTCCAGATCGGCGCCACGTGGCGCCGTAGGATCGCGCCACGTGGCGCCCCTAAGAAATTCTTTTTCCTGGGTTTTAAAACCCCTTTCTCCTCCAAATATTTCACCAAAAATACCCAGAAATCTCAGAAAAATCCCAAAAAATTCTGGAAAATCTCTAAGACTCCCAGGAGTACCTGAAAAATAGAAGAAGCAAAAATTAGTCCATTTGATATGAAAATAAATATAATGACTATTAAAAAAAACAATATTGACTTCCAAATAAGCTATATAAAATATTCCAATGCTCCAATAATTCTCAAAAATTGACCATATAATCACAATAATACCAGGATCATATGAAAAATTATATAAAGCCAATAACGACGATAAAATCCGTATTTTGTGCCAAGAATGAGAATAAGCTCTAAAATCGACATAGAGCGAAAATATACCCAAAAAGAGCACAATTAAGCCTAATCTTTGGCACAAAATGGGGATAGTTAGGGGGGAAAAATGCAATTTATATCCCGAATCAGTAGGGTTGGTATCCCACGGTGGATTGAACCTAGAAAACTTCATTTTGGTATCCAAAAACCCTTTTGGATCCAATGGGTTAGACAACAAATTTGAAATACGAAATTAAAATAATTGTAACCCATGAGTTAATGTAATCAAAATCAATTTTATAAACAAATTCCTTGGTACCCATAACATGATCATAAACTCATGGTACCAAGCATTGAAGAGTTAAAGGAACTAACCCTTCGGAAACCAAGTCCAAGAGGAACTTGACTTTCCAACATAATCATCATTCAAAATAACATCATTAATATAGGATTGCACATAAACATTCATATCATGGTTGCTAGTGTTCTTGGGACCCCAAATAGTGTAAATTTTGGGAATCCTCTTCCTAGTGGTTGCATGCACAAAAGGTTGATTTCTATGTGGTGCATGTGGCCTAGGAGCATGAGATCTAGCAATAACATTATGATGAGCATGAGATCCATGATGTGGTGTAGCATACATACGTGGATAAGCATGAGGTGTGTATGCATGAGGTGTGTATGCATCAGGATGATTATGAGAGAAGGCATTCACATGTGGATTAGATGTGTGAACATAAGCATTAGGATGTGCATGAGCATGATTACGTGCATGTGGGTGTCTCATATGAGTGTTTGCACGTGCTCGTGGGTGCGGAGCATAAAAATCATTATTTGCATGCACCGGTGGGGTAGGATGTGTGTTCCTACGTGGCATAGCATGTGAGTACAAAAATGCATGACCCCTCTTTGGAGGTCTACCCAAAGTGGGTTTCTTTCCAATCGGGGGTGTGTACGAAGTGGAAGCACTATTGGTAGGAGAACTACCAATGGGGTGTTTGCTCCCACTCGTCGAGGCATCGGATGTCGGCCTAACAAAGGTGGTAGGTGATTTGGATGAGTCTCCCATCTTATACCCCAAGCCAATGTGGTGTTTGGTCGGAAGTAAGTCATTTAGGATATTATCCAAATGGCCCTTACCTTTATTGAAATCATTGATACGGCCTAACGTGCACTCATACTTCTCTTTGAGAGAATGCAAAGAAGCATCCAAAGTGGATACTTGCGATGTGAGTGCATAAACACGTGATTTGAGATTCTAATTCTCAATACTCAAAGTTGAGTTTTGAGACGTCAAATCCGCTATCACATGTTCATCCGAATCCTCAACAAGAACATGCTCAAGTTGAGATTTGAGGGACTTCACCTCATTTCTCAACAAGCCATTATGAGTAAGCAAACTTGCTTTCTCATTGGCGAGAGTCTCAACAATGGTGTCATTGTTGGTGATGGTAGACTTAGGAGAGGTTTGGAGGTTAACAAGTTCATCTTTGGTCTTATTATATCTATCTACTAACTTAGTAAATTTAGACCAAATTTCTTGGTTTGCTAACCTCATTTCATCAATAGTAGGTTCTCCGCTTTCATCCTCGCTACCATCCTCGCTTTCATCCTCGCTTTCATCAAATGAGGACTTTCGATCTTTTGCCTCATTAGCCATGAAGCAAAGTTTTGCTTTCTCCACATGTCCAACATCCGACTCTCCACTTGAGGAATCCTCCTCGGAGTCAGTGAATGTGCCAACAAGTCCTTTCTTGTACTTTCTCGACTTGTCGTACTTCGATGCTTTCCACTTCTCCTTGTGTTTGTAGAGAGGACAATCCGGTTTGATGTATCCTGGCTTGTTGCATTTATAACACACGGGAGTAGAAGCATTAGTCGAACTAACTTTAGATTTATTCAAAGATATACCTTCTCGGAGGAATCGATCGAACTTCCTTGCCATACGGGCAATGGATTCCATGTCCAATTCGTCTTCCGATTCTTCATCATCGGTAGATGGAGCGGCCTTGAAGGCAATCGCCTTTTTCTTTGGCTCATCTTGCTTCAAGTACGCTTTCATCTTTTCCTTCATTCGGATCTTACTATCCTTGCGTACCTCGTAAGACAACAAGGTACCCATTAGTTGTATGACGGTATATTTATTCATGTCGTTACCTTCCTCGATGGCGAAGGTACGCTTTTCCCAATATGATGGAAGACCGTCGATAATCTTCGCAACTTTCTCCTTTTGGGTATAGACCTTCCCAAGAGCTTCCAAGTCGTTTGATATATCCACGAAGCGAGCGTAATATTCCTTCATGGTTTCGCCCTGCTCCATATGAAACAACTCAAATTCTTTATTAGCAACGACGAGTTTAGAATCTTTTACCGTACTCGATCCTTCGTGCAATATGAGGAGTTGGTTCCATATTTGATATGCACTCTTACATGTGCATATCTTGTTGAAGTCCTCGGGCTCCAACGCACAATTCAAGGCATTCATTGCCTTGACATTGGCTACTTCCGCGGCGACCTCCGCGGGAGTCCACTTCGCGAAATCTTCTTCGGAAGGCTCGACATACTCCGTCATGGTGGCTCTCCATAGTGAAGCGCTCCGGAGGAAAATTTGCATCCGGCATTTCCAGTACCCATAGTTGGTACCGTTGAAGTGTGGAGGCCTGACTGAGGATAGTCCTTCCATAACTGAAGAAGCTCCATCGCGGTTCTTGAAGACGTTGTAGTCGTTGTTCGTCATAGCTTTGAACTTTGGCTATGTGTAGCTTTGAACCTTGGCTCTGATACCAATTGTAGTGCCCTAGGAAGCCACTGCACATGTACTAGAGGGGGGGGTGAATAGTACTTTTAAATAATAAGGAGTGTTATTCCTAATTATCGTGCAATTTACAAACAACAATGCTGAATAACAACGATCAACAAGAATAAATGCAAACGCAAACAAATGGTTTAATGGGTTCGGATCCACCCAAGTCTCCCCGACTTGTTCCCGGTGATCCTACGTCCCAACCACCCGGATCCCTTCCGGATACTTGAGTTAGAAACCCTAACTCAAGATTTCCAATATAACCACTTGCAAAAACCTCACAAGTGCAATCGACCTACAATCGATGACCGTGACTCCCACAACCTGGGATCACGCTAAACCTCTCACAACTGAGAGTATACAATCCAAATATAACTGAAATGAAATGCTTACCAACAAAATACCTATGCCTTGAGATTTCTTACCAAATTAGGGCAAAGAGGATTTTGATGGAGGAAGAGTCACCAAACCCTAGCTTCAAGAAGATGACCAGCAATGGAAGCCTAGGGATGAGATGGATGACCTAGAAACAAGCCCTTGGCTTGGAAGGCTCACAACCAATGAATCTCTCTTGAGGAATGAGAGTGAGTGAGAGATTCTTGAGAATGGGAGAGCTTGAAGATGAGAGTTGAAAGCTTCTCTTTGAATCAATGGAGCTCTGGAAATAGCAGCCTTGGATCCTATGAAATAACCCCTCCAGGTATTTAAAGGATCAAGGGAAATGAGAGAGAGAAACGTCACTTTCAAATCTCCAACGGCTCTAATCTGAAGCAGACTAGTCGGTCTAAGAAGGATCACTAACCGACTAGTTCATCAACTAGTCGGTCGGTGATTCAACATGGACCGACTAACAGCTCGACAACCAAAAGAGTGATTTCCAGGCAACCTGAACTAGTCGGTCTAAGAAGACTTGCCAACCGACTAGTTTGCCAACTAGTCGGTTGGTGAGTGCTCTTTGACCGACTAAGAGTGAAATGCACGAAGCTGAATACAAGTTACACTAGTCGGTCTAAGAACAAATGCTGACCGACTAGTTTCACAACTAGTCGGTCGATGAATGTTCTTGGACCGACTAATTGTAAACAGTAACTCAGGCTGTATAGAGGCAAGCTCAACTAGTCGGTCTGAGAAGGATTCCTAACCGACTAGATCGTCATCTAGTCGGTTGGTGAACCTTCTTTGACCGACTAATTGATCGACATGGATGAGCTGAAATGAGTTAGGACATCTAGTCGGTTCATGAAGAGTTGCCGACCGACTAGATCGTCATCTAGTCGGTTGGTGACTCTACTAGAACCAACTAAGATGCACTAGAAGCCGAGGGAAGAAGTGATAGGCTTCGGGAAAGTTTCTAATGGCTTCTAAGATAATCCTAGCTCTAAGATATGAGTGATATGAAGATAGACAAGTAAGAATTACTCAAGGCTTAACATTCTATAGATCGAAGCTAAAAGACTATGAATAAAACCTTAAGGAACGGTCTTTGAAAGCTTCGATCAAATCTTCATGACTTCCAAAAAGGTCCAAAAGCTTCAACGAAGCTTTAGACATTGAATACGAGCTTTGAGAAGTCTTAAGATGTCGCTTTGAGTGTTCTCGTGAATTTGGCGACGATCTCCATTACTGAACTCACAAAATGTTAGTTCATGATATATTTATGTTTGCTCATCATCCAAAACCAAATCCGGGGAGTCCAGTACTCAACAACGCTTAGTGTGTTTAAAACAAGGAGGAAGAAAAGAAAAAGATTTTAAAAAGAAAAAAGTACTCCTCCTTATTTTAAGCGCATCGCGGACCCGCTCGTGTCCTCGTTCTTGGTAAAATGGGAAGCGGGGCATCACAGATTCAGCAGGCGCCCGACCTGCGCCTGTGCCCGTGAGACGGGCGGGTGCACGCCCGCTAAGGCGGGCACACACCGGCGCTCGCCTGTAGCAAGCGGGGCATGCCCGCTTGCAAGCGGGCGTGCACCCGCGCCTGCCTATAACAGGCAGGCCACGCCCGCTGCACGCAGGCGTACGCCCGCGTGCTGTGCATGCGCTAGCTATTACTAGCGCATGCAGACGCTTGGGGGCTCATGTGGTTGGCCCCATGCCTAGGTTTGTGAACCTTAGGCTTGGCTGATTTGTGATGGCTCAATTTTTGCGAAAAATTTAGTTTTGGTTATCTTTAAGACAACGTGTGAGGGGTCAAATGAAGTCGGAATTGAGTTCCGTTCAAACCTACGCGTTCACTATTCAACCATCTTCGATTTGATAGGTTGTATCACTTGTGAAGACCAATGGTAAGGGAGGAAAAATTCACTAAAGTTTGGCCTTTGTGAAAGGAAAATTTTAATTAATTTTTCTCCCAAATTTTTTAGTCCCACATCGGATAAGAAGTAAAGGGGAGGGGTCAGCCGTCTATATAAATAAGGGCCTACCCCCCCTCAAAACTTGCCCCAAGCTTCAGATCTGGGTAGCTCCATTAAATGTGAGCAAGCACGGCTCTGAGCTTAAAATAAATATTCTCTTTCTCCCTAAGTTTCTGCCTTGCTCCTGTTCTGGCTCTAGCAAAGCTACGAAGGAGCTCGGATCGGATCCGAAGTCCTGACGGAGGATCAACTCAAGGTGAAATCATCTTCGACGCGTGGATGGCTCAGCGACAAGGGTGTTGCTCGCCTTAAGATGCGGTGCGGTTCGGGAAGCGGTTCAGCTCGGGACGAGGAGCGGCTCGGGACGCGGTTCAGCTTGGGAGAAGCAGCATGCGACCAAAGAAATGTTGTTGAAAATAACGTTTCGTATTCTACGAAAACGAAGTGAAAGGTATGTAGTTTAAATAACATTGTTTATAAATTGCAACTGTTAGATAGATCTATCCTAGGGGTTGGTCGGACCCAACCCCGGGATAGTATAGAACTTGGCTAGGGTATGTTCCCTTTAGGGCTTAACTTGAAATTGTTTTAAGTTAATTTTTTTCTGCAGCTTATTTGATAACTTTGTTCGATAGAAATAGGCCGGACGTCGTATTTATGGCCCTACGGACCCAAAAACCCCTTCAAGCGCTCACCGAAGCAGGAGCTCCTCCCGACCAGATCGCCACTCTCATAGGCATGATGACCAGCGGTGAAGGAGCCACGACCGCATCCCATCCCCGGAAGAGAGGGAGGAACGCCTCTGAGCGTAGAGATGGCTCATCCGACGATTCCAACCAGTGACGAGAGCATCGAGGCGACAGGAACATTTCCTGAAGGTCGCCAACGCCTCCCCCTATCACAAAGAAGCCAATCTGCTGACATGAAGGGTGATCTCAACCCCGATACCCCATAGGTTCAAGCTACCTCGGATTGAACTGTATGATGGTTCGAGCGATCTCCTGGAGCACATGCAGCGATACCGGGGAGTAATGGAGATCCATGGGACGGGTGATGCCCTCATTTGCTGAGCTTTCCGGACGACGTTGAAGAAGGCGGCGGTGGAGTGGTACAACGGCCTACCCAACCGCTCAGTTGATTTGTTTGGTGACCTTTCCCAAAAGTTCTGTCATTAATTTCTGGCAGGGTGGAGTAGGAAGAAGGCGTCAGACTATCTGTTCTTGGTGGTCCAGAAGGAGTTGGAGACCATTGATCGGTCCATATTTTACACCTTTTTTCTGCATGTTTGCATGCCATTTCGATTGCTCATATCACGCTTTTCATGATTATTCGAAGATATTTCGTTACTTTTCACTCTTTCTTGTTTTCGTCTGATTTCAGGAAATATGAAGCAATCAGGAGCAAAAATGAGCTTAAGGGACTTACACGCATACTGGAGCGTCGCTCATGGCCCTATCGAGGAGCTAACGACGCTGGATGATGAGCGAGAGAAGAAGGAGATCGATAGAATCGCCGAGGAGGCGAGAAGGAGAAGAGTTGATTCCAAAAACAGGCCACTCGGCCGAGAAACACAATCTACTCGCCCGAGTGAAGAAGCGTACTCGACCGAGTACGACTGATATGAAGACATCTACCTTACCTTGTGCCGTAATGTACTCGCCCGAGTGATTAATTCCACTCGGCCAAGTATAGAACTCCACTCGCCCGAGTGAGGTCAAATTTTCTGAATGAAAACATGCCAGACTCTCTGGAATTCTGGGGAGCGTAGCAGAAGATCCACTCGACCGAGTAGGAATCCCACTCGGCCGAGTGCCGCAGAGTGCCATAGTGCCCAAACCCTCATACTTCTATGTTTTTATTCGGATCTGGTACTCGGCCAAGTGTGATTTCCACTCGGCCGAGTAGCGCCACAAGCCTGGGTTGGAAACTAGGGTTTTGGGCTAAGCAGGGGCAGTTCTGTCAGGTTTATTTTGACATTTTGGGCATGTATTTAAGCCCAGTTTTTATTCCAGCTTAGGCAGAGACCTGAGAATAGTTTTTAGATTAATTTTAATTGGAATTCAGCTTTGGAGATTGGAGAACTCAGATCTGGTTTGTCTATTCCTTTTAAATATTTGCACTTTTATGAATTGTTTCCATCTAGATCTGAATTGCAATATATTTTCTGTTATTGATCTTGCTTTTGTTTCGATGAATTGTGAGTAGATCCTTTGTTCTAGGTAAGGAGATGAACCCTATGGATCTAATGATAGATTTGTGATGAATGAATTTCTATGTTGCTAGAATTGCTAGAAGGTTAGATTGTGATTTATTTATTACAGATAGCTAGGGATTTCCATTGATTTAGAGTTTGCAAGAGATTGGGCTCTGATCAATGGGAAGGTCTAGATATTCGATTTAGATTTATAACTGAGATTCACTAGGTTTGGTTTGCAAGAGATTGGACCAAAGCTAGCATTATTATTATAAGTCTATACCCATATTCGTTTGCAAGAGATTGGACGAATACGAGCTATCACAATCTAGATCATAACTCGGGTTTGCACGAGAGGGGGCTCAAGGTGCGATTGGACGATGATGTCGATCTTAATGCTAGTGGCTTAGATTAGGGTTTGCACGAGAGTGGGCTCTGATCTAGGTTGCTATAGACTTGTAATAGTGCAAGAGCGTGAGCTTTGTTCTCTATTCAGTTACGACTAGTTCACCTCAATTCAAGTTTTGTAACATTGAGATTTGTGATTCACAGAGATGCATGATGATCCGTAGTGAGGATTCCCTAGCCCTAGACATTTTTATAATATTGAATTGAATTGATAATTGAACGATTGTGATACCAACATCCTAAAATCGCCTTTCCACCAATAGCTTAGTGATTATGATAGAGTACCATCATTAGTCCATCCTCGTGTTTGATAAACCGCTTACCACTTAACCGTGCGCTTGCGGTAAAACTACAATTGTTTTTCGGGTGTATATCCAGGAGCGATCAAGTTTTTGGCACCGTTGTCGGGGAGGCGACGATATTTTATTTTCTTCACCTAGCTATTTTTCCTTTTTTATTCTTATTTCTTATTTTCACTCTTTTATTCCTCTATTGTGCTAATAATTCTATCATGACTATCTCTTTTTGTGCATGTACACAAGATCAAAGGCTTCCCAAGAAGACATATTATTTGACCCT
The DNA here is from genome assembly GCA_030789695.1 of Scilla litardierei. Lineage (NCBI taxonomy): Eukaryota > Viridiplantae > Streptophyta > Magnoliopsida > Asparagales > Asparagaceae > Scilla > Scilla litardierei. The sequence continues at coordinate 349,265,195 of CM061133.1, forward strand.
GAGATCAAGCGGACGACAAGGAAACTTAGAGCTGGGAGGAGATCTACTATAGAGGAAAATCAAATGGCTATGCCAGAAACACCAGAAGAGCTAGCACAACGTATGGCTAGGCTTGTCTCCATCCGAGATAGGTTACGGCCTAAGACCACATCTACACCTCTTCTATAGCTATGCCGGAGTTGGCAGCCGACAAGAACTTTGAGTTGAAGACGGGACTCGTAGTGTTGATGCAACAAGACCCATTCAATGGAAATCCTCAAGATAATCCGCACTATCATTTGCAAATGTTCTTGGTAAAATGCGCCACTTTCCAGATGCCTAGCGTGTCGGTAGATGATATTCGACTGCGTCTCTTTCCATTCACTCTTCGTGATAAGGCTTTATATTGGCTAAGGACGCAAGTCGAGGGGAGCTTCACTACTTGGGATGAGCTAGCGAGCGCATTTGTCAACAAATTCTATCCGCCATCCAAGACTGTGAAGATACGAAGCACCTTGATATCCTTCAAGCAACACCATCAAGAGTCTTTATATGAGGCGTGGGAGCGCTTTAAGGATCTTCAACACCAATGCCCCCACCATAGCATTGAAGCGTGGGAGCTTGTGCATAACTTCTACAATGGATTGCAACCAAGCACAAAGCAAATAATTGATGCCACGGCCAATGGAGCTATATTGGCAAAGACACCGGATGCTGCTACGGCCTTACTTGAGGAGATGGCCTCAAATAATCAGCAATAGGCCGACGAAAGGGGACAATATTCGTCATCTTTGAAGCCGGCGAGCATCTATGAAGCAAAAACGGTGGTGGAACTCTCTACCAAATTTGACTCTCTTCATAAAGCCGTAGAGAGACTAGAAAAGTTGACGAGTGAGCCACATGGAGCTTCCAACGGATCCACATTTGGAGGAAGTATGAGCGACTGGAAGGATCAAAGCCAAGTTATGTTTGTTGGAGGCGAACAAGGAGACGGAGCTATGTAGCAAGCTCAATACGTTGCCGGCAATAGCGGTTATTGGGTGAACCCGGCTACTAGGGGTCACCCCAGATTTTCATACGCCAACAATGATGGAGCCTTGACTCCACCACAACAACAACCACCGCCACAACAACCACAAGCCCGGCCTCCTCAACAACTTCAGTATCAACAAAGGCCGCCCCAACAATAAAACTACCCACCAAGGCAATAAGCGGGGTCCTATAGACCCCCGGGATATAATCAAGGATGGAGGGCACCCAACCCCCCACAAGCGCCACCAAGGTCGGAGCACGAAGCAAGGGTTGAAGAATTCATGGCTGATCAAAAGAAGATTAACGCAAAATTGTCGGCTCAACAAGAATCCCTCAACACCGTCGTAGCACAATTGGCGGAGCAAATCACATTGCTCAACATGGCTAATCAACAATTACCGGCTCAACCGGAACAAAACCCACGGAGCAACACCAGCCACATCAATGCGGTCGTGGCGGTGACTATAAGGGGCAGAAAGGACACTACTCCCACTATGATTCAAGCTAAGGAACCGAGGAAGGAAATTTCGGTTGAGAAGGAGACAATCAATGAAGAGGAGAGCCCAAAGGCAGCAAGTAATGATGAAAAATCTGAAGTGGATGAGCCACGAAAGGAGAGAATCTATGTTCCACCGGTACCGTTTCCACAACGGTTGGCGAAAGCAAAAATTGAGAAGCGGCTCGTTAAATTTCTGGAGTACTTGCGAGGAGTGAGCTTGAACATCCCGTTCTTGGATGCAATTGTCGAAATCCCGTCCAATGCAAAGTTCCTCAAGGATTTGATCGTAGGAAAGAAGCAAACAGAAAGGGTCATGCTAGCCGAGCATAGTACATGGTTCACCAACAAGGAGAAGATGCCGACCAAGTTGAAAGATCCCGGTAGTTTTCAAATTCCTTGCACGCTTGGAGGAGTCCCCCTGCAAAAAGCTTTAGTGGATTTGGGAGCGAGCGTGAGCCTCATACCCCTCACGATGTTCAAGAAACTGAATATAGGGACCGACCTCAAGGCCACGGACATGAAGATACAACTCGTCGATGTGAGAATCACTAGGCCGGTGGAGATCACCGAAAATGTGCCACTACAAATACCGGGTGAACTTTGCTTGTCATGCGACTTTGTGGTCATGGACGTTAGGGAAGAGGGCATACATCGCTGATACTTGGAAGCCCCTTTCTAGCCACCGTCGGAGTAATTGTAGATGTGAGAGAAGGAACCTTATCCCTCAACGTTGGCAACATAGCAGTTGAGCTCCATATTCTGAAGACGATGAAGCATATGCCTTGGCCAGTGGAAGTGGACTATGTGGATCTCCTCGATGACGTGATAGACGATGCCATGCCATTCGCCATTGGAGCCACGCACGATGACGACCTTGAAGAGGCTCAAATTGCCAATGAAGCCACAATGATTGGAGACCCATCGGGTCCTTTTACGAATGAAGAGAAGAACGACGCTGATGTCATTAGGATTAGAGAGCTATGCAAGCTCTCTGCGGTAAAGCAAGTGAAAGAAGCGCCACCGACGAATAAGGCTTCACTGTCGGTCAAGAAGAAGGACACCAAGAGCCCAAGCTTGGGGGAGTCATCTCCCACTACTAACTTTGATGAGGCGTAGCCAGGGGAAGCCGATGAAAAGCAACAACTGAACCCTCAAGGCCTCCCTACAAAATTTGACATGCACATCTCCTATGCACCAAATATCACATGCTAAACGTCATATCTTAAGGGGTTGAGCTCAAGACCTTAAACGAGTGCTTGTAGGGAGGCAACCCGACGGTTCTATCTTAGTTTTTAGTTGAATTTCACTTTCAATTTTTTTTGTTTTAGATCTTTATTAGTCTATAAAGTCAAGAATGTAGGAAGAATCTGATGACTGGCTACAGTTTTCATTTCAGGAAAAGGATGATAGGAGCTTGCATGAACGGAGGACGGCCATGGCAATGGAGAGTACTCCAGAGATGCGCTCAAACGCCAAAGGGAGGAAGAAACTGACGGGAGAAAAGAAAATAGAAAGTGTCGCAAAAAAAGTGAGTCTGGATCTGAAAACAGCAACCCACTCAGCCGGACTTTTTCACTCGGCCGAGTGAAGACCCTACTCGGTCGAGTAGGGTACTGCACAGGGAAGTCTCGAAAACCACTCTTTGGAAACTATATGCCACTCGACCGAGTGACTTTGTCACTCGACCGAGTGAATCTGACACATTTAGCACTTAAAATGATCTGAGTGGGCTATCCACTCGGTCGAGTGACTTTGTCTACTCGGTCAAGTGATAGTTTCTACTCGGTCGAATCGGAACTCAACGAAATTTTTTGAATAAATCCTAAACTGTTGCGACTCGGCCGAGTGATCATTGTCACTTGGCCGAGTGACTTGACCGACTTAACAATATTTAATTGGACATCACGACTACTCGGATCCAAAACCCCCAAATCTCCCATCTTTCCCTCGACTCACCCGAACGACCCTCTCCGCTCGCCTGAGCCACCGCCCACTCGACCGAGCCGTCGACTCCGCAGTGCTGTCGCCCACTCCGCCGTCGTGCACCTCGCCGTCGACTGGCGATCGGCAGCCCCCCACGTCCAAATTCTCCCCTATTCTCATATTTCCCATTTCGTAAGCCCAAATTCGCCCCGAATCCAAATTGAACCCCAACTTACGCCTATTTCTCTTGATCTACCCCTTGATTTTTTGATTTTCATTACTAATCAATTATTTTTGTGCTTCAGGATAGCTTGGGAGAGATCGAGTGCTGATTTGAAGCTTTAGGGGAGGCGCCTCATTGCCCAAATTGCTAGCATGGAGTTGTGTCGTGTTTTGGAATACTCTTTCCATATTTTTTACTAGCACTTTGCGATAGTTTTCACATCTCACGACATCACGGTGCCCCACGCACTAGGTCTTGTGCACGGGAGTCCGCTGCCAAGCGGAAGAAGACCGACGACCCCGGTCCTTCTTCTGCTAGAGCGGACTCCCCGCCTCCTAGCGATCCACCACCCACACTTCTGCCTCCAACTACACCCATTCCACCCCCACCCCCACAGCCTGCCACGGCCTTCGACACGATGTGGATCACTTTCAGAGATGACGCACATCGAGCCAGATTTGAAGGAATCTCACATCATTCGATAGTCCTCTCTATGTTCATCCACATAGCTGATCTTGAGCGTCTAGGGGTATTCCAGGGGCAGTTCCAGTTGTATGACAACATTGGGTTGCGTGATTTTCTTTCGGTGTCGGCAGATACCTACGTCCGTCTGACCCTCGAGGTCCTGAGTTCTATTCGTAGGACTCCTAGGGTTGCACTTTTTGCCTGATGGATCATGAGTGCGAGATCACTCTCGATATGCTCTGAGCCTATTTCCACTGACCCCCTGTCCCCGACCCCGATCTCGCTTTTGGTCACACGCACCACACCCCTCTTTCCTTTCATGCACATGCATTCTGGACCCTGATCACGTGATCGCCACTTTCCTTTGACCTTAGCCGGGCCAAGGCCTCCTCTATCGTCCACCCTTGCCTTCGTATTGCTCAGCACCTTCTGGCGACCACCATTCTTGCTAGGTACGAGCTTGGGACGATGTCTATGCCTGATCTCTATATGCTCTACGCGATGACGAGAGAGAGAGCCTTCGAGGGCGACAGAGACGTCTTAGTCCCTGCCATTCAGATTGATATTGCCAGCTGGTATCTCGACTGCATCATTTCCTCTATCACCGCCAGGATGGCGATTTGTTGTGGTGGTCTGATCACTTTGCTGTCTCCTATATGCGGGATTGAGCTCACTGCTGGTTTGCTTTGACCTACAGGCCCCACATCCCTTTCTATAGATGTTATGCCAGAATGAGGATGTGGCATCCTTATGTTCAGCACCACTGGGTTTGGCTATATGGTCTATTTTCAACAGACTATATGGTACTTCTGAGCCTTGCTCGGACCCACATTGGACCTGCAGGTAGGGAGTGGATACCAGAGATTGACCTCCTCATCCCAGCTGCATGTGTACTCGAGCCCGAGGGCGCTCAACAGGAGCCCCTCCTCGGCCCTCTTGCCCCGAAGATCCCTATCCCACAGCATACAGCTGATCTGATTCTAGCCCTGGCACTTCTGTACACACATCTGCCAGTGTTGGGAGCACAGTTACTGTGTTTGCCACCACCACCACCACCTCCTCCTTTGTGCCATTGAGTTTTGATCCCATTTCCTACATAAGCACTGAGAGGGTCACCCCCGCTGCACTTGAGAGAGGAGAGCCTTCCCTACCTCCGACGGCTGAGACCCTATCCTCACCTGATTTGTCGACCCCTGTAGAGTCATCTTATGTCGCTTTTACGACCTCCCCTTCTATCTCCACTGCCGCCCCTTCTGTCTCCACTGCCGCCATTTTCACTGAGAGTGTCGTGACGTCTGTCCCCACTTCTGTGTCTACGACCTCTCTGTATGTCTCGTCCTCTGTCGTCGCATCATCTTCTTCTGTCGCTGCTTGCACCCCTGGGAGCTTTCCTGCGTCTCAGCCTCCCACAGAGGCTGAGCGTCTTTCAGCGAGCACCGCACCGCACCCACACCCACTTGTGGCCCAACTCGTTTATGGTGGTCGTATGCATCAGCCCCATCCTCCTCATGTGCGACCCTCTGCCCCCGCTCCCGATGCCCTTGTTCAGCATCTCCATGCTATCGAGGGGGCCGCGAGTGGGCTCAGAGCAGATTTTCAGGATCTCACCGCCAGCGTTAGCTCTGTGCAGGCACGCGTCACCTTTCTGCCAGTATTCAGGTCACACTGGATCAGATCCTTGCTCGCCTGCGACAGCCTCCACCACCAGCACCCCGTCCCATCCTTCAGTAGCCTGCACCATCGCCACCACCTTCCCCACCACATGGAGGTACTGACACTCCACCACTAGCTTAGGCACATACTCGATGCCTCTGAAATTTTTGCCGCTGTTTTGGTTGATACTTTCGCTGCTGATTTTGCACCCCCTCTCGCCCCATGATTTTTCTACCATTATACTTGCCCATAATTTTGATCACTTTTTGCATGGCTATGTATATATCCGTTTGGGGGAGAGGTGGTATTTCTAGGCCTTACCTTGTATCGGTCGTGCATATGTTATCCATTATTTTGCTCCCATGAACTGCGTGCCCACCACATCCATCATTTGCATGCTGCACTTATCTTATGCATATCCATCCCTTTTTCTTTTCTTATTCTTATTTTATCATGCATGCATCCGCTCCCACCCGCCCCTATTATATATGTCCTTATGCCACACTTAGCACATTGAGGACACTGTGCAATTTAGCTTGGGGGAGTGAGTGCACTCACGCACCTTTTTTATTTTTTTATTTTTATCTTTATTTCTCCACCTTTCTTTATTTTTCACTTATTTTCACCCACTTTTTCATTTTTTTCCCAAGCATCATGTTTTCTTACTTTCTGCATGCGTTGCATTTGTATAACTAGTTTTTATTTTCCCTTTATCTTTATTTCTTTTATCATTTTTGCTAGAAATGAATTCTCTATGATGACGATGACTTGGAGTTAGCTTGCTCTTATATGCGTATTCCCTTGCCATGCCATTGTTTTTATTTCAGACATCATATGTTATACATCGCTATGCATTTGAAAATAGGAACCTCCATCTCTATTATATGATTGTGAATGAAATTCTAGCATTAGCTGAGTCCGAAAATTTATATTGTACACTTTTCATAGAAAACACACCAAGCTTCACGCATTGATTGCTTAGTCTTGGAGTACTGCTTTGTTATCTACTATCTATTCTATTTGCATGAAATTGTATGCTCAACTTCCAGGTTGATTGAATATATGCCTTTTTGATATGATTTGGTTAGTTTACTTTCTAAAATCAAACTGAGGAGATTACATTACCCTGCTGAAAGTTGTCGTGTACAGACAAAAAACTGAACCGAGCGTTATATTTCTTTCTCCATATATCTTGATCATCAATTTCATACTTATAGTCATTGGTGAATCTCTCCCTAATGAATCATATACTTGCATCTTCCCCATGCCAAAAAGAATAAGCTCCTTCCAAAAAAAAGATATATATATGCATATCTCCATATCTCTCTTTGATTTGGGATCGTTGTTGTGTATATTGTAGTTCTAAAGATAAAGGGGGGAGCAAAACAAAAAAGGAATCAGTTGTACATACACGATCCCATTTCTTTCTTTCTTTCTTTCTTTCTTCTTTTATTTTCCTTGGAGCTTCAAAAAAAATGGGAAAAAGCCGTATTGTTCTATTTGATGCCCCACGCTTATAGATAAGCTTGGGGGAGGTGATCCAATGACGTGTGAGAGAGTGACCACTTATATGTGCATGACGACCTAAGCTAGGTAATTTTTGATACTTAGGGAGATTACTTAGAGTATAACGAAGTGTATGAATCGAAAATTTGGCATGCATTTCATGAATACCATCTCTTTTTATTCTTATTGCTTTATAATGTGTGATACCTCTTATACTCCAAGCAGAAAGCGATCAATTGAAAAGTGTGCAATCTATGATTACGTATATCATTTTAAATGCCTTAGACGATGCTAATTCTTGAATGATTTCATATTTTGTATCGTTTTGACGTTCTTGGTTTCTATATCGAATGCACCTATATATAATGTGATATCGAGGTAAAAAACTTTAGCATGATTAATTCATCGCGATATTTGAGTAAGCAGCTCCATGTCCTGAGAGGATGATCTAACACCTCCCTCCTCGTTTTCTCTTCTCTTTCATTTTCATTTTCCTTATTTTTGTACACCAGGTTTGCCTTTTTACTCATCTTCCTCGAGGACGAGTAAGAGGCAAGCTTGGGGGATTTTGATCGGTCCATATTTTACACATTTTTTCTGCATGTTTACATGCCATTTCGATTGCTCATATCGTGCTTTTCATGATTATTCGACGATATTTCGTTACTTTTCACTATTTCTTGTTTTGTCTGATTGCAGGAAATATGGAGCAATCGGGAGCAAAAATGAGCTTAAGGGACTTGCACGCATATCAGAGCATCGCACATGGCCCTATCGAGGAGCTAATGACGCTGGATGATGAGCGGGAGAAGAAGGAGATCGATAGAATCGTTGAGAAGGTGAAAAGGAGAAGAGTTAATTCCACAAACAGGCCACTCGGCCGAGTAACGCAATCCACTCGCTCGAGTGAAGAAGCGTACTCGGCCGAGTACGACTGATACGAAGACATCTGCCTGACCTTGTGCTGCAATGTACTTGTCCGAGTGGTTAATTCCACTCGGCCGAGTAGAGAACTCCACTCGCTCGAGTGAGGTCACATTTTCTGAATGAAAATATGCCAGACTCTCTGGAATTCTGGGAAGCGCAGCAGAAGATCCACTCGGTCGAGTAGGAATCCCACTCGGCCGAGTGCCGCAGAGTGCCAGAGTGCTCAAACCCTCCTACTTCTCTGTTTTTATTCGGATCTGGTACTCGGCCAAGTGTGATTTCCACTCGGCCAAGTAGCGCCGCCAGCCTGGGTTGGAAACTAGGGTTTTGGGCTGCGCAGGGGCAGTTCTGTCAGGTTTATTTTGACGTTTTGTGCATGTATTTAAGCCCAGTTTTTATTCCAGCTTAGGGAGAGACCTGCGAATAGTTTTAAGATTAAATTTAATTGGAATTCAGCTTTAGAGATGGGAGAACTCAGATCTGGTTTGTCTATTCCTTTTAAATATTTGCACTTTTATGAATTGTTTCTTTATAGATTTGAATTGCAATATGTTTTCTATTATTGATCTTGCTATTGTTTCGATGAATTGTGAGTAGATCCTTTGTTCTAGGGAAGGAGATGAACCCTATGGATCTAATGCTAGATTTGTGATGAATGAATTTCTATGTTGCTAGAATTGCTAGAAGGTTAGATTGTGATTGATTTATTACGGATAGGTAGGGATTTCTATTGATCTGGAGTTTGCAAGATATTGGGCTCTGATCAATGGGAAGGTCTAGATATTCGATTTAGATTTATAACCGAGATTCACTAGGTTTGGTTTGCAAGAGATTGGACCAAAGCTAGCATTTTTATTATAAGTCTATACCCATATTCGTTTGCAAGTGATTGGACGAATATGAGCTATCATAATCTAGATCATAACTTGGGTTTGCACGAGAGTGGGCTCGAGGTGCGATTGGACGATGATGTCGATCTTAATGCTAGTGGCTTAAATTAGGGTTTGCATGAGAGTGGGCTCTGATTTAGGTTGTTACAGACCTGCAATAGCGCGAGAGCGTGAGCTTGGTTCTCTATTCAGTTACAACTAGTTCACCTCAATTCAAGTCTTGTAACATTGAGATTCACGATTCATAGAGATGCTTGACGATCTGTAGTAGGGATTCCCTAGTCCTAGACATTTTTATAATATTGAATTGAATTGATAATTGAATGATTGTGATACCAACATCCTATAATTGCCTTTCCACGAATAGCTTAGTGATTAAGATAGAGTACCATCATTAGTCCCTCCTCGTGTTCGATAACCCGCTTACCACTTAACCGTGCGCTTGCGGTAAAACTACAATTGTTTTCCGGGTGTATATCTGGGAGCGATCAATGATCGCTCCGGATATACACCCAAAGAACGGTTGTAGTTTTACCGCAAGTGCACGGTGTAGCAGCGAGCGGGTATCGAACACAGGGAGGACGAATGACTGTGCTTGCTCCGAATCAACCTGGCTATTTGAGAACATAGAAAATTGCCTTGGGCGATCCTGTCACAATCGTCAGACAAATGTGCGAAATATCAAATCAAATAAAGAACGTCTAGGGAATGGGGAATTCCCGCTACTCACCGTACTTCATAAATGTGGTTCGTCGGTATCAAAATTGCTAGAAAGAGAATTCGGATGAACTAGTTGCAACTGAATGTAGAACCAAGCTCACGCTCTCGTGCTGTTACCGGTCTATAGCTATCCTAGGTTTGGGTCCAATCTCTTGCAAACCCTAGCCTAGGGAAGCTAGCATTAGGATCAACATCATCGTCCAATTGCGCATCGAGCCCAATCTCTTGCAAACCCGGTCCACAATCTAAATTAGGATAGTTCCTACCCGTCCAATCTCTTGCAAACGGGTATTGGCATGGAATTGCAATCGGAAATCCTGGTATCGGTCCAATCTCTTGCAAACCGATACTTCGAAAATCCGACTCCAACCCAATTCGGATTTCTAGGGCTTCCTATCAAATTGGGATCCAATCTCTTGCAAATCCCAATTGATATGAATTCCTAGCTATCCGTAGTAAATCGATCCCAATCTAATCCCTAATAGCAATTCTAGCTCAATTTCTACCAATTCATCACAAATAGGAAATATGGCTTGTAGGGTTCATCCCCACGCCCCAAGACGTGGAGACTACTCACAAATCATAGCAATATCACAAAAATAATCAATGAAATAAGCAATAGAATTCATCACAAATATTGAGATAAGCAATAAAAATAGGATTTTTAGGGAAGAGAGATACAAACCAATGGAGTTCTTCAATTTAATCCAACAAAAATCCAAGTTTTTCCTCTTCTCCAATCACAATAATAAAACTAAAAAGTAATCTAAAAAGCTGCAAAAAATCTAAGAGATGGCTCTCTAAACTAGGGTAAAAACAGGGCTTAAATAGCCCCGAAAATCGTCCAAAAATCGTGACCAAAATACCCCTGCACAGCCTGTTTTCCGTAGTTTTCGCTACAGGCAGCGCATCGCACTCGGCCGAGTGACAAAATTCGCTCGGCCGAGTGAAAACCCTGCAATTTTCCAGAAAGTCGGGGCTTTCAGGGGTCTTCAGTTCGGAGGCGGCTCGGCCGAGTGAGTTGTCGTCACTCGGCCGATGACTTCACTGCACTCGGGCGGACGGGATTCTCCACTCGGCCGAGTGGGTCTTCTGAAGTTCAGGCAGCCGAAAAACAGAAACTTCGATGTTTTGGAAGGGCTTCGTCTGGGCGCCACTCGGGCGGACGTGGTATCGTCACTCGGCCGAGTGGGTCTTCTGTGCTCGGCCGAGTACATAGGTAACTCGTGTCTGAACTGGTCGGCCGAGCAGTGTCTCGCTGGTCGGCCGAGTGGCTCCTCCACTCGGCCGAGTGGGACACAAAGAATGCCCAATCTGCTTGTTTTGGCCTCATCGTCGCTCCTGCGACGTCCATTCTTCTTCCGCTCCTCTCCAACAGCAAAATACCCCTCGGGGAGGTCGTTGGTGACCGTCTAGAGTAAGCACATCTCGGGATCACTCCAAATCGCGCCAAATCACCTGAAATGCGACAAAAACAACAAATCGTGAAAAGCATCGCAATATCGTCGATATATCGTGAAAAACATGATTTGGGCGATCCAAATGGCATGCAAACATGCGGAAAAAAGGTGTAAAATAAGGAGTGATCAAAATCCCCCAAGCTTGCCTCTTACTCGTCCTCGAGGAAGATAAGTAAAAGGCGAACCCGGTGGATTCGGAAAATGAAAACGGCGAAAAAATGAAAAAAAGAAAAAAACGAAGAAGAATGAAAACGAAATGAAAATAAAGAAGAAAGAAAGAAGCGAAGAGGTAGGATGCTAGATCATTTTCTCAGGACGTGGGTTCCACTTACTCTTATAGCATGCACCGAATGAAAAACTCATGTCAAAGGATTTTATTTTGATATCATAGTATAATAATGCAAATAGAGATAGAAAACCCACGAAAAACGATATAATCATGAAAAACGAAATAATCTTAAAATTAACGTCGTCTGAATCATTTAAAGCGGTATACAAATCACAGATCACACACTTTTCAATTGAACGCTTTCTATCTGGAGTATAAGAGTATCACACTATAGAGTAGAGAGAATAGAAAAGTATGGATTTCATGAAATGAACGCTAGGCTTAGATTTCTGGATTTCGTAAAACTAAAAATAATCTCACCGAGTATAGAATATTACTTAGCCTAGGTTGTCGTGCAATGTCAAGTAGTCACTCTCTCACACATCAATGGATCCCCTCCCCCAAGCTTATCTATAAGCGTGGTGGCATAAAAAAATATTTACATCCCCATTTTTTATACATAGCTCCAAAAGCAACGAAAAGAAAGAAGAAAGAAAGAAGGTGAGATGTGATCTTTTATTGAGGATTTTTTTTCTCTTTGCAATAAGCAAATATATACACAACGATCCCAACTCAGAGAGAGATAATGATGTACAAGAATGTTTTTCTCTCTCTTTTTTTTAGAATAAGAGATTTGGAGCTAGAAATTAGTAGCGGGGGAAAATGCCATAAAATAGAATCACTAAGGGGAGATTCACCAATGATTTTAAAAGTAGAGAAATGATGTTCAAGATTTGTGGAGAAAGAAATAAATATAACTCTCGGTTCACTCTATAAGACATGCACGACAACTTCAGCAGGGTAATCTAATCTACTCAGTTTCGATCACAAAAAAGCTAACTAATCCAGATATATCATAGCTAACATCATTCAATCATCCTGAAGTGAAGTGTACAATTCATGCATATAGAAGTGATATAGGAAAAGAAAGTCAGTACTCCAGATATAAGCATTCAATGCGTGAATCTTGGTGTGTTTTCTGTGATAGCATACATATGAATATTCAGACTTAGCTAATAATAAAATTTCATCCATTTTCATGCGGAAAAAGGCGTGGGTTACTATTCTAAATGCAAAGCAAGTCATAGCATCTGATATCTGAAATAAAACCTAAGACATGACAAATATAGCATGCATATAGAATAGGCTAAATCCAACGTCATCATCATCACAGAAAAGTCATCTCTAGCATGAGATGAAAAAGAAATAAAGATAAAGGGAAAATAGAAACTATGCAATGCGGCACACAGGAAAATAGGAAAAACGTGATGCATGGCAAAATAAAAGAAAAGTGATGAAAAATAAGTGCAAAAGCGAAAAAATGGTGTGAAAAACTAAAAATAAAGGTGGCAAATCGGAAAAGAACGTGAGAACTCACTCCCCCAAGCTGAATGGCACAGTGTCCTCAATGTGCAAAGTGTGGCACACCGAGAGACAAGCGATGGGAGGGGCAAGTGAGGATGCATGCATGGAAAAATGAAAAAAAAATAAAGAAATGACAATATGATGCGGACATGATGCATGCACAGATAGGAGCGGTACATATATATAAGTGTCACCAAAAACTCTCCCTCTCTCCCAAAATAGATATAAAAAGATATGATCAAAAAGAGAATACCAGAATAAGTGAGGGGAGGGGGGGTGGACAAAAAGTGCAACAGGATCCAGCAGAAACGGGCAGCACAACGGCAGGAATGGATCAAGGCATCAAGGGTGCCTAAGAAGGTGGTGCTGCGCCGTCTCCGTCCTGAGGTGGTGGAGGAGGTGGTGGTGGTGTAGGCTGCTGAGCTGGGGTGGGCGTGGAAGTGGAAGCAGGTCCAGTGTGTGTGGAAGTGTGTGTGGGAACCTGCTGGGTGGGTGGGGGTACGCGTGGGAGACGCTCCAAGACCTGTGTAAGGCAGTAGTGGATCTGGGGGATCAGCTCGAAGCGTCCAGCCATCGCAGAGACGGTGGAGGACAGGGTCCTAAGGTCACCTCTAAGACCACTCACCGCCAACTCAAGAGCACGTATGCTCTGCAGTACAGTGTCGGGCGGGGGTGGTGCAGAGGGACGCACCGGTCTAGGCTGTGCAGGGCGAGGCTGGCGTACGCGAGTGGAGTATGTAATGGGCACAGCAGGGAAGGGGACAAAAGGTGCCGCGCCTGCAAATGTGGGCCTGGCCTCAGTGTGAGGCCGGGGCACCGGCTGGTGGGAAGTGGAGGCAGCGGCAGCGAAAGAAGTGTGCAAAGGTGGCAATGAGGCGGCCAGAGAGGTCGGTGGCACAGAAGTGTGGACAGACGCCACGACACTCTCGGAAAATACAGCGGGGGTGGAGACAGAGGTAACTACCGCCGGGGTGGAACTGTGTGGACCAAAAGGCGCAACCCCAGCGGAGATCATGCTAGCCATGGTCTCCACGACCGCGGCAAACGAGGGCTCTCCACTCTCGACAAAGGTCGGCGGGCGCTCGGGGAGTGCGGAGAAAAGAGGCTCCATGGACAGAGGGCCAGAGGTGGCAGTGGGAGTGGTGGGGACAGCCTCGGAAGAGGTGACAATGGTGGAAGTGGGCTCAGCAAAAGTACTCTTGACACCGACAGCGGTGTCAGGAGCAGCAGAAACATCTGGTATGGGCTGAGGGGCCACTGGGTCAACAGGGTCGACGGCAGGCTCGGCAGGGTGTGCAGCAGGGTCTGCGGGGGCAGCCTGGGCAGCGTGGGCAGCGTGGGCCTGCTCGGCCTCGAGCACGTAGGCGGCGGGGATGAGAACATCCATCGCCGGGAGCCAGTCGACGTGGGCTGGTGCAATCTGAGTCCGAGCAGGGCTCGGGAGAATCATGTAGTCGGCACCGTAAGGGCCGTGCAACCAGACCCAGTGACGCTCACCATGCGGACGAAGCATCTTCATCCGGGCCATAACGTCTATCGACAGAGAAGTGGGGCCCGGGACGCGTCGCAGGTCGTCAGGTAGGTCCTCGCCGGTCATCATGGTAAGCAGGGTGATCAGACCGCCGCAGCAGATCGGTGAGCGAGCGCCCACCGATACAATGATGCGGTCTAAAAACCAAGCCGCAATGTCGATCACGACGGCGGGTACAAGCTCGTGTCCATCCCTAGATAGAGCTCTGGGACGTGTCATCGCATAGAGCATGTAGAGCTCTGGCGTGGACATCGTGCCCGGCTCATATCTGGCCAAAAAGGTGGTCGCCATGAGGCGCTGGGCAATGCGTAGGCAGGGGTGGACAATGGCCGAGGCCTTGGCCCTACTAGGGTCAAAGGCGGCGTGGTGGCCTGTAATCCGGGCCCAGAAGGCACCGGCGTCGAAGGAAGGTGGGGGGATATGGGTGGGGCCGTAACCGCGATCGGTAACGGGGACGGCGGGCCACGAGAAGAATGCTCTCATCATATCGAGAGTGACCTGGCACTCTCGATCCATGAACCGGAATGAGCATCCCTCATCGGTCCGGGCGATCGAACTCAAAACCTCAAGTGTCGGGCGGGTAAAAGTATCCGCCGACACCTGCAGAAAATCTCGCCAGCCCACGTTGTCGTACAATGTGAGCATCCCCTCTAGTACCCCCAGGCGTCCTAGGTCAGCGAGGTGTGCAAACCTGGAGGGTACGATCGAGCGCTGGGAGATACGCTCGAAGACGAAGCGGTGTGTGTCGTCTCGGAACGTAATCCCGAGCGGTCCGACCAGTGGAGCCGGTGGTGGTGGCAGTGGGTCGGCGGGGAGAGGCTGTGCGGGGTGTGGGTGCACTGCAGGCTGTACGGGGTGTGCGGGGCCTGCAGGCTGTGCTGGGTGTGCGGGGTGTGTGGGGGACGGTGGAGGAGAGTCCTCCAACTCGTGGGAGGGGCCGGCATCATCCGACCGCTCCCGCTTGACGGAAGCTCTCTTCGACCGCGGCCGTGTCCGGGGCGGCATATCGGCCCCGAGCGCGCGCCGAAAAACGTGAAAAGTGTGGCGTGTGCAAAAAGAATGGAAAGAGTATACCCAAACACGCCGCGAGTGCTAAGCAGTGGAAGCGTGCGAAGTCCGCGCCTCCACGAAGTCCAAAACAGCCCGCAGAAGCTCCCCTGAGCTCCCCTAAGCTCCAAAAAGCAACCTGCGCATGAAAAAGCGATATCAGCGAGTAATAATCAAAATGTATGGAGCAATAGGGGTATAATGGATAGATATAGAAATTGATTTGGGTTAGGGGGGCGTTTAGCACATGGATCCTTAAGAAATACACGAAAAGAGGAGAAAACGGCGAAAACAGGGGTACCTGAGGTGATCGGACGGTCGGCCGCCGGCGGCGACTCAGGCGAGGCGTCGGCAGGTGCTCGGCCGGCGGTGGCGGGCCGAGCGGCGGCGGGGCGGCGCTGGTCGGGCGAGTGAGGGCGAGAACGAGGGGGGTTCGGGCGAGGGGAGCTGGAGCGTCGGGGGGGTTTGGGGTTTTTGCGTTTCGAAATCCGCGCCCCCCCTCGGCCCTTTATATAAAAAAGTTATGACTCGGCCGAGTGACGTGGTCACTCGGCCGAGTGAGGCCAAAGAAAATTTCCTCCCCGCTATCGCTTCGGCCGAGTGGCTTTGCCAGCCTCGGCCGAGTGGAGTAAGTCCATTCGGCCGAGTGACTCAAGCTACTCGGCATGACTCGCCCTAGGAGGGTATCAGTTTCACTCGGCCGAGTGAATATATATACTCAGCCGAGTAGCAGTTATATCGAAATCAAGAAAATAAACAGAGAGTTGGGTACAACAGACTTCCCTCGTTCGTGAGCGGCTCGGCCGGACGAACTTGTGTACTCGGCCGAGTGACTAGTATACTCGGCCGAGTGAGCCTTGTGTTCTGCTGTTTGTCTTCGTTTTGGCTCTAAACTCCGTCTTTCTTCCCCCAATCGATTTCATCTTCCTCCTAAGCGTCGAGCGCCTTCTTGGGGCGCTCCTCGTCGACTCGTTCATCCTCCTCATGATGGATCTACCTATCTCCTCTCCTGTCAAGAAAAATAGGACCCGTTATCACAAAATTTTTGGGCGAACGACAAAACACCAAAAATTTCTAAAACTAAAATAAAGAAAAAAAGTAAAAATAAAGCAAAAACCGTCGGGTTGCCTCCCGACAAGCGCTCGTTTAAGGTCGTGAGCTCGACCCCCTATAATTTTCAATCAATGCGGGATGTTTGGTGCATATGAGATGCACCTATCAAACTTTCTGGGGAGCGCGCCTGGATTTGGATGTGGCGGCGGCGCGTTCTCCCTCAGTGGTCTCCTATCTCGAATAGTGTTGGGGGGAGGCTCCCCCAAGCTAGCATTTGCTCCGGTCAACGGCTTTGCCGGTGATGCCGATCTCCGTGTCGGCGGAGCTTTCTTTGGAGACTTTAATTTCGAGAGCTTGCAGAGCTCTCGAATCCTTGCGACATCAGCGTCGCCTTCATCTTCTTCAGCGGAGAAGTCGGGGGAATCATCTTTATTCTCTTCATGGCCTAAATCCGGGCCTTCTTCAAAATCTTCATCAAAAAGGGCGCCAATTGAGTGAGGAATCGCCTCCTCTATCACCTCATCAAGGAGGTCCGAAAGATCATCCGACCGTTCCTTGAGCAAATATACCCTATTGGTTTCGCCCGTCGGGATTCCTTCGGAATAGTGCTTGAGCCTTTGACCATTTACTTTGAACGTGGAACCGTCCTTGCTCTCCAACTCGAAAGCTCCTCCCGGTTGTATATGCTTGATGGTGAAAGGTCCGGACCAACGTGACCTCAACTTACCGGGAAATAGTCGGAGCCAGGAATTATAGAGCAAGACTTTGTCTCCTACTTTGAAGTCCGTGACGGTTATGCGGGCATCGTGGAGAATCTTGGTCCTTTCCTTGTAGATTCTCGAGCTCTCATAGGCGTCTCTCCTTATTTCATCAAGCTCGTTGATGTCCAAGAGTCGCCTCACCGCCGCACTCTTGTAGTCGTAGTTAAAGGTCTTGATGGCCCAATATGCGCAGTGCTCCAACTCTACCGGCAAGTGGCAAGCCTTCCCATAAACTAGTCGGAACGGTGTGGTGCCTATGGGAGTGCGAAAGGCCGTACGATATGCCCATAGAGCATCGTTTAGCTTCAATGACCAATCCTTTCTAGACCGATCCACGGTTTTCTCGAGAATTTGCTTGATCTCTCTATTTGAGACTTCCACTCGGCCGCTCGTCTGGGGGTGATAGGCCATGCCAACTCTATGGTTTACTCCGTACTTCTTTAGCATGGCTTCAAACTTGTTCTCTATGAAGTGGCTTCCCCCGTCGCTTATCAAGGTACGAGGCACTCCGAAGCGCGGGAAGATATTTTGCTTGAAGAACTTGGAGACGACCATTGCATCATTAGTAGGGGTGGCAATTACTTCCACCCATTTGGAGACGTAGTCGACGGCCAATAGGATGTATTTGTTGCCATTGCTCGATGGAAATGGTCCCATGAAGTCTACTCCCCAACAATCAAAAAGGTCAATTTCTTGGATGGGCCTCATTGGCATTTCATTGCGCTTGGAGATATTCCCGGTCCGTTGGCATCTATCGCACCCCTTTACAAAGTTGTGGGTGTCTTTAAACATTGTCGGCCAGAAGAACCCGCTCTGCAAGATCTTAGCGGTTGTTTTAGAGGCGGCATGATGTCCTCCGCACGGTAGACCGTGGCAATGCAAAATGATCGATGTCGCCTCCTCCTTAGAAACACACCTACGGATGACACTATCTTTGCATATCTTGAAAAGGTAAGGATCTTCCCAAAAATAGCTACGGACCTCATGCATAAATCTCCTCTTTTGTTGCGTGGACATCCCATGCGGTTTGATTCCGCAAGCCAAGTAGTTGACGAAGTCCGCGTACCAAGGTACTTCACCGGTCCTTACTTCACCGGTCCCCGGCAACGGCGCCAAAAACTTGATCGCTCCGGATATACACCCAAAGAACGGTTGTAGTTTTACCGCAAGTGCACGATGTAGCCGCGAGCGGGTATCGAACACAGGGAGGACGAATGACTGTGCTTGCTCCGAATCAACCTGGCTATTTGAGAACATAGAAAATTGCCTTGGGCGATCCTGTCACAATCGTCAGACAAATGTGCGAAATATCAAATCAAATAAAGAACGTCTAGGGAATGGGGAATTCCCGCTACTCACCGTACTTCATAAATGTGGTTCGTCGGTATCAAAATTGCTAGAAAGAGAATTCGGATGAACTAGTTGCAACTGAATGTAGAACCAAGCTCACGCTCTCGCGCTGTTGCCGGTCTATAGCTATCCTAGGTTTGGGTCCAATCTCTTGCAAACCCTAGCCTAGGGAAGCTAGCATTAGGATCAACATCATCGTCCAATTGCGCACCGAGCCCAATCTCTTGCAAACCCGGTCCACAATCTAAATTAGGATAGTTCCTACCCGTCCAATCTCTTGCAAACGGGTATTGGCATGGAATTGCAATCGGAAATCCTGGTATCGGTCCAATCTCTTGCAAACCGATACTTCGAAAATCCGACTCCAACCCAATTCGGATTTCTAGGGCTTCCTATCAAATTGGGATCCAATCTCTTGCAAATCCCAATTGATATGAATTCCTAGCTATCCGTAGTAAATCGATCCCAATCTAATCCCTAATAGCAATTCTAGCTCAATTTCTACCAATTCATCACAAATAGGAAATATGGCTTGTAGGGTTCATCCCCACGCCCCAAGACGTGGAGACTACTCACAAATCATAGCAATAGCACAAAAATAATCAATGAAATAAGCAATAGAATTCATCACAAATATTGAGATAAGCAATAAAAATAGGATTTTTAGGGAAGAGAGATGCAAACCAATGGAGTTCTTCAATTTAATCCAACAAAAATCCAAGTTTTTCCTCTTCTCCAATCACAATAATAAATCTAAAAAGTAATCTAAAAAGCTGCAAAAAATCTAAGAGATGGCTCTCTAAACTAGGGTAAAAACAGGGCTTAAATAGCCCTAAAAATCGTCCAAAAATCGTGACCAAAATACCCCTGCACAGCCTGTTTTCCGCAGTTTTCGCTACAGGCAGCGCATCGCACTCGGCCGAGTGACAAAAGTCGCTCGGCCGAGTGAAAACCCTGCAATTTTCCAGAAAGTCGGGGCTTTCAGGGGTCTTCAGTTCGGAGGCGGCTCGGCCGAGTGAGTTGTCGTCACTCGGCCGATGACTTCACTGCACTCGGGCGGACGGGATTCTCCACTCGGCCGAGTGGGTCTTCTGAAGTTCAGGCAGCCGAAAAACAGAAAATTCGATGTTTTGGAAGGGCTTCGTTTGGGCGCCACTCGGGCGGACGTGGTATCGTCACTCGGCCGAGTGGGTCTTCTGTGCTCGGCCGAGTGCACAGGTAACTCGTGTCTGAACTGGTCGGCCGAGCAGTGTCTCGCTGGTCGGCCGAGTGGCTCCTCCACTCGGCCGAGTGGGACACAAAGAATGCCCAATCTGCTTGTTTTGGCCTCATCGTCGCTCCTGCGACGTCCATTCTTCTTCCGCTCCTCTCCAACAGCAAAATACCCCTCGGGGAGGTCGTTGGTGACCGTCTAGAGTAAGCGCATCTCAGGATCACTCCAAATCGCGCCAAATCACCTGAAATGCGACAAAAACAACAAATCATGAAAAGCATCGCAATATCGTCGATATATCGTGAAAAACATGATTTGGGCGATCCAAATGGCATGCAAACATGCGGAAAAAAGGTGTAAAATAAGGAGTGATCAATCAACCATCAGCAACTTCTTGCAACGCTTCAACAAAGAAAGACTCAACGTGATGAGCTACGGAGACGAGCTCGTCATGGCGGCTTTCAAGAAGGGGCTGACAAATAGGAGTCTACATAAGTCACTGCTCAGTGATTTGCCCACCGACGTCCACGCCCTCTTCGTCCGGGTGGAGAAGTTCATGCTGAGCAAAGAAGCCTTGGGGACGGTGAAGAAGGCCTCACCAGTCAAAACCACCCGTGTTGAAGCTAGGCCTAGTTAGCGGCTGAGACAGGATTAATGCCCCCAAGGACTTGAGCATGACAGCCCCATAGGGCGTAACCAAGACCACCCCCGAGGGCGCGACCAGGGAGGCCCTCGAGCGCAAGATCGCCCCGGACCACTGAGTGGGTTCTTCGCTCCCCGGAACCCCGCTCTGAGAGGCAGACCAGAAAGAGCGCAGGAGGTGTCGCACACCACGAGACTCAACACCCCCATGGCTGAGGTGATGGCGACGGCCATGACGGGCGGGTTCCTCAAAGACCTGTCCACAGAGATGAGGACGAGGCCCGGGGAAGGAAAATGCAAAATTATTGTCGGTACCACCAGGACCATGGCCATGATACCGACAACTGCTACGCCCTGAAGAGTGACATAGAGCAGCTGATCTAGGGTAGGCATCTCCGGAGATTCGTCGACCCAAAGAGACCTGGCCGCGAGGGAAGGGCGGCCGCAGGGCCTGACCAACCAACCCACGGCACTAGGCAAGTCGCCCCCCAGAGGCCCGAGCCGATCATGTGGGTGGATGTAATCTGTGACAGACCGTCCCAGGTGACGTGCGTTTATATTTCATATATTCACGCACGTTTTCTTTTGTGTTTCTCCGTATTTTCCGACGTCTTTTATTCGTTTTCTCGTATTTTCTCGTTTTCTTTCACTTTTCTTTGTTTCTCCATGTTTGCAGGAGATTGCCCGCGTAGGGGACGTTTAACGACGATATCTCAAGACCCCGGAGCAACGGGAGGAGTCACGCGTGATCCAGGGGGTCAAACGACGAAGATTGCCACTTTTCAACCCCTCACCCGGTCGGTTGGTCATCTCCAACCGATCGGGTGATGCACGCGTGCACCACCCGGTCTCAGCCGGAGCTCAAGTGGAAGTCACCCGACCGGTTCGCAGGTCGGTTCAACTGGGGGTGATTCTCTGTCTTTTCGAGCCAAATTCCAACCGATCGGGTGACTCTCACCCGATCGGTTCATCTGTAGCTGATGCTGAGGAGCCGAAGACATGGGCACCCAACCGATCCCTTCACCCGATGGCGCCAAGATCCAACCGGTCACTCCAAGAACTCACCCGACCGGTTCATATGACCGGGTGAAAGCTTGCCATTTTCTGTTTATTATCTGTAACGGATCACCCGATCGGTTGACTTGTCAACCGATCGGGTGATACGAGAGCCTATAAATAGAACCCCTAGGGTTCCAGAAACGGGGGGGCTGCTAGTTTTTACTGTTTTTTCCTATTGTGACGGCTGTAATTACTTTTCTATTGTAAGTTTTTGGATCTTTCTTAAACTTTAGTATTATCTTATTTGCTCTACTACCTTCACATTTCAATCGTCTGATTATGATTTCAACGGTTCATTTTCGTTTAGATCGCTTTTTAATGAATTTTTGTGAGTAGTTCCCAAATCTGGGATTTTGGCGGAAACCCCTTCGGGGGCTCTTCCCGATGCATCCATAGGGTTAGGAAATCAATAGGGATTAGGAATCTAACGGTTACGCGGGGTGTTTCATTGTCATCGGCGGGAAAAAGACCGCCTTTGACCGTTGGGCCAAGGGGGAATAACCTTGGCGGTTGACTCCCTAACCATAGCTCACGCCCTTAGCGTAGACGCCGAATCCTAGCGCGCGGGAGCGGCAAGATGAGATGTTGGGAGTTATCGTTGCGAGCTTAGTGCTCCCGGAATCGATCATTGTTAATGGACACGGGAGTGCCCACTGATCGAATCCGGGAAGTCCGGTGTATCATCCTGGGCACCGACCGGAATATCAGGCCCATGGGATGCCGGTACCACTTTCAGAGGCAACGTCTCACCATTAGACCCTAATTCCGATCGCTATCCTACCCATAGGCCGTATCGGCAAGATTCGCTCGTTAGAGTGGAAACCAAAGTCCCGGGTTTATTTTCTTATTGTTCATACCTTGCATTACTTTCCGTGACAACCCATCAACCGATTCGGGCTAGCTCGCCCACGGAGTGATTTTGGTCCTCCTTGACACAAGCACATCCTAGCCTCCCTGTGTTCGACCCCCAAGCCACACTACAACACCGTGCGCTTACGGTTACAAATATCTAAACCCCGTGCCGTGCGGTCGTCACCGCCAGTGTGGCACACGTCAAGTTTATGGCGCCGTTACCGGGGAGGCAACGTGCTTGTTATTTCAGGATCTCCTGAACCCTTGTGTCTAGCTCTCATCCCTACCTCGCGATAATTTTCGCATTCTCCTTTTTCCTTTTTATTTTCTTTTTTTTTATTTTTTGTATTTCTTATCTTATCTGTTTCTTTCCCACTTGTCGCTTCACGGGAGTTTGTTGTTTTTCATGCGCAGGAGTTCAAGAAGTCTCGACGACTTGATCCCAGTTGATCCAGAGATTAACGCCACCCTTAGGCGCTTGTCCGCTGAGAAGCAAATAAGAGAGGATCCCTAATCCATGGAGGAGAACACCCCGCTTCGTAAGTCCCTGCTGGAGTACTCGATGCCATCTATCGAGTCCACGTCCGCCATCCGTCCTCCAACTATTACGGCCCAAAACTTTGAGCTAAAGCCGTCTTTGGTGACATGGATCCAGCAGGATCAGTTTTCGGGTGCACCCATGGAGAGCCCGATCGAGCATCTAGACTCCTTCTTGGAGAAATGTGACACCTTCCGGATTAACGGTGTCACAACTGAGGCGATCCGTCTGAAGCTGTTCCCCTTCTCGTTGTGAGACAAAGCCAAGCAATGGCTTAGGGGGATGGACCCCAACACTTTCAATACCTGGGAGAAGCTCTCCAATGCTTTTCTGACGAAGTTCTTTCCTTCGGGGAAGACCATGAAGTTGAGGAGTGAGATCTCCTCCTTCTCCCAGGCCAGCCACGAGTCCTTGCATGAAGCTTGGACGAGATACAAGGAGATGCAGAGAAGATGCCCTCACCATGAGCTTCCGAAGTGGCAGATTATTAATATGTTCTACAATGGGCTGAGGGATGACCTAAAATCTTCTATGGACGACGCGGCTGGGGGTTCCTTCATGTCAAGGAGCGAGGAAGATGCCGGACATATTCTGGAAAATATGGCATCCAACAATGAGCGGTGGTGTGACGAGAGAGCCACACCCAGGTCTGGGGGTATACACAGAGTCGAGGACGTCGACAAACTTTCAAGCAAGTTCGACTTGTTTTCGACCCAGATCTCCGCACTAATGGTAGGAGCCGGTGGGGCCGGTGCACAACAGATTGCAGCGGTAGAATCTGAAATTTTTGGGGAATTCGACGGTGGTGACGTCTCACCACCGTTGGATCAGGCGAGCGCACTATTTTACAACCCCACAGGAAATGCGCTGTATCCACCAAGAACCAATTCCAACCCGGCCTACTCTCCAAACAACCGGAACCACCCTAACTTTGGTTACCGGGCACCATTCCAGCCCTCGCCACCTCAGCAGCCGCAGCAACAAACATATCAGCCGGCTAGGCCACAGCAGAGTCAGTTTCAGCAGCAACAATATCAGCAGCAGCCTCAGTAATAATTTTACGCCCCCAGGAATCAGCAGCAACAGCAGTATGGCCAACAGAGGGCCGTCTCTCCGGTTGAGTCTCTCTTGACTCAATATATAACCAACCAGGAGAAGATCAATCAAAAGCTGGAAATGGGTCAGCGGGCCCTCACGGACCAAGTAACCCAGCTGGGGTTACAAGTGGCGAACCTTTCAAGGTCACAAAACCAATTACCGCCACAACCGGAGGTGAACCCGAGGGGAGCAACCCAAACGTCGGCACTCGTGCACGAGCACGCAAATGTGTCCGCTATCGTTCTGAGAAGCGAGACACAAACTCCTACTAGAGTGCCCCCTAACAGATCGGAAGCACCATTGGTCGTCGAGCGACCGATCGAAAAATCAAACGACGCCGGTGATTCGTCATCAAATCCTACGACTCCGGAGGGAGTCTCTGAAGAAGAGAAGAAGAAGAACGAGGAAGGGAGCCCGAAAGTGTTCAAACCCGTTGTGCCTTTTCCACAACGGTTAGCTCAGGCCAAAATCGACGAGAAATATGGCAAGTTCTTCGCCATGGTCAAGGATCTGAGCTTGCAAATCCCCTTCCTGGAAGCAATCGAAACAATCCCCTCCTATGCAAAATTCCTGAAGGATTTGGTGACGAGAGGGTCTAGAAAGGAGAAAGTAGTGTTGACGGCGGAGTGTAGCGCTCTCATCCAGAGGGCAAATCCGCCGAAACTTAAAGACCCGGGGAGCTTCTCAATCCCTTGCACGATCAGGGCAGTAAAGATTCATCGTGCACTCGTCGATCTCGGAGCGAGTGTCAGTTTAATGCCCTTATCGATGTATAAGAGGATAGGAATGGGTGATCTGGAGGCCACCGGTATGACCCTACAACTTGCTGACCGGTCGGTCAAATATCCGGTGGGGATTGTGGATGACCTCCCCGTCAATGTAAAAGGGGTGCATGTGCAGTGGACTTCGTTGTCATGGACATGCCTGAAGACGCACACACCCCCATCATCCTGGGACGGCCTTTCATGGCCACTGCTGGCGTTTTGATTGATGTGTAGAACGGAAAACTTTCGCTAAACGTCAGCGGGGAAAAGGTTGAATTTGATCTGGGGTTGTCCATGAAGTATCCCGATCCCCCAGATGACCCTCGGTGTAATTTGCTTGAGGTGGAAGAAGATAAAGCTGCTGAAGAGAGCTCCTGGGAGATTCTCTTGAGAAACCCCCCGATAACTTGGGGGATTCAGAAGACCAAGACGGCCCCAAGAACAATGATGCTGCTGGGAAAGCGGGTGCAGCACGTACGACCCCTCCCGGGTTCCCCAAAGCTCCTCCTGTGAGGAAATCGGGGAAAGAACACATGGACCTCACCAAAGACGAGGTCCGGATCCTAAAGAAGATGGCGGTAAGCGCCAATACGAAAGAGAAACCCCCGGATCCCAAAAACAAGGAGAGGGTAGTCGAGCAAATCTTTCTCCAGCCACTGACTACTCCAAAGGCCTTAAGCTCCGATGGAGAAGAGATGCCGAACTTCGGGCATCACCCGTATCAACCACCGTGAACATCACTTGCGGGCGTCGAGCCAACGACGTTAAACAAGTGCGCTTCATGGGAGGCAACCCATGCTCTAAACTTTTGCCCCACTTTTAGTGTTATTTTTGACTTTATTTTATCTATTTTTATAAATAAAATCAGCCGCAAGAACATCCGTTCAGGGACTTAGACAATCTGTTGGTTTTTGCAGGAAACAAAGCCCCAACCGATCGGTTGATAACTCAACCGATCGGTTGGGATGTATCAGATACAAGCCGTAACTGTCCCCAAATGAACCGATCGGTTGAAGAATGGAGTGACCATGTGACAGACCGGGTGATCTGGGGAGGATTCTCGGGAAATTTTTGGGAGATATCAACCGATCGGTTGAGTTAGAGCACGATCGGTTGAGGCGACCGGGTGAGCAACCCCCAATTCTCGGGAAAATGTGTGGAGCGGCCAACCGATCAGTTGACAAGTCAACCGATCGGTTCGCCTGTAGCACTTCTTCGGCAAGAATTTTCGACCTAACGGTCAACCGATCGGGTGACAAGTCACCCGATCGGTTCGACTTAAAACCCTATAAATACCCCCGACCACCCGTTCGCATTCACCCTCGCCCGTTCGCTCGAACCGCCGTCGTTTCGCATTCTTCTCCTCCCAACGGCCCGATTCACACTCCCCACCTCCTCCACTCCTCCAATACTCCCTCTCTCCACTTCCTCCACCAATCTCTCCATCAATTTCACTCTCTCTCCCCTTCATTTCGAATTTCTGACCTAATCCCCCCCAAACAATGCCTATTTCAAAAATTCTTGCTGAAAGAGGTCGCCGCGGCTCCACGTTACTCTCATTGCACGGCGTGGGGACATCTACGAGCAAGCTTCGCCATTTCGCTTGGGTAAACTCGCTCCTTAACTCAATCTTAATTTTGCCCTAAAATATTCTATTTGCTCGTTGGTCGTGTTTGTTTTTATTCATTGTATTTCGCATACTCACGCACACACACGACTTTCGCACAATGCCTCCTCGCCGTGTTAAGCCCACCGACGCCAGCTCTTCCAACCCTAGGCCCACCCGTCGTGCTCGTCGCACACGACCCCCCACCCAACCCACCACCTCCAATCCATCTACCACCCCACACACCGCTCCCCCGCCTTACATTTACGATCCCAACTATGGGATGCAATTCCGAGACGACGACGAGGCCAACCGATTCACAGCCATGATCCTCCTAGCTGGACAGAGCGGTCGGGTAACCCAGGAGTCCGTCGACCGAGACCTCCCCTTCCTTGAAGGCTTCATCCGCCGCATCCGTGAAGATCCACCCGATTCCACCGAGCTCCACATTCCACCCCCCACGACTCCTGGACCCCAGCACCGGCCCCCATCACCACCCCCAGAGGGTGGTGCCCCCGCTTGATTTCTCCCATCCCGCCTTTGATCCCCCCTACGTTTGTGCCCATCTGTCTTTCCGGGGCCCTGCTTTATATCGGTCGGGGGGGCGATTCACGAGTCGCATCACTTCCTTTTTACTTTTCTTAATTTCACCTTGTTTGTTTTTGACTCCCCCTCGCATATCTATGCATTTCACGATCACATTTTATTTGCTAGCACTGTCATGTCTAGCTTGGGGGACGTCTGTTTTGGTGTGTTGTCGTGTTTTGTTGTTTTTCTCATTTTTGTGTGTGTGCTTATTTTTCCCCTTTTGAGTGTGGTGTCATGTGGTTTTATTTCTATTTTCGTGTCATGTGGTTTGATTTTGATTTTTCTTTATTTTCAATTTCATCTATGTGTTTTTCTCGTTTTCATTTCTTTTTTTGTGTCGGTGCGTATTCCCCCCATCTTCATTGCCCTCCCGTACTCACTCATATTGCATTGAGGGCAATGCAAGCTTCAGCTTGGGGGAGTCGCACTGTGTGCGTCATTTGAGTCCTTCTTTTTCGTTTTTGTGTCGTTTTCATCGTGTTTTTTATTTTTTCTTTTTCTTTTTCTTTTTTTCTTTTTATCTCTTTCTCCTAGAGATGAACCCTATGAGGAATCGCCACAAAATCACACACACCTAGCATGGCATCGATAATCACATTCACTAACCCTAGGATTTCGAGTTCTCTTGCATTTCACGCATCGTGGGTCCACTTAGCTTTTTGTGAGTCGTGCGTCGTGCCTAGCTATTTGGTGTGCTTCTACTTTGTGATTTTACTTTATATACCTGTCCAGGAATGACCCCTAGATTATCATGCTTCGATTTGAATATGCGGTATTTGCTTCTACTATATGCATGCTATATTTATATCGTATATTTCAATTCGCATGCGTCGGGATTCCACAATTAAGGACTAGGATAACCCATTTAGCCTATGCTCTATTTAGCGAGAATAGTTTCCTTTGCCCAAGTGTTTAGATTTCGACTTCTTTTTTGTTTTACTTGGTGCGGATCCCCTCGTCGTGTACCGTTCTCCCACTTGGGAGAGTACACATGTGTATAGCTAAAGACCCAAAAATCCAAAAAAAAGGAGAAAAGAAAAGAAAAACCCAAAAAGAAAAGAAAAGAAAATTTTTGTATAGCCAAAAAGCAAAAAAAAATACAAATACCCAAAACCCAAAAAAAATTGCAAGTGTGAATATTTTTCCTATCTACCGAGAATAAAGGGAAGGCGAGAATTTGCACCGAGTGTTCTACTCCACATCATCTCAACCCCCATCGTTTTCGAAAACACTTGGCTTAGGAACTTTTTAGCTAGTATCTAGGCTATAGTGGCGTGATTTCCTTGACCCTAGTTGTGGAGTCCCCGATGCATGATACGTTTCACTTCTTATACTCTTCTCATGCATGCTTGAACTAATATTCCCCGCAATTTGAAATTCGAATCGGTATTTGGGTCATTTCCTGGATTTGCGTATATGAGCTCATAGCACATTATAGAAAGCGACACCATTTGCTAGCACACGACTGCACTCACACGCGCTTCACCGCGTGGGCCCACGACACTTATTTGGACTCGTTTTCCTAGGTTTAGTGATGTGATTTGACGTTTGCTTGCTTGGTGTGTCGTTTTTGATTTTGTTGGCTCTGACAGACGATCTAGGATATAGAGTTTTCTTTTTGTCTCTTTCTCTCTATTTCTTCCCTCCGAGCTCCTACTCTCACTCGTCTTCCTCGAGGACGAGGAAGAGTTCAGCTTGGGGGATTTTGACGTGCGTTTATATTTCATATATTCACGCACATTTTCTTTTGTGTTTCTCCGTATTTTCCGCCGTCTTTTATTCGTTTTCTCGTATTTTCTCGTTTTCTTTCACTTTTCTTTGTTTCTCCATGTTTCCAGGAGATTGCCCGCGTAGGGGACGTTTAACGACGATATCTCAAGACCCCGGAGCAACGGGAGGAGTCACGCGTGATCCAGGGGGGTCAAACGACGAAGATTGCCACTTTTCAGCCCCTCACCCGGTCGGTTGGTCATCTCCAACCGATCGGGTGATGCACGCGTGCACCACCCGGTCTCAGCCGGAGCTCAAGTGGAAGTCACCCGACCGGTTCGCAGGTCGGTTCAACTGGGGGCGATTCTCTGTCTTTTCGAGCCAAATTCCAACCGATCGGGTGACTCTCACCCGATCGGTTCATCTGTAGCTGATGCTGAGGAGCCGAAGACACGGGCACCCAACCGATCCCTTCACCCGATGGCGCCAAGATCCAACCGGTCACTCCAAGAACTCACCCGACCGGTTCATATGACCGGGTGAAAGCTCGCCGTTTTCTGTTTATTATCTGTAACGGATCACCCGATCGGTTGACTTGTCAACCGATCGGGTGATACGAGAGCCTATAAATAGAACCCCTAGGGTTCCAGAAACGGGGGGGCTGCTAGTTTTTACTGTTTTCTCCTATTGTGACGGATGTAATTACTTTTCTATTGTAAGTTTTTGGATCTTTCTTAAACTTTAGTATTATCTTATTTGCTCTACTACCTTCGCATTTCAATCGCCTGATTATGATTTCAACGGTTCATTTTCGTTTAGATCGCTTTTTAATGAATTTTTGTGAGTAGTTCCCAAATCTGGTATTTTGGCGGAAACCCCTTCGGGGGCTCTTCCCGATGCATCCATAGGGTTAGGAAATCGATAGGGATTAGGAATCTAACGGTTACGCGGGGTGTTTCATTGTCATCGGCGGGAAAAAGACCGCCTTTGACCGTTGGGCCAAGGGGGAATAAACTTGGCGGTTGACTCCCTAACCATAGCTCACGCCCTTAGCGTAGACGCCAAATCCTAGCGCGCGGGAGCGGCAGGATGAGACGTTGGGAGTTATCGTTGCGAGCTTAGTTCTCCCGGAATCGATCAGTGTTAATGGACACGGGAGTGCCCACTGATCGAATTCGGGAAGTCCGATGTATCATCCTGGGCACCGACTGGAATTTCGGGCCCATGGGATGCCGGTGATCACTCCTTATTTTACATCTTTTTTCCCGCATGTTTGTATGCCATTTAGATCGCTCAAATCATGTTTTTCACGATATATCGACGATATTGCGATGCTTTTCACGATTTGTCGTGTTTGTCGTATTTCAGGTGATTTGGAGCGATTTGGAGTGATCTCGAGATACGCCTACTCCAGAGTGTCACCGACGACCTCCCCGAGGGGTATTTTGCTATTGGAGAGGAGCGGAAGAAGAAAGAACGTCGCAGGAGCGACGAGGAGGCCAAAACAAGCTGTTTGGGCATTTTTGGTGTCTCACTCGGCCGAGTGAAGGAGTCACTCGGCCGACCAGCGAGACACTGCTCGGCCGACCAGATCGGACACGTTTTATGTGTGCACTCGGCCGAGCGACGGAAGCCACATCGGCCGAGTGACGAGACCCCGTCCGCCCGAGTGGCACTCAGACGAAGCCCATCAAAAATCGCCAACTTACTGTTTTTCGTCTGCCTGAGCTTCAGAAGACCCACTCGACCGAGTGGAAAATGCCGACCGCCCGAGTGTATAGAAGCCATCGGCCGAGTGACGACAACCCACTCGGCCGAGCCACCCCCGAAGTGAAGACCCCCGAAGACCAATACTTACTGGAAATTTTCAGGGTTTGTCACTCGGCCGAGCGACTTTTGTCACTCGGCCGAGTGCGACGCGCTGCCTGTAGCGAAAATTGCGGTTTTCAGGCTGCGCAGGGGCATTTTGGTCACAGTTTTTTGGACGATTTTGGGGGGTATTTAACCCCTGTTTTTACCCTAGGTTAGAGAGCTTTTCTCTTTACTTTTTGCAGCTTTTTAGATTAACTTTTTAGCTTTAGATTATTGTGATTGGAGAGGAGCGTCATTGATTATTTTTGTTGGATTCTTGGAGAACTCTATTGGTTTGTCTCTCTCTCCTTTAAAAATACTATTTTTATTGCTTATTCGAATATTGTGATGAATTCTCTTGTGATTTCCATTGATTATTTTTATATTTGTGCTATGAATTGTGAGTAGTCTATACGCCTTGGGGCGTGAGGATGAATCCTACGAGCCCAATTTCAGATTTGTGATGAATTGGTAGAAATTTTTCTAGAATTGCTATTAGGGTTAGTTTGGGATCGATTTAATACGGATGGCTAGGTATTCATATCGATTGGGATTTGCAAGAGATTGGATCCCAATTCGGTAGGAAACCCTAGAAATCCGAATTGGAGTGAAATCGAATTTCCGTAGTATCGGTTTGCAAGAGATTGGACCGATACTAGGGTTCTCGGTTGCAATTCCGTGCCGATACCCGTTTGCAAGAGATTGGACGGGTAGGAACTATCCCAACCTAGGTCGTGGCCCGAGTTTGCACGAGAGTGGGCTCGGGGCGCGATTGAACGATGATGTTGATCCTAATGCTAGCTTGCCTAGGCTAGGGTTTGCAAGAGATTGGACCCAAACCTAGGATAGCTATAGACCGGCAACAGCGCGAGAGCGTGAGCTAGGTTTTACATTCAGTTGCAACTAGTTCATCCGTAATTTTATTCTAGCAATGTTGATGCCAACGAATCACATTGACGAGATACGGTGAGTAGCGGGGATTCCCCATTCCCTAGGCGTCTTTATTTGATTTGATATCTTCGTACTTTGTCTGACGATTGTGACAGGATCGCCAGAGGCAAATTCCCTCTTTTCCGTTCTTAATAGCCAGGTTGTTCGGAGCAAGCACTTTCATTCGTCCTCCCTGTGTTCGATAACCCACTCGCCGCTACACCGTGCGCTTGCGGTAAAACTACACGGTCGCACTTTTGGGTTACATTCCGGAGCGATCAAGTTTTTGGCGCCGTTGCCGGGGAGGCGATCGTGTTTGATCTTACCACCCTAGCTATTTCTTTCTTTTTGTTTTATTTCATTATTTTTTATCTAAACCCTTCCATTGTGCTAATCACTTCTTTGAAACTTTGTTTTTCCCGTGCATGAACACGAGATCAACGGCGGACCCTGAAGCTATATTTTTTGATCCCGAGATTGAGCGTACTGCGTGGAGAATCAGAGCGGAGAGAAGACAAGATCCGGAAGGGAGGTTTATGACCAACCCGGAAACTGCGGAACAATTAGCGGCAAGGATGGCGAGGATCATTTCTATTCGCGATAGGCTTCGGCCTAAGACCTCTTCGACGACCTCATCCATTGCCATGCCGGAGTTGACGGCTGACAAGAACTTTGAGCTGAAGACTGGACTAGTGGTTCTGATGCAGCAGGATCCATTTCATGGGAATGCCCATGAAAATCCCCACTACCACATCCAGCTATTTTTGTCGAAGTGCGCCACATTTCAGATGACGGGGGTCTCCATCGATGCCATCAGACTGCGCCTCTTCCCCTTCACATTAAAGGACAAAGCACTTTATTGGTTGAGGACGCAAGCTGAGGGAGTCTTTACCACATGGGACGAGTTGGCGAGTGCGTTCATTGACAAGTTCTATCCGCCCTCCAAGACGGTAAAGATTCGGAATGCTCTTATGTCCTTCAAGCAAGGACCTCAAGAGACGCTCTATGAGGCTTGGGAGCGTTTCAAAGATCTGCAGCATCAATGCCCGCACCATAGCATTGAAGATTGTGAGCTAGTTCATAGCTTCTACAATGGTCTCCAACTGGGGACCAAGCAAATTATTGATGCCGCGACAAATGGTGCTATCCTATCCAAGACTCCCGACGAAGCTACGGCCCTAATTGAGGAGATGGCCTCAAATAATCAACAATGGGGCGACGAGCGAGGACACTCTACGTCCTCCTTGAAGCCATCTAGCATCTATGAAGCAAAGGCCGTAGCGGAGCTGACAAGCAAGTTTGATTCTCTCCACAAGGTAGTGGAGAGACTAGAGAAGTTTATCACGGAGCCCCAAGGAACCCCTTCCACATCCGCACCAACGAATCAAATGGGTGATTGGCAAGACCAATCTCAAGCTATGTATTTGGGAGGAGAGCAAGGAGAGGGATCCTTGGAGCAAGTTTAATATGTCACGGGGAACCAAGGATATTGGGCCAATCCGGCCACAAGAAACCATCCCGGTTTCTCTTATGCCAACAACGAAGGAGCTTTGAACCCACCGCAACAAACACCTCAACAAGCTCGACCACCACCACCACAACAACAACATTATCTACCGAGGGGGCCTCCACAACAAAATTTCCAACCAAAGCAACAAGTTCCGCCCTATAGGCCGCCCGGATACAATCAAGGGTGGAGAAATCAAAACCCTCCACAAGCTCAACAACGATCTGACTTTGAAGCTAGAGTGGAGGAGTTTATGGTCGAGCAAAAGAAGGTCAATGCTTCCTTGAAGGCGGGCCAAGACTCCCTTACAACCGTTGTAGCCCAAATCTCAGAGCAATTGGTGTTGCTCAATCGAAATACTCAACAATTGCCGGCTCAACCCGAGCAAAACCCACGGGGCGCCACCGGCCACATCAATGCCGTGGTTGTTGTTACAACTAGAGGTGGGAAGGATACCACCCCCGCCATGATTCCTACCGAGGAGCCCGTGGAGGAGAATGTAGAGCCAATTGAGCCGGTAGTTGAAATTGAGAGGGAGAAAGATCCGCAAGAAAAGGAGAAATCTAGAGCGGAGCAATTGCTTGAAGAGAGGCGCTTTATGCCACCGGTCCCATTCCCTCAGAGGCTTGCTAGAGCAAAGATGGAGAATCGACTAGTGAAGTTTCTCGAATATTTGAGAGGGGTAAGCCTCAATATTCCCTTTCTTGATGCTATTGTTGAGATCCCGACATACGCAAAATTTTTAAAGGATTTGATTTCGGAAGAAAGAGGAAGGAGAAAATTATGCTAGCCGAGGAGGGCTCTTGGTTCACCAAGAGAGAGAAGGAGCCGGCTAAATTCAAAGACCCGGGGAGTTTTCGAATTCCTTTCACCTTGGGCGGCGTCCCTCTACAAAAGGCGTTGGTGGATGTAGGGGCTAGTGTTAGCCTCATGCCTCTCTCCATGTTCCTAAGGCTAAACACCGGGACGAAATTGAAGCCCACCGACATGCGTATACAACTAGCCGATGGACGGATCACAAGGCCGGTAGGGATCGCAGAGGACATCCCGCTACAAGTCCCGGGGGGCATATGTTTGCCATGTGACTTCGTGATCATGGACGTTAAGGAGGAGGGAGATACGTCATTGATACTTGGACGCCCGTTCCTCGCCACCGCCGGTGTCATTGTCGACGTGCGAGAAGGTACCCTAACATTGAACGTCGGCAACATCGAGGTGTAGCTTCATATTCCTAAGGCAATGAAACACATGCCTTACCACGAGGAGCTGGACTATATGGACCTCCTTGACGAGGTTATTGAAGAGGCGATCTCTCATTCGATCGGTGCTCTATTCAAAGAAGATTTCGAGGAAGAGCCGGATTTAGGCCAAGATGAGAGGATAATTGATTCCCCCGACTTCTCCGCTGAAATTGATGAAGGCGACACTGATGTCGCAAGGATTCGAGAGCTCTGCAAGCTCTCAAAATTAAAGTCTCCAAAGAAAGCTCCGCCGATACAGAAATCGGCGTCACCGGTGAAGCCGAGGACCGGAGCAAACGCTAGCTTGGGGGAGCCTCCCCCCAACACTATTTGAGACGAGAGACCACCGAGGGAGAACACGCCACCGCAACTTCCGAATCCAAGCGTTCTCCCCGGAAAGTTTGACGGGTGCATCTCATATGCACCAAACATCCCGCATTAATTGAAAATCATAGGGGGGTCGAGCTCACGACCTTAAACGAGCGCTTGTCGGGAGGCAACCCGATGGTTACCGCTTTATTTTTACTTTTCCTTTATTTTTGTTTCAGAAATTTTTAGTGTTTTGAGTCGTTCGCCCAAAAATTTTGTGATAACGGGTCCTATTTTTCTTGACAGGAGAGGAGATAGGGAAATTAATCATGCGGAGGATGAACGAGGAGACGAGGAGCGCTCCAGGAAGGCGCTCGATGCTTAGGAGGAAGATGAAATCGACTGGAGGAAGAAAAATGGAGTTTAGAGCCCTAACAAAGACAAACAGCAGAAAACAGGGCTCACTCGGCCGAGCATACTAGTCACTCGGCCGAGCACACAAGTTCGTCCGGTCGAGCTGCTCACGAACGAGGGAAGTCTGATGTACCCAACTCTCTGTTTCTTTTCTTGATTTCAGTATAATTGCCACTCGGCCGAGTATATATATTCACTCGGCCGAGTAAAACTGATACGCTCCTAGGGCGAGTCTTGCCGAGTAGCTTGAGCCACTCGGCCGAATGGACTTACTCCACTCGGCCGAGGATGGCAAGGACAATCGGCCGAGTCATTAGCGGGGGGGAATTTCCCAACGTTTTCCGTTGAGTTCACTCGGCCGAGCGACTTAGTCACTCGGCCGAGTCGTAACTTTTTCTATAAAAGGGGGAGCGGGACGGCGTGAATTTCGAAGCGAAAAAATTCCCAAAAATCACGACCCTCCGTCTCCCTCGCCCGCTGCACTCCCTCGCTCGCCCGATCGCTCGCGCCGCGCCGCCGCTCGGCCACCCTCCGCCGGCCGAGCATCCGCCGCACCTCGCCCGAGTCGCCGCCGGTGGCCACGCCTCCGGCCGACTCCGGTTATATTTGGGAGCTTAGGGGAGCCCAGGGGAGCTTCCAGGGACTGTTTTAGGCTTCGTGGAGGCGTCGTCTTCGCACGCTTCCATAGCTTTGCTCTCGCGGCGTGTCGTGGTATATTCTTTCCTTTATTTTACGCACGCTGCATTTTTATTGGATTTGGTGAGCGCTCTGGGCCCATATGCCGCCCCGGACACGGCCGCGATCGAGGAGAGCTTCCGCCAAGCGGAAGCGGTCGGATGATGCCGGCACCTCCCACGAGGTGGAGGACTCTCCTCCGCCTTCTCCACCACACCCAGCACGGCCTGCAGGCCCCGCACACCCCGCACAGCCTGCAGAGCCCGCACAGCCCGCATATCCCGCACAGCCACTCCCTGCCATGCCACAGCCCGTACCACCGCCACCGGCTCCACTTGTAGGGCCGCTGGGGATCACGTTCCGGAACGATGCACACAGCGTCGCTTTCGAGCGTATCTCCCAGCGCTCGATCGTACCCTCCAGGTTCACACACCTTGCAGACCTAGGACGCCTGGGGGTACTCGAGGGGATGCTCACGTTGTACGACAACGTGGGCTGGCGAGATTTCTTCCAGGTGTCGGCGGACACGTTTATCCGTCCGACACTTGAGGTGCTTAGTTCGATCGCCCGGACCGACGAGGGATGCTCGTTTCGGTTCATGGACCGAGAGTGCTAGGTCACTCTCAGTATGATGAGAGCTTTCTTCTCGTGGCCCGATGTCCCCGGGGCCGACCGTGGTTACACCCCCACTCACATCCCCCCACCTTCCTTCGATGCCGGCGCCTTCTGGGCCCGGATTACGAGTCTTCACACTGCCTTTGACCCTAGTAGGGCCAAGGCCTCAGCCATCGTCCACCCTTTCCTCCGTATAGCTCAGCGCCTTATGGCGACGACCTTTTTGGCGAGATATGAGCCGGGTACGATGTCCACGCCGGAGCTTTATATGCTCTACGCGATGACACGCCCCAGAGCTCTATCTAGGGAGGGCGATGAGTTGGTCCCCGCCGTCGTGATTGATGTCGCGGCCTGGTTTTTGGACCGCATCATCGTATCGGTGGGCGCTCGCTCACCGATATGCTGCGGCAGTCTGATCACCTTGCTCGCCCTTATGACCGGCGAGGACTTTCCAGATGACCTGCGACGAGCACCGGGCCCCACTTCACTGTCCATAGATGTTATGGCCCGGATGAAGATGCTTCGTCCGCACGGTGAGCGACACTGGGTCTGGCTGCACGGCCCCTACGGTGCCGATTACATGATTCTTCCGAGCCCAGCTCGGACTCAGATTGCACCGGCCCAGGTGGACTGGCTCCCCGCGATGGATCTTCTGATCCCTGTCGCTTACGTGCTCGAGGCCGAGGAGGCCGAGCAGGCCCACGCTGCCCCCGCAGACCCTGTCGCCCCTGTTGAGCCTGCTGCCCCTGTTGACCCCGTGGCCCCTCAGCCTATCCCTGATATTTCTGCTGCTCCCGACACCTCTGTCCACACTTCTGTCGGTGTCGGGAGTACCCTCGCTGAGCCCACCTCCACTGCTTCCACGCCTACGACCACTTCCACTACCTCCACGCCCACCACCACTGCTGGCCCTCTGTCTGTCGAGCCCGTTTGCTCTGCACTTCCCGAGCGCCCACCGACCTTTATTGAGAGTGGAGAGCCCTCTTTTGCCACCGCCGTAGAGACCTTAGTCTCCACCTCTGTCTCCACCGCTGCTGTATTCTCTGAGAGTGTCGTGGCGTCTGTCCACACGTCTGTGTCACCGACCTATCTGGCCGCCTCGTTGCCACTTTTGTACTCCTCTTTCGTTGCTGCTGCCTCCACTTCTCACCAGCCGGTGCCCCGGCCTCACACTGAGGCCAGGCCCACATTTGCGAGCGCAGCACCTTTCGTTCCCTTCCCTGCTGAGCCCATCACCTACGCCACCAGAGTACGCCAGCCCCGACCTGCACTGCACAGACCGGTGCGTCCTTCTACACCACCTCCCCCCGACACTGTACTTCAGAGCATTCGTGCTCTCGAGGGGACGGTGAGTGGCCTCAGAGGCGACCTTAGGACCCTGTCCTCCACCGTCTCCGCGATGGCTGGCCGCTTCGGCCTGCTTCCGCACATTCACTACTGCCTTACCCAGGTCCTAGATCGGCTCCCCCGCGTACCCACACCCACACCCACCCAGCAGGTACCCACCCCCACCCCTACCCACAGCCAGCCTGCTACCACACCCACACCCACACCTTCTCAGCAGTCTGTTCCACCACCACCACCACCTCCGCCTCAGGACGGAGACGGTGCAGCACCACCTTCTTAGGCACCCTTGATGCCATCGTTCTTTTTGCCATTGTGCTGCCCGTCTCTGCTGGGTCCTGATGACTTTTGCCCACCCCACCCTCCCCTCACTGTTTTTGGATACACATTTTGATCACATATTTATATATCATTTTTGGGAGAGCGGGAGAGTTTTTGGTGTCACTACTATATATCCGATTCACTCGTATATCTGCATGCATCATGTCCGCATCATATTTTTATTTCTTATTTTTCTTTTGTTATTTTATTTTCTTTTTCCCCATGCATGCATCCTCACTTACCCCTCACATTACTTGTCTCTCGGTGTGCCACACTTCGCACATTGAGGACACTGTGCCATTTAGCTTTGGGGAGTGAGTTCTCACGTTCTTTTCGATTTACCACCTTTATTTTAGTTTTCCGCACCATTTTCCGCATTTGCACTCATCTTCATCACTTTTTCTTCTTTTTACCATGCATCACGTTTTTCTTATTTTCTTTGTGTGTTGCATTGTAATGAGTTTCATTTTCCCTTTATCTTTATTTCTTTTTCATCTCATGCTAGAGATGACTTTTCTGTGATGATGATGACGTGGAGTTAGCTTTCTCTATATATGCATGCTATATTTGTCATGTCTTAGATCTTATTTCTGATATCATATGCTATGACTTGCTTTGCATTTAGAGATAGTAACCCACACTTTTTCCGCATGAAAATGGATGAAATTTTATTATTAGCTGAGTCTGAATATTCATATGTATGCTATCGCAGAAAACACACCAAGATTCACGCATTGAATGCTTATATCTGGAGTACCGTTTTCTTTTCCTATATCACTTCTATATGCATGATTTGTACATTTCACTTCAGGATGATTGAATGATGTTAGCTATGATAAATCTGGATTAGTTAGCTTTTTTGTGATCGAAACTGAGTAGATTAGATTACCCTGCTGAAGTTGTCGTGCACGTCCTATAGAGTGAACCGAGAGACATATTTATTTCTTTCTCCACATATCTTGAACATCATTTCTCTATTTTTAAATCATTGGTGAATCTCCCCTTAAGCGATTCTATTATATGGCATTTCCCCCGCTATTAATTCCTAGCTCCAAATTTCCCAAAACAAAAAAAAGAAAGAAAAAAGAAAAATTCTTGTATATCCTTATTTCTTTTTGATTGGGATCATTGTGTATATATGAATTCAAAAAAAAAGAGAGAAAAGAAAAAGAAAAGAAAAGAGAAAAACCTCAATGAAAGATCCCATCTCATGTTCTCTCTTTCTTTACTTCTTTTATTTTTATTTTTATTTTTATCACTTTTGGAGCTTTATAGAAACGGGGATGTAAATATTTTTTGTGCCACCACGCTTATAGATAAGCTTGGGGGGGAGAATCCATTGATGTGTGAGAGAGTGACTACTTGACGTTGCACGACAACCTAGGCTAAGTAATATTCTATACTCGGTGAGATTATTTTTAGCTTTACGAAGTCCAGAAATCTATGCCTAGCACTCATTTCATGAAATCCACACTTTTCTATTCTTTCTATTCTACGGTGTGATATTCTTATACTCCTCTTAGAAAGCGTTCAATTGAAAAGTGTGTGATCTGCGATATTGTATACCGCTTTAGATGATTCAGACGATGTTAATTCTAAAACTATTCCGTTTTTCATGTTATATCATCATTCTTGGGTTATCTATTACTATTTGCACCTATATATTATGATATCGAAATAAAATTCTTTGACATGTGTTTTTCATTCGGTGCATGCTATATGATTGAGCCAAACCCACGTCCTGAGAAAATGATCTAGCAGCTTCCCTCTTCGCTTTCTTCTTACTTCTTCGTTTTTCATTTTCCGTTTTTCGCCGTTTTCGTTTTCGGAATCCACCGGGTTCGCCTCTTACTTATCTTCCTCGAGGACGAGTAAGAGGTAAGCTTGGGGGATTTTGATCACTCCTTATTTTACACCTTTTTTCCCGCATGTTTGCATGCCATTTAGATCGCTCAAATCATGTTTTTCATGATATATCGACGATATTGCACTGCTTTTCACGATTTGTCGTTTTTGTCGTATTTCAGGTGATTTGGAGCGATTTGGAGTGATCTCGAGATACGCCTACTCCAGAGTGTCACCGACGACCTCCCCGAGGGGTATTTTGCTATTGGAGAGGAGCGGAAGAAGAAAGAACGTCGCAGGAGCGACGAGGAGGCCAAAACAAGCTGTTTGGGCATTTTTGGTGTCTCACTCGGCCGAGTGAAGGAGTCACTCGGCCGACCAGCGAGACACTGCTCGGCCGACCAGATCGGACACGTTTTATGTGTGCACTCGGCCGAGCGACGGAAGCCACATCGGCCGAGTGACGAGACCCCCGTCCGCCCGAGTGGCACTCAGACGAAGCCCATCAAAAATCGCCAACTTACTGTTTTTCGTCTGCCTGAGCTTCAGAAGACCCACTCGGCCGAGTGGAAAATGCCGACCGCCCGAGTGTATAGAAGCCATCGGCCGAGTGACGACAACCCACTCGGCCGAGCCACCCCCGAAGTGAAGACCCCCGAAGACCAATACTTACTGGAAATTTTCAGGGTTTGTCACTCGGCCGAGCGACTTTTGTCACTCGGCCGAGTGCGACGCGCTGCCTGTAGCGAAAATTGCGGTTTTCAGGCTGCGCAGGGGCATTTTGGTCACAGTTTTTTGGACGATTTTGGGGGGTATTTAACCCCTGTTTTTACCCTAGGTTAGAGAGCTTTTCTCTTTACTTTTTGCAGCTTTTTAGATTAACTTTTTAGCTTTAGATTATTGTGATTGGAGAGGAGCGTCATTGATTATTTTTGTTGGATTCTTGGAGAACTCTATTGGTTTGTCTCTCTCTCCTTTAAAAATACTATTTTTATTGCTTATTCGAATATTGTGATGAATTCTCTTGTGATTTCCATTGATTATTTTTATATTTGTGCTATGAATTGTGAGTAGTCTATACGCCTTGGGGCGTGAGGATGAATCCTACGAGCCCAATTTCAGATTTGTGATGAATTGGTAGAAATTTTTCTAGAATTGCTATTAGGGTTAGTTTGGGATCGATTTAATACGGATGGCTAGGTATTCATATCGATTGGGATTTGCAAGAGATTGGATCCCAATTCGGTAGGAAACCCTAGAAATCCGAATTGGAGTGAAATCGAATTTCCGTAGTATCGGTTTGCAAGAGATTGGACCGATACTAGGGTTCTCGGTTGCAATTCCGTGCCGATACCCGTTTGCAAGAGATTGGACGGGTAGGAACTATCCCAACCTAGGTCGTGGCCCGAGTTTGCACGAGAGTGGGCTCGGGGCGCGATTGAACGATGATGTTGATCCTAATGCTAGCTTGCCTAGGCTAGGGTTTGCAAGAGATTGGACCCAAACCTAGGATAGCTATAGACCGGCAACAGCGCGAGAGCGTGAGCTAGGTTTTACATTCAGTTGCAACTAGTTCATCCGTAATTTTATTCTAGCAATGTTGATGCCAACGAATCACATTGACGAGATACGGTGAGTAGCGGGGATTCCCCATTCCCTAGGCGTCTTTATTTGATTTGATATCTTCGTACTTTGTCTGACGATTGTGACAGGATCGCCAGAGGCAAATTCCCTCTTTTCCGTTCTTAATAGCCAGGTTGTTCGGAGCAAGCACTTTCATTCGTCCTCCCTGTGTTCGATAACCCGCTCGCCGCTACACCGTGCGCTTGCGGTAAAACTACACGGTCGCACTTTTGGGTTACATTCCGGAGCGATCAGTCGGTACCACTTTCAGAGGCAACGTCTCACCATTTGACCCTAATTCCGATCGCTATCCTACCCGTAGGCCGTATCGGCAAGAGTCGCTCGTTGGAGTGGAAACCAAAGTCCCGTGTTTATTTTCTTATTGTTCATACCTTGCATTACTTTCCGTGAGAACCCATCAACCGATTCGGGCTAGCTTGCCCACAGGGTGATTTTGGTCCTCCTTGACACAAGCACATCCTACCCTCCATGTGTTCGACCCCCAAGCCACACTACAACACCGTGCGCTTGCGGTTACAAATATCTAAACCCCATGTCGCACAGTCGTCACCGCCAGCGTGGCACACGTCACCAGGCAGGGGCAGAACCAGCATTAGATGACTGGGGGGCCGGGCCGGGCCGGGCGGAATCAGCATTAGATGGTTAGGGTTGGTATTAGGGTTATGGATGGATGAGAGGTAGTTGTTTTGATAGCCATATGTAGTTTTCCCATAGTTTTGCTTCTCTAAAGTTTTTATTGGGCTTGGTTTTACCTTGATTTCATGGATCACATATTGTAATCCAAGTTTATTGCTGTAATAATGATCTATCTAACTAGATGTACACCAAAGATTAGATATAACCATTATAATTTTATTGTCAGGCGCATGATTCTATTTCTATTTCTATTTCCGTTTACACAAGATCTTGTGTGCGAGTGCGTGATTAGTCTCTAGCAACCGGT
Source organism: Scilla litardierei (assembly GCA_030789695.1). Lineage (NCBI taxonomy): Eukaryota > Viridiplantae > Streptophyta > Magnoliopsida > Asparagales > Asparagaceae > Scilla > Scilla litardierei. Next base: position 349,307,616 of record CM061133.1, read on the forward strand.
TGCTAATGTATCTGCCTTTTTTAATCCAGAATGAAGTTGATAATTTATCTTCTATCACAACAAAAATTTGAAGTAGTCATCTGACGTGTCTATTTTATAGTCAAGCATTTGCGCAACTTACGTATAGTTTAGTATGGTGATTGTAACTACAATGTACTTGAAATGTATGCAGTACTACCATACTCGAATCATAACAAATTGCTTACGGGGTCTGCCTAATCTTTGCTCTACTTGGTTATTCATGTCAGTCTATTATTGCATATTACTCCATAATGCACTGCCAGCTCTATAGAAATAGTTATCTCTATATGAAATGCACCTTCCACCGTTGGTGGGTTTGGGAGTTTCTCCCACTTTTCATCCGACTATGACCCTCTGTCACGTTAACCCAACGAAAAGAATAAAAAGCTAAATTAAAAAATTTAGTGCCAGCCAAGAATCCTGTCACGTTAACCCAACGAAAAGAATAAAAATCTTAATTTAAAAATTTAGTGCCAGCCAAGAATCGAACCCGGGATCATTCACTGTAGGTAGGGAAAGCACTACCACGACGCCAAGAGAATAGCTATGTACTGGACGATAACAATTTTAACTTAACCCTACTTTACTGCCATGCTGCCATATGAATATAAACATGTAAATTTGGATTCTAACTTGAGGTTTCCTTAAAACCCACTTGTAGCAACCCTACAAGTGAAATCAAAATACAATCGATTGACCTTGACTCCCACAACTTGGGAGCAAGCAAACCACACTCACAACCCGAGAGCAAATTCAAATAATGAAAGTTATGAAATATGAAAGCAACACTTACAATCACCTATGCCTTGAAGTAGAACTTGAAGGAGAAGTGTGTTGTGTGTTGAAGACTCTCTTGGAATAGAAGAAAAGCCCTTTCTCTTGACTGCACCAAATGCCTAGAAGATATCTCTTTGGTTCTAGGTTGGAGAGCAAGAGATTGAAGATTGGAATTCTTATGGCTTTAGGATTTGAGAGCTTTGGTCTTAAGAATGAAAGCTTGAAAGATTTTGCAATAGAATGAGTAACATCTCAATGGAACAGTAGATGCTCCTTATATAGGTTTCTCAAATCCTCAAAACAGAATTAGCAAAAACCCTTTTGGAATCCGTGAGAAAACTCTCAACGGGTAGAATCTGCGCTCGCAACAGTCGACTGTTGAAGAAACCACAGTCGACTGCTGCACAGTCAGATAGGGTAGGTGAGAATTCATAATGGTAACTTACCACATGGACAGTCGACTGATAAAGGATAGGCAGTCGACTATTAAACCAACATGCGACTGTAAATCCTACTACAGGTGACTGGCTGAAGATGGGTAAGTTAGGAGAAGCCTGGAAAACATCTGGGAGAATAGGACAGACGACTGACGAGGAGATAACAGTCGACTGTTAATCAGAACAGGCGACTGTAAGTCCTTCTACAGACGACTGTCAAAACCTTGAGATTTTCCAGAGAGCTGAGTCAACAAATTGGCTCACAGAGAGACGACTGATGCAGCATTGACAGTCGACTGGTCCATTGGACAGTCGACTGTAAATTCAACATTAGTCGACTGGCCATAAAAGACAGATCAAAAGAGTTTGGGCAAAAGACAGACAGGCGACTGATTTACAAAACACAGTCGACCGTCACTTGGACATGCGCCTGTGAATCGTTCATGAGTCGCCTGTGGGAATTAAAACAGAGAAGCCCAAAACTAGACTGTAAAGTTTGTGCATAACAAGCGACTGTAGAACAAAACACAATCGACTGTTTTTGAGACAGGCGGCTGTAAAATGTTCAGCAGTCGACTGTTATAAACAATACAAGCACAATCAGAATAGAACTGAATTGGAGTCTAAGGACGATTGATCTAATGATGTCCTAAGACTAAAATGAAGATGTGTGTGCTCCAACAATGTTCTACTTCTAAGCTACATACTAGAAGAGATAAATGAAATTTACATTGACGAACTCTCTTCTATCCAACGCATGAGCTTGAAGTCTTCATGGAGCTTCAATCATCATCTACGATCATCCAATCCATTTCATTTGCTTTCAATGATCTTAGAGTGTCATCCATTGCAAGTAGAACTTCATAATTAGCTTAAGCAATGGATTAACTGCAAAATAGGATATTAATCACAAGTATTTATGTTTGCTCATCATTAACACTAAGTAGGGAGAAGTCCAATACTCAACATTCTCCCCCTTTTTGATGATGACAAACAAACATAAATAAAAAGATAAATAATTGTGCTTAATGAAAACTTACTCCTCCTACATAGATGCCAATCAAGTTAGTCAACAAATATTAGGGCATCTATATATCAATTGAAGCAAATGAGTAAGATATGAGTGAATTTAATTCATAAAATCTAGGATTTAAAATCCCTATTCATTGTATCTTACTCCCCCTAAATCTAAGGCAACTTCAATCTTAGATTCAAGTGTTATTAGTACATACTTAGCACATTCATTATGAATCTGTATGGTTATTTCTCTCCCCCTATGGCATTATCCAAAAGGTGGGAGTAGATAACAATAACAATCGTGCTAACTAAGAACTATCAACAATCAAGGAGTATAAAGATATATAAAACCAAAACTCATAAAATCACATCATATTCATATGTGAATAGAGGAATAATAGTCCAATATCAACGTTTGAGAATAGGAAGAGAACATATCGTCTCAAAATACATCTTATCACATATATCATGTATAATCCACTATCAAGTCCAATATTGTCTCAAAAACACATCAGAAGAGAATATATCAGTCATGGAGACAATATCACAAACATCACATAGATAAGATTAGCAATTATACAATGTGTGAAACATATGGCGAAACTGCAATATCATATATATAAGAGATATCACAAGAGTACAAGTCATATGGACATCAACATGTCCAACAAAATACATCATGATCAAAAAAAATACTACATCATGATCTCAAAAATACATCATCATATATCATCATACAAACACCACAACAGAGAAACATCCATCAAACACACAAACACTGAAGAACCACTCAACCCAACCAAAACAGACCAAAAAGATCTAGGTCTCCGGGTGAGTGAACAAAAAGAACCAGCTGCAACATCAGTCAATGTGAATAACAGTGGGGTCTGAGGGACGACCAGCTGAGCAGAACATCAGCCTAGCAGAGCGACGAGTAGGAAAAGCTGGAGTCTTCCTCTTGGAAGACGAAGCACGAGCGGCAGAGGAAACCACATGAGCAAGAATGGGAGTCTGGACAACGGGGGTCTGGACAACAGAAGGTACAGGCACAAAGCCTTGAGGAGGAGGAACACCAACAGTGACAGTATCCTCAGATTTAGAGAACAGAGCCTGAAGCTCAGCAGGAATGGGAAATCCATGAAGCATGAGAGATTCGTACTGCAGCTCGAGAAGAAGATTGAGCTTCTCATCCATAGTGGCAGCAAGGTTCTCGAGAGAAGTGACACGGTCACACAATCTATCGAGAAGAAAATCCTCATGGGGTACAGACGGAGGAGTACGAGGAGGATGATCAGCTGGCTGAGAAGTGTGTTCGGCAACATTCTCTGAAGGAATGGGGTCACCGACCATGATATTCAGGAATTCCCCAAATGATGGAGGCGAGGAGGGAACCGGATAAGTGGGTAGAGGTCAGGGGACCGGATCATCAAGGAAGTCGAAAGATCCCTTAGGAAAAAAGATGACCAGAGGGATCCATGAACACAATCGACTGAAAGCTAGGTCACGAGGCGATTAGAGAAACACACAAAGAATCGAACCAAAGTGAAGAGGACAAAGGACACAATCGAAGTCCGAGCGATGCACTCGACAAACGATGAGACGGCGGGGACGAGGAGCGCCGGAGGAGTGATCACCGAGGGTTCGAAGCGGGAAGTCGAACGTTTTCAATCGGAGGAGAGAGAAAAACAAAAACGTGGGTCGAAAAGAAAAATCTCTAAGATATAATGGAGGGGCGAAATAATCTGGGCCGTTGGATCAAAGAATCGACGGCTCAGATCGAAGCAGTGAACCGCCACAATAAGAGACAGTCGACTGATGAACAAAAGTCAGTCGACTGGCTGAAGTGATAAGAAGCTTAGGATGACAGACAGTCGACTGTTGAGTAACACACAGTCGCCTGTCCGGAAGACAGTTGACTGTATAATACGCATCAGTCGACTGACTGAGAATCAGTAAAACTCATCAAAAAGACAGAAAGTACTGGCGAATTTTGACAAAGATGACAGACGCCTGATGACTAAAATGCAGTCGCCTGTTGGAACAAGAGTCGACTGTAAAATTGTCATCAGTCGTCTGTGAGAAAGATACAAGTTTCTGACAGAGAAGATAGAGTAGGGCAGTCGACTGTCGAAGGAAAGACATTCGTCTATCTTGGTCCAAAAATGCACAGTGAGATAAAAATCTAGAGGATATGAACACTCACCCTAGGACCTACACTCTAAACATAAACTCATCATAAAATCAACAAATTTATAAATCGCTGATAAAACAAATCTCTTAAAACAATCTGAAAAACTCATGTAATCACAGAAGTCTCAATTGCCTTTCTCAAGACACATATATGAAATAACAAATGAAGAGAGGCAACATGATGATATGAGCTCAAAAAGTGTTATAACAAGTATGTTGAGCTCCTAAATTTCATATTTACCTATAATTCCTAATTCTCCACGCAACCTCACAAATGAATCTTCTCTAAGAGGTTTTGTGAAGATGTCGGCAATTTGTTTTTGGGTTTCAATGAACTCTAAGATGATGTCCTTCTTAGCTACATGATCATTGATAAAATGATGTCTCACATCTATGTGTTTGGTACGGGAGTGATGTCGGGTTCTTGGAAAGACATATAGTACTTTGGTTATCAACCACGATAGGGCAAGTATCACAATTGACACCATAGTCACTAAGAGTGTGTCTCATCCAAAAAACTTATGCACATGCAAGACCCGCGGTAATATATTCCGCTTCAGTCGTGGACAATGACACTGAGTTCTGGTTCTTGGAAAACCAAGAAACTAAGGAATTTCCTAGGAAATGGGAAGTGCCACTAGTACTTTTCCTATCGGATTTGCATCCGGCAAAGTCGGCATCACTATATGAGATTAACTCATATGTGTTAGATTTAGGGTAAAGTAACCCATAATCTAGTGACTGATTGAGATAACGAAATATTCGTTTAACCGCAATCAAGTGTGACTCCTTAGGTCTAGCTTGATATCTAGCACACAAGCATATGGAAAACATGATATCGGGCCTACTAGCGGTTAAATAAAGTAAGCTACCGATCATACCTCGATATAGACGAACGTCTACATCTTTTTCTTTCTCATCCTTGTGTAGATGGGTTGCCGTACTCATGGGAGTCCTTTTGCTTGAAGACGATTCCATCCCGAATCGCTTAATAAGCTCCCTTGTGTACTTTGTTTGATGTATGAAAGTTCCATCCTCCATTTGTCGAATTTGCAGTCCAAGGAAGTAATTGAGCTCTCCCATGTGGCTCATCTCGAATTCATCCTTCATAGACTTAGAAAATTCTTGACAAAGATTAAAGTTAGTAGAACCAAATATTATTTCGTCTACGTACACTTGAATCAAGAGGATTTCATTTATCTTTAATGAAAAGTGTTGAATCAACTTCTCCTATTTTAAAACCTAAATACAAAAGAAAGGTCTTGAGTCGATCATACCAAGCTCAAGGAGCTTGTCTCAACCCATACAATGCTTTATTAAGTTTGAAAACATGGTTTGGAAATTTTTCATGAATGAAACCGGGAGGTTGAGAAACATATACTTTTTTATTGACAATCCCATTTAAAAATGCACTTTTAACATCCATTTGAAATAGTTTAAAATTCTTATGAGATGCAAAAGATAAAAGCAATCTAATAGCTTCTAATCTATCTACGGGGGCAAAGGATTCTTCGAAATCGATACATTCCTCCAGCCGGTAGCCTTGAGCTACTAACCTTGCTTTGTTCCTTGTGATTACCTCGTTCTCATCGGTCTTGTTCTTGAAGATCCATTTGGTCCCAATAACTTGATGACCACTTGGAAGAGGAACGAGCTTCCAAACTTCATTTCTCTTGAATTGCATGAGTTCTTCTTCCATTGCCACTATCCAAGAGCTATCCTCACAAGCTTCCTGGATGTTCTTTGGCTCAATGGTAGAGACAAATGCGCAATAAGAGAATTCTTCAATTCTTGACATCGTTCGAATACACACACTAATATCTCCAATTATTGGGTTAAGTGGATGGTTGCGAACGGTCGGGTAAGCTTTGGGTATTCCTGCATCACTTGGAACATCTTCAACAATCTCATTAGTAGTGTTAGTCTCAATAATCGAATCATTAATCTTAACATTACTAAGAGGTTCACAAATAGCATCTACACTATCATCATCAATATGAGGAAAATCAAAATCTTCATAAAATGATACGTGTAGAGATTCCTCGATCGTTGAAGAAGTTTTGTTGTATATTCGGTAGGTTTTGCTACGTGTGGAATATCCAACAAAAATTCCTTCATCGGATCTTGGCTCAAATTTATCTAGATTACCGAAAGTGTTCTTGATAAAACATTTTGAACCAAAAACTCGAAAATATTTAACTTGATGCTTTTTGTTATAAAATAACTCAAAACAAGTTTTGTTCGTCCGGGTCTTACTAGGATCCTATTGAGCACATAACATGCCGTGTGCACCGCTTCTGCCCAAAATTGTAGTCCAAGATGACTATCATGGAGCATGGTGCGAGCACACTCAATAAGAGTCCTATTCTTTCTCTCTACAACACCATTTTGTGGTGGTGCCCGAGGAAAGGAAAAATTGTGAATTATTCCGGTGTCATCACAAAACTTGGTAAAAGACTCATTCTCAAAAACTCCTCTATGATCACTACGGATAGTGATAATGGTGGATCCTAAGATATTCTGAATCTTCTTTACAAATATGGTAAACTCTTCATATGCTTCATTCTTATTAGTTAAGAATGAAATCCAAATAAATATAGAGAAGTCGTCAAAGACAACTAATTCATAATGAGCATTGCCTAAAGAAGCGGTTCTAGTTGGCCCAAACAAATCTAGATGAAGAAGTTCTAGGGGCCTCTTAGAAGTAATGCCTTCTTTAAGCTAAAAGATGATTTACTAAGTTTACCTCTTTGACACGAATCACAAAAGTTTTTATTACTAAAAGCAATTTTTGGAAAACCTTTGACTAGATCATGCTTAGCTAACTTATATAAGTGCTTGAAATGAACATGACCAAAACGGTGATGCCATAATAGTTGTTCACTTGTATTAGCAACTAAGCAATGTTCTACGGTTTTAAACAAGCTCAAATAATAAATATTTTAGGCCTAATACCGGTAAATAAAACATGTGAATTAGAATCAACAATTTTACACAATCCTTCTCCAAAGTTTACCTTGTAACCTTTGTCAAAAGTTGACTAATGGAAATGAGATTGTGACATAAACCACTAACAAGAAATACATTACTAATTAAGGGTTTGGAAGGGTTACCGACAATACTTAATCCAATGATGGTTCCCTTTTGATTACCTCCAAAAGTGACCGTTGCACCATCCTTGATGCTAATCACTTCGGAGAGCAATGAGGGATTTCCCGTCATATGTTTGGAGCAACCACTATCGAGAATCCATCCTTTCCCTTTAGAGCTAATATGACCTTTATTGCTTTTTTTCTTTCTCATGGGTACCCACATAATATACCATAAGCTCATGGTACCCAATGTTTGTTGGGTCCAAGGGGATTAGCCCTTTGGAAACCAAGTCCAAGTGGACTTCACTTCCCAACATAATTGATATTCTTAATAACATCATGAAAAAGGAATCAACATATGCATTCCTATTGATCGTGCCCCGGATACACGTCCCGGAGCGGCGACACTGTAGTCTTACCGCAAGCGCACGGTGGAGCGGCGAGCGGGTATCGAACACAGGGAGGCCTAATAACAGTGTCTTCTTCAATCACCTGGCTATAGGAAAAATCGGGAAATGTTCGCAAATATGCGGTCACAGTCGTTCAAATGTATAGAAGATATAACAAATTAATAAAGACGCCTAGGGATAGGGAATCCCCGCTACTTGCCGTATCTCATCATTGTGACTCGTAGGTTTCACAATTGCTAGACTTGAAATTCAGGTGAACTAGTTGCAACTAAATGTAGAACCAAGCTCACGCTCTCGCGCTATTGCCAGTCTATAGCCAACCTAGGGTAGGGTCCAATCTCTTGCAAACCCTAACCTAGGAAAACTAGCGTGAAGGACAGCATCATCGTTCGATCGTATCTCGAGCCCACTCTCGTGCAAACTCGAGCTACGACCTAGGTTGGGATAGTTCATACCCGTCCAATCTCTTGCAAACGGGTATTGGTATAGAATTGCGATCGAAAACCCTAGTTTCGGTCCAATCTCTTGCAAACCGATTCCGGAGAAATTCAATTGCAACCTAATTCGAATATCTAGGGCTTCCTAACGAATTGGGATCCAATCTCTTGCAAATCCCAATCGGTATGAACCCCTAGCTATTCGTATTAAATCAATCACAACCTAACCCTAATCAATCCTAGCAATCGGAAGCTCTCCTAGTGCGTGGCCGTGTTCGGGGCGGCATGTGTGCCCCGAGCGACACCCAACGAATCGAAAAAAAATGCGGCGTGCTTAAATAGTGGAACGAATGTACCTGAACATGCCGTGAGAGCAAAACAGCAGATGCGTGTGAAGACGCCGACTCCACTAGGCCAAAAGCGCGCCCGAAAGCTCCCCTAAGCTCCCCAAGATAGCCTGCACATCAAACAACGATATCAACGTGTAAAATTCAAAATACATGGGGGTTAGGGTTATAATAGATAGATAATGAAATTAATTTGATTTAGGGGCTCGATTAGTGCATGGATCGTCGAAAAATACGAGAAAATGGAGAAATGGGGTGAAATTGGGGGTACCGGAGGATGGCCGGCGGCGAGGGAGGTCGTCGGCGGTCGGTGGGTGGTTGCCGGAGCAGTCGTCGGCGGTGGGTCGGCGATCGGGGCCGGCGGCATGTGGGATCGGGCGAGTGGGGGTCGTTGCGGGCGAGGGAGAGCAGCGGTCGCACAGGCTCGGGCGAGAATTGGGAATATTGGCGTTTCAAATTCCGCGCCGAGCCCGCTGCGCCTTATATAGGAGAGGTTACGACTCGGTCGAGTGATGGTGTCACTCGGCCGAGTGATCGTAACGAAAAATATTTTTTAAAAACTCCTCCCCACATACGACTCGGCCGAGTGGATTTGCCACCCTCGGCCGAGTGGAAAAAGTCCATTCGGCCGAGTGGCACAAGCTACTCGGCAATTCTCGCCCTAGGAGCGTATCAGTTTCACTCGGCCGAGTGAAGATATATACTCGGCCGAGTGGCAATTTATACTGAAATCGAAAAAAGAATAGAGAGTTGGATGCAGCAGACTTCCTTGTTGGTGAGCCACTCGGGCGGACGACGTTGGTTGCTCGATCGAGTGGCTAAGGTACTCGGCTGAGTGAGGTCCTGTTTTCTGCTGTGATGCTCCGTTTTGGCTCTAATCTCTGTTTTTCTTTCTCCAGTTGATTTCTTCCTTCTCCTAAGCCTCGAGCGCGTTCCCGGAGTGCTCTTCTTCGCCTTAGTTATCCTCCATATGATAGATATCCCGTTCTCCTCTCCTGTCAAAGAAAATAGGACCCGTTGTCAAAAATTTTCGGGCAAATGACTCAAAAACACTAATAAAGTCTAAAACAAAAAATAAAAACTAAAATAGAAAAATGCGATAACCGTCGGGTTGCCTCCCGACAAGCGCTCGTTTAAGGTCTTGAGCTCGACCCCTTTAAATTTTCAATTTATCTCGGGATGTTGGGTGCATATGAGATGCACCCGTCGAATTTTTCGGGAAGACCGCTCGGATTTGGATCATTGTGGTGTGTAGTCTTCCTCAGCGCCCCTTCGTCTCGGGCAATGTTGGGGGGTGGCTCCCCCAAGCTAGAGCTTGCTCCGGTCTTCGACTTTGCCGGTGACACCGATCGTCGTATCGGTGGAGCTTTCTTTGGAGTCCTCAACTTTGAGAGCTTGCAGAGCTCTCGTATTCTTACGACATCAGCGTCGCCATCATCAATCGCCATGGAGATATCGGGGGAGTGCTCCATCTTCTTTTCCTCGGCCAAATCTAGGCCTTCTTCGAAGCTATCTTCGTGGGGTGCGCCAATGGAGTGGGGGATCGCCTCTTCGATGACCTCATCAAGGAGGTCCATGTAATCTAGCTCCTCATGATACGGCATGTGCTTCATTGCCTTCGGTATATGGAGCTCCACTTCGATGTTGCCGACGTTCAAGGTAAGGGTCCCCTCCCGCACATCGACGATGACACCGACGGTGGCGAGGAATGGGCGTCCAAGTAAGAGTGATGTATCGCCCTCCTCCTTGATGTCCATTATCACGAAATCGCATGGCAAACATATGCCTCCCGGAACTTGAAGTGGAATGTCCTCTGCGATCCCAACCGGTCTTGTAATCCGCCCGTCCGCAAGTTGAATCCGCATGTCGGTAGGCTTTAAATCCGTGCCAGTATTCAACTTCTGGAATATGGAGAGGGGCATGAGGCTAATGCTAGCCCCCAAATCCACCAATGCTTTTTGTAGGGGGACGCCGCCTAGAGTGCAAGGAATCCGGAAACTCCCTGGATCTTTAAACTTGGCGGGCTCCTTTTCCCTCTTTGTGAACCAAGTCCCTTCCTCCGTGAGCATTATCTTTTCCTTCCTCTTCCTTCCCGTAATTAAGTCTTTTAAGAACTTGGCGTAAGATGGGATTTCCACTATAGCGTCGAGGAAGGGGATATTGAGGCTCACCCCTCTCAAATACTCGAGAAACTTGGATAGCCGTTTCTCCATCTTGGCTCTAGCTAGCCGTTGAGGGAAGGGCACCTGTGGCATAAATCGGCGCTCATCGATAAACTCCTCCGTTCTAGATTTCACTTCTCCTTGCGACTCCTTTTCTTTTTCAACTTCAATTGTCGGCTCGCTCTCTTGTAGAATCTTCTCCATGGGCTCTTTGACTTGAGTCATGGGGGGAGTGGTATCCTTCCCTCCTCTTGTAGTAACCACAACGACCGCATTGATATGGCCGGTGTTTCCCCGTGGATTCGGCTCGGGTTGAGCCGGCAATTGTTGATTGTTTTTATTGAGCAACGCAAGTTGCTCCCCAATTTGAGCGACGACGATGGCGAGAGAATCTTGTCCCGCCTTCAATGTGGCATTGATCTTTCGTTGTTCCGCCATAAACTCCTCCACCTTAGCTTCAAAATCTGGACGTGGTTGAGCTTACGGTGGGTTGGGATTTCTCCACCCTTGATTGTACCCAGGTGGCCTATAAGGTCCCACTTGTTGCCTCGGTGGAAAGTTTTGTTGCTGTGGCCCCCTTGGTGGATAATTTGGTTGTGGTGGTGGTGGAGCCCGAGCTTGAAGAGGTTGTTGCTGCGGGGGGTTCAATGCACCATCATTATTAGCATATGAGAAACCCGGATGGTTTCTAGCGGCCAGATTGGCCCAATATCCAGAATTCCCCGTGACGTATTGAATTTGCTCCAAAGCTCCTTCTCCATGCTCTCCTCCTACATACATGGCTTGCGATTGGTCTTGCCAATCGCTCATGTGATTTGTCGGCGTGGATGTAGTAGGGGCTCCTTGAGGCTCCGTAATGTACTTCTCCAACCTCTCCACTACCTTATGGAGAGAGTCAAACTTGCTAGAAAGCTCCGCCACGGTCTTGGCCTCATAGATACTTGTGGGCTTCAAGGAGGATGAAGAATGTCCTCGCTCGTCCCCCCATTGTTGGTTGTTCGAGGCCATCTCCTCAAGCAAGGCTGTCGCTTCATCGGGAGTCTTCGACAAAATGGCTCCATTTGACGTGGCATCAATAATCTGCTTCGTCCCCGGTTGAAGTCCATTGTAGAAGCTGTGGACAAGCTCCCAATCCTCAATGCTATGATGGGGCATTGGTGTTGCACGTCCTTGAAGCGCTCCCATGCCTCATAGAGAGTCTCTTGTGGTCCTTGCTTGAAGGACATGAGGGCACTTCTAATCTTTACCGTCTTGGAGGGCGGGTAAAATTTGTCGACGAAGGCACTCGCCAATTCATCCCAAGTGGTGAAGATTCCTTCAGCTTGCGTCCTCAACCAATATAATGCCTTGTCCTTTAGTGTGAAAGGGAAGAGGCGCAGTCTGATGGCATCCACGGAGACGCCCGGCATTTGGAAGGTGGCACAATTTGATAGGAAGAGCTGGATGTGGTAATGAGGGTTTTCATGGGAGTTCCCATGAAAAGGATCTTGTTGCATAAGAACCACCAATCCGGTCTTCAACTCGAAATTTTTGTCGGCCGCCAACTCCGGCATGGCAATGGATGAGGTCGTGGAAGAAGTCTTAGGCCGAAGCCTATCTCTAATGGAGATGATCCTCGCCATTCGCGTCGCCAATTCTTCGGGTGTCTCAGGATGGGTCATAAAATTTCCTTCCGTAACGGGTCTCCTCTCTGCTCGGATCCTCCTCAATGTACGCTCGATCTCCAGATCGTATAGTATCTCTTCGGGGTTCGCCGAGGATCTCGTGTACATGCAAGGTAAAACAGAGTTTCAAAGAAATAGTTAGCACAACGGAAGGGCAAAATAAAAATAGAAATAATAGAACAAAAAGGAAAAATAGCTAGGTAGGTAGAATCAAACACTATTGCCTCCCCGGCAACGGCGCCAAAAACTTGATCGCGCCCCGGATACACGTCCCGGAGCGGCGACACTGTAGTCTTACCGCAAGCGCACGGTGGAGCGGTGAGCGGGTATCGAACACAGGGAGGCCTAATAACAGTGTCTTCTTCAATCACCTGGCTATAGGAAAAATCAGGAAATGTTCGCAAATATGCGGTCACAGTCGTTCAAATGTATAGAAGAAATAACAAATTAATAAATACGCCTAGGGATAGGGAATCCCCGCTACTTGTCGTATCTCATCATTGTGACTCGTAGGTTTCACAATTGCTAGACTTGAAATTCGGGTGAACTAGTTGCAACTAAATGTAGAACCAAGCTCACGCTCTCGCGCTATTGCCGGTCTATAGCCAACCTAGGGTAGGGTCCAATCTCTTGCAAACCTTAACCTAGGCAAACTAGCGTGAAGGACAACATCATCGTTCGATCGTATCTCGAGCCCACTCTCGTGCAAACTCGAGCTACGACCTAGGTTGGGATAGTTCCTACCCATCCAATCTATTGCAAACGGGTATTGGTATAGAATTGCGATCGAAAACCCTAGTTTCGGTCCAATCTCTTGCAAACCGATTCCGGAGAAATTCAATTGCAACCTAATTCGAATATCTAGGGCTTCCTAACGAATTGGGATCCAATCTCTTGCAAATCCCAATCGGTATGAACCCCTAGCTATTCGTATTAAATCAATCACAACCTAACCCTAATCAATCCTAGCAATAGTTTCACCAATTCATCACAAATTTGAAATTGGGCTCGTATGGTTCATCCCTACGCCCTAAGACGATGAACTACTCACAATTCATAGTAAAATGCAATAGAAATTCACAATCAAAATCAATAGAATTCATTGCTATATTCAAAATATCAATAAAAATGGAGTTTTTGAGGGAGAGAGATACAAACTGATGAAGAACAAGATAGCATCCAACAAAATCTCCCTTTTCTCTCATCTCTAAAAGCTAAATCTAATCCCTAAAAAGTTAATCTAAAAAGGCTGCAAAAAGTTCTGAAAAAGCCCCCTAAACTAGATTAAAAACTGGGGTTAAATACCCCCCAAAATCGCCCAAAAAACCCTGACGAAAATGCCCCTGCGCAGCCTCAAATCCACAGTTTACGCTACAGGCAGCACGGCTCACTCGGCCGAGTGACAAATGACACTCGACCGAGTGAGAGACCCTGTACAATTACATAGAGTTGGGGGTCTTGGGGGTCGTCTCCTCGGGGGTCACTCAGCCGAGTGACTTCTCTTCACTCGGCCGATGGGCGTTCTTCACTCGGGCGGACGGTCTACCGTCACTCAGCCGAGTCGGTCTTTGGACTGTACAGACGAAAAATAGTAAGTCTGGAATTTTTGTTGCCGTCATCTTGATGTCACTCGGGCGAGTGGGTCTCCATGGTTCGGCCGAGTGACATGGCGATGCTCGGCCAAGTGCACGCTGAATATAGCTCTGTTGCGTGTCCGATCTGGCCGGCCGAGCGGGCTTCCGATGGTCGGCCGAGTGACTCCTTCACTCGGTCGAGTGAAATGCTCAAAATGCCCAAACTTCATATTTTCGCCTCCACGTCGCTCCTACGACGTTCTTTCTCCTTCCACTCCTCTCCAATAGCAAAATACCCCTCAAGAGAGTCGTCTGTGACACTCCGGAGTGGGTGCATCTTAGAATCACTCCAAATCGCTTCAAATCCCCTGAAATACGACAAAAACAACAAATCGTGAAAAGCATCGTAATATTGTCGAATAAACGTGAAAAACACGATTTGAGCGATCTAAATGGCATGCAAACATGCAGAAAAAAGGTGTAAAATATGGAGTGATCACCTATCATTTAAATTAGTGTTCTAGGACCCCAAATGGTGTAAATTTTGGGAGTCCTTTTCCTAGTCGCATGCATACTTGTTAGATTTCAATGTGGTGCATGCTTCTTAGGAACATGGTTTCTAGCATAAGAATGTGGTGGTGGATATGCATTGGACATACGAGAATGATATGTATGCTTGGGAACATGCATGTTGTATGAAATATATGGGTCATGCATGACATGTGGAGGTTGTGCATACATGTAAGAATGATGCGTATGAGCAATCGGTGTATAGGAGCACGTAAACGAGTATTTATCATGTGTGGATTTATACGTGTCCGTGGGTGTGGAGCATAAAAAGTGTCATGAGTATCCACTTGTGACGTAGGAAATTTCCTACGTGGATGTAGGTTGGTGTACATGTAAGCATGGCTTCTCTTTTGGTTTCCACCCTTAGTGGGTTTCTTGCCAAAAGGAAGAGATGGTAAAATGGTGACTTTCTTGGTAGGTTTGCTACCTATAGTGTCTTTAACACCACTTGTGGATGCACCGGAGGATAGCCTCACAAAGTCTATAGTGACACCACTATAGGAGGTGCGATCATTGGATGCATTTGCATTTACAAAACCAAGACCAACACGATGTGTGGCCGAAAATTGGTTTGCAAGCAAATCATCCAATTGTCCTTTTCCCTTATTGAATCTCACAATACGGGAGGATATGAGCTCATATTTCTTCTTATGAGAAGAAATGTTGGTATCCAAGGTGGACACCCGTGCTTTGAGCTCGTGCACTTGAGTTTTAAGAGAATCATTCTCTAAACCCAATTGTGTGTGAAGTGTAACTAGATCACTATTATCCTTAGGATGTGTTTGATCTAGTTGAGATTTGAGGGTATTCACCTCATTTCTCAAAGTGACATTTTGAGAAGCTAAATTCGCTTTCTCAAGAGTTAAAGTATCAACAATGGTGTCATTGTTGATAATGCATGGAATGGATGAATTGCTAACATTTAATTTCTTTAAGCTAGTATATCTAAGCATTAGAGATTGATACTTAGCAAACAATTCTTCATTAGCAATACGTAATTCATCCATTGTTACCTCGGTTTCATCCATGTCGGAATCACTCTCATCGGAGAGTGGATCTTCTCGTGCCATGAAGCACATGTGGGCACTTTCACCCTTCTCATCATCGGAATCAGTTGATGAGTCTCTACTTGAGTCATCGAATGTACCGACGAGTCCTTTCTTCTTGTCTCTCTTGTTCTTGTCGGACTTGTGGTACTCCGGATCCTTCCACTTCTCTTTGTTTCTTAGTAATGGGCAATCCTTCTTGATGTGTCCTGGCTTGTTACACTTAAAGCAAAGAGAGGAAGTAATATTAATAGACTCAAATCTTTTGTTAGAGGGAAATTTACCTTTGCGAAAGAAGCGTTGAAACTTCTTCGCCATTTGGGCCATTTCACACAAATCCATCTCATCTTCTGAATCTTCACTATCGGTGGATGAGGAATTGGCGTTGAATGCCAAAGCTTTCTTCTTGGCCTCCGAAGGATTCATCATAGCTTGAATCTTTAATCGGTTCTCCCGTCTTACTTCATAAGACATGAGAGTCCCGATAAGATTCAAAACTGTGTAAGTCTTCAAGTCGTTGACATCCTCGATAGCGATAGCTCTTCTTTTCCATTTGGAGATCATTCCCATTATGATCTTTCTTACCTTGTCTGGTTCGGAATAGACTTGACCAAGAGCTTCCAATTCATTGGTGATGTCGGTAAAACGTCCGTACATCGATGCTATGCTTTCATTTTCATGCATATGAAACATATCGAAGTTTTGCACTGCAACATAGAGTTTAGAAAGTTTTACATTGTTCGTTCCCTCAAGGGTAACGACGAGATGGTTCCAAATTTGATATGCACTCTTACATGTGCATATCTTGTTGAACTCATTCGGGTCCAACGCACAATGAAGAGCGTTCATTGTTTTGCGTTGTTGACTTCGGTGGATTTCTCGGAAGTCGTCCATTTTTCGAAATCCTCTTCGGTGGGCTCGACATATTCCTTATGGAGGGTTCTTCAAAGTGAAGCACTCCTTAGGAACGCCTCCATCCTACATTTCCAAAAGCCAAAGTTCGTGCCATTGAAACGTGGAGGATGCACCGTTGATTGACCTTCGAAAAGTGTGGATGCTCCATCACGGTCGTGATTGTTGTACGAAGGCGGAGGAGGAACGTTGTTGTTGTTGGATGCCATAGCTATAACCTTAGGCTCTGATACCAATTGTAAGGACCCTGGCTATGGGAAAAACACTAGAAGGGGGGTTGAATAGTGTTTATGCAATTAAAAAAGATAGTTAGACCAATTTAAATGCTAAACAACAAAATAGTGCGGAATTAAAATTAAACCCAAAGTGAAACAAATACAGACGCAAGGATGTTTCAAGGGTTCAGATTACCCAAGTCACTTCCCGACTTGTTTCCGGTAATCCTACGTCCCTTCCACCCGGATACCTCCGAATACTCAAGTTAGAACCCTAACTTGAGGTTTCCTTAAAACCCACTTGTAGCAACCCTACAAGTGAAATCGAAATACAATCTATTGACCTTGACTCCCACAACTTGGGAGCAAGCAAATTACTCTCACAACCCGAGAGCAAATTCAAATAACGAAAGTTATGAAATATGAAAGCAACGCTTACAATCACATATGCCTTGAAGTAGAACTTGAAGGAGAAGTGTGTTGTGTGTTGAAGACTCTCTTGGAAGAGAGAAAAAGCCCTGTCTCTTGACTGCACCAAATGCCTAGAAGATATCTCTTTGGTTCTAGGTTGGAGAGCAAGAGATTGAAGATAGGAATTCTTAGGGCTTTAGGATTTGAGAGCTTTGATCTTGAGAATGAAAGCTTGAAAGATTTTGCAATAGAATGAGTAACATCTCAATGGAACAGTAGATGCTCCTTATATAGTTTCTCAAATCCTCAAAATAGAATTAGCAAAAACCATTTTGGAATCCGTGAGAAAACTCTCAACGGATAGAATCTGCGCTTGCGACAGTCGACTGTTGAAGAAACCACAGTCGACTGCTGCACAGTCAGATAGGGTAGGTGAGAATTCATAATGGTAACTTACCACGTGGACAGTTGACTGATGAAGGATAGACAGTCGACTGTTAAACCAACAGGCGATTGTCAATCCTACTACAGGCGATTGGCTGAAGATGGGTAAGTTAGGAGAAGTCTGGAAAAACATCTGGGAGAATAGGACAGACGAATGACGAGGAGATAACAGTCGATTGTTAATCAGAACAGACGACTGTAAGTCCTTCTACAGACGACTGTCAAAACCTTGAGATTTTCCAGAGAGCTGAGTCAACAAATTGGCTCACAGACAGACGACTGATGCATCATTGATAGTCGACTGGTCCATTGGACAATCGACTGTAAATTCAACATTAGTCGACTGGCCATAAAAGACAGATCAAAAGATTTTGGGCAAAAGACAGACAGACGACTGATTTACGAAACATAGTCGACTGTCACTTGGACACGCACATGTGAATCGTTCATGAGTCGCCTGTGGGAATTAAAACAGAGAAGCCCAAAACTAGACTGTAAAAGTTTGAGTATAACAGGCGACTGTAGAACAAAACACAATCGACTGTTTTTGAGACAGGCGACTGTAAAATGTTCAGCAGTCAACTGTTATAAACAATACAAGCACAATCAGAATAGAACTGAATTGGAGTCTAAGGACGATTGATCTAATGATGTCCCAAGACTGAAATGAAGTTGTGTGTGCTCCAACAATGTTTTACTTCTAAGCTACATACTAGAAGAGATAAAAGAAATTTATATTGACGAACTCTCTTCTATCCAACGCATGAGCTTGAAGTCGTCATGGAGCTTTAATCATCATCTACGATCATCCAATCCATTTCATTTGCTTTCAATGATCTTAGAGTGTCATCCATTGCAAGTAAATCTTCATAATTAGCTTAAGCAATGGATTAACTGCAAAATAGTGGATTAGTCACAAGTATCTATGTTTGCTCATCATTAACACTAAGTAGGGAGAGTCCAATACTCAATAACATATGCCCGACAGATCATGACGGTGGGCGGCGTCACATGGGCAAAGCGGAGAAGAGTAGCTCGTCCCCACATCTCCTTCTCTGAGGACGACCTGGAGGGGGTCGAGCTGTCGCCTGAGGACGTCATCGTCATCGAAGCTCTCAAAGGGTCAGCGATCATGAGCAGACTCCTAGTTAACACAGGCAAATCGTGCGACATCCTATTCATGTCTACGATTCAGAAGATGGGGCTCGACCAGGCAGAGCTGAAGCCTTGCTTGGGCCCGATTATCGGCTTCACCGGACACTCAGTGTCCATTATCGGTGTGATCGCCCTGCCCATCACCCTGGGGAGAGGCTAAAGATCGTCACTCGAATGATGCTGTTCGTCATCGTCGTCGCCTTACCATACAACGACATCATTGGACGGCCTTACATGACCTACGTTGAAGCTCTCCCCTCGTTGTTGCATCAAATGGTGAAGTTCCAGACTCCGCACAAGGTTGAGCAGGTGTGGGGATCCCTGAAGCTCTCCTAAAGCTGCTACATCGGCTCCACTAAGCACAAGAAGTCCGAGGAAACCCTCTCAATTGACCTCTTCGACGGTCGGGAGGACTCCGCTGATCAACTATCAGCTCTGGTGGAGGACGTAGAGGAGGTACCCGTGGCAGCGAAAGCGGAGAAGATAGTGTCTATTGGCACGAAACTGTCTGTAAATCTGAGGGCGGGGCTAGTCAACATCCTTAGGGCAAATGCGGAAATTTTCGCATGGTCGCCCTTGGACATGCCTGGAGTCGACCCAGCGGTGATCTCCCATGAACTACACGTCGACCCGGAAACTCGCCCAGTCCGGCAGAAGAAGCAGAGCACCGGGGGAGAGAAGATGCGGGCTGCGGGTGAGGAGGTAGAGCGGCTCCTTGAGGCCAAGTTCATCAAATAAGTAAGCTATCCTGATTGAATCGCTAATGTGGTGTTGGTGAAGAAGCCCAGCGGTAAATGGCAAATGTGCATGGACTTCACTGACCTCAACAAAGCCTACCCAAAAGATAGCTTCTCGCTGCCGAGGATCGACCATCTGGTGGACAACGCCTCCGGATACGAGCTGCTAACCTTCATGGATGCCTTCTTCAACTACAATCAAATTCAGATGGCGACCCACGACGAGGAGAAGATGTCGTTTATCACCGATCGGGGGATGTTCTGCTACACCAAGATGCCATTTGGCCTGAAGAATGCCGGAGCAACCTACCAATGGATGGTGAATAAAATATTTCACCCCCAGGTCGATAGAAATCTGGAGGTCTACATCGATGATATGCTAGTCAAATCAAAGAGGGACAATGATCTTCTCACCGACTTTGAGGAGACCTTTCAGAAAGTGCGACGCTACAATCTGTGGCTCAACCCTGCGAAGTGCATATTCGGCATCCAGTCTGGGAAGTTCCTCGGCTTCCTGATCACGAAGCGAGGAATTGAGGCCAATCCTGACAAGATATCCGTCCTCATCAACATGAGCAAGCCAAAGATGATTAGAGACCTGCAGAAGCTGAACGACCGGATCGCCGCACTCGGGAGGTTCCTATTGAAGTCCACCGAAAGGTCCCTTCCATTCTTCAAAATTCTGCGGAAGGCCCTGAGCGAGAGGAAGGGAATAAGGAAGGAGGTCGAGTGGTATGACTCCTGTGCCTAAGCCTTTGGCGAACTGAAAGCCTATCTGCAAAGTCTGTCGCTTCTTGCAAAGCCGGAGGAAGGAGAGCGGCTCGGCCTCTACCTCGCCACCACGGAAGAAGCCGTCAGCTCGGTCCTAGTAAAAGAGGACGGATGCATCCAGAGGTCGGTCTATTATGCAAGTCGGGTGCTCCGAGAGGCAGAGACCCGCTACAGCCCTATCGAGAAGTTTGCCTATTGCTTGACACTGACGAAGAGGAAGCTCTGGCCCTACTTCCAGGCGCACTCAATCATTGTCTACACAAACTCGTCACTTGAAAAGAATCTAAAGAGGCTGGAGAGATCAGGCCGAATGCTGAATTGGAGTGTCAAGCTCAGCGAGTCGACATCATCTACAAGCCCAAGGCGGTGATCAAAGGTCAAATGTTGGCTGACTTTCTAGCAGAGTGCACCATCAAAGAGATTGGTGAAGCAACGCCTGACGACCGTTCGGACACACAACAGCAGCAGCTCTCCAGCGAGAATCCTCCATCAACTTCCATAAAAATCGAAGGCAAGCTACGGATCGTTCATGTCGATGGGTGGGCTACGAGGTCGGGTAGCGAAGCTGGCATTATAATAGAGACCCAGAGGGAAGCCAGTTGGAGTACACTCTCTGCTTCAACTTCTCGACAACCAGCAATGTGGCAGAGTACGAGGCTGTCATCAATGGGCCGAAGCTCTGCCAAGCGCTTGGGGCGACGAATGTGCTGCTGATCAGTGACTCAAGGCTCGTCGTTCAGCAAATTGAAGGCAGCTTCGAATCAATGAAGGATCTGATGAAGCTGTACCTGAAGTGCACCCGGGCTGAGCTCCTCAAATTCAAAAAATCATTGGTCCAGTATCTGCAAAGGTTGAACAACCTCCGGGCCGACGCCCCCTTGAAGTTGGCATCCTCTTCTCTGGCCGAGATTAGGAAAGCGATCTACATTGAGAACGTGCTGACGCCAAGCATTGAAGAGGGCAAACTGTTGTGCGTTGAATTGGAGTAATCATGGATAAGCCTGATCATCGCCTACCTGGAGACTGGAGCCCTACCAGAAGATAGGCTGGAGGCACGGAAGATCGAAAGGCGGGCCTTGACGTTCTGATCTTCGGCGACGTGCTCTACCGAAAGCGTTGTACGAGGTACGACATCTTGTCCTATTTAAAATGCCTTGAGCCAAGAAGAGCGGAGGAGATCGTCCGTGAGATACACGAAGGGCTCTACGGGAATCATTACGGAGGCTGCACCCTAGCGCACAAGACAATCCGACAGGGCTACTATTGGTCGACAATGTTGAAGGACGCGACCAATTACGTCAACAGGTGCGAGAAGTTCCAAAGATTCTTCAAACATAGAACTGCACCGTCCGTCGACCTGATTCTGATACTCAGCTCGGTCCCGTTTGCCAAGTGGGGCCTCGACATCCTCGGCACATTCCCCATGGCAATAGGAGGAAGAAAGTTTCTTGTCGTCGCCATTGACTACTTCACTAAATGGATCATGGCGGAGCCACTGGCACGCATTACCTGGGTGGACATGAAGAACTTCGTCTGGAAGTCAATTATATGCCGCTTCAGGATACCTCGCTCCATAGTGATGGACAACCGAAAGCAGTTCGACTCAGCGGGCTTTAGAAGTGTCTGCTCGGATTGGGGCATCAACCTACACTTTGCCTCCGTGGCACATCTGCAATGCAATGGCATGGCCGAAGCAGCGAATAAGGGCATCCTGGAGCCCTTAAAGAAGAAGGTCGGTAGCGCTCCTGGATCGTGGCCCGACGAGCTACCTGGCATCCTTTGGTCCTATCGCACCACATACAAAGCTTCAACCGGCGAGAGCCCCTTTAAGCTAGTTATGGGGCAGAGGTCGTCGTCCCAGTGGAGGTCGGCGATGAATCCCTCCAGCTCCAGTACTTCAATGAAGAAGCAAATGAAGAAGGCATCGACATCAACATCGAGCTCATCGATGAGGTAAGGGATCATGCACTAACGAATCTAATCAAGCACAGCCAAAGGATGGCGAGGTACTACAATTCCTGCGTCGGGAAGCGGAGCTTCAAAGTCGGTGATCTTGTCCTCAGTGACGCAACCTTCAGACTGGAGATCGTCCGCCGAGGAAAGCTCCCCAGAAAATGGGAAGGCCCATACACTATAATAGACGTCGTGGGACCAACGACCTACATTTTGGTAACGAAGGAGGGCAAGGAGCTAGTCCATCCTTGGAATACCGAGCATTTGCTCAAATACTTTTAATAAATGTGTTTCCTTGTACATTCAATAAATATTTTTAATAAACTTTTCTGTGTATGTACACTCAATGAGTCATTGGAATCTAAATTTCAGCCCTTCTCCAAAATTTAGAGCGCCATCGTGATGGTCGGCTATACTCCCAAACTCCCAAGTTCTCGCGGAATGACCTCGTAGACAAAGACCTTCGGGGCAGCTCGCCATCAAACCGGAGCGAAATGCGAGGTCGGCGACGTCCAAATACCCGCCCGCTTAGAGAGGATGCAGGGTCGGCGACAACCCATTACCCGCCCTCTCAAAGATCTGGGTCAGCTCGCCCCTGAAAGGCTCCAAGGGGGACTAGAGGAGCTCCAGCTCTGACTTGCCCTCTCCAAAATGTGGGATCGACGACGGCCCAATACCTGCCTGCTTATAAAGGATGTGGGGACGGCGACGGCCCAATACCTGCCCTCTCAAAGATCCAGGGTAGCTCGCCCCCGAAAGGCTCCAAGGGGGACTAGAGGAGCTCCAGCTCTGACTTTTCCTCTCCAAAATGTGGGGTCGACGACGGCCCAAGACCCGCCCGCTTATAAAGGATGCGGGGTCGGCGACGGACCATTACCCGCCCCCTCAATGATCCGGGGCAGCTCGCCCCCGAAAGGCTCCAATGGGGACTAGAGGAGCTCTAGTTCTGACTTGCCCTCTCCAAAATGTGGGGTTGGCGACGGTCCACTACCCGTCTGCTTATAGAGGATGCGGGGTCGGCGACGACCCAATACATGCCCTCTCAAAGATCCAGGGCAGCTCGCCCCCGAAAGGCTCCAAGGGGGACTAGTGGAGCTCTGACTTATCCTCTCCAAAATGCGGGGTTGGCTACGGCCCATCTATACCCGCGCTCTCAAAGATCCGGGGTAGTTCACCCCTGAAAGGCTCCAAGAGGGACTAGAGGAGCTCCGGCTCTGACTTGCCCTCTCCAAAATGCGGGGTCGACGACGGCCCAATACCCACCCTCTCAAAGGTCCGAGGCAACTCGCCCCTGAAAGGCTCCAAGGAAGACTAGAGGAGCTCTGTCTCTGACTTGCCCTCTTCCAAAATGCGGGCCGGCTACAGACCATCTATACCCGCTTGCAAAGACTCCAACGACGACTTACAAAGGCGACCCACCTAGGAGCTTCGTCCACCGACTCTACAACATTCCACCTCTCCTCAACCCTAAGCTCGTCCATGCTGAATGTTGAGGGCATACACATACAAAGACACGACGCAGAACAAACAACAGCAAGAAAAGAAGGAAAACAAACAACAACGACAGTAAGCCAAAAATTTTAATTTCATTTCATCTAATATTTACACTACAGGTTACAAAAAACCCCAAACTCGGCCTAAGGGCCAGCCATACATTAATGCCCCAGCCTACGGTGCCTCAACTTGGTCGCCACCCTTTTGGCCACCACCTGCTGGGACCTGGGAGTCTGCCTGGTCGCCTCCCTGGTTGCCACTTGCAGGAGTCTCTGCCCTCTCAACAACGGTAGCATGGGAAGCCTCTGCTTCGTCATCAGAGGCCGTCGACAAGCGGGCAAAGTCAATATCTAGGTTGGGGTAAAACTTCCCCAACCTCGTCTTGGCCCTCTCGAGGCTGGCCTCCAGACCCTCATCGAAGCCCTCAGCCCTCATGGCCGTCGGGACAGGGACGAGCTCGTCGACCTGGTACTGGTGGACGGCCTAAGCCCTGACCTTGTTCAGGTCAACCTTTGCCTGCTCGGCGATCCGCAGCTCTAACTCGGTGGTCTTCGTCGCGGCCGCCTCCCTCTTCGAGGCCAGGACATTCTCTGTAGCAACCCTTCGGGCCTGCTCGTCATGGGCCCTCCCCTCCAGCTCTTGAGCGACCTTATCTAGCTTGGCGGTTTCATCCTTCTGGGTCTTATAATCCCCTCGGACCTTTGTCAACTTCTCAGTGACGTCCTTCAGCTTCACCTCGGCCGCCTTGAGCTCGGCCACCTTCCTCACCAGGGTGGCCTCGGCCTTGCTTGTCGTTGATGCGTGTGGCTGGAGGGACACCAGTGCGACGATCGCCAACAGAAAGAACAAAAGTCGTAAGCACAACTAATCAAAAGGAAGACCGGTAAGGTAAATGGAGGGGACGACGAACCTGTATGTCGTGCGAGATGGTCGTATCACAGAGGCGTTTGGCATCCACATTGACCAGGGACTCATGGTCCCTCGACAGAGTGCTGTTCTCTGCCAGGTGGGCCGCTACCCCGGTCACATCGAAGACGGACTCGTGGGTGCCCACCGGGTAATGCAGCACGAAGAACTTCTCTAGAGCGAGCACGATGATCTCCTCCTTCCACGACTTGAAGGTCGCAAGTGCCGCCTTGCAGCTCGGGTGGGCCGGCTTCCTCATCCCGGACGGTGGGCACCCGAAGGGCCAGCGCACAATTGGAGCCCAGCTTGTTGCGGCCGGCCCAGCTAAAGGTTACAGAGGGGCGACCGAACTGATGCGGACGGCGACAATCGACAGGCCCCGTGACCCGGCGGTCGTGAAGTCGGTCTTAGGCTCGGTCGGGTCGAGATTGATGAGTCCCCCGACACCGCCGTGCTTGTGCATGAAGTGTGAGTGACCGCCGCAGGCTCCTTCCTCAGCTTCTTGGTCCACTCCTCCTTCTCGACCTACGCGATGGCTGTCACCTCCTAACTCTGCTTCTATCCGATCGGTGTCGAGCTCTTGGGCACGTGCAGCTTGCCCTTGCCCTTGGTCGACGGCTGCTTGGACGCCGTATCCCTTGCCATCTTCATGACCTCCTCCATTGAAAGACTCATGGTCACGTCTGCCAAAAGAAAACAGATCAGGGTGAGCATATTAGAAGTGGATCACTAAGCTCGAAGTACCTTCGAGTCAGACATGCTGGGCAAGCTGCTCGTCCTTGATCAGCTTCTTCAAGACCCTGCTCTTCCTGGGGATCTCCTCCAGGATTTTGGCATTCTCAAGGTTGCTCCCCTCGAGGACCACTTCGGCATTCACTGAGGGATTCAGAGTCCTCCGTTTCGACCTCAGAGCCAAGTCTGTCGGCATCAAGACGAAGACAAACCTCTCCTTCTAGTCCCTCGCTTTGCCCGATAGATCGAGGACGAGATGCCGACCCTTCCTCGTGCAGACGTAGTAGTACGCCTCCTTCCTCTTCGCGTCATAAAAGTATTGGAAGAGCTATAGCATCAGACTTATGCCACTGTCAGAGTAGAGGATGAGGAAGCCAACCATCAAACTGATGGAGTTCGGCATCAGTTGAAAGAGTGGGAGTTCAAGGAAGTGGAGGATGAGGAGGAAGGGATGGAGCGGGAAGCGAAGCGAATGTCGGGTAGTATACTCCGACCTCGTTATCCCTGGGGAGCATACCCACTCGTCGAGTTCAGAGAGGCGAACTGTGTAGGGCGGCTGGATGAACTTGGAGCAGATCTTAGGGATATCGGAGGGTAGTAGTTGGGACATCTGGGCCTGGATTTTAGCGGGGAATGCGGCCGTGACTCCGCCGTTGCTTCGGACCTGGGCAGTCGACCTGGGTACCTTTCCTTTCTTGGGATCCCTTTTGATCACTGACGACGAAGCGACGGCATGCTCGACCGCCGTGTCTGCCTTCCGCTGTTCTGGCCAAGACGTCGACGGCACCTTCGTTGCCATCGGATCCGATTCAACAGTGCCACCTTCAACAATCTCGCCGAACCATGGCTCGACGAAAGAATTCGAAGCAGAAGAAGAAGACGAAGGCATTGGACAGATCGAGAGAGTACCTAGAATAAGGAGATGATCAGAGCTCTGACGGTTGCAAACTGATGACGACGGTCGACGGTGACTGCTCTCTGTAACGATGGGAAGTCGAAGTTTTGAAAATTCGAGAGAAAGTTCTCTCCCGATGCCCCTCCGTCTCTTTTTATAGGAAGTGTCGGATGATCTCAGCCGTCAAACATAGGGCACGTGGCAAGATTTAAGTGGGACTAGGCTGGCACCTCGACTTCCCCCCCAATCACGGCAACCATGCATCACCCCTTGAGCGGTTGGATGCCTCGATTTCTCTCCATCGTCGTATCGCCATCATGACCTAGTGATCCGACAGTCAGATCGAATTAAATCCTGCCGACTAGCCCTCGACCAATGCAAATGCAAGTGCGACACGTCATCCAAGCTGAGCCGAGTTTGTCGCTTCGAGCTCGAATGACGGGGGCAATTGTTACGGCCTTAAGGCCGGCCCATGTAATTGAGGCCCACATACACTGAAAGCCCAAGCAAACAGCTCTTTGACCATCCAGAAGGGGTACTAACCCCAACAAAAGATTGCCTCTATCCAGGGAAGCTTGCCTCGCCGAGCGACAAGCTTGCCATACCAGCAAGAAGCTCGCCTGTCCGATCGACAAGCTCGCCATACTAGAAAGAAGCACGCCTACTCTCCAACAGGAAGCACGGTCGGACGGTCCAAAGACACCAAGCTCGGTCGCCGAGCTTGGGCCCAACCAAGGGCGGCCTAACACAAATATCTCTGATGGGGTGACACAGGGCCACCTACCCCCATTAATGCCAGAGGTTAAGGGCGAGAACTGATGGCTGTCCATCACGTCACATTAATGCGCATGACACCGTATCTGACACCCATTAAGGCATAAATATCTCTGACACATCCCGTCGACTTATCACTTCTCCTCCCGCTAAGCAAACTCGACAGCTGATGGGACGGCGAGCAACTGACTCTCAGCCATATAAATACCACCCTCCAGCCACCAAGAAGTGGTTTGGTTAGTTGAAATCCTTAGCTCCTTTTCAATATTCAAGGTTGGAATCCCCCATATATCTGTGCCTTCCTCATAAGCTCGCTACGCTTCGCCGATCTACCTTAAGATTGGCAAGCGTGTCTGACACACTTATTTCAAGTCATCCACTGACTTAAGCATCGGAGGGGCTACTGACTGACAGACAGCCCTGCCTTTTTGACAAGTTTCTATTGTCGCTGGAAGCTCCCTCAGCTACCAGGAGACGGCAACCTTGGGCGACCTCGAGGCGACCTTGGATTCTTCACCTCAGAAGCGTATTCCAAGTCATGCTAACCTTGCCATCAACCCAAAACCTGTAATCATTGTACCCAAGGTTTTCATTAACTACAAATCTCATTGTTAGGTGGATTTGACCCGCAACAATTTCGTTAGGGGTTTTGTATTCACTGATTATGAATTTCTTTTCTATAACTCAACGTTTCATCCAGGTAGGGTATGAGAACGTCGAAAAATATAACGATAAAGCGTAGAATATCGTGCCAAGAAGTAATTACGTATAATATCGATTTCATAAGGAAAATACATACAAGTGCCTTCTTGGGGCATGATACGTCCACTGGGATCGCATCACGAATAATTCCATATTTGATTCAAGCAATGCACACGTCAGCAATGAACATACTGAAGTAAAATATATGTATAAACCGACAAAATACGTGATATAACATGCAATATAGGGCAAAAAGACATCGAAATAAAAGATTACATAGCTCTAACTACATCACAACTAACACACAAGGGTACTAGCCATGCATGGAGAGAAGAGAACTCATATTCATAAGCAAATACATGTTCAAAAGCTCAAAATACATGTTAGATATACAAAATACAAGGTAAAAGTTTACATTTATATGACCACAACTCCACCAATAAGCCTTAGATCTTCTTCAATAATAGCGCTCTGCCTCTACTCCAAAGACCCCCCAAAGTAACGCACGGATACGCCATTGGAAGCACAAAATATGCACAAAATACGCCAAAGAACAAGCTGAATAACCCTCGGAATACGTTCGTATATATAGTGAAAATAAGGCGGTTGCGGATACAAATTTTTCAATCAAACCTGCTTTAAATCCGCAACCCACGACCGCATCAATCCCCTACCGTTGGTTGAAGGCAAGATGGATTTCTGTGATGCCGCATGTCCCGGATCCGTGATCTTCGCGCGCTAGAGTCCGCTTCGTACTCATACACTTCCACAGCCATCGGATCTGAAATCGGATGGTCTTCATCGTACCACGTCACCCCACGCTCACCCGCATCTTCTTCGTTCTCCGAATCCGCTTCGCCTTTGATATGGACAGTCGGATCAGATCTCGACGATTATAAAGCTGCCACATCACCCCGCCGCTGAGCGCCATTGGATGAGGTGGGTACAGCCACGATGCTGCCACGTGTCATTGATACACCCAGAATTAACCTCAAACCCCACTAATTATGGCATGAATCACACGTAGATAAATCCCCGCTAATGGTGCCAAGGGCTAGATGTGTTCCTAAATTAACCCCAGAAATTACTGCAAGTGCACGATGTCAGGCTTTGAAGTATAGAAAGATGTCGAACCAACATGGAGATGATGTTAATTAGCTTGTGTATTTTCCAAATCTCAAAACAATGTCAGCATGCTTATTCAAATTGGTTGTCACAGAAAATCTCTTATCAAGATTATCAACAATATAAAAAGACTAGGGCATTAGGACTCACCACTAGGATCGTCGGATGTCGATGCTAAGTTAGGGTTCTTACGTTGGATTGACTTTATTAGGGAGAGATTGTCGCATCTAAAATATAGAACTCATGGCCCACTATCGTTGTGCCACTCGTCTAATGTATCCCATGTTTAGCTCCATCATCGTGGATGGCCTCACACGCGATCCGTGCATACGATCGACAACTACTCTCAATCTCTACTCGCACCACTATCGTGGATAGAACTTCAATCTGTGAATTGGTGACTCTCATTGACACTACTATCATAGTCATCAATTAGTAATATAGGATGTCGGTAGATCCCGTCAAAGTGCGCGCCACTATCGTGGTCACGAACCCTATTTGGAATCTCCTACAAACTTGGCTAGACCAACCAAATCACATACCTTTCATACCAAAACAACATAAAAATCCCAACTTTACATCTAAATTCTAAGATCCTAGGGCTAATCCATTAGCTCTAAAAAAGACTACTCATGGATCATAGAGATAACAATAGAAAATTCAATAAAGAAAATTCAATAAAAGCTAGAGAGATCAACATCGCAATTGAAGACATTAAATAAAGCATATAAAGAGAGAAGATCGTTACCAAAACGTCGTAGATGAATAAGCACACGCAGAGAATTAAGGACACAAGATTCCAAGAAAAAGTAGTCAATAAAAATATGAACATTGTCTTCTACAAAATAGCGACGGGTAAGAACTCTCTTTTCTAAAACTAAACTAAAGAAAAATTGTCGCTTCCAAAATAGGGTAAAAATCATACTTAAATACAAGGGGTGAGGACCCCACAAAAATCAGAAAAAATCTGGGCACTTGGGCCCACTAACTAATCTGGCCACGGGGCCATACTCGGTCGAGTAGTGGCGTCGTTCGGTCGAGCTGACATGCGGCTTTGCTTTGCTGCTTCTTTGGCTCTGGGTTGATCCGGGCTACTCGGTCGAGTAGCCCATCCACTCGGTCGAGCTACAATAGAGCTGAACTCTCCTCAAAATACTGTTCTGTTTGGTGGAGACTCCGGTCGAGTAGATGGCCTCCTTCAAGGTGGTTCGGAAAGCTCGACAAAGGAGGGCATCGCCTGCCCCATTGATCTTCATTACGCCCTGGTATAGCTGCATGTGCTCCAGGGGATCGCTCAAACCGTCATAGAGTTCAACGTGAGGTTGCTTGAACCTATAGGGTATCGGGGTTGAGATCACCCTACGAGTCAACGGATTGGCCTCTTCGGTGCCGGGGGGTGCTGGCTCTCCATCCCGCCGATTGGAATCACCGGATGAGCTACCTTGGTGCTCAGAGGCATTCCTCCCTCTCTCCTGAGGGATAAGACTACGGTCGCGGCTCCTATGCCTTCTGTCTCCATGTCTAGGAGAACGGTGATCTCGCAGGTTGGCTCCTGTCACGAAACTCGTTCCCCCTTGCCTCGGGCAAGGTGATCTCATGTTACGATAACTTTCAATAGGATGGTTCAGCCGGGCATCCCTCCACACCATCGAGGCTGACACCAAGGGGACTCCTCGGCTCCCCTCTTGGAGCCCCTCTCTCTCTGCATCAAGGAGGCGAAGTCGTCGAAGAGACGCTTCCTTCTATAGTCGCCTATGCTGGGCGGCCTCTTCCTCTATGTTGATATCCCTTTACAGAGCGGCTACCTCCGCTTCGTCAAACTGCCTCTGTTGCACCTCTGCTTCCGCTCGAACTGGGGGAGTAGGCCTCTCCTCACATTACGGGGCTTGAAGGGGCCTTCGGCCTGAGATGGTCCCGCTTGGCACGCAACGGTCCATTCTTCCATCATTCTGGTGAAGCCGTGGAAGCTCTTGTAGATGCCGAGGACTGCGTCCTGAATGGCCGCGGCCGACCCCTCAAGGGGGTTGATTCACTGGGAAATCTCTTCTAGGAGAACGAGTCCCTTCGGCCAGATGTGGCCTTAGGACGTCGTCAATCATGGCCTTAAGTCGACACGGCCTCCTCAGAGTCGGAGGAGGTGTGACGTCGGGTGACTTTCCGTGGAGAGGATTGCGCTGAGGGCGTGTGGAGCCTTACATGGGTGTAACCCTCTTTCCCACAGACATCGCCAACTGTTACGGGTCGGATCCGCACACAATGAAATTTGTTTGTAGTGGGAATCACGGGTACAATGATTTACAGGTTTTTGGGTGATGGCGAGGTTAGCACGACTCGGAACTCGCTTCAGAGGTGAAGGATCCAAGGTCGCCTAGAGATCGCCTGAAGATCGCCTTCTCCCGGTAGCTGAGACGAGCTTCCTGCGAAGAATAACAACTGGTCAGAAAGGCGGAGCTGGCTGTCAGCCCGTAGCCTCTCCAATGCATAAGTAAGCCGGTGACATAAAAGTAGGCACCGGGCACACTGGGCGACATTAAGGCAGATCGTCGAAGTGTGGCGGGCTTATGAGGAAGGCGTAGATATGTGGAAGATATCTGACCTTGTGTATTGAAAAGGGTTAAAGGATTCTACTGACCAACAATTTTTCAACCCCCTCGATGGAGGCAGGAGGGGG
This sequence comes from Scilla litardierei, assembly GCA_030789695.1. Classification (NCBI taxonomy): domain Eukaryota; kingdom Viridiplantae; phylum Streptophyta; class Magnoliopsida; order Asparagales; family Asparagaceae; genus Scilla; species Scilla litardierei. The sequence continues at coordinate 349,339,257 of CM061133.1, forward strand.
GATTTATAGGGCTGAGAGGCGGGTCATCGGCGTCTTGTCAGCCGTCGAATCATCCCCGTCGACACTCGAGTGCTGACACTGTGTCAGAGATATTTACCGCATTAATGGTGTCAGTAGGTGTCAAGAGCATTAATGAGATGCGAGTGGTGGCCATCAGTTCTCGCCCTTAACCCCTGACATTAATGGAGAGTGGGTGAGCCCACGTCACCATGTCAGAGATATTTGTGCACGGTCACCCTCAGGGGTGAGCCATAGGTCGGCGATTAAGCTCAGCTTCTCCGGACGATGCTTCTTATTGAGGGTAGGCGAGCTGGTTCTTGGCATGGCGAGCTCGTAGGTCGCTTCGGCGGGCTTCTTGGTGGGCCTTAGAGGCAAGCTCGAGGCAGGGTGAGGCGAGCTTCTCAGGATTGAGGTGATTAGTTCGGCAAGTGTCCCATCAGGAGAGTCGGTGAGGTGTCTGCTTGGGCCCCCAGTGCATATGAACCTTAACTTCATGGGCCGGCCTATAGGGCATAACAAACGCTCAGGTGGCATTGTCTATACTGTCCTTCTGCCTGTCATGCCTAGCATCGCTAAAGCACACGTCACCTTGTTATATGTTGATTATGTAGATGGAGCAACACTTTGTATTGCTCGTGATGATGAATCTTTAAGTAAAGAGCTCAGCTAGTTCATAAAAACTTAAGATGTTTACATGCTTGAGAGGCCACATACCAATCATATGCTACTTTTAGCAATGTGCTTAAGAAGACATAATATTGTTTCATGTTATTAAGACCACAAAGTTGCATAATATCTCAATACCAATGAACATGCTACATAGGATCTCCCATGCCATTATACTCCTTGAGCTACATGAGTTGAAAGTTTTTTGGCAAGCCTCATGAAGGTCATTTTGTGAAGGTGGATGCCAAGGTCACATGGCTTCTTCTTCTTTTCCTTATCTATCATGTCAAGTCTCTCATGTAGTAGCTTCAGCCCCTCATCGTAGCATTTTCACACCGTCATGTAGTGTTGAAAGTCCAGCAGTCATGTTTGAAGTATGCTGGTGCATACTTAGAATGCCTTCAACACTTAAGTTAGTGGGTAGGTAACTGGGAGCCCGAGGTTGACTCGAGGGGATAGAGGGGGTGGATGCTTGGAGGAGCATAGTGTGAGCATGCCTCCTGCTTTGGATCACTATTGTTTACGGGATATTTTTCACCCGCAAATCGATAGTATGGAGAGTGCGGGGTGAACGCGGTCAAAGGGGACACGCGGGACCCCCGTGATGTTGTGGCTGTCACGTGAGGCGGAGATGACCCATGGGGTCGGCCGGTGGTGCATTCGTTTGAGCGGGAAGGCGTTGCTCCGTTCGTCGGCGGGCCGAGGGGCAGCCTCGACGGGATGACAACATCCGGGATCGGTTGAAGGCGTGATCGCTCGGTGATGGACGTGCGGATCTTCGCATTGGCCCGCCGAAAGGTATCCTCGGCAGAGCGTTGCCTCTTAGTTATGGAGACTCGAGGACGAGGGCGCTCGGCTCCGGTTGGGAGGACGCTGAGGAGTAGCCTCGGTGTCGCTGGATCTCCTGGACCTGAATAGACGAGAGAGCTCGTCAGGGGGTCGGACCTTGGTTCCGACCGATTCCCTTCCGATGCCAAAGTCAGATCGGGTCTAATAGATGCTCGACGGGATCGGACTTGGTTCACGGAGAGACCAAGCCCCGATCCTCGGACCGAGCTTTGGAGGAGAGATATTCAAGGTGGAAGAAGGTGTAAAATGGGGTATGAGATACCTCCGTTGTAGGTCGTGAAGATCCGGCCTTCCTCTTGTGATGATGCTCCCTTCTTCATATAGGGGAGTCCCCTCGTAATGGGCCATGATGAGACATCATGGTTGCTATTGATGAGGTCGTGCTCATGGGGAAGGTTGACCCCAGTAATTGCCATGCTTTTATGGGGAGATCAATGCCATGAAGGCGGAGTGATGGCATTGAAAGCGGCCATCATAATTGGCGGGTGGTGGCCATGAAGTCGGGCCATGATTGGCAAGTTATCGCCATGAAGGTGGTTGCCATGTTCGGCGAGCCATGATGGTTAGAGTGATGGCCATGAAGTCGGGCCATCATTTCCTCCACTATGAAAGTGGTCAATCTTTTGGGCCTTCGCATTGGGTGGAGAATCGCGACCCGCCCGTGAGATCCTTGGGCCAGAGCCCAAGACCGTAGTAGGCCGGTTGACTGGTCGTAGTTGACTTGGTTCCTCCGGGCCCGGTCAAAATTGTCGTATCAATTGCTCCCATCTTCTGAGCTCTACCGTTGTTGAGTGGATGTCAGGAGATGTTGTAAAGGGGGGAGAAGTTGCTCTCTCTGTAAACTTGGTCCATCCTGCGGAGTTGGCTCTCGACTTACGGCCGACGAAGGAGTTTGGTCGGCCAGCTGGGGGGTGCTGCCCCCAGTCTTACGGCTGATCTAGTTCGTTTGGTGGTGGGGAGGTTGCTTCTCGACTTACGGCCGACGAAGGAGTTTGGTCGGCCAGCTGGGGGGTGCTTCCCCCAATCTTACTGCTGATCTCGTTCGTTCGGTGGCAGGGAGGTTGCTCCTCAACTTACGGCCGACGAATGAGTGGGTCGACCTATTGGGAGAGTTGCCCCCAGCCTTACGATCGATCTCGTTCGTTCGGTGGCGAGGGGAGTTGCCCCTCGAATTACGGCCAACGAAGGAGTGGGTCGACCAGCTGGGGGAGTTGCCCCAGCCTTATGGTCGGTGGGTCGATTGGCCTGCTGAGGGAGCTACCACTCAGTCTTTTGGTCAATCGAGTGATCAGCCAGCTGGGGGAGTTGCCCCCAGCCTTACAGTTGATCTGGTCGGTCCGCTGGGAGTCGCCCCCCACCTTATGATCGACAGGTCGATTGGCATGCTGGGGGAGCTAGTACCAGCATTACAACTAATTGGATGATCAGCCTGCTGGGGGAGTTGACCCCAGCCTTACGACCGATCAGTTCGTTCGGTTGCAAGGGAGTCGCCCCTCGACTTACGGCCGACGGAGAAGTGAGTCGGCCAACCAGGGGAGTTGCCCCCGGCCCTTAGACAGATTCATTTGTTCGTGTAATGCCCCATATCTCTATATACGTATATATGTACGTATTTTTGGGAGTAAATACGTACGTATATTTTTCGGGAATATGATTGTATTTTTCCTTTAATTATTTAGTATATGAATTATTTTTAAATGGTTTTAAACTCATTAATTGATTTTAGTAAATGAGAGTATTTGGAGGAATACTTGTATTTGGATTGTATAAAGTATTTCTTCATGTATTTCTATTTTTCTTAAAAATACAAAATCCCAATTTTCTTTACCATGACAACACAACACATTAGGTGGCATCTTATGAGCTAATAAGAGTACACATGGCTTAACTTTGACTAAGATTTGTGGATGAGAGGATTTTAGGGAAATACAATTTTCAAGGCATGAAACAAAAACCAAAATCTCCCTCTCTCCATCTCATTTTCAGCTATGGCTGAAAATTCTCTCCCTTTCATCCCCATTTCTCCACCATTCCACCACCTCCCTCCTCCTAAATCACCACCCATCCCTCCACCAAGAAACCATGGCTTTTCTTTATCATTCTAACACCTAAATTCCTCAAAAATCCATCTTTTGGAGGCCAAAGTTGGAGAAGGAGACTATGAGCCCAAGATTCATCAAGGATTAAGAAGGGCAAGAGAAAATTTTGGAGGACTTGTTAAGGTAGAAATTCTTATCACATTAGTAGGGTTTAGTTTTAGAACTAAGGATTTAATTAATTAGTAAGTTCTTTAGATTTTGAGTAGAAATTAAGTTTTGAACTTCATGCTGAAATTTACACAGAATTGGACGAAACTTTGGTAGCTTGCTGCACTTAATTGGCTAAATAGAAATACATGAAAAAAATATATGTTGCTCATATTGTAGTCCGTAACAACTTTCATGTTTACAAGTTTTGCAAATTCGTACTGAAAAATAGAGTAAAAATTCAGTTTCTAAAACTGGTCTGTTTTTAGACAGTTTTGACACCTTTTAGTAAAACGAGTATAACTCCATGTACACTTTATAAAATATTATGATCTTGACGTCGTTGGAAAGCTGACTTCAAGAGCTTCAACCCATAATTTTTTTAGATTTTAATTCGGTTTCTGGTTTGAACTGAACTCAGTTTCTGGTTCAGAATGCTGAAATTATACCTGTTAGGAGAAAATCCACCATAAATCACATATGTCAACTGAGCTTATGAAAATTGGTCAGTGAAAGGAAAACACCCATATCTACAACTTTCGTGAGGGACCAGACACCAATTCTGACTGTAGATAGGCTAAAAGTGATATTCTTTCTGCTGTAACAGTTTTGACAGATTCATATGCTAATTTTGTTTAGTACTTATCATGGTGTAGTTTTGTTTGAAGTTAAGTTTGTTTGTGCTAATCATGTTTTCAATGACATGCTCTTGATACATGTAATTATGCAGATGGTTCATGAAATATTCGTTATGTCAATAATGTTTAAGTTCAATTTGTTTATGCTTTTGTGCTCAAACTAGTATGTTCATAACGATGAGTTTGTGATGATATTCCATGCAATTCTTTAATTGAGATGATGATGATGATGATGTGAATATGGTTATACGTTTCATGTATATTATGAGAAATGAGAAAGGGAATGCACAAGGCGATGCATGTCCCAAATATGTGATGAACTGTGGAAAGAAAAGAAATGGAAGATGTTATGTTTCATGAAAATGACTAAGTCCTCTTAAAGGAGGGTGACATGGGGTTTGGGGGAAACACGTGTAAATTAAAGGAGTTAAGGAGCGGACAGATGATATGAATTCTCACCCGCTGTATCACTCCCGGAAGGGCGAGTTGAAAGGGTTGGAGAGGCCGCTGGTGTACCCGTGATGCACCATGACGGTAATTGATGGTTTACTCCGTTTGTCCCACAGAAAAACCGAGCAGGTCTCGCTCTAGTGCCTTGCCCCGTTCGGGCATAGAGTTGCGAGAGGCCCCCTCCGGTGCCCGTGTTGCTGGTTGGGGTACCACTTTTTCACCCACCCTGGGTGAAGTCCGCCTCCTTAGCGTCCTACGGTTTACACGGGTTTCCAAACATGAGAATGAATAACTTAAAGCAATTGTCTTTTAATTATAAATATTGTTATTCCATGGTTACTTGTTTCTCTGTTAAGTTAATGTTGTTAACTCATGCTGATCCATTCCATTGTTTATTATAAATGTCCAGTACTTGCATGTTATTATGTTCTCCCACTTACCTTCAGCACTTGCATGTTATAACATGGTTACTTATGCATGTTCACAAGTTCTTCTTTGATGCTTATACATCGTGTTGTGATTACTTTTATGTCCTGAGAGCTTTACTTGTTAGACCACCCTCCTTAGATGGGTAGACCAATTCTAAAACTGGGTCCTACTAGAGTGTTAGGAATTTCTACTGGGTCACGCGTTGACGTGTCCCCGTTGACTTTCAGGTCATGTGAGTTGGAGATAGCGGCTGGAGCTTTGGAGTTGGTGATCTGTTGTAGTATTGGGTGGTGAGGGGTATGATGAGAGACTTGTACTTTTGGTGTTTCTTTTCGGGTGGACCTTTGTACTTAGAGTCGTGAAAATGAAGATGTTGGTGTATGTATAAGATGTATCAATGTATCAATAAAATGGAATATTGTACTTTTGTTATTTTCTCAGTGTTTTTATCTGTGATGGAGTTTTACTTGTACTTCCCAGCACGTGCGTAGTACCTGCGCTGTTCTTCCTACTCTCTTCTTTGCTTTATTTCTACGTAACACTCGCCTCTTCGGGAATACCTGATACGGATTCGTACTTATCGGGTATCCCGGAGACCGGGTCGTTACAGTTGGTGGCCCATGCAGGTCTCCGCACTGCGGCGTGCGTAAGGATAATGCGGGTAATGCTCCATAAGGGTAGTTGTGTCCTAAGGTGGGTAGGTGATCAGCCTTAGGGTAAAACCCCGGTATTAGGAAACTCAATGTAAAGAGCTCCATGAGGTTAAGCATGGGTAGTTGTTTGTATATATACATATATGTACGGGTGTATATGTGTTTGCATGGATGTAAAAGTATTGTAGGTGTATTCGCATGTATTTATATAGATATGTGTCTATATATAATAGCTATAAATAAGATACACTATAGATACGTGTATGACTACTTATGTGTATTCTTGTAATTCATAGTATATGTGTGAATATAGTGATGTTGTTTGTATGGATTGAGGTGAATGTAGTATTTGATGAGTGAAATTATGTGTAAGACATATTATCTGTGCAATAGAGTGTTATGTATTATTTATATGGTAATCTATACTTCGATTATATTTGGAGGTGTATATGTATGACTATATGGATGTATATAGAGCTGTATGTATGGATACTAGAGTATGATGCATTAAAGTGATGTTAGAAGATATATTTGTATATGGGTGTCTAGTGGATGAGTGTGTGTGTATATATATATATTCAGAGTATCTGTGTGAATATGTATTGGTGTGCAAATAAATTTATGTTATATATGTTGGTATATGGATGTTTGTTGGTAAGTGTAAGTGGAAGTATATTTGAATGTATAAAAGTGTATGAAAGTATACATAAGTATAATTGTATGTGTATGCGTACTATAAATGTGGTTGTGTACATTGACATAGTGAGATATGTATGTATGAATATAGCTGCAATGAGATGTGTACCATAAATAGTGTATGAAATATATTGGCTTACTAAATGGTGTGTATAGATATACATAAGTAGGTATGCCAAGTTATGCAATATTGGTGTACTTATATATCATGTGATAATATGTGAGTGTAGCATATGAATAAGATTTATATGTATTGTGTATATAAGAGAGAGAGAGAGTGTGTGTGTGTGTGTATACATATACTGAATTAATATAATCCTTGTGCTATTGTATATATATATATATAGTGTCGTATATGTATATATATACTGCATTGAATATGTGTTACGTTAACTGCGTGTATGTAAGTATATTTGTGCAGTGTATAGGTGGTTAAATATAGATTTACGTAAGTGAATATTGGATATGAATACATATGTATGTATTCTTGTATATATATAAAGTGAGCGTGTACTAGAAGGTTGATACTATACATACATGCTGATCGGACTATTTACTATAGTGATATATACTGTGTACATCCTTGCATTCGAACTATTATATATATTTGTCTATATAATTGTAAGTGTTCATATTTATGTGCTTAAGTGATATATTTGCGTATGGTTACCCACTTGATATGAGGTGTATCATATCAATGTGTATCATTATTGGTGTATGATTATTTACCATACATGCATCAATAATTGGATTTACCTACTTATGTATGTATGTTAGCAAGTTTGCATGCGTATCGGATGTGATATAATAGTATCTGTATCTATAAATGGATGTATACTTGGTTGTATACTTGATCTATACCTTGATGTATATAGGTATATCCATAAGTATGTTTGTATAAGTATGCTAACTCTGTGACTTATGAGTATGGTGTGTTTAAATATCGTGTAAACATGTATGTATGTAGATATATATAAATACAAGGAGTGTGAGATTACCTATAGAGATGTATTTATTTAGATATATCTATGTGTATCCATGTAATGGCATATGTCTTTGATCATATACTTGTGTGAATCTTTATGTAAGTACATGTGTGTTGAGTGAATAAGTGTATGAATATTGGTGTGTATATTAATGCCTTGAATGTATCTATACATATTTCTACTTATTGCTATGTACGACATTGATACATGTGTCCATGTGTATAAGTGTACTAGCATGTGTGTACATATTAGTCTGTATATATATGTGAGTATTCTTATGCAATATAGATATATTTGTGAGTACATGGATGAATGTGGAATGTATAATACTATGTATGAGTTGTGATGATTTGTCTTTATACATGTATCCTTGGATAAGAATGTGTATGTATATGTGTGTGATCTATGGTATAGTGTATGTATATATGAATATGTAGTATATCCATATAGCGTGGTATGTATTTCGTGGGTAGGGAAACCCTTAGACTATTCAATCTCTGGTCAGACCTTTAGCATATAAAGTCCGAGGGCGGACTTTGTTTTTAAGGTGGGTAGAATGTAATGCCCCATATCTCTATATACGTATATATGTACGTATTTTTGGGAGTAAATACGTACGTATATTTTTCGGGAATATGATTGTATTTTTCCTTTAATTATTTAGTATAGGAATTATTTTTAAATGGTTTTAAACTCATTAATTGATTTTAGTAAATGAGAGTATTTGGAGGAATACTTGTATTTGGATTGTATAAAGTATTTCTTCATGTATTTCTATTTTTCTTAAAAATACAAAATCCCAATTGTTGTGGTACATCTCTGAGTTGTGGCTATGCTGATTTCACTGGTAAACTGCGGAACCTGCGAAAAAAAAACCAAATAAGTAACGGGCCCCGAGAGCGGGTCGTTACAGGTTTGGCGGCCCACGCAGGTCCGTGCAAAATACCTCGTGAACAGTATAGTGAAACCAGGATGTACCGTATACGATACTCGACTAAGCTGACATTTGTCTATGGATGCAGGTTTGACAACCGAATGATGGACGGAAACACCTCAGAGAGCCCAATAGAGCTGACCTATCTGGCCTTAATAAAAGTCATTAACAAAACCTAAAATTTTTGATAGGGTTAATTAGTTGTTTAAAAAAAATCTTTTGTATCGGTGGCACTCGTATGAATGATAATCTTCCTTCAATGGACCATGATACCGGTCAATGTGCTTGGCTAAAGTCTGTGGATCGACGTGGCTAGACTGGGCATAAGTGATCCTAGCTTAGTCACTTCCCTGATCGTGTCCGCTGGACCGCAAGGACGCGAATCATGATTATGTAACGCCATCGATCTTCATCACTATCACCCTTCTTTTAGCTTGATGACCTTTCGGTTGTCCTTCTTAGAATCTTTCTACGCTTGAACTCTGGCTACGGAGAGTAGCGTTCGAATTTTCGACCACCAGAAGTTCGAGTTCCACAACGGAAGCGACCACCATCATCTGCTCAGCAACGTCAACCACTCACTCCTCAACAGCAAGTGTACCAGCAGACTCGACGACAGGCGCCCCAGAGACGCCAAGCTTATACCATGACAGTAGAAGAGGCCGAAGCTACGGATCAAGTAATCACAGGTACGAGATATCCCACTAAGCTATACACTCTATTATTTAGAAATCGTAAGCTTAGACTTGATTCTCATCACGGTAGATACCGTCTTAATAGCCGGTAAACCTGCCCTCACACTGTTCGACTCGGGATCTACACATTGCTTCTTAGCGAGTCGATTCTTCCAAACACGTGCCATCACTGTTGAACCTCTGACTCCCGTTGGAAGGTCGATACCGCTGGCAGTTCCCTACCGGTAACCAGTGGATGCCTCCAATGCTCTGTGGTGATTTGTAGATGAGATCTCTTTATCGACTTCTTCGGGATGTATTGGTTATGGACATTTCATGCCCCCATTGACTGTCGTCAAAGGAGGGTAGAAATCGATATACCTAATCATCCAAAGTTCGTGTTCCTCAGCAAAAGCCGATCAGAAGGACCAGTGGAGTATCGAGCCAGACCCGACGGGTAGGCTATTGCATTATTGCATCCTTCTTGAGTTCGTGTTTCTTTTCTAAACCCCACTTTCGTCTTGTACCCAATTTTTCATGTGTTTGTATCCTTTTCCCACCTACCTCCTCCTCCGCAATGACGGGCCTACACGATGATCGCAGAAAATGTCGAAGCTATCGACCAGGTGATTGGAGGTATGAATTATTGCTTTTGATATTATACTCGTTCATTTGCAATCAGTATATCATCATAGCTATTATGATAGCTATTGTGGTGTCAATAGTATGTATTCGTACATGACATCATCTCTTGTTTTCTTGATGCTGTGATGTCGCATTATATTTCATGTTATTTACAACCTGATTTACTAGATCATTATCTTTTCAATCATTTATTTGCTTGAGCTTCTTCATAACATCAATTATTTTCAAAAGAGATTTTTAAACAAAAGAGATTTTTTAAATTCCGAGGACGGAATTATTTTAAGGAGGGTAGGATGTAACGGCCTGTATTTTTCAAACACTTCAAATACGTACTTAACGTATTTTTATTCTAAAATTTTCTTTATAATGGTTTATTAAGAGTTGTATAACAAAACTGATTTCAAAAATTCTCATAAAAATATTTAGAGCACTAGACTTATTATATTGTATTTCAGCAATTTCAGATTTCCGCAAATGCCCAAAACATTCCTGTTAAAATTCATCTTCCAAAATTACCGTTTTGATTCGACGAATTTATTTTCTATTCAAACGTATTCAAAACGTTTTCAAACTTCTACAGTAACATTCTATTATCATTTAGGGCTCCCCACATTAATTTCAGAATTTTCGGATATCGTTTCAGCCTAGAACCCGCACACCCGCTTCCTAAACGTTTTGGCCAAAAACCTGTACCTCCGTAGCTCAAATCCCAAACGGATCTTGTATTCGCGATCCTCGCGACGATACGATCCCGTGGGTATGTTTTCATAATTTTTCGGAGTCGTTTGTGAAAACGCGTTTGTATTTCACCGATTTGCTAATTACATTCACTAATGACCTTTTTACAATTACTAACTACTTTTACCTAGTTACATTTACCCCTAATCCTCCAACTACCCTAATTATCAACCGAATTGCTTGTTGGATCTGAAATAATTTCAGATCCAGCACACATCTACCTCTTTAATGTGTGTGTCCCCCCAATTACAATTTCGCCATTGCTAATACCTATTTAAACCCATAGGCACCTCTCGTTCACACACACAGTTAACTCTCTCATCTCTTTACCGATCTCTCCATCTCTATTTCCTTTTCAAACGAACCCACCCTCACCCTCTATCTATCTTCTCCCTCTCTCACTCACGTACCCCCCTCCGACGGTGTCCTCGCCGCCGACGAAGCTTCGACGACGCCCCCGCCCCAGCTCCGCCAAGCCCCCATCTCGCATCACGTTGGAACGAAGAGTAAGCCATGATGGCACATTCGTAAATACGAGTTGATTTTCGTATTTTATTTTTAAATAATTATTAAATAGGGTTAAATGGTTTTAAATCTATAACTTGAAATACAGGGACCAGAAAAATGTGTGGATAGCTCCAGAAAACCCGAAACGATATTTCGGACCCAATGGCGCTAGTCTCACTGCGAGCAGACGCCTACTTTTTCCAGAATAAATTTTTAAACCTAAAAGATAAATACGTATAATTCGTTCTAAAAATCATAACTCGCTGTTTTCACTCACAATAATATGTGATAAAATTATATGTGAAAGTAAACTTCGAGACGGTCATTTTGACTGTACATTCGAGTAATTCCGACTAGGATTGCTCCCGGAACAATTTACGGAAGATACGCGTCACTTAAATAATTTGGGTTTTAAAGCTAGTTTTGAGTTTCTAAAAATTATAAAAATTACTATAGACTTCAGAAAAATATTCTATCTTGCAGTAAAATTATTTTTATCATATATAGCCTATATAAAAATTTAAAACGCTTTTCATCACCGTTTTAAGTAGTCTTAAAAATCAAAACGGCCTATTAATTAGATATTATTTAGCGTAGCGATTAGCTGATATCTTCTTGTGTTTGCAGGTACCACTCCCCGCGCTCTAACTCCATCCTTGTCTTGCTACGACAATTCCAATAGTGTAAGTCACAGTAAATTCTATCCTTAGAAATATAGATAGTGTACTCGTATGAACATAGGACTTGACATCTAGTCTCGGAACAGTTATTGACCTGAACAGATTATTGACATTGCTTGACAGAAAGATTGTAACTAGAAATGTGAGAATGGTTAATGGCTGGTAAAATTGCAGAGTATGGTATTGCACAGACACTGGGTTTTTGGGGTAACTTATAATTGCGGAAGTGCGGGAGCGACTAGTCCAGACTTTGTTGTCACCGTGCGGGTTCTAGCAACCCATAACAGTGCCGGTGACAACCATCACAAATCACAGATTATTGCACAGTTCTCAGAGATTATTGCATAGTATTCATAGCATAGTTCGCCCGGGTAGCACCCGCGGCAAGAGTTGGCCTCTTGGTTGCTCACTGTACTTACCATTATAAGTCACGAACTAGGCTAGGCACAATTACTCTCCCTATTGCTATTGTCATTGATATCGTCATGGTTATTGCTATTGTCATTGCTCAGTCACCTTTACTTTACTTGTCACCCTTGCATGCTTGACAGATGTACTTTACTTATCGCACTTGCATGCTTGTCTATCCCTACTTTACTTACCGCACTTGTTTACTATAGACTGCTCCATATTTGTGCACTCCTCTTTTTCTATCGCTAGAATTGTTGTGACTTACCTTCGGTTCCATTTATGGCACCGGCAGACGAAGACCTGATCGAGGAGATTGCCACAGAGATCGAGGAGCCTACATTGACCCAGAGACGGCAGAGTTTTAGTTACTTTTCTGTTGGTGTGTGTGTTGTACAATGTATTTCCTTTTTCGCATTTCCTTTCAGTATTTCCTTTATGTATTTGTGAGAGAGAGAGTGCTGGTTGTTATTGTACTTTAAATTGGACTGTAATAATCCCTGTAAGCTGGTTTGAGTGTTGTGGTACATCTCTGAGTTGTGGCTATGCTGATTTCACTGGTAAACTGCGGAACCTGTGAAAAAAAACCAAATAAGTAACGGGCCCCGAGAGCGGGTCGTTACAGAGGATGTCGTCGCCACTGCCAAGGGCTCCTTATCAGGGCTCTGCTCTGGTGCCTGATCGATAGGCTTTCGACTTCACTGGCCTCGACCTGATTGGATACGGAGACGGAACGGCCCCAATCGAGCAGCCCGGGTCCAGATAGAAGGAGGCGTTGACTACGGATCAGAGATCGGGAGTTCACGGCCAGAAAAGCGGCAGTAATCGATCGTCTCCTTCCCCTCTACCTCGTCTGATTGCGACCGATGTCCGTCCAAAATTGCCGCCGCCGCGGCGCACTCCTCCTCGTCGCCCTCGGCCTCTCGATGCGGTATGAAAGGCAGCTTGGCAGGATGGCTAATGGATGTAAGATAATTTTGACGGGGGGAGTTTGGCATGCTCAAATATGCCATGCCCAGCTACGGCCTCATGCGGACGGAGCTTCGATTTGAGAGCTCGGATCAAGTTTGCTTGGAGAAGTAAGCTCAGCACCCACATTTTCTGACTTGAGCTCAGGTTGCCACCTTCGTCCGTCGATCGAGGGAGTCGTTCAAAGTCCCAGGGCAATCGGTCGAAACTTCAAAATAATCGCCGTTAGATGGGTCGGTGAGAGAGTCCGGGGGTGAATCGACGCCGGAGCTTGATCGATGCCATAGGTCGATTCGACAATTTGGAGATCAATCAATTGCCGGAGCTTGGCGTTGTCCCGTGATTGGAGACGAACCAAAGGATCCTGACTTGGGGATCTCTGCGAATCTCTGCGAGCTCAGACCAGATCGATCAATTCCACCGAATCTCTGCGAGCTTGGATGGTCGGACCCGTCGAATCTGGTGTTTTACTGGGTCGAATCGTAAGCTCAGGCGACGAGGATCGACTCGCCCAGAGATCTGACCAGAAAAGGGCTTTGAACATCGAATTGAGGGACGTCCAGTAGAAATCGAACCACCTGGGCGATGGTCGACGAGACCTGGGGCGTAGGGCAGACGAGCTCGGATCGGGCTCCGGATCCCGCTGTCGGCCTGCGAGGATGTCGTAGGAGCTGCTGTCCGCCTTGACGAAGATCGGTGCGGCCCCATCGGTTCCGTTGAGGATTGAAGGGAGTTGTCGTCGACCCTCAGGAGGATCGGTGGGGATCGCCGTGGAAGATCCCGGCGGGGCTGTCTTTTGCTCGATCGGATCTGCTGGCTTCGATCGGAGGCAAGATCCACCGAGTGGAGAGGAGGCGGGATCTCGGATTGAGGTTTGAGGCGAGATCCATCGAACTGGTCGAAAGTCTGTGGGCTTTGATCAGAGGCGGGGATCTGGGCCTCTCTGGGATCGCACCGGCTAGAGAGCCTCTGTGACCAATCGACGGCCTCGAGGTTCTCTCATGGCCTATCTGGACTCGTTAGCCACCCCCCGCCACTCACCTGGCCATTTCTGTCGCCATCGGCGATCGCAAAACGAGACCCTTTGAGCTAGGACACAGAGAGCTCAAAAAGTCTCCATTGGTGTCGTCCTCGAGATGGAGGAGATCAATAAGTCGAATCCCGACTCCCGAGAGCTCCACGTTTCTTTCGTCCCCGAGAACCCCCTCGATTCTTCAGATAACGACGAGGATGCGAGGAGCTCGGTGCGCAGGCAGGGGAGATTGCCGATGAGTCCGCAAAGAGAGGGTGGCGGCAGTGCTGGCGGGATCCTCCGCTGCGCGTCGAACTCGCCGTCTCGGAGGCCGTCTGATCTTCATCGAATGAAGACGAAGCCGAGGCTGATGGGGCAGCCAGTGATCTCTCCTCCCACCGTTGGGTTTTCATCTTAGGGTCAGCACCATAATGATCGGGCATCTTGCCGAGAAAATCAGGGCAGTTGAAATCTGGCATCTTTGAGAGAGCTGAGGAGGGGAGTGATGATCTGCTTCCCGAGGATCGAAGAGCCGACTAGACATTGGCCTCATCGCCGGCTCGCCTGTTTTGGGAGGAACCCATTCACGGGCTCAAACTGGGCTTGTTTGTTTTGGAAAGAACAGGAGAATTGGTTTGATGCGAACTCTCCGGCTCAACATTAGTCGTCTGCGCCCACAGTATTAGTCCTGGATCGCAGAATAAGAAATCCAATCTTTCGTCTCTAGGGTGGGGGCAGATTTTGTTCAACGGGATGAGTCACTACTAGTGCGGTTGACGTCATAGGTATTGACTCGTTCCCACAGACGGCGCCAAATGTTTACGGGAGATTTTTCACCCGCAAATCGATAGTATGGAGGGTGCGGGGTCAACGCGGTCAAAGGGGACACGCTGGACCCCCGTGATGTCGTGGCTGTCACGTGAGGCAGAGATGACCCATGGGGTCGGCCGGTGGTGCATTCGCTTGAGCGGAAAGGCGCGGCTCCGTTCTTTGGCAGGCCGAGGGGCAGCCTCGGCGGGATGACAACATCCGGGGTCGGTTGAAGGCGGGATCGCTCGGTGATGGACGCGCATATCTTCGCGTTGGCCCGCCGAAAGGTAGCCTCGGCAGAGCGTTGCCTCTTAGTTGTGGAGACTCGAGGACGAGGGCGCTCGGCTCCGGTTGGGAGGACGCTGAGGGGTAGCCTCGGCGTCGCTGGATCTCCTGGACCTGAATAGACGAGAGAGCCCGTCAGGGGGTCGGACCTTGGTTCCGACCGATTCCCCTCCGATGCCAAAGTCAGATCGGGTCTAATAGATGCTCGACGGGATCGGACTTGGTTCACGGAGAGACCAAGCCCCGATCCTCAGACCGAGCTTTGGAGGAGAGATATTCAAGGTGGAAGAAGGTGTAAAATGGGGTATGAGATACCTCCGTTGTAGGTCGTGAAGATCCGGCCTCCCTCTTGTGATGATGCTCCCTTCTTCATGTAGGGGAGTCCCCTCGTAATGGGCCATGATAAGACATCATGGTTGATATTGATGAGGTCGTGCTCATGGGAAGGTTGACCCCAGTAATTGCCACGCTTTTATGGGGAGATCAATGCCATGAAGGCGGAGTGATGGCATTGAAAGCGGCCATCATAATTGGCAGGTGGTGGCCATGAAGTCGGGCCATGATTGGCAAGTTATCGCCATGAAGGTGGTTGCCATGTTCGACGAGCCATGATGGTTAGAGTGATGTCCATGAAGTCGGGCCATCATTTCCTCCCCTATGAAAGTGGTCAATCTTTTGGGCCTTCGCATTGGGTGGAGAATCGCGACCCGCCCGTGAGATCCTTGGGCCGGAGCCCAAGACCGTAGTAGGCCGGTTGACTGGTCGTAGTTGACTTGGTTCCTCCGGGCCCGGTCAAAATAGTCGTATCAACTATGATACTGCTATTGTGTTGCATGCTGAATGTTGTGATGTACCAGTTGGTGCAGCACTTAGTCAAGATGTGCATGCATCGCATCATACTACCACTGAAGACCATTGAAGGCTTCTAGCGTCACATAGCGTAGACGCGGTGGAGGAGGAATGTAGACGTGCTCACCACCATTCTCTTTCCTATTAGGGTTGCGGGTGGGATGATCATCTCCATTGGCATGTGGTCTTTCTTTGGTGTTCCACATATTATGCATGGTGTTGATCACAGTACTCACAGATGGCGTCAATGGTTTTGTAGTATGCAAGTGGATCAAAACGACCCCTTTTCACCTCCACGTGCGTAAATGGATGGTTTTCTTCCAATGATATTAGGTCATCGCGCTAATTTGCGCGCATCACAACAACTAAGAGCGTTAGCGAGTCAAATATGAGTTTGGGCAACAGCTTCGGCTCCTCCAACACTCAAGTTAGAATGTGAGAGATACGATAAATAAATTAGGGCCACCTTGTATCACCACTGACCAATAAAAAATAAGAATCAATGAAGGAATTGTAAGGAGGAGGATGTGGCATGCCTAATTGGAAGTCCAATCGGACTTTGGGCATGCCTGTTCTCCTCTCTTGTAAAAATTGAGTTATACATGGTTTATACATGGCTTGCAATCGCCGCAAAAATCCAATGAATCCAATATGATCATATAATAAATACAATAACGAAGCATGCATGAATCTTTCAATTGGTGGCAAGAATCCCATTTCTATATTATTATTGCATCAAATGCAGGCGCAAAATGACAGAATTTGACTTACATATGAGGAGCCGTTTCTTAATTGGCATGCGTTTTATCTGGAAACCCTCGTAGAGCCTTCCAAACTAGACGGTTTCTTGAAATAAGTGAGCCATAAACCCACAATTAACACGCCTCTAATAGCAGCGGGGCAATATAGTAATTTAAGCATAGCAAGGCCGCTTGTTGGAGAACACAAATGCCATATCCCATTGCTGCTCATTATTTCTCTTTATAAGCCCCCAGGCAGGAAGAATCGCCGTACAGAGATTCCTACCGATTCGTCTCCCCTCTGCTGTCTCTCTCTCTCTCTCTTCTTCTGATACTTTCTCTCTCATCTCTCTGGCCTTCTCTCTCTCTCTAGGGAATGCCGCAAGATGAGGAAATCGAATGCTGATCTCGGCGGCAAGCGGCGGAAGAAGCCCGCCTGCCGCACGTGCCACCGCAAGCACGTCGAGGACGGGTAGCCGCCGGATCGGCTCGTCCCCCCTCTCTCTGCGCCTTACTTTCTCTCTCTAAAAGCGATCAAAATTTTGCAATAAAAAACCCCAACAATGGAAGAAATTTCCCCATCCTCCCCCGACTCGTCCAAGAACGCGAACAGCAACATCATCCACGGCCGGTACGAGCTCGGCCGGCTCCTCGGGCACGGCGCGTTCGCGAAGGTCTACATCGCACGGAGCCTCCGGTCGGGGCAGAGCGTGGCGATGAAGGTGGTGGCGAAGGAGAAGGTGGTGAGGGTGAACATGATGGAGCAGGTGAAACGCGAGATCTCGGTCATGAAGATGGTCTCCCACCCCAACATCGTCGAGCTCCACGAGGTCATGGCCACCAAGTCCAAGATCTACTTCGCCCTCGAGCTCGTCAAGGGCGGCGAGCTCTTCTCCCGCATCGCCAAGCGCGGGCGCCTGAAGGAGGCCCGCGCCCGTCACTACTTCCGCCAGCTCATCTCCGCCGTCGATTTCTGCCACAGCCGCGGCGTTTACCACCGGGATCTCAAGCCGGAGAACCTCCTGCTCGACGAGCTAGGTGAGCTGACCCAACATCCTAAATCGAAAGAAATTGACGAAATCTGCTGAGATTTTAACGATTTTCTCAGGCAATTTAAAGATCGCCGACTTCGGGCTCAGCGCTCTCGCCGGCCCCGACGGTCTGCTGCACACCACGTGCGGGACTCCGGCGTACGTTGCCCCTGAAGTAATCGCGAAGAAGGGGTACGATGGGGCCAAGTCCGATCTCTGGTCCTGTGGAGTCATCTTGTTTGTTCTTCTTGCTGGCTTCCTCCCATTTCAGGACGACAACCTCGTGGCAATGTACCGAAAGATGTACAAAGGCGACTTCAAATGCCCGCCGTGGTTCTCCTCCGACGCCCGCCAGCTCGTCTCGAAGCTCCTCGATCCGAACCCTGGCACCCGAATCTCCGTCGCAAGGATAATCGAATCCCCGTGGTTCAAGAAACATCCCGTTCAAAATCCTCCTCCTCCGTCGGCGGCGGCGGTAACGCCGCCGAAAACGGAGGGCGAAGAGCCCGAGAAGCTGAACGCATTCCATCTGATATCGCTGTCGCAAGGGCTCGACCTCTCGCCCATCTTCGAGGACGGGGCGAGAAGGGGGGAGGACATGAGATTCGCGACGAGGGGGCCCGCGAGCGGGGTTGTATCGAGGCTGGAGGGAGTCGCCAAGAGAGCGGAAGGCGGGATGAAGGTGACCAAGTGTTCGGCGGCGGGGGTCCGCCTAGAAGGGGAGGAGGCGAGGGGCCGAAAGGGCAAACTGGCGGTGGCCGCGGACATATTCGCGGTCGCGCCGTCGGTGCTGGTCGTGGAGGTGAGGAAGGAGCGAGGGGACACGTTAGAATACCGGAGCTTCTGCAGCAACGAGCTGCGGCCGGCGCTGGAGGACATCGTCTGGGCTGCGTCCGACGCCGGCCGCCCGACCGCCGCGGCGTGCTCGTAATCAATGATCGTATCTTTAGGTTTCGATTATTTTGTCGTTTTCTCCGGGGAAATGCTAGTGCATGTGTTCCTTGTTTGCTTGTTATTATTGTTGGGAAATGCTAGAGCATGTGTTCTTTGTTTGCTTGTTACTGTTGATGAATCTGCCTGTTCACGAGGGAGATTTGAATGGAACCAAGTAGTAGTTGTACCATTCCTTTACGTGTTTTTGCTTTCCTACCTGGTGATTGTTGTTTGTGCGGAGGAACACTAAAAAAGGTTTAGGGATGTATAAAGGGAATTTGCTACATTAACAGAACCTTTTGCTGGTCCACAAACCGTCTAAATTTTTACTCTTGTCTACAGCCACAGGCCTAAGCTGCATTTTGGATGAGTTCACAGATTGGGTTGTGGGAGTTGGCTCGAGGCACAGTAGAAGCATTGGTCGTACCGTCGAGCTATCTTATACAGAGATATCTTGAGAGTGCTTCGGTTCGACCTATCTAACTCTGCAGAAGTCAGATATGAGAATACTGAGCATTTGGTCTTCTACAACTTAGTTGGTCGATCGGTCGTCAATTCGAGTATGATTGTCGATCGCTCGACATTGAGTCGTTCGGTCGTAACTCGGTTGAAGTCCGTGTTCGGTCGAACGGTCGTATGTTGGCTCGATGGTCGATGGCTCGTACGCATGGCTCGGTACTTTGGTCATCCGGTACAGAAGAAGATTACTCGGTCGAAGGAAGCCCATTGGGATGCGGCCCACTAGGATGCGTCGGAGGTCTACTAAAGGACGTCGCATTAATTGCGCAGAGTGGTGATTGGATAGGATGACCGCCGAAGGCGGGATTCGTATCCTTGGTAATTCCTAGCCAATGATGACACCTATTGTAACTGTTACGGCCTGATGGCGGTAGACCCGACCACGGTTCGGTTCGAACCGTGGAACCGAACCGGAACCGAACCGAACCGGAACCGGCCGACCGGTTCCAAGAACCGGAACCGGAACCGTGCCAAGCCGGTTCGGTTCCGGTTTGCCCTTTTGTGGAACCGAACCGGAACCGGCGGTTCCGGTTCCCCGGTTCCGGAACCGGGGAACCGATTCGGTTTTGACCAATTTGCTCACATTCTCAATTTTCTCACAAAGTTTTCTCACATTACCCGGTTTGGTTTGTTACATACTCAAGTTTCTCATATGTAACTTGCATTAAGTTGATTAGTGACAAGATATATTTCTTTTTTAAGTTATAGCCTTTAAATTTTGTTTATTTTTCATATATTTTCATCACAACCGAACCGGAACCGACCCCAAACCGGAACCAAACCGGAACCGGAACCGAAATGAAACCGGAACCGGAACCGGAACCAGAACCGGCCGAGAACCGGAACCGGAACCGAACCGCTTCTAAAGCGGTTCGGTTCCGATTCCGGGTTTTGCCGGAACCGGAACCGGCGGTTTGGAACCGGAACCGAACCGGAACCGAACCGCGGTCGGGTCTAGATGGCGGGCCCAGAAAGTAAACACGCAAATAGTCGAACCCCAAGCAAATAAGCTCGTCGATCAGTCTGGACAAGAGCAAGCCCGGACGAGAAGCTCGCCGATCAGCCTGGACAAGAGCAAGCATGGACGAGAAGCACGCCGAGCCGAGTGGGGATCCGATCTGACAAATCGAGAGAGAGGCTCGCCCAAATAATCGAGAGAGAGGCTCGCCCAACTAGTCGAGCGGGGAGCTCACTGCCAAACTTAGAGATCATCCAGCAAACGGCGAAGCTCGCCTACTGACTGAACAAGAAGGACGGCCGGATGACGCTTGGGACGCCGAGCTCAGACGCCGAGCTCGTCTCTCTCCAAGGGTGACCCTCGGCGACCTAACATGCATAAATATCTCTGACATGGTGTGTAACGGCCGGTATTTTTAGCCGTGCTTTAGTTCATGTGTACCGGTATTTTCGACTTTGTATTTCCGTATTTACCGTATCATCGTTAATTAATCATCACGTTTAATTAAAAACTTTAATTTAATTATTTACGAATTACTTTTATTGTTTTTACTAATCACGTTTAAAACTTAATTAATTAATTAATTAATTAATTAATTTCTCTTTGTTGCGGGGTAGAACTCGCGTACAATGAATTTGTATTAGTGGGAACCAAGGGCACGGTGGTTAAGTTAAGGAAGGGATTAGGGTAGGCTATTTGACAGGTGATTAGAGGGGTGATGCAGCTAAGCTTGTCGTTGGAGCAGACCACGAAATCGAATCCGACAGGATGCAGAGAAGGGGTCGAACTGCCTAGGTTGAGGGCGAGCACGACTGGCGATGACGAGCTAACCTGCGCAAGGAGAAACTTGTCAGAAAGGCCGGGTTGGGGTCCAACCCTTAGCCTCTCCGATGCCTAAGTCAGTAATAGGACTTAAAGCGGGGGCTAGACACGCAGGTCGGACTGAAGGTGAGTCGACCGTACGTGACGAGCTATGAGTGGAAGAACAAAGATGTGGACGACCTTTGCTCTTGCCTCTTGCATGTGAATCAGGAGATTGAGAGTGAATTTTCTCCCTCTTTCACCGTAAGAAGTGAGGGGGTATTTATACCTGAAGGGAGGCGGTTCGGTAGGGCTAACCTAGCATGCTGACTCGACGTGCTGAGCTGGCCCTGCTGTCAGCGGAAGCTTCGGACGAGGATGTCAGGAACAGGAGTGCCTGCCACGCTTTTGTCAGACGGTGCAGCGGTCCGGGGTGCTTTTGTCAGGGTGTCAGGGCCGAAAGCATTAAGTGTCAGGGGGCGCAGTGGCCAGGGGGTGCTTTGTCAGATGGTCGGGCGGCGATAGTGTCAGTAGCGTCCTTGTACTAGGTTGTTTGTCGTGTTCAATGTGCCAAAGATCAGTCACGTAGCTCGTCCCCGTAGCTCGGCCCCCGTAGCTCGGCCCCCTTAGCTCGTCACCGTAGCTCGTCACCGTAGCTCGGCCCCCTTAGCTCGGCCCGTCACCATAGCTCAGCCCCTTAGCTTGGCCCATCACCGTAGCTCGGCATGTCCCCTTAGCTCGGCCCGTCACCGTAGCTCGGCCCGTCACCGTAGCTCGGCCCGTCACCGTAGCTCGGCCCGTCCCCTTAGCTCGGCCCGTCACCGTAGCTCGGCCCCCTTAGCTCGGCCCGTCACCGTAGCTCGGCCCCCTTAGCTCGGCCCGTCCCCTTAGATCGGCCCGTCACCGTAGTTCGGCCCCCTTAGCTCGGCCCCCTTAGCTCACCAGAGGTCGTCACTGGCTATCAGCGGCCTAGGCAGAGTGCGCCGTTCCCATAGTCGCGTCAGACTCTAGAATCGACAGGCGCCCTGTGGCCCTCTATCGTTCGGGTGTGGAGCGCCCTGTCGCTGGGTCGGCCGTCCTTTCAGAGGGAGGGACGAGCCGACGGGGTATTTAGGCGGTCTGGGATGGAAGGTCGGACTATCACGATCTTTAGGTCGTAACACTCTTCTTTCACAAACACGTTTCGATTTTTGGAGGAGAAGTTTAACACGATTCTCTTCTCTCGTTAGTCAACAAACATCTTTAAGATTGTCCTAATCTAACACCTAATCACATTAATTTTGTCTCATGTCAAATTTCTCAAGGCTTGTTGAGCTACGTCTCTTCTCCGATAAAATCACCTCTGTAAACCCTTATCAACCTGCAAGAACAAACCCCATCAGACAACTCATCTTCCTGCAAGTTTCATCCTCTTCCTCAAATCAAACCCAACAGCAGATCTTTCATCCCATCTCACAAATCCAACCCAAACAGGCCAAATTTCTCAAACCAAAAATCATCTTCCACAACCCAAATCAGAAACCATCCACACCAAAACCCAATCTGAAATTATTTCAAGAATTAGAGGAAATCTGAAAATTTTCTTCCCCCAAACCCCAAATCTGAAAATACAAGAGGAATCAAAAATCAAACCCATTCAAAACTTCCATCTTCTTCCTCCACCTCTTCCCTTCATCTTCTTCCTCTTCCCTCCCTTGGCCGAACTCCTCCTCGCCTGCAAACAAGCGCGCGCACCCAGCTAGCCCCGCCGCCGGCCAACCTGCGCGCGCCGCCCGTCGGATTCCGCCGCGCCACCCGCCGGAGGCCGCCGCTCCGTCGCCGTGAACCCTTCTCCCTCTGCGTGCGTGAGTAGCCCTCTCCTCCTCTTGTGATTTCTTCTTGCTGCAAGATTGAAAACAAAAAAAATGAAAATGAAGAAGACAGAAGAGGACGGGTGAGAGACAGAATGGGGAGAAGAGAGTAAAGGGAGAGAGAGAATTAGAGTATGGTTTATTAAAATAATGTTAGTAGATAAGGGTTGGAACTTTTAACATGTTATTTTTATCCCAAGTCAAACCTAGTAGGTGGAATATTAATATCATATTTAACTATGTGATTAGCCTAGTTATTTAATTCTAATTAATTCTTTGTTAATATTAATTAGCTGTTAACAATAATTAGTGTTATTTAATGTTAATTTGTTCGTATCATTTGATTTTAGCATATTAACAATTATAAATAATATTAGTATAATAAAATTGAATAAAATAAGGCGTACCATGTTTGTATAACTCAATTTAAACACAAACCCTAGTCAGTGAACCCAATAGAATTAGATAAACCTAATTTAGGGTTCAACTTAATTTTGTTATTAACTCGCAATAGATTTAATACGTTAATATGTGTGACCAAACCAGAGAACCAGTATCACCATTACATAGTACCCATAAAAAAGAACCCAACGACACCAAAATCACTAAAATTGGGCTAGTGTACGATTTATAGTGACTATTTGAAGTTAGGTGATCATTTGGCCATTTTCACGTAAAGTTGTATAACTAAAAATCTACACGTGAAATGACGTGTGAAACTACTTCCACCGTAATCTTGACTAAAAATGTAACGCACCGGCATATAATTTAATATATATTAATTTAGAACTATAACAAGAATAATTAACTTTCTGATCAAATTCGTTAATTCCCATTTCAGCACTTTTACTAATTATAATAAATGTTATTATTTAATGACGTAGATACGTCGCGAACTTTCTTGTCGTTTCTCGAACAACCCAAACTGTCCCAGTCAGGCAAGCGTGCAGTTATTTTATGTTTTTGTGATATCTGATGTTGTACACTGAATTGCTGACACAAACACATTTTTTTAGAAATGCTAGATTTAAACTCGTGTGCGTGTGTGTGGACCCCTTAATAACCAACATGAACACACTTTGTGAATGGTAATGTTTTCTGGACATGTATGATTAATTTTAGAACTGTTGATACTTATAGAATGTTAAATGTCGTTGGCTACCAGTTGTTACATGTCGTTGGCTACCAGTTGCCGTTGGCTACCCGTTGCCGTTGGCTACCAGTTGTTACATGCCGTTGGCTACCAGTTGCCGTTGGCTACCAGATGTTACTTGCTGTTGGCTATTAGTTGGCTAATCTCGTCGGTCGCATGTGACTATGTCACATGCGGCTAGTCTGGACTCGTGTTTCAGTATATGACGGATTAGCATCCTGGCTCGTGATCCAGGAAATACACGTGGGTCGGATTGGTTCCCGGGCACTAGCCGGTAGTAAACGAGTCGCCTTCGGGGGCACTTGAAGGTGTATTTATTTACTATTCGTCTAACGACGGGAATCTTAGTCACGGACTTGCACACACAGTTAAACAAATGAAAAAGAAAGTTAACTTACAGACTGCTATTACATCACTTAACTGCCATGTTAATTTTATAACTGAAATACCATGCTAATGTAACTTGTTGCTTTAACTACCATGCTAGTGTAACTTTTCATAATTGTTTTAACTGCTTCAGTTCATTGAAATACATGCTAGTGTAAATTCCTTTAACTGCTGTAAAACTGCCATATACAACTTGTTATATATCTTGCCAAGGGTTCTAACTTTTGCTTGCAAACCCTTGCTGACATACATTCATGTTGTTTGAATGTATGTCAGGTTACGAGACAGGTAACCATGAGGACGAGCTGTTGGATCAGAGTGATCCAATTGACCAGGATTTTGCAGATCCTGAAGTCCACCCTACCGTGGACTAGTTGCTGAATTATCACCGATGCAGTTATTTATTTTCACCGCTGTGATTTGTAGGGTGTGTACCCACTTTATCTGTATCGCTATCGTTGTAGGCCATGCTTGGGGCCCTTTTATTATTGTGTACTTTATCTGGATGTTAGCTTTTAATATTTTTGTTGTTCTGAGTTGCATGCAAGTTCCTGCAAAAAGGTGTTTTCACAGACGCTTATTGGGTTCGAGTTTCACCGCTCCAACCTAAGCGGGCCCGCTCGCATCCTCGCCCCAAGTATAATGGGAAGCGGGGCGTGACATGGTGACACATGCCCCTACCTCCAATCAATGCCAGAGGTTAAAGAGAGAACTTATGGTCGCCCATTGTGTCTCCATTAATACACAAATATCTCTGACATTCTCTGACATTCAATTAATGCTCGGTTAAGGCGGTACGAGAATATCTCTGACATTCTCGCGGACCAATCGCATCCCCATTAATGCTCCAACCGAGCTCCAGCTAAGCCGAAGCGACAGCTGATTAGATTGAGACACAATAGATACCCCCATCCTGCCATGGAGAATGAGGTTGGTTAGATGGGGTATTTATAGTGGAGACAGCTGATCCGAAGAAGACATACATACTAGCTAAGCCGAGCTCCGGCTCAACCAACTCTCTCCACTATAAATACCCACTTCCAGACATGGAGAAAGAGGTTGGTTAGTAGAAATCTTAAACTCTCAATTACACACATGGCTGGATATCGTCCACATATCAGCGCCTTCCACTCCAGCTCGCCACGTTAGGTCGCTCTGCACTTAGGTCGGCCAGCTTGTCCTGACTCTTTCTAAGAAGTCGACCACTGACTTAACCATCGGAGAGGCTACGGGTTGACAGCCAACCCAGCCTTTCTGATGAGCTGCTCCTTGTGTAGGAAGCTCCGCCATCCTCCCAAGCGATCGGCGACTTTCGTACGATCTTGGATTTGGTGTGTTAGCCTATACAAAAGTCCAATTAACCTGTAATCATCGTATCCTTGATTTCCAGTATGCAAATCTCTTTGTTAGGCGGATTTGACCTGCAACAGTAACCTAGGGTTATAAATAGGGGGTTTTACATTAGGCTTTCGTGTGGGACATCAGAGGAACCATTGGGAGAGCCGCCATTTGTAATAGCCAATTTTGAGAGATATTGTAGTAAGCTTTTGGAGAAATCATTGTGTGCTTCTTCTTCGTTGGACGAAGAGATTAGATTTGTATTTGTTCTTTTCTTTCGTAATTAAGCTTATCGGTGTTTCCTCTTGGCCGGCCATTGGCTTAAAAGTTGTCATCTCTCTTAGCGCTTCTCGTTTGGTTGTTGTGTTGCTGATCTTTGTCCTTAATCTTTGACGATCTTGTGTATTCTGCTGTGTTGGTACTTCCTCATCCTCCTCTATGGCAGGTGTGGGCACACAACAAATTGTATCAGAGCTGTACGGTGTCGGAGATCAACATAGAAGGAGAAGATGAGTAGCAGTGGCAATGATGATTCCTCAAAGGCATCGACTTCTGGGTATTCTTCATCGGCTTGAACTATCGTGGCCAATACGAAGTTCGAAATTGAGAAGTTTGATGGAAAGATCAACTTCAGTATGTGGAGATGCGAAGTCATGGATATCTTGAACCAACTTGGTCAAGATATCGCATTGGACGAGAAGCCGACGAGCATGTCCGATCAGGACTGGAGAACTCTGAATCAGAGTGCATGTGGTACCATCCGCTTGTATTTGTCGAGGGTGAAGAAATACACATACATGGAGGAGACAATGCAAGCAAGTTTTGAAAGGAGCTCGGCGACAAGTACATGAAGAAGAACATCCATAATAGACTACACTTAAAGAAGAAGCTTTTCGGGTTGAAGTTGGCCGAGGGGGTTTCTATCGAGGAACACCTCGACCATTACAACAAACTTCTCACCGATCTGAATAATGTAGATGTGAAGGTCGATGATGATGACAAAGTAATGATTCTCCACAACTCTCTACCTATCGAGTATGAGTATTTGGTGTCGGTTCTTACCTATGGTAAGGAATCAATCACATTCGAAGATGTGTCCAATGCTCTGATGAGCAACAAGTTCAGGAAGAACGATGGGGACACCTACAGCTGAGCTTTGAGTAATGCTCTTACGGTCGTAAGGGGTCGTAGTGGTGAGAAGGTGGAGATCGAAGGGGATATTTCAGATCCAAGTCCATAGACAAGACGAGTGGCCCTCAGTGCAAGGTGGCGAAGTACCAATGTGCTTTCTGTAGAGAAAGAGGACATTGGGTCAGAGCCTGTCCAAAGGCAAAGAAGAAGTACAACGTAACTGCCAACGTCGTGAAGGGTGTTGTGGTCGAGGAGTACATATTGGTTGACGCTTCGGAGGGCATGACATCAAATGGTTCGGTGCTCGACTCTGTCTGCTCGTTCCACATGATGCTACATTGAGAGTACTTTACGATCTTCAGGGAAGGTCGTAAGAGTACGATCTTGTTGGGTGATGACCGAGCTTGCAGCACGACAGGCATCGGGACAGTGCGAATGAGGATGATAAACGATGTTACATGAGACATCGAGGAGGTATGTGTTGTTCCTGACCTAAGGCGTAATCTCATATTGCTCAGTTCACTCGAAGCCAAGGGTTGTCGAGTGACCACGGAGAATGGAGCTCTGAGGGTGACCCAAGGAGCAATGATCGTTATGAAGGGGACACGCCAATGAAACCTCTATTACTTGGATGGTTCGATCATAGCTGGCACATCGGCTCTGACTCGTGAGACTGAGGTAGACGAATCAATGTTATGGCACATGCGACTAGGTCATGTGGACGAGAAAGCTTTGCAGAAGCTTATCGTTGGTGGTCGTCTAAAAGGAGCCAAGACCGGGAAGATCGAGTTCTGCCAGCACCGTGTGTGTGGAAAACAGACACGTGCTTTATTTGGGACGGCCATCCACAGTACAAAGGGATCGCTTGACTATGCACCAAGCATATCGATGTGAGATTCCACTTTGTCTGTGACTATATGGGAGAAGATGATGATGACATCAACTTGCTAAAGATCGAAACACAGGACAACCCAGCAGACATGCTGATGAAGGTTGTATCGGGAGTCAAGTTCAAGCACTATTTGGACTTGCTCAATACAGTTTCAAGATGACGCTGGTGTCGGCCACAGGAGGGGGCATTGGGCACGGTGAAGCCAGTTGTAGCCCTTAGGGGCATTGTGCTCCTCGGAGCAAAAATGGCAGGAACACCAGATGATGCTCGACCAAGGCGATGCATGGATGGTCGTTCGTGTGACGGAGGCCTAAGGCTCGCCAATGTGGAGATTTGTGGAAGTTGGCTCAATTTGGGTGCTAATGAGTCATTGGTTATTCAGTCGTGGTATTTTGGGTTGAGATTTCTCATCTGCACTCGGATACAACCTATCTGACTCGGCACAAGTCAGATATGTCGAATGTCGAGCTATGGGACTTTAGCAGCGTATTGGACTCTTGGTCGTAAGGATTGGTGGCTCAGATGGATTGGCAGCTCTACAATTTGACCTACCCAGTGTGTCAAACAGCTTGGGTCAGTACTTTGGATCGCTCGGTCTTCAGGAGGAAGCTCAGTCATGCGGTGCGGGGCCCACTTGGATGTGACGGGGCCAGTATGGTGCAGCGCACGACTACTAGGGTTTGGTGCATTAAATGCATAAAGTTGTAATGGGATATGAATTCCGTTAAAGTCGGGATTTGTATCTTTTGGTGACTCCTCAATGATGGCACATATTGTACCCTAGGGTTATGTCTATGTAGTTTTAGAGGAGGGTTTTAGAGAGGAGCACATTTAAGAGTTCTTGAGCCGTCATTTGTGAGAGCCAACTTTGAGAGATAATGTTGTGAGATTTTGGAGAGATCATTGTGTGCTTCCTCTTTGGTTCTGAAGAGAGAAGATTTGTATTTGTTCTTTCCTTTTCGTAATTAAGCTCATTGGTGTTCACTTGTCCGGTCGACGGCCTAAAGTTGTTATCTTTCTTAGAACTTCTTGTTCGTTTGGTTGCTTGTCATTGTCCTTGATCATCAACGATCCTGTGTATTCCGCTGTGATGTGCATCGTGTGCGCACAACAAATTTGACATAAAGAGACGTATCTTGCATATGGCACATAGCATGGAATTAATTAGCATGGACACATTAGCATGGGCATTAGAGCATATTAACATACTAATATTAACATGAGCATATTAGCATGGACTTATTAGTATATTAACATGCTAAGATTCATATTAACATAATGAGCTACTAACATGGAGTAAAATGTACATACTAACATAATGAGCTACTATTATAGAGTAAAATGGGCATATTAACATAACGAGCTACTAACATGGAGTAAAATGGGCAAACTAACATAATGAGCTACTATTATATATGGAGTAAAATGGGCATACTAACATAATGAGCTACGAACATGGAGTAAAATAGGCAAATTAACATAGTGAGCTACTAACATGGATTAAAATGAACATATTAGCATAATGATCTTAGCATGGAAATATTAGCATCGACATTAGAGCATAATAACATACTAATATTAAACTGAACATAATAGCATGGACTTAAAGAATATTGTGGATTTCGATGGCACAAAGCATAATTAATCAAAATATAAATTCATCCCTCCTATACAATCCTAAGGATGATACCCTAACTAAGATTGATAGCTCCTACCTGAATGAAGCTTCTCTTCTCCAAGCCTAGCTTCCCTCTCCAAGAGCTCCTTCTTCTCAATCCAAAAAGAAGATGTGGTGGTGCTAGAGCAAGGGGTGTATGTGGTTCCGCTAGGAACATCAAGGGGTGGTGCAATGGGAGGTGCAAGAAAGGGGCTAGGGGGTTCGGCCTTAAGGGAAGAAAGGGAGAGGAGAGAAAGAGATGTATTTTTTGGCATTTTCATTTTCTTACCCTTTTTCTTTTTCCCTTTTTAAATCCATCCTAATCACCATGCATAAATTAAGGGAGGGACAAGTGTATGTTTAGGTGGCACAATTTGGATGAAGTTTGCTAATTAAATGACACATCAAGAGGTGAGGTGGCATGCATGAAAAGTCTGGATTTACTAATTTTTGGAAAAAGGAAATGCCCTGAATAATACTATTAGCCATACTAATATATTATGTATTCCCAAATGAATACAACACATTATGTTATCTAAATACGATTTAAAATATTTAAAAATAGATTTTATATTATTAAAAATTAGCGAAAAATCCTCAAAATACATGAAAAATATATGCATATTAAATACGATCAAAATACGTAGTACAATATATCGTATATTAAGAACATGGGGGTTATAGTAGTGGACTACCATTAGCCCAAAGAAGAGATTCAACATAACTCCGTGATTTTCGAAAAGCCATCGATTTATCCGTTGGAGAGGTGTTTTAGAGAACTATTTTCAATGGTTTTTCATCTCTTTTTATGTTGGGATTGTGGAGGTTTTTGGTATGGAATTTTTGAGCAAAAATCAAGTTTTCTAGGCATTTCTAAGCTCTGTTAAAAAGCCCTCAAAATTCCCTTAGACAAAGTTCTTCAATTGTTTTCAACATTATTATTGGCCAAATCTTTAAATCTCCCCCAAAGCTTTCAATTTCATCATTCTTTGGAGATCTACACTATAGCCACTACACATCACAAAGCTTCAAAGCAAGGCTATAGGTAAAAGATGCAATCTTTTCTCTTGGTAAGAAAAATCCCCGAAGTGTTTAGATGGTGAGTTGTTTATTTCTTGGAAAGAAATTGTATTTTGTAAATTCCTCTTGGAAAGAGGTGTTGTAACTATTCGAAAAATAGTGGATAGCATAGTACGACTCGGGTGGCTGGATGTAGGATAAGCCAAGTGGGACTTGGGTATCCAAATCAGGGTAATCATGTTTGCGCTAGCTCACTATAATATGTGATTGTTACTCTTGCTTGTTTAATTCCGCCGCATACTATTAGCTTGAGTAATTGTTGATTAAGTTAAAAATTAGTGACTCAAATTGTTAACTTAGATAGAATCTCTAGAGGAATTTTTATACACTAATCACCACTCTCTAATGTTTATTTGTGATCCACAAGATCCCAATACAAGAATCGTTTGAGTTGCAAATAAAGATAAATTTGCAAGCTTATGCTTGATTGGGAGGAGTTGAGATGAAGCCATGAGGGATTGTTGTTGTTGTTATTAAAAGAATTGGAGGAATCAGGGTTTAGGGATTGGAATTCTTAGAGGATTAAGGAGGATGGCAACAAATGAGCAGCTTTAAGCTTAAAAATTGGATGGGTAAGAAATTTAGGATTAGATCATCCTTAGCTCAATGCTTCCTCTCCTCCTACAGCAGGGTAAGAAGGGTAAGAAATTTAGGGTTTCTTCCGAAATTTTTATGCATCGGACCATTAATTTTTGTTTGTTGAATTCTGTTGTGCCAGTTCGGTGCATGGATATTTTAAGGAATGTTATCCTTAGCAGCACTTCTTTAATTCTTTCTTACCTTTTTCGCCCTCCCAAGTCAGCAGCTCTAGTCACCAGTTCTGCAATTATTCTAGTTTTTAATGGATTACGAAGAACTCAACTACTCTGGATGGCAGTAAGGGTGATGGGCAAAGAAAGATACAAGGGGAAACTTATTTTTTATCATGTAGGGACTGATGTTTGTAGGTTGAGAGTTTATTTATTTCGACTCTCATGTCATATTTTGAGTCCTCTCATTTGTTTGAATGATATCAATATGGGGATCTACAATCTGGAACTTGGAATTGTTGCGGGGTTGAAACCGCTACAATGAATTTATATTGATGTGGGGAACCAAGGGCACGATGGCTACAAGTGTATGAGGGAATGACGAGGCCAACTATGGTCTGAGGACGATTTGAGGACGAGTATCTCGAGGTCGCCCGTCAAGAGCAGTTGGTCGCCTGCTGTTTGACGAAGGAACCTGGATCGTTGGTGAAGAATGTCGCAGGTCGCTCGTCCGGTGACAGCAAGGGCGCACTTCCTACAAGAAGAGTAACTTTTCAGAAAGGTCGGGCCGGCTTTCAGCCTGCAGCCCCTCCGATGCTAAAGTCAGTAGATGACTGAAGAAGAGATGCCGGACACGAAGAGCGATTTAAGAGGCAGATCGGCGCTTGCGTGGTGGACTAATGTAAAGGCGTGACGGATACTAGATATGTTAGGAATTTGTTACCAATTCATCCATCCAACCTCTTTTCTCACTGGGAGGTAAGGGGGTATTTATAGGCTGCTGGAGTCGGTTGCTTTTGTTGAGCTGGCGATGTCAGGACGTCAGGGATCCGACCGTCAGTGTCAGGGCCGAACGCGTCAGGCGTGCTTTTGTCAGGCGGTCAGAGCCATAAATGTCAGGTGGCGCTTTTGTCAGGCTATTTGGCGGCGAAACGGCTGGGTGTGCTTTCGGCAGATGGTCAGGCGGCGAAGCGGCTAGGTGCACTTTTTTCAGGATTTGTTTGTAGTGAAACTGGCAGTGGCGTGTCGTCTTCCTCCTTGGGCAAACTGGTGGGTGAGCAGCGCCTGGGCGAGCTTCCTGCGGGGCGAGCTGCTCCGAGTTACTCTGGGGCGAGCTAGTGTGGACTTTTGTGAAAGGACTCTTTTGATTCTGATGGTGAGCTTGTCGTTCCACTTGGTATGCTTTCTGGGACCTCGGTGAGTGTCGGCGAACTAGGCTTCCCTATGGAGATTTGGCGGGCCAAGACTCGGGCCTAGGACTAATGGGCCTAGATCGTCTGGGTCGATCTTGAGGTCGTAACAATTGCCCTCGTCATTCGAGTTCGACATGGAAAGTCCGGATCGGCTCGAATGACGCACTTCACTCTAATGGATGACAGCTGTAGCATTAAATGCGAGTCGATCGCTAAATCTCCAAAGGCATCATGACGATTTGGTAGCGGGGGAAAATCGAAGCGCCTGCACCGCTCGAAACTCGACACGTGCTGCGTACGGCCCAGGGGGAAAAGCTGAGGCGATGCCTCCGCTTCTGATCTTGCCACGTGGTGCACCTTCGATGGTTGAGATCGGCGACGCTTGTTATAAAACAAGGAGAAGGAGGGAATGGTTGAAAACTTTTGCATTCGAATTCGAAAAGGTTTCTCTTCTTCTCTTCTTTGCTTTCGAGGATTCTCGCCATCGGTCCTTTCTTCGTCAGAGCTTCGGTGATCTTCTTCCTTTCTAGGTAACTTCTCGATCTATTAATGGCTTCCGCTTCTTCATCTTTCGATCTGAATTCTGAGGGGAGTTCTGTAGATTCTGGAAGGAGAGAGCGAAAGCTCAGATCGGGCTCCCGCAGGGTCAGGGGTACGGTTCCGACGGGGATCATGACTATCTAATGTAAAACAAACACCATCGATTTCCCCGAGATCCGCTCCAGCTACATTCAACCGCCTTGCACAGTTCACCTCCCCGAACCCCATGAGAGGGTTTGCTCGCCGAGGGACAACGAAGTTGGAGTCTACTGCACAACCTTCGAACTTGGCCTGCGGTTCCTGCTCAACCCGCACCTCCTACACTTGCTAAACTTCCTCAAGCTTTCTCTCTCCCAACTAACGCCGGACTCCATCGGCTCAATGGTTGGCTTCGTCATCCTATGTACTATCAGCGGGATAAGTCCGAGCGTATCGCTCTTCCAGCACTACTTTGGGGTGAGGAAGAAGGGGGTGTATCACAGTGTACTAGCGAGGAGGGATCGACCTCTCATCCTTGAGGTGCGAAGCGAGGGGATAGAATGGAAGGATATGTTTGTTTTCGTCTCAATACCGGCAAACTCGGTGTTGAGGTCGAACTGGGGGACGCTGAATCCCTTAGTGAATAAGGGGAAAACCCTGGTGGGGCAAGACCTGGAGACCGCCAAGGCCTTGGAGGATATCCCCGAGGCAATCAGGAAGCACACGAACTTAATCAAGGGCGATCAGTTCGACCAAAATTTCTGGCCCGAAGATATTGCAATCTTGGCGACCTTCTCCATATACGATCACCCTGATCTCTGTTCTCTTTGTAGGTGCGGCCATGATCCTTACGCAGGAAGAGCTAATGAGGAGGGATAGGGAGCCGGTGACCTCGGAGTCGGCGGCCAAAGAGCCGTCTGCCCCAGAGAAGGGCAAAAAGGTGGCGACAAAGGAGCTAGCGAGGAAGGCGGGGCAGAAGAGGGGCCCGGGGGTGGTCATTAGGGGCGAGAAAGATGAGCATGCCAAGATGGTGAGGGAGACGCCTGCAGCAAGCGTCCCTACCCCTACTGCCGGTGAGGCGGTGCCGGGCGGCTCTGTCGACCTCGGCACTGGTGAGAGGGAGGTGATGCCCCGAAGCTCAGTGACTGAGGGTCCCCTCGTGGCACGGGACGACCGGGTTCTGCTCAAGCACTGGCCTTATGGATGCCCGCCTTAGGAGCAGGGGCACCAGGGCATTCGAGCTGCGAGCCGATTCTCGCCCGATTTATGGCGACGAAGGCCGAAGTCCATGCCATCCCGAAGGACGAGCTCTTCAAGACGAGCTACCCGGTGGGCAACATGGAGTCTGTGTTCGACGAAGCCTATGTCACGGCTCGCCTGGTAGAGAACAGCCTGCTGTCGAGGGATCAGGCATCCCTCATTGAGGTTGGTCCAGAGCGCCTCTGTGACACGGCGATCTGGCATAGTATGCAGGTTTGCCGCTCTCCCTTCTTCATGCTACCAGTCTTCTTTCTTCCATGGACACTTATGTTTCATGTTTCTCCTACAGGTGGTCACGACGATGGTGTCCTTGTAGCGCCATACCACCATGAACCTGTTCAAGGCGAATCACGAGAAGAAAAAGGCTGACCTTGAGGCAGCCAATGGTAAGTTGTGAGCGTTCGAGGCCCAATTTAGAGATGTCGCTGGGAGGCTGCAAAGCGGTAGGAACAGCTGGATAATCTCCAGGGATATTATGCGGCCTAGAGGGCGGACACTGAGAAGTGGGAGCGGCAGCTTCGGGTGGAGGAGAATTGGAGGGTCGCCGCTCTGAAGGAACACTCCGCAGAGATGGAGGCCAAGGGGATGGAGATCTACACGCTGAAGTGGGAGGTGGCGGTGCTGAGGAAGATCGAGTGGGAGGTGGCAGCCCTGAGGAAGATCGATCTGGAGGCGGAGAAGGCTGGGGCCATCAGCCGATATCAAGAGGAAGAGTACCTCCCTATGTGCGGTCGATGATGGCAGAGGGCGTGGAGCAAGGGATGCAGGCGGGCTTCAGGAGGATGGAAGCACAGCTATCAAAGCTGTACCCTTCCTTGGAGATAGACTTCTTCAAGCTGACGGTGGCCTCCGACGATGAGGAGGAGGAGGCTGGTGCTCCGGAGGGAGGCGATGCGGCTTAATCTTGGGAGTAGTTGTATATATAGGGCCTGTGTAGAAAGTTTTGATGTAAATGTGCTAACTTTGATTTTAATGAAATATACCTCAGGCGGTTCGTCTTGTTTATCTGTTGTGTTTGTGTTCTTGTTCGTCGCTCTTTGCCTTAGTGTGCATGTCCCCAACCTTCTGCTTGGAAGTGGCTAAGGCCCAGGAGAAGCGGAATGTTGTTGAGTTGGCACCTTTCGAGGGAGAAGCTCGTAAGCTTGCCCTGGAGTTGAGGGAGGGGAGGGTGCGAGCCGTCGCTCGTTCCTTGTCCCACTCGACGACCCTATCGAGGGCAAAGTTGTCAAGCTTGCCATGGAGTTGATGGTGGGGAGGGTGCGAGCCGTAGCTTAACCCACTGGACGATCCTATCGAGGGCGAAGCTCGTCAGCCTACCCCAGCGTTGAGGGAGGGAAGGGTGCGAGCCGTAGCTCGGTCTTTAACCCACCCAGTGCCTATCGAGGGCGAAGCTCGTAAGCTTACCCCAGAGTTGAGGGAGGGGAGGGTGTGAGCCGTCACCCATTCCTTGTCCCACCCGACGACCCTATCGAGGACGAAGCTGTCAAGCTTGCCCCGGAGTTGATGGAGGGGAGGGTGCGAGCCGGAGCTCGTTCCTTAACCCCCTGGGCGATCCTATCAAGGACGAAGCTCGTCAGCCTACCCCGGAGTTGAGGGAGGGGAGGGTGCGAGCCGTCGCCCATTCATTGTCCCACCCAGCGACCCTATCGAGGGCAAAGCTATCAAGCTTGCCCCGGAGTTAATGGAGGGAAGGGTGCGAGCCGGAGCTCGTTCCTTAAGCCCCCGGGCGATCCTATCGAGGGCGAAGCTCGTCAGCCTTCCCCAGAGTTGAGGGAGGAGAGGGTGCGAGCCGTCGCCTGTTTCTTGTCCCACTCAGCGACCCTATCGAGGGCAAAGTTGTCAAGCTTGTCTCAGAGTTGATGGAGGGGAGGATGTGAGCCGAAGCTTGTTCCTTAACCCCTCGGGAGATCCTATCGAGGGCGAAGCTCGTCAGCCTACCCCGAAGTTGTGGGAGGTGAGGGTGCGAGCCGTCACCTATTCCTTGTCCCACCAGACAACCTTATCTAGGGCAAAGCCGTCAGCTTGCCCCGGAGTTGATGGAGGGGAGGGTACGAGCCGTAGCTCGTTCCTTAACCCTCGGGCGATCTTATCGAGGGCGAAGCTCGTCAGCCTGCCCCAGAGTTGAGGGAGGAGAGGGCACGAGCCGTCGCCTGTTTCTTGTCCCACCCGGCGACCCTATCAAGGGCGAAGCCATCAAGCTTTCCCCGGAGTTGATGGAGAGGAGGGTGTGATCCGTAACTCGTTCCTTAACCCCCCGGGCGATCCTATCGAGGGCGAAGCTCATCGGCCTATCCCTGGAGTTTGAAAATATTCAAGGAGAGCTAAAATTTCCAAATGGAGATGGTGATATTTGAGAATACGCATAGAAAATGATAGTTATATTTACAAAACTGTAGATAACACGGGAAGAAATGCTCATAGTTCCTGTGGCAGGCTAGCTTGTCGCCTTCCTCAGTTGATCACCGACGTCCTATGGATGGTTGCTGAGTTTGACCAGCTGGGCTTGTTTGGTTGCCTTGTGTTTGGTGGAGTCAACGTAGCAACTCTGAGACAATCTCTGGCTCCCTCGAACTCGTCCGACCCCCTACAGGGTCTGGAACTTGACCATCTGGTGGTGCAGGAGTGATGGGAGAGCTTCGATGGCGGTCGTGTATGGCCGCCGGATGATGCCATTGTACGCTGAGGTGATGTCGACGACGAAGAACTGCGTCATCAGAGTGACGATCCTTGGCTCTTCCCCCAAAGACATCGGTAGGGTGATTACGTCGGTGATGGGAGCCGAGTGGTCGGTGAAGCCGACAATCCGTCATGTGCATGGCCTCAGATCTGCCTGCCTCAACCCCATCTTCTCAATTGTCGACATAAAAAGAATGTCGCACGAACTCCTGGTGTCGATCAGGAGACGGTTGACTATGGCCATTACAATCTGGGCTTCGATGACAATGTCATCATCATGTGGTAGTTCGACCCCCTCCAGGTCGTCGTCTAAGAATGAGATGGGGGGCCGAGCTACTCTTCTCCTCTTCGCCTCTTTGCCCTCACCCGTCGTCATCACTTGCCAAGCATACGCCTTCCTGGCCGACGATGACATGCCCCCCGAGGATGGCCCATTGCATATCACGTCTATGCACACGATTGCCCTAGGCTGGCGAGGGACGTTTTTCTCGGCATCCTGGGGCTGGTCCGGCAGCCGTGCTCCCGGGGCGCTCTCTCCTCGTGTGCCTGTCTTCTCCCCTTAATGAAGCCATGGAGATGGCCCTCCTAGATCAGCCGCTCAATATTCCTCTTCAGTGTAAAACACTCGTCAGTATCATGACCATGATCCCGGTGATACCGACCGTATTTCTGCCGATCCCTCGCGGTCGGGACCGTCCTCCTCTCCTGCAATGGGTCTCGGAGGAGCCCGGCTCTTGTTGCAGCAGCCAACACTCCCTGTAACACTTCACCCACAGGGGCGTTGAGCTGCGTGTACTGGGCCTGTTGCCACCCTTCGGGCCTGCTCACTACCGACGGGGGCTCCCTGGGTGTGGCGAACCCTTGCACTGGTCTGGTGCGGTCTTGAGGTCGATGGCCTCCCTGGTCGCACCTCTGGTTGCCGAGCCGGTCGTGCCCTCGAGGGCGGTCATCTTGCCTCGATCGACCATTAGGTCGTTAATCGTTATGGGATGCCCCAGCTGGGGCAGCCACCTTCTTCACTCCGAGAGTGTCCTCGCTCAGCAGGAACCTCTCTGCCCGGGCGAAGAGTGCATCCAGATCGGCAGGCGGATCTTAGAGGAGCGACTTATGCAGGCTCCGATTGGTCAGCCCCTTCTTGAAGGCCGCCATTGCAAGCTTATCTCCGCAGCTTGCCATGCTATGACTCTCTTCCTGTAAACGATGCAAGAACTTCCTGATCGTTTTCCCCGTCTTTCTGGACTATCGAGAACAGATAGTCCGCTGGCTTCTTCCTTCTGCGTCCTGCCCTGAACTGCTGACAGAACTTGTGAGATAGAATGTCGAAGAATTCGATGGAGTGGATGGGCAGGCCATTGTACCACTCTAGTACCGACTTCTTTAGAGTCATCTGGAAGCCTCGGCATAAGAGCAGATCATCCACGCCTTGAATTTTGATCGCTCCCAGATATACACCCGGAAACAATGTAGTTTTACTGCAAGGGTACGGTTAAGTGGCAAGCGGGTAGAGAATCACATGGAGGATGAATGACGCTACTCTATTTCAATTACTAAGCTATTGGGTGGAAAATCGTTTGAGAATGGATGGTGTAACAATCGTTTGGTGTTAAAGCAAATTCAATATAATAAGGTCGTCTAGGGCTTGAGAATCCCCACTATGGATTTTCAAGTTATCAACGTGAGTTATGAACAACCATGCAATCAAACTTGGTCAAAGGTGAACTTGCTGCAACTCTATGGAGAACCGACTAACGCTGTCGCGCTTTTGTAGGTCTATATCAATCTAAATTAGAGCCTCGCTGTCGTGCATGCCAAACTTAAACCACTAGCATTAAGATCAACAATTATGTCCAATCCCAACTCAAGCTCATTGTCGTGCAACTTGAGTTCAGAATAAGATCATGACAATTCGTACTCGTTCATTGTCGTGCAATGAATATGAGTATAGAAGGACAATAAAAATGCTAGCTTTGGTCGCTGTCGCACACCAAGTCTAGGGAATTTCGATTGTAATCTTAAATCGAATATCTAGGGCTTTTCTTTGATCAAGATCCTCTGTCGAGCTCACGAGATCCAAGAGAAATCCATATCTTTCCGTAGTAAATTTTTCAAGATCTAACCTTTCTAACAAGCCTAATATCATGGCAATTCAATAGATCTCACAATTCAATCATTAGATCCATAGGGTTCATCCCTTTGCCCTAGAGCAAAGGAACTACTCATAAATCATATTAAAAATTGATAGGAAAGCAAGATCAACAATAGAATTCATCATGCAATCAAGATTCAATAAGAGATATTGCATAAAAATCACACCTTGCAAGAGATCAAGACAAAGCTTCAATGTCGCCACAAAAGCTTCAAATAGAAAATTCAGATCCAATCTTCGCCATGAAATCTCAGATCCAATCGTCAATCTCTCACCAATACAAAAGCTTAACTAGCACTAAAAATTTAAAAGAAATTATTCTAAGAAGTTTATCTGGTCTCCCCTGGGGCTAGAGACAAAACTGGGCTTAAATACATGCCCAAAAGAACCAAAAAACACAGACCAAACTGCCCATGCGCCGCCAGAAACCCTAGTTTTCCCGACTGGGTGTCTGCGCTACTCAGCCGAGTGGGAATCTTACTCGGCCGAGTGAGAATTCTACTCGGCTGAGTATGATAGTTTGCAGATCATCCCAAAAAACTGAGAAGTCGGCCTTGCTTTCTTCGAAATCTTGACCTCCATTCGGGCGAGTGGAGTTCTTATTCGGCTGAGTCACCAGAAGTCACCACTCGGCCGAGTACATCATGATACTCAGGCTGGCAGATGTCATCGTGTCAGCTTTGCTTGGCTGAGTAAGATGCTTCACTCGGGCGAGTGAGCTGCCTCACTCTGCCTAGTGGCCTGTTTTAAAGCTGCTGTTTTCTCATCCTCGCTTCATCGTCGATTCCTTCAATGTCCTTCGTCTTCCACTCATCCTCCAGCGCAGTTAACCTCTGATATGATCATAGGCAACGCTCTGGCATGCATGCAAGTCCTCTGCGCTCCACATCGCTCCCAATTGCTCCAAATCTCCTGAAATCAGACGAAAAACAAGAAATAATGAAAAGTGTCAAAATGTCGTCAAATAATCGTGAAAATCACGATATACGAAATCGAAATGGCATGCAAAAATGTAGAAATAAAGTGTAAAATATGAGCCTATCAAATTTCCATGGCCCCTCTGTAACGATGTACATGCTCGAGGGGATCTCCCGCGCCATCATATAGTTCAAGCTGAGGAAGCTTGAATCTATGAGGGATTGGGGCCGCGGTCACCCGTCTGGACAGGGGGTTAGCCACTTTTAAGTAGGGGGTCGCACAGTCGATCCTTGCGGGCGTGCATGCGATCTTCTCAGATTATTATGGCAGCCTCAACCTCACCGCTCATCTCCGGAGTTGCTCGATGAGCCACCTTGGTTTTTTATGGCATCCCTCCCCTGCTTCGGGGGAGTCCTGCTTCGATCGCGGCCATGACGTCGATGATCATCATGCCTGGGAGTGGGGTGGTCCGTCCGATGGGCGTTCCCTCCGAGCGGCGAGATATCCCCTGGCGGCGGGCTTCAGGTGTGCCATTGATTCAGAGGTGACGCCTCCGGGACCCCACGGCTCTCCTCCCAGAGCCTCTCTTGCACGGCGATGTTGAATCGCAGCTGTCGACGTGCGATTTCTTCATTGACCCGAATCTGCTCGGCGGCTGCCTCTGCTTCATCGTCAAGCTGCCTCGACTGAACAGTTGCTTTTTTCTCAAGTCGCCTCTGACGAGCGGCCTCCCTCTTCGCATCGAGGAGTCTTTACTGGGTCGATATCTCTTCGTTGAGCCCCCTTCACCGGGTGGCTGCTTCTGCTTCGATCTGAGGGTAAAGGCTGCGCCTCACGTTCAGGGGTACAGGAGGATGGTAGATATCCCAGCCCCACCCGCATCCCAGTCATTCATCATCTTCGTGAAGGCTTCAAAGCCTTGGTGAACAGCACGGGCCGATGCATGAATAGCCTCCACCGTCCTCTCAGGGGGAACGTTTGGCGGGGGAGCCCCTCCAAGAGGACGTGGATCCTCCTCCATGGGCTGTTTGCCCCTGTCAGGGCTGGGATTGAGTTGTGTGGGGTTTGATATGAGTGTGACCCTAAGTTCCCACAGACGACGTCAACTGTTGTGGGGTTGAATCCGTTGCAATGAATTTATATTGATGTGGGAAACCAATGGCACGATGGTTACAAGAGTATGGGGGGATGACGAGGCCAACTGTGGTCTGAGGACGATTTGAGGACGAGGATCTTGATGTCGCCCGTCAAGAAGAGTTGGTCGCCTGCTGTTTGACGAAGAAAGCTGAATCGTTGGTGAAGAATGGCGTATGTCGCTCATCCGATAGCAGCAAGGGCGCACTTCCTACAAGAAGAGCAACTTGTCAGAAAGGCCAGGCCGGCTTTCAGCTCGAAGCCCCTCTGATACTAAAGTCAGTAGATGACTGAAGAAGAGATGTCGAACACGAAGAGCGATCTAAGAGTCAGATCGGCGCTTGCATGGTGGACTAATGTAAAAGCGTGAAGGATACTAGATGTGTAACGGCCTGTATTTTTCCAATACTTTCAAATTAAGTATTTAAAGAAAATTCAATTTTAATTGTATTTTATAATGGTTTGTTAGGAGTCTTAAACTGATTCCAAAAATTTCCTATAAAAATATTTTGGAGTACCAGACTAGTTATGGAGTATTTTAGTAAAATCGGATTTCGTCAAATACCTCTAAAAGATCTGATAAAAATTCATTTTCAGATATTGCAGTTTTGACTCAATGAATTTATTTTCTATACAAACGTTTTCAAAATGATTCCAAACTTCTGTAGTAGCATCCTATGATCATTTGGGGCTCCCCACATTAATTTCGTAATTTTTATATATCATTTCAATAGGGAACCCGCAAACCCGCTTTCTAAACGTTTTGGCCAAAAACTAGAATTTCCATAGCGTAAACCCCCCCGAAGACCCCCACCTCCCTCCGAAGCCCTCTGAGCTCTCGAAGCTCCGACAGGTTCGTCGTTCCCCCCTCTCTCCGCCTCCAGCCCCGACACACCGCTCAGCCCGCTTCCGACGACCCCCCAGCGCCGACGACGACCACCCCCGCCCTCGTCGCCTTCGGCCTCGACCGCTGGTGAACCCCTCGACAGCAGCCCGCGCTGCCCGGACCCCGAGCCGCCGCCGCTTCGCCGACGTCGACCGCCGGAAGCTCCCGCCGCCCCCGCAACTGCGATCGAACGGTGGGTGCGAAATGCCTCAGTGGCATTCTCGTAAATACGAGAATATTTCGTATTTTCGTAAATTTAATTAATTAAAACTAGAGTTTAATGGTTTTAAATCTATAACTAATTATACAGGGGCCAGAAAAATGTGTGGATAGCTCCAGAAAATCAGAAATGACGTTCTGGACCCAATGGCGCTAGTTTCATCTCAATCCGATGCTTAGTTTGTCCAAAATTAATTTTTAAGCCTAAAAGTTAAATACGTTATTTTCGATTAAAAATCCGTAACTTGTTATTTTCACGTACAAGTATATGTGATAAAAATATATGTTAAAGTACTCTTCGAGACGGCCATTTCGACAGTTCATTTGCAACTTTCTGATGCAGATTGCATCCGGGATAAATTGTTGAATAAATACGTTACTTAATTAAAAATAGTTTTAAATTATTTTTGAGCTTTTAAAAATTATAAAAAATTACTATAGACTTCAGAAAAATATTCCCTCTTGCAGTAAAACTATTTTTAATACATATAGCTTATATAAAAATTTAGAACACTTTTCATCGTCGTTTAAACCAATTTTAAAATCAGACAATCAACTTAAATAGGGTACTCTCTAACTAGTTATCTCTTGTGTTTGCAGGTAGCGAATCTCGTGCATCAACACTAGATCCAGTCCCGGCCAACTACGATGGTGTTGATTTTGGTAAGTCACGATAGGTTCTAACCTTAGAAATCTAGCCACTGTGCTCGTACGAACTTGTAGCACCGCACTACTACGTGCTCGAAGCACGGAAACATACGCCACTTACTTGTGTTGGACTTGACTTGGAACATCCCGTGGAACAATCATGTAAAGAACTTGTACTTGACACATCACCGGGTTTTGGGGTAACTCATAGTTTGCGAGAGTACGGGAGTGACTAGAGTTTGGTCTACCTGTCCTGTCGCCTGTGTTTCGGCGCCCTGTCCTGCTGCCTGCGTTTCGGCAAACCATACTGCTGCCTGGGTACCGGCATTCGTCTGGGTAGCACCCAGGCAAGAGACGAACTGAACGGTCACATATTGTACTCTCCGACTTGAGTCACGTAGTTTTAGCAGAGCTTGCACAGTTACTTCTTTACAGTCATGCACTTTACTTTCTGCACTTGTACAGACACTACACCGTACTTTACTTCTGCTTGTCATACTTGTACAGTACTCCTTTTCTTTGTTTAGAATCTTTGTGACTTACCTTCGGTTCCACTTGTGGCACCGACAGAAGAAGATCAGATTGAGAAGATTGCTCTAGAGTATGAGGAGTCTGCGTACGACCCGGAGGCCACAGAGTTTTAGTTACTTTTCTGTCGGAGTGTGTATTGTACTATGTATTTCCTTTTCT
Source organism: Scilla litardierei (assembly GCA_030789695.1). Lineage (NCBI taxonomy): Eukaryota > Viridiplantae > Streptophyta > Magnoliopsida > Asparagales > Asparagaceae > Scilla > Scilla litardierei. Next base: position 349,382,889 of record CM061133.1, read on the forward strand.
GCATTTCCTTTCAGTATTTCTTTTCATGTATTGGTGTGTGAGAGTGTTGGTTGTTGTACTTTAATTTGGACTGTAATAATGTCTGTAAGCTGGTTTGAGTGTTGTTGGTACATCTCTGCGTTGTGGCTATGCTGAATTCACTGGTAAACTGCGGAACCTGCAAATAAACCGAATAAGTAACGGGCCCCGGAAGCGGGTCGTTACAAGATGTGTTAGGAATTTGTTACCAATTCATCCAACCAACCTCTTTTCTCGCTGGGAGGTAAGGGGGTATTTATAAGCTGCTGGAGTCGATTGCTTTTGCTAAGCTGGCGGTGTCAGGACGTCAGGGATCCGACCGTTGGTGTCAGGGCCGAACGCGTCAGGCGTGCTTTTGTCAGGCGATCAGAGCATTAAATGTCAGGTGGCGCTTTTGTCTGGCTGTCTGGCGGTGAAACGACTGTGCGTGCTTTCGACAGATGGTTAGGCGACGAAGCGGCCAGGTGCGCTTTTGTCAGGATTTGTCTGTAGTGAAACTGGCAGTGGCGTGTCGTCTTCCTCCTTGGGCGAACTGGTGGGTGAGCGGCGCCGGGTGAGCTTCCTGCGGGGCGAGCTGCTCTGGGCGTGAGCTGCTCTGGGGCGAGCTAGTGTGGACTTGTCCGACCTGTTGGAGGACTCTTTTGATTCGGATGGCGAGCTTGTCGTTCCACTTGGCATGCTTCCCGGGACCTCGGCGAGCCTCGGTAAACTAGGCTTCCCTATGGGGATTTGGCGGGCCAAGACTCGGGCCTAGAACCAATGGGCCTAGATCGTCTTAGCCGATCTTGAGGTCGTAATAAGAATCAATTTAGGAAAATATTATGCAAAGTTGGTGCAATATTATATGGAGTTTTCTTCGATGCAATTTGGAGTTTATTCTCTGTATCATACGGAATCTGCAATCTGGAGGTATTTGCATTTTCACGGCATGTTTGTGCATTTTCATGGCATGTTTGTTCATTTTCTATATATCATAAGTTGCATGTCACCATGCTTACTAGCATATCTGCATATCTAAAATATGGCATATCCTGGCAAGTTTATGCATTTTCCTGCACCGGAGTTTTTGAATATACGCATACATCAGAATTTATGCATACAAGTTTTTCATTGTCAGCAAAAGATATACATATTAGAATGCTTACTAGCATATATGTCTAATGTACCATGCTTATTGGCATATTGGGCATATCTTCGTATTAAAATATTTTTGCATACATGCATAACTTCATATCTCTATTGTGTCTTGGATATGACACTACCCTGAGTGTTCATCCCCCCCAGTGCTTTTGTTATGGCTGGGGCTCATCTGAATTCATTCCCACAGTGCATGGCATGTCGCTAGTTTTTGGTGTCATTGAAGAAGGTTATAGTGATGTATGTGCATTGGTGCTAGTGCAGTTATTGTCTTCAAAATTAGGAAAGAAAAATTACAACTAAAGATGATCTCTTGTATATCAGTTTCAGTTTCCGGTTTGCATATTATTTAGACTGTTTTTTTCCATGTAAGTGGCTCTAGTTTTGGAATTTGTTGTCATTGAAACTTGGATACTTAAAGCAACTTGAAAGTTCTAGGAACCTGGATATCTGAAGCAACCTGGGTGCTTGAAGCTTGAAGCAACTCGAAGCCTGAAGCAACTTGCACCAACCTTGATGCTTGGTGTCATTGAAGCTTGAATGAAAACTTGTTGGATCGTGATCTAAGCCTGAGGGGGTGGGTGAATAGGCTTATAAAATATTTTTCAGATGCGTATAAAATATCCCTACTCAACCAATCAATCACAGAGTAAATAAAGTGCAAATAATGATATCACAGAGCAATCATAGAGTGCAATAGAGATTTACTCTGGTTTGGTCGCCCCAACGACCTACTCCGGTCCCAAAGCAAATACTAGATTTAATAGTATCAAGATACAAACTATAAAGAGCTACGGCCCCAACTCTATGCTCACCAAGTACCGTACCCCCTCACCAAAGTGTCAAACACTACAAATCTAGTACAAGCTTTCTCTTAACTAGCCCCAACTATTCAAGACCCACAAAACCCCAAAACTGATAGTCAAATACAATTCAAAGATCTACGAGCTATATCACAAATTTAAAATAGAGAGAGAGTTAAGAGCGCATAGTTTTGTGATTGTTTCGTAGTCTCTGTCAATCAGCACGTTGTCAGGTATGCTCTGACGTAAAAGTTGTCCCGATCTGAAGTCTGGATCTCAAGATGTGGCTCCATGAAATTGAAGATGCACTTTGGTCTGTGTGTATAACAATTTCAGTGCAACTCGGATTTGAAGTGGAACGTGCTCAAAGCAACTACTTCAAACTCTTTTATTTTTTACGCAAGCTTCAACTTCACGGCAAGGGTTCCGAGTTCTTAGACCACGACTGCAGGAACTCCACACCAAACACAAGGGAGATGGCGGCTGCACCAAACTCCTTGGCGGCAAGTTCTTGATCTCAGCAGCTAGCAAGAGACTTCGGTGGCTTGATGTCAGTGGATAGCTAAACGGTAGGACTTCGGTAGCAGGGTTCGGCCTTGGCAGCAGTGACTTCCTCAAGGGGAGTAGGATGACTCGGCAGCAACTTAGATCTTTGCGACATGCAGAAGTTCACAGGACTACGACAGCCTTCAACTCACGGCAGCAAGGGCATGGTTCCTTGGAGATGTCGACGACAGCAACAGGTCTTCGCACCAAGCACGTCGACAGCAGCAAGTAGCAACGAACGACAGCTTGAAGTAGATGGCAATGGTAGAAGTACGTCGACGGCAAGGTAGATCCACAAGGAGATCTCTATGCGAGGAAGAAGATGGATTTATTTTGCTTGCAAGCTGCGGTAAAGGATGAGTTTTTGAGGTTGGTTCTTGCCGCAAAGAGAGATGAACACTTTGGTGTTGATGGCCATGATGAATCTTGGTTTTTGGTTTTGAAGATGACGGCTGCGATTTGAATAAGTTGTTGCTCTTGAAAACTCCTTGCGGCTAATACCTAGGGTTTTGCTTTGTTGCGGCAGTAAGAAGTTTTGAGAGAAAATTGGGAAAATAACACCGGTCAACAGTGGTTTTTAATTTATACCACCAAGTTAAAAAACTTGGCTAAAATAACACCCAACGAAAAAAGTGACGAAAATACCCCCAGTCAATAAATTAAAAACCCTGAGAAAACCGAAGCGGTAAAGTAGGTCGCACTCCTCCAATTTGCCGCCAAAATCGTCCCCCTTCATGCGAAACACATAACACCTCCCATCATCCTCCTCGCCGACCAGCCATCCACCGCCGTTTTCCGTCTTCAACCGCCTATGTCGTAGCTGCAACGATCCCAACCACCAAACCCACAAATCCTTCGCCGCTTCTCCAAGTCATACGGCGTAGCCCTCGCAAGCAGAACTCACATCACCGACGTACCAAGCCTACAGCGACTTATATATTTTCGAACCAGGTAAGTGATTTGCGCACATTTTGGAATTTTTTTGTGATTTTGTACAAGATTTTTTGGGGTATTAAGTTAAGGTTTTGGGAAGAATACATTTTGAGAAGAATACGAAGATGTGCATCAATATGCATGTTCAAAATCTTCGCAAATGTACAGGATATTGATGCTCATAACACTAAACTTGCATAATTGGATATGTGCATCAATATGCGATAAAATACGTTGGAAAACGTTAGTAAACGCTGGTTTACGTGACAAATAGAAGCGCATATCAGCGCATATCAGCGCATATCAGCACAAATTGGTGTATATCAGCGTAAATCAGTGCATATCAGTTAATTTGAAGGAATAATAATACATACGTAACAAGGAAGCACTTTTATGCGATGAGCAGCATGTTTTTGTTATTCTTTTGGTAAAATACGATGTTATAGGCTGTAAAACACTGATTTATTAGGTAAATAATTTGTCTGATTTGTGTTATACGCTGACTTTAAGTTGTGCATACCGCTAAACTTGCTTAATTGGAGATGTCCATCAATATGCGGTAAAATACGTTGGAATACGTTAGTAAACGCTGGTTTACGTGACATATAGAAGCGCATATCAGCGCATATCAGCGCAATTTGGTGTATATCAGCGTAAATCAGTGCATATCAGTTAATTTGATGGAATAATGCTACATACCTAACTAGGAAGCACTTTTATGCGATGAGCATCTTGTTTTTGTATTAAACGCTGAATTATTTGGTAAAGAATTTGGTTTACACTATAACGTGTGTACTAATGCCACCACTCCATTTTTAGGGTATCAACAAGAATCAACCATATTCTGAGGCCAAAATTCAACTTCGAGCTAATGGATTCGAATAAAGGTGAATTTTTGGATTTGTACTATGAAATTTTTGTTAGATCTGACATGTTTGTATGAAACATATGTAAACAGCTGTTTACGTTGTTAAGCATGATTAATTTTCCTGCAGGTCTACTAGTTCCAATTAATTATGTGGGACAATGGAAAAAAGGTAGTGATGGTTGTTGGACCTATGATGCATTGTTTACAAGGTATGTAAGAGTTAGAGGGTCGACAATATACCCGGAACTAATTGATCAGATCTGTGCTGAAACTGGGATCAGTAAGGATGATAGCATAATTGACATGAAGGCATGGATTAGTTACCCGGTGAATACCGTGATGCCGCCCTTTATAATGTTAAGGAATTCAGATATTTCAACTTTCATTGAGCTCAGTGACAAGAGAGATTACAACGTTCCTTTATGTATCAGTACATCGCCAAAACCAAAGGTAGTGATAGCCCTTAGACCGCCAGTTTTGGTAGAAAAAATAAAGGTGCAGGCCGTCGCGGAACATCCAGTAAGCAAGAGCGTGAACAAGCCCAAAACAGTCCCATTTGGTATCCAAGACAACAATGATGGTTGTTCTCACATTGGTCTGGAGGACATTAAACTGACCAATCCAATAGATAATTTTGGTGGTAATGATGAAGCGTATTCGATGCACGAAGAAGAAGTCGAAGAAGAGGAAAGTTGTAATGACGAATTTGACAACGATGACCCCTTTAATGATGTTTGTGATGATGATTCGTATGAACGACAGGATCCATTTGCTTGTGTATATGATGGTATGTTTGATCCATATTTTGGTGTATTTGTGGAATCACATCTGGCCGTACATCCAGAAGAGGGTGCTCATGCAACAGAAAATGTAGACAATTATGATGATGGCTATACAAACAAGCCTACAGATTCACGTCCTTTCACCATAGTCACAACTGATCCTGTTTTTACAGGTATGCTCGCATATACATCTATATACTCCAATATACACTACGTAGTATAATGCACATTGACGTATATTGGTGCATGTTGGCTTATACTATGTTATATTGATGCAGGTAATCACAATCATACCATCACTTGTGGTAATGATGGTCCTTCTGAAGCACATTCGACCAATGTGAACGTTCATGTGATGAAGGATTTCAGTGTTGGTGAACTTGTAAGAAGCAAGGGTGAACTATTACTCCGATTGCGTATTATAACCGTGAAGACGAATCGCGAGTTTCGCATTACACATTCTGACCGCATGAGGCTTATTGCTACCTGTGTTGACAAGTCTTGCACGTGGAGACTTAGGGGGTCATTGTCAAAGAAGCATGGCTCATGGATCATTCGGTCATACGTGAAGGGTCACAGTTGTTCCATTGATGCAAGGTTTAAGCGTTATCGTGGAATTTCAACAAGCGAAGTTATTGCGCAAATGGTTAAAGATGATAATAATGATCCGTGGGATATCGTGAAAATGTTAGAAAAGGTGTATGGTATAAAAATATCTTACTGGAAAGCTTGGAAAGCCAAGGAGATTGCTACACAAATGGTACGTGGCAGTCCGGAAGCATCTTTTATGGGACTCCCATCTTACTTGTGGTTGTTGGAGCATGCAAATCCCGGAACGTATTCGGCATATCAGTTAGACGTGAACAATTGTTTTGTGCAATGTTTCTTGGCATTAGGGCCCTCGATTGTGGGTTTTGAATCTTGCATCCGACCCGTTATAGCTGTAGATGCATGCTTCTTGAAAGGACGTTACAGAGGCAAGTTATTCATTGCTACTTGTATGGACGGAAACAACCAAATTTATCCATTAGCATTTGGCGTCGCAGCAACAGAAAACGACGCTTCGTGGGCATGGTTCTTTCAGCAACTTCGCCATGTTGTTGGGGCCCGAGAAGATTTAGTTTTTATTTCTGACTGTCATCCTTCAATTGAGAAATGTTGCATGGAGCAATTTCCTGAAGCAGTGTATGGAATTTGCATGTTCCATCTGGGGTTGAACATGAATGCAAAGTACAAGGTGAAGGCAAAGGAATTCTTGTACAGTGTGGCTAAGGCTTATATAGAGATAGATTTCGAAGAGAAGTTGCAGCATGTGCGGTCAATAAAGAGGCAAGTATATGACTATCTTATGGATGCCGATCCAAAAAAATGGGCTTGGTGTTTTTTTCCTGCCAGGCGATATAGTATCATGACGACCAATATTGCCGAGTCAATGAATGCTCTCTTGAAGGTGGCTAGGGAATTTCCTATTATCGCTTTGTTGGAAACTATTAGAACCAATCTACAGTCTTGGTTCCATGATCGGCTAAGCCTCGTCAACAAATGCACTAGCATACTCACTCCTTATGCTGAGAGAAAGATGGGTAAGCGAGATGATAAGTCACGCCACTTCATGGTACATCCAATTGATGAATTCAGGTTTTACATTCTTGATGGTCAACGTGATGCAACGGTTGATTTAAATTTGCGCAATTGCACGTGCTATAAATTCCAGCTAAACCAGTTGCCGTGCGCACATGCAATCAGGGCTTCCAGGACGCGTAATATATCTTCTTATACCCTTTGTTCAAGGTAAAATTCGTTATACATTGGTATACGTTTGTATACTTTCCTTTTATTAGTGTTTAAAAGTGTATACTAGTGTTTAATGTCGTAGAGTAGTGCATACTGGTATATATTAGTTTTTACTGGCGTGTTACAATATGATTCTTATCTTATGCAGGTTTTACACAATTGAATGTTTAAGGCTGGCATACGCCCTACCAATGAATCCAGTTTCGCATCGAAGTGAGTGGTATCGAGTCGTACCACAAAGTGTACAAGATGTGGTTGTACGGCCGCCAGTTGTTTCGAACAAAAAAGGAAGGAGAAAGAAGAAACGGATGCCGTCACATGGAGAGGAAACCACTGGAAATCTCTCAGGAAGGAGGTGTGGACGATGCAGAGAGCCGGGCCATAATAGGCAAACATGTAAGGGGAAGGAGTATGTACCAACTCAACCAATATGATGGTGCAGCAAAATTTTATGTTCATCCCTTCGTCAGATTGTAACAATTTGCAACAATGTAAGTGGAAGGTTTAACTAATAAATTGTATGTTCAGCAACTGTCGAAGTGCATCAATATGCGTTAAAATACGTTGGAATACGGTGGTAAATGCTAGTTTACGTGACATATTAAAGCGCAAATCAGCGCAAATTGGTGTATATCAGTTAATTTTAAAGTATAATGGGTTCAGAAGTAACTAATCATTCGTAAAATGAATAAAGTCAGAATTCACCTTAAACATGTGCATTAAAACTAATCGCTTATACCCAAAAATATCAGTCCTTCCGTAAAGACATCCCAAAAATGTACATTGTGATGATTGGAAGGTTACAAGATAATCCGAAAACATGCACGTTCAGCACTTGGCGAAGTGCATCAATTTGCGTTGAAATACGTTGGAATACGATGGTAAACGCTGTTTTACGTGACATATTGTAGCGTAAAGCAGCGCATATCAGCGCAAATTGGCGTACATCAGTTTATTTGAAAGTATAAAGGGTGAAGAAGTAACGAATCATTCGTAGATTGAATAAAGTCAGTTTTCACCTTAAACATGTCAATTAAAACTAATCACTAGTACCCAAAAAAATCAGTCCTTCTGTAAAGACATCCCAAAATATCAGTCCTTCTGTAAAGAAAACCCAAAAATGTACTTTGTGATGATTGGAAAGTGACTATATACTCAGCAACTGGCTATGTGAGGGCAATATGCGTTGAAATACGTTGGTATACGGTGGTAAACGCTGGTTTACGTGACATATAGGAGCGGAAAGCAGCGCATATCAGCGCAAATTGGCGTATATCAGTTAATTTGAAGGAATATTAGTACATACAACATAATTAACCCCACAATACATTGAGGAAAATTTAAACTAATCATTTGTTACATGGAAAGAGAGATTTGAGATTAAACATACATAAACAAAAGTAATGTGTCAATTTTCTACACATAATATACATATCATATACATATCAAGCTTTGATATCCTTCTCAACATATACATATGTACTGGCTGTTGTTTTGGACCACTTTACCATATCCACAGCTAGTTGCCTCCTGTACTCAATGAAGTGCGAAGCCGATAATCCATGGACGTCATTATTCATTGCCAGGCACTGAACAAATTTGATAGCATATACCCCACAGTCCCAACTGTTGGGCTGCTGTGGAACATCAACAATTGTCACCACAAATGGGATGTCAGGGTCCATTTTGGCTTCAGCAGTTGTAAAACTCTCGTTGTAAAGTGATGGTGCGATTGCGGCATGCATACTAAAGACCTCGAGGCGCTCTTCCTTGTATGCACTCGACATAGAGTCATACACTTTGACCTCTTTCTTACCAAAGTCGTATGCATATGCTGCCCAGTGCGACCCCGCTATGTTTTCAATCCCATAGACGTGGTCACAAGAGATCCATGCCTGACTCGCCCAATTTTCATTCATACCTAAAACAAACTTGCATAAATAAATGTCCATGGCACCCCATGAAACCTCAGCTCCAGCCATCCTCGTCTCGGAATTCATCAGCCAGTTTTCCAAAAATAACTTGTACCCATACTTTACAGACCTACTGTAAAGACCTCCCAAACATGTCCACTTTGATGATTGGAACATGTCTGGATACTCCTCAACTTGCATGTTAAGCAACTGGAGATGTGCATCAATATGCTGTAAAATACGCTGGAATACGTTAATAAACACTGGTTTACTTGACAAAATGAAGCGTAAAGCAGTGCATATCAGCGCATAATGGTGTATATCAGTTAATGTGACGGAATATTAGTACATACCTCACTACTTAGCCAACCTCTTTCAGAAATGAGCACTTCCAAGTCCTTGCAAGAGATGGCGTCCAGTGTCTTCACCATAGGCACAAGTCCAACATCTGCGGCCCTTGAAACATTCTTAGACATCCATGATCTTAACAAATCAAACCTCGATGTATCGTACGAGAAATCCGTCGTAGTAGGGTTGGAGAGGGGTAAGTTAATAAGATTTTCTTTGTCAGCTGGGTCTTCTTTGTCATAGCATATCAGCGTGTGCTTATTCTTATCAGCATCTTTATCATCACCCTTCTTCTTTCTTGGTTTTTTTGGTCTGCCTGTTTTAGGTATGGGCTAATAACAGCTGCTGCGGGTCTCTTCATTCTCATTGGTCGTCCAGGTATGTGACTATTGGGCTCCTCGACCACAGCACTAACTTCAAGAGAGATAGCCTTAGACACGTCAGGCATGTCAAAAACAGCAACGGCAATATCCGTCGCACCATCAACAGACTTTCCATCCTCATTGATGTCAATCACTGTATGGGGTTCATTTGTAGATGGTGGGAGGTTCAGTTCAGCCCTTATTTGCCTCTCCATTTTGAACATAGCCATGGCGATCTGATATGAAAACATGTCTCTCACTCTCTTCGCAACATTGATCTCAACCCTTTTGGCATCCAACTTGTCCTTCTCCAAAGATGCCACCCTCTACTCCAACACGGTTGTCCGATCTTCTATCTTCTGGTTGCTCATGGATATCTTCTTATCTAGCTTCTTCAAAGCCAACGTCAAGTTTAGAAACCCGGGGACGTTCTCTTCATCATCTCCACCAGGAGGCATTGAATATCCTAGATAAGCCGGTCTGTAATTAAGGAAAGCTCGGACGCCATTATACTAGCCCATTTCCAATTCTGCGGCTTCAGGTGTTAATCGCATGAAAGGCAACTGCAAGAACAATGAAAAAATAAGTATGTAGTGTGGAAAAATCTGTGCTACGTTAACATACACTACTATACACTATTATACGCTAATATACACTGGTATACATCGACGTACACTGGTGTAAATTGGCGTATTTGGGCGTATACTAGTGCCTTTAAGTGCATACAATGGCATTTCATTTTATATAATGAAAAAACAAAAGAATATTAAAAGTATACAATATTATACGCTAATATACACTAGTCTACGTCGCCGTACACTGGTGTATGTTGGCGTATTTGGGCGAATATCATTTTATATAATGAAAAAACAAAAGAATATTGCAAGAAAACTGCAAGAACAATGAAAAAATAATTATGTGGTGTGGAAAAAGCTGTGCTACGTTAACATACACTACTATACACTATTATACGCTAATATACACTGGTATACGTCGACGTACACTGGTGTAAATTGGCGTATTTGGGCGTATATTAGTGCATTTAAGTGCATACAATGGCATATCATTTTATATAATGAAAAAACAAAAGAATATTAAAATTATACAATATTATACGCTAATATACACTAGTCTACGTCGCCGTACACTGGTGTATGTTGGCGTATTTGGGCGAATATCATTTTATATAATGAAAAAACAAAAGAATATTGCAAGAAAACTGCAAGAACAATGAAAAAATAATTATGTGGTGTGGAAAAAGCTGTGCTACGTTAACATACACTAATATACACTATTATACGCTAATATACACTGGTATAATTCAACGTACACTGGCGTATATTGGCGTATACTAGTGCATTTAACTGCATACAATGGCATATCATTTTATATAATGCAAAAACAAAAGAATATTGGAAGTTAAGTCCATTCTTACATCTTCAACGTCAAATATAGTCTGCCTAGCTAGGGAATAGCCACCTGGCAATGCGTGTGACGTATCCCATCGAAAGATCCTTGGAAGAGGGTTCCCAGGCACCCTCCGAGCCAAGGCAGCAGCGAAATCTGGCATAAGACACTCTAGAACCCATGCTTGAATAGCAAATGGGAACGTCCCAACCTTCAGATGTGCGACACCAGGTTTCTTAACCCTGTTCAACATGTGTGCCCACTCCTTCACCAATTCTTCATATACCATTCTTCCCCATGGGTATGAATTGAACAGCTCTGGATCATCTGCCAGACATATGGCCATTGGATGCACAATATTCCCAACGTCTTTCACGAAGACCAAGCCGTGGATGATGTAAAGCACAGCAAGCTTCCGAATTTCTACGCTGCCAGGATTTTGAACGGCCTCAGCATTGAGCTTGGCCATCACATCTGAAAATCACAGGTTAGCGGTGTCAAGGAATCCCCGGAACGGTGTCTCTGCTTCCTCGTCACAATTCGGGAACTCCCCGAATGGCAAGCTAGTAACAAGCGCAAATTCCACATAACCAAAGGTATACGAATGGCCCGCTATGTTGAACTTCAATGCCTGTTTAATAGGGCTGGTACTGCTTTCAACCTCCCTTCTAGATAATAACCAATGCAAAGTCGGACTTTGAATTGGGAATTTCTCAAGCTTAGACAAGTACTCTATGAAACTGTACTCCTTCAACATTTTCCGGTAGGCATCTTCACCCAAGTATGCCCTAGCCTCTCGTATGCATTCCACGGAAGCCCGATTATTAACTTTGATTTTACCCATCTACATATCGCAAAACATATCAGGATATTAGATAATTAAGTTAGCGTATAACAGTGTAAGCGTATAACATCGTATTTTGCCAAAAAATACAAAAAAAAAGATGCTCATCGCATAAAAGTGCTTCCTAAGCAGGTATGAAGCATTATTCCTTCAAATTAACTTATATGCACTGATTTACGCTGATATACACTAAATTGCGCTGATATGCGCTGATATGCGCTTCTATATGTTACATAAACCAGCGTTTACTAACGTATTCCAACGTATTTTACCGCATATTGATGCACATCTCCAATTATGCAAGTTTAGCGGTATGCACATCTCAAAGTCAGCGTATAACACAAATCAGACAAATTATTTACCAAATAAATCCGCGTTTTACAGCCTATAACGTCGTATTTTGCCAAAAGAATTACAAAAACAAGCTGCTCATCGCATAAAAGTGCTTCCTTGTTAGGTATGTAGCATTATTCCTTCAAATTAACTGATATGCACTGATTTACGCTGATATACACCAATTTTCACTGATATGCGCTGCTATGTGCTTCTATTTGTCACGTAAACCAGCGTTTACTAACGTTTTCCAACGTATTTTACCGCATATTGATGCACATCTCCAATTATGCAAGTTTAGCGGTATGCACATCTCAAAGTCAGCGTATAACACAAATCAGACAAATTATTTACCAAATAAATCCGCGTTTTACAGCCTATAACATCGTATTTTGCCAAAATAATTACAAAAACAAGCTGCTCATCGCATAAAAGTGCTTCCTTGTTAGGTATGTAGCATTATTCCTTCAAATTAACTGATATGCACTGATTTACGCTGATATACACCAATTTGCGCTGATATGCGCTGATATGCGCTTCTATTTGTCACGTAAACCAGCGTTTACTAACATTTTCCAACGTATTTTACCGCATATTGATGCACATATCCAATTATGCAAGTTTAGCGGTATGCACATCTCAAAGTCAGCGTATAACACAAATCAGACAAATTATATACCAAATAAATCCGCGTTTTACATCCTATAACATCATATTTTGCCAAAAGAATTACAAAAACAAGCTGCTCATCGCATAAACGTGCTTCCTTGTTAGGTATGTAGCATTATTCCGTCAAATTATGCACTGATTTACGCTGATATACACCAATTTGAGCTGATATGCGCTGATATGCGCTTCTATTTGTCACGTAAACCAGCGTTTACTAACATTTTCCAACGTATTTTACCGCATATTGATGCGCATCTTCAAACAAACTTATTTTGCTTAACATGCAAGTTGTGTAGTGTGAGCATCAAGAATTTGAAAATGCAATACCTTAACATTTTCTGGTTTACTTGCGATATCGTGTAAATTTGAACATGCAATAACTTGTCATTTAATTTTACAGGGTATTCAAGGTGTGGAGTATTGCCAAATTGCGAATTATTTGAACATGCAATAACTTAACATCTTCGTATTCTTCTCAAATTGTATTCTTCCCAAAACCCTAAATTAATACCCCAAAAAAATTTTACAAAATCGCAAATAAATTCCAAAATGTGAAGCTAAATATGCGAAATCACTTACCTGGTTCAACAAAAAGCCGCTTGAGGCTTGGTACGGCGGAGCTGCGACTTCTGCGTCGTCTGAGCTTTGCGAGGGCTACGCCGTATGCGTTGGCGAAGCGACTAAGGGTTTGAGGGTTCGTTGTTTGGGAGCGTTGCAGCTACGTGAGATGCGGATCAGGATGGGCATGCCGGAGCGATTGTCAGAGAGGAGGAAGATGGGCGATTTGGGCGGCAAATTGGAGGAGTGCAAACGCCGGTGAAAAGCCAGGGTTTTAACTTTCTACTTTGTGGTTTAATTTTTGTGAATTAGCCAGGGGTATTTTCGTCACTATTTTCATTAGGGTGTTATTTTAGCCAATTTTTTAAACTTAGTGGTATATATTAAAAACCACTGTTGACCGGTGTTATTTTCCCAATTTTCTCAAGTTTTGAACTAGGATTTTTATTTGTGCAGCATGGATTTTCTCTCTCTTTGTGGTGGTTTTATATAGGAGTAGGTGAAAGAGTTTGGGTCAAAACAAATCCCTTAGGAATAGGAGTTTGATTGAGATTGAGATTTAGATTGAGATTTGTATGGGATTTGTATGAATCAAAATTGAATTTGTTATGACTTTGAATTTCAATTTCAAAAACCTTCCTTATCTCTTCATGAGCAGGATTAGATTTTCTATTTGAAATAGATTTCCTTACCTCTCCATCAATTTTCCAAGTCCGATTTATATCGCTGCCACTCCTCTCGAATTCCAACTTTGCCATCACGTTGTTTTCACTGATTTGTCCCTGGAAACACTTAGCAAACACATCAAAAACGTTCACACGAGTTTGTTATCATTGAACACGAAGTCATCGATCGATATATCTAACAAAACTGTGTTGTAGTTGTTTACTTTGTTTGATGTCAACATAATCTTTTTGCTGAGTTCGCAGACCACTTAATTTTTCGGAAAATACCAAAATTGTGTTGACGTCCAACTTGAAAATTAATATGAATTTTGTGTATTTTTGTGAATTTTGTGAGAATATGTTGAATATGTTGAATTTGTTAAGTTTGAGAGACACAAATTGTTGGATCATGTGGATGCCAAACAACACTAGAAGAGGGGGTTGAATAGTGTTGTACAAATAATAAACTTTTTCGATCGTTAACAATAGCACAAATAAAACCCTTCTAATATTGCCTAAGAAACCAAGTAGAGTGATCTACGCTTGGTTCTTAATCAACAAAATAATCTTACAAATAATATGAAGGAGATAAGATTACAATCAGATAAGAGATCTTTACACAGAGATCTTTACACAGCGAAATTAAATAAATAATCTTTGCAATGATAAATAAACAAGGAATTACAAAGATATAATCTTAGCAAATGAAAAATGCTTTTAAAGAAATATAAACAATCACAGAAAAGCAAACATAGAGACAAGCGATTTTATCCTGGTTCCCCACAACCTGGGTACGTCCAGTCCACGACCAATCTGGTACGAGATTTAATCCACTATTGCCTTAGCAATACAATTACCTAACATCACCTGTTAGGATTTCCAACGACCCAGCCTTAACTAGGATTTTCCAACCACCTAGACTTGTCTAGGATTTACACCGTCCTTTTTCTCAAAGGGAAATCCCAAATACAAACTAAAATCCTATTCTCCACAATATTTGATGGATATTGGTTTACACCCGAAATTCTATATCCAAAATAAATATCGCAATTGTGCGTTTAAGTGGCTAAAAGAATTTAAATAGATCTTTAGATCACACAAAGAATATGAGATGATTCGTTGTGATCTAGATCTCTAGTTTTCAAAATCCTTTCAAGAATGAAAAGTAAAGAGTAAGGAATTTAAAAACAATTTTAAAATAGCCAAAGTATAAGATAGATCTCAAAAGTAATTCAGAAATAAAAACTGAGATCAGAATATTAGAACAGAAATTTGGCTATTAGAGTTGAGAGCAAACAAGAGCGATGAGAGATTTTAGATCAGAATTGTAGATCAAAGAATAGAGAGATTGGTGTCTAAAATGATCTCAATGAGGCTCCTATTTATCGAGTTTCAAAAGGATTTCAAATTTCAAAAATGATTGACTTTTAGTCCAATCAAATAAGGAAATGGAGTGAAATCAGGAAGCAGAATCGTAGAAGAAAAACGACAACTGGTAGTCGACTCCCTACTGAGGTAGTCAACTCCCAGAGAATTTCATTGAAAAATTCTGCTCAGCTGGTAGTCGACTCCCTCCTTTGGTAGTCGATTTCCAGAGCACTTTTCACTGAAACTCAGCTAGAAAAATGAGTAATTAACTCCTGGGTGTTTGGAGGTCGATTACTAAGAATTAAATCAACTAGCTAATGCTCTCAAGATTTTAAAAACATTTAAAAATGCTTTTGCTTTAAAATCATTTTGTGTGTGCGTGCAATATTTTCTTGGCTTTAACATAGTCCTAAAGAAACTAACTCACACACTAGACTTAGACGAGACCTTCAGGAAGCCGATCAAATGTTTGAAATAGATGCGCACTTCTCTTGAATTTGAGCTCTTCTTCATTAAGCTTGAGCACTTGCATGAGCTTCATCAATGAACTATACTTGTGCTTGATGTAGAGCTCACAAATTCGTCTCCGTCTTCCGAGTGTGGTTGAGCTTCTTCGGAGTATGCATAAAGCTATCGATCACACAACCTGCACACTTAAGTTATCGTGTAATTAGTACACTAACATCATTTGGTGTGTTCATCATCAAAACCACTTAGGAGAGGGTTTCGTTTTCCCATCACTCTCCCCCTTTTTGATGATGACACCCAAATGAAAAATAGAATGAATAAATTAGCTCAATAAAATACCGAGTAAGATAACTTACTCCCCCTGCTTAGATTAGGTACTGCCCATGCATCAAAGTCGGTTAGCTTAACAAGATAGTCATTCTCATTTTTGCATTTACTCTTATTCTCACCCTTGTCATCAATCAAAAAGATGACAAATAAAAATAATATGTTGAATATTACAACCATAAACAACTAAGCTTTATTCAACAAATATTTAAAAGTTGAAGAGAATTTCTTCAATCAAGAAAATTCAAAATATTTCAAGATATTTCAAGATAATTTTCTGCAAAACAAAGTTAGTAGATTATGATATGTATGACATAATATAGCAATTCAAAGCACGTCAAAGCATATCAAACCATAAGCATAAGCAATAAGTCCAAACCACCACACCATAGTAAAGTTATTACAGACAAAAAGAAATGTTTTCAAAGAGCCTTTGTTTTAGAAACCAAATAAACTAGTTCATGAAGATCCTCCATTCTTCTTCTTCTTCAGTTCCTTGATCTCATCAAGGATCAACTTCAGAGTCTTTTCGGTCATTTCATTGCTTGATGCCACAAAGTCTTTAAGATCATCCACCTTCTGGTTGAGTTCTTCAAACCCTTTTTCTTGAGAAATCTTCAATTTCTCAATCTTTTTCAAGAGCATCTCTTGAAGTTCGATGATGTATTCCGACACGTCCTCAGGTGGCACTTCTTCTTCTCCTCCTCCTCTTTCATTCTCCTCTTCTTCTTCATCTGTATCAATAATAAGAGGTTCTTTACCTTTCTTCCTTGAGGATGACGAACCTCCTTCGACAGCAAGCTTCTCTTTTGGAATATTCTGGTTGAGGACTTTGTGAAGACTCACTCGGCCGAGTACATGTGCATCAAACACACGGGTAGGTTCCAGAACCTCAGTTTCATTATCCAAAGGAATGTCATATGCATTGAAGATGATGGTGAGAAAATGACCATGAGCTAGAGTGGATGAGGGTCTGTCTGAAGAGGCGGATGCAAGGCTTGAATCCATGATGACTTTGGACCAGTTTACACGAATGTTTCCTAACATTGCATAGATGCATTTGGCTTGCATTTTCAGATAATACGGAATGACTACCAGATTTTTGGGTGATATTATAAGACAAGATGTTTACCAATATTCTTCCTGGGTAACGAAGATCGCTACATGGTAGTTTGGTTTGGAAGAATCTACCGGGCAAATACATCTTCTCTAGAATATCATCATTAACCATCTCAATATCATTTAGTAGCATTCCAGTATAAGGTATCCCTAGAGCTTGACCAAGTGATTTAACAGTGATAGCGAGTTTAGTATCAAGAACTTTTGTAATGAAACGACATTTGACAAGATCAAAGTCCATATTAGCATAGAACAAATACACAAGTCTTGGATAACACAGATATGAATTATCAGAGGAAAACAGATTAGATAAGTTCTGAAACTCAAAAATGCTATCAATACCGTAATTTTCAACATCTTCGATCTTGACAAATCTTTCATGAAGAATTTTTCTTTTTGATATGTTGAGAAATTTCTCAAAACTAGTGGATTTGAAAAGATACGGTTCAATGATCTCTTTCTCTGTAAGAGTTGATCCATTGGTTACCTTTCTCTTCTTAGCAATAGTTTTCTTGAAAGACATTCTTAGATAGTAAATTAGAATTCTAGAACTAGATATGCAAGATTTCAAAGTAATAAGATGAAGTAATAAAGAGGTTTAAGAACAATTATACCTTGAAATGATGTTTCTCTTTAGAAGAATGATGAGAAATGAGGATTCCTACCAAGAGAGATCAAGTACACAAGATGAATTTCAATGATATGAATGTAAGGAGGTAGTCGGCTACCTTAGGGTTTGGGCTAGGGGTTTTTATGTTTTGGATGAAAAGAAGTGATGATGTGTGGCCATTAGATCAAGAGGATGAAGGGTTGAGATCAATTCTCTTAATGGGTTTAAGTCATTCTTTGGATATGAACCCAATAAGCTCAATGAAACCCAATATGAGTTAGAAAAAAATTAGAAATCAAACCCAGATTTTCGCAACAACACTCTGCTAGTCGACTCCCTATGGGTGGTAGTCGACTCTCTGCTGGGTTGAGTTGTTTTCTCATCCCGAGGGTTTTTAACGCATATGATTGAGTGTTTGACAGAAAATCTTTCACAAGAAAACTTAATAAACATTTATGAACATTTATATGAAGCAGATAAAATATTAAACGAACATTTTAAATATTCATATAATTAAGTTTTGCGAATCAATTCAATTTTCATCGCAAAGCGTTGATATGACTTTGTCCCTCCTCCTTGTTTTAGAGTACCTGAAAATATGATCGTTAATGGTACTCTTTATTCATTGAGTCCAAGAGGTTAGTCTTTAAGAAACCAAACCCAATAAGGTTTAGTTCCTTGATTAGAAACATATTTGTAATCTTTATTCAAACGAACTTTCTAAAAGAAATTAATTGCGTACCTTTTTCGCGTTTGATCTGTCAGATTTTTCGGTATCCATAAGCTCAGAAAATTTTGGTTAGTATGATGCATCCTAGTATGCTTAACCTTTTTCTTGGTATGATTAGAATCATAGCCAAGTCTGGTTTTGCTAGTGATGCTTTTTGGCTATTTAAGCTATCTAGCTTTCCTGTCCCTTTTTTGAAATTTTCAACAATCTTCATGGTGGAATCATATTTGTCTTTAACAGATACGAGAAGATTATTCAAGCTTTCAATTTTCTCCTTCATGAAAAGAATGTCTTTTTCTAAAAAATCATTTTTTCTTTTAAAACAGTATTTTCTTTAATAAGCTCTTCTTTTTCTTTTGCATCCTTTTTAACTATTCTAAGTGTTCTTCTATGTTCTTTAATGAGCTTTTCATACATTGATCACAGCTCCTTATATGCTCCTCTGTAATCCATGTTTTCATCATCGCTTGATGATGAATCACTATTGCTAGATGATGAGTCATGCAACGAACTTACCTTTGATGATGTGGAGGCTAAGAAACACATATAGGTTGTTTCTCTTCTCTCGTCTTTATCATCTGATGAAGATTCTTCTGATGTAGAGTCATCGCTTTGGTCGAAGGCTGCATAAGCTTCCTTCCTTGGTCGTCGAAGTTTGTTCCAAATAATCACCCCTTCTTTCATTGTTCTCTCTGTTCTTCTCACGATCTCTGGAATCTCGTTGTTCTTTTCCAAGGGACAATCTCTTTTTACGTGCCCTGATTTGTAGCAACCAAAACAGATAATACTATTAGTAGGATGAAATGAATGTTTACCATACTTGTAATAAAATCTTTGAAGTTCTTTGAGATGAAAGCAAGGTGGTCTTCTTTGTCGGTATAATCAGAGTCTTCTTCTTAAGCTTTGAACGCTAGGTTCTTTTTCTTTGGCTTTTCTTCTATCATATTGTCTTCTTCAAGTTCTATCTCATATGCAATGAGATTTCCCATTAGTTCTTCAATGGTGAGATCCTTCACGTTGTGAGCTTCTCGAATAGCTATTGTCTTTCCCTTCCATTCGGGTCTGAGAGATCTTAGTATCTTCATCAGTGATACTCTCTCCTTCTTCCATTTTAAAGGATTCAAATTTAGAGTGCAAAACATTAATACGTGATTCTTTTACCTTCTCGGTGATCGCTCCATATTTTACACCTTTTTCTGCATGTTTTCATGCCATTTCGATTGCTCATATTGCGATTTTCATGATTATTCGATGATATTGCGTTACTTTTCACTATTTCTTGTTTTTGTCGGATTTCAGGAAATATGGAGCAATTGGGAGCAAAAATAAGCTTAAAGGACCTGCACGCGTAACAGAGCATCGTTCATGGCCTTATTGAGGAGTTATCAGCGCTAGAGGATGAGTGGAGAAGGAAAGAATTTGATAGAATCGACGAGGAGGCGAGAAGAGAAGAAAAGAGCTCAAGAGTAGCCCACTCGGCCGAGCAGACTGCTTACTCGGCCGAGCGAAGGACCGCACTCGCCCGAGTGAAATGGATACGCGCTGAAGATTTGCCATGTTCACTCGACCGAGCAAGGAAGACCACTCGACCGAGTGAGAAAGCCCACTCGCCCGAGTGCTACAGAGATTTCGTCCAGAGAGGAGGCCAACTTACTGGAATTTGGAGAAGCCTCACTCGGCCGAGTGGCAGAGCCCACTCGACCGAGTAGAGATCACCACTCGCCCGAGTAGAGATAGCCACTCGCCCGAGTACGACAGGGTTTCTCTCCTGAGATATGAGCAAACTCTCTGGAATTTTTGGAGAACTGCAAAAGACCCTACTCGACCGAGTGAAGAATCCCACTCGGTCGAGTGATACCGATGACATGAGCGCCCAGATTTTCAGACATCCTCCCACTATTTTGAAATCTTTTATCATTCCAGCAATCAAATTATTTTTCTCATATTTTTTATGGATAGTAGACTTCATGACGGTTCCAATGCCGCCAAGAACGTGCCAATCAGAGGTCGGATGAAATCTGGAGAATTTCTGCAAGTTGATGCTACAGTGCTGGAATTTCCACTCGACCGAGTCATATTCCCACTCGGCCCGAGTGACGGCGGGCCCAGATTTTAAGTTACGGCCAGGGCTGTTTTTGGGCACGAATTTGGGGGGTTTTCTAGGGTTATTTGCTAGGGTTTTGGGAGGCTATATAAGGGGTTTGTAGCCATCATTAGAGGGGAGTCCCATATGTTTTCTTAGTGATTATTTTAGAGGTTAGGCCATGCCCTAGGACCCCTCTTGGATCTAAAAGCTTGTATTTGGAATTAAGTTCTTCATTAAAGCTTGTATCAAGATAAGTACTTTTGTTCTTGTTAATTCTATCGTTGATTCTTAGTGATTTCTTATTGTTTATCTCTATTTGATACAAGCAATGTCTTTTATTGTCTTATATATCGTTATTGCTATGCTTGGTTGATTGTTGTTCTAGGGAAGGGGATGAACCTTATGGATTTCATGTCAAATTTGTGATGCATGAATTTCTAGGTTGCTAGAAATGTTAGATGGTTAGGTTGTGATTAATTTAATACGAATAGCTGGGGATTTCCATCGATTGGGGTTTGCAAGAGATTGGATTCCTATCGATGGGAAGGCCTAGATATTCGAATTAGGTTTATAATCGAAATTCTCTAGACTTGGTTTGCAATAGATTGGACCAAAGCTAGGATTTTTATTATAAATCTATATCCATATTCGTTTGCAAGAGATTGGACGAATACGAACTATCATAACCTAGATCGTAGCTCGAGTTTGCACGAGAGTGGGCTCGAGGTGCGATTGGACGATGATGTCGATCTTCATGCTAGTGGCTTAGGTTAGGGTTTGCACGAGAGTGGGCTCTAATCTAGGTTGCTATAGACCGGTAATAGCGCGAGAGCGTGAGCTTGGTTCTATATTCAGTTACGACTAGTTCATCTCAACATAAGTCTAGTAATATTGAGATTCACTATTTACAATGATGTATGATGATCCGTAGTGGGGATTTCCTAGCCCTAGACACTTTTATTATATTGTATTTGAATCGGTATTTGACCAACATCTCTATCACCGACACCGACATCCGCCACCATTTCCATTATATCATTCCATAATCATCTCCACCAATAATACATTCGTAGTCAAACCAACCTAGGATAGATTGGAACCAACACCACCTCCTCGTGTTCGATACCTGCTCGCCACTTGACCGTGCGATTGCGGTAAAACTACAATCGTTCTCCGGGTGTATATCCGGGGCCGATCACTTGGTTCCTTCATGACTTACCAGAAGAGTATACCATATCTGATGTGTCGTCTCGCATTGAGAGACACGATTGAATTCAATACCTGTCACAGCGCAAAATAATGCGTTCATCGCTTTGGCGGTGAGGTTGGCCTTCTTCTTTTCGTCGTCAGACCATTTTTCGGTCTCAACTTCAATGGGTGCTTTGTATGGATCCTTGGTGACGATCCATGCTTCAATGTCTAGTGACTCTAGATGAGTCTTCATGAGTATCTTCCAACTTGCGTAGTTCGTTTCATTGAACAACGGTGGTCGCATGTTGTTGAGTCCTTCAGAGTGGAAAGATGTTGATGTCATCGCCTTTCAAGCCTTGCTTTGATACCAAGTGTTGGATCCTGTGGATGGCAAACAACACTAGAAGAGGGGTTGAATAGTGTTGTACAAATAATAAACTTTTTCGATCGTTAATAATAGCACAAATAAAACCCTTCTAATGTTGCTTAAGAAACCAAGTAGAGTGATCTACGCTTGGTTCTTAATCAACAAAATAATCTTACAAATAATATGAAGGAGATAAGATTACAATCAGATAAGAGATCTGTACACAGTGGAATTAAATAAATAATCTTTGCAATGATAAATGAACTAGGAATTACAAAGATATAATCTTAGCAAATGAAAAATGCTTGTACAAGAAATATAAACAATCACAGAAAAGCAAACACAGATACAAGCGATTGTATCCTAGTTCCCCACAATCTGGGTACGTCCAGTCCCCGACCAATCCGATACGAGATTTAATCCACTATTGCCTTAGCAATACAATTACCTAACTTCACCCGTTAGTATTTGCAACAACCCAGCCATAATTAGGATTTTCCAACCACCTAGACTTGTCTAGGATTTACACCGTCCCTTATCTCAAAGGGGAATCCCAAATACAAACTAAAATCTAATTCTTCACAATATTTGATGGAGATTGGTTTACACCCGAAATTCTATAGCCAAAATTAATATTGCAATTGTGCGTTTAAGTGGTTAAAAGAATTTAAATAGATCTTTAGATCACACAAAGAATATGAGATGATTCGTTGTGATCTAGATCTCTAGTTTTCAAAATCCTTTCAAGAATGAACATTAAAGAGTGAGGAATTTAAAAACAATTTTAAAATAGCCAAAGTATAAGATAGATCTCAAAAGAAATTCAGAAATAAAAACTGAGATCGAAATATTAGAACAGAAATTTGGCTATTAGAGTTGAGAGCAAACAAGAGCGATGAGAGATTTTAGATCAGAATTATAGCTCAAAGAATAGAGAGATTGGTGTCTAAAATGATCTCAATGAGGCTCCTATTTATAGAGTTTTAAAAGGATTTCAAATTTCAAAAATGATTGACTTTCAGTCCAATCAAATAAGGAAGTGGAGTGAAATCGGGAAGCAGAATCGTAGAAGAAAAACGACAACTAGTAGTCGACTCCCTACTGAGGTTTTCGACTACCAGAGAATTTCATTGAAAAATTCTACTCAGCTGATAGTCGACTCCCTCCTTTGATAATCGACTTCCAGAGCACTTTTCACTGAAACTCAGCTAGAAAATTGGGTAATCAACTCCTGGGTGTTTGGAGTTTGATTACTAAGAATTAAATCAACTAGCTAATGCTCTCAAGACTTTTAAAACATTTAAAAATGTTTTTTTCTTTAAAATCATTTTTGTGTGTGTGCGCAATATTTTCTTGGCTTTAACATAGTCCTAAAGAAACCAACTCACACACTAGACTTAGACGAGACCTTCAGGAAGCCGATCAGATGTTTGAAGTAGATGTGCGCTTCTCTTGAATTTGAGCTCTTCTTCATTAAGCTTGAGCACTTGCATGAGCTTCATCATTGAGCTATATTTGTGCTTGATGTAGAGCTTGCAAATGCGTATCCGTCTTCCGAGTGGGGTTGAGCTTCTTTGGAGTATGCATAAAGCTATCGATCGCACAACCTGCACACTTAAGTTGTAGTGTAATTAGTACACTAACATCCTTTGGTGTGTTCATCATCAAAACCACTTAGGGATGGGATTCGTTTTCCTATCACAAATATGAATCAGTATTTTCTTGAATCTATATTTATATCCATGTGTGTTTTGTTAAATTTGTGAGAATGTTGCAATATGACTTTTGTCGAAATTCCTTATGTATTGATGGAAGTAACAGCATGGTCCTTGGTCTTTGGTGGCTCACTACAAATTTTTAGTATGTGTACAACTTCCTGAAGCTGTCTGTCATATTGTTCTCATGGTCCTTATTCTGACTTCTTGCTAAGATGAGAAGATGAAAGAAACAAAATCTTACTTAGTGGTAAAATGAGAAAATTATTTTAGTTTTGATCATGATAGGATCATAAATGCCGATGAATCTAATTTGTCTCGAATTTGTTCATATCAATTCCATGATGGAAACACAGTATAATTTGTTTATATCATACGAATTTCTCAATACACTTCAATGTGCATAACTACTCCATAATTTGTTCATATCGTCAGAATCCAGACTCCAGCTGATACAATTACCATTGGCTAAGATATATGTTCAATATACACATCCAGATTGATATATCAAGAGTGCTCATATCTATATAGAATCCAAACAAATTACATATATATTCATCACAAAAAACATTTCAACAAAATTTTTTATACATGTATAGATTCCAAATGTAATCTTACAAAATTGTAATTTGTTTGGATTCTGAGAACATAATTTTCCTCAGAATTGTTTTGGTTTGATTTGCCATAGATCTGTCGTGTTGGCCGACCTATTTAATTGTTGACTCGTAGCATTGATTGCTATTTTGGTCTGTTATTGTTGATCGGCCGATCTGACCGTTAACAACTTGAATTGTTTTTGACCTATTTCATTCGTTCTGACCTAACCAATTGATTGGCTTGGTCTGGATTAGTTATCTAATTTGGACTATTATTGCCACCGACCTATTTCTATTTTCTGTCGAACCCTATAACACTATCAACATACTCTGATTGGTCAACATACTCGTTCTAAATGATGCTTTGATTTGGTCTGATTGGTCAACATACTCTGTTATTTAACCGTACTACAAACCAAACCTTTGAACTGACATATTACTGTTGAACTAATCTCTTTGTGATCTATTGTGTTTGCCTTTCGGTCTGTTTCGATTGGACTTGTTGTTATTGGACCAATAGTCATGTTCATGGAGTAAGTGCCGACATAGAATCTGATCCAAGCCATGATTTTTCTTAGTTTTCTGATAATCTACCTGTTAGCTCTATAATGTCTATAATTGTTTGCTAGAGATTGGTTTGATATGTATTGTGTAGCTGGTTTTGTAAGTGTTTACCGAAATATCATGCTAGTAGTAATTGAACTGATAGTTGACTAAGTTGTGTAGAAAGGTCGTGCAGATTGATACTCATAATGATACTGAAGTGCTAAACTAACGATATACTGAAATGATTGACACTGATACTAATCTACTGAACGCATGAGCCTACTTACAACTTAGTTCGAATAGACAATAGACTGTAACCAAACTATTGAGATAGAACTAAAATGGGACACATGGGGCTTTGGAAGCTCGTAATTAACAGATGGACGAGGCGACTGAAACCATTGTCATGTTGCATGCTTGTGATTGGTTGGGTTCTTCACCGAAATTGGCTGGGTCCCAGACAGGTGCTTGATTGGGAAAATATTGATGGAATATACTGATATGGCCTGGATGAGCTTGCCCGTGGTACGAGGTGTTCTCAGTTCACACTCTAGTCTTTTAACTATGAGCTAAACATCTAAAATCAAACTTTGGTAGCGAAACTGCTTAATTTTAGACTTTTGATCTGGCCTTCATGTGTTAGCTCGGCTAACCATGCTGTTTAGACTTTTACTGCGCTGATTAGGCCTGCATGTTAATGTTTTGGCTGATTAATAATGTAAATATTGTAGGGAGATATATGCCCTCGAGGCCATTTATCCTAGAATACATCGGGTTCAAATATAAATGGTACTGATTATCCTAGTATAATTAAATGGTTTTAATACTTGGATAATTTCCTTAGACTTAAAGTAAGGTCATACATGTAGCTAGATGTAGATCTCGATTGTGGGGTGTATATGACCGATAGGAACTTGAGTCTTAAAACATTCATGGTCATATATGTGTTGAGAAAAGGATATCGGCACATCGGACAGACCATTGTGTCTTTGTCTTATTTTAAAGGGTAATGATGATCTTATAATCATTCGACCTGGCGAAGTCGGAGACGAGACACATGTGCTCATTGGAGAATGAATTCACTGAACGACCCAATAAACAGTTGTCAAATGGTTAGCCTTAACTAAACTGTCATTGATAACTCTCTAGTGATGATAGGCTAGTTGGTCCTTTATACTTGAGGTCATTGTACAAACATGTGCGTGAACAGTGTCACTTAGATCTATGATCTAGTCTCGAGTCTTCACTCGTTGAAAGGTCTTAGGTTGGGTGACACTTGAAGCGTACGAGGCAAGTAGTGACTAAGATAGAATTTGTCTCTTCTGTTAAGGGAAGTTAGTGTCATAGGCTCAATACGGTTCTTTGTGCTAAACCTCGGACGGGGTATGTTGTAGGAAGTACAACATATATATACCAAAAACCAACGAATACTGACTAGTTCTAGCTAGTAGGGTTGACCTTTTTACCATACCCTAGGCTAATCAGTGACATAGTTATGATGAAAGGACTAAAACTGCGGTGTTCATCACTGACACAGTCAAAGTGATCCTGACGACACTTTTGTCAATGGGTAAATCGCGTAATTATGATGCCGAAACAGGGGCGACACCTACTGCTCGTGGTCACTGTCGTCTAGGGGTTTCGAGCCCCAACCTGTAGTAGGGTCAGGCTATAGGGTTTCAAACCGAGTGGGATTTGCGTCTTAGTAATAGGAAGGGTTTAGGAGGAGTGCACTCAGGTGCACGAGAATAATTGAAGTCACAAAGAGTTTGTGATGATAAGTCTTGATTAAATGGGATTTAATGATGTCGCAAAAGGTTTGGGATTTTAGCATTAGTGGAATGCTATAAGGAATTATTGCATGTAATGCAAAAGGACTGAAAATATATTGTAAAATGTTTAGAGGAATATTTTGCATAATAAAAGCATAAAAAAGTTACAATGGTTCTTGGGATAGTCCCATTCGAACCCTGCTTTCTAACGGTTCGAAAATCGGCTCAATCGAAGATGTAGAAATCAAGAAACAGCCCAAAAAGCCAGAGCTAGGCAAAATCCCAGTTATGGCCCAGCCCAGCTTGGGCTGGCGGGTCCAGACCCGCTAGGCGGGCTGAACCCGTCTGCAAAAGGGGGCAAGCGGGCTGGACCCGCCCACCAAGCAGGCAGGTCTGACCCGCCCGCTTATGCGGGCGGGTCAAGCCCAACTGGGCGGGCTCGACCCAGAGCATGGGCGGGCTCTGGCTCGAGCCCACTTGCCTAGCGGGCGGGGCTCAAGCCCCCCGCACAGTGGGCGGGTCAGACTCGCCTGCCCAGTGCAGGCAGGCATGCCTGGACCCACGGGTGGGACCTGCGGGTGGGCCCGGTTTGGGGAAAACCCTAGGCTTATTGTGACGGCTGCAATTTTAGCTGAATTTGTGTCTTTTTTCTCAACTTTGACCAATTGTTTGATGGGACAAATGAAGTCGGAATTCATCGGAGTTTGTTTCTATGTGTTCACCATTTAAAGCTCTTCGAATTGATATGTAGTATCACTTCCGAAGCCTAACGGTGAGAGAGAAATAATTGGTTGAAGTTGAGCTTTAGTGTAAGGCAAACCTAATCCCAATTTTCTCCACTAATTAATTCCCATATTTATTAATCCTACATTGCTCGTGAGACGAGCAAGGGGTTCGGCCTCCTATATAAACAGGGGTCGACACCCCTTGGAAAAATTGAACCAAGTCTCTGAATTGAGTAGCTCCGAAATTTTTTGAGCACACTCGATTCAAGACGAAAATTATTCTTTCTTCCTCTACTTTTCTGATTCCTTCGTTCCTGTCCTAGCAAGACGAGGAGGAGGATTGGATTCGATCCAAATTCTACGACACGGATCGCTCTCAAAGTGAAACTTTCTTCGACGGTTGATTGTCTCGGAGGCACGGTGTCGGCTTGCATCGGGTGGAGCAGTTTGGACGTGCAGAGGCGGCTAGCTTTGGGGAAGGCCAAAGTCCGTTGCCGAAAACGACGTTTTGTTCTCTGCGGAGGCAAAGTTCCGGGTGTGTGTTTTTCCTTAATGCATTTTATTTATTTCATTACAGTAGTTTAGATCTATTTTGGGGCTGGTCAGACCAACCCCAAGATAGTAAAGATCCTGGCTAGGGTCTTTGATATTCTTGGTGCACTTTATTAAATAGTTTAATAAAGAATTTTTCCGCTGTTGTTTATTTTCTTTCGTCCGTCCGACGTAGGATGGACGTAGAATTATGCCCTAAGGGTCCTCAAAAATCCAACAATGGTATTAGTGCTTAGGTCTATTTCTTATCTATAACTGCAATGATTTTAAATGCATGCTAAAAACATGATAATGTGATTATCTAGATTCAGCATTATGCGATAATTGTTAAAAATAGAACCACCTATTTTATAAGATAAAATTTTGATGCTCTTAAACTATTTATGTGAAAAAAAATTTAAAATATGCATGCTAGAATTTATGTGATAAATTTTAATCGGTTGTTCATGTTAATGTAATTATGTGATAATTATTAATAAATAGTAACTTAATTTTATGTGATATCTTAAGTTGCTAAGTCTGCACGCTAATTTTATGTGATAAAATTTAGTTGACTTGTTTTTAATGGTAGTTCTATTTTCTTATATATTATGTGATAATTCAAGAAAGTCTCTTAGGATAGCCATTAAAATTCATCTAAAACTTATGAGATAAATTTTAGATTGACATGTTATGTTTAATAAATTGTTACAACATTTAAATTCCTAATTCCTGATTAGGGTAGCCCTATTTCCAACGATTATTATTCTAAACGATCTAATAATAATTCTAATAAAAGGATACACTTTAAAATGTTGTAACTTGAATTCATTAAATCCTAATACATGATTAGGATAGGACGTTGAAAGTTTAAAACCTTATAGTTGATAAGGACTCTAATAAAAGTTATTAACCAAATCCTAATAAGTTCGAATTTTATGATTCAACTAGTTGATAGGATTAACTAGTTTTAATGAAGCCATTTTAGTTGATGGCACACATATGAATGGTGAGTTTTCCTTCAATGGACCATGATCCGGTCTAGTGTTTTTTGACTAGTGTTGTGGATCACCCTAAGCTTGACTGGAGATAATGATTCTGGCCTAGTCAAATCCCTGGCCGCGTTTCGTTGGACCGCAAGGATGCGAACCATGATTATGTGACACCGTCAACTATATCTAGTCTAATACGTTAAAAATCTTTTTCAAGATTAATCGTAGCCCGCCTTATTTTTGGATTAGAAGACTAAAAGACGCCTGTTATGGTTGTTGAGTCTCCTCAAGTTATGACATGGTCACTCTTTAGAAGCCGACTCCATAATACATATGATGTAGTTTAGTCTTAACCCAAACCGCCGCGTCGGGTCTCCTCGAGTGTCGGTGTAAGTTAAGTCTTGACATGAATATAAGGGTTCGACTAGACTAGTCATTATGGTTTGTTGAATCTCCTCAAGATCATAAGTGACTAGGGGCGAAAATCTATAGGGAGTCACATGTGATGTGATCGATGAAGAGTTCATCTACCAATTACAGAGCCGATCAACTTGTTGAGTTTCCTCAAGGTTGTGAAGCTCAAGGTAGTTGGATCCCTCTCTCACACATTTTTAACTATAATAAATTGTTTCTTATTATGGCTTAACTATTCATTAAAATAGTGGGAGAATATAGTTTAATAAAAGCCTCTTAAACTATATTAGATCATATGCTAATTCAACTTCTATTATAATGCAGTATGGAGTTTGGACTTAAGTTCATTATCAACAGAATGAACGGGACGAATTACAAGGACTGGTTGAGGAACATCAAGCTAGTTCTCTTGTTAGCTAGAATAGGTTACGTACTGACGGAAACTGCTCCGGAGAAGCCCAATGAAGATGCCACCAATGAAGAGAAGGAGAAGTACAAGTAGTGGCAAAGGGATGCAGAGAAGGCCAGGTGCCTTACTCTGGCCTCAATGAACAATAATATGCAAAGAAAGCATGAACATATGGATGTTCAGAGTATGTTTTGAACACAGAAGGATTGTATGCCGAGCGTTCTAAGGCTGCTAGATTTGAGGCCACATGTAACCTTTGGAAGACAAAGATGACGACAGGCCCCGTCCAGGATCATGTAATTAAGATGATCGGGTTCGTAGAGGACGCAAACCAGCTAGGATTTGTCCTTGAAAATGAAATGAGCATGGACATAATCTTAAAGTCTTTGACCCCTAACTTCAATCGGTTCATTACAAGTTTTATAATGAACAATACAAAGGTGGAACTTCCAAGTCTCTCGAACATGCTCCGGCGGTTCGAGGAGAGAATCGAGAAGAAACCACCAGTGTTGGTTGTCGGCTCTTCTTCTTCTCACCATCCTAAAGGCAAGGTAAGAAGAGGTAGATCCCTCAACCTTCCAAAGGAAAGAAGGGGAAGAAGAAGAAAGGGGCATCATCGGAGTCTGAGTGTTTCCATTGCCACAAGCCGGGACATTGGAAGAGGAACTGCAAGGCCTTCCTTGCAGAGAAAAAGGGGCATGGTGACGCCTCAACCTCAGGTACGAATCTTTTTTAAAGAGTATATTAATTTTCATAAAGCTTAATACATGGTATGAGATACCAGTATGATTACTAAAACATCTGTATATTGTCTACAAGTGCTTGAAGCGATGGATGAATGAAGTTCCCAAGTGCGGTCGGTAATCAGAGTAATCGTTGCTAATGGGGCCATCAAGGGACTTTGGAGATATCGAGGATTCGGTCGTATTTTTATTTTGAATAAATGTAACGATGGGTTTTTATGAACAATGAAATGGCCGCATCGTTAGCTTGGGGGCTCAGCTGCTACAGCGACGCGGTCGCGTCACTGAATCGACGCAGTCGCATCGATTCATTCAAGTTTTAAGCCAAGGAAACAAAAAGTTATGTGGCCGCGTCAATTGGACGATGCGGCCGTGTGGAATTGGAAAGTTGAACTTGAAGACATCTTCTCTTCATTCCAAATGATGTGGTCGTGTGTTCCCCAGCAACGTGGTCCCGTCGAATACCCTTCCAGCTCCTCTTCTTCCTCTTGGATTCTATATGACACAGCCGTATGGAATGATCCACACGGCCGTGTGGTTCCTGAAATCATCTAATTCATTATGCAATTGAGTTTGTTGCTTCACCTTGCTTCACCTTGCTTCTTCTTCTCGTGCATTGACTCCATTAAGCACTTTTTCGCCTTTTAGCTATCAGATATCCTGAGTTTGCTTCCTTTTTCCTGAAACGCACAAATTGAAACTAAAAATTAAAAAGGAAACAAAAGCAGATAAAATAGAATGAAATAGTGAATAAAAAGAGGCAAAGTACGTATGAGATGAGCAAATATATATATACTAGTCATAACCCGTGCCCGCGGGCACGGTTCATTTAAGATTTCCTCCCGTGAAATCTTTGTTTCCCAAAAAATAATTTCCACAACCAAAATTGCGCGGAACAACAAATTAGCGTAAAAATATTTAACGACACGTGTGCTTTCGGTGTGTGCGCATTCGAAACGGAATAACAAATTCGGCGCAGGCATTTTCGACACAGAACAACAAATTCGGCGCTGGCGCCTTCCGCGCGAAACAACAAATTTGGCGTAGAACAACAAATTCGGTGCGGGCGTCTTTGGCACGGAACAATAAATTCGGTGTAGAGCAACAAATTATTTTCCCCTGCTAAATTGTTGTTCCCCAAAAAAAATTTCCACAGCTAAAATTGCGCGGGACAACAAATTAGCGTAAAAATATTTAGTGGCACGTACGCCTTCGACACGGAACAACAAATTCGATGCATGCACCTTCGACATTAAATAATAAATTCGACGCAAAACCCATAAATTTGCGTAGAACATCAAATTCGGCGCCGGCACCTTCGGCGCAGAACAACAAATTCGACGATGGCACCTTCGGCGTGGAACAACAAATTAGCGTAAAAAATTCAGGTGCAGGCGCTTTGGGGCACAGTTCATTTAAGATACCCGCTTAAAATATTTGTTCTCCCTAAAAATTACTTTCCCCTCAAAAATTTAAACCAACAAAAAATTTGCTTTGGCGTGGGCGCCGAAGGCGCTCGGGTTTTTTATCCGTGCACTATGTGCACGGGGTATTTCTAGTATATGTATAAAATAAAACAGGTTGGATCCGGCTCAATCCAGGTTAACTGTCAAACCCGCACCCGATCTGGATATTTATCCAGATCACCCGTGGTAACATGTCAACCTGGTCCGTTTTACCCCTACTCATACACAATTAATGAGGACGGGTTCAGGCAAGGTCAACTCGGATTCATTTTACCCATTTAATATCGCACATAAAGAATTTTCTCAGATGCAATTTATGCAACACTCTCTTATTAGATAATTTACTCTAGCAACCTGAATTTGAATTTGTACCTTTGAACTCTCAATAAATACCCTAATGTTTGGCTCATCTTATTATTGGTGTATCTTTTGTTTGTAACCATTATGGTTCATGTTTCTCTCCAGAATTTATGCATCAAATTCTATTTATTATATTATTAATTATTACCCACCATTCCTCCAGAATTGATGCATCAGCGTTAATGATTTCCAAACACCTCAAAAAATACGCTTCCTAGGGCATGTTGGATTCTCAACCTACGGTTAGCTTATCTATTTCATAATTTACTACATGAATACGTCCAGCTAAAAAAATTTAAACTTTTTCTTTAAAAAAACGGCAGTCAAAAAAGACGTAAACAAATCCTCATGTTCTCCGTCTTTAAATTGGACCAATATGCTTGCTAATCCCAAATAAAAAAACTAATCTCGGGAACAGATTATATTCCAAAAAAAAGTTTATAATAAAGCCGTAAACAGATTATATTCAAAAAAATTTCAACCTCCCGTGATAACGCCTCAGAATCCTCGATCAAAACGCACCCTAAGTGGAAGGTGAAAAATATTTCTAGTTAAATAAAGCCTACGATATGAACCTCTAGTCTGAGAAAATGCCTACTTTGATACCATGGAAATCGTGGACCTGAGAGTTGAGCTTCTCCACATATCGTCAAAGAATATGCTTTTAGTCTCATTTTTGGTGGGGGCGTACATGCACATACACAGTCGCTATTATTGGATCATTCCAAAATGAAGCGACATGGACACAATCTCTATCATTGGATCATTTCGCACTACCATTTCGTGCGCAATTTTAGGACATGAGCGGATAAGAATGAAATCAATACCAACCGCTTTCGGTAAGCCATCAAAAAAATTTGTAACAGACCTGTAACACGTTGCAAAAATGCCTGTAAAATTCTTTGGATCAGATGAAGTCAAGCGTGCACCGAGCCCATCCACATCAACCCTACTCTGTTTGCACTTGCAGTCTCAAATATCAGTAGAATCTCAGAGAGAATACTCCTCCGAGCATACACGCAAACACAACCCTCAACCATGTTGTAGGCTTTAGCCATTACATTCGTCATCATTATCAGTAGGTCTCTGCTCTCTAAGTCCACACCGTTTCCTCCCCTCGTTTGCATTTGGAACCAATCCTCTCCCGATCCCTGCGGCTGGACTGGAATCACCTGCACACCGACAAAGGCTCTCCTCGCTGGGGTCAACAGCAACCACGATCAGACTACAGATCTAACCTCAAAAGATCGAGCAATCAAGGAAAATCGATCAAAATATTAGGGAAAACAAAGAAATCCTACAGATCTAACAAACATCATGCTTGCTGTCTCTATCTGTAGGATTGAGCAATCAAGGAAAAACCTGATGAGAAGAGGAGCCGGACCCAAACACGAAATTGGCAACCGGTCCACTTGCTCCTACAGTTGAGGATGGAGTCGCCCATGCCGGTGACCAGCATCACCGGTTCCATGGTCGGATCCGGTTCCCGGCGGCGATCGGAGAAGCATCGTAATCGCAGGCCGTAGCAACCAAACATCTCGAGACTCCAAGATCTGGGGCACCGGGAAGTGCTTATTGATCAAGCTCTTGCTTGTTCCAGGTGAAGAAGCTGTAGTGGTCTTCGGCGTTGGAGAGGGAGAAGAGAAATGCGGCCAATAGGAAGCTTCTCTTTCTTTTTTGTTTTCTCCATTGTATACACAGCCTTGCCTTCAGATATACACAGCCTCCCATTTTGGTTTTATCCATTGTTCTGATGAGAGGAGATGGCGAATTCATTGGGAAGGGTAGAGGTTCATTGGGAAGCGGCACGGGGAGTGGGTTGACGCGAATCGCGAGGGCTTGATGCGGATTCCTGGGAAAGGTCACATGGATTGCCAAATTGAAAGTTGTTTGGACGGACATGATTAACGTTTTGGTTTGAAAATGGACGTTTCAGATTGAGTTGTCGTGGATCACCAAAATTTCCCCCAAAATTTTTCACATTCTATCATCCAAACCGTTGATTCTCCAAGATTAAATCCTGGCCGTCTTTTATCTACCCCTTTGTCCTATTCAGCTTGTCCTAGTCAGCCCTAGGATTCAAAAAACTCTGTCAAATGTAATATATATATATATATATATATATATATATTATAAAACAGGGATGTTATCATGGGTTTTTGGATAAGAGTTTTTGATAAGAGATGAGAAATTGGGTATATATGAGGGATGTTGTTAAGAGAAATTGGATAAGATAAGAGAAATTGGATAAGTTAAGAGAAATTGAGTTTGAATTTTGGGGGGGAAACAAAATTTTTGGGGGGAAACAAAATTTTTGGGTAACATACGTTGGGGTGGGGGGCTTTTTAAAATTTTTGAAAACAAAGTCCCAAATCAGCCCTCATCCTCTCGCCCCTCGCCCCGCAGCCACCTCCGCCCCTCGCCCCTCGCCCCTCGCCCCTCAGCCCCGCGCCCCTCGCCCCTCGCCCCTCAGCCCCTCAGCCCCTCAGCCCCTCGCCCCTCGCCCCGCAGCCACCCTCACGTTGTTGTCGGTGCTAGCAGCCGAAACCCTAGATCTGGAGAAGGAAAGGGAAGAAGCGGAAGATTTGGAAATTGGAGATGGAATCGAGAAGGAGAAGTCACTCGAGAAGAAGAAGAAGACCAAGACTGAAAGAACTGAAGAATCCATCAAGTAGATCTAAAGAACTGAAAGGGTTCGCTCTTTTTCCTTGAAACTTACATACAAAAGGAGAAAAAAATCTTATTTTTTAGTTTAAGTTTATTTTTTGAACTTGGTTGGATCTTATTTTTCAGCTATTATTTTTCAAACTTACAGTTTGAAACTTACAGTTGGAGCAAATCCATGCCGAATCCTCTGTAGTTTGAAACTTACAGCTCTTATTTTTCAAACTTACAGCTCTTAGTTTGAAACTTACATACAAAAGGGTTCGCTCTTATTTTTCAGCTGGAGCAAATCCATGCCGAATCCTGTGTAGAAGTCTCATTTATTTAACTTGGTTGGATCTTGAATCAGTATTGGTAGCATTGCATTCTTTTGTTACTGGAATCTATCATTGGAATTGAGGCTTAGATACCTAGAGGGGTTATATACACTATATGGTTTGTGAAAATTTGTGTTTAAGGATTAGATATCTTTTAGAGCACCATTTAAGTTATTAATCGCAATGGACTTATACAGAAAAATTAAACTATGTATAATGCCATGAATATGATCAAGATCATTAATCACAATGGACTTCCTATTTCACAAGGGAAAGGGGGACGAGTAACAATGCAACCAACTTCAATAATACATTAATTAGCCTTTTCTGTTCCTAGGAGAAAAGAGGGATATTGTTTATTTTTATTTTTAAATTTTAATTTATTGAGGTCACAAAATGTTGCTTTGATGGTGTAATGTTGGGGAAATTAAAAAAGAAATTCATGAAATAAATATTGTGATTAAACTCTTGCTTAGCCCATGTCACCTGAGTATATTGCAAAAAAAATTTGCTCTGCTATTTTTGGACAGGATTTACATTTCGAATTGGATATGCATTTGGAACTGGATTGCATATCACAGAAATTTGCCAGGATATGCATCATGTCAAGAATTTCATTTGATTTCAGTTCCTGTGCATTTTATTTGAATGCCAACTTCTATTTGTGTTGAATGCTAATTTGTGTTGACTCTGCCTCTCTGAAATCTTTTGAATGCCATTTTGATAAATTCTCTGTATAAATGAGTTCAATTTGTGTTCTTCTGGGTGTAAATTCATTTTGATACAATATGCAATTTCTGTTGATATGGAAATGAGTCCAATTTGTGATTTTCTTTATTCCAAGAGTTCATGGAGAAATCAGTTTTTTCTTTATTAGTAGAGTTGATATTCATAGTGGAGTTCTTGGAGAATGGGAGTTCTTGGGAATTTAGTCGATATTCTTACTGTCCTTTTTAAAAGAATCCAACAAAGCACATGTCCAAATCCCAACATTGTTTACATCTGCAATAACATCATCCAACAAACTAGACATATACATATTTCTTAAAACTAGACACTGAAGTTGTACTGCATATTGAGTTAAAATATTTCATATTGAGTTAATACATGATTTCAGTAATGAGTATAAATTATCTGCATATACTCAGGTTGGAACTGCATATACTAAGTTGGAATACAGGATGTCCTATTCAGTTAATATTTGTGATTGCATATACTCAGTTGCACTGCAATTTATAAACTTCCAATTTGATGTTTATAAACTTCCAATTTAATCTGGTTGCTTTTATTTCCTTCAGGTTTACTGTTTTTCGATCGGTAACAGTAGCATGAGTTCTAACTCTAGCATCTCGGAAGCAGATTGGTAACTTTGGGTTAGGGTTTCCTCGATCTCATTTGAGTTTTCATTAGGCCTCCCTTATCTGCTTCACTGTGATCGAACGCACGCCATGGCGGTTGTCGTGCTTTTGCTCACCGTGAAGCAGTCAGGGAGGCCCAATGGCAAGTCCAACTTCACCCATCCTCTTCACCCCTCATCTTCAGAGTTGGAGAAATTCGTCTGCAACAATCGAAGCCACACACTCTTCTGTTACATTTGCAACAACCAGGTTATAATTCTCAGTTTGTTTTCAGTTTATTTTCTGGTATTATCAGTTTATTTTCTCATGTTCTTCACCTCTCTTCTTGCATTCAATTAGGTTCATCACCTATCTACTTGCATTCAATCAGGTTCTTCACCTATCTACTTGCATTCAATCAGGTTCTTCACTGACACTTGCATTATCTAAAGAAAAAATCCTGATTTTTCATGTTCTTTTGTTCTATTTGTGCTAAAGATGGCTGATTTCAGGTTAAGGGTTGTTGGAGTTACTTTGTTTGTGTTGTTGTGAGTTGGTTGATGGCCAGACATTTGCTTGCAAGGTTTAGACCTAACCTCTAAGTTTTTGATTTTTCTCTCATTTGAGTATCTTTTGCTCTCTGTTTTTTATTTGGGTATAATCCTCACTATTTTTTGATTGGGGATCTAGGATCTGAAATCGGTTTAAATCTTGAGAGCTTGCAGAAATCTCTTCCTCTAAGACTGGTGCTGTCATGAATTTAAATGAAAACCTCTATGTTGTCATGAATTTTTTCAGCCCTGAAAGCCATGTTTTGTTGTCTTTTTAGCTTTCATAGTTGTCTTTTTATTTTGGTGTTTGTTGTATCTCCTTTGGGTTTTTTTTCCAGTTTATTGAGGTTCCCTCAACAACAAGGTTATGAACCTAACCTTTATGTGTCTTGAGTTTTTCTCATTTGGGTCTCTTTTGCTCTTTGTTTTTTTTGATTTGGGTTTAATCCTCACTGATTTTTGATTAAGGTTCCAGGATATTTTTGTGTTGCAGATAGTTTATGTTGGATGATTTTTTTAACATGAAAAAACTTGATGGTTTAAGTTGTATCCATGTGATGTTTCTAGGCAAAAAATGAGAACTGTTAACTCAAAAGTGGATTTTTTTTTCCTTATAATTTGAGTGCATTTTTTGAGTTAACAGTTTATCTATTGGTTCAACAGTTAATTTCTACAAGCGTGATTTATGTTAACTTAAACAAATGTGGATCTTTTGAGTTAACATGCATTAATTCTCAAAAGAGAACTTAAAAAATCCACAGTTGCTGAAATCAAGTTTTAATGTTGCCTGGAAACATCACTTGGGTTTAAATAGGAATGTTTATTTTAGGTTCATGTTTTTAATATGAATTTGGGTTTAAATATGCACATTTTTCAGTTGTCAGGTTGTTTTCATGTTTGAATGGGGTTTGCAAATGGTTTGTTTCATGTTTCATTTGTTAGTTTGTTTCATGTTTCATATTTCATTTGTCAGGTTGGTCTGCTTGCAAAATTCTGTCCAGGTTGTTTCATAGTTCATTTGTGCAATGTTGCTTCCAAAATCCTGTCCAGGTTGATTGCAAACTCATCTCCAGGCTGCAAAATCCTAACCAAAATCCCCAACATGTTCCT
Source organism: Scilla litardierei (assembly GCA_030789695.1). Lineage (NCBI taxonomy): Eukaryota > Viridiplantae > Streptophyta > Magnoliopsida > Asparagales > Asparagaceae > Scilla > Scilla litardierei. The sequence goes on from CM061133.1 coordinate 349,421,383, forward strand.
TTTTGTTGTGCGTTTTAAATGGCCAGACAAAGTAAAAGTTAAACTGCATACATATGACACAAAACAAATGACACGAAATTGTTAACCTATTTTGCCTATGTATGAATTTGGATAATACAAACGATTGGTTAGCGTTAACAATTGAATGATAACATCCCAGCAAAATTGTATGATAACACAAAATTGTATGATAATAGAAAACAAAGCAAAATGTTTTGTTTTGAGTTAACATCCCTTCAATTTCTATGAGTTAACACAAAACAGAATTATATGATATGCATAACACAGAATTTCTTAATGACACAATTGTATGATTTTGCCTGTCCATTTAGAGTTAAACTTATTAACAATTGCATGTTGTTCATGTTTCATTTGTCAAGTTAACAATTACATTGTGTCTAAATGGCCAGGTTAACAATTGTAGGGTGTCTAAATGGCTGATTTCCCCATGTTGTTCATGTTTCATTTGTGTGCATGGTGTTTTGGTTTTGATTTTGTAAAAAGTGTGCAGTGACATTTGTGTGCATGGTGTTTATTTTTTATTATATCTTGCAAACATCATTTGGGTTCATGTTCCGATATGCATTTGGGTTTATGTTTTAATCTTGCAACCATTGTATACCCCCAGGGTGTTCATGTTTCATTTGTGTGCAAACACCCATGCCCACGCCCTATGTTCATGTTTTTTGTTAAAAATATGTTGTGTCATTTGTGTGCCGAATGTTCATGTGTTATTATATCTTGAAAACCTCATTTGGGTTCATGTTCTCATCTGCATTTGGGTTCATGTTTTAATCTTGCAAACATTATATACCCTCAGGGTATTCATGTTTCAGTTGTGTGCAAACACCTAACCCACGCCCTGTGTTCATGTTTTAGGTATTAACAAGCATGGTGTGCAGGGTGTTCAAACTTTAGGTATCTTGCAAACATGTGTTCATGTGCTCTCACAAACCCCACCATTCTCTCTCAAAAAACCAGAATTGTATGATACCACAAAATTGTATGATAATGCCAAACAAATGACACTTATCAATTCTACATGATTAAAATTCTGTTTATGTAGGATTTTGCATGGATGGTTTGTTATGCATGGTGTCTAAATGGCTGATTTTCCTAGGGTGTACATGTTGTGTTTGTGTGCATGATGTTTTGTTTCATGCTTCAAGCTACCTGGTTGCCTCTTTGCAGTGTGCATTGTGTTTTAATTCTGTTTTGAACTGATTTTTGAAGATTTGACTAAAATTGGTGTGTTTTTGAGTTTGTTGCAGTTGATAGGGGAGAATGGACTGACATGGATGCTAGCTATGTGTTCATGTGCACCATGTGTTTTTGTTCTTTTTGAAACATTCAAAACACTAAAACTTTGTTAATGGCAGTGTGAGACAGTAGAAAAATTCTTAATGGCAGGGTTGAACTTCCAGTGTTTGGTATGTTTCTTTAATGGAGGGTTGATTTTTTTGTACACTCAACAAATTTTTGAGTATACTCAACAAATTTGAAATGTTTGAGGATACATTTGTTTCAAAAAGAAATGATATCAACATTTGTAAATCCATGTGCAAAAGAGGTACATCTGTAAATTTATTAACTCATCAAAAAGGTACATCTGTAAATCCATGTGCAAAAGAAGGTGCAGATTTGTTCTTGCAACTTAAAAAAAGATACATATGTTATTTTCCCATATATGTTTCACAGATTTTTGGTTCTTTCAAAAGAAACATTGTTATCAAATTTTTGGGTTTGGAGAAGTAATTGATCCCAAACATTCTTTTATAGTCGAAATTAATCACCAACATTGCTAATGATTTCTCTGTGATTTCTTTGTGCCTAATGTTGTGTTCCTTCTACCATGGTCCATTAAGCAGAAATGAAATTTTCTTGAACGATTCCTTTACAATTTATCATAGCTAGGACTATTCCCTCTCTAAAATTCAAGTAACTTTACTCTTTGCTTCATCTGATTGGAGTTCCGGCAAATAGATGTTTCAAATAGATGTTTCAAATGCTTGGAGTGATGGTATCAAGTAACTTTTGCTAATTTACTGATGTTTGCATTTTTTTCCTTTCTTCTGCCAAACTTCAAAGGAAAATGATCAAGTGGGCATTTTGTGGATGGGAACGTGTGTGACGTCCTACATTTTCACAACAACAAAAAAGTGAATGAATAGTAAAGGAAAGAAAGTGACATGCTACCTATTTTTTTTCCAGCAACTTAATTGTTAGGATGATTTTTCTTTTTGCTATTCTTATACATCATGGACCAAGAGAATGTAATCAAATGTTAAATGTTAAATTTCTTTTTTCCGAGGAGAAGAGGATGGAAATTTATATGACATACATTGGTTTGATAAAAGAGAGAAAAATGAGTCAAGCTGGGAAACAAAGTAAGAATTTTTGCGATGAATTTTATATTTGTAATGGATTTTGAGTCTTTAATGGTTGTGCTTGCTAATGATTAGGGAAACAGCGTGAAAATAAGTGTTATATATATCCCTCTGATCATTTTAGTGGCAAGTGGACATAAATCCAAAGATAACTCTATTTGTTACAGTAAAAAAGAATCTATACAAAAATTAAGTTTACAAACTTGGTTGCATTTTTCTCTAGGGGTGACATGAACAATTGCTTTGTAATTGAAGACTTCATGGGTTGCATTGTTCCCTCAGATCTGTAGCTCATTCATCGATGGATTCTGACTTCACTGCTTTTTCCCCTTTGGTTGTCTTGATATGTTTCTAATTTTCCAATTTTTTTGAAGTTGAAGATGGCAAGTGTTGAAAGGGGCCTGATGGGAGAGCGATCGCTGAGAGATTGACGAGTGCTCACAACATCACGTTGGAGGAAGTTCGGATGGATGGAGCTTGCTGAGAATCATCCTTCTAATATTGTTATTTATAGCAACGGAGTCTGGAGGATAAAAGGTATTATTCATGTGAGTAAACCAATTTACAATTATATAGGAAGTTTCTGTTTTTATAGCTGGTTTTTGTAAGCTTTTGTAGACAATTTTCATGTAAATTGCTTGCGATGTTGTGATGTTCATAACGAATTTTTGCAAACAATTTTCTGCAAAACAATTTTCCTAGCGATGTCTGCAAAATTCGTAACAGGATGTTTAAAAATTGTTTTTGCTTGGGAAATTCTTAACATGTATATGAACATCATCGCTTTGTAAATTGCCTGTGATGTTGTGATGTTCATAACGAATTTTTCAGGTAACAATTTTTATAAACAATGTTTTGCCAGCAACCTGTATATAAGCAAATTTCCCAAACTAAACCCATCGTTTTTCCCAACATGTATATAAACAATTTTCCCATTTCTCATCCAGATCATTTTTGTATGTGAGATTGAATTACGATGGTATATCTTTTTGCCTGCAACCTGTATATAACCAATTCCCCCTATTTTTCTTATACAATGTAATTGACCATGATGATGTGAGCTCCATTCTTTAAATGTATAATAGATGATTACAAAATTTATTTCTTATTCTTAAATAATTCATACTCTTATGATTGCAGGTAAATTTCAGACATTTAGTTTGGTGTTCCACTAATGCCTCTGTGCGTGTCCATTCTGAATATTGAACAAACTTTTGTTTTTTATTGTTATTTTCATGAAAAGATATATTTGTATACAAATACATTACTCATTTTTAATGTTGGTTGCTATAAATTCTAAAATTGAATAATCTAGGGGGAAGAAGAGTTTGGTGTTGCCATAGGTAATTGGTAATTGGTTCATGATACCACTTTTATCTTGGTTATGACTATTGGCTGCAATATTCTTTTCTGCTTGGAAGATCCTTAACCAATTTGTCTCAAAGTGAAATTTTCTGCTTGGAATAATCTAGGGGGAAGATCTTTTCTGCTTTGGTCTGAAATTTTGAACTTATGCACCTTATGCAGTCTGATATTTACTCTGAAATTTTGAACTTTGGTCTTTGGATTTTGGCAGGAATGAAACTTATGGAATGTTTGATCATCCTCTTAATCTGACAGTGGTTGTATTTTGTTTTGCATTTTGAGGTGAGCACGGTTTTAATGAATTCTCAATGCTAATAATTATGTTGATTATACATGCACCTACCAGATCAACATGCTAGATAGAGCATCCAATGCATTTTGACACTATAAGGAAGAAGTTCATTCGAACAATTTGAGGTTAGTATGACTTTTATGACTAACACATCACAATGGTCCCCCAATTGAGCATTTGTTTGTCAAGATGCATTTCATGTGTTGATAAGTGAAGAAGTTAAGAGTAGAACTTCCACTTGATCTGAAGATGTAACTAGGAAAGTGCAAGGCAGGAGATGTCTGTCTTGATACAATTACAAATCAATCATGATGGGGTACATAATTTTATTGATTCTTATTTGGCGTGCTGACATAACATCAAAAAAGAGAGAAATGAGTATTTGGAGGATCATATGTTAGTTTTGAAGTAATTTGATTTTAAGAAGCAATGAAATAGTTTTGACGAGGACTTTCTTGATCTACATTCACTGGCTCTTTCGTAAACCAAATTTAAGAGTGGCTAAGTATCATTACTTTCTGATGTGAGGCTAAATCATATTTAAATGCAGCTAAATCATATATGGGATTGTGTTGCAAAAACTGAAAGGATGGGGTTTGTGATAAAGATGAATGAATGAATTATTTTTTGATGATTCTCGATGATTCTCGATCATCCTGTTGTTTCTAATGCAGGATAATTTGGAGTTTGATTTGTGTAAACAAAAACTTGAAGATTTATGCAGAAAAAGTGATAGATTACTCTAATGCTTTTTTGCAATTCCTTATAAGTTGAATGCAATATCGAAAGGCTATTTGATTCCCAATTTTTTTGGGTTTGTTCGAATTTTTCGAACATTACCATGGTTATGGAAAGGAGGTACAATTCAACTGCAATAGTGTTATGGGAAAGAGGTACAGTTCACCAGCTTCAGCCTGGTAATTATCATAGTTCTTTTAAGAAGCGATGTCTTGCATTGCTTTAGTGATATTTGCTGCTCACTTGGGGTGCTGCACATATAAGTTACAAGACTTGAACTTGCATTTCTTCATCACTTGACCTATTTGTGTTTACAACTTTGATAATCTGATATCACTTAATCTGTTTAAACCTTTTACTGATGTGGATGCAGAGTTTCGGGACATGGAGACTTCACATTGATATAAGATGACGGAAGGGGAGAAATGTCAGAAAATTCATAGGCTTCTTGCTCTGGTCAAGGAGCTCGGCAAGGATTTCATTTATTTCAAGGAGCTTGCCAGCATTTACTACTTCCACATCGATAAGTTTCAGGTTTTTATCATAGAAAGAGGATCTTCATGAACATCATTACCAATGATGTGAAAAATCTATGAATTAGTTGAAGATATACATTGCAAAATGTTAGGATATAGATATCAATAGTTCTTTTGAGTTGTTCTAACGATTAGGTGGGATTTTACGTCAATGGAGATTGATTTGGAGAGTTCTAAGTGTCAAATTTGTTTCTTTTTTCTAACTTCCCATACTGATATTAATGAATGGTTTGAACAGAATCAAAAGATGAGTTAGGATAAGAACAAGCTATATACTATAAATATTATGTAATACAAGTACTATGTTGCTACACTGGGAGCATGCCTTTAAATTTTACTCATATTATTGTGGTCAGGATATTAGCTCTTCCAATGCAGTGATTAGCTACGTATGACACAGTTACTCAAAGGAAATAAGTTTTATATATTTATTTATTTAAGCAAGTTTTCCTACACCATAATATCATCCCCATTAATGGTTACAAGCGAGGGGGACCCATCTTGGGTGCCACATCAAGGATGAGAGTATCCAGGCAACTTTGAATGTTCTTCATGCACATCAAGGTACTCTCACTCCAAAAGCTCAATGTTTTCTTTTAAAATCCATTTTCTTCCCAATTAGTATCTCAATCTTTGGTTTTGATTAGAATTAAGATGAAATTGAGGTAAATTTGTTATCTTTTTTGGTATTTTTGTCCTGCATTGTAAATTAAGTGGGGAATCTTAAACCTTACAGTGTTGTATGTCATTTTATTGCATAATCAGTCAATGTTCTGAATAAAAATAAGAGTTTCCTTAATGCTCTGCCGAATGTTTTGGTGACTATTAGTTTTCAGTTAGCTGTTAATAGTCTTACTGAGGGTTATATCTAACAGGCTCATAGCTAAAAGCGAGAATCACCTTTTTAGCCAGAACCTCTCCTGGTTGTATAATTGTGTTTCCTTATAAATGTTTCATTTCCAAGGATTATTCAAGAACTTTTTAAGCTTCTGTTGGGTGGTGTGTTTCGAAGAGGATTCAAATGAAGTGGACAATTAAGTGAACATTGTTTAGTTTCCAGTTCATGCTAGAGGTTAATTCCACATTGATTCCTGATCACTTATCCATTCCCTTTCCACTCATTCTCCTCTATCACATCCTATTATATGTATGATACTTACCCAAACAAATTTTGGATTGTTCGACATTGGTAGCAACCTGCTAGAGGGTCTAACAGTGTTGTACACATGGAAATACATATACCTTTCATCTACAAGCATGTCATAGATGATGTGTAGTGTAGTATGCCATGTGACAAAATCAGATCGTTTTGAAACTTATTTATTATTTCATACCATAGATGTGACCAAGGAAGATGGAAAACCAGATGTCACAGACAAAAAAATGTCTACAGACCGAACCTTTACCACAAATTCTTTAATTTCAACCTTTGAGTGCTCGGACACCTAAAGGAATTGATATAGTTATAATTGACTGAACCGATGTGCGCTTCATATGATTACGCTTTGGTGCATTCTGATTTGGGTGCCATGTATGGTTGTTACTTCTGGTAGGCTATGGGGCTGCTTGCTGTTGGAAAAACTTATGAGAATTCATCCTGTATCAAGAAAGCCTATGAGTTTCTTCTGTCCATGCAGTTGCCATCAGGGGGTTGGGGGGAGAGCTTTCATTCATGTCATGTCAAGGTAAACATCATCAATATTACAATGTCTCATTATGATATTGCAAGGTGCTGTTAAATTCACTCTTTTAACAACCATTTTATGAATTATCCCTGTGTGGCTTCTTAATTCCTGAATGTTGGTCTTTTTGAGGGGCAGTTTTTCTACATGTCAAATTCCTTTAAAAATGATTGGATATGATACTGGCAAGCTAAGATGATGAAATGTTGTGAACAATGTGAACATGATGAAATGTTGTATGATTAGATATGATACTGGCAAGCTGAGATATGATACTGGAAATTGGCTCTATGAAATGGATTTAAGCAACATGTATCAAACTTTATTGAACAGAAAATCTTTCATCCAATGAGATTATTGATGTGTCCACGCATTGGTTGCAACTATTGGTACTGTAAAGAGATGTAGTGTAATGTAAAGAGATTATTGATCACATATTTATATATTAGTGTGCAGTGCAATTTAAAGAGATGCACGAGTGGTTGCTACTGTTTGTAGCTAATGTTGATGTTTGAGTAAGGAGGATCTATTGTAGGAAGATATATGCCCATAAGGCAATTTATCTTGATTATACGTCTTGTTCATACCGTATATGGTACGTATTATTCTAGGTATAAAAGGATTTGTATTAATATACTTAGATAATATCCATAGACTTATAGTTAGGTCCTTACGTATCTAGATGAGATCTCGATTATGAGTAAGTAAGTGACCGAATAGAAACGTAAGTCTTAAACAGTTCGTGATCATAGATGTGTCGAGAACTGGATATCGACACATCGGATAGATCACTGTGTCTTCGTCTTGCCTTCGGGTAATGATGATCTCATAGTCATTCGACTTAGCGAAGTCGGAGACAAGACACAGGTGCTCATTAGAGAATGAGTTCACTGAACGACCAAGTTAGAGTTATTAAATGGTTAACGTTAATGATCTGTCTTTAATAACTCTAGGGTGATGATAGGTTAGTTGATCCTTAAGACCTGAAGTCATCTGTACCAACCTGTGAGCGGACGGTGTAGCTTAGACCCATGATCTAGCTTCGAAGACCAGTCCTGATGAAAGATCTTAGGTTGGGTTGCACCTGAAGCTCACAAGGTGAGTAAGTGACTAAGATGGGATTCGTCACTTCCATTAAAGGGAAGTTAGTGTTATAGGCTCAGTACGGTCTTTATGTTAATCCTCGGCCGGGGTACGTTGCAAGTAGTACAACGTGTATACAATAAAGACCGCCGTATACTGACCAAAGTTGTCTAATAGGGTTGACAGTAAACCATACCCTAGGCCAACAATAACACAGTCTTGACGAAGGGATTTTAGCTAACGGAATTCATCACTGACACGGCCAATGCAAACCCTATGACACTTTTGTCAAAGGGTCGATCACGTTATGATGACTCTGAAACAGGGACGACAGCTACTGCTCGTAGTGACCGTCGTCTAGGGGTTTCGAGCCCCAACTTGTAGTAAGGTCAGGCTGTAGGGTCTCACACCGAGTAGTGCTCGTCTCTTAGTAATAGGAATATAGAATAGAGAGAAATGTCATTTGATGATATTCACAAGTTAAGTTGTGAAAGTTAGTCGTATTAGCAATAGGGACACAACGTTGCATTAGATGCTAACTTTGACTAAACATGTTGTAAATTAGTTACAACGAATTTAGTAGGAACAAACTTGTTGGAAAAGGTTACCTGGATGACGGGATCGTCCCGGTCTAAACACAGGTTCAAACCGCGTCCAAATCGGAGCTCAAACGAGCCCAGAAACGCAGAAAGAGTTCAAGTGGAAGTGGGTTAGACCCACTGGGCCAAAAGGCCCATGTGCAAAGGCAAACGGGCGTGACCCGCTGCAGCAGCGGGCATGGCCCGCTGTGTGCAGCGGGCGGGCACCCGCTGCACAGCGGGCGTGGCCCGCTGTGTGCAGCGGGCGGGCACCCGCTGCACAGCGGGCGTGGCCCGCTGTGTGCAGCGGGCGGGCACCCGCTGCACAGCGGGCGTGGCCCGCTGCACAGCGGGCCAGCGCCCGCTGATGCAGCGGGCACGGCCCGCTGCACGCAGCGGGCCAGCACCCGCTGTTGCAGCGGGCACGGCCCGCTGCAGCAGCGGGCGCCCGCCCGCTACAGCAGCGGGCGGGCGGCCCGCCCTTGCCCCCTTGGGCGAGCGCGCCCGCTAAGTCTAGCGGGCGCGCCCACAACTTAAGTCAAATTAGGGTTTTTGTAAACCCTAATGACGGCTACGAATTTTGTGTAAATTGCTAAACTTTGAGCAATTGTTTGAGAGGTCAAACGAAGTCGAAATTCGTCACCGTCAGTTCCTACGCGTTCACCATTCCAAGCTTTTCTGATTGATAGCTTGTTTGGTGTCTGAAGTTTAGTATGCGAGGAGAATTAATTAGTTAAAGTTTGACTTTGTGAAAGGCTAACTTTAAAATTGAAATTAAGCCAAATGGCTTAATTGAATTTTCTCTTCATGTGGATTGTCCCACATTGCCCGCAACGAGAGTGTGAGTGCTCACTCCCTATATAAATAGGGGTGCACTCTCCTCGTTGAAAAACACACCAGTCAACGATCGAGTAGCTCCAGATTTTTGAGCAAGCTCGATCGGCGACTAAATCTCTCTCTCTAATTTTCCTATTCTCCGGAGTAGTCCTAGCACGACTACGAAGGGGGTTTGGATCTGATCCGGACGTCTAAGACGCGGGTTCTTCTCAAGTGAAACTTTCTACCGCGTGTGATCGGCTCGGAGGCGAAAGCGGCTCGGGCGGATCGGTGCGAGGGTGCGAGGCGGCTCCGGGAGATCGGGTCAACGCGGCTCGGCTACGAGGAGCTTCTCAAGACGGTGCGGTACATCTTGCCTGCTCCAGGGCCAAGATTCCGGGTATGTGGTTAAGCGTTTTTTAGCGTAATTTTTAATTAGTCGCTTAGTATAGATCCTTCTTGGGGTGGTCAGACCCACTCCAAGTCGGCATAGATCGGGCTAGGTTCTGGCTCCCCAGAGCCTAGCTAAATAGTTTAGCTAGTGTAGAAATACGATTTCTGTTTTTTCCGCTGCGATTTTGTGCCTCCGTGGTCCGTCCGACTTAGGACGGATACGGATCCGAGCTCTGGGGGTCCGCCAAAACCCCAACAGTGGTATCAGAGCCACGGTTATGCTATAGATCTACTATAGCGACTTTTAAATAGTTAAAATGCTTAGCCTGCATGTTCAAAACCTTTTAGCTTTATGTTAAATTAGTTTTGAAAATATTTTGTGTTTCAAAAATTAATTTGTTGCAACACGGAAAATTATTTTTGGGACAAAATTATTTTTATGCGATAAATCTAAAGGTAGTCTCTTTTATTTTAAATACTTTATTAAATTTTTATGAGACATTAAAAATTTTAAAAGAGTATTTAATGTTTATGTAATCTTTAGAAAAATTTTATTTTTGAAATTTAAGAATTTTTCTTTAGTTACATAAAGTTAGAAATCTTTTAAAACTTTATTTGAAAGCTTCTAAGTGATTTCTAAAATTTTTAAAAAGAGTTTTAAAATTATTTTAAATATATGTAAGTATAGAAATGATTTTATTTCATGAGATGAAGCATAAATTATTTTCTTTTTGTTACATATAGGTTTCTAAAATTATTTTGTGACATTTTAATTTTAGAAGTAAGGTTAATATTTTTTAAGGCCTAGGTTTAAAATTATTAGATAATTTTGAACGACCTAGTTTTATGCGATAAAATTTTATGAAGACTTTAAAATTTTTTAATCTTTGATTTTAAGTGTTAAAAATTAGATTTGCATGTTTGTATTATATAGATAATTTTTTAAACTTGCAAATACCTTTTATATGTCACTAAAAATGAAACTTTCTTTTATGCGGATAAAGTTAGTTTTCATTTCATGTTGTATAACGTATACACAAACCTTGTTAGGTTAGCCATTAAAACATGATAGTGACATGTTATGTTTAATAAAACAAAACAACATTGAACCTAATACCTGATTAGAGTAGTCCCCTTGTTTGTAAATCATTTCATTAAATCGTTTAAATAATGATTTTCATAAAAGACAAAATGTTGAATTGTTTTATTAAAATCCTAATAAGATTGGGGTAGTAAGTTGAACGTAGAACCTTATAGTTGATAAGGACTTAATAAAAGATGTTCAACCAATCCAAAAATTTTTGAATTTTTAGGATCCACTAGTTGATAAGGATTAACTAGTTCTTTTAATTAAAAGCCATTTAGTTGTTTGGAAAACATAAGATTGATGACAACTCCTTCAATGGATCATGATGTCGGTCAATGTGCTTGGCTAAAGTTTTTGGACCAACCTAGCTAGACTGGGTAACAAGTGGTCCTGGCTTAGTCAATTCCCTGGCCGCGTCCGCTGGACCGCAAGGAGTCGATTCATGACTATGTAAGTCCATCGACTATACCTAAGTCAATACGATAATAATCTTGTTCAAGATAAATCGTAGCCCTCCTTGTTTTAGGAGTTGGCAACTGTAAGAAACATGTTCCGGTTGTTGAGCTACACTCAAGCCGTGACATGTCAATCTTATAGAAACCGATTTCTTGATTGACATCTTAACCTGACTGAAACCATTGTCTCATCCCTCGAGCTTCGGCGTAAGTCTAACCAAGAATGTAGTCTAAGACCTGACCCAAACCGGCGCGTCGTGCATACACCGAGCAAAGGGGCAAGTCAGGCTAGACACGAAAACAAGGGTCCGACTAGGCTAGCCATTGTGATCCGGTTGAGCACACTCATGATCACAAATGACTAGGGGTAATAAAAATCGATAGGGAATCATAGTAAATATGATTGACGACGAGTTCGTCTACCGACTGCAGAGTCGGACAACTTGTTGAGATACACTCAAGGTTGTCAGACTCAGGGTAGTCGGATCCCTCTCTCACAAATATTATTTTATAATAAATTGTATATTATTATGGCTTTAAATAAATTTAGTGGGAGAATATAGTTTTATTAAAACCATTAAAACTATACTACGAACATTTACTAACTATAGTATCTATAAAATACAGAATGGATTCGGGACTTAGATACATGGTTGAGAAGAACGTGCTGGATGGAACGAACTACAAAGACTGGCTTAGGAACATCAAGTTGGTCCTTTCCCTAGCCGGAATAGGATACGTACTGTTCGAAGACGCTCCAGATAAGCCCGATGAAGATTCGACCCACGAGGAAAAGGAAGCCTACAAATTGTACCAGAGGGATGCAGAGAAGGCCAGGTGCCTTACTCTGGCTTCGATGACCAACGAGTTGCAGAGGAAGCATGAACATATGGATGTTCAAAGCATGCTCCTCAACGCACAAGAGTTGTATGGCAAGCGATCAAGAGCTGCCAAGTTCGAGGCCACTAGCAACCTCTGGGGCACCAAGATGGGGACGAAACCCGTACAAGATCATGTTATCAAGATGATCGGGTACGTGGAGGACGCCGCCCAGTTAGGATTTGTCCTGGACAATGAGATGTCCACGGACATTATCCTAAAGTCTTTGACTCCCGATTTCAAGCCTTTTATAACTGGCTTTATAATGAACAGCCTTGAGACGGATCTTCCGGGTCTCCTCAATATGCTCCGGCAGTTTGAGGAGATTCATAAGAAGCCGGCTGCACTGGTTGTTGGCTCTGATACTTCCGACCAGCCGAAAGGCAACGGAAAGAAGAGGCAGGTCCCACAACCTGCGAAGGCTAAGAATGGGAAGAAGAAGAACAAAGGGGCCCCGTCGAAATCTGAGTGCTTCCATTGCCACAAGATTGGCCACTGGAAGAGGAACTGCAAGATCTATCTTGTAGAGAAGAAGAAGGGGCATACTGATGTCTCTACCTCATGTACAAATTAAAATTCAATTAAATGCAATTATTTCCATTCATATAGTATGAGATACTTATAGACATCTGTGTACTGTATACAGGTGGCTGATAAGAACTAGAGATTGGAGAAGTACGGAGATCGGTCGGCAATCAAAGCAACAGTTGCTGCTGGGACCGCTCAAAGACTTCTGGAGACGATGATCGTGATGGAGATGATATTTTTCTTATTTGAATAAAATGTATCATCTTTAAGGATCGAAAACAATGAATGAGTGCTTTGCACTCAAGGTTTATTTTGATAAACAAATTAAGGTTCCTTTTATGAACCCGTTGTTTTGGAATGGATGTCTCATATGTTGCAATTGAAATTGAATTGGCTTAAAATTCTTTGGATGTGGCTTTTCTGTGATGGTTGCGTATATTTTCGAATAATGGTGTATTGCTTCGATAATATTGATTTTGGAGCTGACTAAATGCTAGAAGTCAATCAGTAGTTAAGTGTAAGTTCCAGGGGACGTATTAATTGTGTGCGATCACAATAATACGCAAATCAAGATTAACTCGTGATTATCTGCATTTAGTCATTAAAAGAGTTAATACTAAATGTGGTTAAAGGAATTTGTACAGTGTAGAACGTTTTGATCGAACAAGTCAATGTCAAGATTCCTTAAAATGATCTTGACTTGACTCATTCGTCAAACCAAATCTGACACTTGTACATTCCATCTAAGGCACTTACCAAATGGTTATTTTACTCATAAATCTAAATATGATTTAGATATTATGTTGAAGAAATTTGACCAGGTAATTCTTAAAGTCAGTGGGAGCGTATTAATATACTTAGTTCCGTTTTTCGGACTAAGTAAAAAGGATTTTTCACTTTAATGAATCTTCTATATAAATCATTAAGTCAAAATTGTTTTGATTTAATAGTATATATATAGAGACTTAGGGTGTCAAATATGTACTTGACATATTGACACAATAAAGTGGAGTGAGCTAGAACTGACTTACGAAAATGTTAGACCCCACATCTAAATCGTATAAGCTAACTGTTAGCTATACAAGGTTAGGAAAATTGATCCAGATCATTTTTCCAAAGGATCAACGCTGTGTGATCAAGAGATGTAATTTCAATCCATTAAAATTCGTTGTAGATACTTATTAGTAGAACCATTCTTAGGTTTGTCATATCAAATGTCAAAGTGACTGATATGCTATAACGGTATGAGATACCGAGATAAATAGCCTAAGTGCAAGTGGGAGATGTAGGAAGATATATGCCCATAAGGCAATTTATCTTGATTATACGTCTTGTTCATACCGTATATGGTACGTATTATTCTAGGTATAAAAGGATTTGTATTAATATACTTAGATAATATCCATAGACTTATAGTTAGGTCCTTACGTATCTAGATGAGATCTCGATTATGAGTAAGTAAGTGACCGAACAGAAACGTAAGTCTTAAACGGTTCGTGATCATAGATGTGTCGAGAACTGGATATCGACACATCGGATAGATCACTGTGTCTTCGTCTTGCCTTCGGGTAATGATGATCTCATAGTCATTCGACTTAGCGAAGTCGGAGACAAGACACAGGTGCTCATTAGAGAATGAGTTCACTGAACGACCAAGTTAGAGTTATTAAATGGTTAACGTTAATGATCTGTCTTTAATAACTCTAGGGTGATGATAGGTTAGTTGATCCTTAAGACCTGAAGTCATCTGTACCAACCTGTGAGCGGACGGTGTAGCTTAGACCCATGATCTAGCTTCGAAGACCAGTCCTGATGAAAGATCTTAGGTTGGGTTGCACCTGAAGCTCACAAGGTGAGTAAGTGACTAAGATGGGATTCGTCACTTCCATTAAAGGGAAGTTAGTGTTATAGGCTCAGTACGGTCTTTATGTTAATCCTCGGCCGGGGTACGTTGCAAGTAGTACAACGTGTATACAATAAAGACCGCCGTATACTGACCAAAGTTGTCTAATAGGGTTGACAGTAAACCATACCCTAGGCCAACAATAACACAGTCTTGACGAAGGGATTTTAGCTAACGGAATTCATCACTGATACGGCCAATGCAAACCCTATGACACTTTTGTCAAAGGGTCGATCACATTATGATGACTCTGAAACAGGGACGACAGCTACTGCTCGTAGTGACCGTCGTCTAGGGGTTTCGAGCCCCAACTTGTAGTAAGGTCAAGCTGTAGGGTCTCACACCGAGTAGTGCTCGTCTCTTAGTAATAGGAATATAGAATAGAGAGAAATGTCATTTGATGATATTCACAAGTTAAGTTGTGAAAGTTAGTCGCATTAGCAATAGGGACACAACGTTGCATTAGATGCTAACTTTGACTAAACATGTTGTAAATTAGTTACAACGAATTTAGTAGGAACAAAGTTGTTGAAAAAGGTTACCTGGATGACGGGATCGTCCCAGTCTAAACACAGGTTCAAACCGCGTCCAAATCGGAGCTCAAACGAGCCCAGAAACGCAGAAAGAGTTCAAGGGGAAGTGGGTTAGACCCACTGGGCCAAAAGGCCCATGTGCAAAGGCAAACGGGCGTGACCCGCTGTAGCAGCGGGCATGGCCCGCTGTGTGCAGCGGGCGGGAACCCGCTGCACAGCGGGCGTGGCCCGCTGCACAGCGCGCCCGCGCCCGCTGATGCAGCGGGCCAGCACCCGCTGCAAGCGGGCGCGGCCCGCTGCTACAGCGGGCCAGCGCCCGCTGCAGCAGCGGGCAGGCGGCCCACCCTTGCCCCCTTGGGCGGGCGCGCCCGCTAAGTCTAGCGGGCGCGCCCGCAACTTAAGTCAAATTAGGGTTTTTGTAAACCCTAATGACGGCTACGAATTTTGTGTAAATTGCTAAACTTTGAGCAATTGTTTGAGGGGTCAAACGAAGTCGAAATTCGTCACCGTCAGTTCCTACGCGTTCACCATTCCAAGATTTTCTGATTGATAGCTTGTTTGGTGTCTGAAGTTTAGTATGCGAGGAGAATTAATTAGTTAAAGTTTGACTTTGTGAAAGGCTAACTTTAAAATTGAAATTAAGCCAAATGGCTTAATTGAATTTTCTCTTCATGTGGATTGTCCCACATTGCCCGCAACGAGAGTGTGAGTGCTCACTCCCTATATAAATAGGGGTGCACTCTCCTCGTTGAAAAACACACCAGTCAACGATCGAGTAGCTCCAGATTTTTGAGCAAGCTCGATCGGCGACTAAATCTCTCTCTCTAATTTTCCTATTCTCCGGAGTAGTCCTAGCACGACTACGAAGGGGGTTTGGATCTGATCCGGACGTCTAAGACGCGGGTTCTTCTCAAGTGAAACTTTCTACCGCGTGTGATCGGCTCGGAGGCGAAAGCGGCTCGGGCGGATCGGTGCGAGGGTGCGAGGCGGCTCAGGGAGATCGGGTCAACGCGGCTCGGCTACGATGAGCTTCTCAAGACAGTGCGGTACATCTTGCCTGCTCCAGGGCCAAGATTCCGGGTATGTGGTTAAGCGTTTTTAGCGTAATTTTTAATTAGTCGCTTAGTATAGATCCTTCTTGGGGTGGTCAGACCCACTCCAAGTCGGCATAGATCGGGCTAGGTTCTGGCTCCCCAGAGCCTAGCTAAATAGTTTAGCTAGTGTAGAAATACGATTTCTGTTTTTTCCGCTGCGCTTTTGTGCCTCCGTGGTCCGTCCGACTTAGGACGGATACGGATCCGAGCTCTGGGGGTCCGCCAAAACCCCAACATCTATTTCTTGATTGAGAACCTGCAAAGAGAGACAAAATAAAATACATATATTTTCTTCATTGAGAATTACAGGATTAACCAAAGATACATAATTTCTTATCATAAAAAAGAACAGAAGAATTCAGACTAAAACTATACTATTACCATTGGCCAAGCTATATGTGCAATGATATGTATAGAATTCAAACAAATTATATATAGATTCTTCAACAAAATTTTTTATACCTGTATAGAATCCTTACATAAGCTTACAAAATTGTTCTACTAATAAATATCAACATATTCAACCAATTCTTCAACAACATATTACAAAAACTATCAAAAAATTCAACATGACAGCCAAGTATTCAGAAATTGTTGCTTCAAGCTTCACTTCCAGAAATTGAATCCATTTGTTCCAGCAAGTAACAGCCAGTATCAGCTTCATTTCCAGCAAATATCAGTCGGGTCCTTACAAATTTTGTTCCATCAAGCTTCATTTGTTCCATGTATCAGCCAGTATCAACTTCATTTCTAGCTTCATTTGTTGCTTCATACATTATCAGCCTCCATCAAGTATCAGTAACCAACATGCAAAAAACACACATTATCGAAATTGAAGCAAGATTCATAGTATACTACACTGTTTTTGTGTAGCATAGATTCATTTGTTCAAATACTTTAAGGATGATTGATATACAAGTGTAGGAAACAGATCAATTGCTAGAAAAATTGAGAGACCACAAAGATTGAGAACACTTGGCATAAATTATGATAATGCACATACCTGGATAATCCTGTCATCTCTATCACAAAAAAGAAAAAGTTACCTACATTCTCTAATTGCAACAAGTTTACTTAAAAATATAGGATGCTACAATACGCTGTTAAAAGATTTTAGTAAGCTTCAAATTCATGCATTTTTTTCTCGAATAGTTTCTAAAAGCTTACATTCATAGGGCAGAGCACTAATCTTATTAGTCTCCAGTCAAAAAGAAACTTTTTTATACTTGGATGAGGAATAGCAAAGTGATTCATTGGTGCAACAGAGCAGACGTGATCTGCTTTGAGATCCCGAGCTGCAAGATGGCAAGGCGGTCAATAACGACACAGTTGCAACCAACGCGCCAACAAAAAATAGAAAATCAAATTTAGAATCCTTAAGCAAGTCGCAAAAAATCACTGTATTAAAGAATCAAGTTCTTACAATAATGAATTAAGAGTTTACAATTATAACTTGGTCACCTCTAGCATCGCTAACAAGGCTATTTATTGAATAACATGTGAAATACTTGCATATGCAGGAGACGGGCACTGTATCAAAGACTCAAGATCCTACAATATTGAAGATGTAAAAATTACTCTTTATAAGATTACAATATTTTATGTGTTATACTGAACTCAAGGCGACAAGTAAAGAAAATGATTTCAAATGTACATAAAACAAACAATCAGACTTAAGCTTTAGAAGTTCAAGAAATATACATAACCTTATTATTAAAATCATGCAATCTGCAAGTGAAATTATACATGTGAAATCCATCAACAGTAACTAATGGAACAAAAACTCAATCCATATTTGTAATTTATACATGTTCGTTGCCAGAATTTATGTAATTTGTATGCAATCATATTGATTCATGTATAGCACCTTTTTGATATTGTACCCTTCTAGAATTACAAGTGAGTCTGGTATGACAAATCTAGCTTTTCCTTACATAAAGGTACTGATACTAACTTTAGATTATTTTGATTCCCAAATGGAGATTATTAATATATTTTAGCTTCTTATGGCAGATGGCAGATGTTTGGAGGAAGGAGCAGAGAATTTGTTTGAAGCATGTGCAGTTATTAGGTACGAGTGAGGCATCATCTGTTGAAAGACAAATCCATAGAAGAATATGATCAGCAGCATCATACGCAACAACAGCATGAAGATGATGGTAGCAATAGTGACACAAACTCCAGCGAGGGCTGAGGATCATTCGGGAGGGCTACTTCTACCAGCGAGGGTTGAGGATCATTCAGGGGTGCCTGGCCTTTGTTTTGGACTGAGGATATGGATCGGGCCAATATGTTCTTTGTCCCAATCTCCTGCCACAAAATGAGAGGAAATGTACTAAAAATATTTTGTTTTAGTTCTCGACATTAAAGTTGAATTTAATTGGTAAACAAATATTATAGGAATACTGTTACACAGTTTGCCATTCAAATTATTGCTGGGTTTTATTAAATCCCAGAGGCTCCATCAATGTAAGTTCATTTCTCTTCTAATCTATCTCTGGCTTGGGTTTCGTTAACATTCAACTCCATCGCAATTTTGCTTCTGTGTTGCTTTGTTGAGATCACACTATAAAAGCGCCATCCTCTCACTTGGATGTTCCAGGATTTTAGAAATGCAAATGCATGTTCCAGGGTTTCAAATAGCTTAGAAATTTCTCATGATGGTTCAAGTTTCATGGTCCAAGTAAAACATCCAAGTGAGAGGTTTTAGTTAACATCCAATTAGGGGTTGATCTCAGCTTTAAAATTGGTTCATTTTGATGTTAGTCAGCAAAATCAGGATCACAAATACAATTTTTCATTTTGATATTTTAGTTAACATGATCAGGATCACAAATACATATACTCTGTGATGAGAGAATATTATGTTTGATAATTAGAATGTATCAACTATTGGCAATCCATCAACAATGTGCCGCATACATAAATCTGTCTTTCAATACATTGTACTAAAACCCATGCCCACGCCGGAGGTGCCCGTACCTCCGGCACTAAATTTTTTACGCTAATTTGTTATTTCACGCCGAAGGCGACCGCGTCGAATTTGTTGTTCTACGCTAATTTGTTGTTTCACGCTAATTTGTTGTTCCACGCCGAAGGCACCCGTGCTGAATTTGTTGTTCCGCGCCGAAGACGCCCGTGCCGCTAAATATTTTTATACTATTTTGTTGTTCTTTTAAATTTTGTCTGTGGAAATAATTTTTTGGGGAACAAATATTTCGGGGGATCTTAAATGAATCGTGCCGCACAGAATTTGTTGTTCTACACTAATTTGTTATTCTACACTAATTTGTTGTTCGGCGCCGAAGGCGCACGCACCAAATTTGTTGTTCCGTGTCGAAGGCGACCGCGCCGAATTTGTTGTTCCGCACCGGAGGCGTCCACGCCGAATACGTCCGTGCTGCTAAATATTTTTACACTAATTTGATGTTTTTAAATTTTGGCGGTGGAAATAATTTTTTTGGGAACAAAGATTTCGCGGGGGAAAAAATCTTAAATGAACCGTGCCCGCGGGCACGGGTTATGACTAGTATATATATATAGGGCAATCTTCGGTTGCGAAAAAACCCGTGCGAAAGCCCGTGCGAAAATTTTTTTAAATTTTTTTGAAAAAAAAATTTTCAAAGTTTTTTTTGATGTTTAATCCATACAAATATATACCCCAGGGAAAATAATGGGTGAACCCGTTGGGCATTAGAGCACCCATCCACCCGTTACAAATTTAACGGTCTCAAAACGTGCGAATTTGATGAAATGCCTTGATCGAAGGCCAAATGACATTATTTCTCAACCATTATTTTTTGAGGGGGGTATAACAACATATAATGAGGGTGGAAAAAAGAATTTTTGAAAAAAAAATTTCAAAAAAAAGATAAAAACATTTTCGCACGGTGCGAAATGTTCTCATTTGAAAATTTTCCTATATATATATATATATATATATATATATATATATATATATATATATATATATATATATATATATATATATATATGGCAATCTTCGGGTGCGAAAAACCCTGTGCGAAATCTTTTTTTTTTATTTTTTTGAAATTTTTTTTTCAAAAATTCGTTTTTTGATGTTTAATCCATACAATTATATACCCCAGGGAAAATAATGGGTGAACCTGTTGGGCATTAGAGCACACATCCACCCGTTACAAATTTAACGGTCTCAAAACGTGCGAATTTGATGAAATGCCTTGATCGAAGGCCAAATGACATTATTTCTCAACAATTATTTTTTGAGGGGGGTATAACAACATATAATGAGGGTGGAAAAAAGAATTTTTGAAAAAAAAATTTCTAAAAAAAACTAAAAACATTTTCGCACGGTGCGAAATGTTCTCACATGAAGATTTACCTATATATATATATATATATATATATATATATATATATATATATATATATATATATATATATATATATATATATATATATATATATATATATATATATATATATATAAACCACTCATCATCAACCTTTCTACAACACCATTCGATTGAGGATCACCAGGCGTAGTGTAATGCCTCATAATACCATGTGATCTACAGAAATCCTTGAATACTCTCGTTTTGTATTTCCACCGTTATCTGACCTCAAGATCTTGACGGATTTTCCAAACTTCTTCTCAACAAAGGCTTTCCAAGTCTTAAACTTCTCGAAGACCCGATCCTTTGACTTCATTAAGTAGATCCAAACTTTTCTTGAGTAGTCATCGATAAAGCACATGAAATACTTTTCTCCACAAGTGGTGGATATAGATGTTGGCCCCCATATGTCTGAATGCACGTAATCAAGCGACCCCTTGTTGATGTGTTCTGCAGTCCCAAACTGTGACTTCGTCAGCTTGCCTTCTACAGAGTTCTCACAGAACTCCAATCTCTCATTCCTGGCTATAATCAACGTCCTCTTATGAAGCACATCAAGCGACTTCTCGCTCAAGTGTCCAAGAAGATGCCACATCTTGGCCGACTTTTCACCAGTCGAGCCCTGAGAGATACTGGCTTCACCCTCCACGGGGTGCTCATACAACGCATATATATTCTGTATCCTTCTGCCTTTTATAATGATCAGAGATTCTTTTGGCACTTTCAGTAAGTCGCCTTCAATGACTATCATGCATCCCAATCCAACCGTAGCTCTAATAAAAATCAAACTTTTCTTCAAGTATGGCACATGATGAACTTCTGTCAAGGTTCAGATAACTACATCGTACATATTGATTCTCACTTCTCTAACTCCCACTGTTTTACAATCCATATTATTACCAATCAGCACGTTTTCGCCTTCTCTAGGACAATATGAACTGAACCAGCTTCTATGTGGCATCATATGGAAGGAGAATCCTGAATCCAAGATCCATGAGATCACAAGATCTCCAGATGTTGTTGCAATTAGACTTTCTTCATCATTACTAATGTTGTTACTGTAACGGCCTGTTTTCATCAACACAACTATTTACGTATTTAACCTATTTTCAAATTTTTTCGTCAGGAGTTTTAAGATTTCAAAAATTTCTTATAAAAATATTTTGAAGTATCAGACTAGTTATGAAGTATTTTAGTAAGTTCAGGTTTAATCAAATACCTCTAATAATTTGATAAAAAATTCATTTTTTCAATTATTACTGTTTTGGCTTAAAGAATTAATTTTCTAAACAAACAATATCAAAACATTTTCAAACTTCTATGGTAACATTCTATGATCATTTAGGTCTTTCCACATTAATTTCGTAATTTTCTGAAGTCAAATCAATAGAGAACCCGCAAACCCGCTTCCTAAACATTTTGGGCCAAAACCAGTATCTCCGTAGCTCAAACCCTGAAACGGACTTCGTATTCATGATCCTCATGACGATACGAACATGTGGGTATGTTTTCGTAATTTTTTGGACACGTTTGGTCTCAGGGGCAAAATGTAATTTCGTGTTATTAATTACTTTACGTATTTACAGATTACTTTTTACTTAATTACCCTAAACTAATCACCTACCTAACCTACCCTGAACTAGCAGCCCACGAGGATCACCTTCTAGCATTTTTTCCACACCCAGCATTTTTTTCCACAACCCTTACCTATCACAACTAAACATTAATTATAGTAATTAATACCTTATAATTATACTATTATATACGTAACCCTATAAATAACTCCTATCTTTCTCTCTTCCTCACACACCCAGGCTTATTAAGCCGTAACCCTCTCAAATTGTAAACCAAGCTCCTCCCTCGTCTCTCTCTCCCGTAACCCATTCACTTTGTTTCTCTCTCTCTCAGACTCTCCCTTCCACCCCCCTCTCTCAAACACCCACACACACAAGGGATCTTTCTCTCCCTGTATCAAACCAACCCCTCTTCCTCACTCAGCTAACCCAACTCCTCTCTCATTTTGTTCAAACTCAACCCACGCAGCCGGGCAAACCCACACACGCGCAATTACTCTCTCTCTCTCTCTCTCTCTCTCTCTCTCTCTCTCTCTCTCTCTCTCTCTC
Source organism: Scilla litardierei (assembly GCA_030789695.1). Taxonomy (NCBI): domain Eukaryota; kingdom Viridiplantae; phylum Streptophyta; class Magnoliopsida; order Asparagales; family Asparagaceae; genus Scilla; species Scilla litardierei. The sequence goes on from CM061133.1 coordinate 349,444,231, forward strand.
TCTCTCTCTCTCTCTCTCTCTTATTTCTCCCCTTCGAAATCAACCCAGCCCATTAGAAGCACCCTCTACCCAAGCAAGCCCCTCCCTTGTTATCTCGTTCTCCTCCCACGGCCATTCCCTAGCCCCGACCTCGACCGCCGCAAGGCTTCTCATCGCCGTACTCCGACCCACCGCTCGTCATGAGCCCATCCTACGGCAACACCCTCCGACTAGCGCCTAGTCTTCGCCTCCTTCGATGCATTGCCCCTCCACCGAAAGCCCGCGTCTTCGACCGCCATCTCCGTTGCTCACAGTTAATCCGTAGGCCCGCAGCAGCACACCAGACATCCCTGCTCCTCTCTCTCGCCCACGCCGTCCGCCTTCTCCATGCTCGAACTCTGCCCACTCATCCGCCACATCTCCGAGAGCCCGAGGCCCCTCCGTCCTCGCTTTCGAAGAGCTCTCGCCCCGACGCCCTGCAAACCTACGATGCTCCCTCCTCCTCACCTTCGAAACACCGCCACTCGAGCTTCCCCCCAAGCTCCGACGATGCTCCGTTGCTTCGCCTCCCGATGCTCCCCTCCGACCACCGCCCGGAGTGTCGCCCTGAGCTCCCGCCGTCGTCGACAGAGCCCCACCACTCCCACGCCCTTCACCACCATGTCCTCAAAGCAGACACACACCGCTCCGCCGTTGTTCCGCTGCCGACGCTCCACTGGCGCCCCTGGCGTCGCCTTACCCCCGGCTGTCCGCCTCCCCCCAAGCCTCGCCGGCGACGTCGAGAAACCCTCGACAGATGCCCTCTGCATGCGCAACGAAGGTAAGTGTAAACGTATATTTGCGTATACGAATCCGTATATACGGTATAAATATGCGTATATATATATTTATAAATGGATTTATTGATCAAAAATTGATAATAAATAATATAAGGGTCAGAAAAATGTGAGGCCAGTTCTAGAAAATCAGAATTGACGTTCTGGACCCAATGACGCTAGTTTCGTCTCAATCAGACGCTTATTTTTTCTAGAATAAATTTTTAAGCCAAAAACTTAAATACGTAAATTCCTTTTAAAAACATGTAACTTGTTATTTTCACGTAAACTGCTACGTAAAAAAATATGTTATAGTACTAGTTAATACGGTCGTTTTGATTACTTGTTGGAAGAATTCCGACGTATGGTTTGCCCTAGAGAAATCTTTGAAGAATATAATGAAAAATCGTTTTCTCATTTTAGTTAGTTTTAATTGATTTTAAGCTTTTAAAAATTATGAAAAATACCTAGGAGCTTTAGAAAAATATTTTCTTCCTACAAGAAATTATTTTACTCCCATCTAGCCCATCTAAAAATATTTAGTACGTATTTTGACGAGTTCTAAGCTACTATAAAAATACAAACACGTTAAGAAAAATAGATAGAAAATAGTATACTCTTTAACCTGCCATTTCTTGTATTTGCAGGTACCAATCCTCGTGCACCAACTCCTCTAGCTCCAACCTCGCCTTGCCACGACCAGCTCGAATTTGGTAAGTCACGACGAATTCTAAAATTAGAAAATTAGTTAGTGTCCCCGTATGAACTTAGGAACACACATATAGCCTCAGAACGGCTACTTGACTCGAACTGAACTAGAGACCCAAACTAACAGGAAAGTAATCAACTACAGATTATTTTGCCAACTTTCAACTTTGGTGGTTGTAGCACACAATTATCAACTTGGGTAAATTGTGTGCTTGGACTTGTCTGTATCCTCACTTCGCTTGGCCAGCTTGCTTTGAACAGAGTTTCTAACTCTCTGGTTTTCAATAAGAAAGTCAACCAGTTGTCTTGGTTTGACTAGCATCATGCGGAACATCATATGGAATATCTTGTGGAACATCCCGTATAAAACATGTACATAGAACACTTAACACATCACTGGGGTTTTTGGGGTAACTCATAGTTTGAGAAAGTGCGGGAGTGACTAGAGTTCAATCTTCCCGTCCCACTGCCTGTGTTTCGGCATCCCGTCCCACTGCTTGAGTTTCGGAAAAATACATGTACCGTGCCTGTGTTTCGGCATTCGTCTGGGTCGCGCCCAGGCAAGAGATGAAATCAATGGTCACATATTGTACTCTCCGACTTGAGTCACGTAGTGTAGTTACTTTTGCACAGTCACTTTTACTTTACGCATTATAGTCACTTTTACTTTACGCATTACAGTCACCTTTACTTTACACGTTCCATGCACGTTACTTACCACACTTGTGTAGTCATAGTACTTTACTTGTCGCACTTTTAGCTACATCTGTAGTATGTTTCAATTGCCTAGCCTGCTTTACACATGCACTACCACAGTACATCGGTTCTCTCCTTTCAGTTCAGTTTGCCTTTACTTTTCAGTTGTGTACAGTTGTTGCTCAGTAATTTACTTTTCACTCTGGTCTGCTTGTACATAGTTACTTTTGTCATACTTATGCACTTCTTCTTTTCTATATTTTGAATTGTTTTGACTTACCTACGGTTCCATCTCTGTGGCACCGCAGACGATGTACATACGGAGGTAGATGCTCTTGAGTTGATAGCGCCAGAATTCAACCCTGAGACCACAGCTTTCAGAGTTATTTGCACTTATGTACTTCCTTTCCTTTATGTATATTTGTTGAAACATTTTGTATAGTGTGGATTGTAATAATTGGACACTATTTGGGTATTTTTGTACATCTCTGTATCGTGGCTATTTTGGTTTCACTGGTAACCTGCAGGACTTGCGTAAATATCAAATAAGTAACGGGCCCCCGAGAGCGGTTCGTTACAGGTATGGTGGCCCACGCGGGTCCGCGCTAACTATCTCGTGAACAATATAGCAAGTTCAGGATGTACTATATAAAATACTCAAATTGAACTCTCTAGTACAGAACGCCTCGAGTTTTCACCTGTACAGGACGTATAGATGAAGTGTCCTTATTACCCATCTTCTTTGGCTATCATTCACTTCTTTGAACCCTTGAACTCTTGTTCCATCCTCTGAGTGTATCTTTATACACTCTTCTTCTAGAGTGACCTTCGATAGTGGAAACCATTCATTCACTTCATCATCATCTTCTCCTTTGAACTCTTAACCCTTGTCTAGAAACTCGTGCTCCATTCTTTGGAGTTACTTTTGCTAATAACCTCATTCGTTGGTAATCCAAGTTATCTTCGATACGAATGAAACCGTATAGTTGATAAAGACTTAATAAAAAATCATTAACAAAACCTAAAATTTTGAATTTTTAGGATTCAACTAGTTGATAGGATTAATTAGTTGTAATAAAAGCCTTTTTGTTGATGGCACGCATATAAATGATAAGCTTCCTTCAATGGACCATGATCCGATCAATGTTCTTGGCTAAGTTTATTGGATCACCCTAGCTAGACTGGGGGTAAGTGATTTTGGCTTAGTCACTTCCTTGACCGTGTCCGCTGGACCGCAGGACGTGAATCATGATTATGTAACGCCATCGATCTTCATCACTATCACCCTTCCTTTAGCTTGATGACCTTTCGATTGACCTTCTTAGAATCTTTCTATTTTTAATACGCTTGAACTCTAGCTATGTCTATTTAATGGAGGGTAGCGTTCGACTTTTCGATCACCAGAAGTTTGAGTTCGACAACGGAAGAGAATCGAAGGACGCTCAGAAGTATTGGAGGATGGTGCTAAAGAAATTGATACGAACCAAACCGAAACGTGCAAGCGTGGTCAGTTACTTCTTCTTGGTCTCTCTTGAACTCATCCACTGCTTTCACCTTATACATGATTTTCCTTGGGTTTGAATCCTTTTCCCACCTACCATATTTCCCTCTTTATTTCATTTGTCCTCATCCTCTCCTCGATCCCCGGTCCCGCCTAACCTAACCTAGCCTACCCTACCGACGACTTTCGGTGCCCCCCCCTTTTTTAAAACCCCCTTCTCTTCCTCACCAAGTCATCCCGTGGCTTCCCCTACGCCGTATCAACTTCCACTCCTCCCGGCCTCTTCCCCAAGTGAGCTCGACCCATCTCGCCTCAAGCTCCTTTGGTCTCACCCGAAGCTCCACCACTTCACCCCACTCCGGTGACACCCGCCACGTCAAGCAGTCGCAGCCACCATAGATCGACAACCACTGATGGCCCTCCGACGATATGTTTTAGGATTTTTGGCCTTGGCGATGACCCTCGTCGCCACCCTCGTTACCGCTGTGTGGATAAGATCTTTGGAAGTTACAGTTCTTGAGATTCTTTTGGGCTCTCTGCACTGGGTCTCGCCCATGTTGAGATCCCGTTTAGGCTTCTTCTTGTGTCTACTCCTTCTGGTGTGCTGGAAAGTGTGTTTTTGGTTGTTTATTTGTTGGGTGATGTTGGGAGTTACGAATGTCAAGTATTGGTTTAGGAAGGACTGATGACGATGATTATTGACATAATATTGGCCTTGGGTGTTGAAGTTGGATGTAGGCCTTGTGCTTGGCTCTGGATGAGAGCTTGGATCTTGCCTTATTGTGGGATATTATGGAGATTGATGAAAGGAATGCTAGCAGTGAGTACTGACTTTGGGTATTGGCCTTGTACTTACCTTTGGGTGTTGTTTTGGACATTAGCCTGTGGTTGAGCATTATGAAGATTGATGTCATTGGTGATTAGATAGTGATGAGAAAGCATATGGATTCGTAGATGCCCCTTTGTATGCTATGTTATGAATGACATCCTTGGCTAGACCCAGTTAGTCACCAGTAACGCGAATAAACTTTATGGTCTTCCGTTTTATATGGTTTAAATAGCTTGCTACTGGCTTATCATCTCAGGTTCCAAGTTCGAACACATGTTGTCATCATAATAGCCCTCATTTCCATGTAATGTTATTATCTTATGTTGATTTTGGGCTACTTGAGAAGCCAGAGTAACTATTGTAATGATACTAGTCTCAGAAATTGTTACAGAAGCTATGGTGATGTCAATAGTATGTATTCACATATAACATCTCTTGTTTTCTTGATGCTATGCTATCACATTATATTTCATACTAGTAACAACTTATTTTTTTCCTATATCATGATCGTTCATCAAGCCTCCCCTTCGATCGTATAAATTGCTTTGGCAATGATCGGTCTTCTTAAATCCCGAGGACGGAATTATTTTAAGGAGGGTAGAATGTAATGGCCTGTTTTCATCAACACAACTATTTATGTATTTAACCTATTTTCAAATTTATTCATCAGGAGTTTTACGATTTCAAAATTTTCTTATAAAAATATTTTGAAGTATCAGACTAGTTATGAAGTATTTTAGTAAGTTCGGGTTTCATCAAATACCTCTAATAATTTGATAAAAATTCATTTTTCAATTATTACTGTTTTGGCTTAAAGAATTAATTTTCTATACAAACAATATCAAAACATTTTTAAACTTCTACGGTAACATTCTATGATCATTTAGGGCTTCCCACATTAATTTCGTAATTTTCTGAAGTCAAATGAATAGAGAACCCGCAAACCCGCTTCCTAAATATTTTGGGCCAAAACCAGTATCTCCGTAGCTCAAACCCTGGAACGGACTTCGTATTCATGATCCTCACGACGATACGAACCCGTGGGTATGTTTTCGTAATTTTTCGGACATGTTTGGTCTCAGGGGCAAAATCGTAATTTCGTATTGTTAATTACTTTTACTAAATACGTATTTACATGTTACTTTTTACTTAATTACCCTAAACTAATCACCTACCTAACCATCCTAAACTACCAGCCCACGAGGATCACCTTCCAGCATTTTTTCCACACCCAGCATTTTTTCCACAACCCCTACCTATCCCAACTAAACATTAATTACAGTAATTAATACCTTATAATTATAATATTATATACGTAACCCTATAAATAACTCCTATCTTTCTCTCTTCCTCACACACCTAGGCTTATTAAGCCGTAACCCTCTCAAATTGTAAGCCAGGCTCCTCCCTCGTCTCTCTCTCTCTCTCCCGTAACCCATTCACTCTGACTCTCTCCCTTCCACCCCCTCTCTCAAACACCCACACACACAAGGGATCTCTCTCTCCCTGTATCATACCAACCCTCTTCCTCACTCAGCTAACCCAACCCCTCTCTCATTTTGTTCAAACCCAACCCACGCAGCTGGGCAAACCCACACACACACGCAATTAATCTCTCTCTCTCTCTCTCTCTCTCTCTCTCTCTCTCTCTCTCTCTCTCTCTCTCTCTCTCTCTTCTCTCCTTCGAAATCAACCCAGCCCATTCAAAGCGCCCTCTACCCATGCAACCCCCTCCCTCGTTCTCTCGTTCTCCTCCCACGGCCATTCCATAGCCCCGACCTCGACCATCGCAAGGCTTCTCATCACAGTACTCCGACCCACCGCTCGCCGTGAGCCCCTCCTACGGCAACACCCTTCGACCAGCGCCTAGCCTTCGCCTCCTTCGATGCATTGCCCCTCCACCGAGAGCCCGCGTCTCCGACCGACATCTCCGTTGCTCACGACGAAGCCGCAAGCCCGCAGCAGCACAACAGACATCCCCGCTCCTCACTCTCGCCCACGCCGTCCGCCTTCTCCATGCTCGAACTCCGCCCACTCATCCGCCGCATCTCCGAGAGCCCGAGGCCCCTCCGTCCTCGCTTCCGACGAGCTCTCGCCTCGACGCCTTGCAAACCCACGATGCTCCCTCCGCCTCGCCTTCGAAACACCGCCGCTCGAGCTTCCCCGAGCTCCGACGATGCTCCATTGCCTCGCCTCCCGATGCTCCCCTCCGACCACCTCCCGGAGCGTCGCCCCGAGCTCCCGTCAACGTCGACAGAGCCCCACCGTGGTCTAGTGGGTTAGGATCATGTTGGGGGGTCACTCCTCTCGTAGGATTAAGATGACATGGGATGTTTGAGTTCTACTATCTTGTCACGCTTACCAGAGTCTGAAACAAAGTTGTGCGATGCCCCCGTGTCGACTAAGGTCACAGTGTATAATCCGTCTACCGTGACACCGACGTGCGCCTCTCCTGCTCGACGCTCCAGAAAATCAGAAATGACGTTCTGGACCCAATAGCGCTAGTTTTGTCTCAACCAGAAGCTTATTTTTTCCAGAATAAATTTTTAAGCCAAAAACATAAATACGTAAATTCCTTTTAAAAACCTGTAACTTGTTATTTTCACATAAACTGCTACGTGAAAAAAAATGTTATAGTACTAGTTAATACGGTCGTTTTGATTACTTGTTGGAAGAATTCCGACGTATGGTTTGCCCTAGAGAAATCTTTGAAGAATATAATGAAAAATCGTTTTCTCATTTTTAGTTAGTTTTAATTGATTTTAAGCTTTTAAAAATTATGAAAAATACCTAGGAGCTTTAGAAAAATATTTTCTTCCTACATGAAATTATTTTACTCCCATCTAGCCCATCTAAAAAATTTTAGTACGTATTTTGACGAGTTCTAAGCTACTATAAAAATACAAACACGTTTAGAAAAATAGATAGAAAATAGTATACTCTTTAACCGGCCATTTCTTGTGTTTGCCGGTACCAATCCTCATGCACCAGCTCCTCTAGCTCCAACCTTGCCTTGACACGACCAACTCGAATTTGGTAAGTCACGACGAATTCTAAAATTACAAAATTAGTTAGTGTCCCCGTATGAACTTAGGAACACTACCTATAGCCTCAGAACGGCTACTTGACTCGAACTGAACTAGAGACCCAAACTAACAGGAAAGTAATCAACTACAGATTATTTTGCCAACTTTCAACTTTGGTGGTTGTAGCACACAATTATCAACTTGGGTAAATTGTGTGCTTGGACTTGTCTGTATCCTCACTTCGCTTGGCCAGCTTGCTTTGAACAGAGTTTCTAACTCTCTGGTTTTCAATAAGAAAGTCAACCAGTTGTCTTGGTTTGACTAGCATCATGCGGAACATCATATGGAATATCTTGTGGAACATCCCGTATAAAACATGTACATAGAACACTTAACACATCACTGGGGTTTTTGGGGTAACTCATAGTTTGAGAAAGTGCGGGAGTGACTAGAGTTCAATCTTCCCGTCCCACTGCCTGTGTTTCGGCATCCCGTCCCACTGCCTGAGTTTCGGAAAAATACATGTACCGTGCCTATGTTTCGGCATTCATCTGGGTCGCGCCCAGGCAAGAGATGAAATCAATGGTCACATATTGTACTCTCCGACTTGAGTCACGTAGTGTAGTTACTTTTGCACAGTCACTTTTACTTTACGCATTACAGTCACCTTTACTTTACACTTCCATGCACGTTACTTACCACACTTGTGCAGTCACAGTACTTTACTTGTCGTACTTTTAGCTACATCTGTAGTATGTTTCACTTGCCTAGCATGCTTTACACATGCACTACCACAGTACATTGGTTCTCTCCTTTCAGTTCAGTTTGCCTTTACTTTTCAGTTGTCTACAGTTGTTGCTTAGTACTTTACTTTTCACTCTGGTCTGCTTGTACGTAGTTACTTTTGTCATACTTGTGCACTTCTTCTTTTCTATATTTAGAATTGTTGTGACTTACCTACGGTTCCATCTCTGTGGCACCGTAGACGACGTACATATGGAGGTAAATGCTCTTGAGTTGATAGCGCCAGAATTCGACCCTGAGACTGCAGGTTTCAGAGTTATTTGCACTTATGTACTTCCTTTCCTTTATGTATATTTGTTGGAACATTTTGTATAGTGTTGATTGTAATAATTTGACACTATTTGAGTATTTTTGTACATCTCTGCATCGTGGCTATTTTGGTTTCACTGATAACATGCAGGACCTGCGCAAATATCAAATAAGTAACGGCCCCGGGAGTGGGTCGTGCCAGTTACTAATCCCTATAGAAGCGAAACCGGAAGCGTCATCCTTTTCCTTTCCATTTCTCTTCAACTTGGGACAGTCTCTTTTTAAGTGTCCATTCTCTTTACACTAATGACATCTGTCTTTACGCCCACGTGACTTTGATCTCGATCTACCTTTGTCCTTTCTTGAACCATGACCACTTTTAGAATCTTGACGACATATGATGAATAGAGCATCTCCTTGATCATCATTGTCCAGATCAGTCACCTTCACACGGATATCTTCGCAATGTACTACTGATTCAATTTACTCCAAGGATAGTGTGTCCCATTCATATACCATGGACCAGACTAATGGGTCGAAGTCATCAGTCATAGAACACACCAGTATAATTGCCAACTGTTCGACCTTGATTTTCACTCCCATATTTCACAAATCTTCCACGATCTTTATGAATGTATCGATGTGATTCTTGATATGAATGCCCTCCCTCATCTTCAATACATACAGCAGTTGTATCAAGTATAGCCAGCTCGTCAGATTCTTCTTCGCATATAGTGCTTCTAGCTTATTCCAAAGCTTGTCAAGCGTTCCTTCCTTGGATGCCTTCCTGAGTACTTCATTAGATAGTGATAACTGCAATGCACTCAATACCGTTCTCTCCATTTCTGATTTCTGAGTTTCCATGACCTTCTCATCAATCTTGTCTTTCTCAAAAACAATTTGATAACACCCATTTCTCATCAGAAACTCTTTCATCTTCAATTGCCATAAACTGAAGCCATTTCTTCCAATAAACTTATCCAATTTGATGACGTGGCAGAGGACGACCTCTTGACATTTGACTTTCTTCTCACCAATGCTCTGATACCACTTGTTGGGGCTCATGTATGGGTGATTAAATCAAACATGTGATGTGCGCGTAGCGGAATAAGATAATAACACTTTATCAACTTCAACAAACAGAGTAGGATCTTGTAGAAATCATAGAAAGTATAAAGATAAACCACCACAATCACAGATTAAGAATCACACAGAGAGGCACATGATTTATACTGGTTCGGCCCAATGTGACGTATACATCCAGTCTTCAATTGTCATGGTTTCCGCTAGATCAAAGATGTAGCACAAGATAATACACCAACTACCAAGATCTCCTTCAACAAGTGAACATTCCTTGACAATGCAAATCTAATACTGTAGTAAATACAAAGTCTCATGCACACTCAACAATGGATAGATCTTACTGAAAGCACTAGAACAAGGACTATCTCCTCTTCAAAGCTCGTAGCCGTCTCCAAGCTCTTGTCGCACAAAAAATTTGATCTCTTCGATGATGTATGTCTTAGAAATCCATCATTAGGGTTATAGAGGTTGTTTTAAGTCATGACCGTTCGATTTGATCAAGTATCAGATTCACGGCTCAAAACAAAACCCGCATCATGCTAAAATTAGTCGACTATTCGACTAGGAAACTCTCTGTTTTTTTGCAGATTGGCACTAGTCGACTAGTGCTTTGTCACTAGTAGACTAGGTGAGTACTAGTCGACTAAAGACAAGGCACTAGTCGACTTGGAAACTCTGTTTCCTGCAGACTAGCACTAGTCGACTAATGCTTTGTGACTAGTCGACTAGGTGAGACAAAATTCAGGGAATAAGAGTTTAAAGCATACATTTCAATCCACGGCACACATGCAAGCCCAATTAGCTCGTCCGGACGAAGAAAAGTCAAGATCAAGGACAATAGTAAGTAATAAATAAACATGAATTTAATGTAGAAAAGATGGCACCTGACCATTTTGGCTTTATGGACGGCCAATGGTAGGCCGTCACGTCAGCGCACCTGATCCAAGTTGGTCAGGTGCCACCTGATACACATTAATTTAACTAAAAATATATAATTGACAACGCATATTCCATCTAAAAACATAAAATGAAATAAATACTCCAATTCTAAGTTCAACTCTCTTACCCTTCTACTTTGTAATTTTTTTTATAAAAAAAACGTTCGATAGGCTACATCAATGTGGCCTATATATGTGGATAGATCCGAATATCATCCGACAACATTAATCGAACCATGTGCAAATTTCATGCATTATTTACATGGCTTCACGACTTTCTATCGTTTTCCTTGATAATTAAATTTAATGGTTTGAATGAGAATCCCACAAGGTCTCTTGGGGGGCTTGAGCCACGGAAATTTGTGGTCCTGGTCAACCAAGCTAGTGGTCCAACCCAACCCACTTTGGGTTCACCATGGCTTCATTTTTTTAAAGACTGTTTGTTCGAGATGGCAGATTATTTAATGTGAAAAAAAATCAATATAAATTGAGGTGTACCGTATACACTGTGAGGTGTAAATGACCGGCGATATTTCACTCGTTTCGAGCCCGTTTTACACGGCGTTGGTGTCGTTGGAAAGCTTATGAAGAGTAGAATCCATTGATACCAATTTGATGACATTTCTTTGCCATTTTCATGTTAGATTCTGGTCTCTCGAATAAGGCATATCTACTCGATGAAGACGACAAAGAAATGCCAAAACAGATACGAAACAAGTGAAATATCGCCGATAAAAAAAATAATTTTGACACACACCCGAATATATACTACAAGGTGTATATAGCACACCCCTGCAGTAAAAGTTTTGATCAAAACAACATTTTTAGTACCTTCCTACTAGATGGGACCACGTCCACTCGTGTTGTTCCGACACTCACGAGAGTATCGTCTCTCTCTATCACTCTCACATATGCGATTATTTAAGGTTTCTTATGCTATTATTCAAGACGGTGTATGGTCTCTCTCTCTCTCTCTCTCTCTCAAGAGAACATCAAAAAAAGATCACAACTAAGATGCTAGGCTCTGTGTGGAGAGATTGAAAACCGAGGACCATTGATGCTTAGAGTCTTCGTCCTTTCGTTGGTGTTGATACAAGCTCACCTGCAGGCTGGAAAGGGACGAGGTCGCAAGTTCACATATGAAGCATTTGGATTCTTCCTTCTGAAAAAACGTCGTTCATGACATCAGTATAGATTAATCACATGCCTTCATAGAAACTCGACGAAGATGACGAGGAGGTAGTCGATGTTGGGACAGAGGCAGAAGCAAGAGTAGTAGCGAGTTCACATATCAAAGGAGGCCTACCTATAAATTTTACCATTATGGCGTAGAGTTCCACATACATAAGAACTATCAAAAACTATTACAAGGACAACGTCTCTGAAAGGATCTCAGCCAAAGACCACGGACAGACTGACATTAGTCACTTATACCAAAGAAGTGGCTATTTGCTTCATTCAAGAAGAGACACGCCATCGTGTTTCTAACCAGGATCGCAAGTGAATTTATAGCCTAGTGTTCTACCACTCCACTCCTCCCTGAGACTTCTTCATCACTTACAAAGTGGGAGACTTTGGCATCGTAAAGATAGAGAATACAAGTTCCTATAAAATCGTGAGAATTGGTAAAATCCATATTCAAACTAACATTGGCTACATAATAACTCTAAAGGATATCTGACATGTATCAGACCTTCAGCTGAACTTACTCTCTAGAACATTCCTTAATAAACATGATAATCACTTCAACAACAACACACAAAGAATGACAAAAGACGCCATGATTATTGCATGGGAACATATTTATGGTACATTATACAAGACGCATGTGAAAATATATACAAGATGTCTCAATAAGATGGAACATGAGACTACTCAAAATTTGAGGCACCAGAGAATCGGGCATCAAAGAGGCTGAGGAAAGCAGGTTATCTCCTCGAGTGCCTTCTATGGGAGAAGGAATAGCTTGGTCATCCAAGGAACAACCCATTGAGGCTACTCGGCTGGCTCGTGTCCAGTGGAAGAAAAAGGAGAAGCCCCTCACTGAATTTGAGGTGGTTGCTGTAGAGGAAAAAAGAAAAGGCGGCGACTCCGCCTTAGTGACTCCAAGCCATCTGGGTCGACTAAACCCGTGGAGCGGCCAGGGCCTTCGGACGCGAGTCAATTGCTTGGCGAGACCCATATTCCCGAGCAGGAGCAGGGAACTCTTCTGGAGGGAGATTCAGGAGAGACCAGTGCCCCTCTGGAGCCCCTTCTGCATGAGGATTCCTAGCCTTGGGGAGGCATGTTCCCTCCAGTGTCTCTGTCTGAGGATATTCCCGATGAATTCAAACCAATTTTGCTAGAGAGTCGATTGCCTCAGGCTCCATTTGATTATCCACTACAACAAAACTAGTCATTTACAACTTCTAAAAAAAGTTGTAATAGGGGTACGACAACTTTTTAACAAACGTTGTAATATGCGAAGTTGTAATAGGGTCGGCTCCTTCGACCACTTTTTCTGCACGTTGTAAAAAAAAGTTGTAATAGATAAATATTACAACTTTTTTGAAACGTTGTGTAAACTTCTATTACAACGTTTAGAAAAGGTTGTGTATAAAGATATTATAACTTTTAATAAACGTTGTGTAAACTTCTATTACAACTTTTAATAAACGTTGTGTAAACTTTAATTACAACGTTTATAAAAGGTTGTGTAAAGTAATATTACAACTTTTTTTTAAAGTTGTGTAAACTATTATTACAACTCTTATAAAAAGTTGTGGAAACTATTATTACAACGTTTATAAAAAAGTTGTATAAAGCAATATTACAATTTTCTTTAAAAGTTGTGTAAACTGATATTACAACTTTTATAAAAGGTTGTGAAAACTTCTATTACAACTGGTTTAAATAGTTGTTTAAAACTATATTACAACTTTTATAAAACGTTGCGGAAAAAGCAAAAAATTACAAAAAAAATACGTGGTTGTAGCTATTCCAAATCTCCCTGCAATAGATGTACAACACACACCAATTATATACAAAGGACCAGTTTTTCAAAGCAGCCCAACATCAACAAATTGTCACAAATCATGTTGCCATAGAGCATAGTATCCTCTCAAATCAAAGCTCTATACATAAATAACATCACATAAATAATCACATAAATAACATCTGTAATACATTCTTGTAATACATTCTAATAACATCTGTAATACATTCTAGCTCTCAGTTAGCAAACAATGGGCCCCGAGTACTAATGCAACAAATGTTCACCCTCATAACCCTCATCAGGAACCTAACCTGAACAGCCACACCAAGAGCAACAACCTCATCAGGGTTGACGATTATATTGGGCTCCTTTCTGTCAACTTCTTCACAAGCCCTTTCACAAGCCCTTGAACAGCTGGAATACGAGTGGATCCATCGACCAGGATGCAAATGATGAAGGCGCTCCTGTTGATTCATTGCCATGGCTTGATGATCTCCAACCAATACGAAGGCTTCACTGTCTCCTCCTGCTATCGGCCGCTTCACTGTCTCCTCGTGCTATCGGCCATTCGATACGCTCCAACTTTAATCGCGCTTCTTCCATAAGCCATGGAGTCAGTGCATTAAGCATTCCTTCAGTCTGTCATTAACAAGTAATGGATCATGATGCTAATCTAATTGGCTTCCAGTGAGAACAGAATCAAACTTAACCAATTGAATGAAGAACAATGCCTTAAGTAGAAAATTTGCTGGGAGAATTTGTAAAGCTACAGAAAGTAGGATCTATTCCATTGCGATTGAATTAGATAAGGACCCCCCTCTCCTTCCAGGCCCCTGTCACACATGTGGGTGTCACGTGGGGGCTTGATTTGCATATGCAGTCTGTTTCATATCTTTTTTAGGCTACCATCTGCTCCATATCCCAGGGCACATCCAACACTTCATTCATAAGAACTTAACAAAACAAAAACGATAATGATGATGATTGATCTCAACTGCAGGCTAAGGAGATGAATCTTCTCCTCTGATCATTTGTTATCATAACAGCAGAACATTGAATCTGGTTTAAAACTATGTCGTGTACCTGGTGTCTCTGCATGGCTCATTCGTGGTTGTGTCCTTGGTCCACAGTCTGCACAGCCTTTGCCCATGCCCTGTGCGTGCATGATTCCCGTCCTTTCTCATGATGTCCCGTGCAGTGCACGCACTGCTGCTCGTGTTTCTCAGCTCACGGGCTCCTTGAGTCACTTACAATTACAAGCTGCATGTAATGGTCACTTGAACTTCCATTATTTTGGGCCTGTAAATGCTGATGTGCTTTGCTCTTAGTTTCGGATGTTTAAAGCCAGATTAAGATGAACTCAGTGTTACTGCATGGGATGCTCCGTGCCATCCCAATCACTTCATGCATTTTTTTGGTACAATACTAGAAATTTTTGTGTAAGTGAATATGGTCTGTTTTCAACGCAAATCAGTAGCCTTATTTTGGCTAAATTAATGAAAACTATCAAAAAATTTGTTATGTTTTTTTAAAGCACTCAATATTTTCTACTTTTTAAAAAACTACCAAACATACTTATCTAAGAATACAAAATGAGCTTATTAGTATAAATATATATCCAAGCATCAATGTTGCATCGATGTTGGTTCGATAATTATGGTTTCTTCGAAGTATGGCTGAAATGAAAAGGGGAGGATGTAATATTGCTAGGATGTTGGAGAAAATGATTCTTAAACAGATGTTGGATAGCTTCTTATTGCCTAAAGACTTAAAATAAGATATTTTGTTTGTTACAGGTCATAATATGATCGAAATTGTGATCATTTTTCTTTTGTTGCGTTAAAACTTCAGACAAGAAAAGAAAAAATTTGAAAGGAACTGTGTAAATGAAAAAATAATAATCATGCAAATAATTGATAAAATTTAGTTGCTGATTTTGTGGTTGCATCTCTATTTCTATCCTTCTCTAGATTCTCTCTTTAAAAATTAAGAGAACTCTCGTAAAATCATATTGCCAGGCACTAAAAAGATTCAAAGTCTAGTGATGTTTCAATCTATGATAGCATCTATTTAGAACTATTTCCACATGAAAACAAGTAGAAACACATGAAAATTACTGACAACTAAAATAAAGCTGCAAAAACCAGGGGAGATGATGTTTTTCTACAATCATATAATGCAGTTATTTTTCCACATTTTTCAGGCATGTATTTGGCACCATACAGTTGAAATAATATAAGATAAATATAAACAGCTTATAGCAATTGCTGAAATCACTGCAAATGACACTAGTGTCGTCCAGCCTTAAAATCCATGGTGTGTCTTTGTTTCATCAATGGCAAGAGTAAATTCTGAGCGTGCTCTTGTTTGGTAATGGTTAAGTATTGATGCTCACATTTTATAATAACAAGTGACAAATAACAATTGAGCTAAATATAAATAGATAAAAACTCACAGGCTTGCTGGTTCTTGGAAAACATTAAAGACCAATTTGAGGACGTCGGGCTCTCCACCTGGTGCGTCAGGATAAGGTGAAACCTGGAGCAAGAGAATACAAGAAACATGCTAATCTAACTAATTTAGGTAAATCTTCAATGGCTGGTAAAAATCTTACTTGATTGGAAAGTGGGGTAAAATCTTACATATAATGGTAAAAATCTTCATTTGCCTTTTACACGTTAAACATATCACTAGGAATGAGTTCCAATGGCTTAGAGGTTCTGTTTATTGGATGAAATGGCTTCCTAACTTGTTAAACATGGACACAAACATAAAGTCTGGAAGAAGATCATTCTATCAGTTAGTTTGATAAAATCAATTCTATATTTTAGTCCATAGAATATCCCTTCTTCATTTCTGAAAGGGAAAAAAAGATTTTCGAGCAACAATCCCATAAGCATTTGTATTACTAATATATTTCATGTGACTGCAATGTTCCATGAACCCATTTTAAGTCTTAACATCATACTTTGCACTGGCTTTCATATGTATCTCAACTAATAATTATCAAACATGAATTAAGGAAATCCAACAGAAATAATGTTCTGAGACATATTGGATGCCAATTGGGGTACATTTGGTTGCGTGTGGTTGGGAACAATATGATTTTGAGATTCCAGTATCTAAGAATGCTCAGATGCTGTTATTTGGGTGATACTATTACATGGTTGCTTATCAACACAACGACAAATGCTGGACATGAGACTTCATCAAAATTGAGATACATGACCATGGTATGTGGTATATCGTGCATGTTTGTTTATGTGCATATCTCTGTCCTTACATTCAAGTGCATATCTGTGTCCTTAATTTTTTTTTCATTTGGCAAAAACCAACAAAAAGATATGAACATGACTTCATACAAATCATGCATGCCTTTGGATACTTGATGTGCTATATGATTATGTGATGTGAAAGTATAATTGCCTTCAAATACATGACATATGAAATTATATATGATTTTTTTTCATTTAGTAAGTTGATGAATGTATAAGTTAAATGGAGATGACAAACATATCCGGGTGGATAGTTCTAAAATTAAATAAACAAAATACATCTCGAAAAGATATGCCTTCTACACATATCAACGGAACCATGTCTTGAATGCATGCGTAATATCAACAACAAAAATGGAATAATCTGCAGCTTGAATGCCAAAAATAAAAATAAGCATCTCACCCGTCTTTTACTTCCGTCAAGGGATTTTGATTAGGCATTGGACTCTTTGGAAGATCCCTCATTGTACCCTATAGGCCCAGAATGCTACTGGAAAGTATCTAGCAACCTTTACAGGTATTTTTGTCTGCTTTCCATCTTCCTTTGCCTTGTTCACTTTCCAACGAGACTTGCCGCATTTAGGGCAAGAGTCACTATGTGCATTGTCTTTTGTAAATAGACAACAATCATTAGCACATGCATGGATCCGAGTATAGCCTAAACCAAATATTTTAAGCAACTTCTTTGTTGCATATGTTGAATCAGGAAGTGTGTTTTCCTTGGGCAACATATCATTCAGAAGTTTAAGTTCTGTAAATGCTGTGTCAGATATACCATTCCGAGCTTTGTGTTTATACAAAAGAATTGTTGCCGACAACTTTGTGTAGCTTTCACAACCAGGGTATAGAGGAATATCAACATCTTCGAACATTTCCTTAACCCCGTCCCCATGTCTCTCATTTGTATGATCTTCAATCTCATCGTCACCAATTTGTGCATCTAAGAACATCCTATATGAATCTGTCACTTCAGCGGCTTTATTTTGTGAAGGACGTGCTTCCCCATGAAAAATCCATACATCGTATGTTGGATCAATTCCAAAACAAATCAAGTGTGACACAACATCCCTAGGCGAAAACCAAATAAGGTTCCTACATTTACAACAAGGGCATCTAATTTTTTCTGGATTCCCCTCTCTTTCTGCATGCCTGAATATAAAATTTCGAGCGGCTTGCTTATAGTCTTCTGTCATTCTAGAAAAAACATAAATGTATTAATAATCATACCCTAGTGGTTATAACTATGAAATAATAAACTAAATTTACAAAACCTTGGTAGGTTGACCCATGCTTTGTCCATCGTGATAAAAGCCCTCTTATGTTTGAACCTAAGGGGAAAACATCTTGCACAAGTTATAAGGATGTCATTATAATGGAGATAATTTATACCACAATACATCCAATAGGTAAACAATGAATGAAGAAAAAGATTGTGAAATTATACACGAAGATGAGATGCAAAATACTGGAAGAAAAAGATACAATGGTAAATAAGAATTTAAAAAAAGATGAGAGGAGATGAGATGATCTTTCACCTTTGTTATTCATGTATATAGATATACTAACGGATCATGTTTGTAAATACACAATACCTAATATCCAATTACAACCCAAATACTCTCAATACTAAATCTTCAAGTTTCTTCTCCTATCATTTGAGTCGATACTTTCTACGATTCAGCTCAGGAACACCCTGCAAATCGGGTCATGCAATCTGGATCATAGATCTATGGAGGTGTCGGGAATTGGGTTACATTGTATTGAACTAGTTATTTTGATGGTAAAAGAAAAGAAAAGCAGAGAAGAATGGGAAAGACAACTGACAACATAACTGAATTGAGCAGCCTTCAGTAATTTGCTGATAAGATCTCTGATTTAAACATCCTTCAAAGTTATTTTCAATTCAAAACAGTTGAAGTTCAATAGATTACCATATGTTTCTTTCAGGGACCGCTTTCCTACATTTATCATATACCTTAAGATTCTATAAGTGATATAACCTTCCCTTGCAGTACAGGAGAGTTCAACAACAGTCCACTGCACACATATCCTTCACTTATTACTGACAGAGTAGAATAATAAGCTTGGAAAGAATAAGTTCGTGTAATTTCCTAAGCAATGTCTTATTTCTTTGGTAAAATTCCTCCTTTCTATTGGGTGTGGTTGACAGGTTATACACAGAAGCACAACAGGAAGAAGAAGAATAGTAAAGCTCAAGAAGCAAGCAATACAAGGGGAATATCTCTCTTTAAGATCTCCTGATCTTCAACTCGGTTCTACTTTTCAATATTTAATTGTACTTTTTCTCTCTCTATTAGAATGGATGAGAATGTTGTAGATCTTTCCATCAACACCAAAGAGAAGAGAACAACTCCAGAATGATGCAACATCATTTCATTAAACACCAAGCCAAACCAAGTTGACAAAAATTTAAAAAGAAATTTTAACCTGCGACGGAGAGGGAAAAAATTTGTTTTCTTCGCCTAGACGACGGCGGCCTTCCGATCTGCGACGGAGGTGTTCAGTCGACGATCGATCACCGTGACGGGGAGAGGGTTTTGGGGGTAGACGACGACGACGTAGACGACGAAGGCCTTCCGATCTGCGACGGAGGTGTTCAGTCGACGATCGATCACCGTGACGGGGAGATGGTTTTGGGGGTAGACGACGACGACGTAGACGACGGCGGCCTTCCGATCTGCGACGGAGGTGTTCAGTCGACGATCGATCACCGTGACGGGAAGAGGGTTTTGGGGGGAGAGGGTTTTCTTCGACTGCTCGAAATTTTAACCCTTTTACTTTTAACGCGGCGGCAAAAGTTTTGGGGGCGAGGGAAAAATTTCGACGGAGAGGGAAAAATTTCGACGGCGAGGGAAAAATTTCGTTGGGGTTAGGTTTGCGTTGGGGGCGATCGAGCTTGAGGAACTTTTGCCGCATGATCTGCTAACATGTTGAGCTCGAGGACCTATGTTGGTGCACGGGTACTTTTGCCGCATTGGATCTCAACCAAAAGTGCGACGTGTTTACTATAGTTTGGTTGCTTGCCGGCCCTTAGCATATATATTAAACCTTTATAAATATTTTGGTTGAGTTGTCACCCTGGGCTTATTACACCTTCATAAATATTACACATTTACAACTATCCCTGAACAAAGTTGTAATAAACATGTTTTACAACTTTTAATTTAAAAAGGTTGTGGTGGCAAAATTAACATTTACAACTATTCAAATAAAAAGTTGTAATATCCAGTTTTTACAACTCTCCAAATTAAAAGGTTGTAATAAAATCTTTTTACAACTTTCAATGAATAAAACGTTGTAGTTTCCAAATTACCATTTACAACTATTCACGGAAAAAGGTTGTAATAATCATTTTTAACAACTATCCGACAGAAAAACGTTGTAATCAACATTTTTTACAACTTTCAGTAATAAAAAAGTTGTAGAAAACATTTATTACAACTATCAAGGTAGAAACGTTGTCCCATAAAAGTTGTAAATGAGTAGTTTTGTTGTAGTGATCCCACGGAGGAGCTCGTTCAAATGGAATTTCCACTGAAGAGAGATGATTCTGCTCTTCTGGAGTGCGGGATCACCTCTTGAATTAACATAAACACGACCCTTCCGCGGGATAGGGCCGTTCTGGAGAGGGTCGACTATGAGATGCTTGCTTCGATAACTGTTTATGCGAACATCCAGGTAATTATTGAGGTAGTTTTCATTGATGATGTAGGCATGGACGTTGACCAATCATGCCTTGTATACGGGCTCTCGTGGCCAAGTTGCGCTACGTCGACGCGCATCGGTGGTGGCTAATCATGAAGTCACCCTGGGGGCCGTTAAGATGGCTGTGGAGAAGTCTCAGGCGGAGCTGAATAGAGTGGAGATTCTGTGCAATCTGAGACTAAACCATGTTCATCAGCTCGAGCATGAGTTACGCGAGTCTCGTAAGAGGGAAGCTGATCAAGCCACCTCGAGGGAGCGAGCGGAGAAAGCTCTGCTGGAGGAGAAAGCCAAGTGGGACACCCGGGAGAATGAGCTCCTCACCCGACTTGCCGACAGCTTTCGGGTAGTTGGCACAGAGGCCATAGCGGAGAGGGCGGTCCAGGAATTTAAGGATCCATTGCCCGATTTCGACGAGTTGTACACGCAAGGCTATGAACGATGTCAATCGGAAGTTAAGGACCGATTCCCTGGCATTACCGCTGAGATCGGCCAGATCCCTGTGCTGTTCCTGGATATCGATGACGACGATCTAAGCCAGGGCACGAGGGAGGCTATTCCTACCGGCGAAGTCGTCATTACGACGGGTGGCGATGCGAGCGCTGGTGCTTCAGGAGATCAAGAGCATGTGGCTGCGCTTGAGAGAGACTAAGGGCCTAGCGACTCGTTACATAATCTTGATGCTCTTCTTACCCCACCATAACATTCAAATATATAGGGGGTAATTTAGATATAAATGAGGACAATTTTGTAATATAAGCGCCTGAAAAATTGGCTTGTATCTCTTTGTTTGTCGTCGCTTATACCGCGTGGTCGTAATGCCTGATGGCCCCTTTCGACGGGTTAGACCCTTACTCAAGATGGTCAGGATTAAGCCATTGAACCATGTCAAAAATAGACCACTTCTTTCAGTGGCGAGGGACTGGTTCCCTCGACTTATGTCTGACGGTGCGAGAGGGTCGTTCAGTGGCAAAGGGGTGGCCCCTTCGACTTACGAATAACGATGAGTGAAGTTCGTTCAGTGACGAAGGGGGGTACCTTCGACTTACGGCAGACAACACGATAGGGTCGTTCAGTGGCGAAGGGGTGGCCCCTTCGACTTACGACTGACGATGCAATAGGATCGCTCAGTGTCGAAATGGTGGCCCCTTCTACTTACGGCTAATGACGCAAGAGTATCGTTCAGTGGCGAAGGGGTGGCCCTTCGACTTACGACTGACGTTGTAAGAGGGTCATTGAGTGGCGAAGGGGTGGTCCCTTAGAGTTACTAATGACAACGCGATAGGGTCGTTCAATAACGAAGGGGTGGCCCTTTCGACTTATGGCTGATGACGCAAGAGGGACGTTCAGTGGCGAAGGGGTGGCCCCTTCGGCTTACGGCTGACGACGCGATAGGGTCGTTCAGTAGCGAAGGGGTTGCCCCTTCTGTAAGGACACTATTGTTGGATCTGGATCCTAGCCTAGAGGGGGGGTGAATATGCTTATAAAATAGTTCGTGCAACCCACGAACAAACTCACGCAGTTATAGCAGCATCAGAGTAAATAAAATGCAGACACAGAGTACACAGCAGATTTACCCTGGTTCGGTCGCCCCAACGACCTACTCCATCCCCCAAAGCAGATACTAGTATTAAATAGCGCAATATGTACAAAACCACAAGTTAGAGCACGCTCAGAGCACCCTCTACGTCTCTACACTCGCCAGGCTCTCAGTACCCCACTCACTGTGTTTTCTCTCACTATCAATCCTAGTAACGCTTTCTACCAGCTAGTCCCAAACTAGCTGGGTCCCACTTGTCTAGCCCCAACCAGACAAGTCCCAAAATAGTCCCCAAAAATGGTAAAGTTTCCCCTACGAGGATCTAACACAACAACTACACAAAATAATAATAAATAAAGTTTAGGAATCTCAGTTTGTGTAGCGGCGATGTCCTCGTCAATCAGTACGGACCAGATGTCGTCTGGCAAGTAGTAGTCTCTTGGCAACGACAACTCAAGTTGCGGCTCCCCTCGCTTGATGTCACTATGAAGTTGCGGCAATTGATCACCCTTGAGATTACGATTTGCGCACTTCCTTTAGATGATGGCTACTTGTCTCGGTCGGCAAGAGTACGTCATTAGAGAACACTCGGTCAGCAAGCGAAGTTGTGGCACGGCCAAGCTCTTGATGATAGGCTAACTTTCGGAAATTGACATGCAGCCAACCAAAACAATTTGATCACATGCGTCACTTTGAGGAGCCTCTTTGATGATCTCGGCCTGCGCACAAACTCCCTGCATGCATGATCCGGCTCTTTGAGTTCTTCTAGGAAAAAAACGCAGCTTGATCCTCCAACAAAATTTCGGCCTGCACTCTTTGTTTGAAGACTTGAACCCCCAAGTCAAAAATTGCAGCTACTTTGCTCTTAGGGAATTGAGTATGGCCGCTTGATTTCTTCTTGCTCCCAAGACAAATTCATGCGGCTCTTGATCTGCCCAAAGAAAATTCTGAACTGCTCTTGGAGGGTTTAACAAAAAAATTCGGCCACAAAAAAAAATTGGAGATTAAGAATTTTGTGGCCGTGTTGAATTTAGGTGTATGCGGCACCCTTTCATCTTTGGGAGGAGGTGTTTTTATAGAGATTCCAATAGGGCTTTGTGCAAGAGAGAATCCCTAAAGTGTAGGGATTTGAAATTTCAATATGATTTGATTCTACCACTTTGCACCACAAATAGAAGATATGATTTGATCAAGTTGGAATTTAATAACAATTCAAATTGGATATGAGATTGGAATAAATCTCTAATTGATTTGACCAAATCCCAAATAGATTCCATCTCCCTCCATATTGACCAAGTCAAATCGCTTTGTGTATAGCACTTTGATCAAGTCCATTAGCTGTGTGGATAGCAATTCCTCCACCGGTTGACTAAGTCATCACTTTGAGAATTTACCGCTTTACCATTCCTGAAACACACTTAGCACACACGTTAAATAGTTCGCACACGTTTGTCATCATCAAACTAAAGTTCCTAGATCGTTGCGTCCAACAATCTCCCCCTTTTGATGATGACAAACCAATGAAAGATTTGTACATTGAATATGAGTGCGTGAAGTCTGTTGAAGGGTGTAATGCAATATGATGTATGGATGATATGGAATGAGACACACAAGCATGAGATATACAAGCATTACAAAGCATGCACAATAAGTATGGCAAATATAAGTATGCTCCCCCTTCTCTCAAGCTCCCCCTCTTTATGTATTTTTCAAGCTTCCCCTTCACATATAATACCGACACCCCTTCAACATATAATACTGACACACCAAATCTTTCTTTTTCTTTCTACCCCGTTGTTATCATCAAAAGTGGGCTACTGAAGTCCCAAAAATATCTCAAGCAAAAATAAACCATTATAAGTTATAACTTGCATTTACATGAGTTTTCTAATTAGCAAACAATTCAAGCTCATAGAATTTCATAAAGTGACTTCTCCACCTTTGTGTAAGTGTAATAATATA
This sequence comes from Scilla litardierei, assembly GCA_030789695.1. Taxonomy (NCBI): domain Eukaryota; kingdom Viridiplantae; phylum Streptophyta; class Magnoliopsida; order Asparagales; family Asparagaceae; genus Scilla; species Scilla litardierei. Next base: position 349,468,333 of record CM061133.1, read on the forward strand.
GTCTTTAAAGTACAAGAGGAGATTCAATCTTAGAAAATCAACCAAATCAATCCACATTTTCCATTATTCATGAGTATCACTAGGATTGATTTTTCCCACCTCATCAAAGATGAGTTCAAGTTACCAAACCCCAAAACATAGCCTATAAGGACTTTTAAATGTGGGGCGGTATTGCTTGACGAGTTATATACACCAACACTAATGATTACCCATGTAGCATAAGTTGGATACTCGTGGGTTGTGTATTAGCCCTGAAGTGTATCCATTTTTCATACGGAGCAAATATAATTTTTTTTTCAATTCTTTTGTGCTCAATTTTAATTCATGGCTAAACACTTCATATCCCTTAGAAAATTCAGAAATTAATCATTCCTACATTCACTTTCCATTATTCTTCAAAAGAATCTCCAAAATCACTAAAAAGTCAATTATCGTGAAAGTGCAAATGTAGGTGTAGAAGTCAAATTCGAAATTTATGAGACATGTGATGGCTACTAAAAAGAGAACAACATGTTCATGTAGCTACAACAATAATGGATTAACTTCTACAAGGGATAGACTTGAACATTCATACAGTACCACCTAAGATAAATCATAAAGGGTATTCTTTTAAGCTCATTTTTTTTAAAAAAATTTTAGAAATAAACACATTAAAAAAGTCATGCAAACAAGCACACAAGGAAAAATAAATCAAACCCACAAAATAATCTATGAAGGTATGCAATGAAATGCAAAGATGGATAAAAATTATACCTTCATGTCGCTATTTGACGAAGGAGCTAGAAAGAATGAGACACTGAGTTTATCGCTCCTCGCCAAATCTCCACCTTACCAACATAAAAGATGTTAAGTGTGACCTTGTAATCCAACAAGGTCCACTAGTGTTAGCCAATATTGTTTTAGGAACCCACACTTGTTTAAACTTGATATTTGTGTTCCTAAATTTACAATAATATGATGTGTGGCCTACACTATCACAAGTAAAGCACTTTGCATACATGTTTTTTGCAATAGATGGTGCATTGTGGAATTTCTTGAATTTTGGCTTTTCAACATTTTTCAAAACAAATCCAAGTCCTTTTCTATTATTGCCATATAATTGATTCTCTAAAATGGTATACAATGATTGTTTTCCTATAGAGAATTTCGTAATGGCCAATTCAAGATTAGAAACTTTGGATTTTAATAGTTTATTCTCATCCACAAGCAAAGTGCATTTACTTATAAAAGCTCTCTTGTTTTCCTCTTCCTTCTTTTCGAACTCAATCATTTTTCTTTTAAATTCATTATCTAGCATGTAAAATTTATCCTTAAGCTCTCTTATTTCATATTCTTTTTCAGCTTCGAGCTTCATTAAATCTTGTTTAAGCATGCTATTTTGGTTTAATAATGAGGAACAAGAAATACAAGGAGCATTTCCATCAAAGCTTGCTTTTTCCTTCTTCATGATTTCAATAGTAAACTTACATGCATTAAGTTCAATTTTAAGTTTTTCATTCTCTTTAAACACCTTATCATCTCTAACTTGCATGTCATACTTCTGATTTTGGAGACATTCAATAGTGAACTCATGATCTACTATTTGATTTTGCATTTTTTCACAAATTTTAAGTAGTTCAGCTTTGCTAACTGACGGTGTCTCATCTTGGATGCCCATCAAAGCCATGCAAGAATGGTCTTCATGTTCCTCCTCGCTTTCAGCTTCGCTATCCATATCCCATGTTAATACCTTCTCTTTTCGTTTTTCTTTAGCGAGCTGAGCAGTTTCATTTGGGCAATCCTTCATCAGATGTCCTCTTTTCCTGCATTTAAAACATGCATTCTATCAGTAGATTTCTGATCATTAAATTGTTTGGAAGAATTATTAAAGTTAGAACGATTAAACATAGGTGCCATTTCTTCTCTTCCTTGCTTGGTCCTGACAAACTTTCTGAAGTTTCTTACCATCAGTGCTATGGCATCATCATCATCCTCATCTTCTTCACTAGCTTTCAAAGCAAGGGGCTTTATGGCTTTCTCCTCAGGTTTCTCTCTTGCTTCAACATTTTGCAGTTCCAACTCATGGGACATCAAATTACCAATAAGGTCCTCCACCTTCAATTGAGACAATACCTTTGCTTCCTGGATGGCGGTGACCTTTGGCCTGAAAGAGCTTGGCAATGCTCTTAGGATCTTCCTCACTTGATCGAGGCTATCATATGGCTTTCCAAGCGAGCTAGACTTGTAGACTATGTCGCTGAACCTCGCATACATCTCTGATACAGTCTAGACTCCTTTACCGGTGACGTTCCCTCGTGCGTCACCTCCAAAATATGCCATATCTCCTGCGTAGTTAAACAATGTGAGATTCTATTATATTCAGATTTATCAAGTGCACAAATGAGAGTATTCATAGCTTTAGTATTTAAAGAATAAGATTTCCAATCATTATCATCCCATTTGTCATTTGGTTTTTCAATCTCAACATTATCTACTTTAATTACATGCAGTTTATATCCTTTTTTAATTATTTGCCAAGCCTTGTAATTTACAGAAATGAGGTAAATTTTCATTCGATTTTTCCAATATGCATAATCACCTCCATTAAATCTAGGGGACGGGAAACAGACTGACCCTCAGCAAAAACACTATCAATGTAATCCATGGTCAATCCTAGCCTAGATCCTAAAACCTGCTCTGATACCACTTGTTGGATCTGGATCCTAGCCTAAAGGGGGGTGAATAGGCTTATAAAATAATTCGTGCAACCCACGAACAAACTCACGCAGTTATAGCAGCAGCAGAGTAAATAAAATGCAGACACAGAGTACACAGCAGATTTACCCTGGTTCGGTCGCCCCAACGACCTACTCCAGCCCCCAAAGCAGAAACTAGTATTAAATAGCGCAATATGTACAAAACCACAAGTTAGAGCACGCTCAAAGCACCCTCTACGTCTCTACACTCGCCAGGCTCTCAGTACCCCACTCACTGTGTTTTCTCTCACTATCAATCCTAGTAACGCTTTCTACCAGCTAGTCCCAAACTAGCTGGGTCCCACTTGTCTAGCCCCAACCAGACAAGTCCCAAAATAGTCCCCAAAAATGGTAAAGTTTCCCCTACGAGGATCTAACACAACAACTACACAAAATAATAATAAATAGAGTTTAGGAATCTCAGTTTGTGTAGCGACGATGTCCTCGTCAATCAGCACGGGCCAGATGTCCTCTGGCAAGTAGTAGTCTCTTGGCAACGGCAACTCAAGTTGCGGCTCCCCTCGCTTGATGTCACTATGAAGTTGCGGCAATTGATCACCCTTGAGATTGCGATTTGTGCACTTCCTTTAGATGATGGCTACTTGTCTCGGTCGGCAAGAGTACGTCACTAGAGAACACTCGGTCAGCAAGCGAAGTTGTGGCACGGCCAAGCTCTTGATGATAGGCTATCTTTCGGAAATTGACATGCAGCCAACCAAAACAATTTGATCACATGTGTCACTTTGAGGAGCCTCTTTGATGATCTCGGCCTGCGAACAAACTCCCTGCATGCATGATCCGGCTCTTTGAGTTCTTCTAGAAAAAACACAGCTTGATCCTCCAACAAAATTTCGGCCTGCACTCTTTGCTTGAAGACTTGAACCCCCAAGTCAAAAATTGCGGCTGCTTTGCTCTTAGGGAATTGAGTATGGCCGCTTGATTTCTTCTTGCTCCCAAGACAAATTCATGCGGCTCTTGATCTGCCCAAAGAAAATTCTGAACGGCTCTTGGATGTTTTAACAAAAAAAATTCGGCCACAAAAAAATTGGAGATTAAGAATTTTGTGGCCGTGTTGAATTTAGGTGTATGCGGCACCCTTTCATCTTTGGGAGGAGGTGTTTTTATAGAGATTCCAATAGGGCTTTGTGCAAGAGAGAATCCCTAAAGTGTGGGGATTTGGAATTTCAATATGATTTGATTCTACCACTTTGCACCACAAATAGAAGATATGATTTAATCAAGTTGGAATTTAATAGCAATTCAAATTGGATATGAGATTGGAATAAATCTCTAATTGATTTGACCAAATCCCAAATAGATTCCATCTCCCTCCATATTGACCAAGTCAAATCGCTTTGTGTATAGCACTTTGATCAAGTCCATTAGCTGTGTGGATAGCAATTCCTCCACCGGTTGACTAAGTCATCACTTTGAGAATTTACCCTTTGCCATTCCTGAAACACACTTAGCACACACGTTAAATAGTTCGCACATGTTTGTCATCATCAAACTAAAGTTCCTAGATCGTTGCGTCCAACACCTGTCTATAGGGAAAACACTAGAAGGGGGGTTAAATAGTGTTTATGCAAATTTAAAAGGAATTTACGCCAAATAAAATGCAATCCAACAAATAGTGCTGAATAGAAAAACAACCCAAAATGAAACACACGCAAACGCAGAGATGTTTCAAGGGTTCAGATTACCCAAGTCAACTCCCGACTTGTTCCCGGTAATCCTACGTCCCTTCCACCCGGATACCTCCGGATACTCAAGTTAGAACCCTAAATTGAGATTTCCTTAAAACCCACATGTAGCAACCCTACAAGTGAAATCGAATACAATCGATGTCCTTGACTCCCACAACTTGGGAGCAAGCAAACCGCACTCACAACCCGAGAGCAAATTCAATATACGAAAATAATGAAATCTGAAAGCAACACTTACAATCACCTATGCCTTGAAGTAGAACTTGAAGGAGTGGTGTGTAGTGTGTTGAAGACTCTCTTAGAAGAGAGGAGAAAGCCCTTTCTCTTGACTTCACCAATTGCCTAGAGGATCACTCTTTGGTTCTAGGTTGGAGAGCAAAAGATCAAAGATTTGGAATTCTTAGGGCTTTGGATTTGAGAGCTTTAAACTTTAGAATGAAAGCTTGAGATGAAAACTTGGAAGAATTAGTAACCTCTCAATGGAACAGTAGAAGCCCCATTTATAGGTTTCTCAATCCACAAAACAGTTTTGGCAAAAACTCTTTTGGAATCTGTGAGAAAAATCTCAACGGATAGAATCTGAACTCGCGACAGTCGACTGTTGAAGAAACCACAGTCGATTGTTGCACAGTCAGCTAGGGTAGGTAAGAATTCATAACGGTAACTTACCATGTGGACAGTCGACTGATGAAGCAAAGACAGTCGACTGTTAAACCAACAAGCGACTATAATTTCTTCTACAGGTGACTGGCCGAGAGATGGTAAGCAGAATGAAATCTGGAAATCCTGTAAGATAACAGGACAGACGACTGAGGCAGATAATACAGTCGACTGTTAATCAGAACAGGCGACTGTAAATCCTTATACAGACGACTGTTAAATACCATGAGAATTTCCAGAGAGCAGAGTCAATAAGTTGGCTCACAGACAGACGACTGTTGTAGCATACACAGTCGACTGATCCAAGGGACAGTCGACTTTATATTCAACAGTAGTCGACTGGCCGTAAATGTCAGATCAAACAAAGTTTGGGCAAAGGATAGACATGTGACTGATTTACAAAACACAGTCGACTGTCACTTGGACAAGCGCCTGTGAATTGTTCATCAGTAGCCTGTGTGAAATAATCAGAGAAGGCCCAAAACTAAATTGTAAAAGTCTGTGCATAACAGGCGACTGTAGAACAAAACACAGTCGACTATTTTTGAAACAGACGACTGTAAAGTGTTAAGCATTCGACTATTATAAACAATCCTTGCACAATCAATAAACAAATGAATATGGGTCAAAGGACAATTGACCTAATGATGTCCTACGACCGAATGTAGATGTGTGTGCGTGCTCCATCAAAGTTCTACTTCTAAGCTACATACTAGAAGAGATATAAGAAAATTACATTTGACGAATAATCTCTTCTTTCCATCGTATGAGCTTGAAGTCTTCACGGAGCTTCAATCAACATCTACGATCATCCAATCCATGTAATTTGCCTTCAATCAACTTTGAGTGTCATCCATTGCAAGTAGATCCTCATAATTAGCTTAGGCAATGGATTAACTGCAAAATAGGGCATTAGTCACAAGTATTTATGTTTGATCATCATTAACACCAAGTAGGGAGAAGTCCAATACTCAACATTCTCTCCCTTTTTGATGATGACAAACAAACATAAACAAAAAGATAAATAATTGTACTTACGAAAACTTACTCCCCCTACATAGATGCCAATCAAGTTAGTCAACAAATAATAGGGCTTCTACATATCAAATGAAGTAAATGAGTAAGATACGTATGATTTTAAATCAAGAAATCTCGGAATTAAAATCCATATTCAATGTAATCTTACTCCCCCTGAATCTAAGGCAACTTCAAACTTAGATTCAAAGTGTTAGAACATACTTAGCACATTCATTATGAATCTTGTATGTTTTTTTCTCTCCCCCTATGGCATTATCCAAAAAGGTGGGAGTAAATAACAACAACAATAATAGTGCTAAATACGAACTAACAAACAATCAAGGAGTATAAAGATATATCGAATCAAAACTCATAAAATCACATCATATACACATGTGAGTAGAGGAATTGAAGTCCAATATCAACATTTTAGATATACAAAACAAAAATAGTTTCAAAGATGCATCACAACAGAGATAGCTGAATAAACCAATATCAAATCCACATTGTCTCAACAAAACATCAGAATAGGATAAATCAATCTCTGAGACAATGAGGCAATCATCACACAGATAAGATAAACATTATAGCATAGTGTGACACAAGATTAATCAGCAACATCATATATATACATCAAAAGTGATGTGAGTACATAGCAAACGGACATCACCATGTCCAACCAAAAAAAATACATCCATCATGATCACACAAAAAAATACATCATGACAACATCGAAGTACATCACCATACAGATATAAAGTCAACATCGACATCATCCAGACACAGAACATCATCATACAGATGAATCACTCAACCCAAACAAAAACAAACCGCACAAAACAAAATCTAGGTCTTCAGGTGAGTGAACAAAAGCAACAGCAGCAATCTCAGTCGATGTGAATGACCATAGGGTCCGAAGAGAGACCAGAAGAGCGGAACATAAGCCTCAGAGAATGTTGGGTAGGATAAGCAGGAGTCTTCCTCTTGGAGGACGATGCACGAGCGGCAGAAGATTCTGTATAAGCAGGAATAGGAATCTGGGCACCGGGGGTCGGAACAACAGAAGAAATAGGCACAAAGCCTAGAGGTGGAGGAACACGCGCAGGGGCAGTGTCCTCAGATTTTGCAAACAGAGCCTGAAGCTCGGCGGGGATGGCAAATCCATGACGCAAAAAGGATTTGAACTGAAGCTCCAACAGAAGGTTGAGCTTCTCGTCCATAGAGGTGGAAAGACTCTCTAAAGCGATGACATGGTCACACAGCCGACCAAGGAGAAAATCCTCGAGGGGTACAGTCGGTGGGGAACGGGGAGGATGATTAGCTGGCTGAGAAGTGTGTTTAGCAGCATCCACAGAAGGAATTGTGTCACCAACCACGACATGCAAGGGTTCTCCAGAAGAAAGAGGAGAAGAGGGAGTCGGATCAGGCTTCGGTGAAGGAAACGGCTCATCAAGGAAGTCGAGAGAAACTTTAGGAAAGAGATGATCAAAAAGAGCCATGAGCTTACTTGACCGATCGAAAGCTAGGTCAAGCAAACGAGAGCACAAATCCGACGAGAAACAGATCAAATCACGAGAAGCTCACGAGCAACCATGCAAAAAAGGAGGTTGAGTTCCCACGAAGAAGATCCGAGGAAAGATCTACAGGAAGTCGAGAGAATATCGAGCGGGAAGACGAAGCGGTTCAATCGGAGGAGAGAGAAACGCAAGAATCGAAATGAACAGTCTTGCTCTATATAAAAGTTGGGGAATTAATCTGGGTCGTTGGATCAGAGAATCGACGGCTAGGATCAAAGCAGTGAATAGTCACGAACAGTAGACAGTCGACTGATGAACAAAAGTCAGTCGACTGGATGAAGTGATAATAATTAGACTCAGGATGACAAACAGTTGACTGTTGAGTAACATACAGTCATCTATCCGATGGACAGTCGACTGTACTATACACATCAGTCGGCTGACCGAGAATCAATAAACTTCATCAAAACGACAGAGAGCCCTGTAAAATTTCGACAGATAGAACAGTCGCCTGATGACTAAAGTTCAGTCGCCTGTTAAATTAACAGTCGACTGGAAAACAGGCATCAGTCGACTGTGCGAAAGATACAAATTCTCAGACAGAGGTGATAGAGTAGGGCAATCGACTGTCGAAGGAAAGACAGTCGTCTGTCCTGGTCCAAAAATGCACAGTGAGATACAAATCCAGAGAATAAGAACACTCACCCTAGGACCTATACTCTAATCACAAACTCATCATAAAAACAATGTAATACGATAAATCGATCGAAACACAAATCTCTAAGAACAATCTCAAGGAAATCATGAAATCACATAAATCGCAATTGCCTTTCTTAAACACATATGAAATAAATCAAATCAAGAAAGACAATATGATGACATGAGCTCAAAAGGTGTTATAACATGTATATAGAGCTTCTAGATTTCAGATTCACCCATAATTCCTAATTCTCCACGCAACCTCACAAATGAATCCTCTTTAAGAGGTTTTGTGAAGATGTCGGCAATTTGTTTTTGGGTTTCAATGTACTCTAAGATGATGTCATTCTTACCTACATGACCATTTATAAAATGGTGTCTCACGTCTATGTGTTTGGTACGGGACTGGTGTACCGGATTCTTGGAAAGACATATGGCGCTTTGGTTATCAACCATGATCGAGCAAGTATCACAGTTGACACCATAGTCCATATGAGTGTCTCATCCAAAGAACTTATGCACATGCAAGACCCGCGGTAATATATTCCGCTTCAGTCGTGGACAATGATACCGAATTCTGTTTCTTAGAAAACCAAGAAACTAAGGAATCTCCTAGAAAATAGCAAGTGTCACTAGTACTTTTCCTGTCAGACTTGCATCCGGCAAAGTCGGCATCACTATATGAGATTAACTCATATGTGCTAGATTTAGGGTAAAGTAACCCATAATCTAGAGATTGATTGAGATAACGAAATATTCGTTTAACCGCAATCAAGTGTGACTCCTTAGGTCTAGCTTGATATCTAGCACATAGGCAAACGGAAAACATGATATCGGGCCTACTAGCGGTTAATTAAAGTAAGCTACCGATCATACCTCGATATAGACGAACGTCTACTTCTTTTCCGCTCTCATCCTTGTGTAGATGAGCAGTAGTACTCAGGGGAGTCCTTTTGCTTGAAGACGATTCCATCCCGAATCTCTTTATAAGCTCACATGTGTACTTTGTCTGATGTATGAAGGTGTCATTCTCCATTTGTCGAATTTGCAATCCAAGGAAGTAGGTGAGCTCTCCCATGTGGCTCATCTCAAACACATCCTTCATAGACTTGGAAAATTCTTGACAAAGATTAAAGTTAGTAGAACCGAAAATAATATCCTCTACATAAACTTGAATCAAAAGAATGTCATTTTCAGAATCTTTAATGAAGAGTGTAGAATCAACTTCTCCCATTTTAAAACCTAAATCCAAAAGAAAGATCTTAAATCGATCATACCAAGCTCTAGGAGCTTGTCTCAACCCATACAGCGCTTTCTTAAGTTTGAAAACATGGTTAGGAAATTTTTCATGAATAAAACCGGGAGGTTGAGAGACATAAACTTATTCATTGACAAACCCATTCAAAAATGCACTTTTAATATCCATTTGAAATAGTTTAAAATTCTTATGGGATGCAAAAGACAAAAGCAACCTAATAGCTTCTAATCTAGCTACGATGGGCAAAAGATTCTTCGAACTCAATACCTTCCTCTTGCCGGTAGCCTTGAGCTACTAACCTTGCTTTGTTCCTTGTGATTACCTCATTTTCATTCGTCTTGTTCTTGAAGATCTATTTAGTCCCAATGACTTGGTGACCACTTGGAAGAGGTACGAGTTCCCAAACTTCGTTTCTCTCGAATTGCATTAGTTCTTCTTCCATTGCCACTATCCAAGAGCTATCCTCACAAGCTTCTTGGATGTTCTTTGGCTCGATGGTAGAGACGAATGCGCAATGAGAGAATTCTTCAATACTCGACCTCGTTCGAACACCCACACCAATATCTCCAATTATTTGGTTATAGGGATGATTGCGAACGGTCGGGTAAGCTTTGGGTATACATGTATCACTAGGAACAACTTCAATAATTTCGTTAGAAGTGTTAGTCTCAACAATAGAATCATTAATCTTAACATTATTAAGAGAATCACAAAGAGTATCTACACTATCATCATCAACATGAGGAAAATCAAAATCTTCATAAAAAGATACGTGAAGAGATTCCTCAATCGTTGAAGAAGTTTTATTGTATATCCGGTAGGCTTTGCTACGTGTGGAATATCCAACAAAAATTCCTTCATCGGATCTTGGCTCAAATTTATCTAGATTACCGAAAGTGTTCTTGATAAAACATTTTGAACCAAAAACACGAAAATATTTTACTTGAGGCTTTTTGTCATAAAACAACTCAAAACAAGTTTTGTTCGCTCTGGGTCTCACTAGGATCCTATTGAGTACATAACATGCCGTGTGCACCGCCTCTGCCCAAAATTGTAGTCCAAGATGACTATCATGGAGCATAGTGCGTGCACACTCAATAAGAGTCCTATTCTTTCTCTCTACAACACCATTTTGTGGTGGTGCCCGAGGGAAGGAAAAATTATGAGTTATCCCGGTGTCATCACAAAACTTAGTAAAAGATTCATTCTCAAATTCTCCTCCATGATCACAACGGATAGTGATAATGGTGGATCCTAAGAAATTCTGAATCTTCTTTGCAAATTTGTTAAACTCGTCATAAGCTTCATTCTTATTAGTTAAGAATGAAACCCAAGTAAATCTAGAAAAGTCGTCAACGACAACTAATCCATAATGAGCATTACCTAAAGAAGCGGTTCTAGTTGGCCTAAACAAATCTAAATGAAGAAGTTCTATGGGCCTCTTAGAAGACATCAATCGCAAAAGTTTTTCTTACTAGAAGCAATTTTAGGAAAACCTTTGACTAGATCATGCTTAACTAACTTATATAAGTGCTTGAAGTGAACATGACCAAAACGGCGATGCCATAATAGTTGTTCACTTGTGTTAGCAACTAAGCAATGTTCTACGGTTTTAGGCAAGCTCAAATAATAAATATTTTTAAGCCTAATACCGGAAAATAAAACATTTGAATCACAATCAACAATAATACACAATCCTTCTCCAAAGTTAACCTTGTAACCTTTGTCACAAAGTTGACTAATGGAAATGAGATTGTGACACAAACCACTAACAAGATAAACGTTAGTAATTAAGGGTTTGGAAAGATTACCAACGATACCTACTCCTATGATGGTTCACTTTTGATTACCTCCAAAAGTGACCGTTGCACCATCCTTGATGCTAATCACTTCGGAAAGCAATGAGGGATCTCCCGTCATATGTTTGGAGCAACCACTATCGAAAATCCATCCTTTCTCTTTAGAGCAAGTTTGACCTTTATTGCTCTTCTTATTTCTCTTGGATACCTATATAATATACCATAAGCTCATGATACCCAATGTTTGTTGGGTCCAAGGGGATTAGCCCTTTGGAAGCCAAGTCCAAGTGGACTTCCGCTTCCCAACATAATTACTATTTCTAATCACATCATGAAAATAGGAATCAACATAAGCAATCCTATCATTTAGACTTGTGTTCTTAGGACCCCAAATAGTGTATCTTTTGGGAGTCCTTTTCCTAGTTGCATGCACATTTGTTAAATTTCTATGTGGTGCAAGCTTCTTGGGAACATGGTCTCTAACATAAATATGAGGTGGTGGATATGCATTGTACATACGAGAATGATATGTATGCTTGGAAACATGCATGTTGTATGAAGCATATGGGTTATGCATGACATGCGGAGGAGGTGCATACATGTAAGAATGATGCGTATGGGCATACCGGTGTATATGAGCACGTACATGAGTATTTCTCATGTGTGGTTGTGTATGTGTCCGTGGGTGTGGAGCATAAAAGGTGTCATAATTATCCACTTGTGAAGTAGGAGGTTTCCTACGTGGATGAGTGTTAGTGTACATGTAAGCATGGCCTTGCTTTTGGTTTCCACTCTTAGTGGGTTTCTTGCCAAAAGGAAGAGATGGTGAAGTGGTGACTTTCTTGGTAGGTTTGCTACCTATAGTGTCTTTGACACCACTTGTGGATGCACCGGAGGAAGGCCTCACAAAGTCTATAGTGACACCACTATAGGAGGTGCGATCATTGGATGCATTTGCTTTCACAAACCCAAGACCAACACGATATGTGGCCGGAAATTGGTTTGCTAGCAAATCATCCAATTGTCCTTTTCCCTTATTGAATCTCACAATACGGGAGGACATGAGCTCATATTTCTCCTTTAGAGAAGAAATATTGGTATCCAAGGTGGACACCCGTGCTTTGAGCTCGTGCACTTGGGTTTTAAGAGAATCATTCTCTAAACCCAATTGTGTGTGACATGTGACTAGATCACTATTATCTGTTGGATGTGTTTGATCTAGTTGAGATTTGAGGGTTTTCACCTCATCTCTTAAGGTGACATTTTGAGAAGCTAAGTTTGCTTTCTCAAGAGTTAAAGTATCAACAATGGTGTCATTGTTGATAATGTATGGAATGGATGACTTGCTAACATTTGATTTCTTTAAGCTAGTGTATCTAAGCATTAAAGATTGATATTTAGAAAATAATTCTTCATTAGCAATACGAAGTTCATCCATTGTTACCTCGGTCTCATCCGTATCGAAATCACTCTCATCGGAGAGTGGATCCTCTTGGGCCATGAAACACATGTGGGCGCTCTCACCCTTCTCATCATCGGAATCGCTAGATGAGTCCTCACTTGAGTCATCGAAGGTACCTACAAGTTCTCTCTTCTTGTCTCTTTTGTTCTTGTCGGACTTGTGGTACTTAGGCGCCTTCCACTTCTCTTTGTTCTTTAACATTGGGCAATCCCTCTTGATGTGCCCTGATTTATTACACTTAAAACAAAGAGAGGAAGTAGCATTAGTAGACTCTAAATGTTTGTTGGAGGGAAATTTACCTTTGCGAAAGAAGCATTGAAACTTCTTCGCCATTTGGGCCATTTCACCCAAATCCATTTTATCTTCCAAATCTTCGCTATCGGAGGATGATGAATTGGCGTTGAATGCCAAAGCTTTTTTCTTGGCCTCCGAAGGATTTATCATAGCCCGAATCTTTAATCGGTTCTCTCGTCTTACCTCATAAGACATGAGAGTTCCGATAAGATTCACGACTGTGTAATTCTTCAGATCATTGACCTCCTCGATGGCGATCGCTCTCCTTTCCCATTTGGAGGTCATTCCCATGATGATCTTCCTTACCTTTTCAGCTTCGGTGTATGTTTGGCCAAGGGCTTCCAATTCATTTGTGATGTCGGTAAAGCGTTCGTACATCGATGCAATGCTTTCATTCTCCTGTATATGAAACAAATTGAAGTTTTGCACGACAACATATAACTTCAAAAGTTTTACCTTATTCGTTCCCTCATGGGTAACGATGAGATGGTTCCAAATTTGATATGAACTCTTACATGTGCATATCTTGTTGAACTCATTCGGGTCCAACGCACAATGAAGAGCGTTTATTGCTTTAGCGTTGTTGACTTCGGCGGACTTCTCGGAAGTCGTCCATTTCTCGTAGTTCTCTTCGGTGGGCTCGACGTACTCCTTGTGGAGAGTTCTCCAAAGTGAAGCACTCCTAAGAAACGTCTCCATCCTACACTTCCAATAGCCAAAATCAGTACCGTTGAAATGTGGAGGACGTACCGTAGATTGACCTTCAAAAAGTGTGGACGCTCCATCATGATCGTGATTATTGTATGAAGTCGGTGGAGGAACGTTATTGTTGTTGGATGTCATAGATATAACTTGCGCTCTGATACCAATTGTAAGGACCATGTCTATATGGAAAACACTAGAAGGGGGTTGAATAGTGTTTATGCAAATTTAAAAGGAATTTACGCCAAATAAAATGCAATCCAACAAATAGTGCAGAATAGAAAAACAACCCAAAATGTAACACACGCAAACGCAGAGATGTTTCAAGGGTTCGGATTACCCAAGTCAACTCCCGACTTGTTCCCGGTAATCCTACGTCCCTTCCACCCAGATACCTCCGTATACTCAAGTTAGAACCCTAACTTGAGGTTTCCTTAAAACCCACTTGTAGCAACCCTACAAGTGAAATCGAATACAATCGATGTCCTTGACTCCCACAACTTGAGAGCAAGCAAACCGCTCTCACAACCCGAGAGCAAATTCAATATACGAAAATAATGAAATCTGAAAGCAACACTTACGATCACCTATGCCTTGAAGTAGAACTTGAAGGAGTGGTTTGTTGTGTGTTGAAGACTCTCTTGGAAGAGAGGAGAAAGCCCTTTCTCTTGACTGCACCAATTGCCTAGAGGATCACTCTTTGGTTCTAGGTTGGAGAGCAAGAGATCAAAGATTTGGAATTCTTATGGCTTTGGATTTGAGAGCTTTAAACTTTAGAATGAAAGCTTGGGATGAAAACTTGGAAGAATTAGTAACCTCTCAATGGAACAGTAGAAGCCCCATTTATAGGTTTCTCAAATACACAAAACAGTTTAGGCAAAAACTCTTTTGGAATCCGTGAGAAAAATCTCAACGATAGAATCTGAACTCGTGACAGTCGATTGTTGAAGAAACCACAGTCGACTGTTGCACAGTCAGCAAGGGTAGGCAAGAATTCATAACGGTAACTTACCACGTGGACAGTCGACTGATGAAGCAAAGACATTCGACTGTTAAACCAACAGGCGACTGTAATTTCTTCTACAGGCGACTGGCTGAGAGATGGTAAGCAGAATGAAATCTGGAAATCCTGTAAGATAACAGGACAGACAACTGTGGCAGATAATACAGTCGACTGTTAATCAGAATAGGCGACTGTAAATCCTTATACAAACAACTGTCAAATACCCTGAGAATTTCCAGAGAGCAGAGTCAATAAGTTGGCTCACAGACAAACGACTGTTGTAGCATACACAGTCGACTGATCCAACGGACAGTTGACTGTATATTCAACAGTAGTCGACTGGCCGTAAAAGTCAGATCAAACAAAGTTTGAGCAAAGGATAGACAGGCGACTGATTTACAAAACACAGTCGACTGTCACTTGGACAGGCGCCTGTGAATTGTTCATCAGTATCTTGTGCGAAATAATCAGAGAAGGCCCAAAACTATATTGTAAAAGTCTATGCATAACAGGCGACTGTAGAACAAAACACAGTCGACTGTTTTTGAGTCAGACGACTGTAAAGTGTTAAGTGTAATGCCTTGATAGCTACTGCACAAGTACTAGAGGTGGGGTGAATAGTAATTTAAAATAATCAAGATGATAATTCCTAATTATCGTGCAAACTCAACCAACAATGCGGAATGAAAATATTGACAACAAAGAAAGACAATTGCAAACAAAGCGATATAACGGGTTCGGATCCACCCAAGTCTCACCGACTTGTTTCCGGTGATCCTACGTCCCAAACACCCGGATCCCCTCCGGCTACTTGAGTTAGAAACCACTAACCCAAGTTTTGCACTATGAAATTCTTGTAGAAAAACATCTACAAGATCAAATCATACACAAATCGAAATGTGACTCCCACAAACCGGGATCACAAACTTCTCTCACAAACCGAGAGAAAAACTTGCAATATCAATGTAAATATGAAATATAAACACTTACCACAAAACCCTATGCCTTGAGTAAAACTTACAGATTTTAGGGCAAGAAGGATTTTGGGGAAGAAGCAAGCACCAAACCCTAGCTCCACCAAGATGACCAGCAATAGGTGGCTAGGGAGAAGTTGGTGACTTGGATTCAAGCTCCTAGCTTGAGTGGCTTACAATCAATGAGAATCTCTCTTGAGGAATAAAA
Organism: Scilla litardierei; assembly: GCA_030789695.1. Lineage (NCBI taxonomy): Eukaryota > Viridiplantae > Streptophyta > Magnoliopsida > Asparagales > Asparagaceae > Scilla > Scilla litardierei. The sequence continues at coordinate 349,484,367 of CM061133.1, forward strand.
GTGAGGGAGAGATTCTTATGAAGAGAGGGAGCTTGGAAATAGGAATTAAATGCTCTCTCTTTGATTCTCAAAGTCTCAATAATATCAGCCTTGAATGCTATGAAGAAGCATCACAAGATTATATAGGAGTTGGAGAAGAGAGAGGAAAATTCGTGCAATTAATGCTCCAACGGATCTATTTCTAAAGCAGTCTAATCGGTCTAAGAAGGATCACTGACCGATTAGTTTCACAACTAGTCGGTCGGTGATTCTTATTGGACCGACTAAGAGGTTGACAGCCAAGAAAGATAGTTCAGGAAGTTTAGAACTAGTCGGTCTAAGAAGACTTGCCAACCGACTAGTTTGACAACTAGTCGGTCGGTGAGTGTTCTTTGACCGACTAAGAGTTGAAACTCAATAGGCTGAATTCAAGAAGAACTAGTCGGTCTAAGAACAAATTCCAACCGACTAGTTTCTCAACTAGTTGGTCGATGGTTGTTCTTGGACCGACTAATGAGTAAACAGTAGCTAGGCTGTGAAAATGAAGATATAACTAGTCGGTCTAAGAAGGATTCCAAACCGACTAGTTTGACAACTAGTCTGTCGGTGAACCTTCTTGGACCGACTAATTGGTCAACAGTGAAGATGCTGAATTGAGCAAGGAGATCTAGTCAGTTCAAGAAGGTTTACTGACCGACTAGATGATAATCTAGTCGGTTGGTTCTTCTTCTTGAACCAACTAAGATGCACTAGAAGCCACGAAATGAAGCGTGAAGCTTCGGGAAAGTTTCTATGGGCTTCTAAGATAATCCTAGCTCTAAGATATGAGCATTATGAAAATTATAATGTAAGACCTACTCAAAGCTTAACATTCTACGAAAAGAAGCTAGAAGACTATAAAATAGACTAGACGAACCGTCTTCAAAGCTTCAATCCGAATCTCTTGACTTCAATAATGCTCCTAGAGCTTCAACAAAGCTTCAGGCACACGATCACGCGCTTTGAGAAGTCTTGAGACATCGCTTTTGATGTACGTAGAATTTTGACGACGATCTCCATAACTGCGCTCACAAAGAGTTAGTTCACGATATTTATGTTTGTTCATCATCAAAACCAAATCCGGGGAATCAATACTCAACGTTAAGCAGTCGACTGTTATAAACAATCCTTGCACAATCAATAAACAAATGAATAGGGGTCAAAGGACAATTGATCTAATGATGTCCTACGACCGAATGTAGATGTGTGTGAGTGCTCCATCAAAGTTTTACTTCTAAGCTACATACTAGAAGAGATATAAGAAAATTACATTTGACGAATAATCTCTTCTTTCCATCGTATGAGCTTAAAGTCTTCACAGATCTTTAATTAACATCTACGATCATCCAATTCATGTAATTTGACTTCAATCAACTGTGAGTGTCATCTATTGCAAGTAGATCCTCATAATTAGCTTAGGTAATGGATTAACTGTAAAATAGGGGATTAGTCACAAGTATTTATGTTTGCTCATCATTAACACCAAGTAGGGAGAAGTCCAATACTCAACACCTTCGACTTACGGCTGACGACACGATAAGGTCGTTTAGTGGCGAAGGGGTGGCCCCTTCGACTTACGGCTGACGACAAAAGAGGACCGTTCAATGACGAAGGGGTGGACCCTTCCACTTACGACTAACGACGTGATAGGGTCGTTCAGTGGAGAAGGGGTGGTCCCTTCGACTTACGGCTGACGATGCAAGAGGGTCGGTCAGTGTCAAAAAGATGGCCCCTTCGACTTACGGCTGACGACGCAAGAGGGTGTAATGCCCTACAGGCTACTGCACAAGTACTAGAGGGGGGGTGAATAGTACTTTAAAATAACAAGGAGTATAATTCCAAATTAAATTGCAAACAACTACCAAATCAATTTGCGGAAGCTTAAATTGAATGACAACAACAAAATTAACAATGCAAACAAATGATGTTAATGGGTTCGGATCCACCCAAGTCTCCCCGACTTGTTCCCGGTGATCCTACGTCCCAACCACCCGGATCCCCTCCGGATACTTAGGTTAGAAACCCTAACCTAAGATTTCCACTATGAATATCTTGTGAAAAACCTTCACAAGATCAAATCATACAACAACGGCAATAGTGAATCCCACAACCCGGGATCACAACCTTCTCTCACAACCGAGAGAATTAACAAGCAATATAAATGAGTTTATATTGAAATAAGCAAACTTACCACAAAATCCTATACCTTGAGTTTTTCTTACCCAATAGGTGAAATGGAGGATTTGAGGAAGATGAAGTCACCAAGTCCTAGCACCAAGGAAATGACCAGCAATAGGTGCCTAGGGATGATTTGGAGACTTGGATCAAGCTATAGCTTGAAGAGCTCACCAAGAACAAGCTTCTCTCAATATGGATTCTAGATCTAGAATAGTGAGAGAATGGGTTTCTTATGAGGAAGAGAGCTTTAGAAGAGAGTGAGAATGGCTATCTCTTTTGATCTCAATGATTCTCTGAATAGAAGCTCTAACCTAGATAGAAATGACCTAGGTTCGTATTTATAGGGTCCCATAAAAACAAGTTAGGTCATTCTCCAACGGATAGAAATCTGGGGCAGTTAGTCGGTCAAAGAACAATCACTGACCGACTAGTTCATCAACTAGTCGGTCAGTCAAACAGCATGGACCGACTAAGTGAGGAACTGAGAAGAGATAGAATTTCAGACCTAGAAATCTAGTCGGTCCAAGAAGACTTTCTGACCGACTAGTTTCACAACTAGTCGGTCAGTCAGTGAACGTAGACCGACTAAGAGGCAAAGTGAAATAGTCTGAATACAAATTGACTTAGTCGGTCCAAGAACAAAAGTTGACCGACTAGATTGTCAACTAGTCGGTCACCAAACGTTCTTAGACCGACTAACGATAAACAGTAGCTTAGGAGAAATTTAGTATGAACAGTAAGTCACAACTAGTCGGTCAAAGAAGCATCACTGACCGACTAGTTCACAAACTAGTCGGTCGGTGAGTCAATGTAGACCGACTAACTGTAAACAGTAAAGTCCAAGAAATTAAGGAATCAAACTAGTCGGTCCAAGAAGAGTTGCTGACCGACTAGATCACCATCTAGTCGGTCAGTACTTCTTCTTGTACCAACTAACATGCACAAACAAGTCCGAATCGAAGCGCGACGCTTCGAGGAAGTTAGAATGAACTTGTACTAAGATCCTAGAGCTACGATATGAGCGTTATGAAGTTAGAATCGTAAGATATACTCAAGGCTTAACATTCTATATATCGAAGCTAAAAAGACTATAAATAAAACCTTAAAGAATGGTCTTCGAGAGCTTCGATTGATTCTTCATAACTTCCAAAACGACGCAAGAGCTTCAACGAAGCTTTAGGCATGAATACGAGCTTTGTGAAGTGTTGAGATGTCGCTTTGATTGTTCTCATGAATTTGGCGACGATCTCCAATACTGCGCTGACAAATTGTTAGTTCATGAATTATTTATGTTTGCTCATCATCAAAACCAAATCCGGGGAGTCCAATATTCAACATTCTCCCCCTTTTTGGTGATGACAAACCAACATAAATAATAATCAAAAATAATGATTCAAATGTAAAATACTTACTCCCCCTGCATTGATGACACGTTAATTCCAAAATGAATATATATGAATTGCATCAATCAGACGAGTAAGATAAATAAAGAGAATCGATTTTTGAAATATCGGATTTTGAAAATCCTTATATGTATCTTAACTCCCCCTGAATCTAACATATCAAACTAGATTCTTGGTAATTGAGTTAAATTTTCATTTGCCCTATTTATTATCATTATCTCTCCCCCTTTGGCATTATCCCAAAAATGGGGGGCATACAACGACAACAACTAGGAAATGGAAAATCCAACATCGGGAGTCGTAGACAATGACGATGGACCTAATTGACACCAAGGGAAAAATGATGAAATCAAATCAAGGTGTGCCAAATTGTCCATTATCAAAAAGCGATAATCAAAATCATCAAAAATACCAAATAATTGTTCATTTCTTGAATAAAGAAACATACTCTTCAATATTCAATATTCTTGGTTAAATTTGTGCATGGAAAACAATTCTATACAATTATAGAATTTCAATCTATTTAACCAAGTTTTTCAATCGTCGAGCGACGATTTTACATAGCATGGACATTGAATGAGAATTAATGTGCACGACGAAGTAAATATCACAACATGAACATCGATGTATATATAGATAGAAACATCATGAGTACATCCAAAAAGATATCGAATACAAGAAGTACATCATATCAAGTACGAGACATCATCTATATCAACATCAAAAAGTACAACAACATCATCCACATCAAAATATAACACCAACATCAACAACATCCAAAGTACATCAAAATATCCAACACCGACATCCAGAAAACTCAAAAAAATACATCAAAACAACCCTCAAACTCCATCCTAACCCAAAAACTCTCAATAAGATATATCATCCAAAGAGTAGTGGAGAGTCCTCGGAACAGACGCTCACGAGGAAGTGGCTGGATCTGCAGTATCCGTGGGTCCAGTCGACGGAGTGGACTCAGGCTCTGCAGGGAGGAGAGGCATCTCAACAGACGGGATCGTCGGGGTAGGTGTGGAAACGACGGGCTCAACAGCTGGGGTCTCAACAGAAGTATCAGCAGGTAAGACAGGAGCAGGCACGTCAGCAGGAGTATCAGCAGGAGTAACAGCAGCCACAAAAGTCTGGACTACTGCTGCAGAAGTCTCTGGAACATCGGAAGAGGTGCCAACTCCAGGAGCAGAAGTGGTAGCAGCAGCAGCAGCAGTGGCAACATCGCCACGAGCCAAGGAAGTGACAAGCTCGTCAATCTCCTCATCGTCCATCTCCTCGGCCTCAGAAACTGAAGGAGGAAGATCAATCCCCATCATCTGAGCCATACGGCAGACGACCTCCTCGGTACGAGCCAAACGCGACTCGTGCCAACGAAGAAGGCGTACGACATCATCTAATGTAGCAGGAGGAGTGGAGGCTGCAGCAGCTGAGGGGGTAGCATGGGAAGCAGATGTGGTCGACCTCTGCACGTGACGAAGCGCCGCTAGAGATTTCTTAACGGCCGTCACGTTCAGAGGGGGACCCAAGGGACGCTCATCGTCAGGAGGGAGAGGGACTCGGAAATGACGAAAGACAAGGGTCAGCAGACACGGATATGGAATATGCGTAGATTTATTGGTCTTGCGAATACACTCGAAAGAGTCCATCTTATCGAGTATAACGCGAGCCCAATTAATCTCGCAACCCAAGAAAAGAGCGTAAATAAGCTTCAAAAATGGCTGGGATGGAAGTGAAGATGAGCCGTACTTGGGAAGCAAGCACGACTTCAGAATAAGATTCAATACCCATGCATTTGGCTTGAACGACTTCGAAGGAACTCCAATGAGGGCAGGAGGGATCACATGGAAAATATCAGCAAGAACGGACTGATCCAAGGAAGTGATATCATCGACGGAAATGTCAGAAGGAAGGAGACCGGACGATGAACAACCAAGTATCTCCCCCAAGATTTCTGCCGTGAGAACTATAGGAGTTCCCAAGACAGTAGTCTCGATGGAGTGACTCTCATCGTACAGGCCCCGAACACGATTGGCATAGAACAATTTTACCAGGAGAGGATATGGTCTGGGATTCGCCTTGGGGTCATAGCGAAGATAATCAAGTAGGCCACTATAGGAGAGGAGGTCAGCTAAGCCAAGAAAATCTGAAAACTAAACATAGTGCTCCAATAGCATCGGGCAGTGTTCAATACGGTTGTAGGCCGCGAGACACATAGGGTCGTCGCGACACAACGATATGTCAACACCACCCGCTGGCATTGGGCCCTTTCCCTTAGGCTGGCGAGTCCTAGGACGAAGTGGAGGAGTGGGTTCCCTATGGCCAGGCTCATCCTCAGGGATAAACTCAGTATCAGAATCAGGAGGAGTCGAGGGTGAGTGGAGTATGGGCTTTTTAGTCTTAGATTTTCGGGGTTTGACCGTCGCCGTCCTCTGCTTCTTCAGAGGAGGCGAAGACGGAGAAGCTTGGGTAGATTTAGCACGACGCTTGGGCTTAGAGGGATTCCTAGGGTTGGAAGGCTCTATAGACATAGGAGAAGCCCCAGACGAAGTGATAGGGATCCGCGTCTTTGCCATGGTCGTGGCACGACGAGGACAAGCAAATGATGACGGAAGATCAAATACCCTAGCTGAAACCCTAGAATCCTACAACAAACTCGAAAAAAATCAAGCCCTAGAACTGAATTCGAAACCCTAGGAGCTAGATAAGATGAAAATCAAACCCTAGAGTATGAATCGAGACCTAGGTGAGGGGAGATATACCTAGGAGGAGGAGTCGACGGCGGCGGACGGCGGGGATGGCCGGAGAACTGGCCGGAAGTCGAAAGGTCTCGAGAGGGGAGAGGGTTTTTGCGGGCTGGAGCTTTGAAAAACAACCGACTAAATGAAGAGGAAGTCGGATAAAATCGAGTTAAGTCGGTCGAGAAATCAAAAAGACACATTTGCCCTAACCCACTTAGTCGGTCACAGTTCAAGCACTGACCGACTAGATTACGATCTAGTCGGTCGGTCAATGAGCTTGAACCGACTAAGTCGAAACAGAGGCAAACAAGGATTTTTAGGGCTAGATTTAGTCGGTCGCAGTATACTCACTGACCGACTAGTTTTCAATCTAGTCGGTCGGTAAGTGTACTGTGACCGACTAAAGAAAAAAAATGATAAGAGTTAGATAAAAGCTTGATCTAGTCGGTCTGAGTTCACTAGCTGACCGACTAGATGAGCATCTAGTCGGTTGGCTAATGAACTGAGACCGACTAGAAGAGTCCAAAAATTGATAATAGATTTCTCTTCACAAACCACTTGGATGAAACATCTTAACACTCTCATTAGTCATCTAAATTACCCCATAAAACGTCGAAATCTTAAATACGACTTTCAAATAAGAATTCGACCATAAATTCAAACATATCACATAAAATTCCCAAAAATTCAATAAATCTAGCATGAACGAAATATCGCGAAATATAATAGCATGCAAGATAATTGAATGAAATATGAATCCTATATTTCGGATTCACCCATAATCCCCAATTCTCGACGCAACCGCACAAAGGAGTCCTCCTTTAGGGGTTTCGTGAAAATATCGGCGATTTGCTTTTGGGTTTCAACGTACACTAAAATGATGTCCTTTTTAGCAACATGATCATCTAAAAAGTGGTGTCTGACATCTATGTGTTTTGATCGGGAATGGTGCACCGGATTCTTTGAAAGACAGATAGCACTTTGGTTATCCACCATGATAGGGCTAGTATCACAGTGAATACCAAAATCCTTCAAAGTGTGTCTCATCCAAAGAACCTGGGCACAAGCGGCACCGGCGGCAATATATTCCGCCTCGGTGGTTGAAAGTGATACGGAATTTTGCTTCTTGGAAAACCAAGAGACAAGAGAATTTCCTAGAAAATGGCAAGTGCCACTAGTACTTTTCCTGTCGGATTTGCATCCCGCATAATCGGCATCACTGTATGAGACTAACTCATACGTGCTAGATTTTGGATAAAGTAATCCAAAATCAAGTGTATAACTTAGATAACGGAAAATACGTTTTACCGCTACTAAGTGAGACTCCTTAGGTTGAGACTGATAACGAGCACATATGCATACGGCAAACATAATATCGGGCCTACTTGCGGTAAGATAAAGTAAACTACCTATCATACCTCGATATAGACGAATGTCTACATCCTTACCGCCCGTATCCTTGTCAAGATGCGTAGTCGTGCTCATTGGAGTCTTTTTCCCGGAAGCACTTTCCATTCCAAATCGCTTAAGCAACTCCACCGTATACTTCGTTTGGTGGATGAAGATTGCATCGTTCAATTGGCGAATTTGGAGACCTAAGAAATATTTGAGTTCGCCCTTGTGGCTCATCTCAAATTGTTCCTTCATAACATTAGAAAACTCTTCGCAAAGAGTGAAGTTAGTAGCACCGAAAATGATATCATCAACATAAATTTGAACTAATAAAATATCATTATTCACATGCTTAACGAAAAGTGTAGAATCGGCTTCGCCCATTTTAAAATTCAAATCCAAAAGAAAATTCTTTAGGCGATCATACCAAGCTCGAGGAGCTTGTCTCAAACCATAAAGAGCTTTCTTTAGTTTAAAAACGTGATTTGGAAATTTTTCATTTATGAAGCCCGGAGGTTGAGAAACGTAAACTTCCTCAACAACATCTCCGTTTAAAAATGCACTTTTAACATCCATTTGAAATAACTTAAAATTTTTATGGCATGCATAAGACAATAAAAGTCTAATTGATTCTAATCTAGCTACCGGAGCGAAGGATTCTTCGAAATCGATACCTTCCTCTTGGCGATAGCCTTGAGCAACTAACCGAGCTTTGTTCCGGACGACGACTTGATTTTCGTCGGTTTTGTTCTTGAAGATCCACTTTGTCCCTATGACGGTGTGGTTCTTCGATGGCAAAGGAACAAGCTCCCATACCTCATTCCTCTCGAATTGAATGAGTTCCTCCTCCATGGCAAGGATCCAAGCACTATTTTCGCACGCTTCAACTATATTCTTTGGCTCTATCGATGAGGCAAAGGCACAATTGGCGAAGTGGTGGACTTGAGATCTCGTCTTGACACTATCATTAATATTGCCAATAACTTGCTCATGGGGATGGTCGCGAACGGTATGAAGCCGCTTGGGAATACCTTGATCACTAGGCACATTCTTAACAGCTTCATTAGTCGGGTTAGTCTCAATAGAATCAATTGAATCAATAGACTTAGAATTTTCAAATGAATCACATAAAACATCCATAGAATCATTATCATTTGAAATTCTAGAAGTAGTAAAATTCTCATTAAAAGAGACATGAAGTGATTCCTCGATCGTAGAGGATCTTTTGTTGTATATCCGGTAGGCTTTGCTACGTGAGGAATACCCAACAAATATCCCCTCATCCGATCTCGGATCAAACTTGTCCAAATTATCATATGTGTTTTTAATGAAACATTTTGCGCCGAAAACACGAAAATGTTTAACTTGAGGCAATCTACCAAACAACAATTCATAGCAAGTGTGTTTGGTGCCGGGCCTCAAAAGTATTCTATTAAACACATAGCAAGCGGTGTGTACCGCTTCCGCCCAAAATTGATAACCAAGTTGACTATCTTCGAGCATAGTGCGAGCACACTCCACAAGCGTTCTATTCTTCCTCTCAACAACACCATTTTGAGGAGGTGCGCGAGGGAAAGAAAACGTGTGAGTGATTCCAAGATCATCACAAAAATTTGAGAAAGACTCATTCTCAAATTCACCCCCATGATCACTACGAATAGTGACAATGGTGGTTCCGATGAGATTTTGTACTTTCTTCACAAATATTGTGAAGTTTTCAAAAGCTTCATTTTTATTACATAAGAAAAATACCCATGTAAATCTTGAATAATCATCAACGATGACTAGTCCATATCTTGCATTTCCTAAGGAAGCAACTCTAGTTGGCCCAAATAAATCTAGATGTAATAGCTCTAGTGGCCGTTTCGTAGAAATGCTTTTCTTAGGTATAAATGAAGATTTAGGAAGCTTGCCACGTTGACAAGAATCACAAAAACTTTTCTTTTCAAAAACGAGCTTCGGAAAACCTTTAATGGAATTTAATTTCGAAAGCTTATAAAGTGTTCCAAAGTTCACATGTCCAAAGCGTCGATGCCATAAGTGTTGTTCACTTGTGTTGGCAACGAGACATTGTTCATATGACTTAGGAAGATCCAAAATATAAATATCTTTATGGCGTGTGCCGGAAAATAATAATTTATTATTATCAATTGAAATATGACACAATCCTTTCGCAAAGCTAACTTTGTAACCTTTGTCACAAAGTTGGCTTATTGAAATAAGATTATGATTTAAACCATTAACTAGATAGACATCACTAATTAAGGGTTTAGAGGGGTCACCCACTTTACCAACACCGACGATTGTTCCGCTCTCGTTGCCTCCAAATACGACGCGATTTCCATTTGCAATGGGAACCACTCCGGAGAGCAATTGAGCATCACCTGTCATGTGTTTTGAACACCCGCTATCGAGTATCCAATTCCCTTTGGAGCTAAATTTAAATTTGTTGCTCCTTTTCTTTTTCTTTTCCTTGAGTACCTAAAGATAGAAACATTCATATCATGGTACCCAAGGTCATTGGGTCCTCAAAAGTTAGACCTTTGGAAGCCAAGTCCAATTGGACTTAGACTTCCCCACATAATTTCTACTATGCACAACATCCGAAAAATAAGCATTCATATACACTTGTTTTTCATCCATGCTTGTGTCCATTGGGCTCCAAATAGTGAAAATTTTGGGAGCCATCATCCTATTGGGTGCATGCATGCGTTGTTGGTTTCTACGTGATGCATGTTGTGGATAGGCATAAGGAACATGATGGAATGGTGCACGACGAGAATTATTCATATGATGAGGTGGGTGAACATATGCATGTGTGGGAACACGTGCGTGAGGGTGTCTCACATGGTGTGCACGTGCCCGTGAACATGTAGCATAGAAATCATCATATGTGTGAGACGGTGGAGTAGGACGTGTGTTCCTACGTGGCATGGTATTTGTGTACATATAAGCATGCCCCTTCTTTGGAGGTCCACCCAAAGTGGGTTTCTTTCCAAAAGAGGGTGTGGACGAGGTGGACGCACCATTGGTAGATGAACTACCAATAGAGTGTTTGCTACCACTCGTAGAGTCACCGGAAGTTGGCCTAACAAAAGTAGTGGCCGCTTTGGATGGACATCCCATCGTATACCCCAAACCAATGTGGTGATTGGCCGGAAGTAAGTCACTTAGGATTTTATCCAAATGGTCCTTACCCTTATTGAATCTATTGATTCGGCCTAATGTGTTCTCATATTTCTCTTTGAGAGAACGCATAGAAATATCCAAAGTGGATACTTGCGATGTGAGCACATAAACACGAGATTTAAGATTCTCGTTCTCAATACTCAAAGTCGAGTTTTGAGAAGTTAAATCCGCTATCCTATGTTCTTCCGGATCATCAATGCTAACATGTTCGAGTTTAGATTTGAGATTAACAATCTCATTTCTTAACTCTTCAACAACGGTGTCGTTGTTGGTGATGATAGTCTTAGGCGAGGTTTGAATGCTAGCTAGGTCATCTTTTACTTTAGTATATCTATTTACTAATTTAGTGTATTTATACCATAAATGAGAGTTAGCATCCCTAAGATCATCCATAGTTACCTCATCACCTTCGTCGTCGCTATCATCGGAGGAGGAAGATCCTTGATCATGCTCCTCTCTTGCCATGAAGCACATGTGCGCTTGCTCCACTTTCTCATCGTCCGACTCTCCGCTTGAGGAATCCTCGGAGTCGGTGAATGTTGCTCCTACAAGTCCCTTTTTGTACCCCTTTTTGTACTTCTTTGACTTGTCGAACTTCGGCGCCTTCCACTTCTCCTTTTGCTTGTTTTGAGGACAATCCGCTTTGATGTGTCCTGGCTTATTGCATTTAAAGCACAAAGGTGGAGAGGCGTTAGTAGAAGGAAATTTAGATTTTTGTTTGAAGTTACCCTTTCGGAAGAAGCGATTGAACTTCTTTGCCATGAGTGCAATGGATTCCATGTCCATTTCTTCTTCCGAGTCCTCATCATCGGTAGAGGTGGATGAAGCCGCCTTGAATGCAATCGCCTTTTTCTTAGGCGTGTCTTGGTTCAAATAGGACTTCATCTTTTCTTGTAACTTCACCTTGCTATCTTTGTGTACCTCGTATGACATCAAAGTACCCATCAATTGAACTACGGTATATTTGTTCATGTCATTACCTTCCTCGATGGCGAAGGTACGTTTCTCCCAAGAAGAGGGAAGTCCTTCGATAAGCTTTGAGCACTTCTCCTTTTGAGTGTAGGACTTGCCGAGGGCCTCTAACTCGTTTATTATGTCAACAAAGCGAGCGTAATATTCCTTCATCTTCTCGCCCTGTTGCATATGAAACATTTCGTAATCTTTGTTTACGACTACGAGTTTAGAGTCTCTTACCCTACTCGTCCCTTCATGAAGTATGAGGAGGGAGTTCCAAATTTGATATGCACTCTTACATGTGCATATCTTATTGAAGTCCTCGGGCTCCAACGCGCATTGCAAGGCGTTCAGTGCCTTGGCATTGCTTACCTCCGCGGCGACCTCCGCGGTAGTCCATTTCTCAAAGTCTTCTTCTTCGGGCTCTATGTATTCCTTCATTGTAGTCCTCCATAAGGATGCACTCCGGAGGAAGGTTTCCATCCGGCATTTCCAGTACCCGTAGTTGGTACCGTTGAAGAATGGAGGCCTCGTTGAGGAATGTCCTTCCATCACCGAAGATGCTCCTTCTCGGTTCCTGAAGGTGTCATAGTTGGAAGGTGGACGCACGGTCTTGTTGTCGTTGGCAGACATAGCTAAGTATCTGGCTTTGATACCAAATGTAATGCCCTACAAGCTACTGCACAAGTACTAGAGGGGGGGTGAATAGTACTTTAAAATAACAAGGAGTATAATTCCAAATTAAATTGCAAACAACTACCAAATCAATTTGCGGAAGCTTAAATTGAATGACAACAACAAAATTAACAATGCAAACAAATGATGTTAATGGGTTCGGATCCACCCAAGTCTCCCCGACTTGTTCCCGGTGATCCTACATCCCAACCACCCGGATCCCCTCCGGATACTTAGGTTAGAAACCCTAACCTAAGATTTCCACTATGAATATCTTGTGAAAAACCTTCACAAGATCAAATCCTACAACAACGGCAATAGTGAATCCCACAACCCGGGATCACAACCTTCTCTCACAACCGAGAGAATCAACAAGCAATATAAATGAGTTTATATTGAAATAAGCAAACTTACCACAAAATCCTATACCTTGAGTTTTTCTTACCCAATAGGTGAAATGGAGGATTTGAGGAAGATGAAGTCACCAAGTCCTACCACCAAGGAAATGACCAGCAATATGTGCCTAGGGATGATTTGGAGACTTGGATCAAGCTATAGCTTGAAGAGCTCACCAAGAACAAGCTTCTCTCAATATGGATTCTAGATCTAGAATAGTGAGAGAATAGGTTTCTTGTGAGGAAGAGAGCTTTAGAAGAGAGTGAGAATGGCTATCTCTTTTGATCTCAATGAATCTCTGAATAGAAGCTCTAACCTAGATAGAAATGACCTAGGTTCGTATTTATAGGGTCCCATAAAAACAAGTTAGGTCATTCTCCAACGGATAGAAATCTGGGGCAGTTAGTCGGTCAAAGAACAATCACTGACCGACTAGTTCATCAACTAGTCGGTCAGTCAAACAGCATGGACCGACTAAGTGAGGAACTGAGAAGAGATAGAATTTCAGACCTAGAAATCTAGTCGGTCCAAGAAGACTTTCTGACCGACTAGTTTCACAACTAGTCGGCCAGTCAGTGAACGTAGACCGACTAAGAGGCAAAGTGAAATAGTCTGAATACAAATTGACTTAGTCGGTCCAAGAACAAAAGTTGACCGACTAAATTGTCAACTAGTCGGTCACCAAACGTTCTTAGACCGACTAACGATAAACAGTAGCTTAGGAGAAATTTAGTATGAACAGTAAGTCACAACTAGTCGGTCAAAGAAGCATCACTGACCGACTAGTTCACAAACTAGTCGGTCGGTGAGTCAACGTAGACCGACTAACTGTAAACAGTAAAGTCCAAGAAATTAAGGAATCAAACTAGTCGGTCCAAGAAGAGTTGCTGACCGACTAGATCACCATCTAGTCGGTCAGTACTTCTTCTTGTACCAACTAACATGCACAAACAAGTCCGAATCGAAGCGCGACGCTTCGAGGAAGTTAGAATGAACTTGTACTAAGATCTTAGAGCTACGATATGAGCGTTATGAAGTTAGAATCGTAAGATATACTCAAGGCTTAACATTCTATATATCGAAGCTAAAAAGACTATAAATAAAACCTTAAAGAATGGTCTTCGAAAGCTTCGATTGATTCTTCATAACTTCCAAAACGGCGCAAGAGCTTCAACGAAGCTTTAGGCATGAATACGAGCTTTGTGAAGTGTTGAGATGTCGCTTTGATTGTTCTCGTGAATTTGGCGACGATCTCCAATACTGCGCTCACAAATTGTTAGTTCATGAATTATTTATGTTTGCTCATCATCAAAACCAAATCCGGGGAGTCCAATATTCAACAGAGGGTCGTTCAGTGGCGAAGTGGTGACCGTTCGACTTACGGCCAAGGACGCAAGAGGGTCATTCAAAGGCGAAGGGGTGGCCCATTTGACTTACGGCTGACGATGCAAGAGGGTCGTTCAGTGGCGAAGGGTAGCTCCTTTGACTTACGGCTGACGACATGATAGGGTGTGCATGGATTTCATCAACATGAATTTGACCCATCTAGATTTTTCCAAGGATCAGATCCTTTTAGTGAGGAGTTTAATGGGGTAAGTCTTATAGATTTCATAAATGCCCTATCGAAGAAAGTTGTTTCGAAAAGAAAGCAGAACTTTATTTGATAAAAAACATGTTTTATTGAAGAAAGGAAAAAGCGTACAGGCATTTTCGAATCTCATCGGGGGTTGCTATTGTCCCACACTTTTTATTTGTCATTGAGCTTAGAAGCTTGCTAGTTGACCACCTTAGTGGCAGGTGACCCCGTCATCTTGCCTTTTTGCTTCGAGGTCCCCTCCTTACTTGGTTGATCGCTGACCGTGTTCTTTGGGTGCCAATGTTTGACCAGTGTGTCGATCTCTTTCTTGAGCATTCAGCAGTCGTTAGTATCATGCCCATAGTTATTGTGGTATTTGCAGAACTTGAAGTCATCCCTTTTCTCATACTTGCCTTTCTTTGCAGATTCCTGGACCAGTTCTTCTCGTTGGGCATAAGCTAAGGCCTCCGTCTTAGGCACGTTTGGTCTCACATAAGTTGGACGCTCCTTGATCTGAAGGCTCCTCTCTCTCGGTCTATTGTCCCAAGACTCCTGGCGAGGGGTTCCCTGGGTTGGCTTTTCCCGCCTGGTGTCTCCTCGGCAGGCAGGGGTGCCTTTTCCAGTAACTTCAGTTGGTTCCTCTGCTTCTTCAGAGATAGTGAACCGATCTGCTATATTGAACAGCTCCACGAGGTTGTTAGGTGGAAACTGGTGGAGCACCCTCCGCAAATATTTATCCCACACCGCTTGAGTGAAAACCGCGATGACAATCACATCTGGTGTGTCCTCTACTTCGAGCCTTTCGTTGTTGAATCGCTGGACGAAGGCTCGTATTGGTTCCTTATCCTTCTGTTTAAACGTAAAGAGGTGGGAGGAATTTCTCTTAGGACGTTGACCTGTGACGAATTGCCTACAAAACAAATTGGACAATTCGTCGAATGACCCGATACAACCGTCGGGTAATCTGTCGTACCAACTCTCCGCCATCTTGACTCGGGTAGTGTGGAAAGCTCGGCAGAGGTATGGCTCATCGGCCACATGAAGCAGCATCACGTTTATGTACATACGGATGTGCGACCACGGGTCGCATATGCCGTCATATGCTGACAAGGCAGGGAGTTTGAACTTCGAAAGAAAAGGAGCAGATGTGATGTTCTCCTTCAATGGGGTCTGCCGAAGTGCGGAATAGATAAGTAGGGATCGCCCATCCCTACCTTGCACGTATGTAGTTCCTGAGGATCGGTTTGGGATTTTCTCTCTCCTCCCATATACGCCTGCAAAATCGAGAGGGTTATAACCTGGAGAGACCCCATATATTACCTGATACAGGATGTTGCGAGTCGCTTGCTTATAATTGGAGGGACTGGGTCCTCCATGGAAACCAAAGAAACGGCTGTCATTCCCCATCTCGCCATATTGGTGAGACGTAGGAGTTGTATTAAGTGTAGCAATCTCTTGTCGATCCACTCTCAGATCTCTTGGATCCCTGAGCATGACCGCGCCTCTTATCGGTGTCAGGGTTAGATTTTGGAGGCGGTAGTTGCTCATTTATGTGTGGTGGATCTCTCATGCTTTGACGCATCAGAGTTGCCAATACGCTGAGACTCTTGTCGACCCGCTCTGCAAATTGATCGAATTGCTCATGGGACACCTTAGGCACTTTGGTGGCCCTCCTGGGTCGTTTAGATGAGGATGTAGAATCTGTGGCATCCTCCACCCAGATGATGTTCGCTTTTGTTTCTCGCTCGGACCTTGGTTCGGTCCGATATTGTTGGGTCCTGCTGGTGAACTTTCCCACAAATGTCGCCAAACTGTTAAGGTCAAAATGACCGAAACAATTAAGATGATGACGTGGATCCTTTCCTACTGAGTCGGAGCATCGTCAGCCGGATGGGTGGGACCCTAGATTGAAGAACCAGGGTCGTTGTTGGATGGTAGTCGATTTGCGATGCTCGATCAATCCTCAAGCGGTTCGTATGTCGATAGATCGAGGTTGAGAAGCTCAGGAGCGACCCTCACGTAGGATCGAGACTCGACGATCTACTCCACAAGGAAGCATCAGGGGGGTCGGATCTGGGTCCCGACCCAAATCCCATCCGATGCTTAAGTTAGAATGGAGCTAACGAGAAGGAGAGAGCTAGGAGCAGCTGAGATCGACATACGGAGGTTCGTCCCAGATCTGACGTCGCTAGCTCTTTTGTAGAAGAAATATAAGTTGGAGTATGCAAAGTCCGAGTATTAAATCCCGTGCTTTGGGAATGAGGAATTCCTGTATTTATAAACATCCTGGGTCCTTGCAGTGACGTTGGGAGGATATTATGGCTCCATGATGTCTCCCCTTTAATAGGGGTAACCGTAGCCCACGTTCCCGCTATTTATGAGCTCACCGTCAATCTCACGTCCAATTGGTGAGAGTGCAATGGGCGACTAGTAGGTGGGCCTTGACTGAGTCGGTATCAGGCTTCTCTTGTGTGCTCTTTGGGCCTTAGTCACTCGTCGGACGAGTCTTCTCGAGCGCCGGCCCGATGATTCAACAATTCCATATAAAGAGTATGATTATCCAGAATAGAAGAAACGAAGCTCTATCTCATAAATTTGATCACTTATTCTGATATTAGAAAAACAAATCGAAACAAGATTGCATTAATGCCCACATAAATTGGTCCGCCTCTGGTGACAACACGAGCCTACGAATTGGTGTCTTCTTTCCTTGAGCGCGACTCACCGGCGGGCGGGTGATATGGAAGTGGGTGAACCGTCGAGATCTGATTGACGCAGCGTGTGCGGTTCGTATTGCTTTCATACGAGCACCGCAAGTGTGACCCTGGACCAACGAGGATCACTGACCCGTGACTTGTTACAGTCCACGTCCTTTTGTCTTAACATGTTGGGTCCTTTTTTTTAGCAAGCGTTGCCTCCGATTTAATTTGCTTGGAAAGCAAGGCCACACATTTAGTTAGACCTCGGAGGCTACCATACGACGTGATGGGTCGGTCCGGTCCACCGGACCGGCTGTCTGGCCGGTCTAGTTTGCTGGAAAACAAAAACAAGTAAATCTCCGCGCGGTTAAGAAGAAATATATTTGACGATGTAAGAATGAAAAATTGTTAGAAGTGGGATTTAAACATACACATTGTTATCTCAGCACTGCTGAAAAATTCCCCGAACTGTTGCATAAATACGTTTGTACTTGAATTTTTTTTTGAATTTGTCCTAACATCGTAGAGTAGGGGTGGCAAAATAGACCCGACCCGATCCGACCCAACCCGAACCCGGCCTCTTGGGTCGGGTATGAGTAGGGGTCAATCCGGGTCGGGTCGAATTCGGGTCAACCCGACCGACCCGGATAAAAATCCGGGTCGGGTACGGGTTTGACCCCTCGACCCGGTTGACCCGAATTCGACCCGTATTTTCACTCTTTTCACCCTGAACCCGACCCGGACCCGACCCGGACCCGACCTTTTTTGCAAAATAACTACTCTTTCACACCAAACCCGACCCGAACCCGAACCGAACCCGACCCGTAAGACAAACCGGGTCGGGTACGGGTCACCCGGGTTACGGCCGGGTCGGGTACGGGTATCCGAACCCTGACCCGAATTTAATTCGGGTCGGGTTCGGGCTTACCCTTATTCGGGTCGGGTCAAACCTGACCCGACCCGAACCCAACCCGACCCGCCCGTTTGCCACCCCTATCGTAGATGATCACGATAAAGAAATCAAGTTAATCCAACACTATTTGACCCTTGATTTAACCGCGGCAAATTCAACGATTCTAAAACCGTTGAACTTTTTACAACGAGTAGATCGAGGGTCAAACCCCGCTAAGGTTCACCTATATTTGGGGTATTGATGTTTCAGAATGTGTACACCAATCTAGGAAAACAAAGGTTAGCTCGATAAAGAGGAAAGTTTCTTTTTGCCTAGCTCATGCACACCCCCCCCAACCCCCCGCCCGCCCGCCCCGTTTTATTCAACCATTGGATCCATTTAGTTCGTTGTTCATATTCTAAAACATCAAGCTATTAATTTTAGGGTGAACACTACTAGGAAGTTGGCTCGATTCGGCGCTGGAGGATCATTGGTCGAACAGACGAGTTATCTTATGCAGAGCTAACTCGACTGTGCTTGGGTCCGACATATCTGACTCTGCACAAGTCAGATACGAAGATGTCGAGCTATTGGTCATCTACAGCACAATTGGTCGATTGGTCGTCAGCTCGGTTGAAGTCCATGTTCTGATGGTCAGCAGTTTGGTATTGGGTCGTTCGATCGTAACTCGGTTGAAGTCAGTGTTAGGTCAATCGGTCGTATGGTGGCTCATTGGTCGACAGCTCTATGAGTTCAAGCTATCAGATAGCTCGAACGCTCGGCTCAACGCTTCGGTCGTTTGGTATAGAAGGAAGATCGGTCGGTCGAAGGGAGCCCATTGGGATGTGTCGCACTAGCATGCGACGGAGGCCCACTAGGATGCATCGCATTAATTGCATTGATCTGTGATGGGATAGAATGTCGTTAAAGTCGTATCGTTTGGAATTCTTAGCCAATGATGACACCTAGTGTAACATAAGGCTATATATATGTGGTCTTAGGCTAGGGTTTTCAGTGAGGAACACATTTAGAGAATTTGAGCCGCCATTTGTGAGAGCTAACTTTGAGAGATTGTAGTGTGAGCTTTTGGAGAGATCTTGTATGCTTCTTCTTCGTTTGTGAAGAAAAGATCTGTTTTGGTCTCTCCTTTCCTAATAAAGTTCATCAGTGTTCCCCCTTGGCCGTTCCATGGTCTAAAAAATTCTCATAGTGCTCGATTTGTAATTTGATTGCTTGTCCGAGTTCCGGGGTTCTCCGGTGATCCAAGTTTCCGCGTTAGCGCACAACACACTAGGGTTTTTGTTCATTCATGTAACCATTGCAAAAAGTTCTTTTACGGCAAAACTGGTAAATTTGTAATGGGTGGATGAACGAGCAAAACTTCTTGGCTTCACTTGAAATATGTGGATTTGTGGTTTAGGAACATGAACATCAAAATAAATGTTTCGGATCAAAAATAAAGATATGTGGTAAGGGGTTTAACGATTTCCTTCTTAGCTAGCTGATGTTTTTCACACACACACACACACACACACACACACACACACACACACACACACACACACACATATGAGGAATATGGAGATAAGCTGACAGCACATGAATTTTCCTGTGCTGTCAGCATTTTGACCCCCCTTAAAACATTTTTTTAAAAAAATTTGCAATGTGTTCTACAACTTGTTGGCTACCTCCCCACCAATTTTCAAGTGAATCCAACACTTTTGAGCCTCCATCCATGCATTTCAAAAACACTACTCAAGTTCTGAAACTGTCAACGCAATCTTTTTGAAATGCATGGATGGAGGCACAAAAAGTGTTGGATTCACTTGAAAATTGGCTGGGAGGTAGCCAAAAAGTTGTAAAACACATTGCAAAAAATTCAAAAAAATAGGGTTTTAGGCCCCAAAGTGCTGACAGCACAGGAAAACCATTCGTGTGCTCTCATCATACCTCCATAATCATATATATATATATATATATATATATATATATATATATATATATATATATATATATATATATATATATATATATGAGAATAATAGGTATCATACGCCATATGAGATAGGCTCTCATATGCCCTCTCACATAAAGCAACCAAGTACAACCCCACATGGGCTTGTACTTGGTTGTACTTGTTTGCTTTATGTGAGAGGGCATATGAGAGCCTATCTCATATGGCGTATGATATAGGTATCATACGCCATATGAGGCCTTGCCTCATATTCCCTCTCACATAAAGCAACCAAGCACAAGCCTACATGGGCTTGTACTTGGTTGCTTTATGTGAGAGGGAATATGAGGCAATGCCTCATATGGCGTATGATACCCATTATTCTCATATATATATATATATATATATATATATATATATATATATATAATACATTCCGTGCTGCCAGAGGGGTTTCTCCCGCTAGAGGGTTATCCCAATTTTGAGGTTGCGGGTGATCTGGTGATCTAGTGGCATCGCTGTGAACCGACCGGTCTACGTCAGTGGTTGCGGGTGGTCACGGGTCTCTGGCGTTTGGGTGTCTCCGTCGCTCTGTGTTTCGAGCCCTCCAGATATAGTCGAGCCTCCAGATCCGATGCTCACGTGTGTCTCCAGATCCGACGCTCACAGGTGCCTCCAAATCCGACACTCATGGGTGTTTTTGGAACTCACGTGAGGTCACGGGTGATCACGGGTCTCCGGCGTTCGAGTGTCTCCGGTGCTCTGTGTTTCGAGCCTCCAGATCCGACGCACGAGTGGTGGCTTCGGCCGTCTCAGGCATCGCCGTCTCAGGCAGTCGATCCCTCCACTAGATCCAGATCCAGATCTGGCACGGGTGGCCCAGATCTGGTGCTCTTGCTCCGATGCTCCAATCCACGCGCTTTTCCAGTGATTATTGTTGGATTCAGGTCGGTAGGCTTCGTCTGAGATTGAGGATGGACAGATCAAATTGCATCAATGCTTCAAACCCATATCACCGATGTACTGACTTCTGCAAGAATATGTCGTCGGATGCTACAGTTTCAGATGAGTTGAGTGTGTTTTGAAGGTTGTTCGGGGGGAAGGAATAATGCTAGATCTACCATCTCTGCAAGAGAGAAATTGGTTGAGTCGGTAGTCAAAGGTGGCAAATGACATGCTCATTTAACCCGATCAGATTTGAAT
This sequence comes from Scilla litardierei, assembly GCA_030789695.1. Lineage (NCBI taxonomy): Eukaryota > Viridiplantae > Streptophyta > Magnoliopsida > Asparagales > Asparagaceae > Scilla > Scilla litardierei. The sequence goes on from CM061133.1 coordinate 349,505,643, forward strand.
CAACTCCACGCCAAACGCGCGGTGAGGCCAAATCTTCCCCTTTGCTTCAGCCCGGTGACTCCGGCGAGCTCCAGGAAAGTATATGCTCAGGGATCAGATCTAGCGACCCATTTGCAAAATTTTGTTCGTAGCCCGTGTTGGGAGATAATGGTGTGCCGACGGGGCTAATACATGATCATCATATTTCTGCCACTGCGAAACGTTGGGATACCACGCTCGTCGACCACGTCGTCAGCGATCTCCCTTTCTACAGCCAAGTGTAAGCTTGTGTCAGTTGCTTATGGAAGGTGAATGTGGGCTTAAGGGTGTTCTCCCGTGTAAACGGGTTCTTTTACTTCAAATTTGAGCGGTCTGTTGATTATGAAAATGTGCTACAGTGAGGCCCGTGGCTCTTCGATGGTCATCTGATAGTTTTACGACGCTGGTCCCCTGAGCTCAAGCTTGAGCATGATCTCCTCTGCCGCGTCCCAGTTTGGGTGAGATTTCCCAATCTTCCTCTCAATCTTTGGTCGCCTGAGATCCTGAACATCATCTCTAGTTTGGTTGGTGATCCTATTTGCATGGATCGTGCGACGACCAATCTTGAATAGCTCGAGTTTGCCCGATGCTTCATTGATGTCAACGTCTCCTTGTCGCTTCCTAAAAAGGTCAACCTACTGTTTAAAGATGGAACATCTCTTGCTCTTGCGGTTGAGTATGAAGGCGAGCCTCCGCGGTGCACCAAATGTTTAACATTTGGTCATACTGACGTTCAATGCTCGTTGGTGTCGTTGAGGGTGCCTAGCCCCTCTATAATGGTTGAAAATGATGGGAAGGATGCTACAGAGAGTGGGGGAGTGCTAGCGGAGCATGGTGATGGTGGGCTTAGCAGGATATATTAGCAACTGAAATGTCCATTTTAATAAGATTGTCAAATGTCAGCAATTTATCATTCAACGCCCTAAGAAGACAGGTAGACATTTTAGGACAGCATTTAGGGAACCAAATCACATCATAATAAGGGACAACATGAGACATAGGCTGTATAACTTCCCAAACTGATGTAAGCGATAATTTAGGGGAAGGTGTCCATCGAAGAAAAGAGGACAGAGAGGATCATTGTTGTTACGACCTAAAGATCGTGATAGTTGATTGACCGCGAAACGTGCACAATCCAAGTAGGATGCACACGCTCACCTCCCAAGAGTAGGAGTGTCAAAGCAATATAATCCCGGTAAGTACGGGGTCGAATCCACAGAGACAATTCGTTTTACATTCACAATCTCGGTTGGTTATGGAAATGCTAAAGGTGTAGGCACGACCAACTAAACTATCACGCATGATGAGTGGAAGTGTGGGGTGAGACAATCGAGCCAAGCCCAAGGTAGGTAGGGTGGAGACCAAAGTAGGGGGCTAGTCAAGCAAGGAGAAGTGTGTGGAATGGGATGTCATTAGGGTTGTGAGTTGATTAGTAATCGGTTCATTCCAAATGAATCAACCCTCGCATCCATTTCAGGGTATGCGGGGTTGTGCACATAGGTAATGCCCCTAAGGCACACCGCCGTTCTACGGCCCCACCAAGAGTAATGCACGATTCATTTGTGTGTTGATTAGTGGGTTGGAATTCCCTAACACAAGCTCGTGAGTCAATCCTTGCATCCGTGTCAATAGGGTGCAAGGGTGGTGCACGTAGGTGTGACCCTTAAGGTACACCACCGTTCTACGGCCCCGCCAAGAGTGGTGCACGACTCAATGAAATTTAGGGCGCAACCCATTAATCAACACTAATAGCACCCATCTCTAGGTATACTAATCAAATTAAATGCAAGGAATGAACAATTAATAATCAACCACACAAGCCCTAATTAACCCAATTCACACCCAAATGGCTCTAGGCCTTCATAATGAAAATAGGGTAATAATCATGCAAGATGAACACACCAATCTTCATCACAAGCAATTAATCAAACAACTATTAAATGGGTCTCACTCTCATTCAACAATCATTCAAATATTCATACAAATTAATAGCAACCAAATGTTTACAAGAGAGGGGAAAGAGATAACCAATTGAAGCCCTAAAAACCCAAGCTTTCCCCTTCCTTGCTCCTTCTCCAAGCTCTCCTAGCCTCCAATGGCCTCCAAGCCCTTACCCTAGCTCTTAGGGGAGAAGAGGGAGCCTCAATCCCCCTAATAGAACAGTAAAAACGAAGATAACCCCCTTCCGATCCGCTACAGGCCTCAAAACCCTCATTTCCGCATTCAGGCTTGCGGATAGGCCTTGCGGGTCGGGTATTCGAGTGCCCGACCCGCCCAAAACTGAAGCGCGGGCGGCTGGGCATTTGTTGGGGCGGGGCCGGGTCGATACCCGGCCCCGATTTTCCGCCCGCTCGCATCAAGGGCGGGCTCTTCGGGCCCGTAAAAATCTCAAGCGGGCTGTGCCATTTGTGGGTCCCCCGAGAGCACTCAGGGGCAGGCTCTTGGAGCCCGCGAAAATATCAAGCGGCTGAGCCCGCGAAAACAAGAAGAGCGGGCCGTGGGCCCGCTCCAAACTACTGCCCGAATGCGGGCAGGCTGAGAACAAAGGCCCGCACGCGGGCGGCTTAAAGGGGGCGGCTTGGCGCCACGTGGCACCGCGTGGATGTGCCACGTGGCGTCCCATATTAAATCTCCTTTTCTGGTTTTAACCCCTCTTTTCTCCTCCAAATAATTCACCAAAAATACCTAGAAATCTCAGAAAAATCTCAGAAAATTCTGGAAAATCCCCAAGACTCCCAGGAGTACCTGAAAAATAGGAGAAGGAGAAATTAGTCCATATGATGAAAAAAATTGATATAATGACTATTATAAATACAATATTGACTTCCAAAATTCCATATAAATTATTCACATGCTCAAATAATTCCCAAAAAATGGAGATATGATCATAATAATAGCATGAGCATATGAAAAATATTAGGAAGCCAATAAGGACGATAAAATCTATACTTTGTGCCAAGAATGAGAGTAAGCCTTAGAAATGACATGAAGTGAAAATACACCCAAAAAGGGCAACATTAAGTATAATTCTTAGCACAAAATGGGGGTAGTTAGGGGGTATAAATATACACTTTTCACCCCGAATCACACCCCCCAACTAGCTTTTTGCTAGTCCCTAGCAAAATATGCGATAAATTCGGATTAAAAGGAAAAACATGCACCAAATTCAAAATATCATCATGGCATCCTTCATATGTTATTTCCAATTGATTCCAAAGCTAATATACACAATGCATGAATGTAAACAATAAATGATATTCTCTTCAATCCAATTCTAAGAAAAGTAAGGAAATAAGCATGTATCACATTCTTTGTGAAGCCGCGCACATGGCAAAATTTTTCAGTTTTCATGGAAATGGCCAACACCAAAAGAAATTCCTTCTAAGTGGTGGAAGATGAGATTGCATCATTCATGAAGCTTATTCATTCATTTTTTTTTCTTTTCTTTTCTTTTCTTTTCTTTTCTTTTCTTTCTTTTTTTTTTGTTTTTGATGTTTATGTTTTGCATTTACGCGATAACGCCATAAATGCAAACACGATCACATTTGCATACACGCGATGACGCTATATAGGCAAATGGATGGAATGATCCCCCAAAATCTCATTTTTGGCTTCCTCCCCAATGTTTCGTGGGGCACCGGCTACTCAATTTGATTAGAAAAAAAACATTCACTTATGTTAATCTATTTCTCATTCTAACATGAATTATCAACTCATCCACCCACTCCTCAAGAGGAAAAGAAAACATACACCAATGGCCACATCCAATCCAACCAAAAATTAAGCCACTCATCCCAATTCATGCAATTACTTACACCAAACTATTCCCGAATCATTTCAAAGAGAGCATCAAAACGTAGAAAATAGTTTCATACATGGCATATTAACATTTGACTCCAAAATGGAAAAGAAATTAAAATACACCAATTAAACATCTATAAACTTGATGCCAAAGTAATAATCCGAAAAAATTGCTTTGCATTAAGCAAGTAGGGACTAAGCAAAAGAAATGTGATGGAAGCAAGGATGGCGGCATCAAAATGATATTCTCAAAATGAATGAATGAATGATGATGAATGAGGAATTTTTTTTTTAAACCATAAAAAAAAAATTTTTTTAAAAAAAAAACTACCCAAAACTAGCATCCAACTTCATAGTTCACTCCCCCCAACTAGAAATGAGCATTGTCCTCAATGGTTGAAATGAAATTAGATATTATTCAATGATGCTAGAGGGAAAACACACAAACTAAAGCAAACTAAACTAAAAAGTTTATTTTTTTTATTTACACTAAAGAAAGGAAGGAAGACACCTTAGCAAAAGGCGGATCCCGAATGTGTAATGGTGGAGGCAGCTGCTCAATCATATCCTTGCGTTCCTCAGCCAGCTGCTTTGGAAACGCTGCTCCTCCACTTTCCTTGGATCCAAGCAACACAGCTCCCAGCATCTCCCTAGAATATAATCCCGTGTCCTGTGGGAGACAAGCTGTGTCAAACCAAGGAAAATAAGTTAGACTTCGAACAAAAGAAGTCCAAATTGGGTCGTCATAATAAAAATAAGGATATGAATATGTATAACGACAATCTGAATCTAAAATATATGGAAATGAAGATTGAGATTCAGAAATGAAGGGAAAAGTGTGATGAGAACTTCCCTGAATGGTGATGCTAGCGCCTGGCTGATGCGAATCCTCAGGAGGAGGATGAAATGGCTGCAGGGGCAAGTATGGAAGAGAAGGCAGCGTAGACCCAATGTAGATCATCTCGCAGTCACTGTCGCTTGCCGAATCCTCGCCATTGAAGGTAATGGCCTCTGCAGTCATCCCTGGACTCTGTGGTCCACCCTGAATATCCTCGTCCTGGATGAAGAACTGATGTGTGTCCTGAGGTTTCTGAAGTGATGGCTGCTGAACTGAATCTGAAGGGGAGGTGGGCTCGGTAGTCTGTAGGCTGTATCCCGTGCACTCATCCTCCTCAATATCACCGTAGTAAACCATCTCAGCAGTCCCTCCAAGATGCTCGCACACCTCCAGCTGTGGTAATGGATCATAATGGTAATGTGGCTCAGGCACTCCGATGTCATCTATCTCACTCTCGCCTGGATACATCTCCATCTGATCATCACCACCAACCCAACGAAACTTCATCGTGTCTCCATCGTGGGCGACACACACCCCATCATCCATATCCTCCTGATCCTCAATGTGTAATCTCTCAACGTCCTCTACCTGGCTCTCCTGCAACCCAACATCCTGATCTGCTAGATATCCCATAGGGTCACAAGAAAAAGAGGCCGAAGGTGGCTCCTCAGACTGACACTGAACCTGCTCTGTACCCTGAAGTAGAAGCTGGGACTGGCCATCATCCTCATATCCCAGTGACGGCTCTCGTGATGGTGCAGTCTGCTCCCACTCTGCAAGGTCCCTCAGGTACAACCATGCGTCATCTGTCGTGTAGGCAAAGAACTCTCCACTGCTGCTCATCTGCACAAAGTCACGCGTAGACGGCTGCAACCCTGTGTAGAAAATCCGAAGTAGATCCTCTGCGCTGAAAGCATGGCATGGACACCCAAGCACTAAATCATCGAACCTCTCCAAAACCTGACAGTAAGTCTCACCGTCAAACTGGACAAAGCTCTCCATGAACTGCTCAAATGCCTGTCGCATCTGTACCTGATTCCTGTAATAAATAGGAAAGAAAGCTCGAAGAAAATCAGTCTGAAAAGAAAGCCATGTAGAAAAAGAATCTCGAGGATAAGCATCAAACCAAACTTTAGCATCATCTCTCAAAGTATATGGGAACGCTTTAAAATAAACAAAATCTGCACAAGTGGTCTCATCAAACAAATCCCAAAACTCCTTTCTACACCATTTTTCAAACTTTTGCATAAATGAATTAGGATTTTCCAACCCCATACCGTGAAAGAACGGTGGAAGTTGGAAATCCTCCACATAAGCATCGCTAAAGTTTGAAAATGAATCCATATAAAAAAATTATCCACAAAAGATTTCTGAAATAAAAGAAAGAAAGAAAGAAAAACGACTCAAAAAAAGTAAAAAATAAACAACCAAAAAGACTCAACACTAAGCTGGAGGTACTACAACTAAAGTGTTCAAAACCAACCAAAAATGTGAGTGTGAAAACCGTTGTCCCCGGCAACGGCGCCAAAATGATTGACCGCGAAACGTGCACAATCCAAGTAGGATGCACACGCTCACCTCCCAAGAGTAGGAGTGTCAAAGCAATATAATCCCGGTAAGTACGGGGTCGAATCCACAGAGACAATTCGTTTTACATTCACAATCTCGGTTGGTTATGGAAATGCTAAGGTGTAGGCACGACCAACTAAACTATCACGCATGATGAGTGGAAGTGTGGGGTGAGACAATCGAGCCAAGCCCAAGGTAGGTAGGGTGGAGACCAAAGTAGGGGGCTAGTCAAGCAAGGAGAAGTGTGTGGAATGGGATGTCATTAGGGTTGTGAGTTGATTAGTAATCGGTTCATTCCAAATGAATCAACCCTCGCATCCATTTCAGGGTATGCGGGGTTGTGCACATAGGTAATGCCCCTAAGGCACACCGCCGTTCTACGGCCCCACCAAGAGTAATGCACGATTCATTTGTGTGTTGATTAGTGGGTTGGAATTCCCTAACACAAGCTCGTGAGTCAATCCTTGCATCCGTGTCAATAAGGTGCAAGGGTGGTGCACGTAGGTGTGACCCTTAAGGTACACCACCGTTCTACGGCCCCGCCAAGAGTGGTGCACGACTCAATGAAATTTAGGGCACAACCCATTAATCAACACTAATAGCACCCATCTCTAGGTATACTAATCAAATTAAATGCAAGGAATGAACAATTAATAATCAACCACACAAGCCCTAATTAACCCAATTCACACCCAAATGGCTCTAGGCCTTCATAATGAAAATAGGGTAATAATCATGCAAGATGAACACACCAATCTTCATCACAAGCAATTAATCAAACAACTATTAAATGGGTCTCACTCTCATTCAACAATCATTCAAATATTCATACAAATTAATAGCAACCAAATGTTTACAAGAGAGGGGAAAGAGATAACCAATTGAAGCCCTAAAAACCCAAGCTTTCCCCTTCCTTGCTCCTTCTCCAAGCTCTCCTAGCCTCCAATGGCCTCCAAGCCCTTACCCTAGCTCTTAGGGGAGAAGAGGGAGCCTCAATCCCCCTAATAGAACAGTAAAAACGAAGATAACCCCCTTCCGATCCGCTACAGGCCTCAAAACCCTCATTTCCGCATTCAGGCTTGCGGATAGGCCTTGCGGGTCGGGTATTCGAGTGCCCGACCCGCCCAAAACTGAAGCGCGGGCGGCTGGGCATTTGTTGGGGCGGGGCCGGGTCGATACCCGGCCCCGATTTTCCGCCCGCTCGCATCAAGGGCGGGCTCTTCGGGCCCGTAAAAATCTCAAGCGGGCTGTGCCATTTGTGGGTCCCCCGAGAGCACTCAGGGGCGGGCTCTTGGAGCCCGCGAAAATATCAAGCGGCTGAGCCCGCGAAAACAAGAAGAGCGGGCCGTGGGCCCGCTCCAAACTACTGCCCGAATGCGGGCAGGCTGAGAACAAAGGCCCGCACGCGGGCGGCTTAAAGGGGGCGGCTTGGCGCCACGTGGCACCGCGTGGATGTGCCACGTGGCGTCCCATATTAAATCTCCTTTTCTGGTTTTAACCCCTCTTTTCTCCTCCAAATAATTCACCAAAAATACCTAGAAATCTCAGAAAAATCTCAGAAAATTCTGGAAAATCCCCAAGACTCCCAGGAGTACCTGAAAAATAGGAGAAGGAGAAATTAGTCCATATGATGAAAAAAATTGATATAATGACTATTATAAATACAATATTGACTTCCAAAATTCCATATAAATTATTCACATGCTCAAATAATTCCCAAAAAATGGAGATATGATCATAATAATAGCATGAGCATATGAAAAATATTAGGAAGCCAATAAGGACGATAAAATCTATACTTTGTGCCAAGAATGAGAGTAAGCCTTAGAAATGACATGAAGTGAAAATACACCCAAAAAGGGCAACATTAAGTATAATTCTTAGCACAAAATGGGGGTAGTTAGGGGGTATAAATATACACTTTTCACCCCGAATCAATAGTCCGACCTTCCATCCCAGACCTCCTAAATACCCTGCCGACTCGTCCCTCCCTCTGGAAGGACGGCCGACCTAGCGACAGGACGCTCCACACCCGAACGATAGAGGGCCACAGGGCGCCTGTCGATTCTAGAGTCTGACACGACTATGGGAACGGCGCACTCTGCCTCGGCCGCTGATAGCCAGTGACGACCTCTGGTGAGCTAAGGGGGCCTGTAATGCCCTACCAGCTACTGCACAAGTACTAGAGGGGGGGTGAATAGTACTTTAAAATAATAAGGAGTATAATTCCAAATTAAATTGCAAACAACTACCAAATCAATTTGCGGAAGCTTAAATTGAATGACAACACAAAATTAACAATGCAAACAAATGATGTTAATGGGTTCGGATCCACCCAAGTCTCCCCGACTTGTTCCCGGTGATCCTACGTCCCAACCACCCGGATCCCCTCCGGATACTTGAGTTAGAAACCCATCAAGATTTCCAATATGAATATCTTGTGAAAAACCTTCACAAGATCAAATCATACAAGCAATAGCAAACGTGAATCCCACAACCCGGGATCACAACCTTCTCTCACAACCGAGAGAATCACAAAGCAATATTAAAGAGTTTAATATGAAATAAACAATCTTACCACAAAATCCTATACCTTGAGTTTTTCTTACCCAAATGGTAAAATGGAGGATTTGAGGAAGATGAAGTTACCAAGACCTAGCACCAAGGAAATGACCAGCAATCGGTGCCTAGGGATGATTTGGAGACTTGGATCAAGCAATAGCTTGAAGAGCTCACCAAGAACAACCTTCTCTCTAGATGGATTCTAGATCTAGAAATGAGAGAGAATGAGTTTCTTGTGAGGAAGAGAGCTTTAGATTAGAGTGAGAAAGGCTATCTCTTTTGATCTCAATGAATCTCTGAATGGAAGCTCTAACCTAGATAGAAATGACCTAGGTTCGTATTTATAGGGTCCCATAAAAACAAGTTAGGTCATTCTCCAACGGATAGAAATCTGTGAGAATTAGTCGGTCAAAGAACAATCACTGACCGACTAGTTCATCAACTAGTCGGTCAGTCAAACAGCATGGACCGACTAAGTGATGATCTGAGAAGAGATAGAATTTCAGACCTAGAAATCTAGTCGGTCCAAGAAGACTGTCTGACCGACTAGTTTCACAACTAGTCGGTCAGCCAATGAACGTAGACCGACTAAGAGCAAAAAGAATTAGTCTGAGTACAAAGTGACTTAGTCGGTCCAAGAACAAAAGTTGACCGATTAAATTGTCAACTAGTCGGTCACCAAACGTTCTTAGACCGACTAACGATAAACAGTAGCTTAGGAGAATTTTAGCATGAACAGTAAGTCACAACTAGTCGGTCAAAGAAGCATCACTGACCGACTAGTTCACAAACTAGTCGGTCGGTGAGTCAACGTAGACCGACTAACTGTAAACAGTAAAGTCCAAGAAATTAAGGAATCAAACTAGTCGGTCCAAGAACAGTTGCCGACCGACTAGATCACCATCTAGTCGGTCAGTACTTGTTCTTGTACCAACTAACATGCACATACAAGTCCAAATCGAAGCGCGACGCTTCGAGGAAGTTAGAATGAACTTGTGCAAGGATCTTAGAGCTACGAAATGAGCGTAATGAAGATAGAAACGTAAGATATACTCAAGGCTTAACATTCTATATATCGAAGCTAAAAGACTATAAATAAAACCTTAATAAACGGTCTTCGAGAGCTTCGATTGAATCTTCATAACTTCCAAAATGGCGCAAGAGCTTCAACGAAGCTTTAGGCATGAATACGAGCTTTGGGAAGTGTTGAGATGTCGCTTTGAATGTTCTCGTGAATTTGGCGACGATCTCCAATACTGCGCTCACAAATTTTTAGTTCATGGATTATTTATGTTTGCTCATCATCAAAACCAAATCCGGGGAGTCCAATATTCAACATTCTCCCCCTTTTTGGTGATGACAAACCAACATAAATAATAATCAAAAATAATGATTCAAATGTAAAATACTTACTCCCCCTTCTAAAATGAATATATATGAATTGCATCAAGCAGACGAGTAAGATAAATAAAGAGAATCAATTTTCGAAATATCGGATTTTGAAAATCCTTATATGTATCTTAACTCCCCCTGAATCTAACATATCAAACTAGATTCTTGGAAATTGAGTTAAATTTTCATTTGCGCTATTTATTATCATTATCTCTCCCCCTTTGGCATTATCCCAAAAATGGGGGCCATACAACGACAACAACTAGGAAATGGAAAATCCAACATCGGGAGTCATAGACAATGACGATGGACCAAATTGACACCAAGGGAAAAATGTGGAAATCAAATCAAGGTGTGCCAAAATGTCCATTATAAAAAAATCAAAAATCGTCAAAAATACCAAATAATTATTCATTTCTTGAATAATGAAACATACTCTCCAATATTCAATATTCTTGGTTAAATTTGTGCATGGAAAACAATTCTATACAATTCTAGAATTTAAATCTATTTAACCAAGTTTTCATGCGTCGAACGACGTATTCACACATTATATGCATTTGAACGAATATTAAATGTGCACGACGAATTAAGACAAAGAGAACGACGATGTATATATATAAATGATAACATCATGAGTACATCCAAAGAGATATCCCAACGAGTACATCAAAATACAAACGACCATGGATATAAACATCAAAAGATACATCATCATCGTCAACATCAAAATACAACAAAATAACCATCATCACAGCATCATCCAAAGCATATCAAAACAACCAACACCGAAACCCTGAAAGCTCAAAAATACATCAACACAACTCTCAAACCCCATCCAAACCCAAAATACTCTCACTAAAAAATATATCATCCGAAGTGTAGTGGAGAGTCCTCGAAACTGACAATCACGAGGAAGTGGCTGGATCTGCAGTCTCCGTGGGTCCAGTCGACGGAGTGGACTCAGGCTCTGCAGGGAGTAGAGGTGTCTCAACAGACGGGATCGTCGGGGTAGGTGTGGAAGCAATAGCAACAGGCTCAACATCAGCAGGCATGTCAGGAGTGTCAGCAGGAGAGGCAGCAGGCTCAGAAGTCTGAACTACTGCAGCAGAGGTCTCTGGAGCACCGGTAGAGGAGCCAACACCAGGAGCAGAAGATGTAGCAGCAGCAGCAGTGGCCTCATCGCCACGGGCTAAAGAAGTGACAAGCTCGTCAAGCTCCTCATCGTCCATCTCCTCGTCCTCAGACACGGACGGAGGAAGATCAATGCCCATCTGACGAGCCATACGGCAAACTACCTCCTCGGTACGAGCCAAGCGAGACTCGTGCCGACGAAGTATCCATACGACATCATCCAAAGTAGCAGGACGAGAGGGGGCACCAGCAGCAGAGGGAGTCGCCTGAGAAGCAGATGTGGCAGACCTCTGTACGTGACGAAGCGCCGCTAGAGATTTCTTCACGGCCGTCGCGTTCAGAGGAGTACCCAAAGGACGCTCATCGTCAGGAGGGAGAGGGACTCGGAAATGACGAAACACAAGAGTCAACAGACAAGGATATGGAATATGCGCAGACTTATTGGTCTTGCGTATACACTCGAAAGAGTCCATCTTATCGAGTATCATGCGAGCCCAATTAATCTCGCATCCCAAGAAAAGAGCGTAGATCAATTTCAAGAACGGCTGGGATGGAAGTGAAGATGATCCATATTTAGGAAGAAGGCATGACTTCAAGATCAGGTTAAGGACCCACGCATTCGGCTTGAAAGATTTCGATGGAACACCAATGAATGCGGAGGGGATAACCTGGAAGATATCTGCAAGAACTGACTGATCCAAGGAAGAAATATCATCGACCGAAATGTCCGAAGGAAGGAGACCACACGACGAGCAACCAAGAATCTTCCCCAAGATTTCTGCCATGAGAACTATAGGAGTTCCCAAGACAGTAGTCTCAATGGAGTGGCTGGCATCGTACTGGCCTCGAACACGATTGGCATAGAACAATTTCACTAGGCGAGGATACGGTTTGGGATTGGCCTTAGGATCATAGCGGAGATAATCAAGGAGACCACTATAGGAGAGGAGATCGGCTAAGCCAAGGAAATCAGAAAACTGGACGTAGTGCTCCAATAACATCGGGCAGTGTTCAATACGGTTGTATGCCGCGAGACACAAAGGGTCATCGCGACACAACGATATGTCAACACCCCCCGCTGGCATTGGGCCCTTTCCCTTTGGCTGGCGAGTCCTAGGACGGAGTGGTGGAGTGGGTTCCCTAGTGATAGGCTCATCCTCAGGCACAAATTCAGTGTCGGAATCGGGAGGAGTCGATGGTGTGTGTGGAATTGGCTTTTTGGTCTTAGATTTGACGGTCGCCGTCCTCTGTTTCTTCAGAGGAGGCGAAGACGGGGAAGCTTGGGTAGTCTTGGCACGACGCTTGGGCTTCGGGGGATTCCTAGGGTCGGAAGGCCCTACGGTCATAGGTGAAGACCCAGAAGAGGCGATGGGAATCCTCGTCTTAGCCATGGTCGTGGCACGACGAGTACAAGCAAGCGATCACGGAGGATCAACAACCCTAAGCAACCCTAGAAGCACAAGCCCTAACTCACAAGCCCTAAGAAGAAAAACTTAAAACCGAAACCCTAGAATACCTAGAAGGTGAAATCGAACCCTAGGGAAAGAAATCGACCTAGGAGGAGGGGGAAGATACCTAGGAGGAGGAGGCGACGACGGCGGACGGCGGGGATGGCCGGAGTGATGGCCGGAATCGACGGAATACGAGGGGGCTCGAGAGGGGTTTGGGGGCTTATCGGGCTGGAGCTTAGGTGAAGACCGACTAGAATAAATTTTAGTCGAACGAAAGTGAGTATAAGTCGGTCTGGAATCAAAAAGACACATTTGCCCTAACCCACTTAGTCGGTCACAGTTCAAGTACTGACCGACTAGATTACGATCTAGTCGGTCGGTCAATGAGCTTGAACCGACTAAGTCGAAACAGAGGCAAGCAGCAAAATTTAGGGCTAGATTTAGTCGGTCGCAGTATACTTACAGACCGACTAGTTTTCAATCTAGTCGGTCGGAAAGTGTACTATGACCGACTAACGAAAGAAAATGATAGGAGATGGATGAAAGCTTGATCTAGTCGGTCTGAGTTCACTTGCTGACCGACTAGATGAGCATCTAGTCGGTTGACAAATGAACTTAGACCGACTAGAAGAGTTCAAAATTTGATAATTGATTTCTCTTCACAAACCACTTGGATGAAACAACTTAACACTCTCATTAGTCATCAAAATTACCCCATAAAACGTCGAAATCTTAAATACGACTTTCAAATACGAATTCGAACATAAATTCAAATATATCACATAAAATTCCCAAAAATTCAATTAATCTAGCATGAACAAAATATCGCGAAATCGAATAGCATATAAGATAATTGAATGAAATATGAATCCTATATCTCGGATTCACCCATAATCCCCAATTCTCGACACAACCGCACAAAGGAGTCCTCCTTTAGGGGTTTCGTGAAAATATCGGCGATTTGCTTTTGGGTTTCAACGTACACTAAAATGATGTCCTTCTTAGCAACATGATCATCTAAGCAATGGTGTCGGACATCTATGTGTTTTGATCGGGAATGGTGCACCGGATTCTTTGAAAGACAGATAGCACTTTGGTTATCCACCATGATAGGGCTAGTATCACAGTGAATACCAAAATCCTTCAAAGTGTGTCTCATCCAAAGAACCTGGGCACAAGCGGCACCGGCGGCAATATATTCCGCCTCGGTGGTTGAAAGTGATACAGAATTTTGCTTCTTGGAAAACCAAGAGACAAGAGAATTTCCTAGAAAATGGCAAGTGCCACTAGTACTTTTCCTGTCGGATTTGCATCCCGCATAATCGGCATCACTGTATGAGACTAACTCATACGTGCTAGATTTCGGATAAAGTAATCCAAAATCTAAAGTGTAACTTAGATAACGGAAAATACGCTTTACCGCTACTAAGTGAGACTCCTTAGGTTGAGACTGATAACGAGCACATACGCATACGGTAAACATAATATCGGGCCTACTTGCGGTAAGATAAAGTAAACTACCTATCATACCTCGATATAGACGAATGTCTACATCCTTACCGCCCGTATCATTGTCAAGATGCGTAGTCGTGCTCATTGGAGTCTTTTTCCCGGAAGCACTTTCCATTCCAAATCGCTTAAGTAACTCCACCGTATACTTCGTTTGGTGGATGAAGATTGCATCGTTCAATTGGAGAATTTGGAGACCTAAGAAATATTTGAGTTCGCCCATGTGGCGCATCTCAAATTGTTCCTTCATAACATTAGAAAACTCTTCGCAAAGAGTGAAGTTAGTAGCACCGAAAATGATATCATCAACATAAATTTGAACTAATAAAATATCATTATTCGCATGCTTAACGAAAAGTGTAGAATCGGCTTCGCCCATTTTAAAATTCAAATCCAAAAGAAAATTCTTTAGGCGATCATACCAAGCTCGAGGAGCTTGTCTCAAACCATAAAGAGCTTTCTTTAGTTTAAAAACATGATTTGGAAATTTTTCATTTATGAAGCCCGGAGGTTGAGAAACGTAAACTTCCTCAACGACATCTCCGTTTAAAAATGCACTTTTAACATCCATTTGAAATAACTTAAAATTTTTATGGCATGCATAAGACAATAAAAGTCTAATCGATTCTAATCTAGCTACCGGAGTGAAGGATTCTTCGAAATCGATACCTTCCTCTTGTCGATAGCCTTGAGCAACTAACCTTGCTTTGTTCCGGACGACGACTTGGTTTTCGTCGGTTTTGTTCTTGAAGATCCACTTTGTCCCTATGACGGTGTGGTTCTTCGATGGCAAAGGAACAAGCTCTCATACCTCATTCCTCTCGAATTGAATGAGTTCCTCCTCCATGGCAAGGATCCAAGCACTATCTTCGCACGCTTCAACGATATTCTTTGGCTCTATCGATGAGGCAAAGGCACAATTGGCGAAGTGGTGGACTTGAGATCTCGTCTTGACACTATCATTAATATTGCCAATAACTTGCTCATGGGGATGGTCGCGAACGGTATGAAGCCGCTTGGGAATACCTTGATCACTAGGCACATTCTTAACAGCTTCATTAGTCGGGTTAGTCTCAATAGAATCAATTGAATCAATAGACTTAGAATTTTCAAATGAATCACATAAAACATCCATAGAATCATTATCATTTGAAATTCTAGAAGTAGTAAAATTCTCATTAAAAGAGACATGAAGTGATTCCTCGATCGTAGAGGATCTTTTGTTGTATATCCGGTAGGCTTTGCTACGTGAGGAATACCCAACAAATATCCCCTCATCCGATCTCGGATCAAACTTGTCCAAATTATCATATGTGTTTTTAATGAAACATTTTGCGCCGAAAACACGAAAATGTTTAACTTGAGGCAATCTACCAAACAACAATTCATAGCAAGTGTGTTTGGTGCCGGGCCTCAAAAGTATTCTATTAAACACATAGCAAGCGGTGTGTACCGCTTCCGCCCAAAATTGATAACCAAGTTGACTATCTTCGAGCATAGTGCGAGCACACTCCACAAGCGTTCTATTCTTCCTCTCAACAACACCATTTTGAGGAGGTGCGCGAGGGAAAGAAAACGTGTGAGTAATTCCAAGATCATCACAAAAATTTGAGAAAGACTCATTCTCAAATTCACCCCCATGATCACTACGAATAGTGACAATGGTGGTTCCGATGAGATTTTGTACTTTCTTTGCAAATATTGTGAAGTTTTCAAAAGCTTCATTTTTATTACTTAAGAAAAATACCCATGTAAATC
Organism: Scilla litardierei; assembly: GCA_030789695.1. Taxonomy (NCBI): domain Eukaryota; kingdom Viridiplantae; phylum Streptophyta; class Magnoliopsida; order Asparagales; family Asparagaceae; genus Scilla; species Scilla litardierei. The sequence goes on from CM061133.1 coordinate 349,521,675, forward strand.
TTGAATAATCATCAACGATGACTAGTCCATATCTTGCATTTCCTAAGGAAGCAACTCTAGTTGGCCTAAATAAATCTAGATGTAATAGCTCTAGTGGCCGTTTCGTAGAAATGCTTTTCTTAGGTTTAAATGAAGATTTAGGAAGTTTGCCACGTTGACAAGAATCACAAAAACTTTTCTTTTCGAAAACGAGCTTCGGAAAACCTTTAATGGAATTTAATTTCGAAAGTTTATAAAGTGTTCCAAAGTTCACATGTCCAAAGCGTCGATGCCATAAGTGTTGTTCACTTGTGTTGGCAACGAGACATTGTTCATATGACTTAGGAAGATCCAAAATATAAATATCTTTATGGCGTGTGCCGGAAAATAATAATTTATTATTATCATTTGAAATATGACACAATCCTTTCGCAAAGCTAACTTTGTAACCTTTGTCACAAAGTTGGCTTATTGAAATAAGATTATGATTTAAACCATCAACTAGATAAACATCACTAATTAAGGGTTTAGAAGGGTTACCCACTTTACCAACACCTATGATGGTTCCGCTCTCGTTGCCTCCAAATACGACGCGGTTTCCATTCGCAATGGGAACCACTCCGGAGAGCAATCGAGCGTCACCCGTCATGTGTTTTGAACACCCGCTATCGAGTATCCAATTCCCTTTGGAGCTAAATTTAAATTTGTTGCTCCTCTTCTTTTTCTTTTCCTTGAGTACCTAAAGATAGAAACTTTCATATCATGGTACCCAAGGTCATTGGGTCCTCAAAGGTTAGACCTTTGGAAGCCAAGTCCAATTGGACTTTGACTTCCCCACATAATCTCTACTATGCACAACATCCGAAAAATAAGCATTCATATACATTTGTTTTTCGTCCATGCTTGTGTCCTTTGGGCTCCAAATAGTGAAAATTTTGGGAGCCATCATCCTATTGGGTGCATGCATGCGTTGTTGGTTTCTACGTGATGCATGAGGTGGATAGGCATACGGAACATGATGGAATGGTGCATGACGAGAATTATTCATACGATGAGGTGGTTGAACATATGCATGTGTGGGAACACGTGCGTGAGGGTGTCTCGCATGGTGTGCACGTGCCCGTGAACGTGTAGCATAGAAATCATCATATGTGTGAGATGGTGGAGTAGGATGTGTGTTCCTACGTGGCATGGTATTTGTGTACATATAAGCATGCCCCTTCTTTGGAGGTCCACCCAAAGTGGGTTTCTTTCCAAAAGAGGGTGTGGACGAGGTGGAAGCACCATTGGTAGATGAACTACCAATAGAGTGTTTGCTACCACTCGTAGCGTCACCGGAAGTTGGCCTAATAAAAGTAGTGGCCGCTTTGGATGGACATCCCATCGTATACCCCAAACCAATGTGGTGATTGGCCGGAAGTAAGTCACTTAGGATTTTATCCAAATGGTCCTTACCCTTATTGAATCTATTGATTCGGCCTAATGTGTTCTCATATTTCTCTTTGAGAGAACGCATAGAAGTATCTAATGTGGATACTTGCGATGTGAGCACATAAACACGAGATTTAAGATTCTCGTTCTCAATACTCAAAGTCGAGTTTTGAGAAGTTAAATCCGCTATCCTATGTTCTTCCGGATCATCAATGCTAACATGTTCAAGTTTAGATTTGAGATTAACAATCTCATTTCTTAACTCTTCAACAACGGTGTCGTTGTTGGTGATGATAGTCTTAGGCGAGGTTTGAATGCTAGCTAGGGCATCTTTTACTTTAGTATATCTATTTACTAATTTAGTGTATTTAGACCATAAATGAGAGTTAGCATCCCTAAGGTCATCCATAGTTACCTCATCGCCTTCGTCGTCGCTATCATCGGAGGAGGAAGATCCTTGATCATGCTCCTCTCTTGCCATGAAGCACATGTGCGCTTGCTCCACTTTCTCATCATCCGACTCTCCGCTTGAGGAATCCTCGGAGTCGGTGAATGTTGCTCTGACAAGTCCCTTCTTGTACCCCTTTTTGTACTTCTTTGACTTGTCGAACTTCGGCGCCTTCCACTTCTCCTTTTGCTTGTTTTGAGGACAATCCGCTTTGATGTGTCCTGGCTTATTGCATTTAAAGCACAAAGGTGGAGAGGCGTTAGTAGAAGTAAACTTAGATTTTTGTTTGAAGTTACCCTTTCGGAAGAAGTGATTGAACTTCTTTGCCATGAGTGCAATGGATTCCATGTCCATTTCTTCTTCCGAGTCCTCATCATCGGTAGAGGTGGATGAAGCCGCCTTGAATGCAATCGCCTTTTTCTTAGGCACATCTAGGTTCAAATAGGACTTCATCTTTTCTTGTAACTTCACCTTGCTATCTTTGCGTACCTCGTATGACATCAAAGTACCCATTAGTTGAACTACGGTATATTTGTTCATGTCATTACCTTCCTCGATGGCGAAGGTACGTTTTTCCCAAGAAGAGGGAAGTCCTTCAATAAGCTTTGAGCACTTCTCCTTTTGAGTGTAGGACTTGCCGAGGGCCTCTAACTCGTTTATTATGTCAACGAAGCGAGCGTAATATTCTTTCATCTTCTCGCCCTGTTGCATATGAAACATTTCGTAATCTTTGTTTACGACTACGAGTTTAGAGTCTCTTACCCTACTCGTCCCTTCATGAAGAATGAGGAGTGAGTTCCAAATTTGATATGCACTCTTACATGTGCATATCTTATTGAAATCCTCGGGCTCCAATGCGCATTGCAAGGCGTTCATTGCCTTGGCATTGCTTACCTCCGCGGCGACCTCCGCGGTAGTCCATTTCTCAAAGTCTTCTTCTTTGGGTTCGATGTATTCCTTCATTGTAGTCCTCCATAAGGATGCACTCCGGAAGAAGGTTTCCATCCGGCATTTCCAATACCCATAGTTGGTACCGTTAAAGAATGGAGGCCTCGTAGAGGAATGTCCTTCCATCACCGAAGATGCTCCTTCACGGTTCCTGAAGGTGTCATAGTTGGAAGGTGGAGGCACGGTCTTGTTGTCGTTGGCAGACATAGCTGAGTATCTGACTCTGATACCAAATGTAATGCCCTACCAGCTACTGCACAAGTACTAGAGGGGGGGTGAATAGTACTTTAAAATAATAAGGAGTATAATTCCAAATTAAATTGCAAACAACTACCAAATCAATTTGCGGAAGCTTAAATTGAATGACAACACAAAATTAACAATGCAAACAAATGATGTTAATGGGTTCGGATCCACCCAAGTCTCCCCGACTTGTTCCCGGTGATCCTACGTCCCAACCACCCGGATCCCCTCCGGATACTTGAGTTAGAAACCCTAACTCAAGATTTCCAATATGAATATCTTGTGAAAAACCTTCACAAGATCAAATCATACAAGCAATAGCAAACGTGAATCCCACAACCCGGGATCACAACCTTCTCTCACAACCGAGAGAATCACAAAGCAATATTAAAGAGTTTAATATGAAATAAACAATCTTACCACAAAATCCTATACCTTGAGTTTTTCTTACCCAAATGGTGAAATGGAGGATTTGAGGAAGATGAAGTCACCAAGACCTAGCACCAAGGAAATGACCAGCAATCGGTGCCTAGGGATGATTTGGAGACTTGGATCAAGCAATAGCTTGAAGAGCTCACCAAGAACAACCTTCTCTCTAGATGGATTCTAGATCTAGAAATGAGAGAGAATGGGTTTCTTGTGAGGAAGAGAGCTTTAGATTAGAGTGAGAAAGGCTATCTCTTTTGATCTTAATGAATCTCTGAATGGAAGCTCTAACCTAGATAGAAATAACATAGGTTCGTATTTATAGGGTCCCATAAAAACAAGTTAGGTCATTCTCCAACGGATAGAAATCTGTGAGAATTAGTCGGTCAAAGAACAATCACTGACCGACTAGTTCATCAACTAGTCGGTCAATCAAACAGCATGGACCGACTAAGTGATGATCTGAGAAGAGATAGAATTTCAGACCTAGAAATCTAGTCGGTCCAAGAAGACTGTCTGACCGACTAGTTCACAAACTAGTCGGTCGGTGAGTCAACGTAGACCGACTAACTGTAAACAGTAAAGTCCAAGAAATTAAGGAATCAAACTAGTCGGTCCAAGAACAGTTGCCGACCGACTAGATCACCATCTAGTCGGTCAGTACTTGTTCTTGTACCAACTAACATGCACATACAAGTCCAAATCGAAGCGCGACGCTTCGAGGAAGTTAGAATGAACTTGTGCAAGGATCCTAGAGCTACGAAATGAGCGTAATGAAGATAGAAACGTAAGATATACTCAAGGCTTAACATTCTATATATCGAAGCTAAAAGACTATAAATAAAACCTTAATAAACGGTCTTCGAGAGCTTCGATTGAATCTTCATAACTTCCAAAATGGCGCAAGAGCTTCAACGAAGCTTTAGGCATGAATACGAGCTTTGGGAAGTGTTGAGATGTCGCTTTGAATGTTCTCGTGAATTTGGCGACGATCTCCAATACTGCGCTCACAAATTTTTAGTTCATGGATTATTTATGTTTGCTCATCATCAAAACCAAATCCGGGGAGTCCAATATTCAACAGGGCCGAGCTACAATGACGGGCCGAGCTAAGGGGGCCGAGCTACGGTGACGGGCCGAGCTAAGGGGGCCGAGCTACGGTGACGGGCCGAGCTACGGTGACGGGCCGAGCTACAGTGACGGGCCGAGCAATGGGGACGAGCTACGGGACTGTTCTTTGGCACATTGGACACGACAAACAACCTAGTACAAGGACGCTACTGACTCTATCGCCGCCCTACCATCTGACAAAGCACCCACTGGCCGCTGCGCCCCCCTGACACTTAATGCTTTCGGCCCTGACGCCCTGACACCCTGACAAAAGCACCCCGGACCGCTGCACCGTCTGACAAAAGCGTGGCAGGCACTCATGTTCCTGACATCCTCGTCTGAAGCTTCCGCTGACAGCAGGGCCAGCTCAGCATGCCAGGTCAGCCCTACCAAACCGCCTCCCATCAGGTATAAATACCCCTCACTTCTTGCGGTGAACGGGGGGAGAAAATTCACTCTCAATCTCCTTACTCACACACAAGAGCAAAGGTCGACCACATCTTTGTTCTTCCACTCATAGCTCGTCACGTACGGTCGACTCACCCTCAGTCCGACCTGCGTGCCTAGCCCCCGCTTTAAGTCCTATTACTGACTTAGGCATCGGAGAGGCTAAGGGTTGGACCCCAACCCGGCCTTTCTGACGAGTTTCTCCTTACGCAGATAAGCTCGTCATCACCAGTCGTGCTCGCCCTCCACCTAGGCGGTTCGGCCCCCTCTCTGCATCCTGCCGGATTTGATTTCGTGGTCTGCTCCGGTGGCAAGCTTAGCCTCTTCACCCCACTAATCACTTGTCAAATAGCCCACTAAAACCCTCTCATCATTATAACCACCGTGCCCTTGGTTCCCCCTAATACAAATTCATTGTACGCGGGTTCTACCCCGCAACAATTGGCGCCGTCTGTGGGAACGAAGGGTCACACCCATGTCAAATCCCATACCAATCACCGATACCCTGACTAAGGGTTGGACCCCAACCCGCGATTTTGAAGACCTCCAGGGCAGCTCGTCAGCTCGCCACCCAAACTGGAGGGGCAAATTGCGGGGGAGGCTTTGGCCACTCTGTACCCGCTATCCTGAAGACCTCCAGGGCAGCCCGTTAGCTCGCCACCCAAACTGGAGGGGCAAAATGCGGGGGAGGCTTTGGCCACTCTGTACCCGCTATCTTGAAGACCTCCAGGGCAGCTCGTTAGCTCGCCACCCAAACTGGAGGGGCAAAATGCGTGGGAGGCTTTGGCCACTCTGTACTTGCTATCCTGAAGACCTCCAGGACAGCTCGTTAGCTCGCCACCCAAACTGGAGGGGCAAAATGCGGGGGAGGCTTTGGCCACTCTGTACCCGCTATCTTGCAGACCTCCAGGGCAGCTCGTCAGCTCGCCACCCAAACTGGAGGGGCAAAATGCGGGGGAGGCTTTGGCCACTCTGTACCCGCTATCTTGAAGACCTCCAGGGCAGCTCGTTAGCTCGCCACCCAAACTGGAGGGGCAAAATGCGGGGGAGGCTTTGGCCACTCTGTACCCGCTATCTTGCAGACCTCCAGGGCAGCTCGTTAGCTCGCCACCCAAACTGGAGGGGAAAACGCGGGGAGGCTTTGGCCGCTCTGTACCCGCTATCTTGAAGAACTCCAGGGCAGCTCGTTAGCTCGCCACCCAAACTGGAGGGGCAAAATGCGGGGGAGGCTTTGGCCACTCTGTACCCGCTATCTTAAAGACCTCCAAGGCAGCTCGTTAGCTCGTCACCTAAACTGGAGGGGCAAAATGCGGGGGAGGCTTTGGCCACTCTGTACCCGCTATCTTGCAGACCTCCAGGGCAGCTCGTTAGCTTGCCACCCAAACTGGAGGGGCAAAATACGGGGGAGGCTTTGGCCACTCTGTACCCGCTATCTTGAATACTTCCAGGGCAGCTGGTTAGCTCGCCACCCAAACTGGAGGGGCAAAATGCGGGGGAGGCTTTGGCCACTCTGTACCCGCTATCTTGCAGACCTCCAGGGCAGCTCGTTACCTCGCCACCCAAACTGGAGGGGAAAACGCGGGGGAGGCTTTGGCCGCTCTGTACCCGCTATCTTGAAGACCTCCAGGGCAGCTCGTTAGCTCGCCACCCAAACTGGAGGGGCAAAATGCGGGGGAGGCTTTGGCCACTCTGTACCCGCTATCTTAAAGACCTCCAGGACAGCTTGTTATCTCGCCACCCAAACTGGAGGGGCAAAATGCGGGGGAGGCTTTGGCCACTCTGTACCCGCTATCTTGAAGACCTCCTGGGCAGCTCGTTAGCTCGCCACCCAAACTGGAGGGGCAAAATGCGGGGGAGGCTTTGGCCACTCTGTACCCGCTATCTTGAAGACCTCCAGGGCAGCTAGTTAGCTCGCCACCCAAACTGGAGGGGCAAAATGCGGGGGAGGCTTTGGCCACTCTGTACCCGCTATCTTGAGGACCTCCAGGGCAGCTCGTTAGCTCGCCACCCAAACTGGAGGGGCAAAATGCGGGGGAGGCTTTGGCCACTCTGTACCCGCTATCTTGAAGACCTCCAGGGCAGCTCGTTAGCTCGCCACCCAAAGAGAAGGGCAAAATGCGGGGGAGGCTTTGGCCACTCTGTACCCTCTATCTTGAAGACCTTCGGGGCAGCTCGTCAGCTCGCCACCCAAACTGGAGAGGAAAATGCGGGGGAGGCTTTGGCCGCTCTGTACCCGCGATCTTGAAGACCTCCGAGGCAAGCCTAAAACGCTTCGCCTCCCAAACTGGCGAAAAAGGGCACGGCCGAGCTACGACTCCCTCCCCCCTACGAAGACTCTGGGGCAGGATCTGTCCCTGCCACCCAAACCAGAGAAGGGCACGGGCCGAGCTACGCGCTCGTTTCCCCTCAAGTAAAGACTCCGGGGTAGGTAGACCCAACGTGATATACCCAGGAGGGAAGGTGATACGTCATCCGCGTCGAGCCGGGCTTCCAACTCGAGCCCGGATGACGAGGGCAATTGTTACGACCTAAAGATCGTGATAGTCCGACCTTCCATCCCAGACCTCCTAAATACCCCGCCGACTCGTCCCTCCCTCTAGAAGGACGGCCGACCCAGCGACAGGGCGCTCCACACCCGAACGATAGAGGGCCACAGGGCGCCTGTCGATTCTAGAGTCTGACACGACTATGGGAACGGCGCACTCTGCCTCGGCCGCTGATAGCCAGTGACGACCTCTGGTGAGCTAAGGGGGCCGAGCTACAGTGACGGGCCGAGCTAAGGGGGCCGAGCTACGGTGATGGGCCGAGCTAAGGGGGCCGAGCTACGGTGACGGGCCGAGCTAAGGGGGCCGAGCTACGGTGACAGGCCCAGCTAAGGGGGCCGAGCTACGGTGACGGGCCGAGCTACGGTGACGAGCTGAGCTAAGGGGGCCGAGCTACGGTGACGGGCCGAGCTATGGGGACGAGCTACGGGACTGTTCTTTGGCACATTGGACACGACAAACAACCTAGTACAAGGACGCTACTGACTCTATCGCCGCCCGACCATCTGACAAAGCAACCACTGGCCGCTGCGCCCCCCTGACACTTAATGCTTTCAGCCCTGACGCCCTGACACCCTGACAAAAGCACCCTGGACCGCTGCACCGTCTGACAAAAGCGTGGCAGGCACTCATGTTCCTGACATCCTTGTCCGAAGCTTCTGCTGACAGCAGGGCCAGCTCAGCATGCCAGGTCAGCCCTACCAAACCGCCTCCCATCAGGTATAAATACCCCATCACTTCTTGCGGTGAACGGGGGGAGAAAATTCACTCTCAATCTCCTTACTCACACACAAGAGCAAAGGTCGACCACATCTTTGTTCTTCCACTCATAGCTCGTCACGTACGGTCGACTCACCCTCAGTCCGACCTGCGTGCCTAGCCCCCGCTTTAAGTTCTATTACTGACTTAGGCATCGGAGAGGCTAAGGGTTGGACCCCAACCCGGCCTTTCTGACGAGTTTCTCCTTGCGCAGGTAAGCTCGTCATCACCAGTCGTGCTCGCCCTCCACCTAGGCGGTTCGGCCCCCTCTCTGCATCCTGCCGGATTCGATTCCGTGGTCTGCTCTGGCGGCAAGCTTAGCCTCTTCACCCCACTAATCACTTGTCAAATAGCCCACCAAAACCCTCTCATCATTATAACCACCGTGCCCTTGGTTCCCCCTAATACAAATTCATTGTACGCGGGTTCTACCCCGCAACAATTGTTAACTTCATGAAAAGGTGTCGCAAGTTGTTTAGATGCCAAGATAAATTTCCAGGTACCTGAGTGAGTTGGAGATGAAGGAAGATTAGTACCATTCAGGGTGTAGTTGCTTCTCATAAACTTGGCCCATAGAGAATCAGAATGCATAAACCTCCAGAAAAGACGAATCCCTGCAGCTTTGTTAACATCAGCCAGTCTACGAAGTCCAAGCCCTCCTTCCTTTTTGGATTTACAGATATTGGACCAACTCCATACGTGCATCTTATTATTCCAGAGAAAATTATCACAAAGCTGCTCAATAGTACGAATAACTGAGAGAGGTAGCTTGAAGGAAAGGCTCCAATAAGAAGGTAAATTGTATATTACGGAGCGAATAAGCTCAACTCTACCAGCCATAGAAAGGAGCTTGGAAGACCAACCTGTCAAGTATTTCCTGCATTTATCAATAAGTGGAGAGTAGTGCCTTGCCTTGGGGTATGCAATAGATAGGGGCAGACCAAGGTAGCGAATTGGTAGTGTACAAAGGGGCACACCAGTAGTAGCTGCAATCTACCAAGGATTCTGGCACCCCTTACTACAGAACAGCTTACTTTTCCCTTTATTAATATTTAATCCCATTGCCTTACTAAGGGAGTCAAAAATATCAGATAGCTTCCCTGCAGACCTCTGATCTCCATGGCAGAAAACAAGTAGATCATCAGCAAAAAGTAGATGTGAGGGGGGTCAGAATGGGGTACCTCTTCATAGGTTTGACCAGACATTCTAGTACTGCAAGATCCATCGTAATTGAGAAAAACTCCATAACCAAGACGAAAAGATAAGGAGATAGAGGGTCACCTTGCCTTATGCCTCGATTACTACTGAAGAACCATGAAGGAGATCCATTAATGAGCACAGATAAAGTAGGGCTAGAAATACATTCCTTGATCCATCCTATCCAATGAGGAGGGAATCCCATGCGATGCATCATGAAGTATATAAATTCCCTGTTAACTGAATCAAAAGCCTTCGTCAACTTTACCTTGAGGCACAAGCGGCTACCCATGAGCTTATTGAAGTCCCTAATAAATTCATGGGCTAATAGGGAGCTGTCAATAATGAGTCGACCCTTCAAAAAGGCAGCTTGATGGGGAGATATGATATCAGAGATAACCTTCTGCAGCTTGTTACAGAGAATCTTGGAGATAAGTTTGTAGAGGACATTGCAACATGATATAGGCCTATAGTCATTGAGAGTGGAAGCTGAATCAGACTTAGGCACTAAACATAGAAAAGTATGGTTGAGTTCTCTAAGGAGCGTGCCTGAGGAAAAGAATGATTTCACGGCATTGATAACATCACCGCCTACCGTGTCCCAGTTCATCTGATAGAAATAAGCATTATAACCATCAGGACCTGGAGCCTTATCAGCACTCATTTGAAAAACTGCATTCGTAATTTCCAAAGAGGTAATAGGGCATATAAGCCATTCCACACTAGTGGATGTCAGCTGCTTCTTAACGGGGAAATACGAGAACACATTCCAATAATCAGACTGGTTGAAGATGGTTTTATAAAATTCTGGAGCTGTGTTCTGAATATCAGCCCTGCGATCAGAAGGAGACCCATCAGAGTTATATAAATGAGCAAGTGAGTTCGTGGAATACATGGCCTTTGTGGCAGAGAAAAAGAAAGCTGTGTTTTTATCTCCATCTGATAGCCAAGATATTCTACTCTTCTGACGCCACTTAGACTCTTCCAGTTGTAACCAATGATTAATATTGCCACTAAGCTGGCCTAACTAATTTTTGCAAGCAGAAACATGATACTCACCATCATTTGCTAGTATATATGTCTGCTTCCTTCTTAAGTCTTTGATGTTGGAGGATGGGTCATCGATCAAACCATGTGACCAAGACTTAAGGAGTAATTTCAGATTTTGGAGTTTATAAGCTACCTGATATTGGGGAACTCCAGAAATAGAGGTGCTCCAAGCTCTAAGCAAAACTGCATGGAAATCTGAGTGCCGAGTCCAGTAGTTAAAGAACCTGAAAGGCTTAGGGCCCGACATAGAATTATCACCCAATTGAAGAAGCATAGGAGAGTGATCACTGGACGAGGGAGGCAGATAACTGTTGAGTATTGATTCCCCGGATTTGGTTTTGATGATGAACAAACATAAATATCGTGAACTAACTCTTTGTGAGCGCAGTTATGGAGATCGTCGCCAAATTTCTATGAACATCAAAAGCGACGTCTCAAGACTTCTCAAAGCACGTGATCGTGTGCTTGAAGCTTCGTTGAACCTCAAGGACCATTATTGAAGTCAAGAAGATTCGATTGAAGCTTTTGAAGATGGTTCGTCAAGTTTTATTTATAGTCTTCTAGCTTATTTTCGTAGAATGTTAAGCCTTGAGTAGGTCCTACGTTTTAATCTTCATAACGCTCATATCTTAGAGCTAGGATCATACAAGAAGCCCATAGAATCTTTCCCGAAGCTTAACGCTTCTTATCGCGGCTTCTTGTGCATGTTAGTTGGTTCAAGAAGAATAACCAACCGACTAGATGGCAATCTAGTCGGTCGACAATGCTTCTTGAACCGACTAGAATGCCTTCTCAATTTAAGCTCAATTACTGTTTACAGTTAGTCGGTCCAAGAAGGTTCACCGACCGACTAGTTGTGAAACTAGTCAGTTAGGAATCCTTCTTAGACCGACTAGTTGAGCTTCCACTGTTCAGCCTAACTTACTGTTTACAGTTAGTCGGTCAAAGCACATCGACCGACCGACTAGTTGAGAAACTAGTCGGTTGGAAGTTGCTCTTAAACCGACTAGCTGTCTTTGGATTCGGCCACTTTGATTTCATCTCTTAGTCGGTCAAAGAACACTCACCGACCGACTAGTTGTGAAACTAGTCGGTTGGCAAGTCTTCTTAGACCGACTAGTTCTATATTCCCTGAACTTCTCTTTTGGCTGTTCTTCAGTTAGTCGGTTCATGTTGATTCACCGACCGACTAGTTGAGGAACTAGTCGGTTAGTGATCCTTCTTTGACCGACTAGTCTGCTTCAGAATAGAGCCGTTGGAGCATTAAATGCCATGAATTTTGCTCTCTCTTTCCTCTATCATATATATACTTGAAGGGCTGCTTTCATAGCATTCAAGGCTGATATTTATTGAAGTTTAGAGAATCAAAGAGAAGCATTTATTCTCATTTCCAAGCTCATTCATTTCTCAAGAATCTCTCGCTCACTCGTATTTTCAAAGAGAGATTCACATTGATTGTGAGCCATTCAAGCCAAGAGCTTGATCCAAGGTCACCAACATCTTCCTAGCCTCCCATCGCTGATCAACATCTTGGGGCTAGGGTTTGGTGCCTTCATCTTTCCCAAAATCCTTCTTGCCCTAAATCGTAAGTTTTACTCAAGGCATAGGGTTTTGTGGTAAGCATTTCGTATTTCATTTACTTTGAATATTGCAAGTTTTACTCTCGGTTGTGAGAGTTTGTGTATGATCCTGGTTTGTGGGAGTCACATTTTCATTTGTGTATGATTTGATCTTGTAGAGGTTTCTACAAGTATTTCATAGTGCAAATTTGAGTTAGAGGTTTCTAACTCAAGTATCCAGAGGGGATCCGGGTGTTTGGGACGTAGGATCACCGGGAACAAGTCGGGGAGACTTGGGTGGATCCGAACCCGTTATATCGTCTGTTTACGATTGCATTTCTTTGTTGTCAATATTTACATTTCCGCATTGTTGGTTGAGTTTGCAAGATAATTAGGAATTATCTTCTTAATTATTTTAAAGTACTATTCACCCCCCTCTAGTACTTGTGCAGTAGCTACGTAGGGCATTACAATAACTATAATGAGCAAATGGAAGAGAGTTAATCCAGCTAGAGTTATAGAGAATCCTATCAAGTCTAGCAGAAATATGTCGTGTCCCTTCAGAATGGTTACTCCAACTCCAAGTACTACCAACACATTTAAGATCTGTAAGCCCACACGATTCAATGCAATTATTGAAAGGATCCAAGGTAGATTGGGATATAGGCCTGCCACCAAGCTTTTCCTCAACAAATCTCACAGAATGAAAATCACCCATGACTGCCCAGGGGGAATTAGCAATGAGGATTGAGTGTAGAGTAAATCTGACCAGATGGTGGTACGGGAAGGCAATTGATTTGCACCATAAACAAAAGATAATATGCACTTAAAGCCACCCTTATTTGAGGCAGAGATAGATATTACCATATCAGAGGAATGGATAAGCATGCAAGATCAGATCCTGACGTCCCATAAAATCCAAATTTTGCCTCCATCTGAGCTTGTATAGTTATTAATAGTAGACCAATCATTTGGGAAGCACGATAGAACACGTTAAGAGCTCGACTCTCTAATTTTAGTTTCTAATAGACCAACCATATAAGGAGAATGATGCTTAAGCAAACCCTGAAGATCTTGAAGACGCACTGATTTATTCAATCCATGGACGTTCCAAGTAAAGATAGACATATTAAAGCATATGGGAGCCCTTCATACCACGCACACTCCTCCTAGGGACAACCAAATGAGAGGCTTCCTTTGTGATAGAATCCTTCTTAGAGCATATAGATACCTTTGGCTTAGTTTTTTGGACACTAGCAAGATGCTTCTTTAACCTTTTATGCACTTGCACCTGCCACTCCATGGTATCTTCAGCAACGGGGTCCGGTGGCATGTCATCAATGGCAGTGGAGGTAGTACTAGTCTTCCTATGAGAAGAACATGCATTAGGGGGGATGAACTGGATCAGTCCCGGCATTCATAGATTCTTCATGGGGCGTATTCAAATCCATAGGATCCTTAAAGAAGTCTCAGTAACAGGCTCCGTAACAATACTTGGGGAACACAAATGTTCCATGGAAATATCATCAACAGAATGATTAGCAGACTGAACATAATATTGGTTAATACAGTTACCTGAGCTTGGAGGAGGCATGTAGGAGTTATTATAAGGAGGAAGCGTCTGTTTAACCTTCCACATGAGGGTTGAAGGGCATTGAGCATCCACATGACCAAACCTACAGCACTTTGCACATCTGGGAGGAACCCATTCATATGTGTAACGCCCCGGTCCCCGAGATACCGGATAAGTACGAATCCGTATCAGGTATTCCTGAAGATGCGAGTGTTACGTAGAAAGAAAGAAAAGAAGAGAGTAGGAAGAACACTGCAGGTACTACGCACGTGCTGGGAAGTACAAGTAAAACTCCATCACAGATAAAAACACTGAGAAAATAACAAAAGTACAATATTCCATTTTATTGATACATTGATACATCTTATACATACACCAACCTCTTCATATTCACAACTCTAAGTACAAAGGTCCACCCGAAAAGAAACACCAAAAAGTACAAGTCTCTCATTACACCCCTCACCACCCAATACTACAACTGGTCACCAACTCCGAAGCTCCAGCCGCTATCTCTAACCTCCAACTCACATGACCTGAAAGTCAACGGGGACACGTCAACGCGTGACCCAGTAGAAATTCCTTTCACCTAGGTAGAATTTAGTTTTAGGACAAAGGAATTGAATTAACTTTCATGAAACACCTTTGTTCTTCATGCTGAAATTTGATCTAGAAAAACTGAAACTTTGACTAAGTGCTGGGGTTAAATGGCTAATGAGAATGCTTTGAAAATTTTATATGTTGGGTATCTCATTGGTATGAAAAACTTTCATTTTGATCATTTTTCCAAATTCTAGCCGTATGATTTTATAAAAATTCGGATATGTAAACTGGTGTTTCAATCAAAACTGTTCTGAAATTCCAGTATTTATTCTCTGTTAAACTGAGAATATCTCCCAATGTAGATGAAAGAAAAATATGAAAAAAAAATATGTTATTCATATTGTAGTCCTTAATAACTTTCATGTTTACAAGTTTTGCAAATTCGGACTGAAAACTAGGGTAAAAATTCAGTTTCTAAAACTGGTCTGTTTTTAGACAGTTTTGACACCTTTCAGTAAAACGAGTAGAACTCCATGCACACTTAATGAAATGAGATGCTCTTAGTGCCGTTAGAAAGCTGACTTCAAGATCTTCAACCCATAAATTTTTTAGATTTTAATTCTGTCTGTAACTTGTAGAAAAATGGACTTGATCTGAACTCAGTTTCTGGTTCAGAATGCTGTAATTATATCTGTTAGGAGAAAATCCACAATAAATCACATATGTCAACTGAGCTTATGAAAATTGGTCAGTGAAAGTAAAACACTCATATCTACAACTTTCGTGAAGGGACCAGACACCAATTCTGACTGTAGGTAGGCTAAAATTGATATTCTTTCTGCTGTAACAGTTTTGACAGATTCATATGCTAATTTTGTTTAGTACTTATCATGGTGTAGTTATGTTTGAAGTTAAGTTTGTTTGTGCTAATCATGTTCTCAATGACATGCTCTTGATACATGTAATTATGCAGATGGTTCATGAAATATTCGTTATGTCAATAATGTTTAAGTTCAATTTGTTTATGCTTTTGTGCTCACATTAGTATGTTCATAACGATGAGTTTGTGATGATATTCCATGTAATTCTTTAATTGAGATGATGATGATGATGATGATGATGATGTGAATATGGTTATACGTTTCATGTATATTATGAAAAATGAGAAAGGGATTGCACAAGGCGATGCATGTCCCAAATATGTGCTGAACTGTGGAAAGAAAAGAAATGGAAGATGTTATGTTTCATGAAAATGACTAAGTCCTCTTAAAGGAGGGTGACATGGGGTTTGGGGGAAACACTGGTAAATTAAAGGAGTTAAGGAGCGGACAGATGATATGAATTCTCACCCGCTGCATCACTCCCGGCGAGACCTGCTCGGTTTTTCTGTGGGACAAATGGAGTAAACCATCAATTACCGTCATGATGCATCACGAGTACACCAGCGGCCTCTCCAACCCTTTCAACTCGCCCTTCTGGGAGTGATACAGCGGGTGAGAATTCATATCATATGTCCGCTCCTTAACTCCTAAAATCATACAATTAAAAATACAAGTAAAACCCATGCAGGTCTCCGCACTGCGGCGTGCGTAAGGATAGTGCGAGTAATGCTCCATAAGGGTAGTTGTGTCCTAAGGTGGGTAGGTGATCAGCCTTAGGGTAAAACCCTGGTATTAGGAAGCCCAATGTACAGAGCTCCCTGAGGTTAAGCATGGGTAGTTGTTTGTATATACATATACATATACGAGTGGGTATGTGTTTGCATGGATATAAAAGTATTGTAGTGTATTTGCTTGTATTTTTATAGTTATGTGTCTATAGATATATACGTAAATAAGATACACTATAGATACGAGTATGACTACTTATGTGTATTCTTGTAATTCATAATATATGTGTGTGTATGGTAATGTTGTTTGTATAGATTGAGGTGAATGTAGTATTTGATGAGTGAAATTATGTATAAAACATATTATCTGTGCAAGAGAGTATTATGTATTATCTATGTGGTAATCTATACTTAGATTATATTTGGGGGTGTATATGTATGAATAAATGGATGTATATAGAGCTGTAAGTATGTATACTAAAGTATGATGCATTAAAGTGATGTTAGAAGATATATTTGTATATGGCGTGTCTAATGGATGAGTGTATATATACGGAGTATCTATGTGAATATGTATTGGTGTGCAAATAAATTTATGTTATATGTGTTGGTATATGGATGTTTGTTGGTAAGTGTAAGTGAAAGTATATTTGAATGTATAAAAGTGTATGATGGTATACATAAGTATAATTGTATGTGTATGCGTACTATAAATGTGGTTGTGTAAATTGACATAGTGAGATATGTATGTATGAATATAGCTACAATGGGATGAGTACCATAAGTAGTGTGTGAAATATATTGTCTTACTAAATGGTGTGTATAGATATACATAAATAGATATGCCAAGTTATACAATATTGGTGTGTATTTATAAATCATGTGATGATATGTGAGTGTAGCATATGAATAGGATTTATATGTATTGTGTATACAAGAGAGAGAGTGTGTGTGTGTATACATATACTGAATTAATATAATCCTTGTGCTATAGTATATATATAGTGTCACATGTATATATATACTGTATTGAATATGTGTTACGTTGACTGCTTGTATGTAAGTATATTTGTGCACTGTATAAGTGGTTAAATATAGATTTACGTGAGTGAATATTGGAAATGAACACATTTGTATGTATTCTTGTATATATGAAGTGAGTATGTACTAGAAGGTTGATATACTATACATACATGCTGACAGGACTATTTACTATAGTGATATATACTGTGTACATCCTAGCGTTCGAACTATCACATATATTTGTCTATATAATTGTTAGTGTTCATACTTATGTGCTTAAATGATATATTTGCGTATGCTTACCCACTTGATATGAGGTGCATCATATCAATGTGTATCATTATTGGTGTATGATTATTTACCATAAATGCATCAATAATTGGATTTACCTACTTATGTATGTATGTATAAGTATGCTAACTCTGTGACTTATGAGTATGGTGTGTTTAAATATCGTGTGAACATGTATGTATGTAGATATATATAAATATAAGGAGTTTGTGATTACCTATAGAGATGTATGTATTTAGATATATCTATATGTATCCATGTAATGTCATATGTCTTTGATCATATACTTGTGTGAATCTTTATGTAAGCACATATGTGTTGAGTGAACAAGTGTATAAATATTGGTGTGTATATTAATGACTTGGGTGTATCTATACATGTTTCTACTTATTGCTATGTACAACATTGAGACATGTGTCCATGTGTATAAGTGTACTAGCATGGGTGTACATATTAGTCTGTATATATATGTGAGTATTCTCATGCAATATAGATATATTTGTGAGTACATGGATGAATGTGGAATGTATAGTACTATGTATGTATTGTGATGATTTGTTTGTGTGTATACATATATTCTTAGATAAGAATGTGTATATATATGTATATAATCTACGGTATAGTGCATGTATACATGCGTGTATTGTATATACATATAGCGTTATTTGTATTTCTAGGGTAGGGAAACCCTTATACTATTCAGTCTCCGGTCAGACCTTTAGCATAGAAAGTCCGAGGGCAGACTTGGTTATTAAGGTGGGTAGAATGTAATGACCCTACTTTTCATATACGCGTATTTGTAAGTATTTTTGACATAGATACGTCCGTATATTTTTGGGAAGTATGCCCATATTTTTCTTTTAATTATTTGATGTAGGAATTTATTTTAAAAGATTTTAAACTCATTACTTGAATTTAGTAAATGAGAGTATTTGGAGAAATACATGTATTTGGAGTGTATGAAGTATTTCTTCAAGTATTTTTAATTTCTTAAAATACAAAAATCCGCATTTTTATTACCATGACAACACATCCTATTAGGTGTCATTATTTTAGTTAATTAGAGACACATGGCTTATTAGGTGTAAGAAGGAGAGGGATTTGGGGATTCCTAAAACCTATGCATGAAGAACAAAACCAAGAAAAAGAAAACGAAAATCTCATTTCACTCTCTCCCTCACTCCCCATTTCTGGCCAAAAATTAGCATGCCCCCTTTCTTTCATTTTTCTTCATCCTCTTCCTTAGAAAATACTTCCAATTATCTCCCCTCTTCAACCTCTAAAAAACCCCAAAATTACTTTTCATTCCAACACCAAAAACTAGCCAAAATAGCCAAAAATCAACCATATGGAGACAAGATTGGAGCTTGAAGAATGAGACTAGGAGCTCAAGTTCTTCAAGGAATAAGAAGGGCCAAAGAATTTTTGGTGGACTTTATAAGGTAGAAATTCCTTTCACTTAGGTATAATTTAGTTTTAGGACAAGGAGATTTGAGTTAACTTTTTCATGCTGAAATTTGATCCAGAAAAACTGAAACTTTGACTAAGTGCTGGGGTTAATTGGCTAATGAGAATGCTTTGAAAATTTTATATGCTGGGTATCACATTGTTATGAACAACTTTCATTTAGATCACTTTGCCAAATTATAACTGTATGATTTTATAAAAATTCGGATATGCATACTGGTTTTCAATCAAAACTGTTCTGAAATTCCAGTATTTTTATTCTCTGTTAAACTGAGAATATCTCCCAACATAGATGAAATAAAAATCTGAAACAAATATATTCATGTATATCTCGAAGTCCTAACCCAACATCATATAACACATGATATATGTTCAATTCAAAATGTAGGAGAAATAGGACTTTTCTGCAACTTGTCCAATTTCTGGCAGTTTTGACACTTTGTATTAAAACCAAGATTTCGGCGACAATTCTTATTGAAATTAGATGTTCTAGGACATTTTGGACAACTACTCTTCAAGATGAACAATACCCAATTTTTTATTTCACCCAGATCTGCTTGTAAATGAGAGAAAAGCACTGTCGAAGTTGGTGCAATGTTTCTGTTTTT
This sequence comes from Scilla litardierei, assembly GCA_030789695.1. Taxonomy (NCBI): domain Eukaryota; kingdom Viridiplantae; phylum Streptophyta; class Magnoliopsida; order Asparagales; family Asparagaceae; genus Scilla; species Scilla litardierei. The sequence continues at coordinate 349,540,926 of CM061133.1, forward strand.
CTGCGGTACTGTCATCTGTTACTAAACTGATCACAATAAATCACACATATCATATTATTTTCTGAAATTTGGTATTGCAATGCAAAACTGCCATATCTACAACTTTGAAGAAGGGACTAAAAGCTAATTCTTACTGTAGATAGGGTAACCGAGCCGTTCTTTCTGCACTTACAGTTTAGACAGATTCATATGCTAATTTTACTTAGTACTTATCATGGCGTAGTTTTGTTTCAAGTTAAGTTGGTTTGTGCTAATCATGTTCTCAATGACATGCTATTGATACATATAATTATGCAGATGTTTCATGAAATATTCGTTATGTTAATAATGTTTAAGTTCAATTTGTTTATGCTTTTGTGCTCACATTCGTATATTCATAACGATGAGTTTGTGATGATATTCCATGCAATTCTTTAATTGAGATGATGATGATGATGATGATGATGATGATGATGATGATATTTGTTAAAAGTTGGTTAAAAGAGGTATTCAAGACCGCTAGATGATTCGTTGACAAACGAAGTAACATCATAAAAACTGAGAGTGAGAATGAGGAATGTATCAGTCCTCCTAAAGGAGGGTGACACGGGTTGGGGGAAAACGGGTAAACTTTAGGAGTTAAGGAGCGGACATATGATATGAATTCTCACCCGCTGTATCACTCCCATAAGGGCGAGTTGAAAGGGTTGGAGAGGCCGCTGGTGTACTCGTGATGCATCATGACGGTAATTGATGGTTTGCTCCGTTTGTCCGACAGAAAAACCGAGTTTGTCTCACTCCCATACCTTGTTCCGTTCGGGTACGGAAGTCCTACGGTTGGCGGCCCATGCAGGTCTCCGCTCAACGGCGTGCGTAAGGATAGTACGGGTAATGCTCCATAGGGGTAGATGTATCCTAAGGTGGATAGGTGATCACCCTTAGGGTAAAACCCTGGTATTAGGAAACCCAATGTACAGAGCTCCCTGAGGTTAAGCATGGGTAGTTGTTTGTATATACATATACATATACGAGTGGGTATGTGTTTGCATGGATATAAAAGTATTGTAGTGTATTTGCTTGTATTTTTATAGTTATGTGTCTATAGATATATACGTAAATAAGATACACTATAGATACGAGTTTGACTACTTATGTGTATTCTTGTAATTCATAATATAGGTGTGTGTATGGTAATGTTGTTTGTATGGATTGAGGTGAATGTAGTATTTGATGAGTGAAATTATGTATAAAACATAATATCTGTGCAAGAGAGTATTATGTATTATCTATGTGGTAATCTATACTTAGATTATATTTGGGGGTGTATATGTATGAATAAATGGATGTATATAGAGCTGTAAGTATGTATACTAAAGTATGATGCATTAAAGTGATGGTAGAAGATATATTTGTATATGGGGTGTCTAATGGATGAGTGTATATATACGGAGTATCTATGTGAATATGTATTGGTGTGCAAATAAATTTATGTTATATGCGTTGGTATATGGATGTTTGTTGGTAAGTGTAAGTGGAAGTATATTTGAATGTATAAAAGTGTATGATGGTATACATAAGTATAATTGTATCTGTATGCGTACTATAAATGTGGTTGTGTAAATTGACATAGTGAGATATGTATGTACGTATATAGCTACAATGGGATATGTACCATAAGTAGTGTGTGAAATATATTGGCTTGCTAAATGGTGTGTATAGATATACATAAGTAGGTATGCCAAGTTATACAATATTGGTGTGTATTCATATATCATGTGATGATATGTGAGTGTAGCATATGAATACGATTTATATGTATTGTGTATACAAGAGAGAGAGTGTGTGTGTATATACATATACTGAATTAATATAATCCTTGTGCTATAGTATATATATAGTGTCACATGTATATATACACTGTATTGAATATGTGTTACGTTGACTGCTTGTATGTAAGTATATTTGTGCACTGTATAAGTGGTTGAATATAGATTTACGTGAGTGAATATTGGATATGAACACATTTGTATGTATTCTTGTATATATGAAGTGAGTATGTACTAGAAGGTTGATATAATATACATATTTACTATAGTGATATTTACTGTGTACATTCTTGTGTGCGAACTATTTTATATATTTGTCTATATAATTGTAAGTGTTTATACTTATGTGCTTAAGTGATATATTTGCGTATGGTTACCCACTTGATATGTGGTGCACCATATCAATGTGTATCATTATTGGTGTATGATTATTTACCATACATACATCAATAATTGGATTTACCTACTTATGTATGTATGTTAGCAAGTTTGCATGCGTATCGGATGTGATATAATATTATCTGTATCTATAAATGGATGTAAACTTGGTTGTATACTTGATCTATACCTTGATGTATTTAGGTATATCCATAAGTATGTATGTATAAGTATGCTAACTCTGTGACTTATGAGTATGGTGTGTTTAAATATCATGTGAACATGTATGTATGTAGATATATATAAATACAAGGAGTATGTGATTACTTATAGAGATGTATGTATTTAGATATATCTATATGTATCCATGTAATGGCATATGTCTTTGATCATATACTTGTGTGAATCTTTATGTAAGTACATATGTGTTGAGTGAATACGTGTATAAATATTGGTGTGTATATTAATGCCTTGGGTGTATCTATACATTTTTCTACTTATTGCTATGTACGACATTGATACATGTGTCCATGTGTATAAGTGTACTAGCATGTGTGTACATATTAGTCTGTATATATATGTGAGTGTTCTCATGCAATATAGATATATTTGTAAGTACATGCATGAATGTGGAATGTATAGTACTATGTATGTATTGCGATGATTTGTCTGTGTGTATACCTATATTCTTGGATAAGAATGTGTATATATATGTTTATAATCTACGGTATAGTGCATGTATACATGCGTGTATAGTATATACATATAGCGTTATTTGTATTTCTAGGGTAGGGAAACCCTTATACTATTCCGTCTCCGGTCAGACCTTTAGCATAGAAAGTCCGAGTGCGGACTTGGTTATTAAGGTGGGTAGAATGTAATGACCCTACTTTTCATAGACGCGTATTTGTACGTATTTTTGACATAGATACGTCCGTATATTTTTGGGAAGTATGCCCATATTTTTCTTTTAATTATTTGATGTAGGAATTTATTTTAAAAGATTTTAAACTCATTACTTGAATTTAGTAAATGAGAGTATTTGGAGAAATGCATGTATTTGGAGTGTATGAAGTATTTATTCAAGTATTTTTAATTTTTTAAAATACAAAAATCCACATTTTTATTACCATGACAACACATCCTATTAGGTGTCATGTTTTTAGTTAATTAGAGACACATGGCTTATTAGGTGTAAGAAGGAGAGGGATTTGGGGATTCCTAAAACCTATGCATGAAGAACAAAAACAAGAAAAAGAAAAAGAAAATCTCATTTCACTCTCTTCCTCACTCCCCATTTCTGGCCAAAAATTAGCATGCCCCCTTTCTTTCATTTTTCTTCATCCTCTTACTTAGAACATACTTCCAATTAGCTCCCCTCTTCAACCTCTAAAAAGCCCCAAAATTCCTTTTCATTCTTACACCAAAAACTAGCCAAAATAGCCAAAAATCAACCATATGGAGACAAGATTGGAGCTTGAAGAAGGATACTAGGAGCTCAAGTTCTTCAAGGAATAAGAAGGGCCAAAGAAAATTTTGGAGGACTTGTTAAGTTAGAAATTCCTTTCACCTAGATAGTATTTAGTTTTAGGACAAAGGAATTGAATTAACTTTCATGAAACGCATTTGTTCTTCATGCTGAAATTTGATCTAGAAAAACTGAAACTTTGACTAAGTGCTGGGGTTAAATGGCTAATGAGAATGCTTTGAAAATTTTATATGTTGGGTATCTCATTGTTATGAACAACTTTCATTTTGATCATTTTTCCAAATTCTAGCCGTATGATTTTATAAAAATTCGGATATGTAAACTGGTGTTTCAATCAAAACTATTCTGAAATTCCGGTATGTATTCTCTGTTAAACTGAGAATATCTCCCAACGTAGATGAAAGAAAAATATGAAAAAAAAATATGTTATTCATATTGTAGTCCTTAATAACTTTCATGTTTACAAGTTTTGCAAATTCGGACTGAAAACTAGGGTAAAAATTCAGTTTCTAAAACTGGTCTGTTTTTAGACAGTTTTGACACCTTTCAGTAAAACGAGTAGAACTCCATGCACACTTAATGAAATGAGATGTTCTTAGTGCCGTTGGAAAGCTGACTTCAAGATCTTCAACCCATAAATTTTTTAGATTTTAATTCTGTCTGTAACTTGTAGAAAAATGGACTTGATCTGAACTCAGTTTCTGGTTCAGAATGCTGTATTTATATCTGTTAGGAGAAAATCCACCATAAATCACATATGTCAACTGAGCTTATGAACATTGGTCAGTGAAAGGAAAAGACACATATCTACAACTTTCGTGAAGGGACCAGACACCAATTCTGACTGTAGGTAGGCTAAAATTGATATTCTTTCTGCTGTAACAGTTTTGACAGATTCATATGCTAATTTTGTTTAGTACTTATCATGGTGTAGTTATGTTTGAAGTTAAGTTTGTTTGTGCTAATCATGTTCTCAATGACATGCTCTTGATACATGTAATTATGCAGATGGTTCATGAAATATTCGTTATGTCAATAATGTTTAAGTTCAATTTGTTTATGCTTTTGTGCTCACATTAGTATGTTCATAACGATGAGTTTGTGATGATATTCCATGTAATTCTTTAATTGAGATGATGATGATGATGATGATGATGTGAATATGGTTATACGTTTCATGTATATTATGAAAAATGAGAAAGGGAATGCACAAGGCGATGCATGTCCCAAATATGTGATGAACTGTGGAAAGAAAAGAAATGGAAGATGTTATGTTTCATGAAAATGACTAAGTCCTCTTAAAGGAGGGTGACATGGGGTTTGGGGGAAACACGGGTAAATTAAAGGAGTTAAGGAGCGGACAGATGATATGAATTCTCACCCGCTGTATCACTCCCGGAAGGGCGAGTTGAAAGGGTTGGAGAGGCCGCTGGTGTACCCGTGATGCACCATGGCGGTAATTGATGGTTTACTCCGTTTGTCCCACAGAAAAACCGAGCAGGTCTCACTCTAGTGCCTTGCCCCGTTCGGGCATAGAGTTGCGAGAGGCCCCCTCCGGTGCCCGTGTTGCTGGTTGGGGTACCACTTTTTCACCCACACTGGGTGAAGTCCGCCTCCTTAGCGTCCTAAGGTTTACACGGGTTTCCAAACATGAGAATGAATAACTTAAAGCAATTGTCTTTTAATTATAAATATTGTTATCCCATGGTTACTTGTTTCTCTGTTAAGTTAATGTTGTTAACTCATGCTGATCCATTCCATTGTTTATTATAAATGTCCAGTACTTGCATGTTATTATGTTCTCCCACTTACCTTCAGCACTTGCATGTTATAACATGGTTACTTATGCATGTTCACAAGTTCTTCTTTGATGCTTATACATCGTGTTGTGATTACTTTTATGTCCTGAGAGCTTTACTTGTTAGACCACCCTCCCTAGATAGGTAGACCAGTTCTAAAATTGGGTTCTACTAGAGTGTTAGGAGTTTCTCATGGCGGTAATTGATGGTTTACTCCGTTTGTCCTAAGGTGGGTAGGTGATCAGCCTTAGGGTAAAACCCTGGTATTAGGAAACCCAATGTAAAGAGCTTCATGAGGTTATGCATGGGTAGTTGTTTGAATATATACATATATGTACGGGTGTGTATGTGTTTGCATGGATGTAAAAGTATTGTAGGTGTATTCACATGTATTTATATAGATATATGTCTATAGATAATAGCTATAAATAAGATACACTATAGATACGTGTCTAACTACTTATGTGTATTCTTGTAATTCATTGTATAGGTGTGAGTATAGTGATGTTGTTTGTATGGATTGAGGTGAATGTAGTATTTGATCAGTGAAATTATGTGTAAGACATATTATCTGTGCAATAGAGTGTTATGTATTATTTATATGGTAATCTATACTTCGATTATATTTGGTGGTGTATATGTATGACTATATGGATGTATATAGAGCTGTATGTATGGATACTAGAGTATGATGCATTAAAGTGATGTTAGAAGATATATTTGTACATGGGTGTCTAGTGGATGAGTGTGTATATATATATTCAGAGTATCTGTGTGAATATGTATTGGTGTGTAAATAAACTTATGATATATGTGTTAGTATATGGATGATTGTTGGTGAGCCGAAGTGGAAGTATATTTGAATGTATAATAGTGTATGATGGTATACATAAGAATAATTATATGGGTATGCATACTATGAATGTGGTTGTGTAAATTGATATAGTGAGATATGTGTATATGAGTAAAGCTATAATTGGATGTGTATCATAAGTAGTGTGTGAAATATATTGGCTTACTAAATGATGTGTATATAGATACATTTACTGTATTGATATAATTCTTGTGCTATTATTTATACATAGTATTGTGTGTATATATATATTGCATTGAATATATGTTACGCTGACGGCTTGTATGTAAGTATATTTGTACCGTGTATATGTGGATAAATATAGACTTACGTGAGTGAATATTGGATATGAATACATATGAATGTATACTTGCATATATAAAGTGAGTGTGTACTAGAAGGTTGATATACTATACATACATACTGTCAAGACTATTTACTACAGTGATATGTACTGTGTGCATACTTGAGTGCGAACGATTATATATAATTGTATATATAGTTGAAGGTGTTTATACTTACTTGCTTAAGTGATATGTTTGTGTATGGTTACCCACTGGATATGTGGTGCATCATATCGGTGTGTAAAGTATTGGTGTATGACTAACTACTATAATTGTATCGATATTTGGATATACCTATTTGCATATGTATTTTAGTAAGGTTGTATGCATATTGGGTGTGATGTATATAGTAGTATGTGTATCTATAAATGGATGTATATTTGAACTATACTCTGATGTATCTAGGTATACCCATAGGTATGTTTATATGTAAGTATGCTAGCTGTGTGACTTATGAGTATGGTGTGTTTAAATATCATGTGAACATGTATGTATGTAGATATATAAATACAAGGAGTGTGTGATTACATATAAAGGTGTATGTATTTAGATATGTCTATATGTATCCATGATATCGCATATGTCTTTGGACATGTATTTGTGTGTATCTATATGTAAGTGTATATATAGTGGGTATAATAAGTGTATAAATATTAGAGTGTATATTGATGCTTTGGGTGCATCTATACATATTTCTACTTATTGCTATGTACAATATTGATACATGTGTCCATGTGTATAGGTGTACTAGTATGTGTGTACATATTAGTCTGTATATATATGTGAGTGTTCTCATGCAATATAGATATATTTGTGAGTACATGGATGGATGTGGAATGTATAGTACTATGTATGTGTTGTGATGATTTGTCTGTGTGTATACCTATATTCTTGGATAAGAATGTGTGTATATATGTGTATAATCTACGGTATAGTGCATGTATACATGAGTGTATAGTATATTCATATAGCGTTGTTTGTATTTCTAGGGTAGGGAAACCCTTAGACTATTCAATCTCTGGTCAGACCTTTAGCATAGAAAGTCCTAGGGCGGACTTGGTTTTTAAGGTGGGTAGAATGTAATGACCCTAATTTTAATGTACGCGTATTTATACGTATTTTGGCGTAAATACGTACGTATAATTTTTGGGAGTATGCTTGTATTTTTCTTTAATTAATTTGGTGTAGGAATTATTTTTAAAAGATTTTAAACTCATTATTGATATTAGTAAATAAGATTATTAGGATGAAATACCATGTATTAAACGAGGTATGATGTATTTCCTCTTGTATTTTTATTTTCCTAAAAATACAAATTCAAAAATTAGTAGCCATGACACATAACCTACTAATGTCTCATCTTGCATGGTAAAGAGTATACACATGGCATTAGCTTTTGACTAAATGAATGGTTGAGAATTTTTGGGAGAAAAGTCAAATTATCAAAAAAGGAAAAGCAAAACCAAATTTCCTTCATTTCTCCATCATTCTCACCCTCTCCCCTCTCTCTCTCAAATCTGTCCAAATTTTCATCCTCCCATTTTCTCCCTTTTTCACCACCATCCCACCACCACTCTCCTCCCAAATCACCACCCAAATCACCACCAAGAAGCCATGCCCTTTCCTCATCATTTTAACACCAAAATAACCTCAAACACTCTCCAAAAATCCAATTTTTGATGGTCAAGTTAGGAGCTTGAAGGAGGACTAGGAGCCCAAGTTCATCAAGGAAATAAGAAGGGCCAAAGAATTTTTGGTGGACTTTATAAGGTAGAAATTCCTTTCACCTAGGTAGAATTTAGTTTTAGGACAAGGAGAATTGAATTAACTTTCATGAAACACTTTTGTTATTCATGCTGAAATTTGATCCAGAAAAACTGAAATTTTGACTAAGTGTTGGGGTTAATTGGCTAATGAGAATGCTTTGAAAATTTTATATGCTGGGTATCACATTGTTATGAACAACTTTAATTTAGATCATTTTGCCAAATTATAACTGTATGATTTTATAAAAATTCGGATATGCATACTGGTTTTCAATCAAAACTGTTCTGAAATTCCAGTATTTTTATTCTCTGTTAAACTGAGAATATCTCCCAACATAGATGAAATAAAAATCTGAAACAAATATATTCATGTAGATCTCGAAGTCCTAACCCAACATCATATAACACATGATATATGTTCAATTCAAAATGTAGGAGAAATAGGACTTTTCTGCAACTTGTCCAATTTCTGGCAGTTTTGACACTTTGTATTAAAACCAAGATTTCGGCGACAATTCTTATTGAAATTAGATGTTCTAGGACATTTTGGACAACTACTCTTCAAGATGAACAATACCCAATTTTTTATTTCACCCAGATCTGCTTGTAAATGGGAGAAAAGCACTGTCGAAGTTGGTGCAATGTTTCTGTTTTTCTGCGGTACTGTCATCTGTTACTAAACTGATCACAATAAATCACCCATATCATATTATTTTCTGAAATTTGGTATGGCAATGCAAACCTGCCATATCTACAACTTTGAAGAAGGGACTAAAAGTGAATTCTGACTGTAGATAGGGTAACCGAGCCATTCTTTATGCACTTACAGTTTAGACAGATTCATATGCTAATTTTACTTAGTACTTATCATGGCGTAGTTTTGTTTCAAGTTAAGTTGGTTTGTGCTAATCATGTTCTCAATGACATGCTATTGATACATATAATTATGCAGATGTTTCATGAAATATTCGTTATGTTAATAATGTTTAAGTTCAATTTGTTTATGCTTTTGTGCTCATATTCGTATATTCATAACGATGAGTTTGTGATGATATTCCATGCAATTCTTTAATTGAGATGATGATGATGATGATGATGATGATGATGATGATGATATTTGTTAAAAGTTGGTTAAAAGCGGTATTCAAGACCGCTAGATGGTTCGTTGACAAACGAAGTAACATCATAAAAACTGAGAGTAAGAATGAGGAATGTATCCGTCCTCCTAAAGGAGGGTGACACGGGTTTGGGGGAAAACGGGTAAACTTTAGGAGTTAAGGAGCGGACGTATGAATTATGATTTCTCGCCCGATGTGTTGCCCCCAGAAGGGGAGTTGGAGAGGGCTAGAGAGGCCAGTGGTGTGCCCGTGTCGCACCATGACGGTAATTGATGGTTTTCTCCGTTTGTCCGACAGAAAAACCGAGCTGGTCTCGCTCCAGTACCTTGCCCCGTTCGGGTACGGAGTTGCGAGAGGCCCCCTCCGGTGCTCATGTTGCTGGTTGGGGTACCACTTTTTCACCCACCCTGGGTGAAGTCCGCCTCCTTAGCGTCCTACGGTTTACACGGGTTTCCAAACATGAGAATCAATGACTTAAAGTAATTGTCTTTTAATTGTAAATATTATTATCCCATGCTCACTTGTTTCTCTGTTAAGTTAATATTGTTAACTCATGCAGATCCATTCCATTGTTTATTATAAATGTCCAGTACTTGCATGTTAATATGTTCTCCTACTTACCTCCAGCACTTGCATGTTATAACATGGTTACTTATGCATGTTCACAAGTTCTTCCTTGATGCTTACACATTGTATTGTGATTACTTTTATACCCTAAGACCATTACTTGTTAGACCACCCTCCCTAGATAGGTAGACCAGTTCTAAACTCGGTTCTACTAGGGTGATTAGGAGTTTCTACTGGGTCACGCGTTGATGTGTCCCCGTTGACTTTCAGGTCATGTGAGTTGGAGGTTGGAGATAGCGGCTGGAGCTTCGGAGTTGGTGATCTGTTGTAGTATTGGGTGGTGAGGGGTATGATGAGTGACTTGTATTTTTGGTGTTTCTTTTCGGGTGGACCTTTGTACGTAGAGTCATGAAAATGAAGATGTTGGTGTATGTATAAGATGTATCAATGTATCAATAAAATGGAATATTGTACTTTTGTTTTTTTCTCAGTGTTTTTATCTGTGATGGAGTTTTACTTGTACTTCCCAGCTCGTGCATAGTACCTGCAGTATTCTTTTGTTCTCTTCCTTTCTCTCTTCCTACGTAACACTCGTTGATCTAGGAATACTTGGGACGGATTCGTTCTTCCCGGGTATCCTGGAGAGTGGGTCGTTACAGTTATGAAACCATATTATGAAATGCAGCTATTGAAAGGAAGCGTAAGAACATGATTGACGTGTCCCCGTTGACTTTCAGGTCATGTGAGTTGGAGGTTGGAGATAGCGGCTGGAGCTTCGGAGTTGGTGACCAGTTGTAGTATTGGGTGGTGAGGGGTGTAATGAGAGACTTGTACTTTTTGGTGTTTCTTTTCGGGTGGACCTTTGTACTTAGAGTTGTGAATATGAAGAGGTTGGTGTATGTATAAGATGTATCAATGTATCAATAAAATGGAATATTGTACTTTTGTTATTTTCTCAGTGTTTTTATCTGTGATGGAGTTTTACTTGTACTTCCCAGCACGTGCGTAGTACCTGCAGTGTTCTTCCTACTCTCTTCTTTTCTTTCTTTCTACGTAACACTCGCCTTTTCAGGAATACATGATACGGATTCGTACTTATCCGGTATCTCGGGGACCGGGGCGTTACAGTAATTATATCTGTTAGGAGAAAATCCACCATAAATCACATATGTCAACTGAGCTTATGAACATTGGTCAGTGAAAGGAAAACACACATATCTACAACTTTCGTGAAGGGACCAGACACCAATTCTGACTGTAGGTAGGCTAAAATTGATATTCTTTCTGCTGTAACAGTTTTGACAGATTCATATGCTAATTTTGTTTAGTACTTATCATGGTGTAGTTATGTTTGAAGTTAAGTTTGTTTGTGCTAATCATGTTCTCAATGACATGCTCTTGATACATGTAATTATGCAGATGGTTCATGAAATATTCGTTATGTCAATAATGTTTAAGTTCAATTTGTTTATGCTTTTGTGCTCACATTAGTATGTTCATAACGATGAGTTTGTGATGATATTCCATGTAATTCTTTAATTGAGATGATGATGATGATGATGATGTGAATATGGTTATACGTTTCATGTATATTATGAAAAATGAGAAAGGGAATGCACAAGGCGATGCATGTCCCAAATATGTGATGAACTGTGGAAAGAAAAGAAATGGAAGATGTTATGTTTCATGAAAATGACTAAGTCCTCTTAAAGGAGGGTGACATGGGGTTTGGGGGAAACACGGGTAAATTAAAGGAGTTAAGGAGCGGACAGATGATATGAATTCTCACCCGCTGTATCACTCCCGGAAGGGCGAGTTGAAAGGGTTGGAGAGGCCGCTGGTGTACCCGTGATGCACCATGGCGGTAATTGATGGTTTACTCCGTTTGTCCCACAGAAAAACCGAGCAGGTCTCACTCTAGTGCCTTGCCCCGTTCGGGCATAGAGTTGCGAGAGGCCCCCTCCGGTGCCCGTGTTGCTGGTTGGGGTACCACTTTTTCACCCACACTGGGTGAAGTCCGCCTCCTTAGCGTCCTACGGTTTACACGGGTTTCCAAACATGAGAATGAATAACTTAAAGCAATTGTCTTTTAATTATAAATATTGTTATCCCATGGTTACTTGTTTCTCTGTTAAGTTAATGTTGTTAACTCATGCTGATCCATTCCATTGTTTATTATAAATGTCCAGTACTTGCATGTTATTATGTTCTCCCACTTACCTTCAGCACTTGCATGTTATAACATGGTTACTTATGCATGTTCACAAGTTCTTCTTTGATGCTTATACATCGTGTTGTGATTACTTTTATGTCCTGAGAGCTTTACTTGTTAGACCACCCTCCCTAGATAGGTAGACCAGTTCTAAAATTGGGTTCTACTAGAGTGTTAGGAGTTTCTACTGGGTCATGCGTTGACGTGTCCCCGTTGACTTTCAGGTCATGTGAGTTGGAGGTTGGAGATAGCGGCTGGAGCTTCGGAGTTGGTGACCAGTTGTAGTATTGGGTGGTGAGGGGTGTAAAGAGAGACTTGTACTTTTTGGTGTTTCTTTTCGGGTGGACCTTTGTACTTAGAGTTGTGAATATGAAGATGTTGGTGTATGTATAAGATGTATCAATGTATCAATAAAATGGAATATTGTACTTTTGTTATTTTCTCAGTGTTTTTATCTGTGATGGAGTTTTACTTGTACTTCCCAGCACGTGCGTAGTACCTGCAGTGTTCTTCCTACTCTCTTCTTTTCTTTCTTTCTACGTAACACTCGCCTCTTCGGGAATACCTGATACGGATTCGTACTTATCCGGTATCTCGGGGACCGGGGCGTTAAACAAGATACACTATAGATATGAGTATGACTACTTATGTGTATTCTTGTTATTCATAATATAGGTGTGTGTATGGTAATGTTGTTTGTATGGATTGAGGTGAATGTAGTATTTGATGAGTGAAATTATGTATAAAACATATTATCTGCGCAAGAGAGTATTATGTATTATCTATGTGGTAATCTATACTTAGATTATATTTGGGGGTGTATATGTATGAATAAATGGATGTATATAGAGCTGTAAGTATGGATACTAAAGTATGATGCATTAAAGTGATGTTAGAAGATATATTTGTATATGGGTGTCTAATGGACTGTAACGACCCGCTCCCAAGATACCCAGGAAGTACGAATCCATCCCAGGTATTCTTAGAGTAGTGAGTGTTACAAAGAAAGAAAAGAACAGAGATACAAATAAAACCAGCAGGCCACTACGCACGTGCTGGGAAGTACGGACAATGCTCCAAACTCAGAATCAACTCAGACAACACAAGACAATATACAAAGGAATAATATCAGTCATACTATATAATGAAACAATGTTTACAACAACAACTTTACATACAACTTTCCCAAAATACAACATTAATAACAATAACACCCCAAAACTCAAGATACCACGCCACACTCTCTTGGAAAGTTCTTCTGATATACCTGAAAACCCACGGGAAGGAGCACGTCACGGCGTGTCCAAGTAGGAATACTACACCTTTATATGGAAAGTTATTTTCCCCTACATGCATGATGCGAGCGGCAAGAGTAACATGAAGGTATATAAACAATAGAACATGCATGTTAACTTGAATTAAAAGACAACTAAATGGGAATATTAAGTGAACATAAATAATCATGGAAACATCACAATGAGCATGTGAGCATAAATGGTAATAATTTCAGAAATGAGCATAAATGGTAACAATTTCATGAATGGGCTTAATAACAACAACACTTGGTCCATTCATTAAATTGGTTTTATTAGTGATGGACATGAAAATGAAATGATATTGTCATGGACAAAGTGCTAAGGAGTGCTTTGGCATGGCTTCCTAGTCTTTTCTTTCTTTCATTCAAATTTCATTACTAATTCTCATAGGGTCATGCATCTCCTTGTGCATCCCCTTTTCATCACACATAGACCTAGAAATCCATGCCAACCTCCTACTATAGCCAACTTAGCCATGGCAATAAAATCATACTTCATACCATCCTTCTTTGCTAAAGATTATATCACAAGAGAATACACAAAATTCCTTCACATCACAACACCAATAGCCACATTTCTATATCAATTTCTTGTCACAATATGTTCATAGCCAACATAGCTGAAATATTACATCATGATAAGAGTATTATTCATGTCACAAGAAGTGTTATGGAAATGGAACATAATTCTCATTAGCTTGTAAGAATGATGACATGAAGGTTAATATTAACCATAACTAGTTTCCACAATGAATATAAACAACAATTCTATTAACAACCACAAAGCATATGAAACATATAGCATTCATTAAGAGGACATGTAAATTAAGAATGATCATGGTGGCTAACAACAAGTACGTATGTTTAAGAACTTGATCATCTATTAGCACAATTAAAGAGTGAACAACAATTTGTGTAATAAACACATATTTAGCTCAATTAAAAGAACATGTATACTACATGATGAAAATAAAATTCCATGTAAAGGTTAGATTCCTACCAAAGTTGTTATCTTCCTTTCAAGAGCCAACTTTCTTTCCTAGTTTGCCTCCCTTTAAAGCCTCCTTTCCTTTCCTTAATTCTTCTCCTTTAATTCATCCTTCCTTTATTTCTTCTCCTTCTTCATAATCTCCATTGAATGGCATGCTAATATGGAAAGAAATTAAGAGGAAGATGAAAGGGGTGCTCACGGCAACCAGGGGGAAAAGAGAGGCAAAGCTCTCGGCCTAGAGAAAGGAAAGAATGAAAGAGAGATTAAGAGAGAGGAATTAATGATGAGTCATCAAGTGAGGTGTCATGATCTCTCTTCATCTTACCTACCCCAAATGACACTAACCAATCCCCTAATAAAGACACCTAATCACTCCAACCAAGTAAGCAAACACCCCCTCACACAATTCTATAATTCTCACCAAGCTCTAAAACCTATTTTACATAAAATATCCTCTATTATACAATATTACAAAATAATTACAAAAACTCCTTAAGTCATACACACAACAATATGGTGACACTTATTAATACACACATTAATCCACATAGTAATATACTATTACGTATATATAATGGCACATTGAATAATTCACAACAAATTAAACACTAACAAATAATTAGATCACATCTAATTATATACACTACCATTATCCATACCAAAACATAAGATATATATATATATATATATTCACTACAAAATACTCTACACACATCCAAATTATAATCCAATACATTCATTTTAACACATGTACATACATACTACATATCCATATCAATCTAAATACCAATATGTCACACAATCCCTAATACAATACAATATGGCCACTAATAAAAATACAAGCTACTTATTAATACAAAATCAATAGTTCACCCCACAACTTACATATGTTAATACATTGGGATACATCCAAATTATTTAATCCAAATATTCACATATATAATGTACAACTTATATACTTATGACCCAACAACTCCATATCAATATACACATATAACATTCAATGTATTCAGTATAAATATTCATACAATAGTAAAACATACAAATATCCTAATATACATCCATGTATACAAGTATAAAAGACAATTATGCTATTCAACGCATAGGGGTATTACAATATGTAACATCAAGCACCACACGTTGTTCACCTTCTATATCCAAACAGACTTATGAGGCAGAGAGTGAGCCGCATTGATTTCTACAAAGCATATAGCATATGCAAGACTATCCCCCTTAGCTGTGGCTCTATCCATATATATAGGTCTACCAATAATGCTCGCTGCTTTGCTGATAATACTCTTGGACCATAGCTTTAAGTGTAAGGCCGGAAACCTTACCCACACATGATTAGAAGACAAAAGATCGCGACCCATACCATTATCAGAACTCCACTTTCAAAGAACAAACAAGGCGACCATCAAAAAGCCAGGGACCCTCCTGAAGGATCCTATTACAGTCTTCAGCTAGAGTGATGTAACGACCCACTGCCGGGACCCGTTACTGTTTGGAACATGCACAAGTCCTGCTAGGCACCAATGAAATCAATACATGCTCTCTTGCAGAAATATGCCAAATACTCATACATGAAAATGAAATACAACCTTATACAAACCAGCATCGTACAGAAAATGAAAATACAGCCCGAATACAAATACACACCAAGCCACACTCTGGAAATGAAAAACATAAGATAACATAACACTCTCACACTCACTCTCAGTAACCAGCATCCTCCAGGTCAAACTCAACTACGAGCTCGGCGTCTGCTAATTCGGGTGTTGCCTCGTCCACCTGTAAGGTATCTGGTGGGTCCACCACAAAAAGAAGGGTCACCGGAATCAGACGTAACTCAAAGTATCTCTAGCATGGAAATAAAAACAATATGCAAGCATAACAATCTAGTAGAGACTAGGAGTAAAAGTGCGTGCAATAATGGTATAGCAGTAGAGCAACAACATAGCTTTGCAGATTTACGTCATTCACAATTTATCAGCAATTAAATGAAACATTAGTAAAGATGACAAGGTTACGAGAATTTAACTGTGCCGAACCTAGATTGTGACTTATAATACGGAGTACAATGAGCAACCAAGAGTCCATCTCATACCACAGGTGCACGTACCTCGGTTAAACCAACATTATGCAACAAATACGATACTGTTCAATAATCTGTGATTCATGTCTGTGAATTTGTCACCGACAAGCGGGACAACAACAACAAAGCCTGAACTGGTCGCTCGTGCACTCCCGCTATTATAAGTTATCCCGAAACCCCAAGTGTCTGTGATGTTACCATATTCGTAATTTATGAGTCATTTACTAGTTTGTCACATTTTCCAGCCAAACATGATACATAATCTTATTGATTCTGTAACGTCCCACTCCCTAGGGTACCCGAAAAGTACGAATCCGTCCCAGGTATTCTCAGAGCAGCGAGTGTTATGAAGGAAAATATGAAATAAAAACCAGCAGGTCCACTACGCACTACTGTGATAATACCTGTAATGTCCCATATACACAAACATAAAAAATACCAAGAGTCAACACAGAGCAACACAGAAGCAACAATGGAACAACAGACTTTATATATATCTCTCTCATCAAGTCCATTATACATCATCTTATACAACATCATCATGTACATCAACCCCCAAGACTAAAAGAAAACCCAAGGGTGCAAGTCTCACGATCTCATCTCACACCCAACCCACATCAACTCCTCAACCATAACTCCAACTCCAGCAACCAACTCCATAACCTAAAAAGTCAACGGTGGGGCACGTCAATGCGTGACCCAATAGGAATTGCCAACTCCCACTAGTATGCTATCATGAAAATGCAACTACTTTACATGCATCCATAGCAAAGTGCAAATGAAGCATGGAATGAGCTAAAAGAAACATGGGTATGACATAAGGCATTGCATATCATGGGCGAAGGTACAAACAACAAGAGAGTGAGACAACAAAAGTAAAATAACCGCAAGCAACAATAAATACCATAGGCAATGTATATAACAAGGGCATACAACATAGAAGGGCTACAAGTAACGGAAACACAAGTAACAACATTTACAAATGCTAAAAAATAATGAGGGTTACCAATTAATTCATTGGTTAGCATTTTGGAACCCGAGTAAATCGTAGGGCGCTAAGGAGCCGGACTTCACCCAAGGTGGGTGAAAAATGGTACCTCAACCAGCAATACGGGAACTGGAGGGGCCTCTCGTAACTCCCCCTTACAGGAGTGAGACAAATCTCGATTTTTCTGTGGAAACAGAGAAAACCATCATTTACCTAATGGTGTAACACGAGTACACCACTGGCCTCTCTAACTCTCTCAAACTCCCCCTGTCGGGAGTGACAAATCGAGTGAGAATTCATATCATCTGTCTGCTCCTTAACTCCTATAGTTTACTCGTGTTTCCCCTAAACCTCATGTCACCCTCCTTTAAGAGGACTTAGTCATTTTCATGAAACATTATACTTTTCATTTACTCTCTTTCCATAGTTCACCACACATTTGGGACATGCATCGCCTTGTGCATTCCCTTTCTCATTTCACATAATATACATGAAACATATAATCATATTCTCATCATCATTTGCATGGGTCAAGAACATAAACCACATCTCACCATATAACAACAACAATTAAGAACACTAATGGCAAGATTAACCCCAAAAGAACTTAATTCAGCATTCAAATCCTTTAGCTTGCTGGAAAAAGCAGAACAGTCAGATTAAGGACCATATTTCTCCATAATTTTGTATTAAACATGCTCATAAAAATATAAATAAAAGTTGCAGATATGGTTGTGCTGGATTCACCTATAAAATTTCATGCAGAAATATAATCTAAGTGATTTATGGGGAATTGTTTGGCGAGACCTGTCGAATCTGTTTTTCAGACAAATTTTGAAGGCTGTAAAGATTTCTATTTTAAGTCATTTTGCAGTTAGAATTTCGAAAACAAGCACTAGGGAAAAGTTGTAGGAAAAGTTGTTAACTTTACAACGAGACTAAGAACCCTAATTTCTGTGCAGTGTGCAGTGACTGAATTCAATTTTGCTAAACTGCGCTCAGACTGAATAAAATGCAGACATGCTGTAAAGATGGAATTTTTATTCCTAATTACTGAACTGAACTGAACATAGGCATGTTATATATGAATATGGAGTAGAATTTAAAGAGCTACACGAATATAATTTTTGCAGAATTCAATTCAACCTACGGCAACAGTTATGAAAGATTTATGTTGCTATCAAACTGCATGAATTTCCAGGAGCATATAACAAGGAAATTTACTCTTACAACTAGCATGAAAATAACATACAAGATGAAGTTGGATTCCTACCACTTGGGTGATGAGGGAAAAAGGTTTAGCCCTAACCCCTATGGCTCCTCCTTCTTCAAGTCCTTCTCCTTGGCCTAGCTTTCCCTTCCATGGATCCTCCTCCTTCCTTCCCTTTTCTTTTCCCTTTCTCTTCTTTCTTTCTTTTTTTTCTTTTCCGTTTTTTCCTCAATTTTACTCTTTTAATTCTGATATCATCCTTGTCATCCCCCTATCTCTTCTAATTATGCCATGTGTCTAGGGGTAGGTTGGGGATTCGGGGACGATGACACCTAATGGTTTGTGTGTCATGCTATGGTTAAAGAGAGGTTAGGCAAGTAACACCTCACATGCAAGGTGGCATCCTAATAAAAGTCAAATGTCTAATTTTTTTTAGAAAAATAGATATACACTAATTAATACACCGTACAATCTATGTACAAATTATTTCATCCAAATACATCATTTATCATAATCCAAATGTTGTTTAGAAATTAATAAAATAATTTTTTTCATTTTAAAATTTTGGGAAAATTCCCAAAAATTTACAAAAATAATACTTGTATAAATACGTTCATGAATACGTATATAATACATGTATACGTGATTACAGGGTATTGCATTCTACCCACCTTAAAAACAAAGTCCGCCCTCGGACTTTCTAAGTCAGGACATAGCTAAGGATGGATATAGATATACATGGTCAATCTACCCCAAACATATATGTACAACACATTCCTATATCAACACTTATACCATTTCATAGTACACACATTTATAGCATCGTTCGTACATGCACATGCACCTCAATATATAGATGTAGACATACAACCATGTCTGTCTCCTAGTATCCATCCAAACATACATGTATATGTGTGTGTATATGTGTGTGTGTGTATGTATGTATGTACACACACACACACACACACACACACACACACACACACACACACACACACACACACACACATTATCACATAAGGTCATGCAACACAATGCAACACTATACTCCTGTTACTAAAGATAAGGCACCCATATCCATACTATGTAAGTAGATAAATAAAGCACATACCTACTCATGCATGTACACACACCCATGCACGCTAATATACAAATCATACCACCATATACGTATGTTAAACTATAAACACACATAATAGGTACATCCAAATACATATATATATATATATATATATACAGTAGATAGTCATACATCAAGTTTTATACACACAGCTATCCATGTACATGCATATTCATCCACACACATGTATAAGTACAAACGCTTACAACCATATATATATAACTATATACATCTCACATATGTCACCACATATGTATATACAATACAATAGGTAAACGTAATATAATAATTTACTCATAGAGTGCCCACTCATGCATGGGTGGGACACAGAGATCCACACATAGATCCATACACTACATATATATACACACTACACACACCTTGGTCAATATAATAGCCCTGCCATACCTACATCACATAGCTCAACCATATACTAATACACATCATTTAAAACACAAACATACAACCACCTAATCATACCCATAATAGTCTACACACAGATACAGCTACAGATACACACACGAATATATCACACAGATATACTCAACAATAGACATACAATACTTGTATATCTATACAACACATGGCCACCTACATATTTATATATATCCAACCAACTACACATGTCTATCCTCATGGACTCTGCACCTTGACTTCTAATATCAGAGCTCTATCTTAAGGCATGACTCCTATCCATCTTAGACTAAACTACCCTCGGAACACTACATGCACTACCCCTACACAGTCGTAGTGTGGTGACCTGCATGGGCCACCAAATGTAACGTCCCGCTCCTCAGGGTACTCGAGAAGTTGAATCCGTCCCAGGTATTCCCAGAGAAGCGAGTGTTATGAAGGGAAATACGAAATAAAAATCAGCAGGTCCACTGCGCACTGCTGGGATAGTACCTGTAATGTCCCATATACACAAACATAAAAAAAATACCAAGAGTCAACACAGAGCAACTCAGAAGCAACAATGGAACAACAAACTTTATATATATCTCTCTCATCAAGTCCATTATACACCATCTTATACAACATCATCATATACATCAACCCCCAAGACTAAAAGAAAACCCAAGGGTACAAGTCTCACGATCTCATCTCACACCCAACCCACATCAACTCATCAACCATAACTCCAACTCCAGCAACCAACTCCACAACCTGAAAAGTCAACGGTGGGGCACGTCAACGCGTAACCCAATAGGAATTGCCAACTCCCACTAGTATGCTATCATGAAAATGCAACTACTTTACATGCATCCATAGCAAAGTGCATATGAAGCATGGAATGAGCTAAAAGAAACATGGGTATGACATAAGGCATTGAATGCATATCCTGAGCGAAGGTACAAACAACAAGAGAGTGAGACAACGTAAGTAAAATAACCACAAGCAACAATAACTACCATAGGCAATGTATATAATGAGGGCATACAACATAGACGGGCTACAACGGAAACACAAGTAACAACATTTACCAATGCTACAAAAATAATGAGGGTTAACAATTAATTTATTGGTTAGCATTTTGGAACCCGGGTAAATCGTAGGGCGCTAAGGAGCCGGACTTCACTCAAGGTGGCTGAAAAATGGTACCTCAACCAGCAACACGGGAACTGGAGGGGCCTCTCGTAACTCCCCCTTACGGGAGTGAGACAAATCTTAGTTATTCTGTGGAAAACAGAGAAACCCATAATTTACCTAATGGTGTAACACGAGTACACCACCGGCCTCTCTAACTCTCTCAAACTCCCCCTTTCGGGAGTGACAAATCGAGTGAGAATTCATATCATTTGTCCGCTCCTTAACTCCTATAATTTACCCGTGTTTTTCCCAAGCCCCATGTCACCCTCCTTTAAGAGGACTTAGTCATTTTCATGAAACATAACACTTTTCATTTACTCTCTTTCCACAGTTCACCACACATTTGGGACATGCATCGCCTTGTGCATTCTCTTTCTCATTTCATATAATATACATGAAACATATAACCATATTCACATCATCATTTGCATGGGTCAAGAACATAAACCACATCTCACCGTATAATAGCAACAATTAAGAACAATAATGGCAAGATTAACCCCAAAAGAACTTAAAACAACATTCAAATCCTTCAACTTGCTGGAAAAGCAGAACAGTCAGATTGATGAGCACATTTCTCCATAATTTTGTATTAAACATGCACATACAATAAAAATGAAAGTTGCAGATATGGTTGTACTAGATTCACCCATAAAATTTCATGTAGAAATATATTCTAGGTGATTTATGGTGAATTGTTTGGTGAGACCTGTCGAATCTGTTTTTCAGACAGATTCTGAAGGCGGTAAAGATTTCTATTTTAAGTCATTTTGCAGTTAGAATTTCGAAAACAAGCACTAGGGGAAATTTATACGAAAAGTTGTTAACTTTACAACGAGACCAAGAACCCTAATTTCTGTGCAGTGTGCAGGGACTGAATTCAATTTTGCCAAACTGTGCTCAGACAGAATAAAATACAGACATGCTGTGAAGGTGGAATTTTTATTTCTAATTACTGAATTGAACATAGGCATGTTATATATGAACATGGGGTAGAATTTAAAGATCTACACGAATATACTTTTTGCAGAATTCAATTCAGCCTACGGCAACAGTTATGAAAGATTTATGTTGCTATCAAATTGCAGGAATTTCCAGGAGCATATAACAAGGAAATTTACTCTTACAACTAGCATAAGATGAAGTTGGATTCCTACCACTTGGGTGATGAGGAAAAAGGGTTTAGCCCTAACCCCTATGGCTCCTCCTTCTTCAAGTCCTTCTCCTTGGCCTAGCTTTCCCTTCCATGGATCATCCTCCTTCTTTCCTTCTCTTTTCTCTTTCTCTTCTTTCTTTTTTCCTTTCCTTTTCCCCTCAATTTTACTCTTTTAATTCTGATATCATCCTTGTCATCCCCGCATCTTTTCTAATTATGACATGTGTCTAGGGGTAGGTGGGGGATTATGGGATGATGACACCTAATGGCTTGTATGTCAAACTATGGTTAAAGAGAGGTTAGGCAAGTGACACCTCACATACAAGGTGTCATCCTAAGAAAAGTCAAATGTCTAATTTTTTTTAGAAAAATAGATATACACTAATTAATACACCATACAATCTAAATACAAAGTATTTCATCCAAATATATCATTTATCATAATCCAAATGTTGTTTAGAAATTAATAAAATAATTTTTATCATTTTAAAATTTGGGAAAATTCCCGAAAATTTACAAAAATAATACTCGTGTAAATACTCATGAATACGTATATAATACACATATACGTGATTACAGGGTATTACAGATTCTTTTACTATGTTGTGCAATTTAACTTATCTAACTGTTCAATTGAAACACTTTGAAAACGAAATGAAACTAGTTTTAGTATGCACTTGTTATTATTTTTAAACATATAGCAAGGGTACGATGAGTTACCGATACGCTGTGTCGTGAAAAGCGCGGTTCGATCCCCGATGGAGATACCTGGTTCACATGTGTTACGAGGCAAGTTAGCTACACAACTTATAAATGCAATTTATATATTATTACTACTGTACTAATAGACTTAGCTAACATTAACTGAAAATACTTTATAATGAATTTATCACAAAACTAACTTTACATACTAATAACTTAAACTAATTTATAAAAATATAAACTAACTTTGTATATATTAGCTTAAATTAAAAACTTTATAACTAATATATATAAATTAAAAGTTAAAACTTAATAACATATATTTTTATTTCTTATAACTTATTTTATAACTTTAACTTAAAACTAAAACTAACCATTAATAAATTAGCTAAACTTAACACTAACCATTAATATAACTTAGTAATAACATTATTACTTATATAAAAACAACCAAACTCACCTCGCTCTCTCTCGCTCTCTCTCTCTCTCTCTCTCTCTCTCTCTCTCTCTCTCTCTCTCTCTATTTGCCTCTTCTTCTCTTCTTTTTTTTCCTTTTGTTTGTTTCAGGGGAGAATGGGCGGCCAATGGGGGGCTTTGGGCGGCTAAGGGCTCCGGGCGGCCAGGCGCACGCGGCGGTAGCACAGGCGACGACGGATCTGGGCGGCCAGGCGCACTCGACGGTAGTGCATGCGACGGCGGATCTGGGCGGCCAGGCGCATGCGGCGGTAGCACAGGCGACAGCGGATCTGGGCAGCAAGGCGTGCACGACGGCAGCATTGGCGGCGGCAGCCTTGGGCGACGGGGGCGGGGGCGGGGGTGGGGGCCTGGGGAGGTCGGGGCAGGAGGCTAGGGCATGCGCGCATGGGTTGGGTGGTGGCACGGCAACCAAGAGGAGGGGGAGGGGGAAGAATGGGGAGGGGATTTGATTATTGCAGATCTGATTCCCAATTTCAATTTTTGTTTCTCCATCTCTCAATTTGATTTTTTTGATTGATTTTTGGGTTGATTGATTGATGAATGGGGGAAGATGAGGAGGTTGATGATGATGTTTGGGTCCTTCCAACAAAGAGGAGGGTGATTGACAGTCTGCATGAAGACGGCCTCTAAATAGATCGCGGGAGGAAAAACGTAATAAGTTTGAGATCCGAAGATTTCGGATCTCATCTGCCAAAGGGAGGTGTTGAAGGGTGTGGGGTTGGTTAATTAAGTAGGGGTTAAGGTGATTAGTTAGGGTTAATGATAAATATTTACGCTACGGCAAAAAATTCAACAATAAAGGTGCGCTCGCGTAGAATCAAGAACACTCGGACGAAAACCAATCGGAATACTGAGGTAACATACAGTCACGCACGCAATCAAACACGCCTAAAATACAGGCCGTTACATCGTACCCTCCTTAGAATAATTTCGTCCTTGGAATTCTCTACATTGCATGGAAAAGGTAGGGGAACGTCCTCGCATCTCGTCCTCTCGCTCCCAGGTAAACTCTCATGGCGAGTCGCGATGCCACATCACCCTAACTAAATCAATAGTCATGTTCCTGAAGACTTTCTGGTGTCGATCTAGGATCTCCACTAGTTGTTGCTCGTATGTCAAGTTCAGACGAATTGCGATCTCCGAGTAGTCCACGACATGACTAGGGCCACTCACATAGCGATGCAACTGCGAGATGTTGAACACATTGTGCACTCCCTCCAAGGTTGGGGGCAGTGCAAACTTGTAGGCCACCTCTCCTACTCGCTCCAGAATATCGAGAGGCCCAATGAATCGAGGACTTGGCTTTCCTCTCCGACCAAAATGAATCAATCATCGGCTGGGCGATATCTTCAGAAAAAATATGATCATCGGGCTGAAACTCCAGGTGTCGACGTTTCGCATATGCCCAATGCTTGTACCTGTCCTGAGCCAGCTGTAGCTTCTCTCTAATGGTCTGAACCACATCCACGGCTTCTGTGATTAGCTCAGGACCAACCAACTCTTGATCTCCTACAGCATCCCAGCTCAAGGGGGATCGACACTTCCTCCCATACAGTGTGGCAAAAGGCATCATGCCAATGCTAGAATGATAGCTATTGTTGTATGCAAACTCCACCAAATGGAGATTGTCTTCCCAAGATCCTTTGAATTCCAGCATACATGCCCGCAGCATGTCTTCAAGTATCTATATAGTACGCTCTGACTGACCATCTGTCTGTGAGTGGTAAGCTGTACTAAAGCTCAAGTGGGTTCCCAAGCTCTCCTGAAGGCTCCTTCAGAAATGAGATGTGAACCTGGTGTCTCTGTCCGAGACAATACTGATAAGAACTCCATGTAGCTTCACAGTCTCATCCATGTACTTCTTGGCCAACACTTCGGTAGAATGGTCTACTCTGAAAGGAATGAAGTGCGATGTCTTGGTCAATCGATCTACGATCACCCAGACTGCATCATTCTGCTTCGTACTCTTGGGTAGTCCGGTCACGAAGTCCATCATGATGTGTTGCCACTTCCACTCTGGTATGGGCAAGGGCTGTAATAAGCCGACAGTCCTCTGATATTCAGCCTTCACCTGTTGTCACACAATACACTTCGCCACGCTCTGTACGATGCTTCTCTTCATGCCATACCACCAGTAATGCTGTCGCAGATCCTGATACATATTGGTACCTCCAGGATGTAAAGAGTATGAAGAACTGTGAGCTTCCTCCAACAGCTCCTCTCTAATGACGCCAGACAGTACACAGATCTGGTCCTTAAACCTCAAGGATCCATCTACATGAATCTTAAACTCTGGCCTCTGGCCTCTGGCCTCTGGCCTGCAATTACCAGATCTTTGATCTTCCACAGCTTCTCATCGTCCATCTGAGCAGTCTTGATCCTCTCCACCAACGTCGACTTGATGTGCATGCCCATAAAAGATGCAGTCATCCCTAGTAGAATCACTTCTATACCCATGTCCAGGATCTCTTACTGCAACCTCCACTGAGTCGTAAGCGTCATCACCGCTGGTAGACGACTCAACGCATCAGATACAACATTGACCTTCCCAGGATGGTACTGAAGGTTAATGTCATAATCTGCCATGAGCTCAACCCATCGTCTCTGACGCATGTTGAGATCCTTCTGAGTGAAGAGATACTTCAGACTCTTATGATCCGAGAGTACCTTCACGTGCTCCTCCAACAAGAAGTGCCTCCAAATCTTCAATGCAAAAAACACTACTGCCAACTCAAGATGATGGATGGGGTAGCTCTTCTCATGGACCTTCAACTGCCTAGATGCATATGCTTCGAATCGACCGTGCTGATGTAGCACGCATCCAAGTCCCTTGCCAGATGCATCACAGAAGACTTCGAATCCTCCTAATCGGTCTGGAATGATCAAAATGAGTGCAGTCGTCAACCTCTTCTTCAGTTCCTGGAAAGCATCCTCACATGCTTTCGACCAAACAAACACCCATCCTTTCTCGTCAATCGCGTCATGGCTCCTGCGATCTTCGAGAATTCTTTGATAAACCTCCGGTAGTAGCCAACGAGTGCCAAGAAGCTTCGAATCTCGGTCATCGTTCGGGGGACTGGCCAGTTTTGAACAGCGGCTATTTTTTCAGGATCAACAACAAACCTTTCTCCTGACACCACGTGGCCTAGGAACGCCACCTCGTTCAGCCAGAACTCACACTTACTAAGTTTGGCATAAAGCTGGTGTCTTCTTACGGTCTCGAGAACCTTCCTGAGGTGTTCTGCATGCTCCACCGCATTCTTCGAATAGATGAGAATGTCGTCGATGTAGACTACTAGGAACTTGTCCAAGTATTCGTACAATACTTGGTTCATGAGACTCATAAATACCGCGGGTGCATTGGTCACACCAAACGGCATTACTAAGTACTCATAATGCTTGTATCTGGTTCGGAATGCAGTCTTGGAAACATCTTCGTTTTTCACCTTCACTTGATGGTACCCTATCCTCAGATCCAGCTTCGAATAGACGCTTGACCCACTTAGCTGGTCGAAAAGATCGTCGATGTGCGATAGAGGGTACTTCTTCTTCACGGTGACTTTGTTCAACTTGCGGTAGTCAACACACATACATAGGGATCCGTATTTCTTCTTCACCAACAATATAGGAGATCCCCAGGGAGATACATTGGGTTCTATCCATCCATTCTTCAGTAGTTCATCAAGTTGGGCCCGCAATTCTTTTAGCTCAGATGGTGCTAAACGATATGGTCCCTTAAACATCGGCTGGGCTCCTGGCATTAGTTCGATGGAAAATTTGAGGGTGTGATCCAGAGGAAAACCTGTAAGGTCGTTTGGGAATATATCCATGAACTCTCAAACCACCTCTGGTATATCAGGCTCAGCTTCCATTGCGACTGCTACTGCTTCGGCCGACCTGGCTCTGTACTTCACCGTACCTACAGATGTGCTTCCACTAATGAACTCAAACTTTGGAAGATCAGGAATATCGAAGGATACCCTCCTTCGACAACAGTCGATGGTGGCATGGAAAGTTCCTAACCAATCCATCCCGAATACAGCATCAAAGTTCGGGATATATATCATCATGAAGTCAGCGAATAACGCTCGCCCACAAATCACCACGGGGTATTAAGGATACCCACTGGTCGCATTTATCACTTCGCCACCCATGTTAACTTTGCAACCGGTAGTTAAAGTTTTGAAAGGAACGGTGTAGGTGCGAATGAATCGACTCGCCAGAAAGCAGTGTGATGCTCCCGAATCGAACAAGGAGAGGGCGGGTTTCTCAGCTACTAGTACGACACCTAGTTTACAAACACAAATCTAAGCAACCAATGCTAATGAAAGAAATGATTCACTAACTATGCTAGAAATATAACTGTGATCACTTGACCAGTAGCCTTGGCCTCTTCGACGGTCATGGTGTAAGCCTGGCGTTTCGGTGGTGGCTGCTGCCTTGCTTACTGAAACACTCTCTGCTGTGGAGGTAGAGGTGGACGCTGTGGAGCGTTCCCAGTCGAAACATCACAGGGACCTGGGGCTGGAGCACGTGGCTTAAATGTGGGTAATCCATAGCCATGTGTACTGACACCCTACAAACCAGACAAAGGCCTAAAAGAATTTGACACTCAGACTTAAAGTGTCCAGGCTTCCCACAAAAGTGGCAGACCGGTAGGGCCTGCTGCTGTTGTCGTGGATTCTTAAACTGGGTCTGCTGAATAGGGCGATGCATCTATGGCCGTTTGCTTGGCCCAGCATGGGTCGACAGGGGCCTCGTAGGTGCTATCAGTCTAAGCTCTTCCTCTGCTTCCTTCTCGACCATCTCATGGTTATGGGCAATGGTCAGAACTGCAGCATGTGTGGTCGGACTAGCAGTGACCAACTTCCTTCGAATCTTGATGTTGAGGCCCTGCTAAAAATGCTGGGCTCGAGTTAATGCATCCGCAACCATCTCCGGGGCAAACCTGTTGAGCCTGGAAAACTCAGCATCATACTAGTCTACAGTCATCGAGCCCTGCTTCAGGTTGATAAACTTCATCCTCATCATGATCTTTGCATGTGGCAGAAAGTACTGAGCGTTGAATGTATTGGTAAATACATCACACGTAATCGGTAATCCCAAGCGGTCTTCTACCGCCTCCTCTTGGTGGTAGCCACCCATGCTTCTTCTCGAATATGAGAAGCTCTCAGATCATCAGTGATGCTCCTAAGCCATTCCTCCGCTTGGAGATGGTTCTCGGTCCCAGCGAAGGTCTTCAGGTTCATCGCTCGAAAGTGGTAAGCACTCGGGTCAGCTTTTGGCTCTCTAAGAAAAGCATGTCCAATCTGCTGATGAAGGGTATAAATACCCCGCATGAAATCTTCCGTAGTCATTGGTGCAGTTGGGAGTGCTGTCGTGTATGGACCGTTACTAGCTCCATTACCAGCTTCATTCTGGTTGGGACCCCCATTCAGGTGATTGGTTCTGGATCCAAAAGCATTGTCATTGCTTCCTGAAGTGTTCCTTTCCATTACTTACCTGTGTTTCATAAGGTTTGATCAGTTCCATTGAGTATTTTATACGACACATTCTAAACTTCATGTACTGTTCATGTGGTATATAGCACGGACCTGCATGGGCCACCAAGCTTGTAACGACCCACTCCCAGGTCCCGTTACTATTTGGAACATGCGTAAGACATGCTAGGCACCAATGAAATCAATACAGGCTCCGTTGCAGAAATATGCGAAATACTCATACATGAAAATAAAATACAATCTTATACAAACCAGCATCGTACAGAAAAGGAAAATACAGCCCGAATACAAATACACACCAAGCCACACTCTGGAAATGAAAAACATAAGATAACATAACACTCTCACACTCACTCTCAGTAACCAGTGTCCTCCTGGTCAAACTCAACTGCAAACTCAACATCTGCTAATTCAGGTGTCGCCTCGTCCACCTGTAAGGTATTTAGAGGGTCAACCATAAAAAGAAGGGTCGCCAGGATCAGACGTAACTCAAAGTATCTCTAGCATGAAAATAAAAACAATATGCAAGCATAACAATCTAGTAGAGACTAGGAGTAAAAGTGCATACAATAATGGTATGGAAGTAGAGCAACAACATAGCTTTGCAGATTTACGACATTCACAGTTTATCAGCAATTAAATGAAACATTATTAAAGATGACAAGGTTACAAAAATTTAAATGTACCGAACCTAAATTGTGACTTATAATGCGGAGTATAGTGAGCAACCAAAAGTCCATCTCATACCACGGGTGTACGTACCCGGGTTAAACCAACACTATGCAACAAATATGATACTGTTCAGTAATCTGTGATTCATGTCTATGAATTTGTCATCGACAAGCGGGACAATAACAACAAAGCCTGAACTGGTCGCTCACACACTCCGCTATTATAAGTTACCCCGAAACCCCAAGTGTGTGTGATGTTACCATATTCGTAATTTACGAGTCATTTACTAGTTTGTCACATTTTCCAGTCAAGCATGATACGTAGTTCAATTCGATTCTTTTACTATACTGTGTAATTTAACTTATCTAACAATTCAATTGAAACACTTTGAAAACAAAATGAAACTAGTTTTAGCATGCACTTGTTATTATTTTTAAACCCATAGCAAGGGTACGACGAGTTACCAATACGATGTGTCGTGAAAAGCGCAGTTCGATCCGCGGTGGAGATACCTAGTTCACATGTGTTACGAGGCAAGTTAGCTACACAACTTATAAATACAATTTATATATTATTACTACTGTACTAATAGACTTAGCTAACATTAACTGAAAATACTTTATAATAAATTTATCACAAAACTAACTTTACATACTAATAACTTAAACTAATTTATAAAAATATAAACTAACTTTGTATATATTAGCTTAAATTAAAAAATTTATAACTAATATATATAAATTAAAAGTTAAAACTTAATAACATATATTTTTATATCTTATAACTTATTTTATAACTTTAACTTAAAACTTAAACTAACCATTAATAAATTATCTTAACTTAATACTAACCATTAAATAACTTAGTAGTAACATTATTACTTATATAAAAACAACCAAACGCACCTCTCTCTCTCTCTCTCTCTCTCTCTCTCTCTCTCTCTCTCTCTCTCTCTCTCTCTCGATCTGCCTCTTCTTCTATTCTTTTTTTGCTTTTGTTTGTTGCAGGGGAGAAAGGGTGGCCAAGGGGGCTCCGGGCGACTAGGGGCACCGGTTGGCCAGGCGCGCGTGGCGGCAGCGCAGGTGGCGGTGTATCTGGGCGGCCAGGCGGCGGCGCGTGCTGCTGTACGACGGCGACGGCCTTGGGCGGCGGGGGCGGTGGCCTGGGGAGGTCGGGGTAGGCGGCTAGGGCACACGCGCGCGGGTTGGGTGGTGGCATGGCAACCAGGAGGAGGGGGAGGGAGAAGAATGGGGAAGGGATTTGATTGTTGCAGATCTGATTCCCACTTTCAATTTCTGTTTCTCCCTCTCTCAATCTTATTTTTGTGATTGATTTTTGGGTTGATTGATTGATGAAGTGGTGAAGATGATGAGGTTGATGATGATGTTTGGGGTTGATGAAGAGCAGAACAGAGTGGGGGGGAATGAATGTGCTGCCTCCTTCCAACGAAGAGGAGGGTGATTGACAGTCTGCATGAAGACGGCCTCTTAATAGAGTGCAGGAGGGAAAACGTAATAAGTTTGAGATCCGAAGATTTCGGATCTCATCTGCCAAAGGGAGGTCTTGAAGGGTGTGGGGTTGGTTAATTAAGTAGTTGTTAGGGTGATTAGTTAGGGTTAATGATAAATATTTACGCTACAACGAAAAATTCAACAATAGAGGCACACTTGCATAGAATCAAGAACACTCGGACGAAAAAACAATCAGAATACTGAAGTAACATACAGTCACACACGCAATTAAACACGCCTAAAATACAGGCCGTTACAAGTGAATTTAAAGAAGAAGAATCCATTTTCTCTAAAGAATACTTCAAGCCCACCTGCAGGTTTCCACATACGCACAACACATGCTTTTAAGTGCGAAAAATACGGTCTGCTTCCTAGGACATAGCCCACAAGGGTGTTTTCCCAATAACCAACATTAGTGGCAATCTCTTCCCTGGTTATACTAGCAACCAAACGACCCCCTGAGTCAACTTTGTGGGCTATGTAGTCCAAACTACAATCATCATCCTTACTTTTACCCATAGTACAAACACATTTCCAATGCTTTGGCATGACTTCAGCAGTAAACTTTGGAATGACGGGAGCACTGACATTAGAAATTTTGGGATTATCCACAGGGGTGGGCCTAACACAAGCAATATTCACATCTCTAGCATTATTATTTTCATTAACTGGCACCCACTGTTTCTGAATACGGCGCTCTCCCAGAGTAGGGCCCTATTTAATCTGATCATTCCCCAATATAGTATCTTTTCCCTTTTCTATGGAGGAATACCTCAATGTCCTTTGTGATCCAGAGTCTATTTTTGAAACAAAAGTCCTCTGCCCATTCAACCCAGCATCAGAATGTTGTTTCCCAGCCAATGCAACTGAGGGTACTTTGATACTTAATGCAGCCTCACCCCCAACAATTGAACAGTCATTCAGATCTAGAAGAGTTTGGAAATTGTTGGATAGGGGAATGTTACCTTGTACGCAAGGAGGTTTGCCCATGCCCATTTCCAGCAGACGCAATGCGATCAACTTTGCCACCCGTGTCCACATATTTGATGCCCGTGTCCACCGTGACCGAAGACAAACCATCCCCAGCATTCATGTTATCAGCCAAAACACCCCCAGTCTTCAAGGAACTAGAAGGCGGAGCAGTGGCAACTCCAACACGTACAGCTCCATCTTCGACAATGTTAGATAAGCTCGTTGTTCTTCTCCTCCTTTTTCGTTGGTTAGTTTCGCACAAATAAAACGAGGCCACGATGTTAGGCCATGCAAATAGGAGTGGGGCGAACGTGTCTCGCGGATGACCGAGTCCGGGGGGGTTCGTTTCTCACGATGAGAACGTTGCGCACGATGCGGCACGTTCGTTTTGTTTTCTGTTGTGATTTCGCATTAAATAGCAATGAGAGAAATCAAAAGTAGCAAGTTGAAGCAGCCAATCAAAATAGCCCAGGTTTCTTTTTAGAGTGCTGTGCTTTCTTTTGTTCATTGCTGCCGTGAGTTGAGTGTCAGGGGAGCTTTTGTGTCCACGCAAAAGTTAAGTGAGTGCTGTTTTTTCTTTCTCGCTTGCGTGAGTTTGTGTGTCAAGGGCGAACAAGTGGTATCAGAGCCCGGTTCGAGTTCTTCGGCACCTCGCGATGGAGCGGATCCCCACCAATCAAGCGACAAGCGGCCATGGGCGCGAGCTTGCGCTACCGCAGATGAAGGAGCCGTGCGGGACAACGACGTACCCCATCCTGACACGATCAAACTACAGCGAATGGGTCCTCTTGATGAGGGTCATCCTGCAGGCGAGAGGCCTGTGGCGGGTAGTCGAGTGCGCAGAGGCCGTCACCGATGACGCCGGCTACCGCAATGACCGCAAGGCGATGGAGGCCATCCTCTGCGCCATGCCGTCGGAGATGATCGCAACTCTGGCGGTCAAGCCCACAGCAAAGGAGGCGTGGGAGACAATCAAGACCATGCGCATGGGGTCTGAACGTGTGCGCGACGCCAAAGCTCAGACGCTCAGGACCGAGTTCGAGGAGCTGAAGCATAAACCTGGTGAGTCGATCGATGAGTTGTCTTTGCGTCTAACCGGAATTGTTAGCAAACTATCTGATCTCGGTGACGAGATCAAGGAGAAGCAAGTTATGCAAAAGTTCCTACGCGTCATCACCAAGCGGTACTCGCAGCTGGTCATGTCCGTGGAGAGCTTGCTCGACCTGAACACTCTCTCGATGGAGGACCTGACCGGTCGTTTCAAAGCGGCCGAGGAACGGTTCGAGCTGGAGGCGGCAGAGGATGGTAGTGGCAAGCTCCTGCTGTCGAAGGAGGAGTGGCTCGCGCGCATGCGGCGGCGTGAACAGGACAGCTCCTCCAGCCGCGGTGGTAGCGGCTTCATCCAAAACAAGCGTCGTGGCAAGGCGCAGGACGCGCGTGGCAAGGAGGTCGCGCGTGACGGCGGCGGCAGGGCATTCGGTGCTGGCCGCGACGTCAAGAAGGACAAGTGCCGGTACTGTGATAAACTGGGGCACTGGGTGCGTGATTGCAGGAAGAAGAAGCGCGACGAGGTCGCCAACCTCGTGCAGGTGGAGGATGAGGAGCCCGCACTCCTCATGGCTGCAGTTGCGTCGCTCACCGCGGCGCATGCCGAGTCAAAACGCGGCGGCGGCGGTGACTCTGTTTTTCTCAACGAAGAACGCGCCGAGGTCCTGCTCAGCAAGGAGGATGACGTGAAGGATGTCGTGTGGTACCTAGACACTGGGGCGTCAAATCACATGACGGGCGACCGCGCCGCGTTCACCGAGCTGGACGCAGGCGTGGCTGGGTCAGTCCGGTTCGGCGATGGCTCAGTGGTGGAGATCAGAGGGCGCGGCACTGTGCTTTTCACAGCGCATGGTGGCCGGCACCGCATGTTCACCAACATCTACTACATACCCAAGCTCCGCAGCAACATCATCTCCCTTGGGCAGCTCGATGAGGTGGGCTGCGAGGTGCTCATTAGAGACGGCGTCATGCACGTGCGAGATCGGCAACAACATCTCCTCGTCAAGGTAACGCGGACTAGCAACCGGCTGTATGTGATTTCCCTTAATGTTACGAAACCGGTGTGCAAGTCAGCTAGTACAGGGGATACTGCCTGGCTTTGGCATGGGCGTTTCGGCCATCTGAACTTTGAGGCACTGTGCAAGCTCGCGCACAATGGCATGGTGTGTGGACTTCCTCACATCGAACACGTGGATCAACTCTATGATGCGTGTCTCGTTGGCAAGCAGAGGCGCGCACCCTTCCCGCAGATGGCGAATTGTCGTGCCGAGGGTCGCATCGACCTCGTACACGGTGATCTTTATGGGCCCATCACGCCGGCAACACACGGAGGGATGAAGTACTTCCTCCTCCTCGTCGATGACAAAACCCTCTACATGTGGGCCACCTTGCTGACTTACAAGGATGAGGCGGCGGCCGCGATCAAAAAGTACCAAGCTGCTGTCGAGGTGGAGACCGGGAGGAAGCTGCGCATGCTGCGCACAGATCGAGGTGGCGAGTTCACCTCTGTGGAGTTCGGGGACTACTGTGCCGATCGCGGCGTACACCGACAGCTGACAGCGTCGTACTCCCCGCAGCAGAATGGCATCGTCGAGCGGCGGAACCAATCCGTCATGTCCATGGCGCGTTGTTTGTTGAAGGCGAGGAAGATGCCGGGCGCGTTCTGGGGGGAGGCAGTCAGCACGGCGGTGTTCATCCTAAACTGCTCACCGACCCAGAGTGTGCGTGGCATGACTCCGTACGAGGCTTGGCACGGGAAGAAGCCGGCGGTGCACTTCTTCAGAACATTCGGCTGCATCGCACATGTTAAGGTGACACGGCCTAACCTGAAGAAATTGGATGATCGCAGCATCCCCATGGTGTTGATCGGCTACGACATCGAGTCCAAGGCTTACCGGGTGTATGACCCGGCAAGCAACGCGTGTGTGTGACACACGACGTCGTGTTCGATGAAGCGGCGTGCTGGGACTGGGTTGGCTCCGACGCGGGTCCGTCCTCGTTCACGGTGGAGTACACACCGCCCATCACGATGGCGAGCGGGGGAACCACCACGCTGACACAAGGGAGATTGGAGCCGGCCACACCGCGTGCACGGACACCTGAGCCGGATACGTCCATGCCGTTACGCGCCTCACCGACCCCGGAGCCGAATGACGTGGAGTTTGTGTCTCCACCACCAGATGCAACACCTGCGGCCATGATCGGCAACAATGAGGCACCACGACGCTACCGCACCATCAGCAATGTGTACGCCACGACTGGCGAGCACGTGATGGACACAGAGGAGCTCCTGCTCGTGACCGGTGACGAGCCGGTGACATTCCAGGAGGCTGAGCCGCATGCATGCTGGCGGAAGGTGATGCTCGACGAGCTGAGGTCGATCGTCGAAAACCACACTTGGACACTAACGGAGTTGCCTGCAGGGAAAAAGCCGATTGGGCTGAAGTGGGTTTTCAAGTTGAAGAAGAATAGCGCCGGCGAAGTGATCAAGCACAAGGCCAGGCTCGTGGCAAAGGGCTATGTCCAGCGCGCGGGGATCGACTTCGATGAAGTCTTTGCTCCCGTGGCTCGACTGGACTCCGTCAGAGTGCTGCTAGCGGTCACGGCGCACGCCGGCTGGGAAGTACACCATCTCGACGTCAAGTCTGCATTCATGAATGGCGATCTGGAGGAAGAAGTGTATGTAGCGCAGCCGCCCGGATTTGTTCGAGACGGGCACGAGCACAAAGTATTGCGGCTGCACAAGGCTTTGTACGGACTACATCAAGCTCCTCGTGCATGGACCGCCAAGTTGGATGACACGCTGTTATCACTTGGGTTTCATAGGAACGAAACGGAGCACGCAGTATACACCCGGGGTGTCGGCGATGAGAAGCTACTGCTGGGCGTGTACGTGGACGATCTGATCGTCACGGGCGCGCATTTGAATGCCATTGATCATTTTAAGCAGGAGATGAAGGCCAAGTTCCATATGAGCGACCTCGGCAAGCTTAGCTATTACCTTGGCATCAAGGTACGACAAGGCACCAGTGAGATCACGCTGCGACAGACTGCGTACGCGTCCAAGGTGCTCGAGAAAGCGGGCATGACCGGTTGCAACCCGGTCCACGTCCCAATGGAGACACGATTGAAATTAAGCAAGGAGAGCTCAAACCCACCGGTGGATACGACACTCTACCGGAGTATCGTCGGGAGTCTACGCTACTTGGTACACACGCGGCCCGACATCACGTTCACCGTCGGCTACGTTAGTCGCGTCATGGAGTCGCCCATGACCGAGCATTGGAGCGCCATCAAGCACATACTCAGGTACATTGCTGGCACTATTGGCTACGGATGTCGCTACGCCAAGGACATCTCCGGAGCTAAACTCGTGGGGTACAGCGACGTCGACATGGCCGGCGATGTCGACGACAGAAAGAGCACTACAGGCGTGGTGTTTGTTCTCGGGGGGAACCCGGTAAGCTGGCAATCACAGAAGCAGAAAGTGGTTTCCCTATCGTCTTGCGAGGCGGAGTACATTGCCGCAACTACTGCAGCATGCCAAGGTGTGTGGCTCGCACAGCTGCTCAGTGATCTTCTCGGCAAGGAGGCTGGGGGAGCTACTCTACTCGTGGACAACAAATCAGCGATTCAACTTTGCAAGAATCTGGTTTTTCATGACCGGAGCAAACATATCGAGACACGCTACCATTTCATCAGGCAGTGCGTCGAAGGCGGCAAGATCACCGTCGACTACGTCCTCACCGACGATCAGCTGGCAGATATACTGACAAAAGCACTCGGGCGGGTCAAGTTCCAGGACCTGCGCTCGAAGCTCGGCATCGTCAACATCCAGAACAACTAGATTAGGGGGAGTTTGTTAGATAAGCTCGTTGTTCTTCTCCTCCTTTTTCGTTGGTTAGTTTCGCACAAATAAAACGAGGCCACGATGTTAGGCCATGCAAATAGGAGTGGGGCGAACGTGTCTCGCGGATGACCGAGTCCGGGGGGGTTTGTTTCTCACGATGAGAACGTTGCGCACGATGCGGCACGTTCTTTTTGTTTTCTGTTGTGATTTCGCATTAAATAGCAATGAGAGAAATCAAAAGTAGCAAGTTGAAGCAGCCAATCAAAATAGCCCAGGTTTCTTTTTAGAATGCTGTGCTTTCTTTTGTTCATTGCTGCCGTGAGTTGAGTGTCAGGGGAGCTTTTGTGTCCACGCAAAAGTTAAGTGAGTGCTGTTTTTTCTTTCTCGCTTGCGTGAGTTTGTGTGTCAAGGGCGAACAGACGACTCCAACCTTTCTCCGGTGAGCTCCTGCACCGCCTCCGACTATCCTACCCCTCACCGCCTCCGCCATCATGCCATCCATAGATAGGGCACCGAACCCAGCAATGACAATCATCGTTGCAGCTCCAGTACCCTCACCAGTTCCATCGACGAGCCCCATGTATCACCTTCTCTCGCATAGCCTTGTCTACCGTTGACCCCACCAAGTTTCTCCGGTGGCCCTCGGATGACCCGTTCGACACCAACTTCTCCTTCAACAACTCGGACACCAGCTTGTATCAACGCGACAGATCCAACACCAACGTCTCATTTGACAGATCCAAGCCCCCCCAAACCTCTGACTACCCGACCATCTCCTAACTCCATCATCGCGACAGCTCCGTCATCTCCGTCAACAGGTTCAGACCCCTGCAACCTTCCCATCATTGTGCTTGTCATTGCTTCGAGACCACCATCGGTGGACATGTTCCCCCCCGACCCACCTCCCATACGGCCAGTGGTGCAACACCGGAGCCCTCCCCTACAGGTTTCATAGATCCATCAACGCCAGCGAACAACACCGACTCTCCGTCGCTTGCCGCCAGAGCCTTGGTAGGGTAGCAATGCACCTCGCCTCTGTCTTTTGCACCGGTCCCGTCGGGAGGACGGCCCGCCGAAGGGAGATCCGATAGCCTGCTAGGGTTTCGCACCGTCAGCTTGGAATCGCCCGCTCCAAGTTTTACGCTCATCTCAAAAGTATATCATCTGTATATATGTTATATATGTGTGTGTATATGTATGTATGTATGTATGTATCTACATACATACATACACATCCAATACATGTTATACACACATACTAGTTTTTCACACTTAGGGATATTACACATCACAAATTTTATGGGTTTGCACGGACAACACGTCTTCATTCTGCATCTCTCTCTGATGTGGGATGATTCCATTAGTGAAAAATATCACTTATGCAAACTTGGTATTGCTATTGAAACCATAAGTCATACTTGTACATCTTCTGTTGCCAGAAAAGGAAGGCGTATTGCTTCACCCAAATATTTGGTTCAGGGAATTTCCTGCGCTAACAGCATTAAAAACCATGTTCGAAGGGATTTTTGAATTTTTTTCTAATTTTGGTTTACATATTCTAAAACCCCAAATATGGGTGAACCATAAATGGATTTAACCATCGGTTCACTCGTTAAAAAAGTTATTTTATAATCAAACTGTTGAATATGTAACAATCAGATTAAGAGTCAAATAGCATTGGATCCACTTGATTTTTGGTATATTGATCATCCATGATGTGTAGAATACATCTGGAAAAATAATTTAAATATGATGTATATGTGTATCAGCACTGAAAAATTTTCAGTGCCGACATGACAACACACACACACATGGCCATATATATCCAAGAAAAATAATGGGGAAACCCTAGGGGGATTTGCCACTCGATTAAACCTTTACAAAATTTAACGGCTTTAGAACAATTGAACTTTTTGTAATGACTTGATCGAGGATCAAATTCCATTATTTTTTACACATTATATTTTATGGTATGTATAATTGAATAAAGTGAAGCATGAAAAAAAAATTTGAGAAAAAATTTCAAAAAATATATATTTTCTCACGAACTTTCTGGTGCGAAAATTTTTTAAATTGGTAAATTTGCAATGGTTTCAAAAGGGGGTCTGGGGTGGGCCGTGAGCTAGCCAAGAAAAATTGTTAAATTTGCAACGGTTTCAAAAGGGGGGTCTATAGTGGGTCGTAAGCTAGCCAAGGAAAATTGTTAAATTTACAACAGTTTCAAAAGGAGGGGGTTTGGGTAGTCACGGCCCACTCAAACACCCCTGGTGTTTGAATTTATTTAAAGTCGTTGTACACATTCAAAACTTCAAACCCCCAAATATCGGTGAACCATAGTGGTACTTGACACTTGATTCACCCATTGCAAAAATCTATTGTTTTAAACTGTTAAATTTGCAATGGTTACATCGATGATCAAATAGTATTGGATTCACTTGATTTTTGGTATGGTGATTATCCATCATGTGTACTAAAAATTCCAACAAAATAAAAAAAGTCGGAGGGGGTGTATATGGGTATCACGCTACCAATTAGGAAATTTTCCTCTTTGAAAGTTGATACCCATTTCACAAACACACATGGAAATTTTCATGTACAAAAAGACCTCTGAGCAAAAACCATGCAAATTTTTTTGTTTGGAAATTTTAAAGATCCAAACCATTGGATGTCTTCTACATATGCTAATATGCACACATAGCAAAAATCATGAAAATCCCCATCTATTTACTCCTCGATCGGATTGTTACAAACGTTCTATTGTTCTGAATTATTAAATTTGTAATGCCTTAATCGAGGGCCGAATCCTCATAAGGTTCACCCATTAGATTTCACAGGGTATATATATGCATGAATTAAATCATGAAAAAACATTTGTAAGAAAAATTCTAAAAAAATAAAAAAAAGTTCGCACAGGCTTCCCGTGGGCAGTTTTCGCACATGCATGCATTATATGTGTGTGTGTGTGCGTGTGCGTGCGTATGTGTGTGTGTGTGTATATTTATGGATATCATATGACATATGAGGCTTAGCCTAATATGTGACCTCAAAAGTCCACCTTGTTATATTTTTTTGAGCGATTGAAAATCGTACATCCCTTGAGTTTTGCTCATTTATCCCCATGTCACAAAAAGTTTTATTTTTGCGTAACTGTTAAATTTACGATGTGTGCATGAATGAGCAAAACTCTTTAGGTTCACCTTATATTTGATATTTTGACGTTTAAAAATATGAAGATTAAAATAAATAGTTCTGATTTTCCAAAAAATAACATAATCACATATGTGGCTTAGCCTCATATGACATATATTTTTCATTATACACACATAAAAATAGGTATCATATGACATATGAGTTAATGCCTCATATGTAACCATGAAAAGTCAGTTCTCCTTTATTTTTCGAACACTTGGAAATGTTCATTTTGTTTTTCACATATTAAAACCATATAACAATAAAAACATGGTAAATCCAATTAGTTTTGTTTATTTATCCACACGTTACAACTTTAACGATTTAGGAAAATTGGAATTTTTTTGATGGATGGATGAACAGCCAAAATACCTTGAACTTAATTGATATGTGGTATTTTAGGTTTTAGAATGAGGAGAAAAAAAGATAAGAATTACACATCTATTATACAAAACATAACATTTGTCCTACTAGGAAAAAAGAGTTGATTGAATGATTGCCATGGCTTGACCACCTCATGGTGGGGCTCACTTGGGGTGGGTGGAGTTTGGGTGAGGTTTTTGGTGTTGTTGTGGAGCCGCCAAGGAAAAGGCCCCAACATTCCCCTTATTTGCATGCTTGTCATTACTTAAAAAATGACATCTCTTCCTATTTAACATGCTTGCCCTTGCCCTTTTTCCACTCCCCCTGTGTTTTTGTAATGCCATAAGAGGGATATACTAGGATGTGTGCAGTATATACTTATATTTCTATATGTATTGTGTGATATATTTGGATGTAGTGTATGTATTGGTGTTATTTTATATATCTTAGTGTGTGTACTAGTAGTGTATACTAATATTTGATGGGTGTAGTGTCCATGTATGTTATGGATGGTGTGATGAGTAATGGATGTGCTTGTATGTACGGGGTGTGAGCTTGTGATGTGTGTATGTATGTAGTGTAGATGTGTGTCTGTGTATAGTGTAATGAGTATGCATGTGTAGGAGCGAATGTGCGTATGAGGAGTGTGTGGATGTTTACATGTGTGGATGTGCATGGCTAGTGTGCATATTAATGTAGGGGTATGGATGTATACCTAAACATGTGTGTATGTCTCCTTGGAGGTATAGGTGCATTGTGTAGTAGAATTTGGGATGTATGTGCATGTTGTGTGTATTAGTGTGTATATGTATGCAAGTGTGTATGTATATGTGTGTAGGGTCTAGTGTGAATGGGGGTAGGGTAGTGGCATGCGATGTAATTATTTACCCAAGTGGAGGGGCAATTTCATAACATGGCTTTCTTGTAAAAACTTAGAAGATGAAGGGTAATTTGGACTATAAGGGTATTTTAGTCATTTCACCCTATGGAGGCTTATCTTGTGGATATGTTAGAGGTTAGAGAGAGTTCTAGAGACATATTCTCTTCATTTACCTCCCCCTTGGCCGAAATTCACCAGGGAAAGAAAAAAAAGGAGAAATAAAAAGAAGAGAAAAATGAAAGAAGACGAAAGAGGAAGAGGGGGGAGGTGGAGAAAGCTTGAGCTTAAGGGGGAGTTGGAGCTTTGAGGGGAGGATTCATGGAGCAAGGTGGAAGCTTGAGAGAGGATTTGAGGTCCCCTAGAGGTAAGAATCCCTTCTCTAGTGGTTTATTATCCTAATCCATATTAAAATAATTTAGTTCCATGGAAATCCATTGGCTGAATTTGTAGACAGATTCTGTAGCTTGTACATATGGTGATATCTCTTAATCTAGACTTGAATTAATTCCCAAAAAAATATACACTTGTAGATATTGAAGTTCTACCCCAAATTCATATAAAATTTGACATAGGTTCAATTCAATAATTAGGAGTATAAATTCCATCTTTACAACTTGTCTGAATTTCATTCAGACTGGACACAGTTCAGTAAAACTTAGCTCATTCTTTGCATACTCCATGGAATTTTGTATTCTTGATCTCATTGTAAATTTAACAAGTTTTTCTACAAAGTCATCTCAGTGCATGTTTTTCGAAATTCTGACTGCAACATGTCCTAAATTAGCAATCTTTACAGCCCTCAGAATCTGTCTGAAAGGCATTTTTGTCAGGCTGCACCAAACAATTAACCATAAATCATACATTTCGTATCTTTGTATGAAATTTTATATGTGAATCCAACAATACTAGATCTTCAACTTTCATTTAGTAAATGTAGTCAAATTTTCAATGAAAATTGATGATATATGGCCATGTGTTGTCACTGTCTGCAATTTCCAGCAAGCTGAAGCATTAAAATGGTGTCATGAATTGTGTATTGTTGCTAATCTTAATCCTATTGCACATGATTATTGTTGTTACATGGAAGGTAGTTTATTATTATGTTTTGTTAATGGATATACCAATATGTTTGTGGCCATGCTCATGACGCTCATCACATGTTTGTGGAAATGCATAAATGAAAGGATGTGTGATTGTGTTGCTTGTGCAAATGCCCAAGTGAATACACATGCAAGAATGTGAGATATACCCATTGCTATGTGATGTGATATGATGTTGTTAGGGACACGAAGGTGGAGTGCACGGACATGGACAAAGTGGCCGCGGTAGGAGGCAAGAGAATTCGCCGTGGGCCACCTCTTGATCCATTAGGTGACTCCACATTGATAACGGAGTAGAATCATGAGGCACATATTCATGGGATCCCATTGCATTGCATCATTGTGTTTCATATGCATCATTGCATCATTGAGCATTCTGTGTGAATTGTGATTATAGATATGGTTGTTACCTTTTATGTAGATTGTTGCCATGAATGCATGAGTTGCTTGAAATGGCTGTGTGTTGGACAAATGAGTTTATGGCATATTGTGCTTCAAGATGTTATCTTTTTATGTTTGGGTTTACCTTCATTCATAAAATTGTGGGTTGCCATTCTCGAATGTTGTTGCTTTATGTCTATTCTTTTCTCGAATGTTGTTGCTTTATGTCTATTCTTAATAAAGCCATGCCATGATGACCACATGCTCCACTCATGTATGACACTACTAGCCTACAACCATGCTTAATGCAAGTGGTAATAACCTAGAGCAAAGTATGAATGGTAAATTATAGTTTATTCCCTTTTATAACATGTATATCCATATGCCTAGAATACAATATGTTATTCTTGTAGTTGCTATTGCATATGATGTTGTTTCATTTCATTATGCCATTGCATTCATGGTTGAATAATATGCCATTAGAGCTGGGCAATTCCTACTGGGTCACGCGTTGACGTGCCCCCATTGATTTTTAGGTTTTGGTTCTTGGAGTTGGAGGCCCTTTAGCTCAGCTGGTTGGAGTTGAGGGTTGTGTGAGTGTGTGAGAGAGTTGGATGTATGCTCTTGTACTTGGTGGGATGAGGGTTCTTGTTGTATATGAGATTGTATAAGGATGTTGTATATGGACAGTTCATATATATGTGTGTCTGATTGAGTTGTTGGTTCTCCTTTGATGTTCTGTGTTGTCTGGAATGATACAGGTACTATCCCAACAGTGCGCAGTGGACCTGCTTGTGTTGTGTTTGTTTTCGTATTTTGTATTTCCCTCTGTAACACTCGCTGCT
This sequence comes from Scilla litardierei, assembly GCA_030789695.1. Classification (NCBI taxonomy): domain Eukaryota; kingdom Viridiplantae; phylum Streptophyta; class Magnoliopsida; order Asparagales; family Asparagaceae; genus Scilla; species Scilla litardierei. The sequence goes on from CM061133.1 coordinate 349,585,212, forward strand.
CAGGGTATCCTGGGGAGCAGGCGTTACATTTTTGTGTTTTCGTAATTACTTTTTTCCTTTTTACCCCCCACGATACCCACACACACCCACACTTCTCTCTCCTTTGACAATGCGCACGTGCCCTACATCCTCTGTGTTAAGGGTGGCAATTCTGGCCGGCCCGGTCTGGTTTTCTTAAAGGACCGGGCCGGCCCAGCCCGATAATATTTTGGGCCATTCCTGTGCGGCCCGGGCACGGCCCGATAAAAATTCGGGCCACCTGGCCCGGTTCGATAAGGTTGAAAGAAATATGTATGTCCATGAATTTATGTTGCTGCGGTACTGCACAATGATCGCCATTTGCTTTTTCGATGTTCATTTTTAGGAAAGGAAGCTGTTAGGTGCTTTTCCATTCGGTTTGTTATCCACTGGCGTGAATCGTGAATTCGGCATTTGCGTTGTATTTTATAGTCAATGAGCTTGTCATGGGGATTAGAACATCGATGGATATTCACTAAAGCATTTTGTTGCCACATGAAGTAATGAAGAAACTCACAGTCAGGTTTGTGTGTTATATAAATTAAAGTTTCATCCCATGAATCAGAATATAGGCTCATGTTTGTTTATTCTGCGTATTCGCCCATCTGTTTAGATGTTTGATAGTAGCAGTATATATCTTGTTTCTTATTCACGAAGTCTTTTGCTTATTCGTGTAGCAGTCATCAGATTCTTCATCAGTTAGCATGGACAGCCCCATATGAGTTACAATCCTGGCAAATGTTATTTATTACTGTGATTGTTATGAGCAATATGTTTCTATTCACATTCTTACTTTGCCCTTCTTGAATACTTAGCTCTTCTCCAAATCCATAGATATACTGTAACAGAACGAGCAAAAATCTTTCGATAGTAGTTGGAGATTTGTAGTTTGGGCAAATGTGTTTAGTGGAGCGGTCAAGCAAACTCAAAAAAATTCAGTGTCGTGTCGTGCCGTCCAATGGGCCGTATAGCTTGGTCTAGGCCCGGCAAGAAAATGAACCGGGCCAGGCCGGCTCGGCCCGATTAGGATTTCGGGCCAAAAATGTGGGCCCAAGCATGATCTTGTCATGCCAGGACGAAAATTTCCACAATACACTGTGTAGGTTTTTTTATTGGTTTGGTTGTTTCTAGTAAATTTTTATATCATATGTATTATGATGCCCATTATTCTTGCACAAGGTTAGAATTCACCGCAGTAATAGTTTTCTGACCACAATCAGTACGCCAACACACTTTGCCGGACCGAAATCAAGATATCCGCTGCAAAGAGAGCAACAAGCACCTGCAGGTGTAGACGCGGTACCGTCTCCAGATTGGGCAATCGAGCAAGTGGGCCCCACAGAGAGATTCACAGCCAGACAGGTGTTCGGTCGCGAGGCGGGTCACATTGTGCCGTCCCGTTAATTTTCGTGCAAGGGCACCGGCCAATGAGGGGCCGACAAATTTTTGGTCGTGCGTCCCATTTAAGATAGAGGGAGTCTCGGAGGCTGAGTATTTTGGATCCGTTCCGTTCCGTTCCGTTCGGAGACCAAGAAAGCAAGAAAATAATAAAAACCCTAAAGAGAGAGAAAAGACGAAGAATTGCAGGATTTCTATTTTCGGAGCGGAGAGAGAGGGGATGAGTCGAGGCTGACAGAAGAGAGTGAGCACACACCGGCAATGGAATTAATAAAGCTTTTCTCATTGGGTTCCCGTTACGTTGCGTGCTCACTTCTCTTTCTGTCAGCGTTTGCTCCTCTCTCGTCCTCATCCGCTCGCAACCGGCCAGCGGTGCGCAGGCTCGATCGCCGTCGTCGAAATTCCTCGGTCTTTTAATGGACCGTCACCAAGCACGCCACGCGTTCGTACGCTTTTCTTCGTCGCTGAGAATCGCACTTGGGAACGTCTTTCTCTGTGGCTCGGATATCGAAGGCCTCGGCCGCAGTTTAATGGCTTGTCGTTTCTTGATTTGATTATGTTTTAAATATTTTTTTATCTTTTTGTTCATTGGAATTTGAAACGGGATTTGATGACCGTGGGGAAATTGAATAAAAAGGTACCCTTTTTATCCTTATCCGATACTGTGGAGCGTGCTGTTTTTACTGAAGAAGTCCTATTGGCCTTAACCTTTTCTTCTCCTCCTTCGTTTGTACCGTCCTCTTCGCGCCGCTGGGGAGTTCTCCGGGCGAGTCTAGATCACGAGCGGCGAATTCGTCATGAATTGTGAGTCTTTTTAAATTTTTTCTCCCCCAATTTTGCAATTTTCGATTCTTCTAAAATAATCCATCTCCTGTTAAGAGAAAAGTTTTGTTTTGTCCACTGGTTTCAGTTTTGGTTTCTTGTTTTTGTTTTTTTTTTGCGATTTCTTGATTTGTGTCGGCTCTTGGGGCCATTTACAGGTAAGTGGTGATGTTTCTCCTTATATTTGGTGTCTTCTTCTCTAAAAAGCCCGACTCTTGAAATCATTTCAGGGAAACAAGAACCCAAAAATCGGATGGAAGAGAGAGAAAGCATTTCAACTCAGGTACTTATTATATTCCATATCTTTGCTCTTTAGCACACAGTATTTGCTTATTATGATGGTTTTTAGTGGTGTAAATTGTAGAACTAAATAGAATTTGTGGCCTTGTTTTGGCTATCCAGCCAGTTCCTTTCTTTATGCCTACGAGTTTTGTGCATCAAATGGATGCTGCTTGCCTCCTCTACATACAAGTTTCTGTTGCGATCTTCTTTGATGAGAAGATTCGAAGTTATAGCCGTAGCACATGATTTAGTCTGAAGTTCTTACTCTTAGGTTGTGTTTGGTGGGTGGAAAAAAACTAGAAAAGGAAATGATGATAAAGGAAAAGAGTGGAATAAATATTAAAACTTTTCTTTCAAGTTTTCCTCCCATTGACCCAATGAAGAAAAGGAATTCATGAATTTGTTCAAAAACAAACATTGAATAATTCACACGAAATTTTCAAAAAATTAGGAATCATTACCATATTTTATTCACAAATTGTTTGTAAAATTTGCGAACTATTCACTATTTTTTCAAATAACACACGAATAATTCACGATTTTTCAAAAAAAACACGAATCTTTAGCGTATTTTTATTCATGAATTTGTTTTAAAAATCAACGAATAATTCATGAATTTTTTAATTCATGAATTTTTTAAAAAACCCCTAAATTATTCGTGTGTTGCTTGAAAAATTCACACATTATGCCTGAATTTTTCAAATATCTAATGAATTATTTTCAAGTTTCATATAATTTGTAAATTATTCATGTACTACATAATAACAAATTATATGCAAATCATGATATTTATATGTTAGTGAATTATTTGTTACAATTCGTAAATTGTTTTCTAACTTTACGAATTCTTCGAAACCACGAACTAGTTTTTAATTTAAAATTAAAAATTTAATTTATTACGATGCTAAAAAGATTTGAACCCACACCTTAACAATATGCAACTAATATTTATTGATGATATATTCATAAATTATTTTAAAAAAACTAAGTTACATTAACATTATTATTATTTTCAAAAACTTTTGACTATACATGTTAATTATGAATTAAATCATATTTAGCAAAAATGCCTTGTAATTTTTTTTTCATTTTCAATAAGCAACTTAATAAAAGACATTTTCACATTTTCCGTGTAACTTTCTTCACAATTTTCTATGGTTAACTAACATGAAAAAAATCTCATTTCATTTTCATTCTATTCCTTTTCTATTTTATTTTATTTTATTTTTTCTTTCATACATTTTCTCTCAAACCAAACACCGCCTTAGAGTCTGCTGATAAGAGCTAGCTAACTTGACTTAATAATGAAAGCTGTTTCACTCGAGTATAATTTGGCATGAGGTAGCGCTTGGAAACCTCGCTTGCATGAAGATGTAAAAGAAACATGTAGTGGCTTTGTAGTGTTCTCATACGTGGATCATGAAATGTGATCGTTTGCATAGCTGTAAAAATATGAAAATGGGGTTTTTTGTGTGATCGGCGTTGCGGATTCATTAAGCTAGTTGTGTTTGGATAAACAATCTTATGAACTATGCAACAGAACTGAACAGAGCTTCGATATATGTTTTTCGAGTATATTGGTATAACAATGGATGATATTCTATGATGTATGTGTTGTTGGAAGCTTTAGTTGTATAAGTGCTTGTGCTGATCCTTCTACAAGGTTTGAATGACATTTATTGGGGAATGTGAAAAACATTTGTTATTTGTTTCCCGTTTTTACAAGTGTCAATCTGCACACACTCTAGATTGGCATATTATATTTGATGAATTCTCAACCACGTGTCTCAATCCTCGGATGTTCCAATATCAAATTAAAGATATGAAAATTAGTCTGATTTTAAATTAGGAAGTTGGTTCTATTTTGTGTGTGAGAGAGAGGCACATTCTTGTTCATCGAAATACTAAAAGGTCATTGCAACATTTGCGTTTTGAACACATGATTCTTCATAGTTGTTGCTAAATTGTAGCTAACAGCTGCCATATGAATGCAGTTGTAGAAAATAATGCATTGGATTGCAATTTTGGGGGTTTCCAACTTTCCAAGGATCAGCTAGTGCTGCATGTGTAAACATTATATATCTTCTTTAACTGAGCAAATGCATTTTTCAAATATTATATTTCACCTCACATCTTCAGTCAAAAAACACTATGTTGAGGCAATATTTGTGATCATCTGGTTTAATTTTTTAATTTGGAGGTGAAAGTTATATAAAGCATGTGATGACGCTGGCCATTGGAATCACCTCAACTCGAACTTAAATATTTATGTGAGAGCTAACTATGCAATCTTAGAAATTCTAGCTCCACTTGAATGTGATAGACGTTTCATCATAGTCTCCAAAAACTATTGGTTATAACCTATTCTTTAAATTCCGGGGTTCGAAGTTTGAAAGACTGTCGAATCATTAGATTCCAGTACATTTTCATTATGTAAATGCAACTCGAATAATCTAGATTATTGTTAGTTTTTTGATAGATTTCTACTTCTCCTTTAGTACCTGGATCAATTAGCAATGCATATTTTTTCTTGATTATCGTCTAGAAAATTAATTCTAACTTGTGATGTCATGTGTTGCGTGTATGCTTAGTTTATACTCAACTTCATGTCCCATATGTATTTGACGGTGTATCTTAAGAATATACGTTTCACCTTCATGTTTGTATATGCAATATGCATGTTTTTGATGTGTTTATATGTGAATAGAAAATAAAATTAGTTGGGTCACACATACATGCAAATATACGTGAGCAGGAGTAGAAACAAAATGAGACATGTACTAGGTGAACCTAATTCACAAGCCGTATATCTTAAATAGCTGACCCATTAATCTTTTTTTTTTCAGTTTTCCATGGTTCTCTTTATACTTGCATTGTTTGGTGAATTGCCCATATCAAGCAAATTAACCACATTCATATATAGAACCTTGAAATTGTTTCAGATCATTTCAAAATTGTCCTTGTTTATATAGTTAGATTCCAATAGAGAGTTGTCAATTTTAAGTTGACTTAGCGAGCAACACTGAGACTTAGCGAGCATAGATGATGTGTAAGAAAAATTACATTATTATTATATGGGAACCGAGGAAGAGCCTTGAAGTTGGAATGTAGTACCACTTAAATTTCACTTAGTGCTACAAAGTTGATGAATGACTTATTATCAGTTAAGTAATCACTGATAATTAACGAAGACTTTCTGTTGACGATTGAGTTAAGTGGTGACAATAGAATATTGTTTTACTTTCCATGCTTCATGCTATGGTATAATGCCATATGGATAGGGATGAGAATGGGCATGCCCACAGCCTGATTGGACTTCCAATTGGGCATGTCACATCATCATTCCCTACAAATCCTTCACTAATTCTAGAAGATGATGTAGAGGATTAGTGAAGGATTTGTAGGGGATGATGATGTGGCTTGCCCAATTGGAAGCCCAATCGGGCTTTGGGCATGCCCATTCTCATCCCTACATATGGATGAATGTTGGCGCATAATTCTTCATGTTTAGTATAATGTGAGAAAGATGTATGTGTTGTTTAGAGCAGTGTTAGATAATTCAGACTAAACACACGAAACTTCATTCCGGATCAGGTGAGCTAACTCATGTTGCATTGTTGATTGACGAAGTGCCATGATCGGCAACCTAAGGACTAAATAAGGATGAATAATGACTATTTTGTACATTTATGGTTATCATAAAGTATAAAGTAGTGATATATGCAATATAGACATAGTGTGCTAAAGTATTAGTGAGAGCATAGTGATATGGCTAACTGCTTCGACTCATCAGGCACAATGCCAAGCTGAAGATGGTTCAGCTTGAATTTTTCATACTGTCAAGTTTCTTGCATACGGTTCATGAATTGAAGGTAATCATTAGAGAATAATTTAGGCACACTCCTTGATAAATAAGCACTTTATTTTAAATTAGTTAGGATGGTATGCAGACTAGATCGCAAGGAAATGAATAATACATATAATGCATCTAGGCCGACTAGTGCACTATCAAGAGCGCTTATGAATAAAGTAGGCAAGGACTGGATTTTAATTATTTTGATGTGGATATCAAGGGTATCCGTTTATTTTATTCTTTTGAGTGTCTTCTAGTCTTGCTAACTACAATGGCGACGTGACACAAAGGTAGCCATTGAAAAATTTGCTTCACAATTGCAACAAGATATCATGTTGATGGACAAAAAGAGCATGTAGCCTTGGTGACCTTGGCAGTAGTTGGTATGGAGCGGCACACTACAGAACTATGTTCTTGACAGGAGGTGGATACCTTCTTTTTTGTGACGATTGCTTTAGTTTTGTCAATAAAGAGGGGTCGGATTGTCTTGTATCCGGCAATTGTAGGGTTTTGTATCTGACAGTTGTAGTTGAGTTAGATCATGATGATCATTTGAGAAGTTGGCTTGGTATGTCTTGGGAATTGATGTGATAGGTTATGATAAATTGAAGAGTTAGCTTGGAGATGCATGTCGTAGATTTGGAGGGGGTAGTTAGAGGAGGTAGCTTAGTGATTGATGTCTTCTTAAGAGGATCATAGAAGTTTCTTGGAATTAAGTTTGTTGGTTTGTATCCCGAGGGTAGTAGCATCATTGTTGCTTGTTTGGGGTTGGATTGTCTTGTATATGTAACTTGTCTTATCTAACACTTGAAGCCGAGCTAGATCATAAGAATCTAGTTTAGAAATAGTGGAATGATGTCAAATACAAAACACACAACCAAAGATGCATTGTGACAATGAAAACAATGATGCATTCAGAAATAACAAAGAGTAAGGAATTTTATTGTCAAGAACTGATGAATATATCATGTGTATAAGGTAGCAAGAAGTAAGAGCAACATCTACCCAAAGAACATTCCTACGAAACAATAAAGCACAAGTAACCGTTAACTAGTATCCGTGTTACGTCCAATTATATCATTTTGCTATTGCATGTATGGATAAAAGAAACGATGAATGTTATCAGATTATGTTATAACCTCAGTGAACGGAGCACTTAAATGTTCCTAGCATTGTCATTACGCAATATATGAACAAATACTCCAAAATGTGTCTTAACTTCAACACAGATTTTTAAACACAGAGAAACTACATATCTATCTTTCAACATATACAGTCATGTTACAAGAGAGTAGTCATTCTTTTTTTTCTCAGGCATCTTGAGAGGTTAGTGTAGTACAAGAGTGAAAATGCTGCGTTGATACTGCAAGCTGTAGCGCTTTAGTATTCACCATACCTAAAAACTAAGGAATCAACAAACATAACAAGTATCTAAAACTAAGTTTTGGGTATACATGGTAAGGACCCCATATGTATGGATGAATGAACGAGGTTAAAAGGTATACTTACTCTATTGTCGACTCTAATTGGGTAAGACATACAATGGTGTTTGCCACACTAGCAAGGCTCACACTCTAAGCTAGAGACATGACTCAAAATAGAATATATCAACTTCAGAGTTTGAAGAGAAATGTGAAGATGGATTATGATTTGGGTTTTGTATGGCTCTGATACTATGATTGAAGAGGGAATGAATTAGGGAAGAATTAGGGTTGAGAGCCCAAATTAGTCTTCTTCTACTACACAAAAGTTCATCATGATCTCATATTAACTAACAATGATAAATGGAAGTCGATGTTGTTTTTTCTGATAAATCCCATCTTCCTTACTATCGTGGGGCCCCTTGCTTGGACATTTTGTTGTTGGGAATTAAAGGCATGTTTGCCTTTTGTTTCCTTATGCAACCGACAGTAAAAAGGGACAGAGGCTAGCATCATTTCTAGTGAGCTCTGCGTAGTCTCTCTGTTTTCTTTTCCAGAGAAGAAAAGGGGGGGTGCAATGGCTATTTCCAGAGAGCCGAACCAGAGAGCTGCTGCCATTTTTTGAGAGAAAATAGAGAGGGTTTGGATCTGAAATTGGAGGGAAAGAAAGCTAAAGAGCTTCTTCTTGTGTGAGATCCAAGGTGAGTGTCTGCATTTCTTCTTCCGTATTTAAGATCTAGAGTCTCTTGGGTAGCTTCCTGGTTTGGAGCTATATTACCAAGGAGTGATCTCCATTGGTGTGGGATTGGTCCCTTGAGGAGCTTTACATGTTGTAGGGGCTTTGTTATCAAGGATTCCCACTTGGTTGAGAGTGTGTGTGTGAGCTTGGTGAGAGATCTAGGGTTAGGTTGTTGCTTGGAGCTATTTTCTCATTGTAGATGAAGAAGATGCTGGGGTCGGTGTATGCCTTACTTGATCATTAGTGGAACCGGGTGCATTTGATGATGGATATAGGTTGTTCGCAACCGAACCAGGGTAAATCTCCGTCTCTTTTGTGTTGCTCTTACTTTCGTATTATATTCGTGTGCCTACATATATCTGTCGCAAGATCGTTAAGAGGGTTGTTTGTTGGTGACAACTTTCTTTTGTGCCCGGGAGGTGTTTGGTTTTGTGCCTAGGTGACATCTCGGTGGAATTCGGGCTTGGGATTGTTTGACCACCGTTTTTGCGCATTGTAGGTGGCGTTGTGTACCTAGCCTAAATGTTAGGGAGGTGCACGAGGTTCCAACAAGTGGTATCAGAGCTTCCGGTTTGCGAAGAAGTGTAGTGCCACGATGTCGTCTTGCTCATGTGAGGAGACGGTCGGGTGTTCATACGAAATAGAGAGGCTTAATGGCCGAGACAACTATGGTCCGTGGCGACAAAAGATGGTGGCTTTGTTGAAGCACCATGGAGTTTACGGTACCGTATGTGATACGGGCATGCCATGTAAGGCAACAGTGAATGATAAGCGAATGATGGAGCTTAAAGCCCTCGGTGAGATATTGCAATCCTTGGAGGATGAGATCCTTCAGCAATTTGCCGATGTGGAGGTCGTGAGCGACCTATGGAGGATGATTGAAGCTCGGTACTCGACCAAGACACCCATTGGACGAAGGATGCAATTGTGGCAACGCTTCTATACTCACAGGATGAAAAGAGGAACCTCATTGTGGAACCATGTTGGCGAGATGGACCGTATTGTAATGGACCTACGGGAATTGGGGAGTGTGATATAGGACGAGCAACATGCCATGTCACTACTTTGTTCTCTTACTCCGGTGTATTCCAAGTTTGTAGGCTCGATGTTGAATGGTCGAGACTCACTCACGTTGGATGAGGTGAAGTTCACATTGAATACGGAGGATCTCCAAAGTTTGGTGTTAGGAGACACCGATGGTTGTGAGGTGTCCAATGTCATCAGGGGTCGCCAAGAGGGCGGACCCACTCCAAGATCCAAGACGGGCCGTTCCAAGAGTCGGAATCGGCGGCGGCAGCGGCGGTCCAAGTCAAGGGGCCGCGATGACAACAAATGCTTTCTATGTAAGGAAAGCGGGCATTGGAAGATGGATTCTCCGAGGTTGAAAGCGAGGAAGTCGATTGGCATTGTGGAAGATGTTGCTCAGAGTTTGACTCATGTTGGAGCATGAAACAGGTTGTTTTCTGACGAGGATGATTGCTCGGTGTTTGCGGCATACTCCGTTGGAGAAGCGCAATGTTCGTGGCTATTGGACTCGGGGTGTTCATTCCATATGACTCTGGATCGGAGTGCTTTCAACTCATACATTCCATGCATTGGAGAGCGGATTCTCATGGGGAATGGTATGGAGTGCGAGTAGGTTGGGAGTGGCACGGTTAAAGTCAGGATGCACGATGGCATCGTCCGTGTGTTTGATGGCGTCAGACATGTTCTTGATCTTCGCAGCGGCCTGATATCGATAGGAGCTTTGACCGGGATGGGCTACATGGCAGTGATCGAGAAGGATCGACTGCGTATTTTCCGAAGATGCCTGGTTGCCATGAGGGGGAAGAAGCGTGGTAACTTGTATGCGCTCGATGGGCACACGGTAATGGGCGAGATTGGCAGATCACAGGAGTCCGAGAATGGAGATCCAGCGAGACTGTGGCAGCTCAGATTGGGGCATGCTGATGAGCAGAGCCTTGACATTCTTCAGAGGAGGAGTCGGTTCAGAAGTGATCGTGTGCTTGAGTCTTGCTGTAACTATGGTACAGAGTGGCCAAGGCAAGTACAGTTTGGGACAGCTGTTAGACACAACATGGAGCCCCTGGAGTGCGTCTACGTCGGCGTATGGGGTCCATGTCCAGTTCCTTCCCTGGAAGGCGCGAGGTACTTCACGGCCTTCGTAGATGACTTCTCGAGGAGAGTCATGGTTACTCTCATGGGATCTCGGGAGGAGATCCATGAGAAGGTGCGGCTATAGAGGAGCGTAGTCGAGAGGCGGATGGGTAGACCCGTAGGAGCTATCCGTACCAATGATGTAGAGATAAGGGATGTTTGCAAGTCAGAGAGGATCACGTGCCGTTACACTATTCCTAATGGAGACCCCCACGGTGGCGTAGCAGACAACATTATCAGAATGTTGGTAGAGAAGACACGGGGGGCTATTGAGACCATCTGGCCTTCCTAGGGAATTATGGGCGGAGACCCTTGCTACTGCGGCATACCTCATCAACCGATCACCGTCACTAGCCGCAGGTAGTTCTATTCCCGAGGAGTTATGGACGGGCAGAGTCGTTGACTTTTCGCACTTGCGTATGTTTGGCTGTCCGGTGCGGCCGCACGAGAGGGATGATGACGATGTAGGATAGTGCATGCATGATTGTGTCCTATTCGGGTATGCTAGTGGAGGTGCGAGAGGGTACATGTTATGGTGTCCTAGTACCCATGAAGTGATTGTCAGACGACACGTCATGATTGACGAGTCTGCAGTGCTCAGGACGGATCAGACTCATGACGGTGTGCAGAGAACAGAGGACAGCCCGGTCTATAGAGAGGATAAGGTGATTCAGATTCAGATTCAGACTCAGGCAGATGATCAGACACGTGTATAGACAGACAGGGTGCAGAGTTCATCCGATGTGATCAGTGTCAGTGATCAGCCAGCATCTCACGATGTAGCTCCAGGTTCAGTTCAGTTGGAGGTGCAGAGGACAACGGTCTACGAGGATGCATTACAGTCGGTCGTCGTATCGATGCAGTCAGTTGCAGTATGTGAGGAGACAGAGGTCTCTCACAGTTCCAGCGTGCACGTTATGGGTGCTCTTGAGGAGACCCAGCATGCTGAGGTGTGCAGCTTTAGCTTCGAGGTAGAGCCGTTGATCTACGGAGGAGTAGGGCAGTTGGTTTCCGCGTCGATGCCAGAGGTTGCAGTGGGTGAGGAGACGGAGGTCTCTCACGTTTCTAGCACGCATGAGTTGGTTGCTTCTGAGGAGGACCAGCGTGTTGAGGTGTACAACTTCAGCTTCAGGGTAGAGAGGTCTTCTGAGGAGCTTGACATCAGGGTAGAGCATTCGCTGTGCATAGTAGAGCAGTCTTCACAGTATGGGCATAGGCGATATGGCTCTCGTTTGGCTAGGGGAAATTTATCAGGCGCATCTTCTGATACTTCAAAGGCCAGACCGATGGAGATGCAGAGGAGCATGGAATCCGATAGCGTGGTAGAGCATGGAGACTCTCACGACAGCGTGGAAACTACGATGGTGGTCCCAGGTGGAGTTGCCACTAGGGACATGGAGCTGAGTTAGGAGGCCACATATCGAGTGCGTTCTCGCTCGATATAGGGAGGAGGCAGAGCCGAGAGGAGCTCCTTCAGTGTGCGCTCATATCTCACCTTCGGCGAGTTCATCACAGGGCATGTCAGGTGAGGACGATCTTCAGAGGCTAGATGTTGGTGCGGCGGACAGTTTGGCACAGGTGAATGTGCATTCGTGTCTTGAGTCGTCGGCACAGTCAGTTAAGGCGCGGAGCCGGTGGACGGTGAGTCTTGATGACAGGCATCAGCAGACAGAGCGGATACGGACGACGTATCGATGTGACTCAGCTGGGGTCAGTCTGCAGAGCAGTGGGGATGGCGGCGTGTTTTTCATAGATGATGGCCATGGCGAGCATGAGTTGCTCGCGGACCCGTGGGGTGATGATAGGGATGTTCATGGATTGATAGAGGGCTCATTGGACACTGGCATGACGTCATTTAGTTCTTCCATGGAGTCCGAGCTCGCAGGGTTATCCTCAGAGACAGATGACTTCATCGCAGACATGGAGATGCGTGAGGCTGAGATGCGTGAGGCTAGACTCAGACGACTTCTGAGCTTGGCATGTCTCTCGGAGGATTGAGGCACCAGAGGGCGCGATTTCCAATGCACATGATAGAGGTTCACATGTCCGATGGTCAATGCAAGATGAGTTCATACACGACAGAGTGTGTGGATTTATCAGCAGGGTATAGTGTTGTTTTTTTTGATAAATCCCATCTTCCTTACTGTCGTGGGGCCCCTTGCTTGGACATTTTGTTGTTGGGAATTAAAGGCATGTTTGCCTTTTGTTTCCTTATGCAACCGACAGAAAAAAGGGACAGAGGCTAGCATCATTTCTAGTGAGCTCTGCGTAGCCTCTCTGTTTTCTTTTCTAGAGAAGAAAAGGGGGGTGCATTGGCTATTTCCAGAGAGCCGAACCAGAGAGTTGCTGCCATTTTCTGAGAGAAAATGGAGAGGGTTTGAATCTAAAATTGGAGGGAAAGAAAGCTAGAGAGATTCTTCTTGTGTGAGATCCAAGGTGAGTGTCTGCATTTCTTCTTCCGTGTTTGAGATCTAGAGTCTCTTGGGTAGCTTCCTGGTTTGGAGCTATATTACCAAGGAGTGATCTCCATTGGTGTGGGATTGGTCCCTTGAGGAGCTCTACATGTTGTAGGGGCTTTGTTATCAAGGATTCCCACTTGGTTGAGAGTGTGTGTGAGCTTGGTGAGAGATCTAGGGTTAGGTCTTGTTGCTTGGAGCAATTCTCTCATTGTGGAGGAAGAAGATGTTGGGGTCGGTGTATGCCTTACTTGATCATTAGTGGAACCGGGTGCATTGGATGCTGGACGTAGGTTGTTCGCAACCGAACCAGGGTAAATCTCCGTCTCTTTTGTGTTGCTCTTACTTTCGTATTATATTCGTGTGCCTACATATATCTGTCGCAAGATCGTTAAGAGGGTTGTTTGTTGGTGACAACTTTCTTTTGTGCCCGGGAGATGTTTGGTTTTGTGCCTAGGTGACATCTCGGTGGAATTCGGGCTTGGGATTGTTTGGTCACCGTTTCCGCGCATTGTAGGTGGCGTTGTGTACCTAGCCTAAGTGTTAGGGAGGTGCATGGGGTTCCAACAGTCGACGGGTATGCTTTATTGTGTGTACGCCATAGGAAATACCTTAAGACTATATTTTATTCTTCTGTTTGACTTGTCAACCAATCTATTATACAAGTTACACTTTACCTTCCATGTGGGATCCCTACAATAGTCCAAATTTGAAGAAAATTTTGAATTTTTTTCTTTCAGCATTGTATGATGGCATGCCATAATTTAAAAATTACAAATAAATTGTAAGTTAAAGAAGATATTATTGAGTTTGACAATTCCGAGAGAGCAATACAATTAAATGAAGAAATGGAGTGCTTCAAAAGGGTATTCAGTCATCAGACTCATCACATCTTAGCTACAATGAGATCATGGTGCCACGACACCATCTTAAGCCTGAACCTTTTGTCAATACAGACACGTAACACATGGAAAAGGGGGTAGATGCATAGCATCTCACGTGGTTGATCACATAATTTATGGGTAGGCCTTAGGGGAGCTGTTAAGGGATTATATGTGATATTGGCATGTTTTGCTCGTATTTGCATGCTTGTGCAACTGATGGAACTGGCAATGAAAGCAAAGTTTCAAGTGTTATTATTGACCATTTGTTTTGTGCCATAGATATTTACTGTGGTTGTGCCAAACAACCTGGGTGTCAGTTCATTTATGGAGTTTGCATGCTTTCACATTTTAATGTCGCATGGATAATATTGATATGATTATTGATCTCAATTATAACCTTGAAGTTATGACAATGTCATTATCTTAGGAATGATTCATACTGCATTAAGATAACTTGAATTCATTGCTGCAGCGTTTCTTGTGGCTAAAAATAAAATATTTTAGGGAAAGTGGAATCTGTGCTGGAAAAAGGTTCATCCCTAATTCCTGATGAAGTATGGGTCATGATTTGATGACTGAACATGGACATAGGATATTTAAGGGGGAGATTGAATAGTCTGGGGAGTTGAACCTCCAATATACCCCATGGAATCATGTTGGTGAAACATACTGTTCATTGAGGACGATGGGTGGGCCTTGAGAGACAGAGGCTGTTGGTTGGTTGTTTTCAAGAGTTTAATAATTCAGTTAGGATTGAACATGCTGTCTGGGACTGTAGGACCACGGAAACTGCAGGTAATCATGGTGAGTTGGATGGAGGCAAATGTATTCAGGACTTGTGGTTGTATGGTACATTTTGATCAGCTTGGCTTGTGGTGGATGGAATTTGTGTTTTGATTACTATTGGTGTAACTGGGTAAGATGGTCCTTGGAAAACATAATGGGGGAGTTGTGGTGGCTTGCAGTTGAAATTTTATTATATGATGACTGTTGGCGAAAAAGTTAAAGCAATGGAATTCATCCTAGTCTGGTTAGTTTGGATGCCAACACCACGTGAGTTCAGTTCAGTCTGTCTTAATATGAGCAAGGGTAGTGTCTGCTAGTGGGTGCAATCTTAGTTGTGTACAAATAAACATTTCCTATGTTGTTGGAGGTAAGAAACTTGGTCTTTTGTGTCGACCACATCCTTCAGAGATGTCTTTATAGTCTATATACTATCATGGAGTTGCTGAATGCCTAAACGAAACAAATTAGTTCTGGAGATTACTACCATTCGACATTGAACCTTGCGTTAAGTGTCTTCAGGTGAGTTAACATTGTCGCCCAATAATCATCGCCTCGATAAGCTCGCTTCTTTCATATTCTGATGTGTACATGCCTCTTTGTCTGTAACACAAGTTACCAAAATGACTTTGGTGACTGGTACAAAACATGATACGTTAGGGATATGCTTCGTTGGAGGCTTAGTCGGAATGAAATACATTTATTGGGAAAACGAAACAAATTTTTTACGGGGTTGTTGTTGATCTCTTGTTTTCTCACACATTTACCGGTATGTTTACAATTGCAACAATTTGTGTTATAAAACTAGCTAACATCACCTAATTTTGGTTGCAATGATTTTTTTTGATAGTCTAGAAATTTATTAAAAATACCACTTTGTTAATTTTTAATTCCAAATTGCTAATGTATCACAATTTGAAATGTGTAATTTGGATCGTGGATCATAAAGGGTTTAACATTTTCGGGTAACATGGTTTGACCCAAGTGCGCTATTATTTATTATGAGTTGTGGGTGCAACTATTGAAACATGTAGATGAAGGCTCTGAAAACCGGTTGCTTATAAATTCTAAGAGTTTTCGTTGTTCATGGAATTTAATCTCCAAAATGTCACTGCAAGATTTTGCATATGATGTACATATCATGTACTTGATAGCTAATTTTTTATAAAGTTTAGCTGAGGTTGGATTGAACCTCTTTGTTGAATAAGCTTCTGTTACAATTGGCTTAATTTTATGTACAAGAACACTGGCCTTGTGGTTGCATACTTAAGGGTGCCAATAATATATAACTCCGCCCCATTGCTGGAGAAGGAAAACCACGGAGACAATAATAAACCACACTTCTATTGTTGGAAGTGAAAAATATGGATATAATAATATAAACACCTTTATTACTGAAGACGAAAATACTGACACAGTAAGGACCTTTGTCGCTCACATACCCTCTGGGTCAATTAGTGTCCCATCCACATGTGTTCTATTCTAGACATAAAATCATGTGATCAAGTACAATAATCGAGATAAAGATCAGGTTCAATATCATGAGCATGTAATTAGACATAATTAGTGTCACGTATTGATCATGAGCAGTGGCTATATACACTATATACAATAATGAACATGTATAATGAAGAATTATCAAGTGCAGTTTTATATATAAGAAATCAATGTCATGCCAAACTGGTAACCATGTGTAGCATGAGTATCGTATTGCTGTAATAACCAATTACAGTTATTAAGATGTAACCATATGATGGCATTCATAGTTGTAACAGTTTAATTTGTGAGAATTTATTATACATATCGTAATATGAGAGTCTCAGTGTCTAGTCTAAAGAGGGTAAAATCATGTGTGTTTCTTTGTAATCATGAATTAGGTCTATGCTTAAGTCACAGTCATTATAATTTTCATGCCAGTTGAAATCAATATGATCATCAGTTGGACATAAATTTAAGTTGTCAAGGCAACCATCATAGTTAACAAAAAACACCAGCATGGCCCAAAACACAACTAAATGAAATTAACTAAAATGGTCATATATACAGTCTATACATGTTTACATATATATCTCACACATTATATTTTTGAATGTTCTAGTATATTTTCTTAGTTTGTTTATTTTCTATCACGTGTAATATTCTCAAATATGACGGGTTTTTGGATAAGAAACAGAGAGTCCTTCCCTAATGCATTCACTCTTCAATCATAGTATCAGAGCCATAACCCAAATCATAAGCCATCTTCACATTTCTCTTCAAACTCTGAAGTTTATATATTTTGAGTCATGTCCTAGCTTAGAGTGTGAGCCCTGCTAGTGTGGTAAACACCATTGTGTGTCTGATACAACCTAGGGCGTTTGGTGGAATAAAAATAGGATTTTTATGGGGTACGATGGATTTTGTGGATGAAAGATGGAATTTTTTATGGTCGAAAAAGGGGATTTTGGGAAAAAAAACTAAGGGAAAGGGAATTTTATTGATTTTCGGATCTGAAATAAAAATGATAACTTACCTGAATTCGAGAAGAGACACTCTTCTAGTTTTCAATTCGAGAAGAAAGCCCAAGGACTTTTGGGTGATGTTTGTGGACACCTTGGACTAGGGTTTTCATAAATAGAATCAAGCATGCACACTCCCTAGCCGGCCCTAGCTATAACTAAAAGAAAAAATACATGTTTGCAGAATTTACGAAAAACCCCTCCTAAAACTGGAAATCCCTAAAATACACCGAAAAAATCCAGAACACAGCCCCCGAAGATCCACATTGTTCTCAAGGTGGTGCGTGAAGTGTATGGATGGGCTATTCCATGTGCAGGTGCTCCTGATTCTCCTCCTCGACAGCCTCCAGCATTGCCACGCCCTCTCCATTCTCATCATCATTCACTATCAATATCTGCAAGGTACGGTCGTCACAGCGGTGCCCTAGAGAAAACTTTTCATCGCACTTGAAGCATAATCCCTTGGCACGCTTTTCTTGTACCTCAACCTATGTCATCCGCCGTATTTGTCTCCTGGTCGTGCATCGGCACCCTTCTCCTTACTGGCCGATGCCCCGCCTGTGTCTGCTGCTGCTTCCCCTGTGTCCGCACTCTGACCTCCTGTCGGTTCCTGCCCTCGAAAAGGACACCCCACACTCCACGAGATCGCCTCTCCTTATGCAACCTCTCCTCTACCATCCGTGCTAGACACATCCTATCAAGAATATCTACGGGCTTTTGGATCCTAAGCTCTGATCTGATGACAGGCTTCAGGCCCGTCATAAAACAACCCTGTAGAGATTCCCCGGACACCCCGTGACTCGGCCCGATAACATCTCAAACTTCTTGATGTACTTCCTCACCGTGCCCTCCTACCGTAGAGCATACATCTCTCAAATGCCTCGCCAGCCTGCACCTCCCCGAAGCGGTCCAATATGCGTGTCGTGAAATCCTCTAAAGACTGGAAAGGTCTCTGCTGTCGAGTCCATCGGTACCATCAGTCCCAAGACTGGAAAGGTCTCTGCTCCTAAGACTGGAAAGGTCTCTCTCTCCAAGCAGACCCCCGCTGTCGAGTCCATCGGTACCATGCCAACTCCTCTCTCTCCAAGCAGACCCCCGCTGCCCTCAGTCACTCTGCCTCATGAACCCTCAAAACCTCTAAGTATCGCTCAACTCTGTATATCCAACCATCTGGGTCATCTACCTCAAAAATATGAAGCTTTAGCTTCTTGATCATGCTCTTCGTGGTGACTCCTCCAGGTGCACCTTTTCTTTGTTGATAGTCATGGTGTTGTGGTGGTGGTGGTGCAGTAGATCATAGACATGGTTCCCGACTGTGTATCAATCTCCTCCATTTCAACCAGCTTCTTCCCAATCAGCCTCTCCTTCGTTAGCGGAGTTTCCTTGGTCATACTCATGGTATCTGCCATAGTCCTCAAACTCCACCTCACGTCCTAGGGGTCCTCCTTTATAGAAATTAGGGACAAAATCTTCTCGAGGTCCCACGTACCCATCGCTAAAGCCTACGTGATGTCCATAGCCTCTCCGAGTGGCCGTCGGTGGCTCCAGTTAGGCCAGACGACCCTGAATTTGTAGCCCGGGGCCCTGTCGGACTGCCAGGGGCCCCAGATGGCCCTGGCGGGCCACAGGGTTTCCACCGGGCCCTGATGGGCTCGCCAGCGATCAGCGAAGCCCTGGCGGGCTGCCCGGGCCTCGCGCGGCCCCTGGCAAACCGCCAGGGAGCCGCAGGTGGCTTGGCGAGCCGCCAGGACCATCCAGCCCTCCAGTTGTCGTTGACGCAAATTTTCGGCCCCTCTTTCGCTTCACCGGATGTCGTAGATCTCTTGTTGTGCATCCATGTCTTCATTGACATCCTGTTCCTCGTCGTTCGTTACTTGATCCGTGTCCGAAAGAAGCCCTTCGCGAAAAGGTTCAACTTTCTCCTTCCCCTTCGCCAAAGATCTCGCCTTTTGCTCCGGATCTAGGGTTTTGCCTTGGGTCGAGTCTAATTTCTTGTGGATTGCATCGAATTTCCAATTTAAAGCCTCCATGAATTGCACGAGTCTCCGATCCAATAGATCTTCTACATCTTTCTTGATCCCTTGGATCTCGCCTTCAATCTTCTCAATCTTCTTCTCAATGAATCGATCCGATCCTTCGCTCTAGTGGTCGCCATGGATCGAACGCTCTGATACCAATTTGATACAACCTAGGACATTTGGTGGAATAAAATTAGGATTTTTATGGGGTAAGATGGATTTTGTGGATGAAAGGTGCAATTGTTATGGGAAAAAAGGGGATTTTTGGGAAAAAACAAAGAAAAAGGGATTTTTTGATTTTCGGATCTGAAATAAAAATGATAACCTGCCTCAATTCGAGAAGAGACACTCTCCTAGCTTTCAGTTCGAGAAGAAAGCCTAAGAACTCTGGGGTGATGTCCGTGGACACCTTGGACTATGGCTTTCACAAATAGAATCAAGCATGCCCACTCCCTAGCCAGCCATAGCTATAAATAAAAGAAAAAATACATATTTGCAGAATTTACGAAAAACCCTCCTAAAACTGAAAATCCCTAAAATACCCCGAAAAATCCAGAACGCATCAGTGCCTTACCCAATTAGAGTCGACAATAGAGTAAGTGTACCTTTTAAACTCGTTCATTCATTCATACATATTGGGTCCTTGCCATGTATACAAAAAACTTAGTTTTAGATATTTGTTATGTTTGTTGATTCCTTAGTTTTTGGGTATGTTGAATGCTAAAGTGCTACAACTTACAGTATCAACGTAGCATTTTCACTGTCGTACTACACTAACCTCTCAAGATGCTTGAGAAAACAGAATGACTACTCTCATGTAACATGATTGTATACGTGGAAAGATAGATCCGTGGTTTATTTGTGTTTAAAAATTTGTGTTGAAGTTCAGACACATTTTGGAGTCTTTGTTCATATATTGCGTAATGACAATGATAGGAATATTTTATTACTCCTTTTAGTGAGTTTATAACATAATTCAATAACATTCATCGTTTTTTATCTATACATGTCATAACAAAATGATATAACAGTACGTAAAACAAATACTAGTTAAAGGTTGCTTGTGCCTTATTGTTTCGTTGGAATGTTCTTTGGGTAGATATTGTTCTTATTGCTTGCCATCTTATACACATGATGTATTCATCAGTTCTCGACAATAAAATTCTTTACTCTTTGTTATTTCTGAATGCATCATTGTTTTCATTGTCACAATGCGTTTTTGGTTGTGTGTTTTGTATATGATATCATTCCACTATTTCTAAACTGGATTCTTAGGATCTAGCTCGGCTACAGGTGTTAGTTAAGATAATCCAACAACAAACACATTACATATACAAGACAATCTAAACCCAAACAAGCAACAATGATGCTACTACCCTCGGGATACAAACCAACAAACCTAATCCCAAGTAACTTCTATGATCCTCTTAAAAAGACACCAATCACTAAGCTACCTCCTCTAACTACCCCCTCCATAGCTAAGACATGCATCTCCAAGCTAACTATTCAATCTATCATAACCTATCATAATAATTCCCAAGACATACCAAGCCGACTTCTCAAATGATCATCATGATCTAACTCAACTACAACTGTCAGATACAAAACCCTACAATTGCCAGATACAAGACAATCCGACCCCAAACAATGACCCTCTTTATTGACAAAACTAAATCAATAGTCACAAAAAAGAAGGTATCACACCTCATGTCAAGAACATAGTTTTGTAGTGTACCGCTTCGTACTAACTGCTGCTAAGGTCACCAAGGCTGCCCTTTTAGTCAGTTAACATGATATCTTTTTGTAATTGTCAAGAAAATATCTCAATGGCTACCTTCGTGTCACATCGCTATTGTGGTTAGCAAGACTAGAAGATGTTTAAAAGAATAAAATAAATGGATACCAATAAATAAAAACCAGTCCTTGCCTATTTCATTCATAAACGCTCTTGATAGTGCTATTAACACCGTCACTAGCTGGCCTACATGTATTCTCTGTATTATTCATTTCTTTGCGAACGAGTATACATATCATCCTAAATAATTTAAAACGAAGTGTCTATTTATCAAGGAGGAGCTAGCCTAAATTATTTTCTAATGATTATCTTCAATTCATGACTCGCACACAAGAAACTTGACAGTATGCAAAATGCAAACTGAACCATCTTCGGCATGGCTTTGTTCCTGCTGAGCAGAAGCAGTTAGGCGTACAATACGTTCTCATTAATGCTTTAGCGCACTAGCTCTATATTACATACATCACTGCTTTAAACTTTAGAACAACCATTAATGTACAAAATAGTCATTACGCATCCGTATTTAGTCCTTGGGTTTGCCGATCATGGCACTTCGTCAGTCAACAATGACACATGAGTTAGCTCACCTGATCCGGAATGAAGTTTCCTTGTGTTTAGTTTGAATTATATAACACTGCTCTAAACAAAACATTCATCTTTCTCACATTATACCGCAGAAGGATGTGCCAACATTCATCCATATGGCATTATACCATAGCAAGAAGAATGGAAGACAAAACAATACTCTATTGTCACCACTTGACTCAATCTTCAACAGAAAGTCTTCATTAATTATTAGTGATTTACTTAAATGCTAATAAGTCATTCATCAACTTTGTAGCACCAAGTGAAATTTAAGTGGTACCACATTCCAACTTCAAGACCATTCCTCGGTTCCCATAAAATAATAATGTAATTTTTCTTACACATCATTAGTGCTTGCTAAGTTTCGGTGTAACTCTCCCATTATCGTAACTTAAAATCGACAACTCTCTATTGGAATATAGTTTAACTATATTAACAAGGACAGATTTGATTTGAAATGATCTGAAACAATTTCAGGGCACTATATGAATGGGGTTAATTTGCTTGAATAGCCTGGGGAGGTGAACCTCCAATGTATCCCATGTAATCATGTTGGCGAAACATACTGTGCATTACAACCCTGTTCATTGAGGACGATGGGTGGGCCTTGAGAGACAGAGGCTGTTGGTTGGTTGTGTTCGAGAGTTTAATGATTCAGTTAGGATTGAACATGCTGTCTGGGACTATAGGACCACGGAAACTACAGGTAAACATGGTGAGTTGGATGGAGGCAAATGTATTCAGGACTTATGGTTGTATGGTACATTTTGATCAGCTTGGCTTGTGGTGGATGGAATTTGTGTTTTGATTACTATTGGTGTAACTGGGTAAGATGGTCATTGGCATAATGGGGGTGTTGTGGTGGCTTGCAGTTGAAATTTTATTATTTGATGACTGTTGGTGAAAAAGTTAAAGCAATGGAATTCATCCTAGTCTGGTTAGTTTGGATGCCAACACCACGTGAGTTCAGTTCAGTCTGTCTTAATATGAGCAAGGGTAGTGTCTGCTAGTGGGTGCAATCTTAGTTGTGTACAAATAAACATTTCCCATGTTGTTGGATGTAAGAAACTTGGTCTTTTGTGTCGACCACATCCTTCAGAGATGTCTCTATAGTCTATATACTATCATGGAGTTGCTGAATGCCTAAACGAAACAAATTAGTTCTGGAGATTACTACCGTTCGACATTGAACCTTGCGTTAAGTGTCTTCAGGTGAGTTAACATTGTAGCACACTAATCGTCTCCTCGATAAGCTCGCTTCTTTCATATTCTGATATGTACATGCCTCATTGTCTCAAACACAAGTTACCAGGATGACTTTGGTGACCTGTACAAAACAGGATACGTTAGGGATATGCTTTGTTGGAGGCTTAGTCGGAATGAAAAACATTTATTGGGAAAAAGAAACAAATTTTTTACAGGGTTGATTAAGAGCTCTTGTTTTTCTCACACATTTACGGGTATGTTTACAATTGTAACAATTTGTGTTATAAAACTAGCTAACATCACCTCATTTTGGTTGCAATGAATTTTTTGATAGTCTAGAAATTTATTTAAAATACAAAATTGTTAATTTTTTATTCCAAATTGCTAATGTATCACAATTCGAAATTTGTAATTTGCATCGGGGATCATAAGCGGTTTAACATTTTCGGGTAACATGGTTTGACCCAAGTGTGCTATTATTTATTATGAGTTGTGGGTGCAACCATTAAAACATGTAGATTAAGGCGTGGAAAAACAGTTGCTTATAAATTCTAAGAGTTTTATTTGTTCATGGAAATGTGATCAAGTACAATAATCGAGATAAAGATCAAGTACAGGTACAAATATCATGAGCATGTAATTAGGCATAATTAGTGTCTTGTATTGATCATGAGCAGTGACTATACAATAATGAACATGTGTCACATGAGTATCGTATGGTTGTAAAGAACTATAACCAATTACAGTTATTAAGATGTAACCATATGATGTCATTCATAGTTGTAATTGTTTATTTTGTGAGAATATATTATACATATCATAAATGAGAGTCTCAGTGTAACCTAAAATGGGTAAAATCATGTGGTTTCTTTGTAATCATGAATTAGGTATATGCTTAAGTCACAGTAATTATAATTTTCATGCCAGTTGAAATCAATATCATCATCATCAGTTGGACATAAATTGAAGTTGTCAAGGCAACCATCATAATTAACAAAAAACACCAGCATGGCCCAAAACACAACTACATGAAATTAACTAAAATGGTCATATATACCGTCTATACATGTATACATATATATATCTCACAAATTATATTTTGAATATTCTACTATATTTTCTTAGTTTGTTTATTTTCCGTCACGTGTAATATTCTCAAATATGATGGTTTTCTGGATAAGAAACATAGAGTCCTTCCCTAATGCATTCACTCTTCAATCATAGTATCAGAGCCAGAACCCAAATCATAAGCATCTTCACATTTCTCATCAAACTCTGAAGTTGATATATTCTATTTTGAGTCATGTCATAGCTTAGAGTGTGAGCCTTGCTAGTGTGGCAAACACCGTTGTGTGTCTTACCCAATTAGGGTCGATAATAGAGTAAGTGTATCTTTTAAACTCGTTCATTCATTCATACATATTGGGCCCTTGCCATGTATACCAAAACTTAGTTTTAGGTACTTAGTTTGTTGATTCCTTAGTATTTAGGTATGGTGAATGCTAAAGCGCTACAACTTACAGTATCAACTTGGCATTTTCACTCTTGTACTATACAAACCTCTCGAGATGCCTAAGAAAAAAGAATGACTACTCTCATGTAACCGTAATGTATACATTGAAAGTTAAGACACATTTTGGAGTTAAGACACATTTTGGAGTTAAGACACATTTTGGAGTCTGTTAGACTCGCGGCTGAAGGGGCTCCCGAGCCGGCGCCCAAGCCACGCGCGCAAGGGGGAGGCCGACTTAAGGGCTTTTTGGTCGTTTTCTTATTTTTAGCATTAGAAGAGGATGTTTTCTTATTTAAACTAGGGCTAGCCGTCTTTTAGAATCATGCTTGATTATTGATATTTTGAGAGAATTCTTCGGGAGTTCTTAGGTAGATCTAGGAGAAGCGGACGTCCTCGCTTACCGGCGTCTTGGGAGGGTGGTTACCCCTTTATTGTAACCAAACTATCTTTTTATTCGCTGTTTTATTGAATTTAATTTCAGCTTTGGGAAAATCCTATCAATTTGATATCAGAGCACGTGACGATACATGACGGCTTCGACAAGATCGCAAGACAAAATTGAGGCTTTGGAGACGAAATTTACGAGCGAGATCGACGGGATCAAGAAATCGTTGGCGGCAAACGATGAATCCATGGCAAAGTTGACGGCTTCCATCAACCAATTTGCGGCGAATCAAGCGAAGCACGACAAACAATTTGCGCAATTGATGGAAACCTTAAATCAATTGGCGGCGAACAACAAAGGGGATGGGAACCCTAAATCGTTAGAAAAGGTGCCACCTTTGGACAAGGAAAAGGAGAAAGTTGAGAACTTTGTTCCGGAAAACGACTTTTTGGTGGAGCAATTTCCGACGATGAGGAAGAGGAGCCGTGGAGGGTCGATTATCTCGAGAGTAAGTGAGGCGAAAGGCCGCGGAAGCCCAAGGATGGACCGGCGGCAGCAACCAAACCCTCCGGGGTGCGCGCGAGGACGAAAGGGGGCCACGGCAGCCCTTCCAGGGCCCCGCCGGCCCCCAGGAGAGCCGCCGGGGAGGCAGCGGCCTCCCCTGGGCTCGCCCAGTGGCGGCGAACCCCCCAGGGGGGGCCGGCGAGCCTCCCCTGGGTTCGCCCAGGGGCGGCGAACCCTCCTGGGGGGCCGGCGAACCCCCCCCCCCCCGACCCCGGGGGGGCCGCTGGAGCCCCCAGGAGTCTCGGGCGGGGCCGGCAGCCCTGCCCCAGGCAGGCTGCGGCCCCGCCGATGCTTCCTGACCCTCGCGCGATTTTCCAGGAGCTAGTGGCTGTGGTTTTCAGCAGGGGCAGCCGCGGCGGGAGGCGGCGGCACGTGACTTCGAGGATGACTTAGGCCCGGGGGATTTCAGGAGCACAGAGACTACGGCGAGGGTTATCAGGACCTTCCCGACCCTCGATTCGACGACGGAAGATGGCAGCCACCGCCGCACCACCCGTAGGGGATACAGAGACTACCAGGAGTGGCCAGAGGGCAGGTTTGGAGGCGACGAGGGGCACAGAGACCGAGGAGGAGGGCCCCATGTGGGCTACGAGCGGCGCCAGGAGAGGTAGCAGCACTACCACCAGCCCAGACAGGGAGGAGGTCGCGGGGACAGGGGGGATTAAATATAGACCGCTTAAGGAAGCTGAAGATGCCTATATTCGATGGAGGGGACCCGGTCTCATGGGTCTACATGGCGGAGAGATTTTTTAGGGTCTCTCGCATGAGGGAGGAGCAGAAGTTGAAAGCTGCGGGCATATGCTTGGATGGAAAGGCCCTAGCGTGGTTTCAGTGGAAAGACGCGATGCGTCCTTTCTGCTCATGGGAGGAGATCAGGGACCAGATGGTAGAGAGGTTCGGAGACCCCCACGCGGGGAACGTACGGGAGCAGCTGCTTTCTCTCCGACAGGAGGGAACGGTGAGAGACTACTTAGAGAGGTTTGAGGCCCTCTCGGGACAGGTGTAAGGGGTGACCGATGAGACGATGGAGAGCACCTTCATGAAGGGGCTGAAGGCTACGGTTCGTGCAACGGCTCGCATGCAGAAGCCTCAGAGCCTGATGGAGGCCATGAAGTACGCTCATATGGCAGAGGACTGTCAGATGGAGGAGAGAAAGGCCAGAGGTAGTTGGAGTGGACCGATTTCGCGAAGTGTCCCGATCGCGACAAGAGAACAGAAGACAGCTACAGGGGCAGATCAAGCAAGTATTGAGAAGAATGGAGAGTAGAGCAGCACACCGCCAGCGGGGGATCAGTTTAGGAGGATGACTGACGTCGAGATGAGGGAGAAGAGGCAGAAGGGGCTCTGTTTCAGATGCGATGGGAGGTTCACTCTAGGACACCACTGTGGGTGTCGCAAGCTGCAAGTGTTGATCGCCGAGGAAGATGAGGATGATTATGTGGAGGACGAAGGGATCGGAGGTGATGACGACTCCCCCTCGGAGTAGCACCGCCAGGGATGTCAGGCACCACCTTGAGGACAAGGTGAATTTTCAGGGGCGGAGTAGTGTTAGACCCGCGGCCGAAGGGGGTCCCGAGCCGGCACCCAAGCCATGCGCGCAAGGGGGTCCCGAACGGCGTCTTGTGAGGGTGGTTGCCCCTTTATTGTAACCAAACTATCTTTTTATTCGCTGTTTTTATTGAATTTAATTTCAGATTTGGGAAAATCCTAACAATTGGTATCAGAGCTAGCCCATACTACGACCCATGTTGTGGAAGGGGCAACCTAGGAAAGGAGCGACCTAAGAGGGAGCGACCTGGGTGAGACCAGTGTGGGCCACTTAGAGTGGGTAACCCAGAGTGGGCCGTCCTGGCGGTGGTTAGCGAAAGCGGAAGAGGCGACCTGGGGAAGGAGCGACCTAAGAGGGGACGACCTGGGTGATGCCAGAGTGGGCCACTTAGAGTGAGCATCCTAGAGTGGGCCGCCGTGGACAGCGTTGTCGGAAGCGTGGTGGTATGTTAGGATCCCAAAAATAGTCTCACATCGGAAGTTCAAAAAGAAAAAGAAATAGTTTAAGTATTAGAGGGCCTCTCCACCTAATACCAATTGGTTTTGAGTTGGATGCTCAATAATACTTAACAAATGGGGTGTGAGCCCAGTGTTATGGGCCTAGTATGGGATGTGCCCTAGCAAGGCTATCTTTAGAAGCCTAGTATGTGATGAGTTTCTAACAAATGGGCTAGTGTTGAAGGCCTAGTATGGGATAGGTCTCTAACAATTGGTATCAACCCTCCGGCGGCATCAACCAAACATTCATCATTTGCGTAATAATGACAATGCTAGGAATATTTTACTACTCCTTTCAATGAGTTTATAACATAATCCGATAACATTCATCATTTGTTATCTATACTTGCCATAATAAAATGATATAACTGTACGTAAAATAGATATTAGTTAAAGATTACTTGTGCTTTATTGTTTCGTTGGAATGTTCTTTGGGTATATATTGTTCTTATTGCTTGCTATCTTATACACATGATGTATTCATCAGTTCTTGCCAATAAAATTATTTACTCTTTGTTATTTCTGAATGCATCATTGTTTTCATTGTCACACTGCATTTTTGGTTGTGCATTTTGTATATGACATCATTCCACTATTTTTAAACCGGATTCTTAGGATCTAGCTCGGCTACAAGTGTTAGATAAGACAATCCAACAACAAACACGTTATGTATACAAGACAGTTGTAACGACCCACTCCCAGGGCTCGTTACTGTTCGGTACATGCGTAAGTCCTGCTAGGCACCAACGAAGTCAATACATGCTTCATTGCAGAAATATGCCAAATACTCATACATGGAAATGAAATACAATCTTATTACAAACCAGCAGCATACAGAAAAGAAAATACAATCCGAAAACAAAATACCCACCAAGCCACACTCTGAAAAAGAATAAAGTAACATAACACTCTCACACTCACTCTCAGTAACCAGCGTCCTACTATTCAAACTCAACTGCAAGCTCAGCGTCTGCCAACTCAGGTGTCACCTCGTCAACCTGTGAAGTATCTGGCGGGTCCACCACAAAGAAAATGGTCGCCAGGATCAGACGTAACTCAAAGTATCTTCAGCATGGAAATTAAAACAATATGCAAGTGTAGCAATCTAAAGAGACGAGAATTAAAAGTGCATACAATAATGGTATCGAAATAGAGCAGAAACGTAGCTTTGCAGATTTACAACGTTCACAATTTATCAGCAATTAAATGAAAACATTGTTAAAGATAACAAGATTACGAGAGTATAACTGTGCCAAACCTAGATCGTGACTTATAATGCGGAGTACAATGAGCAACCAAGAGTCCATCTCATAACACGGGTTCACGTACCCGGGTTAAACCAAAACTGTGAATACCAAGCATGCAATACTATTCAAGAATCTGTGATCAAATCTGTGAATTTGTCACCGGCTGCCTTTGAATGGGTTGCTAGAACCCGCACTGTGACAACAAAGCCTGGACTGGTCGCTCTTGCACACTCGCTATTATAAGTTACCCCAAAACCCCAAGTGTCGATGTTACCATATTTGCAATTTATGTGTCATTTCTAGATTGACACATTTTACAGTCAAGTATGCCACGTAGCCTGATCGGTTCTTTTACGATACTGTGCAGTTTATCAAGCTTATCTAATTGTTCAAATGAAACACTTTAAAAACGAAATGGAACTAGTTTTAACCTGCATTTATTATAGTTTTAAAACCCATAGCTAGTGTACAATGAGTTACCAATACACCGTGTCGTGAAAAGCGCGATTCGATCAGCGGTAACGATACCTGGGTTCACATGTGTTACAAGACAAGTTAGTTATACAACTTATGAAGACAACTTACATATTAATACTATTATACTAATACATAGCTATCATTAACTTAAAATAATTTATAATACAAATATAACAACTAACTTTATATATATATATTAGCTTAAACTAATAATAATAACTTAAGTAAAACTTTATAATCTAATATATAAATTATCACATGTACTACAATAACTTAATATAAATAATAACCCACCCCCTTTTCTCACCTTCTCCCTGGTTCTTCCGTTCTTTTTGTTCTTTTCTTTTCCCCTTCTTTTTTTACAGGTGAGAGGGGATGAGGGGGGCACGTCGGTAGGCAGCTAGGGGGCGCACGTCGGCAGATCCGACGGGGGGCCCTGGGCAACGGGAGACGGGCGGCGCGCGCAAGGGCAGGGCGGAGGCGCGTGTTGGTGTGCGAGGCGGCGGCTAGGCGGGCAGAGGCGTGTGCTAGGCGATGGGCGGTGCACGCAAGGGCAGGGCGGGGGGGCTTGGGAGGAGGCATGTGCGGCATGCGGGGTCTTGGGCGCAGCTAGGGCAGGACGCATGTGTCACCGGCGGATTATTTAGCAACTTGACTCTCCCAATCCCGTGCGGCACTTAGCTCACTCACCCCTCTTAGAATGGCTAAGTCAGCCTAACTCTCACACTCACTCTCAAGAAAGAACTTAAGAGCACAAGAGAACTCAAGAGAACTTGGAGAATGCCTTGCTTGTATTGCTTCAACTCTTGGATGGTTACAAATGCCTCCCATTGTCCCTATTTATAGGTGATGCTCCCTTACAACCAATGGTGGAGATTAAGGTTCCAGAGACTTCCTAGATCCAATGGCTAGGATGTGTTTCTAGATCCTTCTCCACTATTTCCCCTTCTAAAGAATACAAAAGAATATCTAGGAACATTCTAAATACAATTATTTACAAGCATACCCGAGAATATTCTAGAAGGATGCCACCTCATGTGCCAAATAAGAGCCACGTAGGCGATGACGTGGTGTCCGTGACATTCTCCCCCACCTATTCCAGTGATGCCCTCATCGCTTGGCCTTCTCCTGGTGTCCGTGACATTCTCCCCCACCTATTCCAGTGATGCCCTCATCGCTTGGCCTTCTCCTTGCGGAATCCCTCTATCAAGTCTCCAAATTGCCAGAGCGTTTTTGCTGGCTCCCAGCTACTCTCGCTCTCGGGTAATCCCTTCCACTTGACGAAGTACTCCTGCCATGGATGGTTGTTGGCCTCCGGAACCACCCTATCCGCGATGATCTCCTCGACCTCCTTAGTGAACTTCGTCCGCACTCCTGCCGGCGCACGAGAAGATTTCCCTCGGCTCGAGTCCTCTGGATCTCCATGGTATGGCTTCAACATACTCACATGGAAGACTGGATGATACTTGATGTTTGGAGGAAGTTCCACCTTGTAGGCGACGTTGCCCACTCTCTTGATGATCGGAAATGGGCCTTCATACTTCCTTATCAGGCTCTTGTACAGTCTTTTGTGCCGATCCAGTGTCGAAAGCCTGACAAGTACCAAGTCTCCCACTTGGTATTCTGCGTGTCTCCTCTTCTTGTCTGCCCATTTCTTCATCCTCTTTGCGGCTTTGCTAAGACACAATTTCGCCATCTCGTTCTGCTCTTGCCATCCCTTAGCAAATTTGTAGGCCGCTGGACTACTTCCCTTGTAGCCCGTAGCTATGGCGTTCGGAGTGAGTGGCTACTGACCCATCACGATCTCGAACGGACTCTTCCCGGTCGACTCACTCCTCTGTAGGTTGTACGAAAACTGCGCCACATCCAGCAATTTCGCCCAGTCTTGCTGGTTGGCACTCACATAATGCCTCAGCTACACCTCCAGTAAGCCGTTCACCCTCTCTGTCTGGCCATCCGTCTGAGGGTGGAAGCTGGTGGAGAAGCTCGAGTCAGATCCCAGCAATCTGAAGAGCTCCGACCAAAACCTCCCTGTGAAGCGAGCATCCCTGTCGCTCACGATGGTCCTCGGTAGCCCCAACACTTCACCACATGCTTCAGGAACAGTGCGGCTGCTACCTCCGATGGACACTTCGCGGGTGCTGGAATGAAGATCCCATACTTCGAGAATCTGTCGACCACCACCATGATGATGTTGCACCTTCGGACTTTGGTAACCCCATGATAAAATCCATGTAAATGCCTTCCCATGGTCTCTCTGGAATCGGCAATGGGTCGAGAAGTCCCACTGGTGCTCTCTGCTCCACCTTGTCTTGTTGGCACACAAGACAAGTCTTCACATAGGCCTCAATGTCGTCCCGCATTCGAGGCCAATAGTAAGCATCCTCCAGTAGTGCCAGTGTCCGATGCACTCCTGGATGCCCCGCCCATGGAGAGTCGTGACATTATTTCATAACTTCACGCCTTAGGTTCCCGAACGATGGCACGTACACCCGCGATCCTTTGGCGTAGAGCAAGCCGTCCTCAAGCCAGAACCTCCGAGTCTTTCCTTCCTTGGCGTACTCCACTAGGGACTTGGCCGTTGGATCTTGCATTACGCCTTTCTTTATGCGATCGAGCAAGGAACTTTTTGGTCGGCTCACCATTGCTGCAAGTTCCGCCTTCAGACTTAGTGCATCTGCCACCAAGTTTGCTCGACCCGGTTTGTACTCCAACGTGTAGTCGAATTCCGCTAAGAAGTCTTGCCATCTTGCTTGCTTGGGGGACAACTTCTTCTACGTCTGGAAGTAGCTAGTGGCCACGTTGTCCGTCTTCACTACGAACTTAGAGCCAAGTAAGTAGTGCCTCCATAATCGTAAGCAGTGGACCACCACCGTTATCTCCTTCTCTTGCACAGTGTATCGCCGTTTGGTGTCGTTCAGCTTCCGACTCTCGTAAGTGATGGGGTGCCCATCTTGCATCAACACCCCTCCGATGGCGAAGTCGCTCGCATCGGTGTGGACTTCATAAGGCTTGCTGAAGTCTGGAAGGAAGAGAACCGGCTCCTCCGTCACCGCTCTCTTCAGTCCCTCGAACGCTTCCTGGCACTTCAGGCTCCAGTCCCAAGCCCGATTCTTCTTCAGCAAGTCAGTCAGTGGAGCCGCGATAGCCGAGTATCCTTGAATGAATCTCCGGTAGTAGTTTGCCAACCCGAGGAACGACCGCAGCTCCGTCACCTTGGTGGGAGGTTCCCACTCTTGGATGGCCCGAATCTTCCCTTGGTCCATCCGTATCTGGCTCCGTCCGATGATGTGTCCCAAGAACACAACTTTCTGCTGTGCAAACAAGCACTTCTCCCTCTTGACGTAGAGCTCATTCCGACGAAGGCCCTCGAACACTTGCCTCAAGTGCTCATGATGCTCCATAATGTCTCGACTATAGATCACTATGTCGTCAAGGTAGACTACGACAAAGTGATCCAGGAAGAGCTCCAACACTTTGTTCATCATTGTGCAGAAAGTAGCAGGAGCATTTGTGAGTCCAAAAGGCATGACTAAGAATTCGTACGATCCATACCTCGTCACGCCTACCGTCTTGGGCTCGTCTCCTTCGGCGATCCACACCTGGTAGTATCACGACCTGAGGTCCAGCTTGGTGAAGTACCTCGCTTGTCCCAGCCGATCGAACAAGTCCGCCACCAAAGGTATTGGATACTTGTTCTTCACCGTGACTTTGTTGAGCGCCCGATAGTCGATGCACAATCGGAGAGATCTATCATGCTTCTTCTAGAATAGCACATGTGCACCGTATGGAGCTTTTGATGGTCGAATGTACCCCGCATCCAGCAAATCCTTCAGTTGCTTCCGAAGTTCCTCCAACTCTGGTGGAGCCATCCGATAAGGTCCCATTGCTGGTGGTTGCGCTCCTGGCATCAACTCGATCTTGTAGTCCACCTCCGTCTTAGGTGGTAGCTTGCTGGGCAGCTTCTCAGGCATAATGTCTTGGTACTCCTCCAAGACCGATTGGATCTCCATAGGGACCTCTTCATCTTTGGTTGGGCCTCCCTCCATCTTCACCGCATCAATGAAGGTAGGTTCATTCCTTCGAACCCCCTTCAAAAGTTGGATAGCCGAGAGGATCTTGCTTGACAAGGCCTTTTCTCTTTGTATCGGAATCGTACATGTCTTGCCTTCGAGGAAGCACATAGTGTTGACGTACGGGACCAATACTGCCTTCATCCGATCTAAGAACTCCAAGCCGATGACCGCATCAAAGTCATCCATCCCGATCACCTTCATGTCCACCGGCCCCGACCATTCTCCCATTTTCACTGGAATTTGACGTGTCATGCCAACGATAGGAGTGGGTTCTGAGTTGACGGCCTTGATGACCCCTCTCTCCTTAGCCACCGCAAGCCCCAAATCCCCGGCCACCTTACCAGAAATCAAGAAGTGGGAAGCACCAGTATCAAGAAGAGCTTTGAAGACCTTACCCGTGATCTCCGTCTCCACGAACATTGGCCCTCTTGGCCCTTCATCCACCTTGGCATGAATGGCATTGAGTAGCCGCAACGAGTTCACTCGCATCTCCTCTTGTTGCTTCTCTTCTTCCTTCTGGATCAAGGCCGCAAGATTGGACTTCTTTGGACATTCTCGAGCCTTATGGAGACCATCGCAAAAGTAGCATTGGAGTTTCGGATGATCTTCCTTGGACCTCTCAGTGTACTTGCCCTTCCACTGGCTTGGCTTGGGGTGTGAGTCTTTGGACTGCTTCTCTTTCTCTCCCCCACCTTTGCCATGGTACACCTTCATTTCCTTTGGCTTGCCGGAGCCGGAGTCCATCTTCCTGAACTCGATCAAAGACTCCGCTACGGCCATAGCATGGGCGAGGGTCTGGACTCCCCGCCTCTGAAGTTCCATCTTGGCCCAACCCGCGGGCCATCCATGAAAGCAAAGAGCGAATCCTTCTCACTCATGTCGGGAATCTCAAGGAGCAATTCTGAAAATTCCTTCACATAATCCCGAATAGAACTATTCTGAGTAAGGCGGCGCAGTTTACCTCGTGCTTCATCTTCCGCATTCTCGGGGTAGAAATGCTTCTTGAGTTCCACCTTGAACTCCTCCCAGGTGTTGATGGTGCACGTTCCCTTCTTTATGTCCTCGGACCTTCTACGCCACCACAACGTAGCAACATCTTGGAGGTAGAGTGGAGCCGTGAGGAGCTTGGATTCATCGTCCTTGATCCTCATGGCATCAAAGTACTTCTCCAAATTCCATAGGAAATTATCAAGTTCTCGAGCGTTCGGCGTACCTCCATATGGCTTTGGCTTGGGGATATCTACCTTCGGCAAGAATGGATGGCTGACGACCGCTCCACTCGCCCATGCCATCTTTTGTTGGTTGAGTTCGTCCTTGAGCTCTTCCAACTCCTTCATAAGAGCCGTCACTTGAGCCTTCATAGTTTCCTCCAAGAGATCGTCCCTTTTCTGGAGCGTGTCGACAGTCGAGTTCAAGACCGTCAGCATCTCCTCTCGAAGCTCATCACTCCCGGATCGTAGCTCATCGGTGTTTTCCTCTATGGTCTCGAACTGTTCCTTCGCCTCAGCCATGGTGAGCTTCGCTTTGTCCAATCGTGCCTCGAACGTCGACATGATGTCCCTGGACTTCTCTCTGCGAGGCGGCCTCTTTGCCATTTCAGCATCGCTAGCATTGTTTGTGACGTCGCTAGTTGACATCCTTCCCCGAACCGCAAGCTATGATACCAACTGTAGGCGGATTGTTTAGCAACTTGACTCTCCCAATCCCGTGCGGCACTTAGCTCACTCACCCCTCTTAGAATGGCTAAGTCAGCCTAACTCTCACACTCACTCTCAAGAAAGAACTTAAGAGCACAAGAGAACTCAAGAGAACTTGGAGAATGCCTTGCTTGTATTGCTTCAACTATTGGATGGTTACAAATGCCTCCACTTGCCCCTATTTATAGGCGAGGCTCTCTTACAACCAATGGTGGAGATTAAGGTTCTAAAGACTTCCTAGATCCAATGGCTAAGATGTGTTTCTAGATCCTTCTCCACTATTCCCCCTTTTAAAGATTACAAAAGAATATCTAGGAACATTCTAGATACAATTATTTACAAGCATACCCTAGAATATTCTAGAAGGATGCCACCTCATGTGCCAAATAAGAGCCACGTAGGCGATGACGTGTCGACGTGGCGTTCGTGACACATGCAGGTTGGATGGTGGCGTGGTAGCCAGGAGGAGGGGGAGGGGGAAGAACAGGAGAGGGGAGGATGGATTTGATTTGTTGGTTGTTGGAGGAAAATTGGGAGATGTAGATGGTGAATTAGATGGTTTCTGATATGTTTCCCACTTCTATTTCTGTTTTGTGTATTTGATTTTTGGGTTGATTGATTGATGAAAGGGGGGAGGATGATGAACGGGAGAGGGGATGAGGATGGTGATGCCAAAGGAAGAGGAGGGCTTCGTCTGCAGGCAAGATGGAGAGAGTCCCTAAATAGAGTAGGATGTAATAAATTGAGATCCGAATTCTTCGGATCTCTTCTGCTAAAGAGAGGCGATTAAAGGGGTGTGGGGTTGATTAATTAAATGTGGGTTAGGGTAATTAGTTAGGGTTAATGATAAATATTTACGTTATGGTGAAAAATCCGAAAAAAGGAGCACGCTTGCGTCGACGCGTAGAAGAAAAGAACATATGGACGAAAAACACACGGATGACTGAACTAAAAAATACAGGACACAAGAAAACAAATACGCCTAAGATACAGGCCGTTACAACAGTCTAAACCCAAACAAGCAACATTGATGCTACTACTCTAGGGATACAAACCAACAAACTTATCCCAAGTAACTTCTACGATCCTTTTAAGAAGACACCAATCACTAAGCTACCTCCTCTAACTACCCCCTCCATATCTACGACATGTATCCCTACGCTAACTCTTCAATCTATCATAACCGCCATATCAATTCCTATGACATACCAAGCAAACTTCTCAAATTATCATCATGATCTAACTCAACTACAACTGTCAGATACAAAACCCTGCAATTGTCGGATATAAGACAATTCGACCCTAAACAATGACCCTCTTTATTGACAAAACAAAAGCAATCGTCACAAAAAAGAAGGTATCCACCTCATGTCAAGAACATTGTTCTGTAGTGTGCCACTTCATACTTACTGCCGCCAAGGTCACAAGGTCACCGATGCTACCTGATCTTTTTTGTCAATCAACGTGATATCTTGTTGCAATTGTCTAACAAATATCTCAATGGCTATCTTTGTGCACATCGCCATGCCATTATGGTTTGTAAGAGTAGAAGATGCTCAAAAGAATAAAATAAATGGATACGCTTGATATCCACATCAAAATAGTTAAAAACCGGTCCTTGCCTATTTCATTCATAAGCTCTCTTGATAGTGCTATTAACACCGCCACTAGCATGCCTTCATGCATTCTCCGTATTATTCATTTCTTTGCGAACTAGTATACATACCATCCTAAATAATTTAAAACGAAGTGTCTATTTATCAAGGGGGAGCTCGCCTAAATTATTCTCTAATGATTAACTTCAATTTACGACTTGTACGCAAGAAACTTGACGGGATGCAAAATGCGAGCTGAACCATCTTCAGCTTGGCTTTGTGCCTGCTGAGTAGAAGCAGTTAGCCATACCACTACGTTTAGTCATCCGGCTACCTCGGTAGAGGTCCAGATTCGAATCCCACTACCCATGTTTATTGCCTTCCGATGGATCAAAAATACCACATAATTTTCTACTGCAGTGGCTTAGTTCATATATCAAAAATACCACATAATCCATATATCACTGCTTTAAACTTTAGGACAACAATAAATGTACAAAATAGTCATTACTCACCCTTAGTTCATGGGTTGCCGATCATGGCACTTTGTCAATCAACAATGACGCATGAGTTAGCTCACCTGATCCGGAATGAAGTTTCATTGTGTTTAGTCTGAATTATATAACAATGCTCTAAACAAAACATTCATCTTTCTCACATTATACTACAGAAGAAATCATTATGTGCCAACAGTAATCCATATGGCATTATACCATAGCAGGAAGCATGGAAGGCAAAACAATATTCTTTTGTCACCACTTAACTCAATCTTCAACAAAAAGTTTTCATTAATTATCAGTGATTTACTTACCTGATTACGAGTCATTTATCAACTTTGTAGTACTAAGTGAAATTTAAGTGGTAACACTTTCCAATTCAAGGCTCTTCCTCGGTTCCCATAAAATAATAATGTAATTTTTCTTACACATCATCAATGCTTGCTAAGTTTCAGTGTCACTCCCATCATCATAACTTAAAATCGACAACTCTCTATTGGAATCTAACTATATTAACAAGGACAGATTTGAAATGATCTGAAACAATTTCAGTGTGCTATATGAATGGGGTTAATTTGCTTGAATAGCCTGGGAGGTGAACCTCCAATATATCACATGTAATCATGTTGGTGAAACACACTGTGCATTACAAGCCTTTTCATTGAGGACGATGGGTGGGCCTTGAGAGACAGAGGCTGTTGGTTGGTTGTGTTCGAGCGTTTAATACTTCAGTTAGGATTGAGCATGCGGTCTGGGACTATAGGACCACGGAAACTACAGGTAATCCTGGTGAGTTGGGTGGAGGGAAATGTATTCGGGACTTGTGGTTGTATGGTACATTTTGATCAGCTTGGCTTGTGGTGGATGGAATTTCTGTTTTGATTAATATTGGTGTAACATGGGTAAGATGGTCCTTGGAAAACATAATGGGGGAGTTGTGGTGGCTTGCAGTTGAAATTTTATTATTTGACGACTGTTGGTGAAAAAGTTAAAGCAATGTGAATTCATACAAGTCTGGTTTCCAAGTGAGTTCAGTCTGTTTTAATATGAGCAAGGGTAGTGTCTGCTAGTGGGTGCTATCTTAGTTGTGTACAAATAAACATTTACCATGTTGTTGGAGGTAAGTAACTTGGTCTTTTGTTTCGACCACATCCTTCAGAGATGTCTCTATAGTCCATACCAAAGTTTTAAAACGCGAAGGCATGACGCGAGGCGTTTTTTCGACCCATGACGCGAGGCGTAAGGTGTAAGCCTTCAGCGTGTTGTGAGGCGTAACACTTTATAACCATATAATTATGAAATATAGATGTAAAAACATAGATTTAAGTTCCAAACCATCATTAAAGTATCAAAACATTAAAATAACACTCCAAAGACAAATATAAAACATCCAAAAAAACATCAAAGTATTTGAGTTGCAAAATTAGAGTCTAGAATGTAAATCTACTCTTCCACATCATCAAATGCAGAATCTTCACTTAAGCCATCTCCTGTTGTTTTTTAGTGCTGAAAACCCCACAAATTGCCCAACACGTGGGCCACCTCCCACATGCAATGGTTGTTGAGACTTAAAGGCATGTTGCCTTTTGTTCGGTGAAAGACAGAGAGCCAAAGACAGGCTGTTTTTTCCCAGAGAGTAGCACTCTCAGTTTCAGAGAGCCAGAGAAGAAAAGGTGAAGCCGTTGCCCATTCTTCTTTGAGAGCTTAAAGTTTAAGTGAGCTGGGAAACTTGGATCTGAGATTGGAGGGGAAGAAAGCTAGGGAGCTTCTTCTTGTGTGAGATCCAAGGTGAGTGTCTTCGTTTCTTCTTCCGTGTTTGAGATCTAGAGTCCCTTGGGTAGCTTCCTAGTTTGGAGCTATATTACCAAGGAGTGATCTCCATTGGTGTGGGATTGGTCCCTTGAGGAGCTCTACATGTTATAGAGACTTTGTTATCAAGGATTCCCATTTGGTTGAGAGTGTGTGAGCTTGGTGAGAGATCTAGGGTTAGGTCTTGTTGCTTGGAGCTATTCTCTCATTGTGGAGGAAGAAGATGATGGGGTCGGTGTATGCCTTGCTTGATCAGTAGTGGAACCGGATGCATTGGATGCTGGTTGTAGGTTGTTCGCAACCGAACCAGGGTAAATCTCTGTCTCTTTTGTGTTTGCTCTTACTTTCGTATTATATTCGTGTGCCTACATATATCTGTCGCAAGATCGTTAAGAGGGTTGTTTGTTGGTGACAACTTTCTTTTGTGCCCGTGAGGTGTTTGGTTTTGTGCCTAGGTGACATCTCGGTGGAATTCGGGCTTGGGATTGTTTGACCATCGTTTTTGCGCATTGTAGGTGGCGTTGTGTACCTAGCCTAAGTGTTAGGGAGGTGCATGAGGTTCCAACAAGTGGTATCAGAGCTTCCGGTTTGCGAAGAAGTGTAGTGCCACGATGGCGTCTTGCTCATGTGAGGAGACGGCCGGGTGTTTATACGAAGTAGAGAGGCTTAATGGCCGGGACAATTATGGTCCGTGGCGACAAAAGATGGTGGCTTTGTTGAAGCACCATGGAGTTTACGGTGCCGTATGTGATACGGGCATGCCATGTAAGGCAACAGTGTATGATAAGCGAATGATGGAGCTTAAAGCCCTCGGTGAGATATTGCAATCCTTGGAGGATGAGATCCTTCGGCAGTTTGCCGATGTGGAGGTCGTGAGCGACCTATGGAGGATGCTTGAAGCTCGGTACTCGACCAAGACACCCATTGGACGAAGGTTGCAATTGTGGCAACGCTTCTATACTCACATGATGAAAAGGGGAACCTCGTTGTGGAACCATGTTGGCGAGATGGACCGTATAGTAATGGACTTACGGGAATTGGGGAGTGTGATAGAGGACGAGCAACATGCCATGGCACTATTGTGTTCTCTTGCTCCAGTGTATTCCAAGTTTGTAGGCTCGATGTTAAATGGCCGAGACTCACTCACGTTGGATGAGGTGAAGTTCGCATTGAATACGGAGGATCTTCAAAGTTTGGTGTTAGTTGAAACCGATGGTTGTGAGGTACCTAATGTCATCCGGGGTCGCCAAGAGGGCAGACCCACTCCAATATTCAAGACGGGCCGGTCCAAGAGTCGGAATCGGCGGCGGCAGCGACGGTCCAAGTCAAGGGGCCGCGGTGACAACAAATGCTTTCTATGTATGGAAAGCGGGCTTTGGAAGAGGGATTGTCCGAGGTTGAAAGCGAGGACATCGATTGGCATTGTGGAAGAGGTTGCTCAGAGTTCGACTCATGTTGGAGCACGAGACGGGATGTTTTCTGACCAGGATGATTGCCCAGTGTTTGCGGCATACTCCGTGGGAGAAGCGCAATGTTCGTGGTTATTGGACTCGGGGTGTTCATTCCATATGACTCAGGATCGGAGTGCGTTCGACTCATACATTCCATGCATTGGAGAGAGGATTCTCGTGGGGAATGGTATGGAGTGCGAGCAGGTTGGGAGTGGCACAGTCAGAGTCAGGATGTACGATGGCATCGTCCGTGTGTTTGATGGCGTCAGACATGTTCCTGATCTTCGCAGCGGCCTGATATCGATAGGAGCTTTGACCGGGATGTGCTACATGGCAGTGATCGAGGAGGATCGACTGCGTATTTCCCGAGGATGCCTGGTTGTCATGAGGGGGAAGAAGCGTGGCAACTTGTATGTGCTCGATGGGCACACAGTAGTGGGTGAGACTGGCAGATCACAGGAGTCCAAGAGTGGAGATCCAGCGAGACTGTGGCATCTCATATTGGGGCATGCTGATGAGCAGAGCCTTGACATTCTTCAGAGGAGGAGTGTGTTCGGAGGTGATCGTGAGCTTAAGTCTTGCAGTGACTGTGGTGCAGAGCGACCGAGGCAAGTGCAGTTTGGGACAGCTGTCAGACATAGTAGAGAGCCCCTAGAGTGCGTCTACGTCGGCGTATGGGGTCCATGTCCAGTTCCTTCCCTGGAAGGCGCGAGGTACTTCGCGGCCTTCATAGATGACTTCTCGAGGAGAGTCATGGTTACTCTCATGGAATCTCGGGAGGAGATCCATGAGAAGGTGCGGCTATAGAGGAGCATAGTCGAGAGGCGGATGGGTAGACCCGTAGGAGAGATCTGTACCAACGATGTAGAGATACAGGATGTTTGCAAGTTAGAGGGGATCACGTGCCGATACACCATTCCTGATGGAGACCCTCACGGTGGCGTAGCAGACAGCATGATCAGGATGTTGGTAGAGAAGACACGGGGGCTACTGAGACCATCTGGCCTTCCTAGGGAATTATGGGCGGAGACCCTTGCTACTGTGGCATACCTCATCAACTGAACACGGTCACTAGCCGCAGGTAGTTCTATTCCCGAGGAGTTATGGACGGGCAGAGTCGTTGACTTTTCGCACTTGCGTATGTTTGGATGTCCGGTGCGGCCGCACGAGAGGGACGATGACGATGTAGGACAGTGCATGCATGATTGTGTCCTAGTCGGGTACGCTAGTGGAGGTGTGAGAGGGTACATGTTATGGTGTCCTA
Organism: Scilla litardierei; assembly: GCA_030789695.1. Classification (NCBI taxonomy): domain Eukaryota; kingdom Viridiplantae; phylum Streptophyta; class Magnoliopsida; order Asparagales; family Asparagaceae; genus Scilla; species Scilla litardierei. The sequence continues at coordinate 349,626,748 of CM061133.1, forward strand.
GTACCCGCGAGGTGATTGTCAGACGACACGTCATGATTGACGAGTCTGCACTGCTTAGTGCAGAGCAGACTCATGATGGTGTGCAGAGAACAGAGGACATCCCGGTCCATAGAGAGGATGAGGTGATTCAGATTCAGACTCAGGCAGATGATCAGACACGTGTACAGACGGACAGGGTGTAGAGTTCATCCGATATGGTCAGTATCAGTGATCAGTAGGTATCTCACGATGTTGCTCCAGATTCAGTTCAGTTGGAGGTTCAGAGGATAGCGGTCTATGAGGAGACGTTACAGTCGGTCGTTGTATCGATGCAGTCAGTTGCAGTATGTGAGGAGACAGAGGTCTCTCACAGTTCCAGCGTGCACGTTATGTGTGCTCTTGAGGAGACCCATCATGCTGAGGTGTGCAGCTTTACCTTCGAGGTAGAGCCGTCGATCTACGGAGGAGTAGGGCAGTTGGTTTCCGCGCCGATGTCAGAGGTTGCAGTGGGTGAGGAGACGGAGGTCTCTCACGTTTCTAGCACGCATGAGTTGGTTGCTTCTGAGAAGGACCAGCGTGTTAAGGTGTGCAGCTTCAGCTTCAGGGTAGAGAGGTCTTCTGAGGAGCTTGACATCAGGGTAAAGCATTCGATGTGCATGGTAAAGCATTCTTCACAGTATGGGCACATGCGATATGGCTCTCATTTGGCTAGGGGAAATTTATCAGGCGCATCTTCTGATACTTCAGAGGCCAGACCGGTGGAGATGCAGAGGAGCAGGAAATCTGATAGCGTGGTGGAGCATGTAGACTCCCACGGCAGTGTGGAGACTGCGATGGTGGTCCCAGGTGGAGTTTCCATTAGAGACATGGAGCTGAGAGTTATGAGGCCATATATCGAGTGCGTTCTCGCTCGATATAGGGAGGAGGCAGAGCCGAGAGGAGCTCCTTCAGTGTGCGTTCATATCTCACCTTCGGCGAGTTCATCACAGGGCATGTCAGGTGAGGACGATCTTCAGAGGCTAGATGTTGGTGCGGCGGACAGTTTGGCACTTGTATGTGCGCATTCGTGTCTTGAGTCGTCGGCACAGTCAGTTGAGGCACGGAGCCGGTGGACGGCGAGTCTTAATGACAGACATCAGCAGACAGAGTGGATACAGACAGTGTATCGATGTGACCCAGCTGGGGTCAGGCTGCAAAGCAGCAGAGAAGACGGTGTGTTTCTCATAGATGATGGCCATGGCGAGCATGGGTGGCTTGCGGACCCGTGGGGTGATGATAGGGATGTTCATGAATTGACAGAGGGCTCATTGGACACTGGCACAGTGTCATTTGGTTCGTTCATGGAGTCCGAGCTCGCAGGGTTATCCTCAGAGACAGATGACTTCATCGCAGACATGGCGATGGACGAGGCGGAAATGCATGAGGCTAGGCTCAGACGACTTCTGAGCTTGGCATGTCTCTCGGAGGATTGAGGCGCCAGAGGGCGCGATTTCCAATGCACATGATGGAGGTTCACATGTCCGATGGTCAAGGCAAGATGAGTTCATACACGACAAGTTCAGGTTGATGCTAGAGCTGTGTGCTGCTGAGTGTGTGGATTTATCAGCAGGGTAGAGTGTTGTTTTTAGTGCTGAAAACCCCACAAATTGCCCAACACGTGGGCCACCTCCCACATGCAATGGTTGTTGAGACTTAAAGGCATGTTGCCTTTTGTTCGGTGAAAGACAGAGAGCTAAAGACATGCTGTTTTTTCCCAGAGAGTAGCACTCTCAGTTTCAGAGAGCCAGAGAAGAAAAGGTGAAGCCGTTGCCCATTCTTCTTTGAGAGCTTGAAGTTTAAGTGAGCTGGGAAACTTGGATCTGAGATTGGAGGGGAAGAAAGCTAGGGAGCTTCTTCTTGTGTGAGATCCAAGGTGAGTGTCTTCGTTTTTTCTTCCATGTTTGAGATCTAGAGTCCCTTGGGTAGTTTCCTAGTTTGTGGCTATATTACCAAGGAGTGATCTCCATTGGTGTGGGATTGGTCCTTTGAGGAGCTCTACATGTTATAGAGGCTTTGTTATCAAGGATTCCCATTTGGTTGAGAGTGTGTGAGCTTGGTGAGAGATCTAGGGTTAGGTCTTGTTGCTTGGATCTATTCTCTCATTGTGGAGGAAGAAGATGATGGGGTCGGTGTATGCCTTGATCAGTAGTGGAACCGGGTGCATTGGATGCTGGATGTAGGTTGTTCGCACCGAACCAGGGTAAATCTCTGTCTCTTTTGTGTTTGCTCTTACTTTCGTATTATATTCGTGTGCCTACATATATCTGTCGCAAGATCGTTAAGAGGGTTGTTTGTTGGTGACAACTTTCTTTTGTGCCCGTGAGGTATTTGGTTTTGTGCCTAGGTGACATCTCGGTGGAATTCGGGCTTGGGATTGTTTGGCCACCGTTTCTGCATATTGTATGTGGCATTGTGTACCTAGCCTAGGTGTTGGTGGAGGTGCACGGGGATCCAACATCTCCCTCCCCAAAACTTCCCAGGCTACTAACATCATCTACTAACATCATCTTCATCTCCAACTCCAACCTCCTCCTCATTTTCATAGACACGTGGAACTTTGTTCTTGCCCTTATCAATTGCACTGGGAGTTCCACTTTCAATACCACCTAGATATACAACAATTATGCACAAAGTTACCACCTTTCTTTGCTTTCTCTCTTTCTTTTGCCTTTTATACACTGGAAATAAAAAAATGGGTTTTTCTCATATTAGTCCCTTAAATTATGTGTATTTTGATATTAGTCCCTTAAATCTTTGTAATTTGACTTTAGTCCCTTTGCTTTCTCTCTTTCTTTTGCCTTTTATACACTGGAAATAAAAAAATTAAAAAATTGCAAAAACCTGCACCTAGGTCAAGGCGTGAAAAAACCAACGCCTCCGCGTCGCCTCCAAGTACGATTCACGTATTTTTAGGCCTTCAAACGCCTTTGTAAGGGTTTTTTGCGCCTTCGTTGTTTCCCCGCCTCCTCCTTCCTGCCTCAGGGCGCTGGAGGTACGCCTCGCTCTGAGGCGCGCCTTGCGCTTTTAAAAACATTGGTCTATACTATCATGGAGTTGCTGAATGCCTAAACGAAACAAGTTAGTTCTGTAGATTACTACCGTTCGACATTGTACCTTGCATGAAGTGTCTTCAGGTGAGTTAACATTGTAGACCAATAATCGTCGCCTCGATAAGTTCGCTGATGCGGCTCATAGGGGTGCGGCGGCTAGGCAGGAAGGGGGGCCGGCTCAAGGTATGCGGGTCTACCATCGGAGGAGACGACTTGGGTCCAACTCGGACCCGGTCCCAAACTTGTGATTACTCACAAGTGGGGAGGGCAAGAGGGTAATTAGACAATTATTAACACCTCCCCTAATAAAGGGGCCGGCCGGCCCTAGGATGGTTTTCATCGAAGAATTGATCAAGGTAATTTTATTCCTAGTTGCTCTAGATTATTCCCTAGTTGCTAGATAATTGTTTTACCCCTAGATCTATTTTTTCAGCAATTAATTATTAGTTTCAGATCTGTTGTAACGACTGGTTTTCATGCAATTGGATTATCTATATTAAAATATATGCTTGGTGGATTTTCTCCTTGGATGTGTGGTTTTCGTCGCTATAGCTTTCACTTTCGATCGTTTCATCGTGATTTTCTAGCTTCTTCCTTCGATCGTCGATTTCGGAGTAAGTCATTCGTGACGAGCTCCAAATCGCTCATATCTTAGAGTATAAATCGATCCTAGAAGCCATAGAAATCTTCCCAAAGCTTCGCGCTTCGAATCGACACTTTTCGTGCACGTTAGTTGGTTCAAGAAGGAGAACCAACCGACTAGATTTCAATCTAGTCGGTCGGTAATCCTTAATCGACCGACTAGTGGGCTTTGATTATAATTCAGGAGTTACTGTATCTGTTTAGTCGGTCTAAGTTCATCTTTCGACCGAATAGTTGTCAAACTAGTCGGTTAAGTTTTGTACTCAGACCGACTAATTCCTAGTTCTTCTGTACAGCCGAGTTACTGTTCATTCTTAGTCGGTCTAAGAACGTTCATCGACCGACTAGATGCCAAACTAGTCGGTCAGCTGTTGTTCATTGACCGACTAAATCCAAATCCTATTTTCGTTCAGAAGTTACTGTTTACACTTAGTCGGTCTGCGTTGGTCGACCGACCGACTAGTTGTCAAACTAGTCGGTCAGTGGTTGCTCTTTGACCGACTAGTCTGTGTTAAAACCCTAATTTCTGGGCAGCCGCCAGCCCATCCTATTTATACCCCTCCCAAACGTTTTCTTCTTCCTCCACTCGACCCAAAACCCTAGTTTCTCCCCCATTGAGCCCCCATCTTCCTCCAAGCCTTATTCCTTCATTCCAAGCCCTAAATCCATCATCTAAACCCTCCATCAACTCTTTCCACCTCTCATTTTCCCCAAATCTCCATCAAATCCCCAAAATCCCCCAAAAACCCTAACTCTCCAAACTTCTCCATTTGTTTCCAGATCTGGTCCTAGGGTTCTCCGGAGTGTTTCTTCCGCTTCCTCTCGGTAAGAAATCGACATCTCGATGTTTTCATAACCTATTTGTATTTTTATGAAACCCTAATGAAATTTCATGTTGTTTGATGATTGTTTCCCCATAATAGCGATTTCCCCCGTAGATTAGCATCCGCGAGACGAACCTTCGTGATCGTCATCCCCGGTGCTAGGCAAGTGAAACTTGCCACTTAGGGTTTAGGCCATGTTTTAGGCCATTTGTTTGTTGTAGGCGTAAAAGAGGCTAGGCGACGAAATGATACTCGCCTAGGCGCAAATTGGGGAACTAGCTTGACAACGAAGCTAGTTCCGACATATATCATGATGCACAATTACCATGTCATGTTTACTTTCCATTAACGGTACGCAAATTAATTGTCATGTCACTGCATCCTTTAAGTATTCCTGTGAATGCGTAGCTTCGCTACAATGCTTGTGTTCCTGGCTCGTGTTCCAGAAGCGGGCCATGTGTTGGTTGATAGCCAATGCCCGAATTGCTTGTTTCCGGCTAGGTGCACCCCTACGCCAATTGTTTATGAATCGTGATATAGAATGCGAGCTCCTGTGCGGGGCAACCCCGGCTCACTTGCTGAGCTCATGTGCGGGGACCCTGGCTCCATTACGTGTGGGTATTGGGGGTAAGAGTTAAGCGGCCAATTAACTGAGAGTCTGCCCGATCAGCAACTGCAGTGGTAAGGCGTAAACTCTGGGTTTGGGGTAGTGTTAAGCGGCCAATCAGCGTGAATGTGAAACCATTCAGCTGTAAGGCGTAAACATCTACAAAACAACGTGAATAGTGAATTGATTGAGATTGTTAGTAGCTTGGCTACTCTTGTCTTGTCTTGTCCCGATAATTGTTCTCTTGTACAAATTGTCTTGCCATGTCTTGTTTGTACACTCATGTTATAACTGCCATGTCATGCATACTATAACTGCTAGGTTGCTAGTTTACCTTCCTTTCAGTTTCCTTGCACAAGTCTTTCCAGACTTGCTGACATGTGCCCCTCTCTCTTTTGGGTGTCACATGTTAGACCCAGAGCCAGAGCCTTGTTGCAGGGGATATGGTGTTGCTGATGCTGATGTTTGCTGTGGTGATGAGTGGACACCAGGGGCCTGTCTTGAAGACCGCTCGTGTTCACTTCTTTGTTTAGGTTTGCTGTTAGTTGTTGGTGCATGGCACCCTCGTATGTATGTTATTCTTTGTTGGCCATGTCTGGGCCTTAGACCCTTTTTCTTTTAGCCTGGTGGCTTTTCTGCGATATTGTAATTTGTTTATGGACATTTGGAGATTCAATAAAATGTCGTCGCATTTCCTTATTATCATTGTTGTTTCGTTTCGCTTTGCAAGGACTTGCCATAATAAGTGTTTTTATACGTTTATCAGACCTGGAGCTTCACGGCTTCAAGTCTGTGCGGACCTTCTCACGTCTCGCCTCCACATTTTTGGGAAGCGGGGCGTGACAGGTTTTAGTGGTGGCCCATGCAGGTCCATTTGCAAATGCGAACTATCGGAACAACAATAATAATTATAGAATGTCCATTAAATAAATTAGAACATCCAAGTTATAAGCCCGGAGTCTAGGTTTTTAGTGTTCCTATGTCTTAGGTGGCTAGTAGGCGTGTTAGAGCACCTGTCCCAGCTTGATAGGAAATCCATTAGGTCAAGACTATAGTGAGACTTAGTTAGAAGTTTGTGCTTGCTAGTTAGGGATCCTTGATTGTTAGTTATACTCCATGCTAGTGATCGCTATGATAGTCTTAAGAGTTACCTTAGTGGTTCCTGTCTAGCCCTGACCATGATAGATTCCTAGGATTTCTTTAGCCGTTCGCTTGGGTTCATCGATTTCGGACCCAGCTGAACTCATTTCATCGCTGTCTAGCCCTAGAGAGTCTTAGCGCTTAGTTCCAAAATCTTTGGTTGGTTGACCGTAGGAGTTTCCGTAGATTTTCCTAAGTTATAACCTAGGCGTATTTATGTTTTGATCATCCGACCAAATCCCTTTGCCTTTAGTTAACCCGATGATTAGAACCCCCGATTCAATCTTTCCTGGTCACTACACTTTGGTGTTACTGACCGTAGATCTTCATCATGGTTTTCTTGCATTGTGATTTAGGTGCATGCCTCACACAACCACATTCATTGCCCTCGATTCATATGATCCCCTCCTTACTATTATCGTTGACCTTTCAAATCTTTCCCGTTGCAAATCTTGATTCTTCCAAAGTCGTTTCCAAATTTTCCTTATTAAACGTTTCCACTTGATTTGAATTTTGTTTTAAACATTCTTTCAATATATTACCATTACTCCCATTTGAACTCAAAGTTATTCTTAGATTTTGAAAAAAACTATTTGGTCGTAATTTTAAATTACTATCTTGTAACGATTTTCTAACCTATATCTTCACTTCTCGATCTCAAAACTTTACTACTATTTCGATGATTCGATATACCACCTCTCCTACTATCGCGAAATTCATTTTAGCTATTTACTATACGTGCTTTAAAATACTTCTTTCAGGATAAATAGAACTCCAATTAATTTATAAATATATACTAATTACAAGTTTGTCGTACCCGTACTTCAAGTCTTTTACCAACCCATTCTTGTGGCAAATCCTTGTTTCCCCTAAAAGTATTTTTGATGTTCCCCTTTCGCTAAGTTTGAATTTGTTCGCGAACTTTTAATATATATATATATTAGGTTTCGTACTCTTTCGCGACTTAAATTTATTTGTTCTTTTAAACATTGAAACTTTTGTCGAGATTTTTGATTATTAGTTTATAATATTCTTCAGCCTATATTTTCATATCAATATAAATGACTTGCCTCTTTTCATATACCAATTTTCTTCTGAACATGCTTCTGTTTTTCCTAACCTGAATTATAATTTTCTTTTTTACTTATGCCACTAAAACTTATTCGAATACCGCATCATGTTTGCTTCTTACGTACCTTTCAAGTCACATGGGACTTCAGCTTTCAGCGAGTCGATTTTATGCTCAACTTTTTCCCTAGTTCAGATTTTTGTAAAATTACTTTTCGAAATCCTTTCCTGATTTAGACCTCCAAAATTCGGTTTTAAAGCTTACTACCAACTTAATAATTCTATATATGTATATATTTCCCCCACTTACTTCCATACCACTAAGATGTTATTATCTTTCCATTCGTCATACATATTTCTAAAAATGATTTCTAAAGTAGAACTTCAATTAATTTTTATATATCAGTACTACGACCGTTATGCTCCTCGTTTCCCCTATTTCAGATTTTTGTAAAAATCATTATTTCATAACCTTTTCTGATCTAGACCCTCCATAAATTTGATTTTTAAGTTTCACTACAAATTTTGATAATACTACTAATAAGCTATTGTTATCTTTCCGTTCACCCTACATGCCTTTAGAATAATTTCTAAACTAAATTGAATTTCGAATGTTTTCATATATCCGCACCAGGCTCATGGTGCTCGTATGTTAAGAGCTTTGTGTAAAGCAGTCTCTTTTTGGCAAATCCTGATTCCTCTAAAAAGTAGTTTCAATATTGATTACTTTAAATTTTCCATGGCTCAAAGATTTTGAAAGCATTCAACCTGAGTTTAAAATTTTCAATTAATTTCATTTCAACTTTGCGAACGTTATTAAGTTACTACCGTGTAATATTTTCTAAACTACGACCTCAAAATTCGTGTGAATGATTCACTTTCTTTTAATGACCTTACGTGAGCCAATGAACCGTTTTCTCCTATTATGTATATTCGACTCAAACTTATTTCAAACAATTTGTTTTGTCGACCTCTAAATATTTTTATACGGAAAAGGACTCCAACTTTGAAGTGTGACAGTTTTCAAACTTTTCGTATTTTAGAATATGTTATTTACACTATTTTTCATGTGTCCTAATGGAGCATCATTACATCATTACACAACCGTTTTCATGCTTTTCGATCCTTCTATTCGTTACGCTCTTGATTTCAATTTCGTTCCTTTTGTCTAGCCAATAGAGCTTGTCGTCGCTGTGTCGACCTTAATATAGTTTGGTGGGCCCCATTAGTGTAATTTGATGTGTCGTCGTAGTGTATTTAATTCCATGGTGCATATGAAGTTGTTTGTGGTGGGTATTGGTATATTGTGTGTAGGTAGTTATGTATTAGCTGCATGAGTGTAAGTGTGATATACATATGATAGCAGGATTATAATGTTTGATTGGTATTACTTGTTTTTATGAGATGTCGTATGCGTGTATACCATGAGGTATCCCCGACTACTGCATATCTTAACTTATGTATGAAGTGAATGTGTATTGATGTACCAATTATAGGTGGATGGATATGGTATGAATATATACGATGCTTGGGTGTGACTATTGGTAAATACTTTTATTAGGGAGAGTATTGTAATTATAGGTGTGCTGATGTTTGTAATAATATCATGGTATATGAAGCGATTGAAATATGTGATATTACCTGGTTAGACATTAAGGGTGTTTGACATTTAGATATGTATGTGGTTATGTTGGTAGACGTGTATGCATTAGATAGTATTGGCATATATATGGATGCTATGTTATGTATATGGAATTATTCCGCTATGATTTTGAGTCTCACTCAACTTGAGTGGGTACACTCTATGTACATTGGTGTATTGTATGTGGTTGGTGTATAGTGATGGATGATATATGTATAATGTTTGGATTGTTTGTGCCTGGTTGTGTTACGCACACGACTGTGGGTGGCCATACCAATATATAGTTATGTGAGTTGGTCTTGTGGTATAGTTATTCACTAAGGATTTGGTTGCGTGAATATATGTGCGCTAGCTAAACTAGGTGCGTAGATGTGCTAAGCATATAGTGGTATGATTGGTGTATATATGAATGAAATAATAGCGTGTGTGGGTGTGCACCATGCACGGGTAAGTATGTGATAGTTATAGGAATTGGTGACTATGGTATGTGTGGTGTGTCGTGATTATAGCTATCGGACTATATATGGAGTGATAATATGGCGAAATGTGTGCATGCATTTGAATGACTATAAATTGTGAAATTATAATGATGGTGAATGTAAATTAGATATAGTGAGCTTGTTTTAACAATCGTATGGTGTGGTTTCGCATGTTGATTGTTTGGCGCATACTAGGAGATATAGGGACTAGTGTACTCTTATTGTCTTGTCCATAGGTAGTTACTTATACGTGTAGATTCCGATGGTATTTTCTAGTGTGAAATTATTTTCAAATAAGTAAGAGACTTGGTTATTTTCATATAGTGTGTAATAAGTGTTTTATAGTTATATGGAATATACTTGCCTATATGAATGATTTGAATACGTGAATGGAGTTGTTTGATTATAATAAGTATAAGTGTACTATGTGCGTGAATATATATTTACTTCCGTGGTGTTAATAATTGACTACGTAAAGTATATATATAAACACTTGAAATGAATGTACTTGGTTGAAATTTTGATATGATATTGATTGATGGTAGTTACTAGGGTGACTAGATATAGCTATAGTTAGAAAGTCCGAGGACGGACTTTATTCTAAGGTGGGTAGGATGTAACGACTGGTTTTCATGCAATTGGATTATCTATATTAAAATATATGCTTGGTGGATTTTCTCCTTGGATGTGTGGTTTTCGTCGCTATAGCTTTCACTTTCGATCGTTTCATCGTGATTTTCTAGCTTCTTCCTTCGATCGTCGATTTCGGAGTAAGTCATTCGTGACGAGCTCCAAATCGCTCATATCTTAGAGTATAAATCGATCCTAGAAGCCATAGAAATCTTCCTGAAGCTTCGCGCTTCGAATCGACACTTTTCGTGCACGTTAGTTGGTTCAAGAAGGAGAACCAACCGACTAGATTTCAATCTAGTCGGTCGGCAATCCTGAATCGACCGACTAGTGGGCTTTGATTATAATTCAGGAGTTACTGTATCTGTTTAGTCGGTCTAAGTTCATCTTTCGACCGACTAGTTGTCAAACTAGTCGGTTAAGTTTTGTACTCAGACCGACTAATTCCTAGTTCTTCTGTACAGCCGAGTTACTGTTTATTCTTAGTCGGTCTAAGAACGTTCATCGACTGACTGGATGCCAAACTAGTCGGTCAGCTGTTGTTCATTGACCGACTAAATCCAAATCCTATTTTCGTTCAGAAGTTACTGTTTACACTTAGTCGGTCTGCGTTGGTCGACCGACCGACTAGTTGTCAAACTAGTCGGTCGGTCGACCAACGCAGACCGACTAGTTGTCAAACTAGTCGGTCAGTGGTTGCTCTTTGACCGACTAGTCTGTGTTAAAACCCTAATTTCTGGGCAGCCGCCAGCCCATCCTATTTATACCCCTCCCAAACGTTTTCTTCTTCCTCCACTCGACCCAAAACCCTAGTTTCTCCCCCATTGAGCCCCCATCTTCCTCCAAGCCTTATTCCTTCATTCCAAGCCCTAAATCCATCATCTAAACCCTCCATCAACTCTTTCCACCTCTCATTTTCCCCAAATCTCCATCAAATCCCCAAAATCCCCCAAAAACCCTAACTCTCCAAACTTCTCCATTTGTTTCCAGATCTGGTCCTAGGGTTCTTCGGAGTGTTTCTTCCGCTTCCTCTCGGTAAGAAATCGACATCTCGATGTTTTCATAACCTATTTGTATTTTTATGAAACCCTAATGAAATTTCATGTTGTTTGATGATTGTTTCCCCATAATAGCGATTTCCCCCGTAGATTAGCATCCGCGAGACGAACCTTCGTGATCGTCATCCCCGGTGCTAGGCAAGTGAAATTTGTCACTTAGGGTTTAGGCCATGTTTTAGGCCATTTGCTTGTTGTAGGCGTAAAAGAGGCTAGGCGACGAAATGATACTCGCCTAGGCGCAAATTGGCGAACTAGCTTGACAACGAAGCTAGTTCCGACATATATCATGATGCACAATTACCATGTCATGTTTACTTTCCATTAACGGTACACAAATTAATTGTCATGTCAGTGCATCCTTTAAGTATTCCTGTGAATGCGTAGCTTCGCTACAATGCTTGTGTTCCTGGCTCGTGTTCCAGAAGCGGGCCATGTGTTGGTTGATAGCCAATGCCCGAATTGCTTGTTTTCGGCTAGGTGCACCCCTACGCCAATTGTTTATGAATCGTGATATAGAATGCGAGCTCCTGTGCGGGGCAACCCCGGCTCACTTGCTGAGCTCATGTGCGGGGACCCTGGCTCCATTACGTGTGGGTATTGGGGGTAAGAGTTAAGCGGTCAATTAACTGAGAGTCTGCCCGATCAGCAACTGCAGTGGTAAGGCGTAAACTCTGGGTTTGGGGTAGTGTTAAGCGGCCAATCAGCGTGAATGTGAAACCATTCAGCTGTAAGGCGTAAACATCTACAAAACAACGTGAATAGTGAATTGATTGAGATTGTTAGTAGCTTGGCTACTCTTGTCTTGTCTTGTCCCGATAATTGTTCTCTTGTACAAATTGTCTTGCCATGTCTTGTTTGTACACTCATGTTATAACTGCCATGTCATGCATACTATAACTGCTAGGTTGCTAGTTTACCTTCCTTTCAGTTTCCTTGCAGAAGTCTTTCCAGACTTGCTGACATGTGCCCCTCTCTCTTTTGGGTGTCACATGTTAGACCCAGAGCCAGAGCCTTGTTGCAGGGGATATGGTGTTGCTGATGCTGATGTTTGCTGTGGTGGTGAGTGGACACCAGTGGCCTGTCTTGAAGACCGCTCGTGTTCACTTCTTTGTTTAGGTTTGCTGTTAGTTGTTGGTGCATGGCACCCTCGTATGTATGTTATTCTTTGTTGGCCATGTCTGGGCCTTAGACCCTTTTTCTTTTAGCCTGGTGGCTTTTCTGCGATATTGTAATTTGTTTATGGACATTTGGAGATTCAATAAAATGTCGTCGCATTTCCTTATTATCATTGTTGTTTCGTTTCGCTTTGCAAGGACTTGCCATAATAAGTGTTTTTATACGTTTATCAGACTTGGAGCTTCACGGCTTCAAGTCTGTGCGGACCTTCTCACGTCTCGCCTCCACATTTTTGGGAAGCGGGGCGTGACATCTGTTCTTCGCTATTAAACCCTAGATTAGTAGTCCACAAGCCATAAAAACCCTACCTTTGATCCCCACAAAAAGCCCTAGTCGTATCAAATTGGTATCAGAGCGGTTGATCCATGGAGAACACGCGAGCAACGGAGCGGATTGAAGTCTTGGAAGGAAAAGTTGAGAGGATTGAAGCCCAAATCAGTAAGGGTTTCATCGATCTAAGGAAAGAAGATGCGGAGATGGCCGCGGAGATCCGGAAGGAGATGAAAGAAAATCAAGAGAAAACGGAGGCCAAGATGAAAGAAAATCAAGCAAAAACGGAGGCCAAGATGAAAGAAAATCAAGCAAAAACGGAGGTGAAACTTTCGGAATTGACGGAGGCTATAGCGGCGTTGACCGCTCATCTTGTGCCAAAGGCGGATCCAAGCAAAAAGGAGCCACCTTTGGCAAAGGACAAAGGGAAAAAGACAATTTTTTTTGAAGATGAACCGGATCTAGACGAAGACGGGGGCTTCGAACAAGGAGAACACGCGTGGAGGACTCCCCAAGATCACGCACTGCCGCGCCACGACGACAAGGGGGCCGGAGGAAGCACCCCAGCAGGCCGACAGCCTGTGGGGTGGCCGCCGACCCCCAGGGGCCTCTGAGGGGCCGGCGAACCCCCAGAGGGGCGGCGGGGGGCCGCCAGAGCCCTGGGAGGGGCGGCCGCACCCGCCGGCCCCTCCTGCGGCCTCGGCGGGCCCAGGCGCTGCCGCCTGGGGCCCGCCGGCCCATTTTCAGGGCCGGCTGCCCCCGGCGGCAGCCTGGGGGGCCTCGGCCGACCCCCAGGGTGGGTTCCGAGGCCCGCCGGACCCCTGGGGGGCAGCCGACCCCCCAGGAGGTCCGACAGCCTTTTTCGACGACTTTTCGACCTCCGGGGGGCCGCCCGAGGTCCGTGGAGCTCAGTTTGGGGGTATTCAGCCCTTTGGAGGACCGGGCGGAGGATTTCAGCAGAACGGAGGCCACCACCAGATCACAGGGGGGCCATCGACTCAGCCCCCACCCTTTGGGGGAGTTACGGGAGACTGGAGAGCGTACCAGGACCCCCCAGGAGGCCACCAGGCGGAGTTTGGGCACCCTCCGGGAGACTGGCAGGGGCATGGAGCAGGGGGAGGCTACCGTGAGCGGGCTGAGGCTTATGTTCCAGACAGGCGACAGGGATACCAGCACAGGGGAGGTTTCCAGCCGCAGGAGAGAGGTGGATTCGCTGGCGAGAGGCGTCTGAGGAAGCTGGAGGTGCCTGTTTTTGAGGGAGGAGACCCAGACGACTGGCTTTACCGGGTGGAGAGATACTTGGAGGTGTCCGCTGTCCCAGGGGAGGATTGGCTACGGGCGATAGGGGTCTGCCTGGAGGGAGAGGCTTTGGGCTGGTTCCGTTGGACAGATCAGCAGCAGCCTTTTCAGACCTGGGCTGAGTTTACGACGCTCTTGACAGAGCGGTTTGGAGGAGGACCGGCTGGCGGCGTGTTCGAGAGACTGTACTCGCTGAAGCAGGAGGGGAGCGTGGGTGATTACATCAAGAAGTTCGAGTCTCTCTGCCACCGAGTTCGGGGAGTCTCTGAGGAGTCCCTGGAGGGCTGTTTCATGAAGGGGCTGAAGCCCACGGTGCGGTCGGGGCTGAGACAGTTTGAGCCCGTTGGTTTGCGTGGGATGATGACACTGGCCAGGAAGGTAAAGGATCACCAGGAGACAGAGCGGAGGGCCCGCGGGGCGTGGGGAGGTGCCACATTCAGGAGTCAGGCGGCTACTGCAGGGCAGAGGACAGCACCTACTACAGGGACCACCCCGGGCCAGGGGGTGACCGCCGCAGCTGGGAGCGGTACTGACAGGAGGCAGGAGCCCCGCGGTGGGGGGCAGGTGCGGAGGATGACGGATGCGGAGATACGGGAGAAGCGGTTGAAGGGGCTGTGCTTCAGATGTGATGAGAAGTTCACCCCCGGACACCGATGCACCGCTCGGACTCTCCAGATACTGATAGCTGGCGATGAGGAGGGAGAGGACGAGGTTATCACCCTAGAGGCAGGAGAGGATGAGGAGGAGATGGAGCACCAGCACTTAGACCTTGCAGAGGTGTCACTCAATTCCGTGGTGGGGTTCACGCCGAACCACACCATGAAATTAGTGGGACAGGTGGGTAGCCAGGAGGTGATAGTTTTGATCGACAGTGGGGCCACCCACAACTTCATCTCCAGCAGACTGGCGGAGGCACAGGGTTTGCAGATGAGTGGCACTGGGCGGTATGGAGTGATGCTCGGCACGGGACAGGTGACACATAGCACTGGTGTCTGCCGCGGAGTGGTTGTGGCGGTCCAGGGGGAGCAGATCGTTGCCGATTACCTGCCCTTGGAGCTAGGGAGTACAGATGTCATCCTGGGGATGAAGTGGTTACAGACCCTCGGGGAGACCAGGACTAATTGGAAGCTGTTGAGGATGGAGTATCAGCACGAGGGGAGGACAGTGGTGTTACAGGGGGACCCCAGTCTCTGTCGTTCCCTGGTGTCTTACAAGGCCATGTCCAGGGCTATCCACACAGCAGGGGGGATACTTGGTGGAGCTACAGGCAGTGACAGCGTCGGTACAGAGTGAGGACCCCCCACAGGCAGTAGCACCGGAGGTCGAGCAGCTATTGGCATAGTTTGAGGAGGTCTTCCAGACACCGCAGGGGCTGCCACCACACAGAGACCATGAGCACGCCATCGTTTTGCGGGAGGTCGTGTCTCCCATCAGTGTGCGGCCTTACAGGTACCCCCAGGTACAGAAGGATGAGATAGAGCGGTTGGTGGAGGAGATGCTGCAGGCAGGGGTGATCCAACCGAGCACTAGCCCTTTTTCTAGTCCAGTACTGTTGGTGAAGAAGAAGGATGGCAGCTGGAGGTTCTGCGTGGATTACAGGGCCCTAAATAAGGAAACAGTGGCAGATAAATTCCTTATTCCTGTGATTGATGAGCTGTTGGATGAACTCCACGGGGCGGCATATTTTTCCAAAATTGATCTGAAGTCGGGTTACCACCAGATACGGATGAGGGCGGCCGACGTGCCAAAGACTGCGTTTCGGACTCACGAGGGGCATTATGAGTTCCTCGTCATGCCGTTCGGCTTGACGAATGCACCGGCGACATTCCAGGCTTTGATGAACAAGGTCTTCCGACCTTTTCTGAGGAGGTTTGTGTTGGTCTTCTTTGATGACATACTGGTGTACAGCCGCAGTATGGAGGAGCACGTGGGGCATCTGCGAGCAGTGTTGCATGAGCTACAGGAGCAGCAGCTCTGTGCGAACAAGAAGAAGTGTCTGTTCGGCCAGCCACAGGTGGAGTACTTAGGCCACGTGGTGTCAGCAGAGGGAGTTGCAGCCGACAGGACCAAGATTGCAGCCATGTTAGATTGGCCGGTACCCTCCACCTTACGGGGTCTGCGCGGCTTCTTGGGCTTGACAGGGTATTACATGAAGTTTGTCCAGGGATATAGCACGATTGCTTGGCCTCTCACCGAGCAACTGAAGAAGGACAACTTCCACTGGAGCGAGGAGGCTACCAGGGCATTTGAGGCCCTGAAGTAGGCCATGACGTCGGTGCCAGTGTTGGGGCTTCCAGATTTCAGCAGACCTTTCGTGATAGACACCGACGCATCAGGGTATGGCCTGGGGGCAGTGTTGATGCAGGACCAGAGGCCGATTGCCTTCTTTAGCCAGACCCTGTCAGCACGGGCGAGGCTGAAGTCAGTTTATGAGAGGGAGCTGATGGCGATTGTACTAGCTATTCAGAAGTGGCGGCCCTACCTGTTGGGCAGGAAGTTCATTGTGCGGACCGACCAGCGGAGTTTGAAGTACCTATTGGAGCAGCGTATGGTCACCGAGGAGCATCAGAGGTGGCTCTCCAAGCTGGTGCATTTTACATTCGAGATACAGTACCGCCCAGGCCTGGAGAACAAGGCGGCTGACGCCTTGTCGCGCCGCGAGGAGATTGCAGAGGTCAAGGCCATCTCAGCACCCGTCCTCTTGGATTGGGAGCCCTTGAGTAGAGAGATAGAGGCTGATGCAGATTTGACGAGGATCCGTGAGGCACTGCAGCAGGGGTCCTCGGACTTTCAGGGATACAGCATGGAGGGACAGAGGTTGCTATACCACGGCCGGCTGGTGATTCCCAGGGGGTCCGTCCACATTCCCATGATCTTTCAGGAGTTCCATGGCAGCGCCATCGGAGGGCACTCCGGGGTACAGCAGACTTACAGGCGGATGGCGAGGGAGTTATACTGGCCTGGGATGAAGAAAGACATTGCCCAGCGGATATCGGAATGTGACGTGTGCCAGCGTCACAAATATTTGGCAATGGCACCAGCGGGACTTTTGCAGCCATTAGCTTTGCCAGAGCGAGTATGGGAGGATATCAGTATGGATTTCATTGAGGGGTTGCCGCGATCAGAGGGGTACAGTTCCATATTAGTGGTGGTCGATCGGCTCAGCAAGTACGCCCACTTTATACCTCTCAGACACCCATACACTGCAGTTACGGTGGCAGCAGCTTTTATGAGGGAGGTGGTTCGCCTGCACGGGTTTCCGGGCTCCATAGTATCAGATCGGGATAAAGTATTCATCAGCAGCTTTTGGAAAGAGTTATTTAAGGTGCAGGGGACCAAGTTACGGAGGAGCACGGCCTATCACCCGCAGACAGATGGACAGACGGAGGTGGTGAATAGGAGTGTGGAGACATACCTGAGGTGCTTCGCATCCGAGTCACCGAGACAGTGGGCCAGGTGGTTGGCATGGGCCGAATATTGGTACAACACCTCGTACCACTCGGCAGCACAGAGTACCCCATTCCGGATCCTCTATGGCCGAGACCCTCCACAGTTGATACATTACAGCAGAGGCGCCACGCCGGTGTCCCATGTAGAGGAGCACTTGACTGAGCAGGATAAGTACCTGGAGGAGTTGAAGAAACACTTGTTGAGGGCCCATCAGATCATGAAGACCAAGACAGATGCACACCGGCGAGATGAGCACTTTGAGGTTGGGGACCGCGTGTACCTGAAGCTTCGGCCTTACAGGCAGAGGACCTTGACTCGTAGAAGCAATGAGAAGCTAGCGGCCCGCTACTATGGACCTTTCGAGGTGACCGCTCAGATCGGGAAGGTGGCATATAGACTGCAGTTTCCCACCACGTTGACCATTCACCCGGTGTTCCACATTTCACAGTTGCGACGAGCCATCGGGAATCACACTCTGTCACCCACTCTCCCACCCACTCTGACAGACGACATGGAGGTGCTCTTGGAGCCTCAGGAGTTGACAGGGATCCGGCAGACCGCAGGCGGGGTTCAGGAGGTGAGGATTCGTTGGCGGGGCCTTCCCGACTACGATGCTACTTGGGAGGTTGCTTCAGTGATCCGCGACCAGTTTTCAGATTTCCACCTTGAGGACAAGGTGGCACTTTTGGGGGGGAGTAATGATGCGGCTCATAGGGGTGCGGCGGCTAGGCAGGAAGGGGGGCCGGCTCAAGGTATGCGGGTCTACCATCGGAGGCGACGACTTGGGTCCAACTCGGACCCGGTCCCAAACTTGTGATTACTCACAAGTGGGGAGGGCAAGCGGGTAATTAGACAATTATTAACCACTCCCCCAATAAAGGGGCCGGCCGGCCCTAGGATGGTTTTCATCGAAGAATTAATCAAGGTAATTTTATTCCTAGTTGCTCTAGATTATTCCCTAGTTGCTAGATAATTGTTTTAGCCCTAGATCTATTTTTTCCAGCAATTAATTATTAGTTTCAGATCTGTTCTTCGCTATTAAACCCTAGATTAGTAGTCCACAAGCCATAAAAACCCTACCTTTGATCCCCACAAAAAGCCCTAGTCGTAGCATTCGCTTCTTTCATATTCTGATGTGTACATGCCTCATTGTCTCTAACACAAATTACCAGGATGACTTTAGTGACCGGTACAAAACATGATACGTTAGGGATATGCTTCGTTGGAGGCTTAATCGGAATGAAATACATTTAGTGGGAAAAAGAAACAAATTTTTTATGGGGTTGTTGAAGAGCTCATGTTTTCCTCACGCATTTACGGGTATGTTTACAATTGTAACAATTTTTGTTATAAGACTAGCTAACCTCACCTCATTTTGGTTGCAATGACTCTTTTGATAGTCTAGAAATTTATTAAAGATACAAAATTGCTAATTTTTTATTCCAAATTGCTAATGTATCACAATTCAAAATGTGTAGTTTGGATCGTGGATCATAAAGGGTTTAACAGTTTCGGGTAACATGGTTTGACCCAAGTGCAATATTATTTAATATGAGTTGTGGGTGCAACTATTGAAACATGTACATGAAGCCTTGGAAATACCGGTTGCTTATAATTCTATGAGTATTATTTGTTCATGGAATTTAATCTCCAAAATGTCACTGCAAGATATTGCATATGATGTACATATCATGTACTTAATAGCTAATTTTCTATAAAGTTTAGCTGAGGTTGGATTGAACTTCTTTGTTGATTAAGCTTCTGTTACAATTGGCTTAATTTTATAAACAAGAACGTTGGTCCTTTGGATGCATCCTTAAGTGTGCCAACAATATATAACGCATCATCATTGCTAGAGAAGGAAAAACACAGAGACAATAATAAACCACACTTCTATTGTTGGAAGTGGAAAATACGATATACTATAATATAACCACACCTTCATTGCTGGAGATGAAAAATACGGATACAGTTGAAATTGTATAATATAAATTTTATTATTATACAGTTTAAATTTTATTATTTGACGACTGATGGTGAAAAGGTTAAAGCAATGGGAATTCATCCTCTGGTTTGTTTGGATGCCAACGCCTAGTGAGTTCAGTTTAGTCTGTTTTAATATGAGCAAGGTTAGTGTCTACTAGTGGGTGCAATCTTAGTTGTGTACAAATAAACATTTCCCATGTTGTTGGAGGTAAGTAACTTGGTCTTTTGTGTCGACCACATCCGTTAGAGATGTCTCTATAGTATGTACTATCATGGAGTCGCTAAATGCCTAAACGAAACAGGTTAGTCGACATTGAACCTTGCGTGAAGCGTCTGCCGATGAGTTAACATTGTAGCCCAATAATTGTCGCCTCGATAAGCTCGCTTCTTTCATATTCTGATGTGTACATGCCTCATTGTCTGTAACACAAGTTACCAAAATGACTTTGGTGACTGGTACAAAACATGATACGTTAGGGATATGCTTCGTTGGAGGCTTAGTCGGAATGAAATACATTTATTGGGAAAACGAAACAAATTTTTTACGGGGTTGTTGATGATCTCTTGTTTTTCTCACACATTTACCGGTATGTTTACAATTGCAACAATTTGTGTTATAAAAATAGCTAACATCACCTCATTTTGGTTGCAATGATTTTTTTGATAGTCTAGAAATTTATTAAAAATACAACATTGTTAATTTTTTATTCCAAATTGCTAATGTATCACAATTCAAAATGTGTAATTTGGATCGTGTATCATAAAGGGTTTAACATTTTCGGGTAACATGATTTGACCCAAGTGCGATATTATTTAATATGAGTTGTGGGTGCAACTATTGAAACATGTAGATGAAGCCTTGCAAATACCGGTTGCTTATAAATTCTAAGAGTTTTATTTGTTCATGGAATTTAATCTCCAAAATGTCACTGCAAGATATTGCATATGATGTACATATCATGTACTTAATAGCTAATTTTCTGTAAGTTTAGCTGAGGTTGGTTGAACCTCTTTGTTGGTTAAGCTTTTGTTACAATTGGCTTAATTTTATAAACATGAACATTGGTCCTATGGTTGCATACTTAAGAGTGCCAACGCATCCTCATTGCTAGAGAAGGAAAACACGGAGTCAATAATAAACCACACTTCTATTGTTGGAAGTGGAAAATACGATATACAATAATATAACCAACACCTTCATTACCGGAGACGAAAAATATAGATACAGTAAGGGCCTTTCTCGCTCATATACCCTCAGAGACAATTAGTTTTCCATCTACATGTTCTATTCTAGACGCAAGGTCAAATGAGATAACATGTATAAGATCATGTGATCAAGTACAATAATCAAGATAAAGATCAGGTACAATATCATGAGCTTGTAATTAGGCATAATTAGTGTCATGAACATATATATTGATCATGAGCAGTGACTATATACAATAATGAACATGCATAATGAAGAATTACCAAGTATTATATATAAGAAATCAATGTCATGCCAAACTGGTAACCATGTGTAGTATGAGTATCGTATGGTTGTAAAGAACTATAACCAATTGCAGTTATTAAGATGTAACTTTATGTTGGCATTCATATTTGTAACAATTTATTTTGTGAGAATATATTATACATATCTAATATGAGAGTCTCAGTATCTAACCTAAAGAGGGTAAAATCATGTGTGTTTCTTTGTAATCATGAATTAGGTCTATGCTTAAGTCACATGAATCATAATTTTCATGCCAACTGAAACCAATATCATCATCATTAATTGGACATAAATTGAAGTTGTCAAGGCAACCATCTTAATTAATGGAAAACACCAGCATGGCCCAAAACACAACTACAAAAAATTATGTCATCTATACCATCTAATCATCTATACATGTATACATATATATATCTCACAAATTATATTTTTGAATGTTCCAGTATATTCTCTCAGTTTGTTTATTTTCCGTTACGTGTAATATTCTCAAATATGAAATTCTTCATTGAATCATACAGCATGCCTTGTAGCTCATTAGTTCCGCAGAAACAAAACCTAAAGAAGGGATCTGTGGGATATTTGGGATATGAACAGGTACCAGCAAAGCCTCGGGATGAGGAACAATGCCAATATAGGCTCAACCACAAATCTTGAAGCTACAGTCAAGGGACATGGCTAGCGGGGAACGAACATCAAAGTGTGGGATATGCCAATAGGGGACTCCAATTAGAAAAATCCAATATGGATCAACATCATCAAAATAGCCGCAAGGTCACAGCTACGGTCAAAGGAACAGTGTCAACAAGGGACCCCAAAGGTAATTATCAGCTGCATGTAAAGGAACACGAACAAGCAGACCACACAAAATCATATGACCACATGTAAAGGAGTAACAACCTCAAGTAAGGAAACAATCGTAGGTAAAGGAACAAACAGCCACAGTCAACGGAACAAGCTAATAGAGACAAAGACACCCTCAAGCAGTCTAGTTAAACCCCGAGTGACGTAATTGGGGCAAGCAGCCCCAAGGATGAACAATCTGCATCTAAGCCGAGACCCAAATCCAAACCCCATGGAACATAACTAAAAGCCACAAAACTATAAGAACTTCAATCAAATCAACCAACCAGCCTCGAATCAAGAGCCGTTCTCATTGCCTCACCCCAAAAGTACTTAGGCAGCTTTGGATGAGAGAGCATAGAAAGAATTCTTTCACAGATGGTTCTGTTCAGTCTCGCTGTCACACCATTGTGCTTCGTAATCTTAAGAGTTGTTCTCTCAAGGCTGATGCCATGAGATCTGCAGTACTTCTCAAATGGTCCTCTATACTCGCCACCATTATCTGATCGAAGACATTGAAATTGCCTTCCAGTTTTCCTTTCAACCATCGCATGAAAATGCTTGAAGACGTCCAGGGCCTGGTCTTTGCTTTTATCTTAGGCCGAGTTTCTCATCACCATAAAAGAGATCAATGAGATCTACTTGTCATTGTATAGCAAGAAAAAGAATTCAACACCTCGTCAAAGGGCCGCATAGCCTTGTCGGGGGATGGCTATGGCTGCCACTCACTAGTGCCAGAAGGAGTAAAAGAGAATAATCGGAGAGGAGTATATGTGTGATCTAGAGGGATGGAGAGAGCTCAGATCCCCCAAATTTAGGGTTAGGGTTTTAGGGATTTAAATAGAGAAACGAGAGGGGAAAAGAGACGAGATGTTATTAGCAAGACCATGTGGAGAGGAAACAGCCATCGGATATGCATCGACAGGCTACGATCGACGATTTTTGCGTGTGTGTGCCATTACCCATTTCGATCACACAAGCGACGACGCAAAACGCGGAGAAACGAAATGGAAAGAGACGGAAAAATAAAGAGAAAAGATAGATCTTTATTAAGTGTAAATGAGTTGGGTTTGGGTTGTGGGTTAATAGGTTTGGAGCTAAATGATCTAGGAGAAATAAAAACAACAAAAATCAAGTTAATTATTTTGAGATTAAATTGACATTTTAAAAATTATTTTATTAACAAAATAGGTTATAAATGGTACATGCATGGCACCAAGTCAAGCAATATTAACTAAT
Organism: Scilla litardierei; assembly: GCA_030789695.1. Taxonomy (NCBI): domain Eukaryota; kingdom Viridiplantae; phylum Streptophyta; class Magnoliopsida; order Asparagales; family Asparagaceae; genus Scilla; species Scilla litardierei. Next base: position 349,649,658 of record CM061133.1, read on the forward strand.
CATATATACATGCATGTCCTAAAAATAGCCTACTTTGCAACCGTGAAAAGGGTCGAAAATTGATTTTTATAGCAATAAAGCCCCAAAGAGTCACGACTAAAGCCTGTAAAGGGTCATTCTCACCATCAATAACTAGATCTTCAAGATAAAATTTCAACATCAAGCAACAACCCCAATAAAGACTCAACCAATGCCAATATGGACCAACAGAGGTAAAACAGGAAGGAACAACCCTAATAAAGGCGTAATCGAATCAACAGGGACCAACCAAAATCCAAATAGGTAGCAAGAGCTCTAGACATAACCGAACAAAAATGAGCAGCATGCTAACCCCCAAAGAAGCACGTGTGGACCAACAAGATTAGGAGAGGGCAAAACTGACCCCAACAAGAAGCAAACAATTCAAAAACATAACCGAATCTCAACATGAAGCAACAAGGAGCAATAGCCTTGAAGAAGCAAAACTAACCCATCAAGAGGCGATGCATGCATAATAGCACCAAGAGGCAAACCCAAACCCAGTCATCACATGTCAAGAATCAATCGCGATGTCATCATCAAATACAGGCACTAAATGTTTCATTAATCAATCGACTTAGTTTATCAAGTCTTAAAATGAAAATATGAAACATACTTGATCATCGGAGTTATAAGATGAATGAATGGTGGTTGAACAAAGCCACTACAAATGCCTCTCTACTTGCCGACGCTATTGTTGCGTTGATTGGAGAGAGGAAGAGAGAGAGAGAGAGAGAGAGAGAGAGAGAGAGAGAGAGAGAGAGAGAGAATCTGATCGATCTATCAAAATTTAGGGTTAATTAAGGATTTATAGAGAGAGGTTATGAATATAGGAGAGCGATGGTATCATGGGTAATTAAAAGGAGATTATGGGGGGAGATGGCCATTTCATCGTCAGTGAAACATGCGAAACATGCGATGAAGCCTCAAGGAGGCAAGAGGTGCGAGGGGAATAGGGTCGGGCGATGGCCGAGAACAAAGGAGAGAGATGAAAGAAAAATGAAATATGGTTTAGGGTTTTATGGATAAATATGCAAGGTTTAACGTGTTAAATGGTTAAGGGGTAGATGGGTTTGGTGCTAGAACAATTAAAATAAAATCCAAAAATATATGAAAGAATAGTAAAAAAAATATTTAAATCATTTTACAAGTTTTTGAAAAATAAAAACATTTATTATATACTCAGATTAAAATCAGGACTATACACGGCGAGAAGCCATGGATGTCATCATTAGATAAGATAGCCAGAGCGATAAAGGCATATATGGGACAAGCTCATGGCGGTGAAGTTGAGACGAGGTCGTGTTGGCAAATGTCATGTCGTCGCAACAAAGACGAGGTCGTGGCGTTGACGTTGATGCAAAAAGTAATATGTGGGTTAGGGTTTTGTTGAGATGGAAGAGACAATGAACAATTTATTTTCTGATTTTTTTAATAATGTTAGATTTGGGTTAGGGGGTGATTACAGTTTGGAGAATTAGTCGGTCTGATAACATAATATGATTTTAGGACAATATGAAAGAGCTTAACTAGCCTCTATTTTTCTAGTTTATTATACTAAAGAGAAATACACTTTACATAAAACACACTTCTCCAATATTACTTTTTATCAATATAGTTCTACTTATTTGTCTACTTTTTATTCTATATTTTGTGCTGGTACTAGACAATGCAACCAAAAACTATTTGTCTCCTTTCCATGTCATCTCTTCCCATAAGAATAAATAATAATAATGATAATAACAATGATCACTATATTCTTTGATGATGTCCTTGCGATCCCTTTTTAATTTAACTTGTAGATTGTAAATATATTATTGTACTTGCTCATTGTAAGTTTTATACTTAAACGAACATACAATTTATCTTGTATGCCTAGTGTATTTAGGTCAAGAAGTATTTTCCTTTTGGCTTAAATATGTCATGGCCTTATCATGTCATCATGTCTCGCTACTGTAAGTATTTTGAGACATGGTGCATGACAATGGCGAACACTTAATTCAAATGTATGGCAAATGAAATGCTAGGTTAACTTTGAACTAGCCAAGTAGCCTTGTATTAGTCTCCAAATAGGATATACGATTGAAAGATGAGAGTGAGAAAATAAGAGAAGAAAAAGCTCTTCCAGAGCAGTAGTAAATTCTCCACCTACAATGATATATTGTTACAACAAGTTTCTCTACGTTCCATCGATTCTACAAGAAAACTACCATGTGTTTATCCTTCAATCTGAAAAAAAAAAATCGATCATGGTCTTATAAATTGAAGCAACCAACAATATGTGCCTATGATGGCTTCTACGGCAGGTAATCATTTTTAGATTTTAGGTGATGGCAAAATGCATTGGTGTGTTTGCAATGTCAATCATTCCATTTGCAAGTTGCAACATCTAGCATGATATTGTTTGTGCATTATCCCATCTGCAAATGCACACTCGTTTGATTCTAGAATTAGAGTATCTAGACAATCATTTGGTGGTTATGAAATGGATTGAATCAATAAAAAACAATATACATATCCGTGCTAGCAATTTTCGGGTGTTCTCTTGCTAATTATATCTAACTACTGTCTATCAAACTTCTGTCCATCCGAAATTCTCAAAAAGAAATCATGACTCTTTAAGTTTTAGCCTGTAAATGAGTCAACAATTTAGTTTCAAGTGTATACTGTCATCAGAAAACACAGCCCAGGGTTCTGTTAACATCAGAGATGGTACCCCAATTTTAGCAGCTTATTTAACTTTTTATATGAGTTAGAATGCTGGCAAAGATCGGAAGTAGATTAATTTACAGACATCTAATGTTGGATTTTTCTACAAAATAAGTCATTGCCTCAGAGCATTGTGGCTTTGGGGTTTGTTCCATGGAGTGAACTAGGAATGCTTTGGATCATTGATCAATCAAAGCTTTTCATTAGCCTCCACAAGTAGTAGAAAGTCATGAGGTTTGATGTATAAAAATTAGTTAACAAATTTTGTTAATATTAGATTAAATGCCAAATATCAATTTTTGATATTTACCACACTTATGGTCAATCTTCTTAATGTTAGAGGAAACATATGGAAACAATTTCGATGTGAAATGTCAATTGGTATGTTTGGCACACACGGCATTAGCTATCAGCTATTCAGCGTCGGTATTTATCATGAAGCTGTACTTATATCGGACACACAGACACCTGCCAGGACCGATGTTGTACACTCATTGACACAAGTCCAATTACATAGCATATTTTCTTGTTTAGAACAAATTGCAAAAATATTATAGATGTGTTTACATTACTTGTACACTTCGTTCTTCACATAACATGTTATTGCATGCATGATATACTTATTTAACCATATTTATATATTGATCAATATACTTTAACTGAAAATACGATATAAATGTTTATAAATGTTTATAACTACAATGGGTTTAAATTTTTTTGATAGAAAATCAAGATCCATTAAGCTATTATATAGAACTTTGAGAAACAAATATTATTCCTTATCTGAAATCACCCAAATGTGTATTAGTTTGTAATCATTGCATGCAGATTAGAAATGTTTATCTAGTTTTGGATGCATGGACATGTTTATATGTGGGTGTATGCATCCACACTCTTTTATATTTGAATTTAATGTAAAAAGGATGGCACCCGACCGACTTGGGTCAGATGCGCTGACGTGGTGGCCTACAATTGGCCATTCATAAAGCAAAAAGTGTTTTTTTACTTTATGGACGGCCAATTGTAGACTGTCACGTCAGCGCACCTGACCCAAGTTGATCAGGTGCCACCTGATACAACATTGTTCTCTATATAGTATACATATTTATGTGTTATCGTGTCCTTGTGTCGTATGTTTTATGGCATTGCTGTGCCACATACCCATGTCTTATTGTAGCATTGATGAACAACTTCTTATATGATGAAGCACAATGTAGATTGTAAGGCTAGAAGATTAGATCTCTATTAAGATTTAGAAATCCGATTGTAAAGATATCAATGATTGGCAAAGAGAATAAATTAAAAACTTTGGAGTATGACGGCCAAGATGAGGGATTTTCTTGAAAGGTTTTTGCATAAAAAATTTCTCCCTTGAAAGTACTAATTTTCCTTGTATTGAAACCCCTATGAATTATCCTCTAATTATATATCAAGAAACTCAAAATGATTTCTTAAGTCACCCTCAAAACGGTTAGTAACGACTAGTTATGGAAATTTTATTTTGTGCAACGATAATATCAATAGTCAACTAGCGTTCATGGATTAGTCGAGTAATGTTTATTAGTTGACTAATTATTTGCCTCTAGTTGACTAATCAGTCATGTCAAAAAAACAGTAGCAGTCTTTGTTTTGAATTAGACAATTAGTGTCAGTCATGTCAGAAAACAATAGCAGTCTTTGTTTTGAATTAGACAACTAGTGTTCATCAGTAAGTCGACTAATCATGCTATTAATCGATAGAATATTGGTTAACTAATTTGACATGCTGACAAGCTATTTTTTCCATGTTTTATTAGTCGATTAGGATTAGCTATTGGTTGATTGATTTTAGGACTCAGAAAAAGCATTATTTTGATCTTAAAAACTTATAAAATAAATTGAAATATTTTCAAAACCTTTTCAAAACTTTTTCTATGAAATCCTAAGAGTGTTAAGTGAGTCATCAAGGCTTTAACATTATAATTAATCTGTGTCCATGCTTTCCCGAACCTATCTACATTATTTAGTTAAAGAATATGTTATTTGATGTCATATTTGATGTTTTGTTTGTTACGTGTATGGTCATGTAATATAATATAACTAGCAAATAACCCATGCACACGTGCACGTAGACGGGGAAAAACGATCGGAAAGGGGGAAGAATAAAAAGTGTGGGTATATGTGGGGAGGGTCCAGTGGCAAAAATGTAAAAACCAGGGTGGTATGTGCAAAATTTCCCACCTCCTCTATTATCCCTCAAAATCTCATCTATTATCCAATTTCTCTTGTCCCATTTCTCTTATTCAATTTCTCTTGATAACATCCCTATTTTATAGAACATATAGCAAATAACCCGTGCACACATGCACGTGGACTGTGAAAAATGGTCGGAAATGGGGAAAGAATAAAAAGTGTGGGTGTGTGGGGGGAGGGTCCAGGGGCAAAAATGTAAAAACCAGGGTTGTATGTGCAAAATTCCACACATCCTCTCTTATCCCTCAAAATCTCATCTCTTATCCAATTTCTCTTGTCCAATTTCTCTTGATAACATCCCTATTTTATAAAATAGATATGTATGTATGTATATGTATATATTATTTGTATACTCTTGTCCAAATTCTCTTATCCAATTTCTCTTGTCCAATTTCTTGATACCATCCCTATTTTATAGAATAGATGTATGTATATGTATGTATGTATATGTATATATGTATGTATATATATGTATGTATATACTCTTGACCAAATTCTCTTATCCAAATTCTCTTGTCCAATTTCTCTTATCCAATTTCTCTTGATAAGATCCCTATTTTATAGAAGAGATGTATGTATATGTTGGTATGTATATGTATGTATGTATATGTATATATGTATGTGTGTATATGTATGTATATACTCTTGTCCAAATTCTCTTATCCAAATTTCTTGATATCATCCCTATTTTATAGAATAGATGAATGTATATGTATGTATGTATATGTATATATGTATGTATATATATGTATGTTTATACTCTTGTCCAAATTCTCTTATCCAAATTCTCTTGTCCAATTTCTCTTATCCAATTTCTCTTGATAAGATCCCTATTTCAAATTCTCTTGTCCAATTTCTCTTATTCAATTTCTCTTGATAACATCCCTATTTTATAGAATAGATATGTATGTATGTATATGTATATATGTATATGTATACTCTTGTCCAAATTCTCTTGTCCAATTTTTCTTATCCAATTTCTCTTGATACCATCCCTATAGTATAGAATAGATGTATGTATATGTATGTATATGTATTTATGTATGTATGTGTGTATATATATGTATGTATGTATGTATGTATATACTCATATATATATGTATGTATGTATATACTCTTGTCCAAATTCTCTTATCCAATTTCTCTTGATAAGATCCCTATTTTATAGAATAGATATTTTATATAGTCGTGTCCAAATACCTTACCTTTTTAAAATAAATTTGTCACATCCCATGTCTGCATCTGCACCATGCTTCTGTACATATTGTTAGTGGTTTTGTCCTAGGCCAAATATTTGGACCTTTATGTTATGTCATTTTCATTTATAAAATGTTTCTCTTATTGTTATTATTATATTGCTTGCATGTTTCTTTATAATAATGTTTGAATAGCTGTTTTATGTTATTCTAAAGCATTCCTAGTCATTCATCGTTAAAGGTTTAATAATGAATTAAGACTAGTATGAGTTTGATTGATAATTATGAGATAATTATATGTATGATGATATAAATCAAACTTATAGGTACTTCTTGGAGAACATGTACTGGATAGACTCGCTATGAGATCATTGCATAGATTATTGTCATAAATGATCTCATAATAGTTATGTCATAGAATCCTTAGACCTGAGATCATCACAAATTCCTACATAAGGAACATCATGTTTTGACATAACCAAACGTTATCTTTAATCAGATAATCATAAAGGTTATGGTTGAACATGATGTGAATTATACAGAGGAAAGTGAATGAACAAGATGAAATTTGTCCCTCTCCTATGAGAGATATCTAATGGGCCCCTCGATAAGTAGGACTGAGAAATGCATGGCCATGCTCAAATGAATGTCATTTGATTTTATCAGTCTACTTAGAAAGCAAGAAATTAAATGTTTGAACAATATAAGTATGACACTATCCATGACTTATATTCAAATAAGATATCGTGTGACAGAAGGATTTATGACATGTGCTATTGGTTAGGTTAATATCGGACTAACGATATTCATATTAATTGGGTAGTCATAATGTCTTGCTAGAGACCAATTATGACTCGTGGGCTTTTAATGGGATTAAGCCCACTGCCAATTTGATATGAGCCTATTGGGTCGCACACAAAGAACGTAATGGATATGATATGGTTTAAACATGATTTCGAATTTGATTTGAAATTCGTAATAAGGTGAAATATCTTAACCGTCAGATATTGTATCTCGTTAAGTTATTATCCCTAAGAAATCGACGCATAACTGAAATACGTTAATGGGTTAACGTGGGATTCTTATCCCCAAGATAGCGTCGTGTAACTGAAATTTGTTAATGGGTTAACGTAGGATTCTATATAAGATGTAGAATCGGGATTTTCAGTTTACACGTTTTTAAATCTATCTCCTTTTTTGAGAAAAACTGAGAGCGAGAGAAACCCTAGTTGCGAAGAAGGAGCTAGCACCCTCGCAATTCATGTTCGTGACGTTCGCGTGTGGATACCGATTGAGGGTGATCGTTCATAGAGCAGCACATGTAGTCCGACAGATTCAGATCGTCACAAAGGTTAGTAATCTATTCGAATCAATTAGAAACGCATGGATCTTAGTAGATTTCTATTTTCCGCTGCGTATAAACTAGTTATGCATGATAGAAAACCTAACACAAATGTCTATTCTTCTTAGGCTATCAACAATATGTGAATGCCACCACCCATGCTTTTGTACATGTATATCCTGTTGTTATTTGTGCTGTAAAATCCACAAGATTTGGACCAGGATCAGACACCTAGTAGGCTACGTGAGTTTTTCAGAACTCTGGCTGGGGGCAATTGTCAAACGTCTGGAGCAGTGGATCCGGACGTCTGGACTAGTGGTGCAGACGTCTGGTGTGTCCGATGTATCAGACATATGACAGTCAGGCGGCTGGTTGGACAACATCAGACGCTTGGGGGAATTTATGGTAATATCTCGCAACTCTTTGAAGTTTAGGCGCTGACTGGCTCAGTCATCTGGTTGAGAACCATATGCCTGGAGCACTTGATCCAGATGACCGGTAGGTTCAAACATCCAGACAACATTCTCCAGATGTCCACGATTGCTTGTAATTTTATGGGCCCGTTTTTACGACTATTGGATTAAGCTCTTTCTCAATCCAATGGCCACGATTGCTTGCGTCTTTCAGGGGCTATAAATGTTGGCTGCTTGAGAGATATTAGGTTACGGTTGGAAGAATTAGAGTTGAGAATTTATGAGAGATTAGAAGAGATAAGAACCATAGAAGAGAAAGATAGGACTTTTGGGATTTCTTGAGTTTTTGGGTCTTCTTTTATCATCTCTTTCACTTTTCTTCGTGATTTAGAAAGTGGGAGCTTGGTGTATTCATCCAAATTATTACTCATTTTAAGGTTTCAACAAGAAGTGGTGCAACGCTTGTATCTCTGTAAAGGCCCGCTGGGCCTTTATTTGTTCCCCCCTCTCTCTTCCCCCTCCACGTGTAAAGCCCTCTCCCTTCACTTAACCCCTCCCACGTGACCCCCCTCTCCCACCTACTCTCTCCCCCCCCCACTCTTTCTCTCGCACGACTCTCTCTCTCTCTCTCTCTCTCTCTCTCTCTCTCTCGCGAAGCGGCATCACCGGCGAGAAAAACTCGCCGCTGCCTCGACCCTCTCTCTCTGACTTTCTCTCTCCCCCTTTTCTTCGACAAGAAGGAAGCATCCACTGCCCTCTCTCCTCTCGCCACCTCACTCACTCGTGGCCTAGCCTCGCGCCTCTACCGTGCCCTAAAATCCTAGGGTTTTGACACGTTAACGATTCGATTCGAGGCCGAATGCTTTCTTGGCGAAGCCCTAGCTCCCCTCTGATCTTCTCAGGTCCCCTCCTTCCTCTCTCGATTTAGCCCCTAGGGTTTCGGTTTTGTGTAAAAGAGACATTTTTCAAAGAAAATTTGGGGTTTCATCTGGATTTGGTTTCGAATTGAGCTCTGGAGTTGGGATTTCCTTCTGATTTCTTCTTCAGTCTATGATTTGAGGTAAAATCACTCTGATTCTCTAAATTTGGGATTTTTAATTTGGGATTTTTAAATTGTGGATTTTGTTCCCCTAGTTTCTACAATGATGATTCTTAGCACCGAGCGAGGCGGCGAACTTTGCCACAGCCCTATTGCCCTCGAAATAGTTTCTATTAGACCTTCCTCGACTGATATGTGTAGAACCTGTTTCCCCTTGCCTATGGGCTGTTTTGGTGTTTTTCTCCCTTCGCCTGAGATGTCCAGCCTCTTCCCCTTCCTCTGCAGTACGCAGAGCCATCGTATGACTGAACCGTGACTGAAAATGGTCACTATGACTATAAATTGTGACTGACCTTAGGGATTTTTCCATTATCACATCTGTTGGGGATTTTCAGAGTTGGATAGTAATGTGTATTATATTTGATGCTTGGTAAATGATGTATGTTGGCTTAGAAATTATCCAATGATTGAATATGAGGGGTTTGGCCTCAAAGGCCATTGGAAAATATGGAATTTTCTGCCTGTTGGATCATGAACCAGGCTACTGCCTGAAGGATCTAAGTTTACTGCCCGTAGGATCATAAAACACTGTCTGAAGGATCATAAAAAACCATTAATAAATGGTTAAGTACCGAAAACGATCAATGATAAAACCTTATCTGAGATCACCCGATTGTCCATCCCTCCATTTGACCTTCCCCCAATAATTCAAAAGTATGACATTGGATGTTGCCTCTACTTACAGGTTCGCTTGTACTCCTATTTGTATTCAAATTTCAGTCTATGTAGCATATTAGAATATCCTGTTTATTAATTGTCGTATCCATGTTTAGATATCTAATGTTTGCACTTCTAGAACATGTTGAATGTTATGATGCTTTCTCATCATTTGCTATAATGTTATCATTGGCATATGGCATTGAACTTATTGGTATATTAGGTGTGCTATGGAAACAATGATTTGAAATTCAGTGGACTATATGTGTGTGTAGAATGCTTGAGAATATGATTGGAACCAGAATGTTATAGCACACCAATATACGAATTGAGTTTAATGTGGCTTTAGAATTTAATTCGCCTTAGAATATTCTGCTTATTGACAGTCTTGTTGAAATGCCTTGTTAATAGATGTTAGAAGTATTACACATCTGCAGCATGCTAAATGTTTCATTGTTCCATGTTATTAATGCTATGTCTCTAGATAGTATAATGAGGCACATTGGCCCCCTGACATTGGGACTAATAAATATGTGAAGTGTGATATGGAAAATGAAATGAAATGAATAGTTATTGGAATTATATGTATCGTTACTGAACCATTGAAGTACACTTGATAGAATTGAAAGTGAGTATGATTGAAACTGGAATGACATAGCACACCGTCATATATATTAATTCCAATATGGCCTTAATTTAATTCAAGTCTTATTTTAGAAATCATGTTTTAAAATGGCATCAATATAGATCAATACATGTACTGTTGCACTGAGGCACAGAGAGCTGTACACTTGACTTACACTTGGCACTACAGACTCACTGGGTTTGAGGTAAATCATATTAGTGAGAGTGCGGGAACGACTGTAGCCACGCTCCTATTGACTGAACCGCATCAGGTAGTTCCGACCTGGGTCACATCATTGAATCAGGATCTGACCCCTATTATACAGTCAGACTTAATTACTGAGTTCCACACTGTTGACTCATTGCTCATACCGTTCTGTTTTGGGCCTGGCACAGGTTGTAATGACCCGCCCCCGGGGCCCGTTACTTATTTGATATTTGCGCAGGTCCTGCAGTTAACCAGTGAAAACAAAATAGCCACGATGCGGAGAAGTACAAAAATACCCAAATAGTGTCCAATTATTACAATACATACTGTATAATATACTCCAACAAATATACATGAAAGAAAAAAGTACATAAAAATATATCTGAAAGCTGCGGTCTCAGGGTCGAACTCTGGCGCTATTAACTCAATAGCATCTACCTCCATATGTACGTCGTCTGTGGTGCCACGAAGATGGAACCGTAGGTAAGTCACAACAATTCTAGCAATAGAAAAGAAGCAGTGCAAAATATGGAACAAGCTATAGTAAACGAAAGATGGTCATGTAGGTGCAAAAAGTAAAGTATGAGCATGCATATGTGTAAGAGCGATAAGTAAAGTACTGGTGGTTGCTCAGGTGTGGTAAGTAAAGTACATGTAATGCATAACATAAAAGTGACTGTGCAAGTGCAAAAGTAACGTACAAGAGCCACAGCTATGGCATGTCACATGTTGCAACAATATTTTAACCAACAGGCAGTGTGATGACAATAGTAAGACAACCAGGTAGATGTAGTAACACTAAAAATCAATAGTAAAGCTAGAAACTACGTGACTTATATAGGAAAGTAATGAGCGAGCAAGAGGAAACATATGTCGCTTGACTATCTAATAGTGTAGGCTGGCCTAATAATAAGAAGTCTAGCTTAACTCCCAAACCAGTCAGTCAGTCAGGGCTTGAAGGCACATGTCACTTCTATGACCGCAGGACGAGTCCTTTGGTTGACCAACCCCATTCACATTCCTTTCTAGACACTGATCTAGTAGTAATTTAAGACCGCTTATAATTATACCGCACTATCACGTTCGAGTAGTCAGTAAAACAGTCGTATCCAGTTAGTAGTCGTGACCAAACAATGGAAATATAGCAAACAACCGAACTAGTGCATCAGCCTTAGCCCGAGTGCACGATGTGTAACCATAAGTGCACCCATCCCACGGAGCAACCCGTGAAATATTTACCTGCCATCTCCCTGCAGGGTAATGGTACAGCTTACCAAATAAGGGTGGACCCGGTCACTCCCGTACACTTCGTAGCTCAAGACTACCCCATAACCCGTGTTGTATTATCATAATCCAATATCAAGCTAGTGCAACAGTCTTAGCTCGAGTGCACGATATGCAACCATAAGTGCACCCATTCCTCGGAGCAACCCGTGGAATATCTACCTACCATCCCCTGCAGGGTGATGATACGGCTTATCAAACAAGGGTGGACCCGGTCACTCCCACACACTTCGTAGCTCAAGACTACCATGTATCCCGTGTATTATTATAATCCAATGTTCATACTAGTATTCGTATCAATATGGCCTCATGGGCCCATCACATCATCAACAGATAAGCATTCATTTTCAATAGAACGTTCCACGGTATACCATTCAATCATTATGTTTCAATACGGTACGTCAATCCGTTGTTTCAAAGGCAAAGATACTAATGACGGTTATGATATACCGACTTACATACCAATAGAGTTATGCACAACAGTCTCACTCCAAAGATGTTCAAATGCGTTAACAACACTCCAAAGAGTTTTGCTTGTTGAAAATTCAAGGCAGAAGCCTCAACAGAGAATGTCAGTCATGAGCAATGCTTTGAATTCCAACAACTATGATACCTATACATGCTTCGAGCATGCGGTAATTTCAAAAGGTACACTATCTCAATTTCTAAAGTTAGAATTAATTGTGACTTACACCCGATCCATGCTTCGAGCATGCGGTAATTCCATAAGGTACACTATCTAAATTTCTAAAGTTAGAATTAATTGTGACTTCCTATCGAGATCGTCGTAATAAGACGAGGTTGTAGCTAGAGCTTCTAAAGATGCTGGTGCACTAGAATTGACATCTGCAAACACAAGAAATCATTAGTTACATGCTACCCTATTTTCTATCTATTTAATTTGATCGTTTCGATTTTTAAACTGATTGAAACGATGTTGAAATACGTTCTAAATTTTTATGTGTGCTAGATATGAGGAAAATAATTTTACTGTAAGAGGAAATATTTTTCAGAAGCTTGTGTTAATTTTTATAATTTTTAAAAGCTCAAAAATCATTTTAAAAACTAATTTTATTAAGTAACTTAATTATTCAACAATTTATTCTGGATGCACTGTATCGAAAAGTTGCAAGTGAGCTATCAAAATGACCGTCTCAAAGAGCACTGCAACATACATTTTTCTCACGTATCAGTTTATGTGAAAATAAGAAGTTATGGATGTTTGAACAAAAATAACGTATTTGACGTTTAGGCTTAAAATTTTATTCTGGAAAATCTAATCGTCTGATTGAGATGAAACCAGCGCCATTGGATCCATAATATCATTTCTGATTTTCTGGAGATGGTCGTGTATGTTTTCTGAGGCTTATATAATTACTTATCAATTAAAACCCATTAAAACCCATTTAATAGTTATCGAAATACTTTTATACTTGTATTTATACTAAAAACTCTGAAAAACGTATTTAAAATACGTTTTAAAAACCAACCCCTCGTTCGCAAGTTGCCTGGGTGCGGGGTGTGTGTCCTCTCGATGTCGACGACGACCGCTTGAGCGGCGACGGGGGCGCTGTCGGTGCGGTTGGCGTCGGCGGATGCGGTCGATAGTGGGCAGCATTGGCGGCGACAGCGACGTCTCAGGGCGACGACGAAGAGAGCGGGCTGATGTGGCATCACCTGCGACGGAGCTCGATGAGTCGAGGCAGCGTTCGGGGAGACGGAGGAAGTGTTGGCGATGGCGGCGTTGGCAGCGGTGTACGGCGGCGAGGGCAGCGGAGCTTCACGGGCGGGAGCGGACGGCGCTGAGGTGAAGCGGGCGGAGCTTGTCGACGTGGGCGATGGTGGGAGCTCCGTGACGGTGCTAGGGGTTGGCGTCGTCGTACGGCGCTGTGGTTTCGCCGCTTCGAGGCAAAGCGGTCGTGGTGTTTGGCAGGGGAGGCTGTCGGCGGTGTATTCGGGGTTCATGGCGCCGCCGTGGTGGGCGATGGTGAGACGAGCAGTGGAGCAGAGATGGGCAGCTAGGGTCGGTGCTCGGGCGATGATGATGGCTTTGCCGTGGGTTTGAACGGGGGCTGACGGCGCGGCTTAGGTTACCGACGGCGACCCCAGGGACGAAAGAAACAGGTCGGGGGAAGAGAGAGTTGAGAGAGAACACGAGAGTGTAAGAGGGACGAGTGAGAGAGAGTTATAGATTTTTCGAACGTGAGAACAAAAAGAGCGATAGAACAGTGTGTGTGGGTTATAACGAAGGGGAGAGGGTGCTTGCGTGCCTGGGTAAGGGAGAGGGCATGGGTTGAAGATGAAGGGGGGAAGGGGTTGTGCCTCTGTGAGTGCAAGTGTGAAGAGAGAGAGCAGGAGAGAGTATCGGAGGGAGAGAGATGGCATGGGTGAGAGAACGAAAGAGAGGGTGGGTTATATAGAATTCAATTAATAGTATGAATTAATTAAGCTAATCAATATGTTGGTTGGGTGATGAAGACTATGTGTAGAAAGTGTTGGATGTTTAATGAAGTTAGGTATAGGTTTTAACTAAAACTTAGGGGATTATAAACGTGATACTAGGATTTAATCCTAGCTGCCGACGGGATGGTAAATAGTGTAAGTTAAAAGGTAATTTAGGTAGGTAAACACGTATTAGTAAAAACAGATATAGTAACAATTACGATTTTGCCCTGAAACCAAACGTGTCCGAAAAATTACGAAAACATAGCCACGGGATCGTATCGTCACGAGGATCGCGAATACGAAGTCCGTTTCAAGATTTAAGCTACGAAGATACTAGTTTTAGGCCAAAACGTTTAGGAAGCGGGTTTGCAGGTTCTCTATTGATTTGATTTCAGAAAATTACGAAATTAATGTGAAAAGCCCTAAATGATCATAGAATGATACCGTAGAAGTTTGAAAACATTTTGATATTGTTTGTACAGAAAATTAATTCGTTAAGCCAAAACAGTAATATCTGAAGATAAATTTTTATCAGATTGTTTAGAGGTATTTGATGAAAACCGAATTTACTAAAATACTTCATAACTAGTCTGATACTTTAAAATATTTTTATAAGAAAATTTTGAAATTATAAAACTTCTGGCGAACCATTATAAAATAGTTTAAATTTTTTTGAAAATAGGTTAAATACGTAAATAGTTGTGTTGATGAAAATAGGCCGTTACACAGGTGAGCGTCCTTGGGTACTGAGGTGGACTCCTTGGTTGTTTTTTGTACTCTCCAGTATGATTCACAGCCTAGGTTTGGCATAAGATGATAGAACCACGATAGTATCACTTTTAATTGCTAACTGAGTTGCATGTTTATCTTAAATGCCAATGCAATTATGAAATATTAATAAAGTGATAGGACAATGTTAGCATTGCTTTTAATTATCAAATGAATCACATGGTTGTCTTAAATTCCAATGCATGCTTGATATGAATATATCTTAATATGTTGTCTGTTTCTAGTTCTCGTTTCCTATTTAGTGTTTTCCCATGTTCACATATTTTAAATTCCTAAATTTTAGAATCATTGTGATTTACCTAGGTGGGTCTTCTTTTTGTTGCACCACCAGGTATTGATTCAGAGTTAAGATGAGGATACAGTTTTAGCAAGGACACAGATTTCATAGCAGCTGCAAAACCCTGACATTAAATTGTAAGTATTTACAATTTCCTATTTAATTTCATGAGAAATTTCATATGTGTATATTGGTATATCTCTGCTCGTAGCCTATATTGTTTTCACTGGTACCTAGCAGGACCTGCATCACATGTGGAAAATAGTCGCGCACCGGGGAGTGGGGCGTTACAATCTCTTGATTAGAATAGTAGAATCGTCTCGGAATGATGGAGTAAGTCGAGTCTTCGATCGAACCAGGGTAATGTCTTGGTCTCATTTACTTTCGTGCTTTTGTTGAGGGTATGCATTTGTTTACTCAATTTGCTCTTGTAAGATCCGGTTAGGGCAAAGTTTGTTTGGTGGTTGTGTTGACCATTTTTTGTGAGCTCCGCTTCCTAGCTAGTTGTGTGGTTTGCTATCCTGTTGGGTGATCTTTTCGCAACATATCCTACATAGACTATCAACAATGTGTAGGCCACCATCGATTTGTGCAAAGTCAGAGTATGAGAAAGGTATGGCTCGAGCAGAATAAAGAGCCATAATTTCAAAATAAAAAAAATAAAATTATTGAACCGTAAAAGTTCCAGTAGATAGTACTAATAATATGAGAATGGGAGGTTAAACATGTCTACAAAGGAGGTGGGTTTGCTAATTTTAGATTGCATTTGAAATATTATCATGTTGCTAAACAAAGTGTTGTAGAGTTGACCAAAGACAAAATGCCAAAGCTCATTTGTCTTGAAGATTCACCTCCGTTCTTAAAATCATTATTGTCAGCATTATTATCATTATATTATCTTTATTGTGCGATTCATGTCAAAGATGATGATGCATCGAATTCCATATCTATTGGACATCCTTGGTTATATTTGTTCACACTTCAGTGTATCACGTGTCATGGTTTTAAAATGTTTATTACAATAGTGAGGATTAAAAGAATATTATTTGTTGATTTACTGGTTCATATATTACTTTTTTCTCATAAATGATGCATGTTTTAATGACATCCATGCTTGTTAATGTATATTTTAGTTACATGTGATGGTAATAATATTTAAAGTATATTTATTTATTCATGTACTTTAATTGCATTTTAGTTTTTTATATATGTGTCTCAATGTTTATGCACACGCGCGTGCGCGTGCACCGACTTTAATAACATGATGTAATCTTAAAAGTAACATGAATAACGCCCAATAGAGTATTTATATCAAAGTTTCATTGGGTTGATATATTAATGTTTTCCTCCACTCAAGAGAGCTCTCTCTTAGGTTTATATACCATTGTGATATCACTGCTACCTCGAATCGTCATTTCGTTATCCTATTCATTTCACTCATTAATCTTTATGGCACATGCTGATCATCTTGAATAATCATATTGCCTCAATCATTTGTGCTCAAGCATATTATTGCTCCATGGTATTATTTATTCTAACTTCAAATGTACTAATTTTCTGAATTTGTTGCTTTTTAATGCTTGATGTTAACTTTAAAGCATTATTGACATATATTGTTTTGTAAAGCTTTTCTTTCGTTCATTATTATGTTGTGGTCAGGCAGTATTCCAACAATTTTATTATATTAATGCTCCATGGGACTAGCATTCTAATTTCAGATGTGCTTATTTAATGTAGTTAATGAATTTGTTACTTTTATTGCTTAAACATTAAATATGAAGTATGGTTATCTTATACTCATTTTGTAAAACGTCTCCATGTTCATGGTTGTGTTGTGGTCAAGAAGTATTTAAATAGCTCTTCGCTTTAACCTTCTGGCTTTGATTTCAAATATTTAGCCTTCTGGTTTTAATTCTAAATACAACACCCTCAATCGTACAATCATCAGTTCCTCACACACGAGTTGTCCTATTAGATACCTTAGTATATTACTGTGTTACATACGTATCATGCAATTTACATACTTTCTGTTGTTACTCGTGTTATAGTTTTGTCTTGCTAATTCCAACCTTTTTAAACTATAAGTTCCTCTCCACATTTCTAGTTTGGAAACCGTACCTTCTTTGCTGTCATCTACTCATGTAACTATTCTTTGGGGGAAGTGGATCTGATTGAAAAAAAAAGGTAAGAACTCATTATTGAACTAATTTTATGGCCATAGGAAATGGATCTGAATTTTCACGACTTATCCAAAGTAATTGACCATCTTATCACGCATATCCTATATCACATACATAAAATGACACTTTCATCTGACACCCTCTTCTGATACCCATGGTTAATGTCCTTGTACCATATCACAAGCTTTCCTAGTTATGTATATGTCTGTTTCATTCTACATTGATCTTCCTTTTGTCATTACTAGTGAATAGAACCAGAATGATTGCTCCTTTTACTCTTTGTTTTTGAGAGGGGCGCCCGGGGGGGTGGGGGTGGGGTGGGGTGGGTTGGGTGGTGGTGGGTGGGAGGGTGGGAGGGAGAGGGGGGGTGTGTGTGTGTGTGACTCTCTCTCTAAGATTCTCTGTGTAGATTATTAGTGTGCTATTACCATTCTACCATTCTATGAAAAATTCACTGTATATCCTTCATTATTATAGACAATTACCAAAAAAAATTCTTCCCTTCATTCAGTGTGTTAAGGTATTAATTACTATCCCTAGGAAATAGGGTATTGTCTCTTTGTATCTTGTGCAAGTGTCTTTTAGGTTCTAGTGTTGTCTCTTAGGTTCTTGGGTATAGCTCTTGGGCTCTTGTGCCCAATTATGACTTTGTATTATATATATGATGATTCTCTTGTAGCTATTATGAAGTAAGCAATACAAATCATATTTCCGCTTCTCCTTAACATGGTATCGGAGCCATTTTGATCTAGGGTCAAGTCTTCCGATGCAACTCTCTTGCCCCCCTCTTGTGGGGGGAGGGGGGTAACCATTCCAGCCCTCTGCAATTATTCTCCAAACTCAAAGTTACACCTTAAGTTTGAAGGGTGGTGTTAAGATATTAATTACCATCCCTAGGAAATAGGGTTGTCTCTTTGTATCTTGTGCAAGTGTCTTTTCGGTTCTAGTGTTGTCTCTTAGGTTCTTTGGTATGGTTCTTGGGTATGGCCCTTGGGCTCTTGTGCCCAATTATGACTTTGTATTATATATATATATATATATATATATATATATATATATATATATATATATATATATATATGATGTTTCTCTTGTAGCTATTATGAAGTAAGCAATACAAATCATATTTGGGGTTTTTAGAATTCAGTCCCCCAAAAATGGGTTATTCGAAAAGAGTCCTCCAAATTATAGCATTTGCGATTTAGTCCTCTAAATCATTTAACTCACTCGAAAAGAGTCCCTTTTGGGGACTTAATTACAATATTATTTTTTAGAAATCGGTCACCTAAAAGGACTATCTTCGAGTGATTTATATGATTTGGAGGACTAACTCGTAAATGCTATGATTTGGGGGGACTCTTTTCGAATAACCCATTTTTTGGGGGGACCGAATTCTAAAAAACCCATCATATTTCCACTTCTCCTTCTTAACAAATTGTTTTGTTTGTCCTGATAATTCGGTTAAACAATTTTGCGAATCAACGTGCTGTCAATATTGTGAGAATGCAGAAGTTCAGGGATGAAGGGATTAACGAACAGATGATGCTTGAAAGTGCAGTATTGTACATTAACAAGAATAGGTGTTTCGAGTGCAAGTGCAGTAGTCACCTTGTTGAGTGGAAGGTGCGGCAACTAAAAGAGGGAATGAATGACAAGTTAGGAAGTATGCTATCGTAGATAGTTGAAGTGATTGCTTATGAATTATCACAGCAATCTTATTTTTTCGCATTAATTTGTAATCTACAAAAGAACCCCAAAAAAAATCGAAAGTGCATGATGTCATTGATTATGTAAACATCACAAGTTCCAAGTATGTGGCCATTGAAGTCTGGTTGATTTCTAAGGAAAAAATTGGTTTGGTTATAATGTAGTCAAAACATTATTTGTTAGGAAAAGTTGGCTAAGAAAAAAAAATTAATGGTGTATGCCAGTTGGTGGGAGGTGGGCTGAAGAAGGCTACAAATAGAAATGAAGGGCTCGTAATCTGTGTGTAAGAAGAATTCAATAATAAATATTAAGTTAAGCTCTTATTCATTTTACCCATTTTAAATTAACTCTCTAACAATTCATTTGCTCTACTGTATCACATATCTAATTAAATTTTGATCCTAACAAATCAACATTTCCAGCTCCAACAATTTTATATCAAAGCCATCCTTGTGTATCTACCCCTTTAAAGATTGGCAGCAACACCCTTTGCACCATCTCCATTTAACTACTCTCAAAATCTAGTTCCCATATTTTACAGAGAAAATTATGATTTCCGGAGTCTCCAATGAAGACTTTGGGAGCTTGTCCAAGATGGATGTGAGAAGAAAAAAGATCATGACACTAATCATGGCTGGCAAGCAAGCAAAAGAAGTACAGAGAAAATATGATGAATGCAAATGCGCTTCTTTTCAGTCAACAAGGAGCGCGCAAGTCCATCTTTCCTAGAATCGTGGGTGCCTCGGAATCCAGGAATGCTCGGGAAACTCTCAAGCAAGAATACAAAGTTTCCCCATAGATGATCTCTTCACAAACTTTAATCATTATGGAGAGATTTTGATAATATTGAAATGTACAGTGTACTTGAACCAGCAACACAACTGAAGCTATGGTAGCGGGGCCTACTATGAGGAAGCATGAATATGTTGGTCCCTCTTTGGAGTTTAATTTTAGTTGATGGTGGCCGTTTATTTCAGTGTATTAACTATCTTCTCCCTGTGGAGCTTGTAATTCAACCATCTATAGTGCAATGAATCGGCTTGCTGCACATAGAGGATATTGAGGTTCATGTAGATTTGTTTGTGATTTGTGCACACAAGAAGCTTGTTCTGTTTATTGGAACTTTTATTCTACATGTATTCGAGCTCTAAAAAGATTTACAGGCATGTTTCTTGTGATTTCAACGAGTATTGCATCCCTCTCTTATCTTTTGGTAGTGGTGTGCTGATGCGGGTGCACCCGGTGCACCGGGGCCCTCCTCTGGGGATGGAGCACGTGACGGGGGAGGCGTCATCACTTACGCACGTCGCAGGAGACGCGGGAGCGCGGTTTAGGCCATTTTCTTAGTGGGAGGGTATTTTGGTATTTTACCAAAATACCTCCTCTTTCTTTATATTAGGTCTAGCCGTCATTTTGTTGCTTTATGCTTGTATTGTGAGAAAACTCTCAAGCGTCATTTGACGGTGCTTAAGCTTTGGTCCGTTCATCCAAAGCGGGGAGATCGATCTTGTCTCTAAGAAGATCAATTATCTAGGTTCTTTGTCTCAATCAAGCAATAAAAATATAAACTTTTTCCTCTCTTTTAATTTTCCTCTTTAAAATTGTGAATCGATCTACGACGATTCACAACAATTGGTATCAGAGCACTACGATTCCATGGCAACGGGAACGAGAGCTTCCGTGGATGAGAAGATCCAAGGACAACGCGACGATCTCAATCACGAGATCGAGGGTTTGAGGAAGGCGATGGAAGCTTCGATCAAGGATCATGCACACACCCAAGAGGACATTCAATCGGAGCTTCGAACCATGAGAAGGGAAACCGCGGAGGCCACGGCGGCTATTCCGGCGATAATGGAGTTATTGCAAGGGTTGACCAAGGAGAAGGCGGCGGATCGCGACAAGGAGAGAGCAATGGAAGAGATCCAAGGCGATTCCGGCGTCGTTTCGACAAATCAAGGACCCCCGAGCCACGGGGAGTCACATGCGGCGGCGGCGGCTACAACCCTAGCCGGCGGGCTAGGGTTTGGCGCGACCGGGCCCGGATCTACCTCTACGGGCCCGGTCGGGCCTAATAGGGGGCCGACAGACCCGCCCGGCCCAGCCATGGCCTGGGCGGGTCAGGCCGGCCACCCCCGGCCTCCGGCGCCCCCACCTGGGGCCGCCGGAGGGCCGGCACCCCCTGGCGGGGGTGCCCAGGGGTCGCCGACCCCTTTTGGGGGTCTGGCGACCCGCGCGACACCCGCCTGGGGGTCGGCAACCCCAGGCGGGGGCGGCATTGAAGGCGCGGCCCCTACCTGGGGCCGGGCGGGTCCGCTGGACCCCGGGCAGGGGTCAGCGGGCCCGGGCGGCTTTCCCGGTGGCGCTGCGAGCAGGGGAGGGGTGTTTGGCGGTGTTGCGGGGTTCGTACCCCAATCTGGAGGAGCTTTGGGGGCATCGAGAGGCGGATGGGCCTCAGGAGCAGCTATTGGGGCCCTAGCGGGTCAGTTTTGGAGAGCAGAGACTATTCCGCCGGGGCAAGGGCCCAATTTTGCACGACCGCCAGAGTTCCCGGGGCACTACTACCAGCCCGAGGCGTGGGAGAGACCTGCATGGCCCGAGGAGCTGTACGGGGTCGACAGGGGAGGCCCGAGGGAGGCTCGGGGTGGCGAGATGGTCAGGGGGGTTGACCGAGGCGGAGATAGGGGGCAGCTAGGCGACATCAACGCAGACCGGCGGTTGATGAAGCTGAAGATGCCGACCTTTGACGGCACCGACCCTGATGGGTGGATATACCGAGCGGAGAGGTATTTCCAGGTGATGGGTCTGACGGAGCAGGAGGTCCTGAAGGCCATCGGGATTTACTTTGAGGGGAAGGCTCTGGCTTGGTACCGGTGGAAGATAGCACGGTCTCCTTTTCGCACCTGGGAGGAGCTATGAGCGCTGATCGTAGATCGATTTCAGGAGACAGCGGGAGGGGATTTTTACGAGCAGCTGTCGGCCCTGAGGCAAGAGGGGACAGTGCGTGACTATGTGGAGAAATTTGAGATGCTGAACAGTAGGGTGAAAGGGGTGACCGATGAGGTGATGATCGGGAACTTCATGAGGGGACTGAAGCCCTCTATACGAGCGGAGCTGAGGATGCAGAGCCCTCAGTGTCTGGAGGATGTCCTTCGCCTAGCCCACAAGGCGGAGGAGAAGCAGTCGGAGGAGAGACGCATTAGGGGAACGTGGGGGGCGCAGGGGCAGCGCAGCACAGTAGCACCCGCACCACCCAGGCCAGCTACCGGACCACCAGCTCCAGTACCACCTAGACCAGCTGCAGGGGAGGTCCGCACCACCGTACCTGGCAGGCGCATGACGGAGGTTGACATGCGGGCACGGCGAGCGGCGGGCCTATGTTTCAGGTGTGACGAGAGGTTCACCCCCGGTCATCGATGTGCGAGCAAGTTGCTGCAGATCGTGATCGTGCCCGACGAGGAGGAGTACCCGGAGGAGGAGGAGCCGGGGATAGTGGAGGAGCCTGAGGAGGAGCATGTGCACATGGATTTTGCAGAGGTGTCGCTGAACTCCGTGGTAGGGTTCACTCCGAACCATACTATGAAGTTGGCAGGGACATTGGGAGATCAGACGGTGACGGTATTGATTGACAGTGGGGCGACCCACAACTTCATATCGAGGCGGCTGGTAGAGCGTCACGGGTTGGAGTTGAGCACGATGGAGAAGTTCACTGTGTTGCTGGGCACAGGGAAGATGGAGGAGAGTAAGGGGCTCTGCAAGGGGGTGTTTTTCACGTTGCAGGGGCTTCAGATAGTGGAAGACTTCTTGCCGTTGGAGTTGGGCAACGTGGATGTCATATTAGGAGTGCAGTGGTTGAAGAAGCTCGGGGAGATGAAGGTGAACTGGAAGCTTCTTCGGATGGAGTTCCAGGAGGGGAGCAAGACGGTGGTGCTGACAGGGGACCCGACCCTCTGCTTTTCGGTAGTGGCTTTCAAGGCCATTACGCGAGCGTTGCGGGATGAGGGAGAGGGGTTTCTGGTGGAGTATCAGGGGTTGTCCGCGGAGGAGGAGCAGCAGGAGGAGACCCCAATGGAGGTAGAGTCAGTACTGGAGCAGTACCAGGAGGTCTTCCAGAGCCCGCAAGGGCTACCTCCGACGAGGGGGCATGAGCACGCGATAGTATTGCGTGACGGGGTGGCACCGGTGAGCGTGCGCCCCTACAGGTACCCGCATGTGCAGAAGGATGAGATAGAGAGGATGGTGCGGGAGATGCTGCAGGCTGGCGTGATCCAGCCAAGTGTGAGTCCCTTTTCTTCCCCAGTACTACTGGTGAAGAAGAAGGATGGTAGTTGGAGATTCTGCGTCGATTACCGGGCGCTGAATAAGGAGACTGTCGCCGACAAGTTTCCTATTCCGGTAATCGACGAGCTGCTTGACGAGCTGCATGGGGCGGCAATCTTCTCGAAGATCGACCTGAAGGCGGGGTACCACCAGATCTTGATGCGGCCAGAGGACGTGCCGAAGACCGCTTTCCGCACCCATGAGGGACATTACGAGTTCCTGGTCATGCCGTTTGGCTTGACCAACGCCCCCTCGACATTCCAGGCCTTGATGAACAAGGTTTTCCAGCCTTACTTGCGACGGTTCATCCTAGTCTTCTTCGACGACATCCTCATCTACAGTAGGAGCATGGGGGAGCACATTGACCACTTGGAGGTAGTGTTCAGGGAGTTGATTGCACACCAATTATACGCCAACCGAAAGAAGTGTAGTTTCGGTCAGGCAAGGGTGGAGTACCTGGGGCACGTTGTGTCAGCTGAGGGGGTGGCGGCCGACAGAGCAAAGATAGCGGCCATGCTGGATTGGCCGGTGCCCACGACTTTACGAGCACTGCGAGGCTTCTTGGGGCTGACGGGCTATTACAGGAAGTTCGTCAAGGGGTACAGCACTATAGCATGGCCTCTCACGGAGCAGCTGAAGAAGGATGGGTTCCACTGGGGGGAGGAGGCCACCAAGGCTTTTGAGGCCTTGAAGGTGGCGATGACGACGGCGCCAGTGCTCGCCTTGCCAGACTTTGGCAAGGCTTTTGTGGTGGAGACGGACGCCTCAGGGTACGGTCTAGGGGCGGTGCTCATGCAGGAGGGCAGACCAGTAGCCTATTTCAGCCAGGTGCTATCAGCTAGGGCACGGCTGAAATCGGTCTATGAGAGGGAGTTGATGGCCATAGTGTTGGCAGTGCTGAAGTGGAGACCCTACCTGTTGGGCCGAGAGTTCGTAGTCAGGACGGACCAGAGGAGCCTCAAATACCTCCTCGAGCAGCGGTTAGTCACAGAGGAGCACCAGCGTTGGTTATCCAAGCTGGTAGGATACCGCTTTGAGATAGAGTATCGGCCCGGGTTGGAGAACAAGGCTGCGGATGCCTTGTCTCGACGAGAGGAGTGTGTGGACTTGAGGGCATTATCCAGGCCCATGTGGCTGGATTGGGAGCCCATGTTGCAGGAGGCGGAGGGTGATGCGGAGCTGCAGCAGATCCGCGAGCGGATTCAGAGTGGGGCGGACGAGCCGGCAGGATATGCTTTGGAGGGGCGCCGACTACTGTACCAGGGGAGGTTAGTGTTGCCGAGGACCTCGGCCTTCATACCTGTGTTGTTCCAGGAGTTCCACAGCTCCGTGACAGGGGGTCACTCGGGGGTACAACAGACTTATCAGAGGATGGCCAGAGAGGTGTACTGGCCAGGGATGCGGAGAGGGATTGCTCGCTTAGTTGCAGCTTGTGACGTCTGTCAACGTCACAAGTACATGGCGATGGCCCCAGCGGGACTGCTTCAGCCGTTGGCACTACCAGAGAGGGTGTGGGAGGATATTACCATGGATTTCATCGACGGGCTACCACGTTCAGAGGGGTACACGGTGATCATGGTGGTGGTGGATAGGCTGAGTAAGTATGCACACTTCATTCCCCTGAAGCATCCTTACACAGCCGTATCAGTAGCATCGGCATTTACGAGGGAGGTGATACGGCTACATGGGATACCGGCATCCATCGTGTCCGACAGGGACAAGGTATTCATGAGTGTCTTTTGGAGGGAGCTGTTTAGGGTACAGGGTACGGTCCTGAAGAGGAGTACCGCTTACCACCCACAGACAGACGGTCAGACGGAGGTCGTCAACCGCAGCCTAGAGACGTACTTGCGGTGCTTTGCTTCAGACACACCTAGGCAGTGGTACAGGTGGTTGGCGTGGGCGGAATATTGGTACAATACCTCGTACCATTCGAGAGCAGGGACGACGCCTTTCAGGGTGTTGTATGGACGTGACCCTCCACCATTGGTGCGCTTTGGAAATAACCAGACTCCCGTGTCACGAGTTGAGACATACATGGAGGAGAGGGATGGGCTGTTGGGGGAGCTGCGGAAGCACCTATTGCGGGCTCAGCAAGTGATGAAGGCTCAGGCGGATGGGCATCGACGGGACGTTAGCTTCCAGGCGGGAGATATGGTTTATCTCAAGCTACGCCCCTACAGGCAGAGGTCGATGTCGAGGAGGCCGAACGAGAAGTTGGCGGCTCGCTACTTCGGTCCATATCAGGTGGAGGCCACGGTCGGACAGGTGGCATACCGTTTGAGGCTACCAGCCACGTCGGCGATTCACCCTGTGTTCCACGTGTCACAGCTGAGACGGGCGATTGGGGACCATGCTGTGTCCTCCACTCTTCCCCCTACACTTACGGAGGACATGGAGGTGTTGTTAGAGCCTTTGGAGGTGCGAGCGGTCCGCCAGGGAGCGGGACGACGGAGAGAGGTGCTGATCTACTGGGCAGGGCTACCAGATTGCGATGCGACTTGGGAGGATTACGAGGTGGTCCAGGCGCAGTATCCAGATTTCCACCTTGAGGACAAGGTGGCTCTTTTAGGGGGGGGGGGGTATTGATGCGGGTGCACCCGGTGCACCGGGGCCCTCCTCTGGGGATGGAGCACGTGACGGGGGAGGCGTCATCACTTACGCACGTCGCAGGAGACGCGGGAGCGCGGTTTAGGCCATTTTCTTAGTGGGAGGGTATTTTGGTATTTTACCAAAATACCTCCTCTTTCTTTATATTAGGTCTAGCCGTCATTTTGTTGCTTTATGCTTGTATTGTGAGAAAACTCTCAAGCGTCATTTGACGGTGCTTAAGCTTTGGTCCGTTCATCCAAAGCGGGGAGATCGATCTTGTCTCTAAGAAGATCAATTATCTAGGTTCTTTGTCTCAATCAAGCAATAAAAATATAAACTTTTTCCTCTCTTTTAATTTTCCTCTTTAAAATTGTGAATCGATCTACGACGATTCACAACATGTGCATTGCTGGCTGATTGTTTCATTTCTATTACTCTTTGGATGAATGGATTAGTTTCTTGGTTATGTACCAAAGCATGTTGTCATTTTTTTTTGCATGGATTATGGAATTGGTATTTTTCTTTGTTGCTAGTAGATTTGGTATTGTTCTCACTGTTGTTAGTTGAATATGTGATAAGTGATGTGAGGGGAGACACAATACATTATGTTTTGCTGTAGGCTTTTGAATTGATGGCTATGATGTTGGATTCAACTGTAACTGGTGTGAGTCTAAGAAACTTCTGCTCTTGCTTAATTTTAATGTATGCACGATGAGAGTGGATTGTTATTGTTATTATTATTGGGTTTTTAAGCATATATGTCACTTAAATCTTGCGTATTTTGATATCTGTTCCTCAAATCTTGGTATTTGCTCTCACGTCCTTTAAATTGTAAACTTGTCACCTTAATAGTCTCTCTCTCTAAATTTCTGTTAAAATCTAACGGAATGAGAATATTCCGTTAGATTAAGGGGTTAATTTGGGGTTAGGGTTAGGGTTAGGGTTAGGAGGGGGAGGGGCAGCGCCCCCTCCCCCTCCGCCGCTGCCCCTCCCCCTCTGCTGTCTGAGGCGGAGGGGGAGGGGGGCGTCGCCACCCCCCTCCCCCTGTTTTCTGGGGGGAGGGGCGGCACACCCCTCCTCCGCCTCTGACAGCGGAGGGGGAGGCGGCGCCGCCCCCTCCCCCTGTTTTTTGGGTGGGGGTAATTAACCTTTAATTAGTGGGGTTTAATGATTAATTAAACGTAATTTCTTAATTAACTAACTATAATCGTTAATTAATTTAACTTTTTTACAGAAAATAGGATGGATGGAGGGACTATTAAGGTTAACGTTTAAAATTTGAGGGACTTATGAGCAAATACGAAGATTTGAGGGACAGATATCAAAATATGCAAGATTTAAGGGACATATATGCAAAAAAACCCTATTATTTTTTATGATAATTTGTGTGTTCTTGGAATAAATTTATTTGAGATTGGAGTAGTATGTGCCAGTGGTATTGAATGTCTTAATCAATATATTCATGGGTTATAGTGGGAAACATGTAATTAAAAGAAACATGATGTGAATGGCATTAATTTCTGTATTCGGTTTACAATTTGAATTAGGACTTTGTGTATTTGCTATATATTGAAACTATTGTTATTACTTTTACTATTGATAGTTTTACATATCAATATTAAAATATTCTTTTTTAAATAATTTAGACTATAATAAATGTGGATGTATTCATTTACATGAACATTAGATAGAGGTTGAACTCGGGTTGACTTTATAGTCATATTGAATAATTGGCTCGTTAAAATATTTGGATAGTTTTTTATCTTCAATTCCTAGGTAAATGAAGAAGGTGAATGGAAGATAAAGTTGAAGAAGTTTAAATGTGCAGTAGGAATCATGGTTGTATATATCACTCATGCAATCGCGAAGGAAATAATCGTTCAGTAAGTGATGTAGATAGATCAATCTTAACATAACGAGATGACCATATAAGTTTACCTATGAAATGACTCACAAAACCAAGTGACACAGATTGCTGAAAATAGTTACACTTAAGGATTGATGCTTTTGGACAGCCGTGTTAGCTATTTCGAGAGATTGATCATCTTCATGATGATGTGCATAACTCGGTAGAGAAATAAGTTGCTATGTTTCTCCAATTTCTTTCACATAACTAAAAGAAGTGAGTAATCAAATTCTATTTCATGTGTTTTGGTGAGATTGTTAGTTGCCATTTTCCGCAAGTTTTGGAGCCGTAATATCAATTGGAGTGTAGTTTCTAAAGCTATCGATTGACTCTAAAATTCCGTTAGAAATCCAAACAAATAATAGATTTTAGCATTATTTTAAGGTAACATTTTCAAACATGTTGTGTATTAATAATAAATATTGCTAATAGCATCGTAAATATTTATAGAACTATGTTGGTGAAATTGATAGGTCTCATCTCCACGTGAAAGTAACAAAAGAAGATGTGAAGAGATATTGAGATCGAAAAGACTTTCTTACTCAAAATGTACTAACCGCTTGTACCTTTGACATAAAGTTCATGAATGTCTTGATCTGTTGGAAAAGCTCAGCCTCAAATACTCTAGAAATTCTAGGGTACTGCTTCAAGATAAGATAAAAATTTTGTTTTTTCAAGTAACAATTAAATACCACTATGTAATGAGTCAATTCATGTTTAAAAGGATTTTAGAATTGTAAATATACTAATTCGTTTAATCATTCACTTTAAGCGATCATTTTAGAACTGTAGGTGCCACCTCAAGGAGTATTACCCTTGATAACCAAAAAATATACGTGATGTATACACCCATCGGCATTCCTAACAAAGGACGGGCTTTTAGAGTATTGAGAATAGGTTTTCAATCTTGGGTAGTGGAACCAAACCTCTCCATCCAATGAGTATTGAGAATAGGTTTTCAATTTTTGAACTAATTTTATGGCCATAGGAAATGGATCTGAATTTTCATGACTTATCCAAAGTAATTGACCATCTTATCATGCATATCCTATATCACATACATAAAATGACACTTTCATCTGACACCCTCTTCTGATACCCATGGTTAATGTCCTTGTACCATATCACAAGCTTTCCTAGTTATGTATATGTCTGTTTCATTCTACATTGATCTTCCTTTTGTCATTACCAGTGAATAGCACCAGAATGATTGCTCCTTTTTCTCTTTGTTTTTGAGAGGGGCGCCCGGGGGGTGTGGGGGGGGGGGGGGGGTGGTGGTGGTGGTGGGAGGGAGGGAGGGAGGGAGAGGGGGGTGTGTGTGTGTGTGACTCTCTCTCTAAGATTCTCTGTGTAGATTATTAGTGTGCTATTACCATTCTACCATTCTATGAAAAATTCACTGTATATCCTTCATTATTATAGACAATTACCAAAAAAAATTCTTCCCTTCATTAAGTGTGTTAAGGTATTAATTACTATCCCTAGGAAATATGGTATTGTCTCTTTGTATCTTGTGCAAGTGTCTTTTAGGTTCTAGTGTTGTCTCTTAGGTTCTTGGGTATGGCTCTTGGGCTCTTGTGCCCAATTATGACGTTGTATTATATATATATGATGTTTCTCTTGTAACTATTATGAAGTAAGCAATACAAATCATATTTCCACTTCTCCTTCTTAACATGGTATCGGAGCCATTTTGATCTAGGGTCAAGTCTTCCGCTGCAACTCTCTTGCCCCCCTCTTGTGGGGGGAGGGGGGTAACCATTCCAGCCCTCTGCAATTACTCTCCAAACTCAAAGTTACACCTTGAGTTTGAAGGGGGGTGTTAAGATATTAATTACCATCCCTAGGAAATAGGGTTGTCTCTTTGTATCTTGTGCAAGTGTCTTTTCGGTTCTAATGTTGTCTCTTAGGTTCTTGGGTATGGCTCTTGGGCTCTTGTGCCCAATTATGACTTTGTATTATATATATGATGTTTCTCTTGTAGCTATTATGAAGTAATCAATACAAATCATATTTGGGGGTTTTAGAATTCAGTCCCCCAAAAATGGGTTATTCGAAAAGAGTCCTCTAAATCATAGCATTTGTGATTTAGTCCTCCAAATCATTTAACTCACTCGAAAAGAGTCCCTTTTTGGGACTTAATTGCAATATTATTTTTTAGAAATCGGTCACCTAAAAGTACTATTTTCTAGTGATTTATATGATTTGGAGGACTAAATCGCAAATGCTATGATTTGGGGGACTCTTTTCGAATAACCAATTTTTGGGGGGACCGAATTCTAAAAAACCCATCATATTTCCACTTCTCCTTCTAACAAAGTGTTTTATTTGTCCTGATCATTCGGTTAAACAATTTTGCGAATCAACGTGCTGTCAATATTGTGAGAATGCAGAAGTTCAGGGATGAAGGGATTAACCAACAGATGATGCTTGAAAGTGCAGTATTGTACATTAACAAGAATAGGTGTTTGGTTATAATGTAGTCAAAACATTATTTGTTAGGAAAAGTTGGCTAAGAAAAAAAAAATTAATGGTGTATGCCAGTTGGTGGGAGGTGGGCTGAAGAAGGCTACAAATAGAAATGAAGGGCTTGTAATCTGTGTAAGAAGAATTCAATTAAAAATATTAAGTTAAGCTCTTATTCATTTTTACCCATTTTAAATTAACTCTCTAACAATTCATTTGCTCTACTGTATCACATATCTAATTAAATTTTGATCCTAACAAATCAACATTTCCAGCTCCAACAATTTTATATCAAAGCCATCCTTGTGTATCTACCCCTTTAAAGATTGGCAGCAACACCCTTTGCACCATCTCCATTTAACCACTCTCAAAATCTAGTTCCCATATTTTACAGAGAAAATTATGATTTCCGGAGTCTCCAATGAAGACTTTGGGAGCTTGTCCAAGATGGATGTGAGAAGAAAAAAGATCCTGACACTAATCATGGCTGGCAAGCAAGCAAAAGAAGTACAAAGAAAATATGATGAATGCAAAGGCGCTTCTTTTCAGTCAACAAGGAGCGCGCAAGTCCATCTTTCCTAGAATCGTGGGTGCCTCGGAATCCAGGAATGCTCGGGAAACTCTCAAGCAAGAATACAAAGGTTCCCCATAGATGATCTCTTAACAAACTTTAATCATTATGGAGAGATTTTGATAATATTGAAATGTACAGTACTTGAACCAGCAACACAACTGAAGCTATGGTAGCGGGGCCTACTATGAGGGAGCATGAATATGTTGGTCCCTCTTTGGAGTTTAATTTTAGTTGATGGTGGCCGTTTATTTCAGTGTATTAACTATCTTCTCCCTGTGGAGCTTGTAATTCAACCATCTATAGTGCAATGAATCGGCTTGCTGCACATAGAGGATATTGAGGTTCATGTAGATTTGTTTGTGATTTGTGCACATAAGAAGCTTGTTATGTTTATTGGAACTTTTATTCTTCATGTATTCGAGCTCTAAAAAGATTTACAGGCATGTTTCTTGTTGTGATTTCAATGAGTATCGCATCCCTCTCTTACCTTTTGGTAGTGGTGTGCATTGCTGGCTGATTGTTTCATTTCTATTACTCTTTGGATGAATGGATTAGTTTTTTGGTTATGTACCAAAGCATGTTGTCATTTTTTTTGCATGGATTATGGAATTGGTATTTTTCTTTGTTGCTAGTAGATTTGGTATTGTTCTCGCTGTTGTTAGTTGAAAATGCGATAAGTGATGTGAGGGGAGACACAATACATTATGTTTTGATGTAGGCTTTTGAAGTGATGGCTATGATGTTGGATTCAACTGTAACTGGTGTGAGTCTAAGAAACTTCTGCTCTTGCTTAATTTTAATGTATGCACGATGAGAGTGGATTGTTATTGTTATTATTATTGGGGTTTTAAGCATATATGTCCCTTAAATCTTGGTATTTGCTCTCAAGTCCCTTAAATTGTAAACTTGTCACCTTAATAGTCTCACTCTCTAAATTTCTGTTAAAATCTAACGGAATGAGAATATTCCGTTAGATTAAGGGTTTAATTGGGGGTTAGGAGGGGAGGGGCAGCGCCCCCTCCCCCTAGGAATGGCAATATTGCGGGGCGGTGCGGGTATTTAACTACCCAAGCTTGTCCCGACTCATCTGCAGGCCGGGACGGGGCGGGTCGCGGGACGGGGCGGGGCAAGTTCTTTCTTACCAAAACGAGTCGAGCCGGGTCGGGCCGGTCGGGTCAAGTCATTAGTGCCATCCATATGAGTCCCAAATAAAAATTTTATTTATGAATTAGGAGAATTTTGATTTATTTGGTAATTTGGAATTGGAAATTGGCCCAATTAGGGGAACCGTGGAATAGAGTATGAGTTATGGGTTATTCGCTGACTGCACGATCCGCATCAAAATAGTAAACCTCTATAGTTTATCGGGGCGGGCCGGGGCGCATACAAAGCCCAATCTTGTCCCGACCCGGCTGCGGGCCAGGTCGGGCCGGGTCAAAACCGGGTCGGGCCGGGCGGGTCAGGCCATTACTGCCATCCCTACCTCCCCCTCCGCTGTCTGAGGCGGAGGGGGAGGGTGGCGCCACTTAAATGGCGCCACCCCCCTCCCCCCTCCCCCTCCGCTATCTGAGGGGGAGGGGGCGGGGGCGGCGACGCCACCCCTCCCCCTGTTTTCTGGGGGGAGGGGCGGCACGCCCTTGCCGCCCCTCCTTCGCCTCAGACAGCCCGCCCCTCCTCCGCCTCAGATGGCGGAGGGGGAGGCGGTGGCGTGACGCCCCTCCTTCGCCTCAGACAGCCCGCCCCTCCTCCGCCTCAGACAGCGGAGGGGGAGGCGGCGCCGCCCCCTCCCCCTGTTTTTGGGTTTTTGGGTGGGGGTAATTAACCCTTAATTAGTGGGGTTTAATGATTGATTAAACGTAATTTCTTAATTAACTAACTATAATCGTTAATTAATTTAATTTTTTAACAGAAAACAGGATGGATGGAGGGACTATTAAGGTTAACGTTTAAAATTTGAGGGACTTATGAGCAAATACGAAGATTTGAGGGACAGATATCAAAATATGCAAGATTTAAGGGACATATATGCAAAAAACCCCTATTATTTTTTATTATAATTTGTGTGTTCTTGGAATAAATTTATTTGAGATTGGAGTAGTATGTGCCAGTGCTATTGAATGTCTTAATCAATATATTCATGGGCTATGGTGGGAAACATGTAATTAAAAGAAACATGATGTGAATGGCATTAATTTCTGTATTCGGTTTACAATTTGAATTAGGACTTTGTGTATTGGATATATATTGAAACTATTGTTATTACTTTTACTATTGATAGTTTTACATATCAATATTAAAATATTCTTTTTTAAATAATTTAGACTATAATAAATGTGGATGTATTCATTTACATGAACTTTAGATAGAGGTTGAACTCGGGTTGACTGTATAGTCATATTGAATAATTGGCTTGTTAAAATATTTGGATAGTTTTTTCTCTTCAATTCCTAGGTAAATGAAGAAGGTGAATGGAAGATAAAGTTGAAGAAGTTTAAATGTGCAGTAGGAATCATGGTTGTATATATCACTCATGCAATCGCGAAGGAAATAATCGTTCAGTAAGTGATGTAGATAGATCAATCTTAACATAACGAGATGACCATATAAGTTTACCTATGAAATGACTCACAAAACCAAGTGACACAGATTGCTGAAAATAGTTACAATTATGGATTGATGCTTTTGGAAAGCCGTGTTAGCTATTTCGAGAGATTGATCATCTGATGGGCATAACTCGGTAGAGAAATAAGTTGCTATGTTTCTCCAATTTCTTTCACATAACTAAAAGAAGCGAGTAATCAAATTCTATTTCATGTGTTTTGGTGAGATTGTTAGTTGTCATTTTCAGCAAGTTTTGGAGCCGTAATATCAATTGGAGTGCAGTTTCTAAAGCTATCGATTGACTCTAAAATTCCGTTAGAAATCCAAACAAATAATAGATTTTAGCATTATTTTAAGGTAACATTTTCAAACATGTTGTGTATTAATAATAAATATTGCTAATAGCATCGTAAATATTTATAAAACTATGTTGGTGAAATTGATAGGTCTCATCTCTATGTGAAATGACAAAAGAAGATGTGAAGAGATATTGAGATCGAAAAGACTTTCTTACTCAAAATGTACTAACCGCTTGTACCTTTGACATAAAGTTCATGAATGTCTTTATCTGTTGGAAAAGCTCAGCCTTAAATACTCTAGAAATTCTAGGGTACTGCTTCAAGATAAGATAAAAATTTTGTTTTTTCAAGTAACAATTAAATACTACTATGTAACGAGTCAATTCATGTTTAAAAGGATTTTAGAATTGTAAATATACTAATTCGTCTAATCATTCACTTTAAGCAATCATTTTAGAACTGTAGGTGCCACCTCAAGGAGTATTACCCTTGATAACCAAAAAATATACGTGATGTATACACCCATCGGCATTCCTAACAAAGGATGGGCTTTTGGAGTATTGAGAATAGGTTTTCAATCTTGGATAGTGGAACCAAACCTCTCCATCCAACACAAACACACAAAAAGAAATTGTATATGCACGTTGTATACTACACAGTTACATTATGAATGTTGATCTTGATAACAGATTTATTGCACAAGTTGATCAAAAAGTTCTAAACCATGTGAGAGATGACGAGGAAGAAGCTCTTATCATAAGCGATGATGAAGAGTAGAGACGAGGAGACATTTTAAGGTAATGAAATGTGGATATATTACTACAAAGTGATCGCTACACTTAAGCTTGTGGTTGTATTACCTTCATCCATAACTTTATATATGTAAATATACACCCTATCCCATTTTATATATAACTTTAAAATGTGTCAAATTTCCTTAAAGCCATTTACTTAATTGGATTTACCAAAGCTTTAACACAGAATTTCTTTTAAGGAGAAAATATATTTAATTTTAGGCCTTTTATTTCCTTCCGAAGAAAACTTGAATTTTGTGTTTAGATTTGAATCCAAATTAAGGCAAATTGAATTTTCATACTAAGGTATGAAGTCATAGTGTTAAATATCGAAATATATATATGTACTTAAGCCATGAATTTAGAATTTAATTTATTTTACCACAATGAACACAAAATTTTTCCTTGAGGAGAAATATACATTAAAGCCTCTTATTTCCTCCTTCAATGCAATTTAAATTCAATTTTAGGCAAACAATCATACAACGTATGTCCATAACCTTTTACATTCCGAAATAACAATAATCTCTATAGTAGAGCCCATTTTGGTGGGGTATCGTATTAATTAAAATTATTTCGAAATGTATAAATAAACATGCCTAAAAATTAAATTTAAATAAATTAAACTATTTTAACACAAAAGTATATCTCAAAGGAAATATATATGTATAAAAGATCTTATTATTTCCTTAATAGTATTTATGTTAATATTCTCAAGAAATAAGCCCAAATTAGTGTCCAAATGGCCCAAAAGAGGTCCAAACATCCAAATAACCCAAAAGGCCCAAAATTTGCCCAATAGGCACAGCCCCTTATCCTCTGTTTTAAAAAAAATTAACTGTATGGGCTTTTGGGCCTGCGCTCTTTCGACGGGGGCGGCCCCCTGCTCTTTGTCGGGAGGCGGCCGACGGGCCGTCGCCTGATCCCAAAAAAAATTTTAATTCGAAAAATATCCCAAAAATGAAAAAAAAAATTGATTTTTACGCTGAAAAATT
Organism: Scilla litardierei; assembly: GCA_030789695.1. NCBI lineage: Eukaryota > Viridiplantae > Streptophyta > Magnoliopsida > Asparagales > Asparagaceae > Scilla > Scilla litardierei. The sequence goes on from CM061133.1 coordinate 349,685,385, forward strand.
CACCAAAGATTTAAAAAAATACTGAATCTCATAGATCTAAGCATGAGATGGCTATTTCTAGATTAATCAATAAAGTAACACGGTGCAATCATATTCTAGTTATATTGAACATAACATGCCAGATCTGATTATTCAAGAAATAAGCAGATAATTGAATCCGAAAAAAATGATTAAAAACATATTTTAATCAGATCTACGCAAGCAGGCAAAATCTTAAGATCCACAACATGTAGGCTCCGATACCACTTGTAGAAACTAAATATCTAGATATGCGTTGAACCCTATCATACAGATCTAGATAAACACATACAGAATCTTAAAACTTTACCTCCTCTGATTAGGAATTGTACCTGAGTCCATGACGACGATCCGGATGTTGCAGCAGACGATCTTTCAGATCCACACGAATCAACCGTTGGAGAAATTCTTTGGCTTTCTCCCGGTTTCTCTTCTAGCGACGGGATGTAGAAAAGACAACTACTTTGTTCGTGTGTTCCGGGGATCACGACCACTCAATATAGGCTAGTCTCCTAAGCCCTAGGGTTTCTATTTCAACCCATCAATGAATTAAAGCCCACCTGTCTCTACGCATAAAGGCCCACATCCTAATTGACACATTTAAGCCCACTTAACCGAAATAATTAGATCACTCATATTGGGCTTTATTAATGACAATGTAGCATATATATAATTATTTTCGCATATTAGCCCAATGTTGGATTAAGATACAGCTGTGTTGGATAAGTTCCAACATTACCTTCATCCATATTTGTATTTCTTGGACTGTAGACTTGAGTTGATTTACTAGATATTCATGTCGTTTTATCTATTTTTGATGCATCTTCTGTTAGCTTTAAAGCTTATGAATGGAACTTGGACATGAATGTACCATACAGTTGACAAGATGTAACATGGACTTTAATGAACTATCAATGTACCTAATGGTTTGCTTGTAATATTAATTTGATTGGGTTGTCTTTTTTCGATTGATATCAATTTTGGATAAGCAAGTTAATAGTTATTTGTTCTTTCAAGCAACTTTTGTGGTGGGAATACTATGTTCATAACAATTTTTTGTTTGCAAAATTTTATTTCGTTGCATGAGAATTATGTATCATAAACAAGGGTTTGATGTTCTATTGTTGCTGCAGGTGAGTTGTAAATGAGTGCAAATTTGAGCCCCTTTATGTATTTCTCTTTTGATCACATCATGTTTTGATCTCTATGCTCACTCTAGATTCCCTTGCTCTCTGCTAACTACAAAAATGTTATGGCTTGTTTCTGACTGCATTGGGTGTGAATAGTAATGGAGAAAATGAAAACCAACCTCAAGCTAATAAGAGATATCTGTTATGAATCATCATCTGGGGAGAAACACACAGCTCTTTATTTATAGCATATAGAGGAGCGTATACAGATAAGATACATTAGATACATGCTTATCTATAAGATAAGCCATGATACCAACCGACTAACCAACTCGGTATTATCCCTTCATAACACTCCCCCTTATCCAGCCATAGGTGTGGACTCTGCTTATGAATACTTCAAGATTCTGAGTGTAGTAAGAGTCTCATATGGGGTGGATACTTCAGGATCCTTATTTGCCTCGTTAAAAACTTTAGCTATGGAAAACCCTGTGGGAAAAATCTTAATTAAGGAAAGAGAGTGCAGACACTCTCTAACTCCCCCTAATTTGTACACGCACTCAGGCTTTCAGATCTCGCAGGCGCCTCATCCCAATTTTCTGTACAAACTTCCTAAAGGTAGCAGTAGGAAGGGCTTTAGTGAACAAGTCTGCCAAGTTGTCACATGATTGTACTTGTCTGATGTCGATCACGCATCTCTCTGTAGCTCGTGCGTCCAGAAGAATTTGGGGGAAATATGCTTTGTTCTGTCGCCGTTGATGTAGCCACCTCGTAGCTGAGCTATGCAAGCAGCGTTGTCCTCGAACATGGTAGTAGGTTCAAGGTCCCCAGTCTTCAATCTGGCCGTCGCCAATATGTGATTTACAACTGATCGTAGCCAGACACATTCTCTGCTTGCTTTATGGATGGCGATGATCTCTGAGTGATTAGATGAGGTCACCGTCATGGTTTCTTAACGGATCTCCAGGAAATGGATGTCCCACCATGGGTAAACCGGTACCCTGTCTGTGACTTTGCATGGGGATCAGACTTGTAAACTGCATCAGCATAACCAAAAAGTGCGGAGGATAATCTATTTTTGTAAAAGAGTCACAAATATGTAGACCCTTGGAGGTAGCGCAGAAGGTGCTTTACCCCGGTCCAGTGGCGATGTGTAGGTGCTGCACTGTATCTGGCTAGTAAATTTACTGTGAACGCTATATCGGGACGCATGCAATTGGCCAGATATAGAAGTGCTCCAGTAGCACTCAAATAAGGGACTTCTAGACCAAGTATATCATCCCCATCTTCCAGCAGCCGGAAGGAGTCTTTATGTGCATCCAGAGATCGTACCAACATAGGTGTACTAAGTGGATGCCATTGGTCCATATGAAATCTTTGCAACATTTTCTTCGTATATGTGGTTTAGTGTAATAGGATTTCGTCTTTTAGATGTTCAATCTGTAAGCCAAGGCAGAATTTCGTTTTGCCTAGGTCTTTCATTTCGAATTCTTTTGTCAGGCTTACAAATGTCTCAGCGATCTCTTCAGGAGATCCAATGAGATTCAGATCGTCTACGTAGACTACTATTTTGACGAATCCTTTTTCCTTTGCTCTTATAAAGATGCAAAGGCAAACTTCATTATTTTTGAATCCTTGTTGTATAAGGAATTCACTTAGTCTGTTTTACCACATTCGTCACGATTGTTTAAGACCATACAATGATCTTTGAAGCTTAACAGAGTAGACGTCCCGAGGTCTATCTTTTAATTAAGCAGGCATTGAAAAGTCATCAGGAAGTTTCATGTATATCTACTTGTCTAGATTACCGTATAGATATGCAGTCACAACATTCATTAGCTGCATATCTAAATCTTCCTATGCTGTTAAGCTTATCAGGAATCGGAAAGTGATCGTATCCATAACCGGGGAGTATGTTTTCTCATAGTCAATACCCGGTCTTTGGGAAAATCCTTGTGTTACAAGCCGTGCTTTGTAGCGTGCGATCTCATTATTTTCATTTCTTTTTCTCACGAATACCCATTTGTATCCCATAAGTTTGACACCAGTAGGTGTCTGGACTATTTGCCCAAAGACTTTGTGTTTCTTAAACGAGTTCAGCTCAGCTTCTATTGCTTGATTCCACTTTGGCCAATCATTTCTACGTTTGCATTCAGCAACGGAATGTGGATCATGATCATCGTCGCTTCCGGTGACATGAATAGCAATATGAAATGCAAAGTCATCGTCGACGACTGTACTCTTTCTGTCTAACACCTCCCCTATACGTACATAATTTAATGATATTTCAATTTCTCCCGGCAGTTACTCTACAGTGGATTCCGGGAGGGGTGAGTGTATGGACATGAGCTCATTTCTCCGTGGGGGTGTCATCCCAAGGTCTCCGGATATTTTTCTTTTTCTTGGATTTTTATCCTTGGAGCCTGATGGTCTGCCTCTTTTCTGTTGAGGTGCAGCCACTTCTGCTGCTGGTGGATTGCATCCATTCTCGGAGATGTCAATCCTAGCTGGAGTATTTGCAGCAGGGATGTGTGATTTGACAATCTTCTAGGTTGTCAGTAAATGAGTCTGATAATTGGTGGACAGTGTCGTGAATGTGGAGGATCTTCATGATCTCATCTTCACATTGTTTTGTTACCGTATCATAGTGGTTCAAACTTTTTGTATCCCACGTAATGATGTGCTTCGCACCAAATTTCTCAGTGTCTGGGCCCATTTTGGGGAAAATTGTCTCATCAAATTCACAGTCTTCAAGACGTGCCTTAAATGCGTCCCCCGTTTGGGGTTCTAGGTATCTTATAATTGAGGGTGATTCAAATCCTACATAGATACATAGGCGACGTTAAGGATCCATTTTTGTCCTCTGTGGTGGTGCAATGAGGATGTAAACTGCACAACCAAAGATTCTCAAATGAGAAATGTTCGGTGGCCCTCCATATGCAAGTTGCATTGGAGATAGACACTGACCTCCAGAGGGTCTTATTTTTATTAACGATGCAACATGCAGAATTGCATGTCCCCATGCATCCACCGGCAACTGGGATTTCATTAGCAATGGACGTGCAATCCATTGGAGTCTTTTTATTAGTGACTCTGCCAACCCATTTTGGGTATGAACATGCGGCACTGGATGTTCAATTTCTATTCCTGTTGCCTGGCAGTACTCTTGAAATGACTGAGAGGTAAATTCCCCAGCATTATCCAGACGCATTTTCTTTATATGGTTGTCTGAAAAATGCGCCCGCAACTTTATAATTTGTACCAGTAGCTTTGGAAAAGCTAAGTTACGGGTTGATAGTAAACACACATACGAATATTTTGAAGATGCATCAATCAGTATCATAAAGTACCGAAATGGCCCACTAGGGGGTGGATAGGTATTCTTTCGAGGAAGCTTGGAGACTCGATATCCACTTTTAGTGGTGATGGCCTTGTTATTAATTTCCCCTTGAAGCAAGGGATGCAAGGGAATTCTCCCTTCTGAAGAATCTTCTGGTTCTTCAGGTTGTACCCATGGGATTGTGATAGGATGTGGTGCATCATCACAGATCCAGTGTGGCCAAGTCTATCATGCCAAAGTAAAAAACTTGGCTGATGTCGGGCACTTCAGGTGCACCGTCAAGTTAACTTCCTCTCTCCGAATCTTTGTATAGTATAGGCCTGATGAAAGGCTCTCAAAATGTTCAAGTATAGATTTTACTCCTTTTTCTTGAGGCACTACATACAGTAATTCTTTTTCATTTACATTTGCTGTTTCCAAATGGAATCCGTTTAAACGGATATCCTTGAAACTTAGTAAGTTTCGGTTAGAATTCGGAGAGAATAGTGCATCTTTTATTTTAATTTCTGTTCCATTAGGGAGCAACAAGGTTGCATTTCCAGAACCTTCAATTATATTTGATGGCCCTGAAATTGTATTTACAGGGCTTTTGTATGGTATAATGCTATGAAAATAACACTTATACTGGAGGATCGTATGTGTCGAAGCACTGTCTACCAAGCAGTCATGAGAGCAGTCCATCTATAAAGATGAATAAAACATTTGCATTTCAGGAACATAAACTTTATTCATTCAAATTCAAATTACATAATACAACAGCTCTCATAACATGAAATGTTCTAGACAATTTACTAAGATAAAAATAGAAGGTTAATCCAGCAGGTCATCAGTTTCGAAGTCGTCAGCTGTAAACTTGAATGGAGCATCAGATGTCACCAGGTTTGTTTCAGCTTTCTTTTTCTTGTTTTCTTTATACATCTCAAGGAGATGTTGCGAAGTTCGGCACACTATGGACCAGTGGCCTTTCATGCCACAGATATGGCACTGGTCTTCCCAATCCCTTTTGGCTGGGGGTGCATCATTCTTCTTGTTGTCATTTCTGCGCCAGGTGAACTTGCGCTTTTCTTCATTTCTTCGCTGCTGGACTTGGCCCCTAGCCCTTTTGTTCTGTCCCCCTTTCTGTAGTCTTTCTTTTCTTTTGTTGTCTCTCTTCTTTCGAGAAGAAGAGGCATTGTGAGCTTCTGGGAGGGGGGCAGTACCAGGGGGCGCATGTTGTGAGTGGCGAGGAGAAGCTCTCTGTTTTGTTCAGCCATGAGTAAACATGATAGCAGCTCAGAACACTTGGTGAACTTCCGTTCACGATATTGCTGTATAAGTATCACATCTTTCTCATGGAAAGACGTGTATGTCTTTTCCAGCATGCGATCTTCTGAGATTTTTTCACCAAACAACTTCAGGCATGAGGTGATGCTAAAATGAGCTAAGTTGTACTCAGCTATGGACTTAAAGTCCTGCAGTCTCATGTTCTCCCACTCGTATCGTGCCCTTGGTAATATAACATCTTTTTGATGTTTATACATGTCCTCAAGGGCAGTCCGCAGCTCAAATGGATCTTCGACCGTAAGGTATTCAGCCTTTAGGGTCTTGTCCACATGGCGGCGAATATAGATAATGGCTTGCGCCTTTTCTATATCGCTTACATTTTCATTCTTAGTCACAACAGAAATGAGGGACTTAGCCTGCGACGGAACTTCACATCGATCTGCCAGCTCAAATAGTTTCTCCCTGATGCATCCAGCACTTCGAAATCGACACTTGCGATTTTAGCCATTTTATCTAGCAGAGCACAAATTTGCATGAATTAATAATATAAACAATAAACATTTTCATGCGGAGGCAATTTTTATATGAAGATCTAATTGCGTGAATCGGCCAATCCCACATAAATAAAAAGTCCAAAGTCAATTACAGTTCATATTACACAAATAAAAGCTTTTAAAAAGAAATTACAACTTTGGAAACCATGTGTGTCCAATATAAGATCTATAGCTTCAAGTGTGGCCTCCGTCTCCATGGAAAGTGGTCTTCGGTCTTGGACATTACATAAATTTCTCACTACAATTTCTTTCAAAAGTAAAAGAAAAGCACATGAAATAAAATGTTGGACTTAAACAGCCGATCCAAAAACCGTAATTAGCCATGCAAAAAAATTTGTGCTCATCAAACATTTCCAGCAGACATTTTCATCACAAGCATTACATGCATTTATATTCACAGGAAGGATAAACAATTTAATTAATTAATAATTATTGGACCACTAGACAACGCCATTCATCGTTAGGTTAGCTGACTAACGGCAGAGCGTTGCAAGATCTTCCTAACTATTAAGTTTTAATATTTGCACAACCAAACATAGTTTATCCATAGAATAAGCCTAAAATGATGCGTAGCATATAGTTATGATCCTACAAAGGTATCATATAATGCAAGGGTTGTGCTAGTTAGGTTTATTCAAAAAGATTGAAAAGAGCCCAAAATATAATATGTTCTTCGTGAAAAAGGAAGAAGTTTTTCTTTTAAATTATTCCCAATTAATCTCCTTATGTCCCCAAAATGTCCCCAAGTGTCTCCTATTTTATCATAATTTTTCATGAATTTTTAGGCCCCCTGAATTCTTGTTAAACTTATTTTAGCCTCCAAAAGCCTTTTTAAAATCTGTTCTTTTTTCAGGGAAAACATTGGCATGCGGGCCTGAAGCCCGCAGTGTGGCTGAGGGCTTCAGGTCCGCATTCTTATTAAAAAAAATTTTGCTAGAAGGAATCATGGCCTACGGGCCTGAGGCCCACAGCTTGCCTGCGGGCCCAAGCTGCGGGCCTCAGGCCCGCAAGGCTAATTTTCCTAATTTTTTCATGGGCTTCAAGCCCAAAAGTATTGGGGACGGGCCAGCGGCTAGGGTTTGTCGACGACGTCGCCACCCCCTGATGTTTTGCCCTCGAAGAGGGGTGGTCGCCCCGTCGTAGCGAGGGCGGCAGGGGGCCCCCTCTCACAGTCGGGGGGGTGTGGGGTGGGGTGTTAGGGGCAGCCCCCCTCGCCGTCGTGGCAGGGGGTAGGGGATCGACGGCCTCCCCCTTGGGGGGAACTGTTACGGCGGCCCCCATTCGGAGGGGGAACACAGGGAACGATGGCGGTCCCCCCTTCGGGGGGAATCGGCAACGGCCCCCCCTTCGGGGGGGAACCGATGCGGGGACGGGCAGCGGCCCCCCTTAGGGGGAACCGGCACGGGCGGTAGCCCCTACTTCAAGCGGGGTGGCGCAAAAAGCGGCGGCCGACGACTAGGCCGCCAGTGATGCCGAGGGGTTGCAAAATAAATTTTATTATACAAATTCTGATTGAATCATGTTAAAAACGTGATTTTTGGGCGATAAAAATCGTCGATTTAGGCGATTAGCCCTAATTCCACTTCGATCTTGCGAGATCTATGGAAAATACTATCGTACGTATGATAAAACGATATTTTTAGCGAGATTTACCTCTATATCCGTCCTCCGGATATAGCAACGATTGAACGAAGACTATGCGGATGACGACGCTCGTTTGATGTGGATGACGCCGCGCGCGCGGATCTCCCGCCTTCCTTCGCTTTCGCAACAATCGATTTTGTGTGGAAATTTTAATTAGAGTCTCATGCTGACAACGTGTTATGAATCATCATCTGGGGAGAAACCCCCATGTAACGATTGGTTTTCATGTATCCGGATTATCTATATTATATTATATGTTTTGGTGGATTTCTCTTTATGTGTGGTTTTCGTCTCCGTAGCTTTCATTTTCGATCGTTTCGTCGTGATTTCTAGCTTCTTCCTTAGAATCGCTGATCTTGGAGTAAGTCACTCATGACGAACTTCAAATCGCTCATATTTTAGAGTTAGAGTGATCTTAGAGGCCGTAGGAATCTTCCTATAACTTCGCGCTTCATTTTGGCACTTTTCGTGCACGTTAGTTGGTTCAAGAAGGGGGACCAACCGACTAGATTGAGCTCTAGTCGGTCAGGAACTCTACTGGAACCGACTAGTTCATTGAATCTAATGTACAGGAGTTACTGTTTACTTTTAGTCGGTCTAAGAACAACCACCGACCGACTAGATGTGAAACTAGTCGGTCAGAACTTGCTCTCAGACCGACTAGTTCCTTTGATGAATTTCACCTAAGTTACTGTTTTATCGTTAGTCGGTCCAAGAACAACCACCGACCGACTAGGTTGCAAACTAGTCGGTCAGCCATTGTTCTTTAACCGACTAATTCATTGACCATTTTGTCGACCTGAGTTACTGTTTGATTTTAGTCGGTCACAGTTGGTCGACCGACCGACTAGTTGTTGAACTAGTCGGTCAACAACCCTTCTTTGACCGACTAACTGCTGTCGTAAACCTAGGGTTTGCCCGACCGTCGGCTGTGCCTATTTAAACCCCCCAATCGTTTTTCTTTCTTCCTTCATTTTCTCCTGAGCCTCCTTCTTCCCCAAATCATCATCCACCTTCCTCTAGCCATTCCTCTTTCATCTAGAGCCCCTCCCCCTCTCCATTTAGGCCGGCCATCACCTCTAGGCCGCCGGAAACCCCCCAAAACCCCCAAAATCCCATTTCTCCAGAATTCCTCCATCCATTCCAGATCTGAACCGTAGGTTCCCCGGATCGTTTCTTCCGTCGCCGTGCTTGCTCGGCATCGTTCTTCCGCTAACGACTCGGTAATAACTCGATCCTACAATATTCTCCTAACCCATTTGTGATTTTGTAAAACCCTAATAAAAACTAGGTTGGATGTTGTTCTAATATTGTTTTGCCATGGCAGTGATCTCATCCCCGTAGCTAACATTTTGTGACGTGCCTCGTTGATCGTCATCCTTGGTGCTAGGCAAGTGAAACTTGCCACTTAGGGTTTTGGGCCATGTCTTAGGCCATTTGCTTGTTGTAGGTGTAAAAGAGACTAGGCGACGAAATGATACTCGCCTAGGCGCAATTTCAGGGTCTAGCTTGACAACGAAGCTAGATCCGTCATTTATCATGTTGCATAACTACCATGTCACGTTTCATTTCAATTAACGGTACGTGAATTAATTGTCATGTCATTGCATTCTTTAAATGTTCCCAGGATTGCGTAGCTCCGCTACACCTAGTGAATTGATTGAGGCTAGGCACCTGCTTTTAGCGGGCACAACCCTACACCAAATTGTGAACCTAAAAACAAGCTCTTGTGCGGGGCAACCCTGGCTCATTTACTGAGCATCGTGTACAAGGACCCTGGCTTGTTTACGTGTGGGAGGGGTAAGGGTTAAGCGGCCAATCAGCTGGGAGTCTGCCCGATCAGCAACTTCAGCTGTAAGGCGTAAACTCTGGGTTCTGGGGTAGTGTTAAGCGGCCAATCAGTGTGAATGTCCAACAGTTCAGCTGTAAGGCGTAAACATCTACAAATAACTTGAAACGTGATTAGTGAAAAGATTGAGATTGTTAGTAGCTTGGCTACTCCTTTCATGCCATGATGATTGTTCTCTTGCACCTATTGTTACAACATGCCTTACTCGTGCTCTCATACCATAATTGCCATGTCATGCATACTATAACTGCTAAGTTGTTAGTTTACCTTTCTTTCAGTTTCCTTGCCCAAGTCTTTTAGACTTGCTGACATGTGCCTCTTTACTCTTTTGGGTGACACATGTTAGATCCTGAGCCTGAGGGTGCTGCGGAGGACGTGAAGTTCGCTGACGCTGAGTCAGAACCCGCGTTCACCGAGGAGTTTAAGGGCACGGGCGATCAGTCGTAGAGGCTGCTTGTGTTCTTCGTTTTAGACTGTTTTTGTTGTCGGTGCGTAGCACCAATACTCTGTTTATGTTTGTCCTTGTTGGCCTTGTTCTGGGCCTTTAGACTCTTTCCTTTAGCCTGGTGGCTTTTCTGGATGTTGAACTTAATTGCAATGTTGGACAATGCTGAGATTTGGAATCTTATTTCTGTATCTCCTTGTGTTATTATTGTTGTTCTGTTGTGGTTACAGGGGCATGCACTTGTTTTACTGACGCTTATCGGGCGTGTAGCTTCACAGCTCCACACCCGTGCGGACCTTCTCACGTCTCGCCTCCATTTTAGAGAAGCGGGGCGTGACACCCCAGCTCTTTATTTATAGCATATAGAGGAGCGTATACAGATAATACATTAGATACGGTCTTATCTATAAGATAAGCTGTGATCCCAACCAACTAACCAACTCGGTATTATCCCTTCACAACAATATCCTAAAAATAATTTGAGCAAATTGTCCTAAGAGGAGAATTTGAGCTATCCTAAAAATAAATGATGCGACTGTAGCTAATAAGAGATGTTGCCGCCTAGCACGAGCCATGGAGACTAATTATATTAGGCATAATGGGACACGGATAAAGAAACCAATCATGTAGTTATGCAGCTATTTCAGGTGTCATTTTATTTCCTTTCCTTTTGCTTATCTTCTTTTCTTTCTTTCTTTTTTGATCCATCAGAAGTAGTGGCTAACCACGCGCACGTGTCCCGTGCCCGCCAGGAATCGAACCCTGGACGTCACTGGTGTGTAAGCAAGGATATACCATTGAGCTAATGAGTTTAGTCTTCCTTCTTCTTTGGACCATCAGCTAGTTTGTATAGCTTTAATTTGTTTTATAGCCCATGCTTGTTGCTCTGATACGGAAAGTGTGACATAGAAAATGACCAATTAATCTACCAAGAATAAAATGTAATTCTTATTGTTTACTTATTTGGATTATATGTAGCTGAGATGAATCACAATATCTCTAAGTAGTCCACCACGTGCTTAGGGGATCACATATTGATGCAGCTGAGAGATCTCAGCTAGAACATGTCACGCACTCCCCCCCAATAAAAGTGGTAATGCTAAGCGATAGGCCACTTCTTCGACTTGCTCTAATACATCAGAAGGTCCAATAAATCTTGGATTGAGCTTTCCTCTTCTACCAGAATGTATCAGTACCCAATATCGGTGGTATCTTCAGGAACACAATATCTCCTGGTTTAAATTCTAAATGATGACCCATCGCATTGGCCTAATGCTTATATCTGTCATAAACGATGCGAAATTTGTCCCTGATAGAGCACATCACATCGGCTACTTCCATAATCATCTTAATACCCAATAGTTTTCGATCACCAATATCATACCAACTCAATATAGAATGGAATTTCCATCCATAAAGCGTCGTAAAAGATGTCATGCCAATATTAGATTGGTAGCTAATATTGTATGCAAACTTCATTAAGCGTAAGTGATCTTCCCATGAGCATGTGAAGTCCATCATACAAGCTCTCAACATGTCTTCCAGTATCTAGATGGTGTGCTCTAATTGCACATCTGTTTACGGGTGGTACAAAGTAGTAAAGTTGAGACCGGTACATGTTGGAAACTCATAAACTCCTCACATGGTTTTGATGATACAAACATATTATTTTATATGCATTAACTCTATCTATGCAGATGTTATAGCACTATCATCTGAGACCATCATCAAGAACACAAGTTGCAAGAAGAATTCACTACAAGACGACGCATATCGAAGAAATTTTATATCTTGTAAATAAGTGATGTAATCTTTATTTTTTCTCTTGCATATACTTAGAATGTAAAAGCCTTGATGATTATCTATCTTAGTCGTTTAGGCTTCATCTTCAAAAAAAATCAAGTCTAAAGTCAAATTAGTCGACCAAACCTTAGTGCTAGTCGACTAATTTAAATAGTAAAAAAATTAAGAAAATTCTGAAACTTTGTCAGACCCATCCTAGAGTCTCTAAGATCATTTTCCACCATTTCCTAAAGTTACAAATTTTTGGTCGACTAATAGTTCTTATTAAGCTACCAGTCGATTTTAAAATTCAAATATTATAATGATTTATCATTTAAATATTATATTTATTTAATGGAAGTTAGAACTGCCACTAACGGCTAGTTCTAGCAGTTAATAGTCGTTTATAGTCGTTTTAAACAGTTTCCTAACGTTTTAGGAAGTTATACCCCTTGAAAAGACACTTTAACTTCCATATTATCCAGTCAAATTTAATTAGTCGACCAATCTATAAAATTAGTCGACTAATTTGGACAAAAACAGTTCAAATTTTTTTGAAAATTTAGGCAGTTGTACAACGGTCATAAACTACCTCTTTGGACTATAAATAGACCCCCAGAAGCCTGCCTAAAATTCACGAAAATTCTCTCACTTTCTCTTTTCTTAAGGTTTCTTTCTCTATCCAGAAAGTGTGAGATTTTCGGATTTACATAGGGAAACTTTCCAGAAATTTTGTCCCTTTAGGAAGTCCAATTTTCAAGAGTGTTCTACCACAATTCACATCTTGAACCTTGGAGATTCCATCACCAACCTTGTGCTGTAATTTCGATATCATCAAGGCTATAGGTGATATTGTTTCATACTCTTTCTTTTACTTTATTTGGTGAATCTCTTGTTGAAGAGTTGTACAAGTTTGCAAGACGTAGAGTGTTGGCATCTTTGTATGTTGATTACTTGCAGGGAGCAAGTGTTTTAGTGGATTCAAATCTCTACGGGGTAGAGGACTGGACGTAGGATCACAAGGATCCGAACCAAGATAAAAATCTATGTGTTTGCGTTTGGAATATTCTGGATTGTGATCTTTTATTTCCACGCTCTTATTGCAATTTGTAATAACTTTTAATTTTGCAATATCGTCGTGATTTATACTATTCACCCCCTAGTGTATTTGGTGTGCCAGGAGATCCAACATTTGGTATTAGAGCCTCATGGTTAAGATGGCCTACACCTATCTGACGAATACTTCAACATCTTCATCACAATTTTCAGAAGGGCACTCTACTACAAGGCCACCACTATTCAATGGTTCAAACTACTCCTATTGGAAGACAAGGATGACAATCTATCTACAAAGCATCGACTACGAACTTTGGAACATGTTGGAAACTCAATACGAGAAGCCTACAACTACATATGCCCAATGGACCACAAATGACAAATCTGCTGCAACTCGCAACTCTAAAGTAATGAATGCAATATTCTGTGCTATGGACAAGAATGAGTTCAACCGTGTCTCCCAAGCCAAAACTGCATATGAAATCTGGCATACACTCCAGGTAACTCATGAATGAACTAATAAAGTTAAGGAAACTAAAATCTATGTTCTTGTTCACAGGTTTGAGTTATTCAGAATGAAGGAGAATGAACCAATTGGAGAAATAGTCACTCGTTTCACCGACATTGTCAACTCCTTAATAGCCCTTGGCAAAACCTATTCTCAAACGGAACAAGTACAGAAGATTCTTCATGCATTAACGTCAGAATGAGAGAAGAAGACTACAGCCATAGAAAAAGCCAATGATCTTTCAACTCTCACCATTGAAAGCTTGGTTGGTAACCTGATGGCCTACGAAGTACAACTTCAAGATCGCAAAGAACAAGCAGATACAAAGAAAAAACTCTTGCCTTCGCCGCTTCATCAGACACCGATGATTCAGACATGGACGATGTAGACATGGCACTAATAACTAGAAACTTCAAGAAGTATCTACGAAGAGGTAAGTTTAAAAGTTTTAAGCCAAAAACTACTAATGCTTTTTGTGTTTTCAATGCAACAGGCCAGGACAGATGAAAAAGGATTGTCCACTTCTTAAGCCTAAAGAAAGGACATTCAAAAAGGATAAGAAGTTCGAAAAGAGAAAGAAGGCACTAGCAGCAACATGGGACTTTTCATCTTCAGATGAAGAAGAAGAAACCAACGATCAATCTAATGAAGGGAATGCCCATATGTGCTTTGTGGCACAAAGTGATAATGAGGTAAGTAGATTAGATAATGAAGAATTACTTAATGCTTTTAATGAATTATATACTAGATTCAAGAAATTGAATTCTCAACCTAAGGCATTAGTTATTTCGCATTCTTCTTCATTAGATAATCTAAAAATTGAGATGGAAACATTATCTTCTCAAAATGATCAATTACTTCATGAAAATAAGATTCTCAAATCTGAGAATCATAATATGATTTCATGCATTTCTATTTTAGATAAGGATATTTCCTCTCTAAAATTGAAATATAATAATATGTCTACTAATATTAGTAAATTTAATAAAGGAAAGAATAATCTAGATGATTTACTTAAATTACAACATCCTACTATTCAGAGACAAGCTTTGGGATATGAGAATACTTCCAAATCCAATATTCTTGGTAACATCAATTTAGAAATGAAAAGCATGTATTTATTAATGCTAAGAAAATTGATTCTTCAATTAATATGAAAAATGATACTATTCATATTCCAAAGAAAACCAATTTTCTTACATCCTCTAAGAAAACTATTATACATAATATTTGGGTTCCCAAAGACATTTGCTTATATGATAATGATTTATATATATCTAACTTTATGCAAAATGTTATTCTTTCTTCTAACTATTTGAAGAAACCAAATTCCACTTGGGTTTGGTTTCCTAAGGACTAATCCTAAGGTCCCATATAAAAAGGGTACCAATATTCATTGTTTATCTTTCAGATACCCATAAAAGAAAGATGGATACTAGATAGTGGATGTTCTAAACATATGACTGGGAACATCAAACTCATATCAACCGTACAATTCAAAGATGGTGGCACCGTTACTTTTGGTGATAACAACAAAGGTAAAGTGATTGGCATCGGAACAGTTGGTGATCCAACTAAGCCAAGCATTGAAAACGTGCTCCTCGTTGACGGTTTGAAATATAATCTCTTATACATTTCTCAATTATGCGAAAAATATTTTAAAATAGTTTTCGAAAAGAATGCATGCATTATATATGATTTTGATATGACAAAAAATTTAATTTCAAGGTAGTCGTAAGAATAACATATATGTTTTATGCATGAAAATATCTTCAAATAGTTGTTGTTTACTAGCATCAACAGATAATATTTTATTATGGCATAAACGTTTGGTCACACTAACTTTAAGCATTTGGCACGTATTTCAAAAAAAAAGCTAGTTTCTGGTATGCCATATATATCAGTCACTCATACACAATTTTGTGATGCATGTCAACAAGGTAAGATGCATAAATTCTCTTTTAAATTGAAAGATGATATTTCTACTAAAAGACCACTTGAACTTTTGCATTTAGATTTATTTGGTCATTCTAGAATATTTTCTTTAAATGGTAATAAATATGCATTTGTAATTGTTGATGATTATTCAAGATATACGTGGGTATTATTTTTAAAACATAAAAATGATACATTTGAAGAATTTACAATATTTTGTAAAAGAATTCTAATTTTAAAATCTTCATCCATGGTTACTATTCATAGTGATCATGGAGGAGAATTTGAAAATGAATTGTTTACAAAATTTTGTAATAAACATGGTATAACACATTACTTCTCTTTTCCTCGAGCAGCATCACAAAATGGCGTAGTTGAAAGGAAAAATAGAACATTACAAGAATGTACTAGAACCATAGTATGTGATAGTAATTTACCAAAGTATTTTTGGGCAGAAGCTGTCGCTACTGCATGTTATGTTTTAAATAGAATTTTAATAACCACAATTGAATAAAACTTGTTTTGAATTGTTTTATGATCGTATTCCTCATGTTTCTTATTTTAAGGTTTTTGATTGTAAATGCTTTATTCTATTCACTAGATAAGTTTGATTCTAAATCCAATGAAGGTATTTTTGTAGGATATTCTACATGTAGTAAAGCATATAAAATTTATAATAAAAGAACCTTATGTATTGAGGAATATCTTCATGTAAATTTCGATGAGAATTTTACACCTATCACACATTTAGATGAAGATGAATCTCTTCCTATCATTAGTTCTTTAGAAACCACTAAGTTAAATGATGATGATACTAATAATCCCATTCCTGAAATTATCCCTGGAAATACAAGTCTTCCTAAAGCATTTATTGAAGTTCCTAATCATCCACATGATTTAGTTATTGGAGATATTTCTGATAAAGTAAGAACTAGATCTCAAATAGAACAAATGACTAATTGTGCATTTATATCATCCATCGAACCAAAGAATGTTATTGAAGCATGTAAAGATAATTCATGGATTATAGCAATGCAGGAAGAACTTAATCAATTCAAAAGAAATGATGTATGGGAATTAATATCTAGACCTTCATATCTTCCTGTAATTGGTACTAAGTGGGTTTTCAAGAACAAATTGGATGAATCTGGACAAGTGGTTAGGAATAAGGCTAGATTAGTCGCACAAGGTTATAATCAGGAAGAAAGTATAGATTATGATGAAACATATGCACCTGTTGCTAGATTAGAATCAATTAGAATGCTTCTAGCATATTCATGTTATAAGGATGTTAAGTTATATCAAATGGATGTCAAAAACGCATTTCTTAATGGTATTATAAAGGAAGAAGTCTATGTAGAACAACCGCTTGGATTTCAACATGAAAGTTTAGAAAACCATGTTTTCAAGTTAAAGAAAGCATTATATGGTTTAAAACAAGCACCATGTGCTTGGTATGAAAGGGTGAAGAACTTTTTGTTAAAATCTGGTTATTCTATTGGAAAGATAGATTCTACTTTATTTATAAAACATATAGATTCTGATGTTATCATTATACAAATATATGTAGATGACATAATTTTTGGTTCTACCAATGATTTTCTTTGTCAAGAATTTTCTAAGGAAATGCAGAATGAATTTGAGATGAGCCATATGGGTAATTAACCTACTTCCTTGAACTTCAAATCAAACAAAGTAAGGAAGGTATTTTTATATAGTATACAAAGGAACTCATCAAAAAGTTTGGATTAGAGAATTCTGCAGAAAAGCGTACTTCAATGGGTACTTCATCAAATCTTGACCAGGATCCAAATGGTAAGAGTGTTGATCAAACGTTATATCGAGGTATGATTGGATCATTACTTTATCTTACCGCAAGTAGACCAGATATAATGTTTTCTGTTTGTATATGCGCTAGATATCAATCTGATCCTAAATTATCACATTTGACTGCTGTCAAAAGGATAATTAGGTATCTAAAATATACATCTGATTTTGGTTTATATTATCCAAAATCAAGTTCTTTTGATTTAGTTTCATATAGTGACGCAGATTTTACAGGTTGCAAATCTGATCGTAAGAGTACAAGTGGTACTTGTCACTTTTTAGGATATGCATTAGTATCATGGTTTAATAAGAAACAAAACTCTGTTTCTTTATCTACAACAGAAGGGAAATACATTACCACTGGTTTAGCATGTGCACAGATTTTATGGATGAAACAAACAATTTTAGATTATGGCATTAAATGTGACACATGTCCTATCATGTGTGACAACACCAATGCTATAAATCTATCCAAAAATCATGTACAACATGCACACACTAAGCACATAGATATACAACATCACTTCTTGGATGACCATGTCCAAAAAGGTGATATTATTCTTAAGTATATAGATACTAAGAATCAAATAGCCGATATCCTTACTAAGCCCCTTAAGGAAGAGACGTTTCTAAAACTTAGAAGAGAACTTGGCACTATTAGTGAATCGTCATTTTAACTATATATTATAATTATATATTAAGTTATTATCATTTTATGATTTTTCTGGATTTTTCAGAATTTATTCATATTTGAATTAGCCGACTAATCAATGGTATTAGTCGACTAATACTCCAGAATTAATTATATATATATACGACTTGTTAAATATTAAATATTTTTTTTAAAATTTTTTTTCTTTCTGTCAAAACCGAATGCCCTCATGGCACAACATCCAAATTCAATTTTTTTTTGAATTTCCCTCTCACAAGTATTTTAAAAGTACCAAGTACAAAAGGACATGACCTTTTCTTACACATTTTCCTTACACAAAGTACCAGAATACTTTTTAGTCAACTCTCTTTAATTTTTTGGTCATTCCCTAGGCAATAATGAGCCAGTCCTTTTTGACCGAAAATATTTTTTTATTATTAAATTTTTTAATTTTTCCGCCTCTTTCCCAACCAGTTCGGTTTTCCTTATTAATTAGTCGACTAATAAGTCACCCTAGTCGACTAATCGCTGACGAACACTAATTTCCAGAGCCATTTTAGTGCGAATTTTGATTCGTTTCTTGATCAGTTTTAATCATTTTTCTTTCCCAGTAGTTGGGAAACGTTTCAGTAACTTCTTAGGAGTTATCAAATCGGTTTTGAAGATTCAAATTCAATTTCCTTCTTCAATTTTCTCTATAAATACACATAACTCCCCCTTCTTCCTCCTCATATGAGAAACCAATTGTCACAATATTCTCTCAAATCTTTCGATTTTAGAAGTAAGATTCACAAGTATTCTATAGGAAAACTCCATCCCTCACCAATGGCTTCCTCCTCCAACCCTCTCTATCAACATCGCCCAAATCCGGTCGCCACCGTCGAGAAAGCGATTTTCTTTCCCGAACATGCCATCAATTTCTTCGAGCCGGTAATCCAAAATCTCAACATCCATCACCTTCTTGATGTTGTTTCTCTCTTTCACTTATGGTGTACCGTCCTCCCATACTATCACGTTCTTGTCAAACAATTCTTTACCAATATGAAGGTGGTAGAGAATGTGGGTATTATTTACCTTGACACCAAAGTGAAAGGCATCAACATCCATCTTGACTATGATTTATTCTCTCAAATCTTTCGGTTTTAGAAGTAAGATTCAAAAGTATTCTATAGGAAAACTCCATCCCTCACTAATGGATTTCTCCTCCAACCCTCTCCATCAACGTCGCCCAAATCCGGCCGCCACCGTCGAGAAAGCGATTTTCTTTCCCGAACATGCCATCAATTTCTTCGAGCCGGTAATCCAAAATCTCAACATCAATCACCTTCTTGATGTTGTTTCTCTCTTTCACTTATGGTGTACCGTCCTCCCATACTATCACGTTCTTGTCAAACAATTCTTTACCAATATGAAGGTGGTAGAGAATGGGGGTATTGTTTACCTTGACACCAAAGTGAAAGGCATCAACATCGCCTTCATTTGCCTCGTGTTCGCACAAATTTCCTTGGCTAAACCTCCATGGATAATCCCGATCTCATCAGTCGTTTAAGTCCCAATGTTCGGATTGGCATGTCCGCCAAAGCTTTGAACCCCATTCCTCGCATTCTTCTCAAAATCATCACCTATAATTTTCTCCCCAAGAGTGTCTCCCTCAACTACGTTAATGAGACCCGTAGTCCGACTCTCTATGCCATCATGGGAGGGATTAAGGTGGATTGGGCAAGCATGGGAGGGATTAAGGTGGATTGGGGAAGCACTATTATGATAGTCTTAATTAAACCAATCAAGCAACATTTTTCCTTCCATGTGTTATCACCCAAATTCTCCAACACTTTCGTGTTTCCTTGGAAAATGAAATTTCAGTTTTCAATCCTCAACAATTCTATCATTCCGTCGTCAACCTTATGGTTCTCCCACCTCTTCCTCCTCCCAAAGACGAAGAAGAAGAAATTGAGCCCGAACATGTCACCCCTCCTTCACGTCGCCGCAAGCAAACTGTCAACCCTTATGCTAGGCCTCCCTCACGACCTACCCTCCAAGACCAAATTGATCAACTCCGAGAGGATGTCAATTCCGGTTTTGGAGGAATTCAAGAGCATCTTAGCGGTTTTGAGACTATGGAGATGTTCGGAAGGATATGGAGAAAGGATTCGAGGCTATGCACCTCACCCAAGCCGAAATCCTAAGTACCCTCCAATAATGGGCTCCGTACACACCTTCCTCATCTCATTTCCTGCCTCCATCATACTCGGACAATTAAGAACAAATCTGGACGGACTATATTTAGTCGACTAATACCGTAGACTAGTCGAATAATTAGTACTAAGGCTTGTTTGTTGAATGTTTATTAGTTTGTTTAATGTGTGGTTGGTTGTATTTTCTTTTTTGAATGGTGTTCCATTTTCTGTTTAATGTATCTGTATCTTCCTTTGAATGAATGAAGTTCAGTTTTATTTTAAAATTATGTTATTTAAATTTTTGGTTGATTAATGCCACTGATTAGCCGACTAATTAATACGGTCACCCCATTTTTGATAATTTGACAGGGGGAGAAAATATGCATATGATTTCAGATACTCTGCATTAGTTTCTGACCTTTTAGTATTATAATTCGACAGGGGGAGAAACTTTGTACATTTTTTACTAGACATTATTATATATTATTATATTATTATTATTATTATTATTATTATTATTATTATTATTATTATTATTATTATTATTATTATTATTATAATATATCTTTAACATGAAATGTATACATACTCTCTTGCATATAATGCATATCTTTAGGGGAGTATTTCAGTAAATACATGACAAATTTTCCATTGTTATAAATTCGTTAGTCACATATTATTATAATATTCAATGTTTGTAAAATCATCAAAAAGGGTGAGAAAGTTGGAAACTCATAAACTCCTCATATGGTTTTGATGATACAAACATATCATTTTATATGTACTAACTTTATCTATGCAGATGTTATAGCACTATCATCTGAGACCATCATCAAGAACACAAGTTGCAAGAAGAATTCACTACAAGACGACGTATATCGAAGAAATTTTATATCTTGTAAATAAGTGATGTAATCTTTATTTTTTCTCTTGCATATACTTAGAATGTAAAAGCCTTGATGATTATCTCGCTTAGTCGTTTAGGGTTCATCTTCAAAAAAAATCAAGTCAAAAGTCAAATTAGTCGACCAAACCTTAGTGCTAGTCGACTAATTTAAATAGTAAAAAAATCAGACAATTCTGGAACTTTGTCAGACCCATTCTAGAGTCTCGAAGATCATTTTTCCATCATTTCTTAAAGTTTCAAATTTTTGATCGGCTAATAGTTCTTATTAGTCTACCAGTCGATTTTAAAATTCAAGTATTAATGATTTATCATTTAAATATTATATTTATTTAATGGAAGTTAGAACTGCCACCAACTGCTAGTTCTAGCAGTTAATAGCCGTTTATAGTTGTTTTAAACAGTTTCCTACCGTTTTAGGAAGTTATACCCCTTGAAAAGACACTTTAACTTCCATACTATCCAGTTAGCTTTAATTAGTCGACCAATCCATAAAATTAATCGACTAATTTGGACAAAACCGGTTCAGATTTTTTTGAAAATTTAGGCAAGTGTACAACGGTCATAAACTACCTCTTTGGACTATAAATAGACCCCCAGACCCCTGCCTAAAATTCACGAAAATTCTCTCACTTTCTATTTTCTTAAGGTTTCTTTCTCTCTCTAGAAAGTGTGACAATTTCAGATTTCCATAGGGAACCTCTGCAGAAATTCTGTCCCTTTAGAAAGTCCAATTTCCAAGAGTGTTCAACCACAATTCACATCTTGAACCTTGGAGATTCCACCACCAACCTTGCGCTATAATTCTGATATTATCAAGGCTATAGGTGATATTGGTTCATGCTCTTTCTTTTACTTTATTTGGTGAATCTCTTGTTGAAGAGATTGTACAAGTTTGCAACACATGGAGTGTTGGCATCTTTGTATGTTGATTACTTGCGGAGAGCAAGTGTTTTAGTGGATTCAAATCTCTATTGGGTAGAGGACTGGACGTAGGATCACAAGGATCTGAACCAAGATAAAAATCTCTGTGTTTGCGTTTGGAATATTCTGGAATGTGATCTTTTATTTTCTCACTCTTATTGCAATTTTTATTAACTTTTAATTTTGCAATATCGTCGCGATTTACACTATTCACCCCCCACCCCCTCTAGTGTATTTGGTGTGCCAGGAGATCCAACAGTACCCAGAGTTGCTCGAGGACTTTTCTAAAAATGTGAAGTGAATTGAATGTCTCGATCGGAGAAGATATACACCGGCACACCATGCAGCATTACAATCTCCTTCATATATTTCTTTGCAAGAATTTCATTAGGTTGTCTAACTTGGAAAAGAATAAAATGCATCGATTTGGTTAACCAATCAACAACAACCAAATGGCATCATTTTAATTCGAATTCCGATGTAGTCAGGTCACAAAGTCCATGGTGATATGTTGTCACTTTCATTCATGAATAGGCAAAGGTGAAGTAGGCATGGAATGTGATGATACTCGGCCTTCACCTGGTGGTATACTATGCACTTGGCCATGCTTCGAGCTGCACTTCTCTTCATGCCATGGCACCAGAAATTTTGATGAAAAAGGTTTATGAAAAATTATTTAAAAATTATAATAAATTACAAAAAATGGGAAAATAATGTAGTAATTTTTGTCAAATTTTCAAACCACAGATATCATGTTTTGGTGCTAACTCTGTTATCATGTTTTGGATAGCAGTCGTTTTGAGTTGTTTTGACCTTAGAAAATTAGTTAAAATTCATAGAAACGAAATATTTTAAAATTATAAAAACATTTTAAAAATAATTTAAAATTATTTTGATAATATTTACACTATGACATACGTATTGACGGATTCTGACCGCCACAAACTTCAAACAAAACCTCTCCCCCTCAAGTCTCTCTCATCTCCACCTCCTTTCTCTCTCTCGCCCCCCCCCCCCAACTATGGCCACTGTCGACACCTCCGTGTCAACACCAACGAAGCTTTCCGATCAGACCACTATCTCCAGTCTCTCTCCTGTCTCTCTCAACCTTGTACCATTCTTATGTGTGAACCCAAATCATAGTAGGAAAGAAAGAAGAAGCAAATGAAGAAAGAGAAAATAAAAGAAAAGAAAAAGCAAAGAAGATAAAAAAGAAAAGTGAAAGAGAAAAAGAAAAAGAAAAGAAAAGGAGAAAATAATATATAAATAATTTATTAATTACGATAAAATTTTCCAGTTTATCATAGACATCTAGACATCGCGTGTGACAAAAACAGTTAAGTATCTTACCAGCAGTTTAATATCATTTATTATTGTTATTTTTTTAATTTAGAAAAATAATGTACTACTATCGCAAATTATGAAAATTGAGATATAATAATATGATGATATTTCAATTAGTCATAAGAAATGGATCGGTACTACATGCGATAAAATCAGGCAAGTATTTGCCGATAACTTAATTTTCTTTATTAGTGTTATTTATTTAAAATTTAGAAAAATAATTTATTTCTGTTGCAAATTATGAAAATTGAAATACAAATATATGATGTGATTCTACCAATTAAAAGGAATGTTTTAGTATTTTGTGAGTCAGAATTTGACATAAAGATTCCTAGATATTAAATGTAATTCCATACTTTTATTTATCCATAAATTCATTTATGAATTGGAAAATTATTTAAAATTTGTTAAATAAATGTTTAAAAACATGTTAGCGATGGAAAATTATATCAAACTTGAATAAATTTATCTATTAAATATTTTATTTAAAATTCCACCTAAAAATTTTATTGCATAAGATTCTTTGAATATTTCATTTTCATAAGAAACCATTTTTAATTTCGTTAACTCGTAACAAAACATGAAAACAAATCTTTAAAATAAAATCTGAATTTTAAATATTACAAATTTTTGTAATTTATGTAAATTGCAAAATTCGTGCTATTAGTCGACTAATATGACTATTAGTTGATTAATTGCAACGTTAATCGACTAGGCATGAAATGCTAGTTTACAACAAAGTTATGCAAATCTCATGATGGTGTATTAGTCGACTAGCGGTTTCCCACTAGTCGACTAATTCACATATTAGTCAACTAATGGTTACCAACTAGTTGACTAAACAGTCTATTAGGAGATTTATGTAACTAGGGGTTGTGACCATAAAAAATCCGATAATATTGTTTTAATAGTTTTTCAAATAACATAAAAACTAGATTAATACCACTGCAAGGAAAAATTGCTTGAAAATCTAACCTTTTTAGATATGCAGTGGAAGACAAAAATATCAAAATTTTCTAATTATATAGCAATCAAACAAATAAGCCAAGAACATACTGCTAATCTAGAAATTAATGCTGCATAAAAATCATATCTTTGCGTGAGTACACTTCAGTGATACACATGGATCCAAATCTCTTCTGATGAAGACCCCGAGCCCAATCACTAACCCAGCAGGCAGGTCTAGCCTGCTCGAGTGGCCTGGGGCCCCTCCGCAGCGCCCGTAGCAAATGGTGGGGCCCACGTAGTGGGCCAGACAAAGAGGGTTCGGAACCATAGTTGACTATTTTTTGGCGACTGGGATGTGCGTAAAGAATGGTTTTTAGCTGACTTTGTAACATCGTTTGAGGGGTCAAACGAATCGAAATGGAGCATCGTTTTTTCCTACGTGTTCACCATTCAACCCTCTTCACAACGATGTATGACATCGCTCTTAGATATCAATGGTTGGAGAGATTTAATTGACCAAACATTGCCTTTGTGAAATGCATGTTGTGTGTTAAGAAAATTCTCCAAACACGTTTAGTCCCACATTGAACATGGAGTGAAGGGGATGGGTCAGCTGCATATATAAATTGAGGCCAACCCCCTCCTTGAAACTGCACCAAGTCTTCAAATTCGAGAAACTCCAAAAAGTTTTGAGCACGCTCAGATTAAGACTTAAATTAATATTCCATCTTTCTCCCTAATTCTTTCTTGCTCCTGATCGGGTTCTAGCAAAGCTACAAAGGAGTTTGGATCGGATCCGAAGTCTTGACGGAGGATCTACTCAAGGTGAAATTTTCTGGAGTGCGTGGTTGGCTCGGCGACAAGGGTGTTGCTCGCCTCGGGACGTGGTTCAGTTCGGGACGCGGTTCAGCTCGGGACGTGGTTCGGCTTGGGAGAAGCGGCTCAGGGGCATCGCTTCGGAGTCAAAGAATGGTTGCTGAAAACGACGCTTCGTATTCAGCGAAAATGAAGTTCTGGGTATGTAGCTTAATTTACATGCATTTACTATTGCAATAGTTTGATAGATCTATCTTTAGGGGTTGACCGGGCCCAACCCCAGGATAGTAGAGATTCAGGCTAGGGTTTATTTCTTTAGGGTTGTTCTTAGAATAGTTTTAAGATGTTTTTCCGCTCCTTTTATTGCTTTCTCGTCCACCCGACTTAGGTCGGACATCGATTCTATAGCCCTAAGGACCTAGAAAATCCTTCACACTGGTCTTTCTAGAATATCAATATCTTGTCTTGATATTTTCACGACCAATAACATTCTAAATTATGTTTAAGCAGATCAATTAGGTCCCATTATCATAATCTCCTATGATCTTAATTTTCTCACGCAATCCAAGGACTTTATCTATGTAATTATATACAAATAGACACATACACATACACATACACATATTTTATATAAAGAAATCATAGAGATAAAAAGTACCAAGTAGCATACCATTATTTTGAACGAGATGTGCCAATTACAATAATGGCATACATATCACAAGAAGCAACGTTTTACACTGTTAGGTTAGTTGATTAACAGCAGCGCGGTTGCATGATCGATATAATTATTATGTATGTAATCTAATCATAGGTATAAATATAAAATACAATTAAAGAATTTCACATGCAATCATAGTATCACTTAACATCGTAAATATGAAAAAAAATAAAACCTAAGAAAATATATTTTAAAAATTATTTGTCATTAAATTTTATCAAATAATATTTCTATATTGCACTAAATCTAACTTTAATGCATAAAATTAATTTATAAATCTTGCATGTAAATTAAAATATGGCGCTTGCACTCGAAGAGGCTTGTTCGACGAGCGATTGAGGCCTGCTAAGCCCACTAAGGAGGCCAGAAACTAACACAGTCAAGGCCCACTCACCAATCGCCCGTTGCAATCCCACCAATTGAACGTGAGATTGATAGTGAGCTCTTAAATAGCAGGGATGTGGGCGATGGTTACCCCAATTAAAGGGGGAAGATCGTGGCACCATAATTGGTAACCGTTATCCTCCCAACATCACTGAAGGGATCCCAGTGGTCTATAAATACAGGGAAGATGAGCAGAATAGGGAGGTACGAGATCTAATACTCGGACATTACAAATTCCAATATATATTTCTTCCACAAGAGAGCTTGAGATCTGAGTCGAGCATCCTTGGGTCGATCTCAGCTACTCCAAGCTCCTTCTTTCTCTTAAGTTCCATTCTAACTTAAGCATCGGAGGGGTTTAGATCGAGACCCAGATCCGACCCCCTGACGCTTCCTTGTGGTGCAGATCATCGAGCCTCGATCCTAAGATAGGGTCGTGCCTGAGACCTACAATATCGATCGACCGATGCTCGATCCGTTCGAGGGTCGAACGAGCACCGCAACTCAATTACCATCTACCGACGACTGAGGTTCTTCCAACCTAGAGTCCCACCCCCATCAGCTGACGGGGCTCCGACTCAGCGAGGGAGGATCCACGTCAGCATCTTGATTGTTTCGGTCATTTTTGGCCTTAACACTATGGAAAACCATGTAGGAAGACCATAGCAAAGGAAAAAGAGTATAAATTCCATTTAACTCTCCTTAATCTGTACAAGCCCTTAGACTTTCAAATCTCTTAGGCATTTTTCATCAATCCTATTTATAGCATTCCGACAGTATACACAAATTACAGATATCACCATCATAACAGCTGATGAATCCAAAAACTCTGGAGAGGTGTGCTTTATTTCGTCGCCTCTAATGTGGTCTCCTCAAAGTTGGGGTAAGCATGTGGCATGGTCTACAAACTATGTAGTCAGCTCCAAATCACCAGCCTCTGACCCAGTCGTCACTGGGATGTGATATACCACCAGGCGCACCCGAATACACCCATGGTTTATTTATATAATGTTGAGAATCTCGGAATGATAGGATGATATAGCCTGATATGTAGTTTTCATACATGGTTTTCACTTTATTTTCACTCACGTTTCATCCTGCTTCGCCTCGTTTTTCGTGCCATTTGTTCCGCTTTTTCTTCCTTTTTACGCTTTCTGTCTCTTTGGTGCTTTTTAGGTAAATTTGGAGAGTATTGGAGCTGAAGGACGAGATTATTGGATTTTGGAGCGAAGTTTGGCACTTGGAGCTCAATTTCATGATTATGGAGCATTGTATGAAGCTGGAGCAATGGAGAGGGTTGCTGAAGAAATAAACTTGGATGAAGCATTGGATTGTAGATGGAGCTTGTATTGGAGTGTTGTGGAGTCTTCATTGTGGAGCTTTGGAAGAAGCTTGTAGATGAATGGGAAGATGTGCATGTTGATAAGAGCTTGGAAGCTGAAGATGGAGAAGAGCCGGAGCATGGAAGAATGAAGCTGAAGATGAAGAGACCAAGGCCTCTCATACGATCGTATGGGATGCCTCTATATGGCTGTATCACTCTTCAGCAGCAGAGCATCAAGGCTCCATGGCCATATGAATTAATTTCATACAGCCGTGTCATCTATCCCCATTCACCCAACAGCAGCGGAAGCGAGGATTCCACACGGCCGTATGGTTTTTGATCATACGGCAGTGTCAATCGAATGTGCTCCAGCCTCCCATGTGCGTAGCATCTTGAAGACGATGCGGCCGTTTGGTTTCTCCAAACATCTGTGTCAAATGCGGGTCTGGAGCTGAACCCGTTAGACTTAGGGTTGTATAAAACGATCAGGGGCGCCGCCATTCAGGGGAGCCGAACTTTAGGCTCGTTTTCAGCCTTTTTACTGTTTTATTGAGTATTTAGGAGTAGATTAGGAATAAGATTAGGTTTTAATTAGGATTTTCGAGGCTTCCCTCTTGGTTTGTAAATGGATTGACAACCCACTTTTGTGAATCAAAGGGATAAGATTTCTTTCCTCTTTCTCTCATTGTTATTGTTATTTTTTTGTTATAATCGATGTTTTTAATAGTGTTCATCTATTTAGATCGATATCCCTTCATTATTATTGGTGTCCTTCGTATTTTCGCATCTTCACATCGCCATCTTTGTTAAAACCCTGTAATCCATGTGTCCCTCAATCCGATTGCGTAGGTAGCATACAACCATATTTCGAACTATTACTCGATCAATCCGCCTCCCTGCGGACGACCCGTAAAGTGCTACGCCAATGTCGTGCACTTGCGGTTTATAAATTTAAAATGATGACAAGTTTTTGGTGCCGTTGCCGGGAGGCATGATTTGATTGATATTAGTTAGATTAGGGTTCGCTAGACTACGTTTATTCAAAAATTTATAAAAAATTTAATAAACGAAATTTTTCCCGCCACCGGCATTAATTTATTCGCAACTCTCTTGTACCACTGACGTGCTTGCCTTAACTTTATCTTTTACATTTCAGGTGTTATTTAGAGAATATGTGGATGCCCGATGGATCGTATGCGGAGAATTTCAACGATCTATTCTAACGTGATACTCAGAAGTGAGGCTATAATGAATTTCCACCTGTTGCAGCGCTTTGTATAAGATGTGGGTTGCAGGAGCATGTCTTCACACAATGCCAAAATTTTACACACCCCTACGACGCACTATCATATACCCACAACCTATCACATGAACCCTCCTTCCTTAACCCTCCACCCCACCACAAAAATCCCACCTCGAGTTGCTTCTAGAAAACCAACTACGAGATGAAGCTTAATGGCTCGAAACCCAAACCATAGCCCAAGCCCAACTCCATGAACTTACCCAAAGTGTGAACCAATTGGTCATTACAGGGGAAGTCACATTTGCATGGTAGGGACTCGATTACTCTACAAGCATTGTCGGGATGGGATAATCTTGATGGAGGAGCCACATCTACCATTGAGATTCAGGTGAGGCAATACAACATGCCAAGGGACTAGATTACTACTTTCACCCAGCTCGCTGAAGAGACACTTTGGTAAGCTTGGGGGAGATTCATCAAATTGGTGGATGGATTACCGAAGCATGTGATAAGCACACATGAGCTGCTCTGCCTCTTTAGTGGAGGACTGCACTTTGATCTGCAGGAATCCATGATGAAGATGAATGGAGGGCGATTCTTTGACATGCCGCCTGAGGATGCATGGGCCTATATGGATATTACAATCACATCTCATGTATCACAGAAAGGTAATTCAAATGATTCTAATTTGAAGAATTTTGATATGAGTTTATTTTCCCATGCAGACACCATCCCCAAGACGTGTACCACCGATGCCCACGTCCATCACCACACTCCAGACGATGTACCTCGGATGGATGATGAACCAGGCATTGGCACATGGGTGGGCATAATTTTACTTGGAGATGTTGGTAGCAAGCAAGGACCATGCCAGAGCACCATTGACCTTATGGATGATGGTGATATGGATGATGGAACTTTCGTACGAATTACGGGGAAAGCTATTCATCACTATTCCACCGCGGAGGAGGGGAGTGACGTGTACCTGGGTGAAAGCAGGATCTCAAACATCAATGAACCCAAGTCACTCTTCTCGTTTGATCGCATCCCCCACTTTGTGCCACGTGAGAACATCGAGGAGACCGTGGAGGATGTCGAGGAGGATGAGAGTGAGACCACGTCTCATTTTAGTAAGTCTGACACCTACTTACCTCTATCATCACCTCCACAGGACACTCCCATTCCATCGGAGACATCGCACCCACCAGAGCCTACTGCTCCCACTCAGGGGGATACTCTAAACTCCACTTCTGAATCCTCTACTCCATTCCATAACTCTTTAGATTCAACTATTGACCAAACATACTCCTCGCATGATACAGATTATCATTCAACGGAGGTGTGTTGGTCCATGGCTGCACCTGAGGAGCATGTATATGGGATTAGTGAAGCAACGATTGTGTCATCATCGAGAGATTGCAATTCACTTCCAGGGAGTTTTTGTCAACCCATTTCATGCATTTCATTATATCTTAATGATTATCTCTGGAATAAAATTTTATCACCTCGGACTGATGCCCCCTTTTCTTTTACAGGACATAGGTGGACGTCCTCGAGAGAAGCTGGAGGGAGCATTGCTAGGGTCCGTTGGTGTTCGCGGCACCAAGACGTTGGCGGAGCCACGAAAAGAGCGAATTGAGCAGCTACGTGCTCCAATCAAAGTGTTGGATCTACCGTTTAAAAACAGGTGTACCCAATCCAGTAGTGTAGATAACTTTACGTTTTTCTAGGATCATAATAAATTTGCCTCCTTTCGATAGCGCGAGGGGCGTATTAGTATTTAGGTTTTTCCTAAGTTGTGGAGTTTTTCCTTTCCCCTTGAATAATTTCTCTCTCTCTCGATCGGCGTGCCCCGAAATCATAGAAACCTTAAATGAAATACTTAATTCCTTAGTGGTTTTAAAATCCTAATCTTGAAGATTTTTAAGCTTTACCTTGATGGATTTTCAATAACCCATCTATAAAGGATTTTTGATGCCATTTTGTTGGTGGTCTTCTTGTGCTGCAGGACTAGGCCCCATTCGACCATGATGCTTCTGAGTTGGAATACAATGGGGCAAGGAGCTAATGAGGAGGTGAAGCTAAGACAATGGGGGAAGAGCAATGAGCTTAAGAGACAATGGGAGTGGCAGCTAAGAGCAAGTGGCCTACCATTTGAGACCACGCAGCCGTATGGTTTGAAACCATACTGCCATATGAAACATGAGCCCCACTCCTCAATTCAAGCCAAATTGAAACGGCCGTTTGGATTATTCCAAACGGCCGCATAACTCTCGGAAGATTTGAAGAATGAAGAGGGG
Organism: Scilla litardierei; assembly: GCA_030789695.1. Classification (NCBI taxonomy): domain Eukaryota; kingdom Viridiplantae; phylum Streptophyta; class Magnoliopsida; order Asparagales; family Asparagaceae; genus Scilla; species Scilla litardierei. The sequence goes on from CM061133.1 coordinate 349,716,470, forward strand.
GTTCTGTAGGCTCTACGCGGCTGTTTCGATTTTTCGAAACGGCTGCGTCAATTACCTTCTAAATCAATTTTCACGTGACCATTTCAATTTCTCGAAACGGTCGCGTTGTCAACTTTGCAGGCCACTCCAACAAAATTTCATACGACCGTATGAAAATAAATCATACGGTCATGTCAAATGCCCACGCCCCCCAACTATATAAACCCCCCTCGTACGGTCGAATCGAGCCCCATTACTTTCAAAAAACATCTCGCAACTTCTCCTTCCTCCTCGACCAAAACCTCTGCCAGCGATTCACTTCCTCCACCATCAAGAACCCTCGCCTCCTTCCTCCGCCATCAACCGTCACTAGCCCTAATTCCCATCAACAACCACGTGCCCCTTTCTCCAACCCTAATCAACCAATTGCGATAGGGTTTTTGCGAGCTCGTCGGCGCAGTTTGAAACCTAGGGTTTGAATCATATGAAGGGGCGGCTCGAAGGGACAACAAAGCTAAAATTATCTTGGATTTTCAGCTACTAGGGTGAGGTAACCTGGGGAAACTCTTCTCATGCCCTTGATTTCAATTTTGCTCCTTGTTGTGCACACTTTTTGGTCTTGTGTGTCGTTGCTGCCCAACACCATCACCTTCACCCCATTTCACACTCACCCACTGCACATACACACATCACTCCTCACCTTCACCCTACACCCTCACAAACCCCATCACACACCCAATGCTCCTTCACGCTTCACATATCATACACCTACGCGTGTGTGTGTGTGCGCGCGCGCACACACACACACACACACTTCATCTGCATATATTCTTCATAAACACCTCCACATACACACACTCTCTCCCCAAAATGCCCACCACACATTACACTTTCCAACACCTTGCAGATATAACCCACCTTCACTCTCACACACACACATTCACATTATCACCCTCACCAACACCTACACTTGCACACCATTTCACTCACACACTCTCTCTCTCTCCTCCCTACACACACATCAAGCCACCTCGCGTGAAATGCCCATGCCCTCCACCCCCACGACTCCCAACTAGGGAGGTCTACACGGCAGCACATATCTGACCGACCATCCACGTCTGCACAGCCTCCATCACCACTTCATGTGACCCCGTCACAGATAGACACCCTGGGGATCACATTCACTTCTAAGGCCCAGAGGGATCGTTTCACCATCCTCTCTCGGCAGACCTTGCTCACCATGAAGTTCGTAAGCATTCCTGCTTTCGACACTTTAGGAGCCACTGATGGAGTTAGACGTCTGTTCACAATCTAGGGTGGAACGATTTCCTCAGTTTTAGAGCCCCTACATATCATAGACTCACACTTGAGTTTCTCAGCTCCCTGAATATAATGGGCTCCAGTATAGAGTTCATGGTATTAGACACTGATTATACACTCTCTTTTGATGCCCTAAATGCTATCTTCCATTGGCATGTCGCCACGGTAGACGTCATCACCCCCAGTAATAGCACCCACCCTATTTACTTTGATGTATCCCGGTTTTGGAATTTAATCACTGGGTTGGGAGTCTTCCATTGCACCGTGGGAATGGCGTCCTACATCATTCACCCATCCTTGCGCCTTGCCCACCGCATCCTAGCGAGCACCATGTTCTGTATGGAAGAGACTGGGACAGTCACACGAACTGAGCTCCTCTTTTTATGGGCCATGACACGGCATATAGTCTTCCGTCACACGAAGGGTGCTGCTGCTACAGTCAGGACCCCACGTAGACTTTTCCATGCGGGCTCATGGTTAGCACATAGGCTCATGAGAATCACCACGTCCTCCACGGGCAAGATCTATTATGGCGGTCTCATTACCATTATAGCAAGCGAGCCTTCTGTCTCCCTTGAGATGGATGACAGTATTGACCCTATCCCTGGCCATACCTCTTTGGATCTCTCAGTTCTTGCATGCATGCATATGATTAAGGTGAACTTGAGAGATCAGATCGTATGGCTTTACGACCACAGTGTGCTTCCTACACTATCTTTCCAAACCTTTTTCACATAGAGGTCATTGGGCTTACGTAGTGGACATTCCCACCTGGTCCTATCTTTCATATCCCTGCGCAGCCACAGCCTGAGCCTGAGCCCCAACCCAAGCCACTGGCCACTGAGCCATCCATTTCCACCCCTACACACCTCCATCCTCGTGATCACCGAGGAGCCCACTGCCACACAGATTCCACTTGTCACTGACGGCTCTGGACCATCGGGTCCTTCTCCTCTCAAGGATCACGCACATCTTCTTATTTTAGAGGAGATGGCTCGGGGCTTCCAACAATGTATGGATACCTTTCAAGAGACATAGAAGCAGATCATATCTTATGTCTCCGACATCCATCGACACCTTTTGCCACCACCGTCTGAGGCTGGTACTTCTAGTTCTCCTTCACACTCCTCTACACCCACCGAGCCTGCACCCTAGCTTCACATCTTATGTCTCCGACATCCATCGACACCTTTTGCCACCACCGCCTGAGGCTCGTACTTCTAGTTCTTCACACTCCTCTACACCCACCGAGCCTGCACACTAGCTTCACGCTAGCTTGGGGGATGCCCTCACCTTTCCCCCCATACTTTTTTATCCTCGCACTTCATCATTTATTTTGCATTGAGGACACTGCAAATTTTAGCTTGGGGGAGTAGCTTTTATACTTTTACTTTTTATTTTTTGTTTTCCATATCCACCTCCACTTTTGTGTCTATATTCACATGTATATACCGTGTTTTCCCTTTTTTTGCTTTCATTCACATGGATCATACATCATATTTCATCTTCTTTTATTTTTCTTTTTATTTCATGTTCATGCATCATGTTTCCCTCCTTTTTATATGCATACAAAAAGATCAAAAACGATCCAAAAATATTTGCATCGCATCATGCATTTTGCATTATCCATGCATCATTTGTATATACATATTTCGAGAAATTTCTGAAATTGACTTATATATACGTGGTTTCCAAATGGGACTTCAATTTCTATCTTTTATGCTCGATTTCATCGATATCGGTTTGACTATGAAACTAGAACAGGTTTTTAGTCTCAGATCCCATTTAATATGCTCATTATGATTGTTCTCATGTCTCTAGGATAGAGTACTCAAAACCGACCTAGGTCCCTTAGAGATCCACTTTATGCATGAGCCATTGAATTGAAAGTTGAGTTTAATGGTCTATAACCCATCGAAATTTGGATAACAACATGTTAACGAGTACTGAGGAGCGACATCACCTTGCATATTCATGCTTTCCAATTCAAAAAAGGGGAAAGGGGGGAAAGAAAAAAATGTATATATATGAGAAAAAGAATAAAGTATGCATCGTTTTACCAGCAAAACTGAGTAACCGGATCCCTACGATAGAAACCATCGGGGCCTCGTGTCAAAAGGTTTAGCTTGGAGGAGTGCATGAGAATAAGGATTATGGTTGGTTCAAGCAGTAGGTCTGAGGAGTCCTTCTTGGCCTGATACCCAATGGTCATCTGACCTGGGAGTCATCGACCCAATGCTCCTTACACGAACCAATTAAAATCCAGATGAAAAGAAGAAGAAAAAGAGAGAAGAAAAAGATTTGGGAGCATGAATAAGATTGTTGATTTCACGAATCATGAAAAGTTAAGGTGTTTTAAGAGCCATTTCTTCAATGGATCAATAACCCGTTATCTCAGCTTTATCTTTTCTTCGACCGTAGAATAGCTTTGATCCCTTTGTTTTTGGCCTAAGGACGGGTTAGAGGAAACATCCTAGGTTTTGAGCTTGATCATTGCGTGGTATATTATTTGACGATTCGAGTTAAAAATCACGTCTTAGGGTTATATTCCTATCAATAGAGTGGAGTTGGTGTTCTGGATTTCAATGAATTTGAAACTCCTATTTTTCCACATATATATGCTCGATTTTATAAATTTCTCGAAACTCATATCATCATTTGCATGCTTGATTACATACCCCCTTCTTCTTCTTCTTCTTCTTCTTCTGCTCTCTCTCTCTCTCTCTCTCTCTCTCTCTCTCTCTCTCTCTCTCTCTCTCTCTCCCTCCCTCCCTCCCCCCCCCCCTCTCCCCCCCTCTCCCTCTCCCTCCCTCCCTCCCTCCCTTCCTCTCTCTCCGTCTTCCTTGGGGGATTTTGGTATGTAGTTTTCATACATGGTTTTCACTTTATTTTTACTTACGTTTCATCTCGCTTCGCCTCGTTTTCCGTGCCATTTGTACCGCTTTTTCTTCCTTTTTACGCTTTCTGTCTTTCCGGTGCTTTTCAGGTAAATTTGGATAGTTTTGGAGCTGAAGGGAAAGATTATTGGGATTTGGAACGAAGTTTGCTCTTTGGAGCTCAATATCATGATTATATAGCATTGTATGAAGCTAGAGCAATGGAGAGGGTTGCGGAAGAAATGAGATCGGATGAAGCATTGGATTGTAGATGGAGCTTGTTGTGGAGTGTTGTGGAGTCTACATTGTGGAGCTTTGGAAGAAGCTTGTAGATGAATGGGAAGATGGGCATGTTGATAAGAGCCTGGAAGCTGAAGATGGAGAAGAGCCGGAGCATGGAAGAATGAAGTTGGAGATGAAGAGACCAAGGCCTCTCATACGATCGTATGGGATGCCTCCATATGGCCGTATCACTCTTCAGCAGCAGAGCATCAAGGCTCCATGGCCATATGAATTAATTTCATACGGCCGTGTCATCTATCCCCATTCCCCAGCAGCAGCGGAAGCGAGGATTCCATACAGCCGTATGGTTTTTGACCATACGGCCGTGTCAACCGAATGTGCTCCAGCCTCCAATGTGCGCAACATCTTGAAGACGACGCGGCCGTTTGGTTTCTCCAAATGGCCGTGTCGAATGCGGGTCTGGAGCTGAACCGGTTAGTTTAGGGTTGTATAAAATGATCGGGGGCGTCGCCATTCAGGGGAGCCGAGCTTTAGGTTTGTTTTCAGCCTTTTTATTGTTTTATTGAGTATTTAGGAGTAGATTAGGAATAAGATTAGGTTTTAATTAGGATTTTCGAGGCTTCCCTCTTGGTTTGTAAATGGATTGACAACCCACTTTTGTGAATCAAAGAGATAAGCTTTCTTTCCTCTCTCTCATTATTTTTGTTTTTGTTTTTGTTATAATCGCTGTTTTTAATACTGTTCATCTATTTAGATCATTGTCCCTTCATTATTATTGTTGTTCTTCGTATTTCCACATCTTCACATCGCCATCTTTGTTAAAACCCCGTAATCCATGTGTCCCTCAATCTGATTGCGTGGCTAGCACACAACCCTATTTCAAGATTGTACTCGATCAATCTGCCTCCCTGCGGACGACTCATAAAGTGCTACGAAGACGCCATGCGCTTGCGGTTTATAAATTTAAAAATGATGACATAACCTTCATAGTTTGCTTTGCAGATCTGTAGTAGATGGTCATCCCACCATAGGTACCCAGTTTGTGATTTCTCATTAAGGGGGCAGACCTGTAACCTGCAACTACATAAGCATGGAGGATAATTCTTTATAATGTAAACCCAAATCCATCGACCCTTAGAGGAAGCGCAGAAGATGCTTAACTCTGGTCTAGTGGCACTTTTCACTACAACACTGTATCTGGCAAGTGAATTTACTGCAATTGCTATATCTGGACACGTGTAGTTAGCCAGAAGTACTCTGGTTGCACTTAGATAAGATACTTCAGGACCAAGTATATCATTCCCCTCTTCCAACTAACAGAATGGGTCTGTATGTACATCCAAGGAGCGTATTACCATATGTGTACTTTATGGATGACATTGGTCGTTGTTGTAATTTATTCAAAACACTCTGGGTATATAAAGTTTAATATAACATGATTTTATCTATTTAGATTAATAAGTGAGCCATCACTTATTTTTATTTTTCCTAGGTCTTTCATATCATATTTGATAGTCAGGCTTGAACAGATAATTTGGTTCTCTCCCGGAGATCCGATGAGATTTAAGTTATTTACAAGCTATGATCTCGAATCATGTTTTTTGCTCTTTAGAAAGATGCAAAAACAACCCTTAGTAGGAATCCTTGCTTTGTCAAGTGATTCACATAGTTGTACACTATTTTTATTTTATTATATCTTTAATAGACGTCCCGAAGTCTTTTCAGGTATTTAAGGAAATGTGAAATTTATCTTAATCAAGATATCCATAGAGGTATGCTGTCACATGGTTGACTCGGAAAACGCGCAAGTGCACGCCTTCCGCTCCCAAGCGTAGGAGCGTCAATGCAATATAAAAATAACCGGTGAGTACCGGGTCGGATCACAGGGACAATTCGTTCTACGTTCACAAAATTTTTATCGATAAAGAAAATAATAGCGTGCTACAATAATCTCAATTACGATGGGTCGAAGTGTGAAAAACGTGTGAAGAAACTAAAAATTCCTATCTAAATGGGTAGGGTTAGAGAACCAAGGTAGGAGTTAGGATGACTAGGAGAAGAGCATGGGTTGCGGGTTCACTAATGATGGAGTTAATCGAGCCCAAATCACCCACATATAACTCGAATGATTTACCGGCTAAGGAAACTCAATCGGAAATTTTAGCATTTAAGAACACATCAATTTGCAATAAGCATGAATGTATTATCATGACACTAATCAAATTAAGAACATGGATTTTCTCAAATTGCCCTCTCGGGACTTAGCCAATAAAATTGTGCCCTAAATAAACATCCAAAATTAACACTCAAAATGAGCAATAGGCAATTAGGACTAAGATTAACAACCCACATTAAGAATCACAACCCACACCAAATCAACACTACACAATCATAGCAAACAATAGGAAAATTTCATTCAAAATTAACCCAAGTTCAATACAAAGTGAGATGTCAAAATACAAAGAGAAAGAGGAAAAAATTCACCCAAGCCTTCACCCAAATGAGCCCTAGCCTCTTCCAAATTGCCTTCTCCAAGCTTCTCCAAGCTCCACCAAGCTTCCTCAAGCTTCCATGGCCTCCTCCCCCTTCAAAGCTTCTCCAAACCCTAAAAAAAAAGAAAACAGCAGCTCCCCTCCAATTTTCGCACTCTGGGCGAAAAATAAGCCCATGCGGGTCGGGTCTCGGGGGCGGGCGCCCGCTGCCCGCCCCCGCAATCACTCAGCGCGCGCGTGTCGCCAACTTCGCAGCAGCGGGCCGGCCAGCGGGCCGGCCCGCTCGTTTGTTTTTTTTTAAAAAAAAAAACTTTTTTTTTAAATAACCGGTTCGGCCTAGCGGCCCGCTCCAAGAGCGGGCCACAAAAAAAATGATTTTCTTTTTTTTTTAATAACCCCGCACAAACGGCGGCTGAGCCCGCTTACACACATCAGATAAGCGCCACGTGGCGCAACATGGTTGCGCCACGTGGCGCCCCATTGAAATTTTCTTTTCTGGTTTTTACGTCCCCTTTTCTCCTCCAAATAATTCCAAAAAAATACCTAGAAATCTCAGAAAAAATCCCAGAAAATTCTGAAATATCCCCAAGACTCCCAGGAGTACCTGAAAAATATAAGATGAAGAAATTAGTCCATTTGATGTGAAAATTAATTTAACGACTATTAAAAACACAATATTGACCTCCCAAAATTCCATATAAATTAGTCCAATGCTCAAATAATTCTCAAAATTTGTCAATATGATCAAAATAATATCAGGAGCATGTGAAAAATAGTAGGAAGCCAATAAGTACGATAAAAACCGTATTTTGTGCAAAGAATGAGATTAAGCCCTAAAAAGAAATGAAATACAAATATACCCAAAAAGAGCACAATTAAGCTTAATCTTTGGCACAAAATGGGGGTAGTTAGGGGGGAAAATATGCAATTTATATCCCGAATCACACCCCCCAACTAGCTTTTTGCTAGCCCCTAGCAAAATATGCGATAAATTCGGATTAAATGGAAAAACATGCACCAACTCAAGATATCTTCATGGCACACTCAAAATGGTATTTCCAATTGATTTCAAAGCCAATATACCAAATATATGAAAGTAAACAACAAATGAGACTCTCTCCAATCCAATTCAAAGAAAAGTAAGGAAATAAGCCATGTATCACACGTATCGGGATATCACGATGTCAAAATTTCCAATTTTTATGAAAGTGGCCAAAACGAAAAAAAATTTCATCTAAGTTGTGGGAGATGAGATTGCATCACTCATGTTGCTTATTCTTTCATTTTTCATTCATTTTTATTTTCTTTTCTTTTCTTTTTCTTTTTTTTTTGTTTTTGATGTTTATGTTTTGCATTCACGCGATAACGCCATAAATGCAAACACCGACACATTTGCATACACGCGATGACGCTATATATGCAAATGGATGGAATGGTCTTCTAAATCTCATCTTTGGCTTTCTCCCCAATGTTTCGTGGGGCACCGGCTACTTGATTCGATAAGAAAGAAACATTCACTTATACTAACTTTTTTTTTCATTCCAACACAAATTATCAACTCATCCACCCACTCCTAAGAGGAAAACAAAGCACACACAATTGGCCAAATCCAATCCAATTAAAAACTACACCATTCATCCCAACAAATGCAATCACTTACACCAAACTTTTCCCAAATTGTTTCAAAAAGAGCATCACGACATATGAAATAGCTTCATACATGGTATATTAACATATGAATCCAAAATGGAAAAGAAATGAAAACGTGCCAATCGAACATCGAGAAATTGATACCAAAATGATAATCCGAAAAATCGCATGGCATTAAGCAAGTAGGGACTAAACAAAGCTAATGGCGTAAGGACAAGGAGGCCAAAATATGATATGCAATGACATTCATGGAATGAGGTGAAACATGGAGGAATCTCATCAAAAAAAAATTTAGGTCAAAATCCTAACTATCCTAGAGATTCTAACACTCTCCCCCCAACTTAAAATAAGCATTGTCCTCAATGTTGGGAGAGTACTAGATCTCGGCAAAAGATCCTAGAAAAGAAAAAAAATACGAAAGCAAACATGCAAAAGCAAACTAACTTTTAATTTTATTTATTTACACTACATGGAAAGAACACACCGTGGCAAATGGCGGATCCCGAATGTATAACGGTGGTGGTAGCTGCTCGATCATATCCTTTTGCTCCTCCGCCAGCTGCTTTGGAGCTAGGCCACCACCGGCCTCCTTGGATTCCAGCAATGCAACTCCAAGCATCTCCTTTGGATAATATGGATCACGTGGGAGACGTGCTGCATCAATCCAAGTCATGTCCTCATGCCCTGCAAAAGCATTCCAAATCGGGTCGTCAAAACAAATAAAACAATTTAAATGCAATGGACGACAATCTGAAGCAAAAATATGTGGAAGTGCAAATTGGGCTTCTGAAATGCAAGGCATGAGATGGTGGAAACTTCCCTGAAATGCGGTGCTAGATGTGGCATGATGCACGACCTCAGGAGGAGGTGGAAGTGGCTGCAGAGAGAAAACTGGAGTAAGAGGGAGCTCAGGCTCAATATATACCATCTCGTAATCCCCGTCGCTATCATCCTCCTCGACATCCATATCAACATCAACGATCGCTGCGGCACTCCCCACAGCTGATAACTGCTCCTCACAAACCTCCTCGATGACTGGCAAGTGCTCATCCTGAGGCAAGGGAAGTGACATCTGTGATAGGACTGGAGGTAGACACGTCTCGGGCAAATCCAAGCACGCCTCATCCTCGCCATCCCAGAAATAGCTCATCTCAGTCATCCTCCCAAAATACTCAACCGCCTCGACCTGTGAAGCTAACTCTGAAGTGGCATGTGGCTCAGGCTCCATGGTGTACTCGATCTGCTCTCGGCCATCATGCACATCCACTTCATCATCAACCTCAAAATGAAAATGCATCGTGTCACCGTCGTGGTCGACACGCACTCCATCATCTATCTCCTCCGACTCATCAAAATATAATCTGTCAATATCCTCTACCTGGCTCTCATGCAACCCATCCTCCTGTTCTGCTCTATATCCCATGGGGTCGCAAGAAAAAGAGCCCAAAGGTGGCTCCTCAAGCTGACACTGGACCTGCAGCTCTGCATCCTGAAGTGGAAACTGGGACTGGCCATCATCCTCATATCCAAGTGACTGCTCTACAGAAGGCACAGTCTGCTCCCACTCCGCAAGGTCCCTCAAGTACAACCAAGAATCCTCGGTCGAATAATCAAAGAACTCTCCACCGCAGCTCATCTGCACCAAATCTCGCCCAGATGGCGATAATCCTGTGTAGAAGATCTGCAGAAGATGATCCTCGTGAAAGCTCTGGTGTGGGCATGCAAGCACCAAATCAGTGAACCTCTGCCAAGCCTGATGGTAGGCCTCCCACTCAGCCTGGATAAAGCTCGCTACATGCTCCATGGCCTGCCGCCCATGTACCTGCTCCAAAAAGATAGGCAAAAACACTCGGAGAAATTCAGCCTGAAATGACAACCAAGTAAAATGTGAGTCCAGAGACAATGAATCAAACCAAAGTCTAGCATCATCCTGTAAAGAATCGGGAAAGAATCTAAAATATATGCAATCATCATCAATATTCCCACCAAGACATGAAAACATCCACTCTTCAAATTTTTTTATATGTAAATGAGGGTTCTCCCACTCCGTGCCATGAAAGTATGGCGGAAGTGGGATATCCTCCAAATCAACGTCCGAAAAATTTGAAGGTGATGCCATTCTTTAAAAAAATTTCTCAAAAAAATGAGAATAAACAAGCAAAAGACTCAAAAAGTGGAAAATAAATAAATGGAAAGACACACACTAAGAGATAGAAGCATCACACTAAAAGTTCCAAAATCAATCAAAAAATGCTACTACTAGAAACCGTTGTCCCCGGCAACGGCGCCAATTGGTTGACTCGGAAAACGCGCAAGTGCACGCCTTCCGCTCCCAAGCGTAGGAGCGTCAATGCAATATAAAAATAACCGGTGAGTACCGGGTCGGATCACAGGGACAATTCGTTCTACGTTCACAAAATTTTTATCGATAAAGAAAATAATAGCGTGCTACAATAATCTCAATTACGATGGGTCGAAGTGTGAAAAACGTGTGAAGAAACTAAAAATTCCTATCTAAATGGGTAGGGTTAGAGAACCAAGGTAGGAGTTAGGATGACTAGGAGAAGAGCATGGGTTGCGGGTTCACTAATGATGGAGTTAATCGAGCCCAAATCACCCACATATAACTCGAATGATTTACCGGCTAAGGAAACTCAATCGGAAATTTTAGCATTTAAGAACACATCAATTTGCAATAAGCATGAATGTATTATCATGACACTAATCAAATTAAGAACATGGATTTTCTCAAATTGCCCTCTCGGGACTTAGCCAATAAAATTGTGCCCTAAATAAACATCCAAAATTAACACTCAAAATGAGCAATAGGCAATTAGGACTAAGATTAACAACCCACATTAAGAATCACAACCCACACCAAATCAACACTACACAATCATAGCAAACAATAGGAAAATTTCATTCAAAATTAACCCAAGTTCAATACAAAGTGAGATGTCAAAATACAAAGAGAAAGAGGAAAAAATTCACCCAAGCCTTCACCCAAATGAGCCCTAGCCTCTTCCAAATTGCCTTCTCCAAGCTTCTCCAAGCTCCACCAAGCTTCCTCAAGCTTCCATGGCCTCCTCCCCCTTCAAAGCTTCTCCAAACCCTAAAAAAAGAAAACAGCAGCTCCCCTCCAATTTTCGCACTCTGGGCGAAAAATAAGCCCATGCGGGTCGGGTCTCGGGGGCGGGCGCCCGCTGCCCGCCCCCGCAATCACTCAGCGCGCGCGTGTCGCCAACTTCGCAGCAGCGGGCCGGCCAGCGGGCCGGCCCGCTCGTTTGTTTTTTTTAAAAAAAAAAAAACTTTTTTTTTTAAATAACCGGTTCGGCCCAGCGGCCCGCTCCAAGAGCGGGCCGCAAAAAAAATGATTTTCTTTTTTTTAATAACCCCGCACAAACGGCGGCTGAGCCCGCTTACACACATCAGATAAGCGCCACGTGGCGCAACGTGGTTGCACCACGTGGCGCCCCATTGAAATTTTCTTTTCTGGTTTTTACGTCCCCTTTTCTCCTCCAAATAATTCCAAAAAAATACCTAGAAATCTCAGAAAAATCCCAGAAAATTCTGAAATATCCCCAAGACTCCCAGGAGTACCTGAAAAATATAAGATGAAGAAATTAGTCCATTTGATGTGAAAATTAATTTAACGACTATTAAAAACACAATATTGACCTCCCAAAATTCCATATAAATTAGTCCAATGCTCAAATAATTCTCAAAATTTGTCAATATGATCAAAATAATATCAGGAGCATGTGAAAAATAGTAGGAAGCCAATAAGTACGATAAAAACCGTATTTTGTGCAAAGAATGAGATTAATCCCTAAAAAGAAATGAAATACAAATATACCCAAAAAGAGCACAATTAAGCTTAATCTTTGGCACAAAATGGGGGTAGTTAGGGGGGGAAAATATGCAATTTATATCCCGAATCATCACAACATCCAATAGTAGCATATCCAAACTTTTCTTTGCCAAATCGTAATGTATTCGCAATTTATAACTGGGAAGTCTGATGCATTAATTACATAGGTGAGTCAAGCTCATCTTAATTGTTTATTCCCCAGTTTCAACGAAAATATCCTTGGGCTATAGGATGTATCTTATAACATATGATTTTGAACTTATATTTTTATTTGTGCAATACTTATTATACCCACATGTTTGACACCTTTTGGTGTATGGACTTTAGGTCCAAGCACTTCACATTTCATAGGCGAGTCCAACTCATCTTTTATTGTCTCGGTCCACATTTGGCCAATCTCTACGTTTGCATTTTAGCAACAGAGTGTGTAAAGATATTATATAATTATCATTACTTCTGCGATGTAAGTGGCAATGTGATACGTGAATACACTGTCAACAATTGTGTTCTTTCTCTCCAACACCTCCCTAGTACGTACAACATTTAATTTCATTTCAGTTTCTCCCATATTTTCCTCTTTAGAAGATTATATAAGGGGTGAGGGTATGGACATGAGCTCATTGTCCAGTGGTAGTATTGTCTCAAGGCAACCAGGTGTTTACCTCTTTCTGGGAATTTTACCCTTGGAGCCTGGTGGTCTGCCTTTTTGAGGAACAACCACTTCTGCTGCTGGTGGATTACATTCATTCTCGGGGATGTCAATCCTAGCTGAATTATTAGCAGAGGGATGTGTTATTTGACAAATTCTCTTGACATCAGTAACTATGTCCGATAACTGTTGAACAGTTTTCTTGAATGTGATGGATCTTCATGATCTCATTTTCATATCAGAGATTTTTGTTTATTTATTTTTGAACGGTCAGTAGTCCTTCATGCATCAAACGGGTTGAGCCTAGCACTGGGAATGTGGACACATCTAAGCACAATCTTTGAGATGTGCTTTTAACGCTTCCCCCATTTGGGGTGCAAGGTATCCAGTGTGTATCAACCCCTATATATTCCAAGACGGCGTTGTGGTCCTGATTTTATTCTATGTGCTGCGTGGATGTAAACTGCACATCCAAAATCCTCAAATGAGGCATATTTGGTGGTGTTCGTTATGCTAGTTGCATCGGAGAATGATTCTGATTCCTAGAGGATCTAAGTCTTATATTAAGTAGGATGCAAGACTGCATGTCCCCATGTAGTCACCAGTAACTGGAATCAATGGATATGTAATCTATTGGAGTCATTTTTAATAATCGACTTTTTAAACCCATTCTGGGTGTGAACACATACTTCATGGTGTTCAACTTTTATTCCAGTTGCAAATTATTTTTAAATCCCAATTTTATCCATTGTACCAGCAATTTTGACAATTTGTCCTGATGGCTTTTAGAAAAGATGGACTGTGGTTGAATAATTCGCCTACATATGACCATTTGGAGGATAATAAGTACGGTAAGGTACTTTATCTACCCTTCACGGTGAGTGGATAAGTATCCCTCAAGTACTCTCAAGAAAATGTCTTATTATTTTTATTTTTAATGGAGATTGGTTTTCACTCCATGAATTGGTTTTCACTCCATGAATTTGGAGGATAATAAGTACGGTAAGGTACTTTATCTACCCTTCACGGTGAGTGGATAAGTATCCCTCAAGTACTCTCAAGAAAATGTCTTATTATTTTTATTTTTAATGGAGATTGGTTTTCACTCCATGAATTGGAGATTCACCCTTCTGAAGAATCTTCGTGTTTTGCAGATTTATTTTTTGGGATTGGGATATGATGGAGTGCATCATCACCAATCTAGTGTGTCTAAACCACTCGTATCAAAGTATAAACTTTTACGAGGTCGGACACATATGTGTGCTCTGTTAATTTTGCTCCATTATTCGAATTTTTTATGGTATGGACCTTTTGAAAGTACATTCAAACACTCAAGTATGGTCTTCAGGCCATTAATTATCTTGAGTCGTTATATACGAATATTCGGTATTTATTTATTTCCATAGTTTCAATATGGATTTCATTTCGACGAATATAATTGAAACTTTTCTTTTTCCATATTTTCTGAGAGTACTGGCCATACTCATATTTTGTTCAGGAGCATTCATGCTTGGATCGTTTGATCCTCAATTCAGACGTCCCAAGACAGTACTTCGGGACTATCATTAGAGTGTGATGCTTATGTTAGCATGTGTCTGAGTGATCATGTGGATGGTAAAAATTTTCCACAGTTTGTTTGACAAGTTTCGTCAAACTTATAGCAAGCATAATTATTGCAGCATGGACTTCAATGCAAAACATAACCAAATGATTATAAGCTATGGCATGTAAGAAAAATTATTTCATATAATTCAGTGCATAGAAATATTGCAATGTATAACATGTAATGATTAATGCTCATGACAATTATATTTTGGCAACTAGTCAAGCAAATTATTTTTTTCAAAATCTTCATGTGCTCGAAGCTAAATATACAATAGCTAGATTTATTTCAGCTTTTGTCTATAGACTAGCTTTATATAAATCTTGCAATTGTTTTTGGCATATTACAAACCAACGATCTGTATAGATCTTGCCAGACCTTATTGGTTTTGGTTAGCCATTGCTATTTCTTGTCGATGTATACTTTATCTTCCCTTTCACTTTCGTTTGTTTGTTCCTTGTAATTTATGTGCTTCTCATGTTTCTATTTCTCCACTTTTAAAATTTCTTAGAGAGGGTTAGCATTAGCCTCACTTATGAGGTAGAAATAAGGATACAAGCTCCCCCTATTTCTTCCCGTTTTTATAAATTTTCATGGAAGAATAACCATTGGTCTCACTTAAGGAGACATTTATTAGGGTGTGAGCTCCCCATGTTTCTTTTCGTCCCCTTTTTTTCAGTTTTGGAAGAAGAAACATGACTCAGGTGGCAAATGCAAGGGTGCGATACTCATTCATTTATATGTTTCTCACTTAATCTGTCAAGTGATGATTTTAGGCATGGTTTTATTATTTATTTTTCATGCCAGAATTATTGCTCATGGTTAGATATAAGTGTCAAGCCCCGTTTCCCAGGATACCCGATAAGTACGAATCCTTATCAGGTATTTCCGAGACTACTGGTGTGAAGAAGAAAGATAAGTAAAGAGAAGAGAAGTACTGCTCGGAACAGAAAACTCCGCATGCCACTACGCATATGCCGGGAAGTACGAACAATGCTCCAACCAAACAGACAACACAGAAATAACAGAGAAATAATCAAAGGACAACAAAGGAAACTGACTGATTTTATTTATACACCATCAATATCACATCATCTCTTTCTTTACAATATCCTTATGCACAAATCCTCATATACATCACCTCACAACTCTCACCAAACAAAACACAAAAGGTACAACACACTCTCTACTCATCTCACTCACCAACCCAAATCTCAACTCACACAACTCTCACACAAGCTCTACTGCTCCATCCCCATGTCACAGCTCCAGCTACCGAACTAAACCTGAAACCACAAGGTGAGACACGTCACAGTATGACCTAGTAGGAAACTACACTACTCTAGTACAGAATACTATGTTAATATTGATTTTGCTACTTACATGAAACAGTTATTAAATTCAGCACAGAACAATCATTATGAAGAGTATTTCATTCACGTAAACACAAGAAACAACAACACGAGAAAGGTTCATTCGTCAATAGTTGTTATACCATTAATTTTAATCATCATTTTGGAACCCCAAGTAAATCGTAAGCGTCAGGCCCTGGACCTCACACAAAGTGGGTGGAATTACTCACATGGTACATCCGTCAGTGGACACTGGCATTGCAACGGAGACCTCTCCCTCTGTATCTCCCAAGTGGGCGGATACATGGTACATCCACCAGTGAACACGAGCACTGTAGTGGAGACCTTTTATTTTGTCCAGACATTTCATTTCTACTTTATCAAACCACATACATTTCCACTTTTACAACCAATATGTCATCGAGTCTGTCAACTTGCCCTCACAGAAGTGCAGCTCAATCATAGCACTGCCACTTCCCCTCATGGAAGTGCAGTCAAACCCCTCTCTAGTCCAGGCCTTAGTCTACAGTTTACCTGATTTTCCCCCAACCACTGACTAGAATAATCACCCACTTATAAGCGAAACGAGTAAATAGTTAACTCTCGGGTGCTCACTCATCTTAACTACCCTTGTGTTTGTTCATTGTTTTTGCCCAAGTTTCATTTCCACATCCATGTTTTCCCAAGTGGTCTCATTCACCACTAAACATCCTTTCCATTACTCCACAATTCACTTAGCATCAATGATGCACCACAACCATAATCTCAACATTGATTCAACATGAATTACTTGATGGCAACCACAGCGATTAAGCATTAATAACAAACTTTTCATATGAAGTTAAACATGTCATCAAGAGCATCTTAAATCAACTATAGCATCACAATTACATGGAACATAACATAACATAAGCATAATTTGATACTTGAAACATAGCATAAGGCATTAACACATTAATGTAATATTTGGAGCACAATGTATAAATCTGTTTAAATTTGATACAACAGAAAGATCAGCATTTTTAGACTAATTGTAGTCAGAATTAAGGTTCAATTCCTCATGAAAAATGTAGGAAATTTTGTGCAGTGTTTCGTAATGTCCTAAATTAATGCATTTGGATGTTTCTACTATTTATTATGCTTTTTTTCAAAGCTGTTGTACAGAATTGAGAAAACACAGCACCTAAAAATTGATACTGCTGAAAGATCCATCTTTTTAACCTAATTACAGTCTGAATTAGGTTTCAATTTATTCATAAAGGTTGTAGGGTATTTCATGTTGTATTCAGAAATGTTCTACATAAAAGTTGTAGGGTATTTCATGCGATTTTCAGAAATGTTCTAAATCACTACATTTGGATTTTTATGTGATTTATTACAATTTTTCAAAGTTACTGCACTGTGTTGGAAAATTTCAGCATATGAAAGAATGAAACAATCTTATGACTACTTCCATTATAAGTTAATCTTTACATAAAATTGTCTTAACAATTAGCATCAAACACAATATATAGCACATATGATTGCTAGCCTAAATCCAATATGAACATGAAATCATAATTTGACAACAATAACAATTTAACTACCAAGGTGTTTATTAATCTCATACTTCATCTTCAACATCCAACATGTATAAAAAATGATAAGACTAAGTTTATATAGTCTTCAAACATGTAAGAGTCACAATTTCAACATGAACATAACTAAAAAGAAATTCTATAATCATGTCATTTTAAGATTATAATGTTCATAACAAAATTAACATGCTATAAAGGACCATTTCCAATTTTTTATTTTAACCAAAATTTCAACATAATTCTAATGACAACAATAAAATTATTTTAAAACTATTCTAGTATACATTTGCAATAGAATACAACTAACTTAAACATGCTAAATCCTACATCAATAATAACCTAACATTCTTACTAAAGTAGGTGATTCCTACCTCTCAAAACCCACCAATCTTCAAGAACCTAACTTGAATTCCTACTCCTTCCTTCTTCAAATTCCCTCCATCCTTTAGTGTGCTTGCAAGAGGATAATGAGATGGGAATTTTGGTCTAATTTGGTGGAAGAAAACAAGAGAGAGAGGGAGTGAGAGAGTGGGAAATGATAAAAAATTGAAATTCTCTTTTCTTTTCCCTTTTGTATTTTCTCCTCTCATCATGCACTTAATTTCAACATGACATGTGTGTCCTAATCTGCCACTAATGCATGCATTCTCTCATGCATGCAAGATTAGTGGAGAATGAGGTGTCGGTGGTGAGAAAAATTGGGTTTTCTTTATTTAAAAAATAAAAATACATGTATTTCTTTCTTATACCCTCATTAATACCATGTATACCATTGTATATGTTACGAGATAATCAAGTATAGGCAAAGAAAAACACAAACAAAGAACACACAGATTTACGTGGAAAATCCTAAGACGGGAAAAAACCACGAGCAAAGGAGAGAAATCCACTATATCGAAAATCTGGTAGAAAAGGCGGAGAAGTGCGGTTGAAGAAGGGGTTTAAGCCAAAAACCCTATCGGCCCGATCCCTCCGCTACCACCACATAGCACTAAAAATTTTCCCATTAAATGTCGCACCGCGAGCCCTTCGGTTCGGGTCAAAAACCGGATTCGGGTCACACAACTATTTTGAATTAAAGAAGTACTAAAAATAGTTTATTAAGTATACAAATTATTTTCAATTTAGGAAAAGTTCTTTAAAAATATGGATAAATACAAGTAAGCCATAAAGTATTTATACGATCAAGAATATACTAACTAATATTGTAGACGTGGAACAGGGTGTTTACAATAAGAATCATGCCCTATGAGGTGAGATCACTTAGCAGTGATATGGCATCCTTTTGGTGTCCATATTGGTCTGTAATTAGACCATAGATCTTGTAGGATCTATTTACCGTGGGGTGCTCATCTTTTAAGACTTGTGTCTATAGGACGGCAACGACGACTTTTGCATCCCTTTGCATTTATTTATTTGTTTATAAGAGAAGAAGGGTATTGGCATTTTCAGTGGAGCTTCAGGTCCAATTGCCAATAATATTTATTCAAAGATTTGAAAACAATAATTGCAACATATGCCATTATGCATAATTATTTATAAGCACAATTGCATGAATTGACATAAAATTGTAAATTATATCATGCAAAGGCAATTATAATGAATAGGCTAATTGCGTGGATCGGCCCGTCACCACATAAAAAATAATGTCCCAAAGTCCATATATACAGTCCATTCTACATAAATGAAAAAGAAAATTACAACTTTGTAAACCACATATGTACCATAAAAATTTTCATCTTCAGCTTCCAGATAAATGGTCGTCAATCTTCAGCATTACATATTTTTACTTACTACAATTTCTCTCAAAAAGGAAAAAGAAAAGTGAAGGAAAAGTAAAATGTGGGACTAAACGGCCGATCCAAAATCACAATTATCAATTCATGCAAAATTTGTGCTCAGAGAACATGTTTATAACACATCTCATGCATCATAGATTCACAGGATAAATGAAACATCTTGTTTTGTGCTTAATAATTAATTAGACCACGGGGCGATATCATGCACCATTGGGTTAGGTAACTAACGACAGAGCGGTCATGGGATCTTCGTATTTATTAAGCTAATGCTTGCACACATAAACATAAAATTTATCCCAACATTTGTGACATGTATTTATGATGCAAGTCATATTAGAAGAAATTATAAAAGCGAAAAATATACGACTGATAGAAGAAGATGAAGAGAAACCAGCTTAACTTTTCATTTCTCATGATGTATGTAAATATACAGAGTATCACGTGTATAATAGTAATTTATATGATGAGAGAAATCTAGATTTATTGACAAACATTGATTACAGATTTTAGCAATATTCGGTGTAATGCACCTTGTCACTATCTGATGGATGTGACAATGATGGCCGTCGGATTTTGTGAAGATTTGGTTGACTTGCTTGATTTGCTTGATATTCCATTGATTGCGGATCTTGGCAAGATTCGGTGCAATGCACCTGGTCACTATCTGATGGATGTGACAATGATGGCCGTCGGATATTGTGGAGATTTGGTTGATTTGCTTGATATTCTATTGATTGCGGATCTTGGCAAGATTCGGTGCAATGCACCGGGTCACTATCTGATGGACGTGACAGTGATGGCCGTCGGATATTGTGGAGATTTGGTTGACTTGCTTGATATTCCTTATACGCCCTCGCAAACTGATCGGCAAAAATGACGAACAATTGGCACGAAGAAACTCGAAACGATCCGCAGGAAGACTTTTGGTAAAGATGTCAGCCTGGTTGTCTTCAGTGGAAATATGTTGTATATGAAGATTGCCCGAAGTTACTTGTTCTCTGATGAAATGGTAGTCAATGGTGAAGTGCTTTGTCCGAGAATGGAAGACCGGATTGGAAGAGAGTGAGATTGCAGACTTATTGTCACACCAAACGAGAGGCCTATCATGAAGATGGATGTGAAGGTCAGAGAAGAGGAGTTGCAGCCATATTAGTTCTTTTGGCAGTGAAAGATAGAGATCGATACTCCGATTCTGTCGAGCTGCGGGTGCCGTATGATTGTTTCTTAGCACTCCAGGTAATGGGACACTGCCGAGGAAAACACAGAAGTCGTTGATAGATCGTCGGGTCACCCACCGAATCGGCATCAGAAAAGGCGATGAGCGAAAGAGGGCCAGTGCGAAGAAGGATGTCATGAGTTGAAGTGCCCCGAAGGTAGCGAAGGATGCGCATTGCAGCAATATGATGAGAAGCTTGAGGGGCATGGATGAACTGTCACACCTGGTTGACGGCAAACGAAATATCTGGAGGAGTTAAAGTAAGATATTGGAGGGCGTCGACAATGCTGCGATAGAAGGATCCATCGAAGAGGAGAGGATTTGACTCAGGGGTGGGTCCTTGGATGAGACAGGAGAGCGACTTGGCTTACAGTCGGAGAGGCCAGCCTTCTGGATGAGTTCCTTAGTGTACTTAGTTTGATGCACAAAACAACCTGTCGAGTTGCGATGTATTTCTAAGCCCAAGAAATAAGAAAGCTCGCCAAGGTCCTTCAGAGCAAATTCATCGGCCAATTTGGTGATGAATTGACGAATGAAGTCGAGAGATGAGCCCGTGATAAGAATATCATCGACGTAAAGAAGGACGACTGTGCGATGATCACCGACATGGTGAATGAATAGAGAGGAGTCGGCAGTGCTTGGAAGGAACCCTTGTGCTCGGAGAAAATGAGAGAAGCAAGCGAACCACTCCCACGGGGCTTGCTTAAAGTCGTACAGGGCTTTTCAAAGCTTACAAACGTGGCTTGGGAAAGAGCGATCCTCAAAGCCCGGTGGTTGTGTCATATAAAGATCTTCCTCTATGATCCCATGGAGAAAGGCATCGGAAACATCAAGCTGTCGGATAGGCCAGCCAAAGTGGAGAGCAAGTGAGATAAGAAGACGAATAGTGCCATGCTTTGCCACCGGACTGAATGTCTCGGTATAATCAACTCCTTCTTTCTGGTGAAAGCCTTTGGCGACGAGACAAGCTTTGTAACGAGCAATGGAGCCGTCACCATTGCGCTTGATGCGGTATACCCATTTGTAGCCAATAATGTTGGCAGAGGGCGGGCGAGGAACAAGCTCACATGTGTCTTGCTGACGAAGGGCAGTGAACTCATCCTGCATAGCTGTGACCCATTCAGGTGATTTAGCAGCGGCTTTGTTTGATAGTTGTTCCTCAGAGGAAAGCTGAGTACATAGGTTGAGAGGTTAGCGAGGTTTGCTGATGCTTGCTTTCAAGCAGGTGATCATAGGGTGAGTGGTCTCAACATGGATAGTGGTGGGTGGCTCGTGTGGAGGATTTACTGGGAGATAAGAGTGTGGATGAGTCGTGGGATTGTGGATAGCCGTGTGATGGGGAGTCAGATGGAGAGTTTGGCTTGGTGGGTCGGCAACAATGGGTGGTTGAAGTGCGGAGAGAGGCGAAAGCTAAGAGGGAGAGGTCAGAGACATTGTAGAATAGTTTGGTTGTCGATCGGGATATGTCGTAGGATGAGAGGGAGAGTCTGCTAGCAGTAGAAGATGGTCCGCTTGTTGAAGAGGGGATGGTGGGTGGGGCAGAATAATTCGGGGATGAGTCGGACGAATATGAGTTGGTGTAGGGAGTAACCTGAGGAGGGGATAGATTGGAGGTGGGTGGATATGAGTCGGAGGAGGCGTATTATTGGTCGGGTGAGGGGGTAATGGGTCGGAGGACAACAATGAGTCAGAGGTGGTGGATTAGATGAATGGTTGAAGAATGGGAATGTTGCCTCTTCGAACTTTACATGGCGACTGTTGTAAATTCTCTGAGTGGAGAGTTCCATGCATTTGTAGGCCTTCATATTTTTGGCATATCCGAGAAAGACACATGGATGCGATTGAGCTTCAAGCTTGTTGGTTTCATACGGGCGAAGGTAGGGATAGCACAGACAGCCAAAAGTGTGTAGCCATCTGTAGTCGGGAAGCCTGTGATGGAGAATCTCAAACGGAGACCTGTTGTGGAGATTTATGGAAGGGAGGTGGTTGATGAGATACACCCCCGTCATTGCCGCATCATGCCAATACTTAGTAGGCATAGACGCTGTTAAAAGAAGAGCAACAGTTGTGTCAATGATATGCCTATGTTTTCTTTCGGCGACACCATTTTGCTCTGGTGTGTAAGGAGCTGAAATCTGATGTATGATCCCGAGTTGGCGAAAGTGGGAAGAAAATTGCTTATTGCAATATTTCCCCCTGCCATCAGATCGAAAAATCTTTATTTTTGTGTTGAACTGTCGTTTAGCCAAAATTTGAAATTGTTGGAAGGCAGCTAACACATCAGATTTGTGAATTAAAGGATATAGCCAAATATAACGAGAGTAGACATCAATGAAACTAACATAATAGCGATATCCTTTATTAGATAGAACAGTGGCAGGGCCCCACACATCAGAGTGAACTAAGGAGAGAGGAGAATCAGTTGTAGATGTAGATAGAGGGAAGGGAAGTCTATGACTTTTGCTCATAGAGCATCGAGAACAAGGTGTTTGTGGAGAAAGCTTGAGAGACATAATTGAAGCAACTTTAGACAGGATAAGAGGAGTTGGATGACCAAGGCAGGAGTGCCAAAGTGAGCCCGAAGAGGAAGAAGTGTGGAGTGCTTCATGATTTGAGAGGAGCAGGCAGAGACCATTCTTACTTGGACCCTTGAGAATTTGGTGACCAGTAGTGCCATCCTGCACAATAAGAAGATGAAAATCGAATCGTGCAGTTAATATCACGAGTGAATTTATAAACAGAAAGGAAGTTCTTGGAGAATTGAGGAGCATGAAGGATGCCTTTGAGATGTATGGAAGAATAAGGAGAAGAAATAGAGGCAGTGCCAATGTTGGCAATAGTTGCACTGGAGCTAGTGCCAACTAGGATTCGTTTGTTACCATCAAACTGTGTCACCGTTTCCAGTTGAGATGATTCGAACGTAACATGATCCGTAGCACCAGTGTCGAGGTACCATTCACCACTTCCAGATGTGGTCGGGTTAGAGATATGTGCCTTTGACTTGTTAAGATGTGGCTCCGTCTTTCTGAGGTGGTCAGCGAGCCGAAAGCAGTCAAGTGTGTGATGAGTTATGCTGGAGCACACTTGACAGGGGATGTGGCAGCCAGAGGCATCAGTCGGCACCCGATGCTTAGACGCATCCGACCGATGAAATGACCTGCTCGGCCTGCCTGCCGAGTGAAGGGGACAACTTGGTTTGCTTGTCGAGTTGAACGGTCGGTGTGGCCTGCCTCCCGAGTAAGAAGATCGGGTCAGACCGGGTGTCGAGCTATGATATTGATTTGGCGGTCGAAAAGCACCTTGGGTCGTCAAACTGGGGCGACCACTATGATCACGATTATAGCACCGACCAGGGTTGGAGAAAAGGGCAGAGGTGTTGGTTGAGGCAGGAGCAGAGGTCGGCTGACACTGCAGTTGCATGTTGGCCTCCTCGGCGAGGAGACTATTCCATAGTTCTTCAACAGTATATGATTTTTTATGGTTTCTGGCCATGATGCGAAAAGAGTTGTAGGAGAAGAGGAGGCCATAAAGAATTTGTCGGACAACATGCCACATATTCTACATAAATAAAAGAGAAAATTGCAACTTTGTAAACCACATATATACCATAAACAATTTCATATTCAGCTTCTATATAAATGGTCATCGATCTTCGGCATTACATATTTTTCCTCACTACAATTTCTCTCAAAAAGAAAAAGTGAAGTGCATGAAAAGTAAAATGTGGGACTAAACGGCCGATCCAAAATCACAATTATCAATTCATGCAAAATTTGTGCTCAGAGAACATGTTTATAACACATCGCATGCATCACAGATTCACAGGATAAATGAACATCTTTTTTTGTGCTTAATAATTAATTAGACCACAGTGCGATATCATGCACCATTAGGTTAGGTAACTAAAGACAGAGAGGTCATGGGATCTTCGTATTTATTAAGCTAATGCTTGCACACATAAGTATAAAATTTATCCCAGCATTTGTGACATGTATTCGTGATGCAAGTCATATTAGAAGAAATTATAAAAGCAGAAAATATACGACTGATAGAAGAAGATGAAGAGAAACCAGCTTAATTTTCATTTCTCATGATGTGTTTAAATATACAGAGTATCACGTGTATATTGATGATTTACATGATGAGAGAAATCTAGATTTATTGACAAACATTGATTGCGGATCTTGGCAATATTCGGTGCAATGCACCTGGTCATTATCTGATGGATGTGACAATGATGGCTGCCGGATATTGTGGAGATTTGGTTGACTTGCTTGATTTGCTTGATATTCCATTGATTGCGGATCTTGGTAAGATTAGATGCAATGCACATGGTCACTATCTGATGGATGTGACAATGATGGCTGCCGGATATTGTGGAGATTTAGTTGACTTGTTTGATTTGCTTGATATTCCATTGATTGCGGATCTTGGCAAGATTCGATGCAATGCACCTGGTCACTATCTGATGGACGTGACAATGATGGCAGTCGGATATTGTGGAGATTTACTTGACGTGCTTGATATTCCTTATAATATTAATATGATCCTTAACATAGGCATCATACATGAATAATATGCTGGAAATAACATGTGCGCATTGGGGTCAAATTCAGATAAAATAAAACTGAATTTTGTCATTATATTATAATTAGAGTTGTATTTCCACCAATAATACTTGTTGTATTATGTTACCCACGCCCGAAATTTCTGAGAAAAACAACATAAAATGGAATTTTTTTCGAAGGTCGGTAGTGAAAGCGGAGGGTTCGGTCTGTGGGGGTGTGGGGATATTGTAGACCGCTACAAACAACAATTATTTTACGGCCTCTTCGAGTTTTCTTCCCAACAATTGTTTTAT
This sequence comes from Scilla litardierei, assembly GCA_030789695.1. Classification (NCBI taxonomy): domain Eukaryota; kingdom Viridiplantae; phylum Streptophyta; class Magnoliopsida; order Asparagales; family Asparagaceae; genus Scilla; species Scilla litardierei. Next base: position 349,741,958 of record CM061133.1, read on the forward strand.
TTTCTAATTATTTAGCCAATCCATATTTGTAGCTGTTCTTAACCGCTACAAGCAAAAATTATTTTACGTGCCTCTTCGTGGGTTCTTCCCACTGCTTCGTTTGACGGTTCTTTTTTTGTTTTAGCGGTTTTGAACCTCTAGGAAATATCCCTTTGGAAACATGTATTTCTGACTGTTCGAAACTGATATAAGGGAGGTGGTTTTTTGAATCGCTAATAAAATAACTGTCACGCCCCGCTTCCCATTCTACCGGGAGCAAGGACGCGAGCAGGTCCGCGGTGTGCTTAAAACAAGAAGGCGTATCTTTTTTCTTTTAAAATCCTTTTCTTTTCTTCCTCCTTGGCTTAAACACACTAAGCGTCTGTGTAGAAATTGCAGGTCCTTGCATGCAAATTTAAGAAACAGCTCAAACAACATTTTTACATATCCAGCGTACAATTAAGATACATCTTGGGCCTAGTATGGCCAATACAAATAAGGAACACAAATTACATTATTTCAAATATTTAAAAGTGCAGTCGCGAAGGTAAACGTCTAGTCTTCCGTGGATAGATACCCCCACGTAGTCTTCGAGCACTGACTCGACTCCTGCAGCAATGTCTTTAGTGAACTCACTATCGATATCTGACAGACATTTCGTAAAACAACAAAGTGAAATGTCCGTTAGTGAGGTATACTCGGCAAGACAACCTCAAAACCAAAATGTTTGACATTTTAAATTAAACAATGCTGAAAAGACTAGTGATAAGTTAAATAGAAAAGAGTTATGGCAGTTTAAGTATTTCTAGAAATTGCAACCTGCAGCAATTTCATTATTCAATAACAATTTGCAAAGCCATCTGCAACCTGTGACAATTTAGCATTTAATAATCAAACTGTAGCAACTTGTAGAAAAAAGAGGTTAGAACAATAATCAATAACCAGTCCATCCTAGTTATAAGTCCATGTCCAAGAGTATTAGAGATAACCAACATGCACCTTGCGATGAGAGCAACTCCGAGGCGGTACCCACCGGTTCGATATGGCAACGGTCAAGGATCTAACCCCCGTAACGTGTTGGAGGTAATTTAGTATGGGCGCATCCAGCCACTCTGTAACACTTGTGAGCATAGACTACCACAATCCCAGGTCAGGTCAAGTATCAGGTCAAAAGGACGTGTACTATCTATTTATTGTTGAAATTACATCTTCCATTCTATATATTAAAGTTCCATCTTCCATTCATTATTGTTGAAATTCCATCTTCCATTCAGTCAATTCAGTTTTGGTGTTTTAGTAGTCCGTACAATAGTCTTACGAAAGTTCACGACTTCATGACTCAATTTAGCAATTAAACGAAAACATAAAAATTACTTAAATGGATGGAAGAACGAGTAAGAAATGATTTAACTAAGAAAATGAGTTTAAATTAGCTTAAAATATTTTTCTAAGACTAGTAGTTATTTTTCAAGATTGTTACATAATTCTTAAGCAATTTAAAACAATTTTTAAGTGCTAAAAACAATTTTTATATCAAGAAATCATTTTTAAAAACATATGTTCAAGGAATTGTTTAGAGCAAACCGTACGTCAGAATTCTTCCAACAAGGGGTCAAAATGATTGTTTTTACTAGTTCTATAACATATATTTTTATCGTCCGTCATTGTACGTGAAAAATCACAAACTACGATTTTTAAAAGGAATTTAAAGTAAGAAATCATTATTACTACACATGTTCAAATATTTATTTCGGGCAAATCGTACGTCAGAATTCTTCCAACAAGGGATCAAAATGATCGTATTTACTAGCACTATAACATATATTTTTCTCGTACGTCAGTGTACGTGAAAATCACACGCTACGAATTTTAAAGTGATTTTAGCTTATTTAAGTTTTGTCTTTGAAAATTCACTGTGAGAGATATACTTGCCTTTTGGCGATGAAACCATCGCCAATGGATCCATTTCGATGTTTCTGATTTTCTAGGACTGGTCTCGTAATTTTTTGAGACCTGTACGAATTAATATTAATTTATCACGATCAGCCCTCTATATATACGTATTCATATACATATTTAAATATGTATTTAATACGCGTAATAATGCTTCGAACTCACCCTCACGTCAAAGCAGCGGGGGTCTTTGTTGCGTCATCGCCGACGGCGTCCGGCTGGGTGACAAGGGTGGCGGGGTGGCGAGGCGGAGGCGAGGTGCACTGAGGAGGAGGGTGCTGGCGTCGGGGTGTTGGGGAGGCGGCTGACGGGAGGTGTCAGAGCGGCGGTAGCTGCGGGATGCTTCATCGGAGGGAGCTGCTGGGGAGCGGTGTGGCGTCGTACGACAAGGCAGGGGCTAGGCGTTTGGCGTTTGCTTCGAGTGGCAGAGAAGATGGACAGATGGCTAAGCAAGGGAGCGGCGTTGGAGAGCACGGATGAGGGGCTCGGATGGGGAGCTTCGTCGACGTGCTGCTGTCGACGACCACGACGGTGGAGCGTGGGAGAGCGTGGGGGCAGAGTTCGGCGGGCGTGGGTCCCTTCGATGGACGGCGACGAGGGGTCGACGTCGCTGGGTGGTGTTGTAAGACGGGCTCACAGCGGGGGAAGAGATGAGGCGACGGGCTTCTGTCGAAGAGGGGAGTAAGGGAGGTGAGCGCTCGTCGGAGAGCAGGCGGAGAGCTTCGGTGGACGGCGGTGGGCACACACCGTGGGGGTGTCGGAGATGGGAAGGGGAGTAGTCGACGTGAGTGTTTGCGTGGGTTCGGGCTGAGAAGTCGGGGGTGAGCCTGAGGGATGTTTTTGAGGGAGAGAGATTAGTGAGGGGAGGGAATTAAGCTGAGGGTGTTTAAATAGATAATTAAAAATTAGTTTATGTTGTGAGTTGAGGAAGGCCTTTGGCCTCCCTCCCCTCATCATCTCACCATTTATTCCCCACTAACTAGTGGGGAGTCCATTGGACTCCTAAATCCCATTAAGTGAATGAATATATTGAGAGCCATGGCTTATGCCATGGCTACTCCTGATCAGAGATTGTTTTACTCTTCTCTTAACATTTCTCAACACGTTATCAGCTCGTTTGCTCTAATTTCTTTGAGCTTTTCATATCGTCTCCCTCAAAAATTGTACCCCTACGCACGAAGGAATCTATTGTTGCAGCGACGCTTTGTGTGGATTTTTCTTTAGAGTGTATCGGGAGCGGAACTATCTACGGATTTTTATCACGATCTTCCCTAGATCTTTGATCTAGATGTAATTTCTTTTCGATCACGTAGATACCTACAAAATATAGTAGGCTAAGATTTTACATAGCCAATTCTATAGGCTTGTATTAATCTGCACCATTTTGATAATCATCAAAATTAAAATTAAAATTAAAATTAAAATTAAAAACCTTTCAGTTCCCCCCCCCCCCCCCGAAGGGGGGCTCTGTCGATCAATACTCCGGCGTCCCGATGCCGCGTTGCCCCCCCCCCCCCCCGAAGGGGGTCCGTTCGTCCCCCCCCCCCCCCGAAGGGGGACATTATCACCCCAACCCCCCCCCGGTGAGGGGAGTTTGTATCGTCGCCCACCCGAAGGGGGGTTTCGCATCTCCTCCCCCCCAAAGGGAAGTCTTCGGTCGACGTCCCCGACGGCGAGGGAGGGGGATTCCGAGCGCCCCCCCCGGTAGGGTGGTTCTTCGGTCATCACCACCCCCCCCCCCCCCCCCCCGACTACGGGGGGGGTTCACGGCGTCGCCCCCCGAAGGGGGGATAGGTTTCGCATCGCATCCCCCCCGAAGGGGTAATGGCCCTTGTGCCTATATTATGTTGTATAATGTTGTGCGGGAGGGTATTGGATATTATGTTGTATAATGGTGTTCTTGAAAGTGTGTGATTAATACTTGTCCTTGTATTATAATATCAAAAATGGATTTCCTTGTTGTCTATTAACTCTACATGTTTCTTGTCCATGATGGTTTAGGTATACATTATATTCTTGTGTTGTAATTGATTTATGGAGCATTACATGCACTTCCCAGCACGTGCACAGTGGACCTGCTTGTGTTTGTGTTCGTATTTGTATTTCTTCTTTCCCTTTCATAACACTCGCTTTTTGGGTATCCCCGGGAGCAGGGCATTACAGAAGGGGGCCTCCGGTAGTCAACCCTTCCCTTGGCCCTCCCCCCCACCGGGGGGTACTCTTTGACGCCGGTAACCCCCCGACGGGGGGTTCTGCGATTCCCCCCCCCCCCCCGCCAAGGGTTCTCTTCGACGCCGGCCTCCCCCCCAGGGGGGTCTGCGATTTTCAAAGCATCCGTCGGGGGGGTCTCTGTAATTCCACCGGGGGGCTCTGTCGCATCGAAACGCGCCCCACCCCGCCCGCTGGGGGAGATCTCCGGCGACGCCCCACCGCCGTGAGGCTCTTGCTGAGCAACCGAGAAGGGGGCTCTGTTTGGATTTTGGGTTTTGGGACTGTTCACATTACCTTGAAATTTTTTGGATATTGGGACTGTTCTTATTCCCTTACAATTAACTTTAAAATTTGTTTAAGGGCTTATGTTGAATTATTTTTAATAGTTTTGATAGCATGTTTATTTGGGCCTGAAGCCTATTTGTACCAATGAGTTTATGGGCATTTAGGTTAACAATTAACTTTGACTACCAAAATTGGGCAATAAGCCCAATTAATCCCATTTCAAACTTAATTTTTAATTAAAATTTTGCCAATGGGCCTGAAGCCCAAGTATTAACAGTATTTTAATTTGACTTATTGGGCCTGAAGCCAAGTTAATTCAATTGCAATAATTAATTTGTTAATTTTTTTGCAAATGGGCCTACAGCCCAAATATTAATAATATAGTAAAATGATTAATATTTATGGGCCTGCAGCCCCATTCAAAATGTTAATTTATTTTAATTTCTTGTTTTAGGACCTGACGCCCAGTTTGTCAAACTGCTAAAATTATGTTAAACATCACTCTTGCATTATTAATTATTTATGGAATATTAGATTTTTTATAATATAATTATCTTAAGGATCCTGCGACCGCTTTGCCGTTAGTCAACTAACCTAACGGTGTATGACGTCTCCCCGTGGTCTGAGAGATTATTATATTTTATAGTGTCTTTTTCCATATTATATATGCCTGAGTTATATGCGTGGTTGTTTCTTTTGTGCATGAAGCATATTATAAACTGCGTAGATGTTTATATAAGTTAAAATGTGATTATGGGATCGGCCAGTTTGATACCTTTTATATTCCTTGCACTTTATTTTCTTTTGAGAGAATTTGTAAGTGAGGATTAAATGTATTAATGCCAAAGACCGGTGTACCGACAAATGAAGACGGAGATGAAATTTGCAAAATATAGGGACCCATTCTGGGTTTCCAACTTGTATTTTTCTTTTCTTTATGAACTGTATATCGGACTATGGACTTTGAACGTTTTTGGGGTATCTGGCCGATCCCCACATTTTACTTATTTTAATTCGTTATGCATGAATTTACATTTTAATTAATTCATGCTTATTTTAAATTGCATAGATAAATGGTAAAATTGGTAAGCGTCGATTTCGAAGTTCTTGATACTGCAGGAAAAAATTACCTGAGTTGGCAAGTGGACCTGAAGTTCCACTTGCGTTCAATGGCCCTCCTTGGCTCAATTTTGGCTCCTTCATCGGCCCCGGTAGCGGCCGATGCTTCTGCGACATCTAGCAGCACTCCTACCACTGTCTCCGATGTGGATAAGGTGAAAGCCATTATCTATATAGGAGACACATAGATCGGACCTTAAAGGCCGAATACCTTACGATAGAGGACCCAATTGAATTGTGGACAGCGCTGGAGGCACGGTATAAACATCAAATTGATGTAATATTACCACGTGACAGTTATGAGTGGGAAAACCTCAGACTTCAGGACTATAAGTCCGTTGCTGAGTATAACTCTGCACTTCATAATATCACCTCACGCTTGAAGTTGCGTAGTGAAGAAGTTACTGAGCAACGCATGTTGGAAAAGACATTTACCTCGTTTCACGAGAAAGATGCAATCCTCATGCAGCAGTATCGTGAACACAACTTCACGAAGTTCTCTGATTTGATCTCTTGCCTCCTTAGGGCAGAGCAAAATAGAGATTTACTGCTTGCCACTAATAATTTGCGTCCGGCTGGTACTGTCCCTATCCGTTAAGCCCACCATGTTTCTCCCCAGAAGTGGAAAAACAAGAAGAAGACTAGAAAGAACAAAGGGAAGGCTGTAATGAAGCCAGCACGAGGAGAATCAACCCAGACCAACAATAACAACAGAGAAATGATAAACTTCACATGGAAGCGTAAGAATACTAACCAAGTGTCAATTTCTAAGAATAACTGGGAGGATAAATGCCATAGATGTGGCATGACTAGACATTGGTCCATAAACTGTCGCACTCCTAGCCACCTCCAGAAACTGTATCATGCGAGCCAGAAGTCTCTGCCTGAAACAAACTTGGTGACTGTTCAGCCGCCAACAAATTTCACTGCAAAAGACTTCGAGAATGTAGACCTGCTCGATTGAGCCCTATCTTTATGTCTATGCATTTAAAATTACATATAGCTTCATCTTTAGTTTGCTTTTGTATGAAGTTTTATTTGAATGTCATTTTACATTTACTTAAATAAAATTTTGTTTTTCTTATAGATGAAGTATGTAATATTGTGGACAGTGCCTCGTTGCACTGGTGTAGCATTTATATTGCTCCCACATAAAACGAGACTATAAGATGCAAACTTCTCCCCTTAAACATATAGGAATTTTCCAAGTTTTAAGTATATTTCGTTTAAACGAACATGACTTGAAAACTATGGATAATAAATATTGAATATCAATATAAAACTCATGAAGAGAATGGCCAAAAGACCATCTACTTACGATTTCATTGGACCCCCGTCGGGCCCCTATCATTACAGATATTCATCCTATAGAAAGCCAACTTGACTGAGCACCAGAAGTGCCTTTCATTGCCAGAGTTTTTAACTCTGGCAAAATGGACTTGGTCATCATGGATCAGCGATGATGGACGCATCATCAGATGAATCCATTGGAGAACCTGAAGATTCTTCAAAAGATTGAGTTTCATTGTCCCCCTTTGTCGTAAGGGAAAACTTATAGAGATACCTTCCCTCCTGAAAATGGGATTAGAGTCTCCTGGCTTCATTGAGAGAATACATGGTGACCTTTGCGGGCCTATTCACGCCGCAGGTGGCCCATTTTCGGTACTTCATTGTACTAATAGATGCATCTACTAGATGGTCTTATGTGTGCCTTTATATTCACTCGCAACCTAGCTTTCTCAAAAGCTTATAATGTGGGTGAATTAACTACACATATCTTTGAAGACTTCTGCCAAGCAACAGGCATTGAAATTGAACATCATGTAGCATGTTCATACTCATAATGGGTTATTAGAGGATCTGGTAAAGAGACTCCAATGGATTTAACGTCCATTGTTAAATCCCAGTTGCCTGTTGATGTTTAGGGACCAACTGTAAGAACCCTAGTGTGCAAATACTAAGTAATCGTTAAATTCATCCAAGTTTCTCGTACATGTGCACACCAATCCCGGGGAATGGAGAGATTTGCAAATTGCCCCTCGATTTTTCATTTATACCCAAATGAGGGTATCATTGTAAGATTGGGTTTAAGGCAAATTTCTTTAAGTGAAGGGTTATTGTGAAAAAGGGAAATGAGATATTTGCAATGGAAAACTTATAATAAAATCAAGCATTTGGATGGCTAATTTTGAAAAAAAAAGAAATGAAAAGAAAAATAGAGTATGGCACTAAGTTGCCATACCAAGTACACCTAACCCCCCATCTCTCCCCTCACCCTACACCATAACCCCCCACCCCTCTCCCCTCTCCTAGGTCCCTTTCTCTCCCCCTCTCTCCATTATTTTCAGCCCATGGCTGAAAATAGCTAGGGAAAAAAAAGGGAAAAGAAAAAGGAAGAGAAGAAAGAAGAAGAAGAAGAAGAATAGGAAGAGGAGAAGGAGAAGGAGAAGGAGAGGGCTACTACTCAAACCATCAACCATTCTTGAAGCTCCAAAGAGGTAGGAACTCTTCACTCTCCTACTCTAATTATAAATGATGGAAAACATCTTATATGTATGAGTTTTCTCTGAAATTTTGGGAAGAATGTTGTAGAACTAGGAATCTTGATGCTTGCCTGAAATTTGCTGAAACTTTAGCTGGGTTCTGGTATTAATTGGCTATTAGGAATGCTCTGAAAATTTTATATGATATTTATCTCGTAGTTATGAGAAACTTTCATGTTCATCACGTTTTCTGATTCGAACTGGAAGTTGGGGTAAAAATTCGAATTGTGCAACATGCCAGGAATTCTGTCAAGCTGTACACAATTCAGTAAAACGAGCACCACTACCTGCACACATCTTGGATTTTGTTTATTTTGGTCTTGTTGGAAATCTAACAAGTTTTCCTCAAAGTCCAACGCGACTTTTATGTTGAAATTCTGGCTAGACAATGCCCAAAATTGGCTTTGAACACAGACACAGAAATCTGTCTGCAGAACAGTTTTGATACCCTTTACCCAATAATTCACTATAAATCCAATACTTCATATTTTTATCTAAAATTTTATGGATGAACTCAGAACTACAATATCTCCAACTTTCATTCTTTGATATTTGTCAAATTCTCAAAATAAATGGGTTAAAATGCTGTTTTTTTATCTGTTCATGCAATTTCAGTATGTTGAAGGGTGTTGGGTGAAATTGGACTTGTGTGATATTGCTAATTTTTCACTCCAAATGCATGAATGATGTTGATGCATGTATGTAAGATTAGTTATGATATTTGTTACAAAAATTGGTGACATGATTCTCTTCATTTATGTGGCGCTCATTATATGTTTGTTAAAATGCCTGAATGAACTTAAGATTGAAGAAACTTGGAAAATGGCATTGTTAATTGTGTGACATGTATTACCCACGAAGAATTGTATATGATCAATGCGGTTATGATACATGGATTATGAAGCATGCTAGTTTGTTGTGAATATCTTGATGAAAAGAATGAATTTGGACATCATTTACATACGTCATTTTACATGCTCAATACCCTAGGATTAATGATTAGCTAAAAGATAACCTAGGGATATCTTGTTCCACTCGAAGTGGGTGAGGACCCTAGGAGGGTTGGGGGAAACCAAGGTAACGAGTGGACATGCGGGGATGGACTGCTGGGTTGTGGACCACTCCTGACGAGCCCTCAGCGGCGGGGACTTGGTGCGGTTGTGGTTGAGTTGGTTGAGTTGGTGAACGGCTTCTTTCGTAAGATCTTGTCTCGGGAAGTCGTAGCATTCCACCCACCTTACCGGGTGGGGTCCAGTCCCCGATGTCTGACCCGTTACTGAGGTTTCGAATTCATGCATGAAAACTAACCTAAAAAGAAAAAAACAGTAACTCTGGAATGTGATGCCTTTTCCTTTGTTGTGATTCCTTGTTGTGCACTATGATTAGAGTAGTAGAGTTGTGGAGTTCCTACTGGGCACGCTGTGACGTGTCCTCCCCCCTACAGGTCAGGCACTGGTTCTCTGGCGGCGGGCCCAGGAGTGGAGACCCCGGAGGGCAGCTGTCTCAGCAGGGTCCGTAGTGTATGGTCAGGGTGGGTCGCGTGGTGTAGTCTTGGGTTGTGTGTGTGTGATGAACGTAGTGTTGTACCCCTGTTCCCTTTGTACCCCGTAGGGTTGAGTTGTACTTTTGTGGGAGCTTTTGCTGTTGGGGTTGTACAGTGGACTTGTGCGGTACTGGCCATGTAGTAGCGGTGCTCTGTGACTCTTGGATGTTCTGTTCGTCGTATTTTACCTTACTGCCTGTGTTGTAGTGTCTTGTACTATCTTTCTGTGTTGGAGCTGTATTGTTCTGTTAATCGTTCAGTCTGTACTTTACTGCCTGTGTTTCCTCAGCGTTTGCAGTGGCCTGCGTGACTTTGGTGTGTACTTTAGCGCTTGGTACTCTAATACTGCGGCTTGTCACGCCGACCCTCCCTATTTTGGGCAGCGGGGCGTGACAGGTTTTGTGGTGGCCCACGCAGGTCCGCGCCCACTGCGATACGCGTAAAGGGAATACCGGTAAGGCTCCAAAATTTCAGTACACGACACTAATGCATTTGTTCTATTTCTCGCCTGCAGATGGAAGGTGGGAACGCGAGTTCCGGCGGGACCGGAACATCTGATGGTGGGATTGGCCCAGCTGGTGATGTGCAGTCTTCAGGTGACAGGACCTCAGAGTCAGCCCTGATGGCTAAGGTCCTGATGGGCATTTTAGAGCACATGGGTCAGATGGAGGAGAGGGCAGTGGCGCCGAAGCCGCCGAGCTACAAGGAGTTCAGGACACTGCGTCCGCAATACTTCTCGGGCAGGGAGAGTAGCCTCCAGGTAGATGAGTGGCTGCGGCACACTGAGGATGATCTGACGATGTGTCGGTATCCCCGAGACGGTTGGGTAGAGTTGGTGAGGCGCCAGTTGACCCATCAAGCTAGAGACTGGTGGGAGGCTCAGGAGAGGCGACTGAAGGGGAACATTGCTTGGGAGACCTTTCGGGAGTTGTTTGAGGCCAAGTTCCTTCCAGAGGCAGCGAAGGACGAGTTGAGGCAGAGATTTGAGCATTTGACTCAGGATGGGAGGACGGTGGATGAGTATGATGCAGAGTTCTCATTGCTGAGCAAGTACGCGCCAGAGCTTGTAGCGACAGATGCCATCAGAGCCAGGCGATTCCGTAAGGGACTAGACGTAGAGTTTCGGGCGGCCATGTCTACTCAGGAGTTATTGACTCAGGAGGCCGTACTGCGGGCTGCCAGACAGCATGAGACCCACCTACGGAGTGTGGGGAGGCCACCAGCCAGTGGTGGGAGACCAGCTGCTCAGCAAAGGACTGCACCTGGCCCAGTTCAGCGGGTGACATTCAAGCGACCGGGGGCTGCACCTCCGGCACAGAAGGGACCTTCATGCTACAGATGCGGGAAGCCAGGGTCATGTGCAGAGAGACTGCCGAGTTACGAATGCCAGGTGTTATACATGTGGAGAGCCGGGACACATCAGCAGATTTTGCCCACAGTCGGGTCATGCCCCGATGCCGCCGGCGTCAGCAGCTGTCCGGCCTACACAACAGAGACCTCTTCCACCACCGCCACAGCGGCTTGCCCTTCCGGCACCGTCAGGATCGAGACCGTCTGCACCAAGAGGACCCCCTCCACCTCCCCAGCAGCGACGAGGGAACCATGGGGCAGTTCCTCCACCGAGGCGGCAGCAGTACACCATGACCCCAGTAGAGACTTCGGAGGGTGCTAGTCGAGTGATCACCGGTATGAATCTTGCCCCTATGCAGTCTATTAGATTTGAGCCTTAGTTATTCTATTTAGCTAGTTGGCTGAGTTTTATTGTTGTGATACTTAGGTATTGTTAGAGTAGCCTCCTACCCTGCTATGTCCTTGTTTGACACTGGAGCGTCACATTGTTTTCTGTCGAAGAAGTTTGTGATGCAACACTCCATAGTAGTTGACACCTTTGCTGCTAGTTGGAATGTTCACACCGGAAATGGGGTTATTTGTAGTGTCTCTGGGATACGGAACTGTCCTGTTGAGATCGGGGGACGAGAGTTGTATGCAGACTTTTTGGTGATTGAGTTACCCGACTATGAGGCAGTGTTTGGAATGGATTGGTTGGGAATGTTCTATGCTAACAAAGACTGTAGACTAAGGAGGGTAGTTTTTCGGATCCCTGACCATCCAGAGTTTGAGTTTTGGGATGGTAGTAGCGAGCTTGAGCCCTTGAAGTTTCGAGCTACGGTCGTGGAGTATTTGGACATGGAAGTAGAGCCCGTATTACCAAGGGTTGTTGAAGAATTTCCTGACATCTTTCCAGATGACATCTTTGGATTACCCCCAGATAGGTCCCTGGAGTTTACTATTGATCTGATTCCAGGCGCTCAACCGATAGCGAAGGCTCCATACCGTATGGCCCCATCGGAGTTAGCTGAGCTTCGCAATCAGTTGACCGATTTATCAGATAGGGGATTGATTCGCCAAAGTGTGTCACCGTGGGGAGCGCCAGTGTTGCTTGTGAACAAGAAGGATGGATCTCGGAGGATGTGCATTGATTATCGGGAATTGAATAAGGTGACGGTGAGGGATAAGTACCCTCTTCCCCGGATCGATGATATTTTTGATCAGCTTGGTGGATCCCGGGTGTATTCGAAGCTAGATTTGCGAAGTGGGTATCACCAAGTGAAGGTGCGGGAATCTGATGTTCCTAAAACCGCATTCCGTACTCGATACGGTCAATATGAGTTTCTGGTGATGCCTTTTGGAGTGACGAATGCCCCAGCTACTTTCATGAGGCTGATGAATCAGGTCTTCTTCGAGTATTTAGATAAGTTTGTGGTGGTATTTATCGATGACATCCTGGTTTACTCGAAGAATGAGGATGAACATGCTGAGCATCTGCGGATGGTTTTGAATACCCTCAGGCAGCACCGATTGTATGCTAAGTTCAGCAAGTGCCAATTTTGGTTGACCAAGGTTGCGTTTCTTGGACACATAGTCTCTGGAGACGGAGTGTCTGTTGATCCTGAGAAGGTTGCCGCAGTAGAAGGTTGACCTATACCTCGGACAGTCACAGAGATTCGAAGCTTTTTGGGGTTGGCTGGGTACTATCGGAAGTTCATTAAGGATTTCTCGAAGATTGCCTCGCCCTTGACTCATTTGACAAAGAAGGATGTTGCGTATGTCTGGTCGGAAGAATGCCAGCGAGCGTTCGAAGAGCTGAAGCATCGGTTGACCACTGCTCCTATCTTAGCTATCCCTGACCGTTCGGGTGGATTTGAAGTTTTCTGTGATGCGTCTGGCAGAGGACTAGGCTGTGTCCTTCATCAACACGGGCGAGTGGTGGCATATGCTTCCAGATTGTTGAAGGAGCATGAACTGAACTATCCCACTCATGACCTGGAATTGGCAGCAGTGATCCTGGCTTTGAAATTATGGAGACATTTCTTGCTAGGTGAACACGTGAAGATATACACTGACTATAAGAGTCTAAAGTATGTGTTCACTCAGAAGGAGCTTAATATGAGACAACGACGATGGTTGGAATTAATGGCTGAGTATGACGTTGATCTGCTATACCATCCTGGGAAGGTGAATGTGGTGCCAGATGCTCTTAGTAGATTACCCGCCGTAATGAAGCTAACCTCTCAACCACAACTTCGGTGGGCAATCCGACATATGAGAATAGAAGTTGTACTCCCAGGAGAGAAAACTGTTATGATGGGGCTGCAGATCCAGTCTGATTTGGTGAACAGGATTAAGGCAGCTCAATCAGGGGATGCCAAGTTGAAGAGGATCCGAGAGCAAGTGGAAGCTGAACTTCGTACCGATTTTCGTATTCACGAAGATGGGTCGTTGAGATTTGGGAACCGGGTTTGTGTGCCAAGTGGCGAGATTCGGGAAGAACTATTGAAGGAGGCACATAGTTCCCCATATTCTATCCATCCTGGAGGGACCAAAATGTACCGAGATTTGAAGCAGTATTATTGGTGGTCAGGAATGAAGAAGAGTGTAGCCAAGAGTGTGGCGTCCTGCTTGGTTTGCCAACAGGTGAAGGCTGAGCACCAGAGAACTGCAGGATTGTTGCAGCCTCTCCCTATTCCAGAATGGAAGTGGGAGCATGTGACCATGGACTTTGTGACTGGTTTACCTCGGACGCCTAGGGGAAATGATGCGATTTGGGTCATCATAGATCGATTGACCAAGTCGGCACATTTTATTCCGTTCCGAGTTGGACAGTCAACAGAGAATATGGCTAAGAGGTACATGGAAGAGATCGTGAAACTGCATGGAGTCCCAGTGAGTATAGTATCTGATAGGGATAGCAGATTCACCTCACATTTCTGGAAAAGTTTACAGGCTAGTCTGGGGACGCGTTTGAATTTCAGTACTTCATATTATCCTCAGACTGATGGACAGTCGGAAAGAACCATTCAGATTCTTGAAGATATGCTGCGAGCGTGTATGCTTGATTTCAAGGGTTCGTGGGAGGACCATCTGCATCTAGTCGAGTTCGCATACAATAACAGTTATCAAGCAAGTATTGGCATGGCTCCCTTCGCAGCTCTGTATGGAAGGCAGTGTAGGTCTCCTTTAAGTTGGGATGACGTTGGAGACAGGGAGTTTTTAGGACCAGACTTGGTGGCGGCAACAACAGATGTGGTGCGGACAGTCAGAGAGAATCTGCGCATCGCGCAGGACCGTTATAAGCACTGGGCTGATACAAAGCGGAGACCCTTGAAATTTCAGCCAGGGGATTACGTGTTCCTAAGTATTTCACCGGTTCGTGGGACCATCCGATTTGGCAAACGTGGGAAGCTGAGTCCTAGGTACATTGGTCCGTTCGAGATTTCCGCTAAGGTCGGTGAAGTTGCGTATCGGCTAACATTGCCACCGGCACTCGAAGGTGTGCATAATGTCTTCCATGTGTCTCAACTCAGAAGATATGTGGGAGATCCCAAACATGTTGTAGATTTTTCAGAGATAGAAGTACTGTCGGATCTCACATATGAGCAGCAACCAGTGGCTATCTTGGACCGGAGGCAGAAGACGTTGAAGAAGAAGACCATTGACTTGGTGCGGGTCATGTGGCAGCAAGAGTCTCCGGGAGAGTCAACTTGGGAGCGAGTAGATGAGATGCAAGAGAAATACCCGTACCTGTCTGAGCAATGACTGTTGTATCTTATATTTTCTGCAGTTGTTGGGTATTGTATATAAATGACTGCTCTCCTGATTTTGTTAAATTTCCGAGGATGGAAATTTTTCTAAGGAGGGTAGGGTGTAAGAACCCTAGTGTGCAAATACTAAGTAATCGTTAAATTCATCCAAGTTTCTCGTACATGTGCACACCAATCCCGGGGAATGGAGAGATTTGCAAATTGCCCCTCGATTTTTCATTTATACCCAAATGAGGGTATCATTGTAAGATTGGGTTTAAGGCAAATTTCTTTAAGTGAAGGGTTATTGTGAAAAAGGGAAATGAGATATTTGCAATGGCAAACTTGTAATAAAATCAAGCATTTGGATGGCTAATTTTGAAAAAAAAAGAAAGAAAAAAAAAGAAATGAAAAGAAAAATAGAGTATGGCACTAAGTTGCCATACCAAGTACACCTAACCCCCCATCTCTCCCCTCACCCTACACCATAACCCCCCACCCCTCTCCCCTCTCCTAGGTCCCTTTCTCTCCCCCTCTCTCCATTATTTTCAGCCCATGGCTGAAAATAGCTAGGGAAAAAAAGGGAAAAGAAAAAGGAAGAGAAGAAAGAAGAAGAAGAAGAAGAATAGGAAGAGGAGAAGGAGAAGGAGAAGGAGAGGGCTACTACTCAAACCATCAACCATTCTTGAAGCTCCAAAGAGGTAGGAACTCTTCACTCTCCTACTCTAATTATAAATGATGGAAAACATCTTATATGTATGAGTTTTCTCTGAAATTTTGGGAAGAATGTTGTAGAACTAGGAATCTTGATGCTTGCCTGAAATTTGCTGAAACTTTAGCTGGGTTCTGGGATTAATTGGCTATTAGGAATGCTCTGAAAATTTTATATGATATTTATCTCGTAGTTATGAGAAACTTTCATGTTCATCACGTTTTCTGATTCGAACTGGAAGTTGGGGTAAAAATTCGAATTGTGCAACATGCCAGGAATTCTGTCAAGCTGTACACAATTCAGTAAAACGAGCACCACTACCTGCACACATCTTGGATTTTGTTTATTTTGGTCTTGTTGGAAATCTAACAAGTTTTCCTCAAAGTCCAACTCGACTTTTATGTTGAAATTCTGGCTAGACAATGCCCAAAATTGGCTTTGAACACAGACACAGAAATCTGTCTGCAGAACAGTTTTGACACCCTTTACCCAATAATTCACTATACATCCAATACTTCATATTTTTATCTAAAATTTTATGGATGAACTCAGAACTACAATATCTCCAACTTTCATTCTTTGATATTTGTCAAATTCTCAAAATAAATGGGTTAAAATGCTGTTTTTTTATCTGTTCATGCAATTTCAGTATGTTGAAGGGTGTTGGGTGAAATTGGACTTGTGTGATATTGCTAATTTTTCACTCCAAATGCATGAATGATGTTGATGCATGTATGTAAGATTAGTTATGCTATTTGTTATAAAAATTGGTGACATGATTCTCTTCATTTATGTGGCGCTCATTATATGTTTGTTAAAAATGCCTGAATGAACTTAAGATTGAAGAAACTTGGAAAATGGCATTGTTAATTGTGTGACATGTATTACCCACGAGGAATTGTATATGATCAATGCGGTTATGATACATGGATTATGAAGCATGCTAGTTTGTTGTGAATATCTTGATGAAAAGAATGAATTTGGACATCATTTACATGCGTCATTTTACATGCTCAATACCCTAGGATTAATGATTAGCTAAAAGATAACCTAGGGATATCTTGTTCCACTCGAAGTGGGTGAGGACCCTAGGAGGGTTGGGGGAAACCAAGGTAACGAGTGGACATGCGGGGATGGACTGCTGGGTTGTGGACCACTCCTGACGAGCCCTCAGCGGCGGGGAGTTGGTGCGGTTGTGGTTGAGTTGGTTGTGTTGGTGAACGGCTTCTTTCGTAAGATCTTGTCTCGGGAAGTCGTAGCATTCCACCCACCTTACCGGGTGAGGTCCAGTCCCCGATGTCTGACCCGTTACTGAGGTTTCGAATTCATGCATGAAAACTAACCTAAAAAGAAAAAAACAGTAACTCTGGAATGTGATGCCTTTTCCTTTGTTGTGATTCCTTGTTGTGCACTATGATTAGAGTAGTAGAGTTGTGGAGTTCCTACTGGGCACGCTGTGACGTGTCCTCCCCCCTACAGGTCCAGGCACTGGTTCTCTGGCGGCGGGCCCGGGAGTGGAGACCCCGGAGGGCAGCTCGTCTCAGCAGGGTCCGTAGTGTATGGTCAGTGTGGGTCGCGTGGTGTAGTCTTGGGTTGTGTGTGTGTGATGAACGTAGTGTTGTACCCCTATTCCCTTTGTACCCCGTAGGGTTGAGTTGTACTTTTGTGGGAGCTTTTGCTGTTGGGGTTGTACAGTGGACTTGTGCGGTACTGGCCATGTAGTAGCGGTGCTCTGTGACTCTTGGATGTTCTGTTCGTCGTATTTTACCTTACTGCCTGTGTTGTAGTGTCTTGTACTATCTTTCTGTGTTGGAGCTGTATTGTTCTGTTAATCTTTCAGTCTGTACTTTACTGCATGTGTTTCCTCAGCGTTTACAGTGGCCTGCGTGACTTTGGTGTGTACTTTAGCGCTTGGTACTCTAATACCGCGGCTTGTCACGCCGACCCTCCCTATTTTGGGCAGCGGGGCGTGACACCAACACACTGAATTTCGCATCGCTTATCACGATACGGCCCTCTTGTGGCCATATCTTATTGCTGATGACGCTTGCTTATGGTTTACCACTAAGTCTTGATAACTGTGTATTTGATGAGCAAAATCTCATTGAAATAGGCACGCAGTCTAAAGAAACCTGAAGTTTCTGAGACCATATCATGGGACACAAAAGCCCTAATCTCGTTATGATCTGCATACTTTTTTCTGTGTGCAGATGAGATCCAGAAGATCCTTCACATTCAGACTAAAGTACATCAATTGTCGGATAAATTTACGGACAACCAGAAGATTGTTCGTTCACACGTCCCTGCTGCCAACACGCCAGCTAGGATTGACATTCCCAAAGATGAATGCAATCCACCGGCAGCAGAATTGGCTGTACCTCAATTGAAAAGAGGACGCCTACCAGGTTCAAAATATAAAGTTCCTCGAAATAGGAAGATTCCTGGAGATAATAAGATTATCCCGCCACCGGATGCTGAGCTCAGACCAGCAACCTCTCCCCTCCTAATTTCCCCTGCAGAGGAAACAACAGGAGAAAAATCATTATATTATGTACGTACTGGAGAGGTACTGGACAGATATAGCACAGTCGTCATCGACGGTTTTGCTTTCGCTAGTGCCGTTCACGTCGCTGAATACGACGATGACGTTAACCCACTTTTCTATAGCGTAAACACATAGATTGGCCAAAGTTGGACGAGGCAATAAGAGTAGAGCTGGACTCACTCTTGAAAAAGTAAAGTCTTTGGACCAGTAGTCCATACACCTGAATGTGTAAAACCTGTGGAATATAATTCGGATTTCATAAGAAATTGAAATGAAGGAAATGTGATCATTTCCTTACTAAGCCTAAACTTCTCTGAAAAGCCAATAAATGCAGCTCATGGACGTTGTGACTGCATATATATACGTCAATATAGATATAGAGATCTATATAAAACTTCCAGATGGGTATACTCTACCCCCAGAGATGAAAGAGAAACGAAGAAACGTCTTCTCCATAAAGGCTACAAAGATCATTAGTTGATCTTAAGCAATATTCTGCCCGTGTATCTTTTTCTAAAGATCGTTGACAGGATTTGTGATATTCGCCGTACATATTGTCGACTTTAAGCTAGTATGATCTCCTGCAGAGACCATTGAGATATCTGATAGCTTTAAGCATACCTTGGAAAAGAAATACCTAGGCATAACAAGGTATTGTCTCGGCTTACATATTAAACACCTTCGTGGTGGAATCCTTTAATATTCTTCATACACCGGGAGTTTATGAAGAATGATGTCAATTGGCAACCTATTAAAATGGATGCTTATTTATGACACCTTCCAGTAGCTGGAAGAGGGGGAGGACATCCTAGGTCCCAAAGAGCCTAGCTCTAGTGTACTTGTTACACTTCTTTATCTGGCCAACTGCACGTGTCTTTGATAGAATGTCTGCAGTAAAGTTGTTAACCAGATACATTGTTGTCCTGGAGAGCACCACTAGACCAAGGATAAGCTGCTTCTACGCAACTTCCAAGGGTCAAGGAATATATATCGCATATGCAGGTTTAAAGATCATCGCGATGACTAAAACACAAAAGGCCGGCCACCTCCTAAATATCTACACATCATCCTCCAATGTCTACATATTCTTAGAAGCTCATCATCCAAGAAGCAAGTATTGAAAACGCTCAGCCAGGTCCAGCGGTACCTTGCAGACACACTAAAGACTGATTCAAAGAATACTTTAGTGGAGTCATCTACCAACTTCGAAGAGCATTCCACTCCATAGCGCCACTGCTTTCCAATAGCTGCTAGATGAGTGAAACTTGTATAGATGAGTGATGATTGTATTTTCTTTCAGAACATGATGGATGTATAGACGAATAGGAGATGCTTGTATAGATACATAGGAGATCTGCAAGCATGAAGCTTGTACAGATCAGGGGGGTCCCTCGATAGTTGTACTCTTTTCCCTTAAGCTGCTGATTTTTCCCATTGGGTTTTCCATAGCTAAGGTTTTAACGAGGCAACCACAATGGCTCTGGATCCAGAAGTATCCATCCCATTAGCATACTGAATCCTGAAGTATTCATATGCTTAAACCAAGGTAATGGAGAGATGAGGGGGAGTGTTGTGAGTTGAGGGAGGCCTTTGGCCTCCCTCCGCTCATCATCTCACCATTTACTCCCCACTAACTTAGTGGGGAGTCCCTTGGACTCCTAAATCCCACTAAGTGAATGAATATATTGAGAGCCATGGCTACTCCTGATCGAAGATTGTTTTACTCTTCTTTTAGCATTTCTCAACAGTTTAATAATAATGCTAGTAATATTTAGTCAATGGAATTAATGATGTTAGGTGTGGGGATATGACTATGAGTAGGAAGTTTAGACTAAAACTCTCTCATTATCAAAACGTGTGAGGTTGCCAACAGTTAGGGAATTAACTAGGTGATTAAGCTAAGTTAAAGAGTAATTAGTGAAGGGTCATTAGTAAAATTTTGTAACGAAATTACGATTTTGCCCCTGGGGTTAAACGACTCCGAAAAATTACGAAAACATAGCCACATGTTCGTATTTACACGAGGATCGTGACTACGAGATCCATTTTGTAATTCGAGCTATGGAGGTATGAGTTTTGGGCCAAAACGTTTGGGATACGGGTTTACGGGTTCTCTATTGATTTGACTTCAGAAAATTATGAAATTAATATGGGAAGCACTAATGATCCTAGAAACTTATGGTAGAAGTTTGAAATCATTTCGATAACGTTTATATAGGAAAATAATTGTTACGGCTGTATCGTTAATAATTGAGTTTAAATAATTATATAAATTATTTAAGGGTTTAGGATGGCACTCGTACTCACTAAAATAGGCTATAACTATATTGGGTTTACAAAATATTTTTTATAAAATGATTTAGAAACTATTTTGATATAAAACTCATGATCAACCACTATAAAATACTTTCAATTTAAGAAAATACGTAGAAAATGAGTACTGATGAATACGGGTCATCACAATAACCGTTAGAAACAACACATCCATTTGTAGTGGGTAAATTAATCTTTCTCCAATGGAAGAGTTGATTACTGGATTTAATTCAAGTGCGGCTTAAGGCTGAATGTAGCCCGGAGATGGGTGAACCAGGATAATTTCTTTGTTTTTGCTTGCTTTATTTCTGGTACACTTGTGCGTGTATTTCTGTTGCAATTGTTTAATTTTATGTTGCTTATATATTGCAAGTAGTGATATTGTTGATTAAGAATCAATTAGGTACCTCTAATTGAGTTGTTAGTTAAGGCATTAGAGGGATATTTTACGTCTAATTTTTATTTGCATAACGCTATTCACCCATATCTAATGGTTTACTTGCCATCTACAAGATCCAACAAGTTGAAATTTTTCGGGATAATATTTTAAATTCCATGTAACCTAATGGTCAGTGGTTATGACTATCTATTATACAATTGATCAATGTTTTTGAATGATGTTGCTGACTAGGACAAATGATAGGTAGAAGGACGTCTGAGAGGATCTTGAAGAATCAATAAATATGATGAGAGTTTGTGAAAAGTTTGGAGGAAACCCCTAAAATTGGGGGAGGTGGGATTTGGGGGGGATCTTAAGATTTTGGGGGGAAATCTTAAAATTTTGGAGAAAACTAAATCTGGAGGTAACTAAACTTTGAGGAAACTAAAATTTTAATTTGAGATACTAAATCTTGTTGTAACTAAATTTTTTATGGGAACTACATTCTGTGGGGGACTTAAATTTTATTCTAAAACTTTGAGGGGAACTAAATCTGAATGGAACTAAAATATTAAATTGTAGAAAAACTAAATCTAGAGTGAACTAAACTTTTGGAGGGAACTAAACTTTTTTGGGGAGCTAAATTCTCTAGGAGAACTAAATTTTAGCTTGAATCTGGTTAAATTTTTTTGTTAGGGAAATATTTTGAATATGTTTGCAAATTTTGAAGGTGTGATTTTGAAGAGGCTGCAATTTTTTTTGGAAGAAGATTTTGAATCGATTATAATTTTTGGGAGGAATATTTTAAATGCTCCATAATTTATAATCATGGTTATGATTAGTATATTAATAGAAATAGCCGGTGCACATAGTGCACAACACAAAAAACCACACACGAACAAGATGCGATGCACGCAGAACCGAAAAGAAGTGAGAAGTGTGGGGGTGTATGTGTTGGTTAGGGATGATAATGGGCATGCCCAAAGCCATAACCATCTTTCTTACATACACTTTAATGAAGGGGTTGTAGATGGCATGCCCAAATAGAAGCTCAGACAGGCTTTGTGCATGCCCATTATCATCCCTAGTGTCGATATCGTCGGGGGGTAAAATGGGAAAAAGCATGGTTAAAGCACAGAAATCCTAATGTGTAACGCCTCGCTCCTCAGAATACCCAGGAAGTACAAATCCATCCCTAAATATTTCCCAAGCAGTGAGTGTTACGAAGAAAGAGAAAGAAAGAGAGAGTACAAGAAGAATTTGCAGGTCAGTGCGCACATGCTGGAAAATACAAATAATGTTTCATCACAGAAAAGACAAAACAAGAGAATAATTAGGGAACAAGAGAGAATCCCAAAGGGAACAAGAAAAGACAAAACAACATTATTCACTTTATTACATTATTACAAAAATTAAATCATACATCATCATCTGTAGCAGGGGTACAAAGGGAACAAGAGAGAATCCCAAAAAAACCCCACAAGGGACAGAGATGTCCACTCTCAGTACAACTTACTCCCTAGACTACCCCTGAGAACCAACTGTACAAGACTGCCCTCTGTGGGCTCCAGCTCAGAGTCAACTCCTGGCCAATCCAACTCTGTCTGCTCTGCTCCTAAACCTGGAAAAATAGTTTGGACATGTTAACGTGTGACCCAGTAGGATAATCTAACTATGCTAGGTAGGGTCAGTCTCAGAACTGTTCTACCTAGGAAAGTCTGGTCATTAACTATCTACTACAAACGTGTAAAGAAATAAATATTCAGACTGCAAAGGTAGTCTATTGAATTAACATGGAAGAAAAGTAAACAACATCACAGGCAGGTATTGAGAAGCAAGAGCTACAGAATTAAATAAGAATAAAGTAAAGACAAATAACCACAGATATGCACATGAGAAGATCATGAATGCAATGCAATACCTAAGGGATCTCATATATGCCAGCGTGCCTACAATCTGACTCATGGATTATAGAGGTGGCTCCCATGGATTTAGGAGGTGGCCCCCTGTATTTCCATGGCATGCTGGTTTATGTAGCACATATGTACATATCGTTTATTTACCACACATAGTTTCAAGAGGTGGCCCCCATGGATTCAGGAGGTGGCCCCGTGGCACAATGGTCCATGTGGCACTTTGGTCTATGTGGTTTTAATTTTCGTTAAGGTATCATTCTTTTCATGACAAATTTCCAGATTTTTCCATGCTTATAAAACATCAATTTTGAGCTTTCTTCGTGAACATAAAACACATAAGAATTTTAACATATAAAACATGGTATTAACAACATGGATATCGCATTTATGCATAAGAAACATAGAGTTTAACATATGAGCATGGCATTAACAACATGGCCAACACTACCCTCTTGCATATTATTACTTAACAAATGACGCTACAAATTTATAAGCCATCAACATACTACAAATTCCACATAATATTACACACTAACATGTTGCTATTAATTCTAGCATGTAATTACTTTAGCATATGAATTCTTGCAAAAATAACACATCTACACATCAATAACAATAACAGATTCAGAATTTGTTTTGGTTCTGGATGTTGGAAAGAACAATTCATAGTAGTTATTTGTAGCCATAATCTGGTTTAAGTATTAACATGAAAGGTGTAAATAATCAACTTATACTTTCATATATCAAATATCATGATTTTAGATCAAGTAGGCTAATTGTTACCGCCTAAACCCCACATGGTACAAAAACTGTTTTTCAGACAACACCAGTGAGCTCTAAACGTTGGTCATTTGTTATATCTTACAGTCATAATTTCATTGAGGCTAAAACACGAAAAGTATAGCTACTGAAGATATCATTCCAAATTAACTAAAATTACACTTATTGGATTTCTACAATGGAAATTCTATTCTTTTTGGTAACAGGGTGCAGATTCTAGCAAAATCTGATATTACTGCATAGATTAATGGTTCACTCGAAATATAAATAGAATTTGGCCAAGTTTAACAAACGAAAGTTGGAGCTAACTAGTTTAGATTTCCAAATTGTATTTTTACATGATTTTTGACATTCTAGAATACAGATTGCACATAGATGAAGTTGCATCAGAAACTGACTTCCTAAAACATCCAACATGAAGTTAATTTCCTACAAATTTAAACATCTAATCTTATGCAATTCTTAAGATTCTAACTCTAACTAGAGTAGATAGACCTCCTACCTCATCTAGTCATTCTCTCAATCTTTGGCCCTTCTTCTCTTTTGTAACGGCCGCTTTTCGATCGTGTGTTTTTCAGCGTGCACTTTCTTTTTTGTACGCGTATTTATTGTGACATCCCCTTGTATCCTAAACGTGAGAAGTTATATATCGTTGTGACCCTCAGAGAGAGTAGTCATTTTTGAAATTTTTTATGAACGTCATTTCACAGGTCATTCTTCCACATATCAGCTTTGAATGAAGATGTGTCTTGACCTTTAGACTTCGACATTGACCTTTTATTTTTAGTACTATTTTCTGTTAACCTAGCACATGACCGATCATCTTATTCTTGATCATCTTGTCGCCACGGTCGTCTCGATATTTTTCTTGTATTTTTCGGACACCGTTAGGCTGACCTTTCACCTTAATCACCTTTAATCTATAATTAGCCCTAGACTAATTCAAATTCAAATCCCTAATTTAATTTAATCAAATCTAATCCTAGGGGATCCTACGTATCATCAAATATCTTCCTAGTCTATTTGCCACACTAGTTGTACCCTCCCCCTCTCACACACTCTCTCCAATCAACCCCTAAGTTCACTCCTTTCCTACCCTATTTAGCACAAACCCTTCATTATAACGTAAGCTCACCCCCTAGGGGTTTCTTCCCCTAGCAGCCGCCAACTATAACTCACGCACCCTTCTCCCATAGCTAGTCGTCGACCACCCTCCATTGCTCCAGCCTTCCCTCGCTTCACCACCTCAGGCAGCACCCCTACCAACTGACGGCCTCCTCACCTACAAACTGCTGGCGCAACCCTCCTACTCCACAAAGCCGCACAACAACCCCCTCTCCCCTTAAAACTGCCGAACCCCTTTCCCCTAACTGCACAGCACAGCCCGACGCCTCCCCTAGGCTGACAGTCCGGCCTCCCTTCACCCAGATCCGCGCAACCCCGTCGCCGGCTCCCAGGCCGAACCCCATTGCAGCCCCAGCTGCCGGCCACACCCCCTGTCACCCCAGCAGGCTGCACATGCTCCTGCCGCTGTCGGCCTCCCCTAGGCCGCAGTCACCTCCGTGCGAAACCCTCGTTGCCAGCCTTCTCCTCCATAAACCTGCCGGCCCTCTCCCCTTAATTGCCGCCGGCTCCCTTACCCCGTACTCTTGCAGCCACCTTCGTCGCCGTGTTCGCTGCCCCTAGTTGTCGCCATCTTCGCCGCAAGCCGACGCCGTACCTTGCTGTCATGCCCCGCTTCCCATTAAGCTTGAGAGCGAGGACCCGAACAGGTCCGCATGTGCAAGTAAGGAGGAGGTACTTTTGCTTTTCTTTCCTCCTTGACTTAACACAATAAGCGTCTGCGTGAAAAACCACATGATCTTGCTTGCATTACTCAAAAATAACACAGATAAGTAATTATTACAATCTTCAAACGTCTCAACAGAATTACAACAAATGGAGAAAAGAAGAGTATGTCTTATGACCCATACAACAAATGAAAAGAAGTGCAATGAAGGTTCACTAGTGCAACAACCCTTGGTCCACTGGTTTAGCTATCTCAACTAGTCCTCCTGGCGCTATAGCTTGAGATCTGACATACATCCAAAAACATGAATGTATGTCAGCAAGGGTCTGCAAGTAGATGTTAGAACCCAAGGCAAGGTATACAAATTTATACTGGATTTAAGAGGCATTTATAAATTAAATGAGATCACGACAACAAGTTTAAACATGCTGATTATAAAATGAAATAAAGTGAAATACTCCTATCATGAAGTTCTAAGCAGTTTAACAAGTAAGGTGAGCAGTTATGACATGGCAGTTATAACGAATTAAAAGTAAGCGCTATAAACATGGAAATACTGATGTGCGAGCAAGTGAACACGATTATTACAATTTCAATGCAATGCTTTCTATCATGCATAGGGTTCTCGCCTTTAGGTCGTGAAGAGTGAGTCGTTCTTCACACGGGGGCTTACCATGATTGGCGCTAACCCACCGCATGCGGGTGGTGTCCTTGAAGAGAGTACCCTTTCATACGCCTAGTGGCCGCTCAACCCTAACCCCACCCAAATATGTGCTAGAACACGAGCCAGCCTAGTCATATTACAAGCACGAATTTGTCAACTCACATGACATCACGAAAGTCACGATTTCGGCTTCAAGGCGCACGATCTCACGATGTCATGCATTTGTTAAGTATTCCAAGACATGCATCAATTAAATAATGTCACCATTTATTTTTATACAACATTTTCCATGATTACAAGAGTGTCGAGCAACATTTATGATAATTTAACAAAAGTGTTGAACATGAGAATTTAACCAAGATGTCACGGAAAGTAATTTTCTTGCTATTGTTCTAAACTAATGTATATCAAGTTATATGCCGTTGGATCACATTTTTAGTCAAGAATGTCATGGTAGTAATTTCACGGGTCATTTCATGTGTAGGATTTGAGTTATACAACTTTACAAGTAAAAGACCAAATGAGTATCCAACTTCAAATATTCACTATAAATTGTACACTTGCCTGATTTCAGCGATTTTGGTGTCGTTGGATTCGTCTTGACGGTACTACGTATTGGTATGTCCGGTTCTCTGTTTTGGTTAAACATATCAATGAATTAGATTTTTCGTGAATGACACAATATTAAAATAATCTCTAAATTGTGTTCGTCTGATTTTTATCGGGTTCTCTGGCTAGGGTGATGTTTATATTGTGTTACACTAATATGATACGTCTCTGATTTTTATCGGGATCTCTGGCTAGGGTGATGTTTATATTGTGTTACACTAATATGATACGTCTCATTTTATACTAATATTATTACCCTAACATTAGTTAACAATTAATAACATGCTGAAATTATCTAACAAATCATCATTTAAATTTAAACTAACACTAATTAACAATAACAACATATTAGTTAATTTTTACTAAGCTAATCACAAAGTTAACATGACATTAATAGGTACACCCACTCTATACCTACCCCCCTTACATAAATATATTAATATTATATACTAAAATCCCCTTCTCTCTTTTAATATCTCCCTAAATTCTCTTTCCCCTTGTCACTCTCTGTCTCCTCTCAAATTCTGTCTGTTCATTCTTTTCTTTTTTTCTCTTTTGTTTCAAAGTTTGCAGGTAGGAGGAATGCAAGGGGAGCTTCTTGCAAAACAAGGGGGAGGGATCTCACCTACGCACGGCAACGGGGAAGAGGAGGCTGACAGCGGCACAGGGGGGCAGCTCCGACGGTCGACGGCTGCTGGGTGGCGGCAGCCGGCGCACGCGCGTGCGGGGGCTTCCCAGGGCGACGACGCTAGGGAGAGGGCTGGTCGGTGCTCCTCCGAGCAACGGCGATGCTGGCGCAGGCAAATGTGGCAGCTGCTCCCGGGGCGCACGCGTGGAGGTGGGTTGACGGCGCGGTGATCTCGGGAAGAAGGAGGGAAGGAGGAGTTGAATGATCTGACAAGGGTTTGATTTTGTTTGAGATTGATGGATCTGAAGTTTGTTTCCAGATCTGAGTGTTTTTGAATGAATCTGAAGTTGTATCCTCTCTTTTGTTTTCAGATCTCAGATCTGATTTTTGTGGTTTGATTTGGGGTTCGGTTGATTGTTTGTTCATGGGCTGAATTTGGATTTCGTGATGAAGTGTTTCTGGTTTGTGGAATATTTGGAAAGTGGTTTGCAACATGTTTAGCAGGGGAGAAGACGTCTTAAGAAGATGAGCAGGGAGACATCCTTTTCATTTGTCAACCCAATCTTAATTAGATTAGGATGGGTGTTTGTAGAGACGTGTTTGTATAAGATGGGAATTAATGTGACTCTTGACTAATTTGAGGGGAGGAAACTGCCTTCAATCAAACGTGGGTGTTGTCGTTTAGGTAAGGGTTAAAGCGATTACATAATTAAGTAAGTTTTAATTGTAATTATTAAAATGAATACAGTAGTTAGTAAAATAATTAAAGTGGTGAAAAGATAAAGTAATTAGTAAAATAATGAAAGTGATTAGCAAGTTGTGATTAGCAAGATAATTAAGTTAAACTTGATGGTTAATTAATGACGACACTGTAAAATGAAAATAGAGACGCGCTCGCAAGGATTAAAGCAATTATATATGTCTATGTTTTGTGTAGATATGTGGTAAGCATATTTTTCTGTAGGTAGGGTATGCATGCAATGAGTATGCGTGTAGTAATATGTATGTGACTATACGATGTATCATATATAGGATAGTGTATTATGATTTAATACGTGTACTGATATTTGTAATATTGTTATAGTATGTAATGTGATTACATTATGTGGGTGTTACTTGACTAAATATAAAGTGTGATTGATATTATTGTGTGTATATGATAGCATGTGTTTTTACCTGTATAGTGTGACGAGTAGTATGATTACGTTCGTGTGTATATATATATAAGCGTGATGTGTTGGTATAGGTATAAATATCGTGTTATGAATATAAAGTATTCTCGTTTTTGTCTGGGTATTTGAGTCTTACTCATGCTTGAGTGTGTATACTCTAAGTATATTGTTATATTTGTCCGTGGTTTGTGTATAGTGCTGTGAACATAGTAATGGATGATGTGTGTATAGTGATAGGTTTGGTTGTGCCTGGTTACGCTACGCACATGGTTGTGGGTGGCTATACCATTATATAGATATAAGTGTTGGTTTTGTAGTATAGTTCTTTACGAAGGTTTTACATGTTTAAATGTATATATGCTAGATAAACTTGGTGTGTAGAATGTGTTAAGTATATAGTGGTATGAGTGACATGTATGAATAGTATATTAGCGTGTGTGGGCGTGCACCATGCACTGATAAGTATGTGCTTAGTTATAGGTGTTTGCGACTATGGTATGTGTGTTGTGTCTTGAATATAGTTATAGGATTGTATGTGATGTGTATATATGATGAAGTATCTGCGTGTATTTGAATAACTATATATTTGTGTATTTATAGTAGGGGTGAATGTATATTACATATAGCAAACATGATTTAATATTGTATGGTGTGATTACATGTGTTGATATGTTGGTGTTGAATGTACACTAGGAGACATAAGGGAGTAGTATATCCATGTTCGTTTTGTACATAGGTAGTTATCTATACGTGAAGTACTACGATTGTATTTGCTAGTGTGAAACTATTTTTATGTAGGTATCTGTACCATGGTTATGTGATAAGTGAGTGATAGTTATATAAGGGATGTATGTGACTATATGAATGATTGAAGTACGTGTATGAATTTGACTGTCTATGATAGGTATAATTATAGAATGTGCATATATATACATGACTGTAGTATTAATGTTTGACTACCTAGTGCATATATAAGCACTTGCAGTAACTATACATGATTTGAATTATAGTGTGATATGATTGGGGTAGTTATGAGAATGGCTAGATATATTTTTAGTCAGAAAGTCCGAGGACGGACTTTGCTCTAAGGTGGGTAGGATGTAACGGTCACTTTTCTATCGTGTTTTTTTCAGCGCGTACTTTCTTTTTCGTACGTGTATTTATTGTGATCTCCCCTTGCATCCCAAACACGCAAAGTTATATATCGTTGTGACCCTCAGAGGGAGTAGTCATTTGTGGAATTTTTTATGAACGTCATTTCACGGGTCATTCTTCCACGCATCAGCTTTGAATGAAGAGGTGTCTTAACCTTTAGACTTCGACGTTGACCTTTTATTTTTAGTACAGTTTTTTGTTAACCTAGCACGTGACCGATCATCGTATTCTCGATCCTCTCATCGCCACGATCGTCCCGATATTTTTCTTGTATTTCTCGGACACCGTTAGGCTGACTCTTCACCTAAATCACCTTTAATCTATTATTAGCCCTAGACTAATTGGAATTCAAATCCCTAATTTAATCTAATCTAATCTAATCCTAGGGGATCCTACGTATCATCAAATATCTTCCTAGTCTATTTGCCACACTAATTGTACCCTCTCCCTCACACACTCTCTCAAATCAACCCCTAAGTTCACCCATTTCCTACCATATTTAGCACAAACCCTTCATTATAACGTAAGCTCACCCCCTAGGGTTTTCTTTCCCTAGCAGCCGCCAACTATAACTCACGCACCCTTCTCCCATAGCTAGGCGTCGGCCACCCTCCATTGTTCCGACCTCCCCTCGCTTCACCCACCTCCGGCCGCACCCCCTACTAACTGCTGGCCTCCTCACATACAAACTGCCGGCACAACCCTCCTCCTCCGCAAAGCCGCACAACAGCCCCCTCTCCCCTTAAAACTGTCGAACCCCTTTCCCCCTAGCCGTACATCACAGCCTGGTGCTTCCCCTAGGCCGACAGTCCGGCATCCCTTCACCCGGATCCGTGCAACCCCATCGTCGGCTCCCAGGCCGAACCCCACGGCAGCCCCAGCTGCCGGCCGCACCCCCTATCACCTTAGCAGGCCGCGCGTGCTCCTGCCGTTGTAGGCCTCCCCCAGGCGGTAGTCACATCCGTGCGAAACCCCGTTGTCGGCCTCCTCCTCCACAAACCTGCCGGCCCTCTCCCCTTAACTACCGCCAGCTCCTTTGCCCCGTACTCATGCGGACACCTTCGCCACCGTGTTCGCTGCCCCTAGTTGTCGTCATCTTCGCCGCAGGCCGACGCCGTACCTTGCTCGCTGCCAGAATCCAACCCCTGATGTCGCTACCCGACGTTAGTGTAGCTTTCGCATCGTGTTAAGGTAAGCCCCCGATCCGTAGGAACCTACACACCCGCATGTTTAACAAGATTAAAAAGCTGCAATTTCCTTAATAACTAATTGAAGTTAATTAATATGTGACTGTAGATTGGATATTGGTTTGAGCACATAGGAAGTTTCTGAACCCGTTTATCTGAGATTTACGGACGTTATTTTAGGCAAGTGAAACTTGCACAGTTGATGTTAAGCCATGCTTATGCTATTTTGAGATTTTGTGTAAAAGAGGCTAGGCGATGAAATGATAGTCGCCTAGACACCATGCTTGACCTAGCTTGACAACGAAGATAGATCTGATACCATGATTGACATAGCTTGACAACGAAGCTAGATCCGACACCCATGCTTGATCTAGCTTGACAACGAAGCTAGATCTGACACCCTTGCCATGTCATGTTCATGCATATATATGTCACGTTTACTTTCTGATATATTGTACGCATTCAATAACTGCTTTTTATACTATCATGCTGCATATCACATGTCATTTCATGCATTTGATTGTCTTACCATGAATGCGTAGCACACACTACAATGAATCATAAGCTGCGTCGAGTAGGATTCTGACTCATATATTATGTAAAGGCCATGTCAACCCTATGCCATAATGAACACTTCCTGGCTCGTGATCCAGAAGCTGAGCGTCAGTTCAGACACACGTGGAGGGGTAGGGTTAAGCAATCACTCAACGTAGAAGTGTGACCGTACATCAACTTCAGCTGAAAGGCGTAAACCCTGTGCACGATGTGACATGCATGCTTTTCGTGAAATCGTGAAATATTGTTTAGTAGCTTTTTGCTACGACGTGACATACATTGAATACTATCATGTTCATTTTAAATTGCTCCATTCATTAAATATTATGCCATGTCATCATGTTTTAGACTGCTAGTTGCATTCATTAACTTTATGTTTCCGTGCACAAAAGTCTCTCTTTTTCCTTATGGAGATTTTTGCCGACATGCGCCCTTTTCTCTTTGGGTGTCGCATGTTAGGCTTTGAGTCTGAGGTTGTTGCTGAGGACGACCAGTTCGCTGATGTCGAGCTTGAGGCTTCTGCTGACGTTCAGTTCGAGGATACCAGAGACCAATCCTAGTCTCATCTGGAGGCTTTTTCTTAGTTACTGTTTGATTTTCCTAGTTGCTGCTGTTAGATTTTTCGGTGCGTAGCACCTTATCTATGTTTTAGTTTCAGCCATGCTTGGGGCCTTTCTTTTTAGACTCTCTTATACTTCTTTTATGACTTATCTCTGAATGTTTTGAAATAAGATTTGGATATTGTTTTTGAATGTTGGTTATTTATTGCATGTTTTCAAAATTATTATTGTTGTTGTTTTATCGCAATGCAAGAATCTGCGAAATGGATGAACACACAGACGCTTATCAGATTGTAGATTCACAGTTTCAAGTCTGAGCAGACCTCTTCGCGTCTCGCCATCCATACTTGGGAAGCGGGACGTAACATCTTTGAAGACCCCATCAATTCTCAAGTTCTTCTCCAACTCAAGTTTTCTCCATGGTGGGGGTAATTAGGGTTTGAAATTAGCTTCTTCCATGATGGAGCTTGTGAGAGAGATGAGGGTTTTGAGGTATAGGCTAGGTTCTATTCTCTCTCTTTTTCTTTTCTATTTTCCTTTTCCCTTTTCTTTTTAATCTTTTTTTGTGTTTAATCACATCCACATCATCTTCATATTAACCCCAAGCATGACATGTGGACCCCCACGTGTCCTAGTGGGAGTAAGAGGGATAAGCCTTAGACATGTGTCAGGGATGTTGTATGATATAGTTAAGCATGCATTAGCTTGTGGCACGCCTCCCTCATTGCCAAATGGGATAAAGACAAAGGTGTGCACGCATTCTTTGTCCCATGTGAACATTGCACCTTTGTCATCATCCCTTATTTGTATAATAGACTAGAAATAACATGTGCACATAGTGCACAACGCTAAAGAAACACATGCGGAAAGGATGTGGTGCACGTGTGAAATCGAGAAGGAGTGAAAAGTGTGGGGGGTGCGTAGGCATCGTCGGATGGTAAAAGGGGAAAATCAAGGGCCTAAACTGGCAAAAAAACATTGGGGGGAGTAATGTGCAACAATCCCAATGGCAATCCTGGAAATATATGGAAGGAGATGTGCATTTTGGTAAGATGAAGAATCAATGGCAAGCTTGCAAATAAGGGAAATTGACGAGACATTAAACCTAACTCCCCAAAACCACGCCCCAAAGGAAGTCTACTCTCCTACTCACACCCCAAAGGAAGGCTACTCTCTCACTTGCATCTAAGTGGGTCCCACCTTGCCTAAGTGGCATAACCTAGGGCAATGATTTGCCATATTGGGTTTGTTCCAGTTGGACAAATATCAAATCATAGATCTGTGATTTGTATAAGGCTGAGACTAACTGCACCTCAGTTTGAGGTGCAGTGAAGGGACGTTTGCCTTGTATAGTAACAAAGTGGAAGAGAGAGAAAGATAGGGACAGATCATATGTGATACTTTTTGCTTTTTTGGGATAAATGTGCAGATAGTCCGAACCTTTGTATAATAGATTATTTTGGGCTTCTATCCGAGAAGAGTCTACACTCAAGATGGTCCAAAAATTAAAATAATTGAAATATTCGGTCCTAAAGTTGTACATTCCCTTCACCAAAATGGATCATATGCTTTTTTTATCCAATATGCATGCTAAGTTTTCGAGAAAAGATCTACACCGCCGATTAGTTGATCAAAAATACTTATCAATCACAGCCCCTAATAAAACCCCCGCGGCTTCTCTCAAAGCTTCCATTTCTTCTTCCTCCTACTCAAGTGGGAGAGAGACAGAGAGAGAGGGCGAGGAGAGAGAAAGCAGAGGGAGAAAATGTCCGACGAGGAGCATCACTTCGAGTCGAAGGCCGATGCGGGCGCTTCGAAGACCTACCCTCAGCAGGCGGGTACGATCAGGAAGAACGGGTATATCGTCATCAAGAACCGCCCTTGCAAGGTATCCAACCATTCGGTTGGATTGATTTCGGCATTTTCCCCCTAGGCTTTGGAATAAGATTTTTTATGAGATATCACTCTTTATTTTGGATCACGATAGTTGATTTGCGCTAGATGATTAAAACCCCTAATTTAGTGTCTTTGAACTAAGATTCATGATGCGATATCGCTGTTTATGCTGAATCGAACTGCTGTTGTTTGAAATTGCTTGATGATCTTTGATCTGATAGCTTGGAACAAAAACCCTAATTTTGTAAGAAGAAATCGGTAGCTCTAGCATCTACTACGTTTTTACAACTAGATTTATTTATTTTTTGATACATACAACTAGATTTATTTGTTGATGTATCATGTAACGTTATCTATTTGAGAGCTCTTTGTGGTACTGAAATGCAACCCTAGGAAGCAAATACGAGACATTATATCCTTATGCTTATTGCGAAGAATATAGATCTCAAGTTTTTCATTGCACTGGTTTCAGTTGTGAACCTTTTAAAGAATATCTAGTTTTGACTTGAGCTCAAGGGCAATTGACCATCTCCTGCCTTGGCTCAAACTTAAAAGGGTTAGGAATATGGACAATTGTCTATTTTAGTTGATCATATACGTCTAATATAAATGCTAGTTTATTTAGTTGATTTTCTGTATTTCTAACTGTCTATGTATGTGCCATTCAAATTTTATAATAATTGAATCAAAGATGCAGAAGTGTTTAAATAGATGGAGCATTCTAAGTATAGAGGTGCCTTGCAGAAAAATCCATTGACTTGGCTTTACATTTTGATATTGATCTAGCAAACCTGAAGCCAGCTATGGATTTAAACATACCAGAGAACTGAATGATAACTTTATTAACTTTTGCTTTTGCTCAAATTCAATAAATTGTTTTATTTGGTATGATGCGCTATTTAAGTCATCTAGAAATTGGTGTATTTTTCTGCATGACTTTTTTTTTTTGGTTTATTATGTGCCAATGATGAAAATGTAGGTAAATTAGTGATAGTTTAGTCAAAGCATATTATAAGTCCAGCTTAGTTGGGAAACTTAAATCTGTTGAGATCTGTGAACCATCTTTGGACAGACAAACCATTGCCTTGTTTACTGCATAGGTTCTTCATTGGAACACCAGAGAGTGTGATGGTGATGGTGATGGTGTCTGTATTTTGCTGTTTTGTATGTTTTAAATTATTGAGACTTACGAATTTTAGAAACTTGAGTGTGCACATGTATTATAATTAAACACATTGGATGATCTTGTGAACTGAAAGAAGTGTATGGTGCAGATACTGAAAAGAAAAGGTGAAGCCTGCTCTAACCTTCTTATAATTGCTTCAGCACGCTGCCAATACATAGAGACGTAGCTGCTTTCACATATGAAACAAGTTCAACATTAAGTTTTTAGCTGAATAGGAGCCGTTTTGATCGTTCGGCATAAGATTAATTGCAGAAAGTCCACCGTTGATTTTCCTTGAGAATGAAAAGCTTCTTTATATATAGATTTAGCCTTTAAGCATCCCCATCCAATGCGTTAAAAAATTCCTCACATGCATGAATAAGAAAAGGCAAAAAAAAGAGAACAAGAAAAGAAAAGAAAACTACTAACATCCTCAACTATAAATTCTGAATTATGATATGCTTAATTTTCTTGTTTATAGGAATATAAAATCCTAATGTTCTACTAGGACAAACCCCATAAAAACAGACGTTACATCATTATTTGTAATTTGAAGTTAATTTGTTAAAGGGTCTAACCAAAAGGAATTAGAGCGATTGTGCTCAATGTTAAATGTAAGGAAGATTTCGCTTCTCGAGGATAATGTTGGTGAACTTTTTATTATTTAAATTTTGAATCATTTCCTGTTAGAAATGTATATCCTTGCTGAAAAAGTGACTGGGTCTGTTTTTGCTCAATATTCTAAGGATGACATGGATGCTATTCTGAGTAGTAACTATTAATCATGTGGACTCCTTACCTGCTGTTAACATTGCCAATGAAAACCCTAATACCACCCAAAAATTAAGCCACTATTTAGTAAATGCATGAAGCTACCATGTATATGTCAATTTTAGTTTGACTGGTATAAGAAATGGTTAAAAGGATATAGCCAGTGAAGCATGGCATGGTTTATAACATAAACGTGCATATCATTTTTATTTAGTACCAAGTATTGAGGTTTAAAACCAAATAGTTTCAACTAATTCAGATGGTGACATTTCACATAACTCAATTTGGTCCAAAAACTGTAAAATAATCCTAAAAAATTGGCCATAAAATCTACATATTGATGATGATATATCAAAATCACTAAAAATTTTAAAGAAAAGAAAGTTACAATGATTGAAAATGGAAAGAAACCATTTTCAGCCACTGGTTAAAAAAAGATAGCAGGGAGAAGATTTACCTGGTTGTTTCATTGAAGAGCCTTACGACTGCCACTCCCATCTCCCATCTGGATCGATCAAGACGCATGAGGATGAGGATAAAAAGGGTTAGGAACTAGGGTTATGATATGGTTGGGGTTTAAGTCGTTGCATATGGCTTCGGATATTTAAACCCAAACCATTATCTATTGACTTATTTTTTAAAAAATTAAATGGGTTTCAAGTATCTAAAACTGAACCCATACTCTGTAGATTAAAATTTGTTTAAATTAGATCGGGGTTTTCAGTTTTGATTATTTTAAACCTAAAAACCATACGAACCATTTTTCTTTCTATATTAACCCGTTGATTTTTTAACATATTACTTTTAAACTTCTTTGTTTACAAATGACCTGTGAAATTATTAGAATTGTTTAGAATCTAATCTTAAAATCTCATAAACAAAATTTACTTCACAAATTGGGTTCTATAAGAACATTCAAGGGCAGCTTATTGAATGCATAAATGTCTTGGCAAAATTCAATCGCTACACACACATACGAACAAATACATATACATAAAAATATAGTTAATCTGAAGCTAAACCTTAAACAAAA
Source organism: Scilla litardierei (assembly GCA_030789695.1). Taxonomy (NCBI): domain Eukaryota; kingdom Viridiplantae; phylum Streptophyta; class Magnoliopsida; order Asparagales; family Asparagaceae; genus Scilla; species Scilla litardierei. Next base: position 349,778,501 of record CM061133.1, read on the forward strand.
CTATTGAAAATATCAAAACTAGTTGAAACCAATTTTTTTTGAAGGAATTGAAACCAGAACCTGGTTCCCAAACTTTGTTGTGTGGATTTTAGTGGTTGGCAGGAACAAGGCCCCTCTTCACTCATCCTCGCTTCTGTGGCATGCTTTTACCATATGGTACCTAAACAAATAAATTAGAATGTATACGTAGGGTGGAAGCCATGGGCATGTAACAACATGACCGATTCTTCCAAGTTGTATTTACTATAGTCTATATTCACTAACAGTGCAGATATTCTACAATTTGTTTAAATCCAATGCTTTGCTCTGTGTCCTCCATGGGTAGAGGATTTAAGTTTTGCAAAAGTTGGTCTATTGAAAAATGGTTCATATGTGGCAAAACAAACTTGTGAATTATAAAATGATCATGATTTGTAACCAACACCATTCTAGTCAAATTAATTTATAAATCTTGACAGCATCTCAATTGATAAAATCTACATGTATCGCAGCATCTCTTATCTCTAAGGTCAATTTATATCTAAGTTGGTGAAGTCTTCATATTGAAGTACTTGGTTCTTGTCTCTTCAACTTGTTATGTTCCAGGTTTTGGAATTAGCACACTCGATATTCTTCTTTATCTTCTTCATGGAAAGTTCTGATATTTGATGCATTGATCTTGAATTTATCTTGGCTTTTTGTAATAGAAGCGGCCATTATTTTAACCAGTCTATGTTCTCCTTGTTAGCTGCTGATGTAATGATTGTATATTAGTTTTGGATTTAAGTGCAATTCATATGTTCAAGTGTAACTTTCTGCCAATAGTCTAGTCCTAAGGCAAGCAGCTGGTTGCATTTGGATCGCTGCAAGAATATTATACACCTAAGTAGCCTTATCTGTTGGCATACCCAATGGAAAATTTGACATTATAACTTGTATGCCTAAGATGGGCACAGAAATATCTACTCAAGGAGGAGAAATCTGACTATGTTTATTCATTTATGATGCAGTACACTTCTTCCTTTAAATCTACTACCTGCCAATCATCTTGGAAGTCTGTTTCTTCCTACCTGCTATTACTTAATTAAAATTCCATTTAATATGCATATTTTTTTTTGCTTCTTCTCCCATCCTATCTTGGAGCTTGAAAATTAATGTTATGTCACTTACATAAACAGGTTGTTGAGGTTTCAACCTCTAAAACAGGAAAGCATGGTCATGCCAAGTGTCACTTTGTGGCGATAGATATCTTCACTGCTAAGAAGCTTGAAGATATTGTGCCTTCATCACATAACTGTGATGTATGCTTCTTTTGGCTCCTTGTTCAGATCTGTAATCTGTATCTTCTTTATTCAAATTTGTTGAGTTCAGCGCTTTTCAAACTTGCAGGTTCCTCATGTTACCCGCACTGACTATCAACTCATCGACATATCTGAAGATGGCTTTGTATGTTTGTACACTTGGTCATTCTATTTTTCTTTTGTTGATGTTATGCTCCATCTTGGTATTTAAGTTACAGAGTTCATCGTACTGCTGTTCCTTGTAGGTGAGTCTCTTTACTGAGAATGGAGGCACTAAGGATGATCTGAGGCTTCCAACTGATGATTCTCTGCTTGGCCAGGTCATTGCATTTCCCTCGCACTTGGCATTCTCCCGAATTAATGCATTATGCATATGCATACTGATAGCAAATAATCTTATGTGATTACAATTTTGGATAATGTGAATATACTTATTTCAATGGAAAGCTATTTACAATGATGGGTCATTAACTTACTAAATGTATTGAATACATATGAAGAGTGCATAATTGATATTCAAGGAAAAAACTGAAGCCCGTGCAGAATGAATGAAACTGCACTGATGTAAGTCATGAAGAAATGTTCATTTCTTATTTTAATAGCAAGAGCAATCAAATACTTGAAAGTATCAGAGGTTGATTGAGTGTGATACTTAGGCCTATCTTGACATCACGATTTATATGTGCATGTTGAAACTGGCTGTCTTAACTAAGGTTTGAGAACTCAATTATGGTGTCGGTTTCGGTCCATTCGAAATGGTTGTAAACAAGTTTTGTTAGTTTTATTAGTTTCAGTTAAAGTTTCGATTTCGGTTGATCTACAATTGTGTATATATTTATATGTATAAATATATGTAATAGTTTAATTATTGTATATAAATTTATAAAAGGTTTATATTTACAAAATGTTGCCGCTGCCAATGAAGATTGAGGGAAGCATGCTAGCACCAGACTTGCTTCTTGCATAAGTTGAGTTATGACAATCCTGATAGGAACCATTAGGGTTTTGATGATAAAAAGGAGATTTTTATTGGAAAGGTGGGATTTTTAGGGGAAATGTGGGATTTTTAGAGTTTTAGAGAGAATATAGGGGATAAACGAGGGATTTTTATTAGAAATAAACTGAAAATAAAGGATACACAGATAAGGGTTGATACCTTTCGAGAGGATCTCGCTCTCCTAAGCCGTCGATTCGAGAGGGGGCCGCGCTCTCCAATGAAAAGAGGGATAATATCACCTCAAGGGTTTTCTTCTTCACAATAATCAAGCATGTCCCCTCTGCTAGCCGGCCCTAGCTTTAAATAAAGAAAAATAATAGAAAATAACAGATTTACGAAAAAGCCCTTAATAATGAAAATTACAAAAAGATCCTCTAAAATCTGAAAATTCTCAAAACGCTCTTGATGTCTCAAAACACCCCTAATGGGCCAAAAGTGCAGATCTATCATTACTCTGCCACCGAAAAACGACCTTGCCCTCAAGGTGGTGTATGAAATCCATGAACGGTGCTGTTCCAAGTGGGTCGCCGAGGTCCTCCGTTCGCTGACGGGCTGCAAAAAGTGGAGACACTCCAAGCATCTCCTTTCTGTAAATTTCCTTCCTGGACATTTCGATATCTCTCCATCAAGTAGAACATCAAGCAGTTCTTGAGCTTCTCCTACGAACATATGGGTCGTCTTCGCTTCTTCCACTGGAACCAGGAGAGTGCGTCTCCTTTGAAACAGACGTCAGCCACCTCCAATTTTTCCCTCTCCGTCAGACGTACCTCCGCAAAGAATCTTTCAGCTTGATAGTTCCAGCCATAAGGATCACCCCCTCAAGCAACAGCCTCTTCAGTTTCTCACTTTGCCTTCAGCCCCTAACCGCTTCTGGTCCACTCGACCTCCTGTTTGTCAAAATTCAGTGGATAGTAATATTTGTCGTGTCATACCTCTATGCGTTTCTTGTAGCCCCTCCTAAGGTTGTTGCCGTTGCCTCCCTAATCATGCTTATTCCGAGCATAGTCATCAACATTCTCCTCAAAGCCTGGATTCTCGTCATAATCGGCCTGAAGTTCCTCGTAGGCTGGAAGTACTTTGCGTCGTCGTCTCTCTGCCGCATATCGAGGACCATGAAGTCCTATAACCTTCTCCACGTCATCCTCAAGTCCTGGAAGAAACCCAAATTTGTCATCAAAGTCTTGATGGGGCTCCCCGCATGTCCTGGCATCCCGGGTCATCCTTCTAAGGCTCAAGACGCCTCCGGCGGGCCTGCACGCATACTGCAGGGTACTGGCAGGCCTGCAGAGGCCCTGCAGGGGGTCGTGGAACCCTCACGGCGGCTAGGGTTTTCCTGATCTGTGTGATCTTTCGCTCCGTCGGATCCTTCCTCTGCGTCAGATTAATGGCCACCTTTGAACTCTTCTTCCGTCTCTTTCTTTTTCTCCAAAGTTACATTCGTTTGCCCTAGATCAGAATTTTCATCCAAATCTGAAATTTTTGCCAAAGTTGCGCCTTTAGATCCGCGAATTGTTGCATCATGATTTGCATGAAGGTTTCAAATTTTGCATCCACCCGTGTCTCAAGCCCTTTTATCGACACCTTAACCTCAAATTTGAGATCCTTTATAGACTTCTTTATACCTTTAATTTCACTATCGAATCTTTCCTCCAAAGCTTCAATCTTTTTGGTGGTAGCCGCCTCCATGGATATCAAGATCGTCGCTCTGATACCAATTTTATAGGAACCACTAGGGTTTTGATGATAAAAATGAAATTTTTATTGAAAAGGTGGGATTTTTAGGGGAAAGGCGGGATTTTTAGAGTTTTAGAGAGAAGATATGGGATAAAAGAGGGATTTTTATTAGAAATAAACTGAAAATAAAGGATACAATGATAAGGGTTGAGACCTTTCGAGAGGATCTCGCTCTCCCAAGCCGTCGATTCAAGAGGGGGCCGCGCTCTCCAATAAAAAGAGGGATAATCTCACCTCAATGGTTCTATTCTTCACAATAATCAAGCATGACCCCCCTCCTAGCCGGCTCTAGCTTTAAATAAAGAAAAATAACAGAAAATAACAGATTTACGAAAAAACCCCTAATAATGAAAATTACAAAAGACCCTCTAAAATCCGAAAATTCCCAAAACAATCCTGATGTCCCAAAACACCCCTTAATGTGCCAAAAGTGCAAATCTATCAAATCCCTAACCCAACTCGACTAAATTCTTTGCAATCAGCACCCGCTGCTGCTTCACATGGCGTCCTCCTCCGATGACTACGAAGAAGAGGTAGGCATTCTATCTTGTCCTTTTGCAAATTCCTTTAGAATTAGAAGTGATTGATCAATTTTGATTCTTCTAGTGATCTTTTTGACGAATTTTTTGAAAGATTTTGCTTGGATTGTTGTCAATTTGTTGTTTTTATAATCAATTTTGATTTTTCCATACTATTTATGGGTTCACCGGTTGAAACCAAACGAAACCGAGAACAATTGTTGGTTTTGTTCTGGCCCCATGTAACGAACGAAACCAAATGGTTTCGACTGAAAGCTCAATCCTTGATGTTATCATTTGTGTGTAATTTGAGACAAGTTAATTGACTATAGAGCAACAAAGTTGCCTAGTTGGACCATTTTGTTTGTGTTTATGTGCCATAGCAGCAATAGCCCACATTCTGTCCTAATTGTTCAGCTATGGTAAAACTCATACAAATTAAAACTGCTCCAGCTTTACAGGATTTTTAGATAGTTAATCTGTAGCTCTATTTTGGTTTGGCTTTGAATTTAAAATGTAGCTTGAAAAATTTATATGAGCGTGCATAATCCAAGTGACTCATTGACTGATGTTAACTTTTGCTTGTTTAAATGTGGTTAACCTAGGAAGCACAAATACTTTAACCATGGAGTGATGTTGTGTCGGACACACATGTCGGACACATGTATTGGTCTCAGTACTCTGTGTATACTTTTCTAAATTTGCTTTAGTATTACCATGTTGTGTCGTGTCATCGTGTAATGGTGTATCCATATCCATGCAACGTAGTTGATAGCTGGACATATTATCTTTTAAGTTATTATCAATATTTTATCTTTACAAGTTAGTAGCAACTACTACTTCTTCTAACATAGAAAAATAAAATGAACTGGATAAAGCATAAAATGGTAAATTTCTTATATTTATTAGTCATTAACAATGGTTTATAGTTGCACAATTTTAAGTTTATTACTAATACTAACAAAAATAGTCAAATAATAAATAAATATACCATTTTATTTTAATGGTTCTAAATAAGCCTAGGTAAACATGGTTACTGTTATATGTTGTCGTTTATGACAAACATTATATGTTACCAAAAAAATTGTTGAGGAGCTTAGTATGTATTTGTCTCTTGCTTTTACCGTTGTTTTTACCATTTGTTTTCTATTGTCTTGTATTTTCTAATTTGTTTTCCAGCTATTATTTATTTGAGGAGGTTAGTTGATTTAAAACCATAACATTATGAAATGTGCCGTGAAACCTTATCACACACACCATTAAGATGCCCATCTTATCAAAATAAGGTAAATATGTCCGGTTGATCCAAAAAAAACTAGAGAGAAGAGTTGATACCTTCTAATCTACTAGAAGTTGGATACCGAGGAAGAAATTAGTAGATGGATTTGGATTTGATTTGATTTGAATCTTTATCTTTTTTTATTTGCTTGATTTTTTACTTGATTACAACCGAAGTGGTTCTCCTTATAAAGAGGTGAAACCCAAATCCTCAACGAGGAAAAGGACTCCTTTTGTAGTAGCATTACAATGCTTCAAAAAAAATATTTATAATCTTTCTAATTATTTATTACTTGGTAGGAATTCTAATAAGAGTGGGATTTTTATGATTAATAAGAAGGGTTTTTAGGCATAAGTCCCCCAAAAAATGGGTTATTTTAAAAGAATCCACCATTTAATGGCTTTTACTATTTGGCCCCTCAATTTACATAACTAACTCCAAAAGAGTCCATTGGTTAAATATCAAGAGAATATTCCATCTAATCTAACGGAAAAAGTGTTATGACCGTTATGCCCTTCAACCTTTCTTCCTCAGCCACAACGGTTCATTCGCAACGGTCATAACACGACAATCGAACCCATAAAACCCCTACGTCATATGGTCTCCAACAAGAAAATTGAGGAAGAAAACCTAAAATGAAAGCAGCATATTCTCCAGCAAAGAAAATGACAAGATCGTATGATTCCTCAAGCTTTGCAAGCGATGCAATGGCTGCCCATGGTGCTAATCAGCAGGCCAGTCCCAAGACGTGCTTCTGTGGGTTCCCATGCTCTGTGGTGACCTGTACAAAGGGTGAGAACAAGGGGTTCCTGTTCTATGGATGTCCAAGATATAAAAGTCCAAATGATAGGGGTTGCGGGTTCTTTGAATGGGTGGATGGCTTGCATAATGAATTCATTAAAGTCAGAAAGGAGATTGGGTGCTTAAGGGATGACATTGCTAAAGTTCTGTTCCAGATGAGAGCACTCTGCATTGTTATAATTGTATGTGTTTTGTTCAAGTCTATGGTATGAGAATGCTAGAGTAAGACTGGAATTTGTGGATCAAGTCTGAGATGTATCAACATATCTAGGGGTTCTTGTTCTATCTGAGATGTGTAATGTGGAACATAGTAGAGTGAGTGATGTAGCAGTTGTGTATCAGAAAAAATGAAAAATTATGATGTGATCTGTTAAAGTTAGATTATGTGTGCTCAGAAATATGACTGTGTATATTGTGTGATGAAAAAATATGACTAGATATGTTGATGAAATATGACTGTGTATATTGTGTGATGAAAAAATATGACTAGATATGTTGATAGCATGAAAAAATATGACTGTGTATTGTGTGATGAAATGTGGAGGAATACATGCATGTGTGCTCAGAAATTGGAAATAATAGATGCTACATGGAAACAATAGCAGCCACAATGGAAACAATAGTATCAACAATAGCCATCAATATGTGTATATATTGGGATGAATACATGATACCTGATACAAAAAAACATGGTACAATATATATACATTTAAAGAATAAACAATATGCAAATATCATCTGAGGATGAATACTTGCATATACAGCCATCTAACAACAAAATGCAAGTAACAAATCATGTTGTGACTTGTACATGCAAAGAATAAATAATATTGAAACAGGACAAACTGAAACACAGACATTAACACAAAATGAAACATTACAAAATGAAACATGGCCATATTATATCATAATCTGAGCCCTAAACAGGCATGTATATCATAATATGTCACCCACATAATGCCAACCATATGATGTTGCCAGCCCATCACCAACGATTGCACAGAACTCCTAAATTAAAAAGAGTAGTAATAAACACCCAAAATGAGAAATGAAACATAGCACCCAAAATGAAACATAGCACACCCATATAGCCTACAGTGTTATTTTGATGGATGTTTCCAACGCATATGTAACCTTTTACCTCTGCCTTAACTCTTGGGGACAGTTACTGATGTTTGTGACCCAAATTCTACATGAAGCTGCTGCTGCTGCTGCACCATGTTCACATCTCCTGATTCATGTTCAGTAAACATTGTCAATTCTGCTTGCTCAATGTTCCATGCTCCATGCAGAGGCTGCTCTGTTTTTGATGTGGCAACATGTGGCATGCTCAAAGTCCCAGAAGGCTGCTGCATATTTGACTTTGATAAATGCCCATCCCTTGATGCCTTTCTCAAGCTAAAATATGCTTCATCAAGCCTCCTTGTAATCCTTTCTGTAGTAGTTTCTGATTGATTCTGAGGCTGAGTACTGTCAACAGAATTAACTGTTTTTTTCCTCTTCCCATACCTTTCAGACTGCCTGTTACTGATACAGAACTTCCTTCATGCTCATACAAATCTAGGTTTATATTCTCAACTCTTCCTCTTCCAACAGCCATTCTCCCTCTACCTCTACCTCTTGTTACCCTAAATAGAAAAATTAGAGCAGTTGTTAGACATATAATATTCTGTGTCATATTTAGAAAATAAAATGATTATACCTTGAATTGTTAACTTTTTTGTCAACGGCATGAGTTGTGGCAACTTCAGGAGCAGGGAAAGCTGCAGGAGCTTGGGTTGTGGCGGCTGCATGAGTTGGGATAGCTGCATGAGTTGGATTAGCAGCATGAGTAGGCTTTGGGGTAGTTGTAGCGGCTCTAAGTGGTTCCTTGCAAGCATTTTTATGATGTCCCAAATTCCCACATCTTCTGCATCTATGAATTCTCTTTCTCACTCCACTTGCTTCATGTTCATCACTGCCCTTGATTCTCTTCTTCTTTGGCCTCCCTCTTGGCCTTTGTGACTTAGGAGGACCTATTGTATACTGTTTGAATTTCCTAACCCATTGGTCTTTTGATGGTAGAGTATTCACAGATAAGGCATATGCATCTTTGTACCTATTCACAATGACATACAAGGCATAGTAAACGGCTATAAATGATTGTTAACTTACATTTAGAGTAATGAAAACAAACAAACATGTGTTATTTTTGTATAGCTCTGTACATAGAAAGCCTTATCACAGAAAGACTCCCATTTCGCATTTCTTATTGTGCCAATAAGATTGGCCACATGTATGCATGGTAACCCTGTAAGCTGTCATCTACCACATGAACATGTCCCCTCATCCAGATCAATGTCCCTTATATGCTCATTCTCCACCTCAGCCTTCTTTCCATCAGCAGATCTTCTAACAATCCATGTACCCAATCGTCTGCTTATATCTTCTATATATCTTTCTGCATATGGGACTAACACCCCCTTCCACCTACTTGCCAGTTTTCTCCTCAGCTCAAACTTTGTCATAATTTGAACCCTAATTTTGTCAACCAAATCAACAGCAGGGAAATATCTGGCATCTAACACCCAAGCAGTGAAAGACTCAGATAAATTATTTATGTAATGATTTTTGGATGCTGTTGAGAACTGAGATCTAGACCACTTATACCTCTTCTCTGCCACCATCTCATTGAAGGCATCCATTGAAGTTGCTGCCAGCAAAGCCATGTTGCTCTTCAGCTCATCCCATGAAAAGGATCTTGCAGCATCCCACAATGTTTGTTCATAGAAATCATCAGGCCATCTCTTCTTAAAAGATTTCCAAAAATGCTTCATACAAACCCTATGTTCTGCTTTGGGGAACACCTCCTTTGATGCTTGATATAACCCCTTTTCTTGATCTGAAATAAAACATATCTCTTCCAACCCTCCCTCAAAAGCAATATCTAGATTCATCATAAACCACCACCATGAGGAATAGCTTTCCCCTTCAACCACTGCAAATCCAACTGGGTTAGACCATTATTCCCATCAAGTGCTGTTGCAGACATTAACATGCTCAAGTATTTGCTTCGTAGATGACAAGCATCAAGACCAATGAACTTCCTACAACCACTTTTGAATCCCTCTATGCAAGGCTTCAAACTAACAAACATCCTCCTGAATGAGTTATCTTCTTCTTTGTCAACCTGTACCCAGCTGCCAGGGTTTCTCTTCAATAACTCAGCCATTAAATCCCCAGCATAATCATATGAGTCTTCAACCTTCCCAAATATTTCTTCTTTAGCAATCTCTCTTGCCCTCCAAGCCTTGCTATAAGACACAATCAGCTCATACTTCTGACGGATGATGCCAACTATTTCCTTGGGTGTTATATTTGGATTTGCCTTTACATTTGGTAGGATGTATCCACCTAGCTGAACTCTGAATATTGTCAACCTTGTTAGCTTTGAAATTTCATATGTCACCCCATCATATAGCCTTTTAGCTCTCAAATACCATGGGTAATTTTCAGCTGTGCATTTTATAACAACCCTTTACAAGTCATTCTTCAAATGTTTGAAATTAAAATTTCTTTTTACTGAATGCTGTTGAAGGCAATACTTTAACTCTGCTTTGTCCTTAAATCTTTTGCCAACCTGAATTTCAGGGTCTTGATAGTTCACAACCCACTCAGCTCCATCCAGATCATCAACCATGTCAATTTCTTCATTTTCATAAATGTCCTCTGTCTCACTGCTGGCAACTGAATGATATTCATCCTCAGAGTAACAATCATCTGCTTGGTCACTGCATATCTCCTCATTCTCTATCCCAACTTCTGTACCTATCTCATCCACTATCACATCAGTCAATCCATCTTCTTCATTCACATACATGTCATCCTCATCCCATGGGAATTCTTCGTCAGAATCTGACATTTCTTGATTCATTATTTCTTCAACACTTCTAACTTTGTTGCTGCTACTGTTGGAAGCCTTTCTGGTGTTATATATCCTCCCCGCTGTACCAATAGGGTGCACATTTCTTGCCCCTTCCACTGTAATATAAACCGCTAACCTCTTCACTTTTGAGAGTATCTGCCCCAAATCCCTATCAGACTTTATGGCCTTATACAACTTAGGGATTGATGCTGGAACCACATAAGACAGCTTCATTCTCTGGCCTTTTGCTATGGTGTAAAATTCATGAATCATATCTGACACGCCCTTCAATGTAACAGTCTTCTCCACCCTAACTGTCTTCTGACTACCAGATTCATACTTCTTCCTGTTTGTTCTTGGAATAGCCTTCCACCATCCACCATACTTGACAACTACCTCTATCACATCAGCCTCCAACTCGTCTCTCCCTTCTAACTCCATGTTATTTGTGTAATCAATATTACCTGCATACCACAATAAAGGAGAATACCATGCAGGCATGCTTAGAATAATGTTTAATCAACTTTGAAATCCCTTTTAACTGAATGCATGGATGCTTATAATATTGACTGATTTGAACTCAACAAACAAGAATACTTGCCTTGCTTTTCTTCAGTCTACTTCAGTCAATGAAATGTGTTCAATTTCGCACCGTTTCATTCAGCAGCTTCACAACACCTGCAATATGAAAACCCTACCAAATTTCATTATTTCACCCCACAACTATCCATAAAATTGTGTCACATTGCCACCATTTCACTAAAAATGCTAACTTTCGTGCTTCCTCCACCCTTTAGATTTCTAGGGCTAACATTTTTTGGGTTGCATTACTTAAACACCAAAAAATTAACTCAATCAAAGCAACTACATACCTTGAGATGCTGCTTCTGCTCTCTATGGCGTGATCTCCTCCTCCTCTACGTTATCTAGGGCTTGCTCAACCCGTTATCGCCCTTGATCTCTCCGACGATTTCATTTTCCCCCATTCTCCTCTCCTCGAGAACTCGTCGTTTTTTTCCTTGTAAGTCCAACCGCCTCGAAGTCATTTCCCACCATTTTTATTAGTGGGGTCGGGTTACTGGGTTTAAATTTGTTATAACGGGTTTTATTCGATGTTATCGGATGTTAACTCACCCTAACCACACTTTAACTCTACCCGAATTAGCCCAAGTTAGATTTTTAACACTTACCGTTCAAAAGGGACTCTTTTGGAGTTAGTTATATAAATTGAGGGACCAAATATTAAAGCCATTAAATGGGGGTCTCTTTTAAAATAACCTATTTTTGGGGGGACTTATGCCTAAAAAACCCTAATAAGAAATAAGGTTCTGAATCGTACTCGTACTCCTATTTGAAACAAATCTAATTTGGATTCAGGCTGAATTTGAACAAACTGATAACTTCATCTGGTGTCCAGTTTGGGTAGTTTGGGTGAGTCGGACTCGTTACAAAGCTAACAAATTGAAGTTTTTGTTGGCTTTGGCTTCACGTCCAAATTACATCTCAATTTCTACAAGAATCTCTTGGAAGTTGATCTTTTCCCTGCTGCAACTTGACTTTGTGGATAGATCCCCCTCGGTCCAAAGTTTGCTAGGGTAAGTTTGGGCAAGGTAGGATCGTGGCTTGTAAAAGGGCACAACTGGGGCAAAAATTGAAGACCCTAAAGATTTTGGGGGGCTTGGGCCCTATTTTGGGCCTTGCCCTCCCCCGGCTTGTCCCATTTTCGTCCCCAGTTGTGGGAAATTTTGTCGATTGGAATGATGTTTTGGACGCATATCAAGATGTGTTCAAGTCAAATTGAGAACTTCACTCTATTTCCCTATGTATGCCATTTGTTCCATGAACGTGAGAATCATTTATTTGTAAGAGCTGAATAGAGAAAATGAATGCATTTAGAAGTAGGTTTTGGGAGAAAGGCTTGTCTTGCGTATTTCATTGTTGTTTATTTAACAAATAATTGCACATAATTAAAATAGATGGAACGTCTGCGTTTGCATTATACAAATGGGGGATCCCACCATGGCTGTGTCCCATGTGGCACAGTTCAATCAGCCGTGGGGATCCCCCACTCAAAATAAAAAAACCAGCCCCCTCATTCCATTTATTTACATGTTTGCCCTTGGGGTTTTGCATTTTAGCCCTTTACCCTCCTTATTTATATGCTTGCTCCCCCTTTTACCCCCGACGATACCGATGCGCACACACACTCCTTACACTTTTTCGGTTGCGTGCGTAGACCATATTTTGTTCGTCTGGGTATTTTCTAGTATATTGGTACTATGGAGCCATGTTTCAGACTTGAATAGTTCAAGACCAGCAAGTCTGGAACATATTGATAGGACTAGAAAGAAAATTCAGATTTTTTATTAATCAAAACTGAAAATAAAAGATAATTTGGTCACGTTAAAGAGATGGACCGCTCTCTCAAGTTGCCGAATCTAAAGGACGATCACACTCTCCCGAAAATAGAGGGAATTCTCAACCTCCCAAAAGTTCTCTAAAAAATATTCATAAGAATTCCATTCCCCTGCCGTCTATAAATACTATTAAAAAATACAAAAGCATAGGAACCCCAAAAAGACTAAAAAAATTACGAAAAGGCCCAAAGTTTACGAAAACGACACTGGACCATGGATTAGCCGTCCGAAGCCCTTTTCTATCGTCTCTGATAAGTGATAATCCCATCATTACTTTCTACAAAAGAGCCACATTATCCTCAAGGTGGAAGTTTGGAAATTGCTGCGCAATAACCCTCAATAACGTCCAAGTGCTCTCATGATCAGGTAGGCCATTCCACAACAGCACCAGTACCTCGCACTCCCCCGAACTTCCTATGCAGACACACTTTAACTCCTCAGGCTCCAGAACAACCTTCATATTTTCAGTCAACGTCTCAGTAAGTAATGGAAAAGGGGTATGATCTCTAAGGGCCTGGCGGAGCTGCGACACATGAAAAACAGGATGAATAATCAACCCTGGCGGCAACCTCAGCATGTAAGCAACCAGGCCAAACTTGGCCTCAATCTCATATGGACCAAAATAACATGGAGACAGCTTCTCATTCCTTCTATGCGCTAAAGACCTTTATCGATAGGGACGCAACTTTAAGTACACCATATTTTCCACTGCAAACTGTACTTCCATGCGATGAGAATCAGCTAGAGTCTTCATTATTTGCCGAGCGCTGGTCAGATGATGCTTCAGCTCCTCTAACACTGTCTCTCTCCGCCAATTATTGCTCCATCTCAGAAAATGACATCGAAACATGTCCATAATACAACAAATGAGGAGGATCGGATCTCGCACATACAAATTCTCGAATGGTGTAGTCTGGGCGACTGTGTGGAGCAAAGTGTCATACCAATGCTCTACCTAAGCTAAGCACCGCGTCCACTGACTCGGAGTCTCTGATATGAAACATCACAAGTCTTAATACTCTTGTTAACGACCTCAATTTGGTCATCCGTCTGGGGATGATAAGCAGTATTTCTATTCAAAACTGTCACATGCACTCGAAAAAGCTCTTGCCAAAATTTACTCAAAAAGATCGTGTCCCTATTAGAAAGAATAGACTTTAGCGACCCATGCAACCGAACAAGCTCTCTCAAGAAGACACCAGTAACCGAAACCGCACTGTAGGTATGTTGAAGTGGTATAAAGTGAGCATACTTGCTGAAGCGATCAACTACAAGTATGATTGAAAATCCTACTGACTTTGGCAACCCCTCAAAGAAGTCCATGGATACCTCCTCTCAAACTCGCTCTGGCAAAGACAGTGGCTGCAGCAATCCTCCTGGAGCCATCATCATGTAATCGTGACATTGACAAACGTCACTCTGCCACTATCGCCTCAACGTCCTTCACCCCCTTCCAGAACACCTTCCTTGCCAGGCGTCTATAAGTCTTAAGGATCCCAAAGTGGCCCCCACTGCGCTATAATGGAACTCCTGGAGAATGATAGGGATGTGCATATAGGTCCTGGGTAACACCAAACATCCCTGGTACAGTAACTTCTTCCCATGCAAAGAATATTCAAGATAATCCTCTGAACCATGTAAAAGCGCTGTTTGAATCCTTGCTAACTCCTGGTCCTCCTCGGGCTCTTGCAGTAATGGCCCCCAATCCTGCAAAACAGGAATAGATAAGGCTGCCAATCATACCCCCATCTCGCCTCGATAGCGTATCTGCATTTTTGTTCTCCAACCCAGTGCGATATTGTATCTCAAATTTGAAACCCATCAGCTTCCTAAGCCACCTCTAATGCTCTTTGGACACCATGCACTGCTCCAGCAAGTACTTCAAGCTTCTATAATCAATGCGCACGACAAAACTCTGACCTAGCGGATAAGGCCTCCACTTCTGTACTACTAATACAATGGCCATCAATTTCCGCGCATACATGGACTACGGCCTCGTCCTTGCCGTCAGGACCTGGCTAAAGTATGATGTCTCTGGTTCTGCATTAGCACTGCTCCCAAATCGTGTCCTGAAGCATCAGACTCCATAACAAAAGTCTACAAAAATTCGGAAGTGCCATCACCGTTACTGTAGTCATGACCTTTTTCAAGGCCTTAAATGCTCCCGTCAGCTCATTGCTCTAATGAAATTTGTCCTTCTTTAGCAACTCTGTAAGTGGTCGGACAATATTCAAATACCCTTTTACGAACTTCCTGTAGTACATTGTCAATCTCAGAAATCCTCTCAGCCCCCTTATTATGGCGGATTGGTCGGGTGTGGCCAATTCACCATCGTTGCTATCTTTGAATTGCCACCCCTTCAGCTGAGACCATGTGCCCCCAAATATTCCATCCTTGGCTGAGCAAAAGGCACTTCTTCTTATACGCATACAACTGATGGTGCTGAAGCTCATGAAATACTATTGGCAAATGTCCAATGTGCTCCTCCAGGGAACGATTGTACACCAAGATATCATCAAAGAAAACAAGAACAAACCGTCTCAAGTAGGGGCGGAATAACTTGTTTATAAAAGGCTGAAATGTAGCAGTGGCATTGATCAAGCCAAAAGGCATGACCAGGAACTCATAATGGTCCTCCTGAGTCTTCGGCACATCCTTTGCATGCATACTGATCTAATGGTAGCCATACTTTAAATCAATTTTCGTAAAAATCGTTGATCCATGCAACTCGTCTAGGAGCTCGTCAATAACTGGGATGGAAAACTTATCTGGGACCGTCTTCTTATCCAATGCACTATAATCCACGCACTCCATCTCCCATCCTTCTTCACCAGCAAATCTGGGTTAGAGAAAGGCTCACACTTGGCTGAATTAACATTGCATGTACCATGTCTGCCACCATGTGCTCGATCTCATCCTTCTTGGCCTGGGGGTTACGGTAATGCCTAAAATTAATAGAAGAAACTCCCTACCTCAACTTATCGCATGATCAGTCTCATGGTGACAGAAGACCATGAGGAGTCTAGAAAACTCCCTCAAACTGGTTCATTAACTGCCGCACCTCCTATGGAATGATCTGCTCGCTATTGGCCTCCGTAACATCCTCTCTCACCAACCCCTGCATCTCCACCAAGAAGCAGTCCCCCTGATGATCTTGGCTATAGTCTTCAAGGAAACCATATACCTACATAAACTGGGATCTCCTGTAGCGTCAATGTCCTGTCGTCGTCCTGGAACTCCATCTTGAGCAACTTTCAATTAACCTTCATGTCTCCCAATGATTGTAACCACCGCATGCTCAGAAGCATGTTCGTACTACCCAAGTCTAGTGGTAGAAAGTCCATAACCCGAACTCACTGTAACATCAATATGAGACCTCGAACTCCTTGGCTGCGCTCCACCTGGCACGTCTCCATCATCACGCCAAAGCTGTCGGTACCCACCAACTGGAGGCCCTGCTACTTCACGACCCTGTTGGAAATAAAATTATGCGTAGCCTTACTGACAATAAGTACCGTCACCACCTAGTTGTATATCTATCCTGTCAACTTCATGGTATGCTTCGGGGTGAACCATACTATAGAGTTTAAGGAAAACTCAGCGACGTCCAAGTGGTGGTGCTCACTGTCCTTAATCTCCACTGCCTCATCCTCTTCCACATCATCCTTACCCTCATCTAGAAACAATAACTAAGCTTGCATACGTCACATCGGTGCTCTGGGTAAACCTCTCATCGCATCGAAAAATAACCCATCAACATCTTTTCCTGCATCTCTGCATCGATCATCTTAGTGAACCGTCCTCTAAGATGTGGCTCACTAGGCTTCTCCTTCCTGGACTGGTATACTCTTGTCGCCGTTTTCTGCCCCCTTAGATGCCTGACTGCGAAAAGTGGCCTCGCTCCAAACTCTTCGGGACCTCTGATCATTGGTATGGTGATCATCCACCAACTGCGCTAGGTCCATCATCCGTATCAGTCCCCGAGACTGAAGGATGCAGAGTTCTACTCGTATGTTGGGCTTGAGCCCCTTCATGAAGCACTCTCTTAAAGTCTCATCAGTCATGTCTTTGGCTCGTCCCGAAAGTGTCTCAAACATCTTTCCATACTCTCTGACAGAGACATCCTGCTTCAGTATCATCAGTTGCTCCTACAGATTCTCCCACTGGGTATCCCGAAACTTGTTCACCAGACGGTCCTTGCGCTCATCCCATGATCGGATGAGCTTTTGTTGCTCCTTCCATAGAAACCAAGAAAGTGTCTCTCCTTCGAAGCACACGATGGACGCATCTAATCTCTGTCACTGTGTCATGTGCGTCACCGAGAAGATCTCTTTGCTCTGTAAATTCAACCATAGGAGTCATCTCTCTCAAATATAGGCATCTTCTGCTTCCTTACTCGATTGTCCACCCTAATGTTTCCTGATCTACTTGTCCATTGATGTACATGGGATGATGAGGTTGGTATATTTATTGCCATCAATCCCTGTGTCACTCCAGCCCTCTCCGATGGCCTTCATCTTGATCCACAACGCCACCCTAGTCATCGTCACCGACAATAGAGTCTCGGTCATCCTCCTCTTGATCCCAGTCCCTGCCACCGTCCTCTGGGTACTCCTCGTCGACTGGGATCAGACGATGCCATCTCTTTGTAGCGTGTCGGGGGCCGTGGCCCCCCTAAAATCGTCCTCATCATCGCCGGGCTTCAACACGTACTCCAGAGGGTCGGCGTCATACTCCTTTATCGGGGGGCCGGTGCGTCGGCTGGTGGACAGGCCCTTGCTGAGGCACGACAGGAGCAGGCCACCCCTGACTGTGCCATGCAGGGCCGTAACTGCCTTACAGGGTCACAACAGGGACGAGGCGTCCATGTCGCTGGCTGGTAGGGGCTGTACGCCCCCCGCAAGGCATCAGAAGGGGCCAGGCGCCCCTGTATCACCTTGGCATGGGCCGTGCGCCCATGCAGATCAACTGCAGGGAGCGACCGGCCCTGTCGATAGTCCCGGTAGGCCGCTCGGCCCCGCAGAGAGACTGCAAAGGCTGGGTGGCCATGTTACAGCCATGGGCCATAGGGGCTCGTCCTCATCTTCCACATAGTACTTATCGGCGTCGGAGAGCAACCCCTTTTCGTATTCCATCATTTTTCCGTTTCCCTTCTCCAGAGCCTTCATCTTTCGCCCTAAATTAGGGTTTTCGACCATGTCGGATTGCCTTTCCGCCTCGAGATTTGAAAGTTGTCGCGTTATTTGTGCTAGGGTTTGCATCACACCCTCAAACTTCTGCCTTATTTTCCTCAATGGCTTTCTTCACCTCCTTGACCTCGTCGTCAATCTTTTCATACAAAGCTTCAAACTTTCTTTGGATCTTGTCGCCGCAATAGATCGTGGATGCTCTGATACCAAATTGATAGGATTTGAAAGAAAGTTTAGATTTTTATTAATCAAAACCGGAAATAAAAGATAATGTGTCCCCATTAAAGAGGTGGAACGCTCTCCCAAGTCGTCGATTCTAAAGGACGACTGCACTCTCCTGAAAATAGAGGGAATTCTCAACATCTCCCAAAAGTTTTCTCAAAAATATGCATACAATTTTCCTTCCCCATACTGCCTATAAATACTATTCGGAAAAATACAAAATTGCAGAAAAACCCAAAAAGACTAAAAATTACGAAAACGCCCAAAGTTTACGAAAACACCCCTGGATCATGGATTAGCCGCCCGGAGCCCTTTTCCGCCGTTTCTGGTAAGTGATAATCCCATCACATATGCACTCAATTCCAATTCTTTAGGCTTTTGTAGTTGTTGACACAATTTTGATGTCAACCTCTGTGAGATTGATTCTAGGATGTTATGTGATACAACTTGATTCCGTATCACAATTTGTGCTGCGATGAGATTAGAATACGGAGTTAGAAAAGACAACGGGCACAAGTTTGAGAGACATACAGAAGTCAATGTTAACGTCTGCTACACCGAGGTATTAATTTTTTTAAAATTAACCTAAGCTCATATTCACTGTAGCATTTTGTGTGCCTAAAATTGCAGGAGACCATCTTATCAAATAATGAGGTGACTTCTAAGCATAATGATTCAAGTACTTGTATGTATCAGTTGTTTTACCGGATTGCATCGGTAATACTTCCTTTGCATGGGTTGCATTCTCGTGGTTTTCAGAATTCAGATACTTTCTGATAGTGATTAAATATCAAATGCCTTCTTCATGCTTCTTTCATGGTCAACTTGGTTCTACTGGTATCAAAGATGTTTTCACGATTTGATATAAGTGACCTCCAAATTCAAGCGTCTTCTTGGTCTATTAGTAAATATGGGTTAGAGCCGAAGAAAACTGGTGCTGTTCCTGGCTGGAATAGCTATGGTTTAAAGCCGAAGAAAACTAAAATATTGGGTTCAACGTTAAGTAGTTGAGCGAACTATTTTGGGGAATATCTGGCAGCTAAAACAGATCGATCGTCTTCTTGGAAACCAAACTTATCTTTATTGAAATTAATTGAGGTTTAGGCTTTGTTTTGATATAGTGCACTATTTCATCACCCGAAAGGCGCAAGTTTCCTTCCTCTTTTCAACATATAAATATCACATATTCCCTTTTTTTGCAATGATGTAATTTTCTTGCGGAAATTGGCTGTTTGACTTGCTCTTCTTCGCAATTTTAACATTTGAATTTTAGAAATTTTGGCAGCCATGCAGCTTGCTTCTGTGGTCATAAGTTGCTAACTATTTATTTGTTTATGTGTTTAACTATTTTCTGCTGCGATGCAGATCAAAGATGGCTTTGCTGAAGGCAAGGAACTTGTGGTGTCTGTCATGTCTGCCATGGGAGAAGAACAGATATGTGCTCTGAAGGACATTGGTCCAAAGTAGCAACCTTTGATCCAGGAACAAACTATTACCTGTTATCAAAACTGTGTTTATTCTTGTTGGGGGTGAATGTTTTTAAAACATTTTAGCAATGAGACTTTGTCGTCTCTTACATATATCCTTAGCTTTATCGGAAATGAGAAGAAAGATTATCTGGGACCGTAAAAACTTGGTTACTCCGCTCCCTTCAAGGATTCTATGTACCGAATCCGACGTTTGCACCTTGCTATGTCTCATCTGCTTTTATCTGCAGGCCTTACCGGTAAATGTATTTTGGATACATTGCTGATGATGGTTGGGTTTGAATCTTTCGCATGTTCTTTCATTTATCTTGATCTTGATAGTTACAGATGCTATTAGTAGAGACGTTTATGCTGGCAGAATGGGGCTGTGGCACTTGGTTCATTTCCTGCATGCATGGCTGTTTTCTTGTGTTTTGATTGGATATGCATCCTCTTAACTGCATCTTTCTGGTGGAATATGCACCTGTTTGGGCTTCAATATTTGTATAGTTTTCGTTATACTGATTGGGTTATGGTTACTAGCTGTAGACTTGCACTTTTTGTAAGAATACTAGCCCTAATCAAAAACATTAACCGCCTCGATCTCCATACACATCTTTAGTAATTCTATTTTGCCTAAAACTTTCACATATTTTAGATCAATGTGCTAGAGCCTGCTTTAGCCTAAACTAGCATGAAGCTTCGTGGCATGTGCTTCAACAGTCGGTGCGTAAGCCTGTATGAGCTTTCACTTGTAATCCAACCCTAAACATATCATTCCGGGGCCGAAGTAGGGATGAGAATGGACATGCACAAAGCCCGATTGGAAGCCCGGCTTCCAATCGGGCTTTGTGCATGCCCATTCTCATCCCTAGGCCGAAGCCCAGTCAAACATATCAAGACATTATATACAGTTTTTCATGAATGTCCATATTCATTGGGACAATCTAGATATCTATACATGATAGGCCAGCGAAGAGTACGGTTTGTGAACAAAATTGCGCAAGCGGGTAATTATTTTTTAAGAAAAATAAAGCAAGGGGTCAGAAATATTGTTTGTTTAATAGATAATCGTACGGACTAGCTATCTGTTGTACATTTGAGTAAAGAATCTTCCACCTAGGACAAAAGAGTTGATAGAGTGATGGCCTAGAATTGACAACCACACCTTTGGGTCACACCTCTCCTCTTCCAACAGACAAACATGCATCAAGGCAACAACCACATATAGACCCACACTTTTCACATGCATCCGATTTTACATGCTTCCAAGCACACATCCATCTAAACACCCACTTCCAGATGGGACCTACTTCATTTCTCCTTTTCAGCGTTGCGCGGGTCCGGCATCATGTGTGGGGGTTTTTCTTTGATCCCGGTGAACTATGTGCATGTGTAATGTCTGGTCTATTATACATTTAAGGGTAAAATCTGCTACTAGAACAAAGGAGTTGATAGATTGGTGGCCTAGAATTGCCGATCTCACCCATTGGGTCCCACCTCCCCTCTTCTCACAAACAAACATGCATCCAAAACAACACTCGGACATAGACCCGCACTTTTCACATGCACCCGATTTCAAATGCATCTAATTACACACGCATCTAAACACCCACTTCCAGATGGGACCCACGTCATGGGAGAGGGATTGGGTTGGGTTGACTCACCTACACTTTTCTGCAGTATTTTCCATGCAAAGATCAATTAGATATGAACTACATGATAAGATCAACTTATTTTGCTTAATTAAGGTTGAAACGAGCATGAGATGTATTGAACATCTTTCAAATAAAATTTTAAAAATTAAACTTAGAGCTTGCGAATGTTACTAAGATCAAGCCACAGAAGTGGGGAAAAATAAAAACTACTACTTCCTTACTAAATCGAGTATAAAGGTAACCGTAGTTCTTACCAATACAAATTTATTATTTGCAATATTAGTTTATGAATTTTGTGTTGCAACAATTAGCATAGTTTATGAAAACTGGTAGTTTAATCTAGGAGACATTACTTTCTCTAGATGATCGTGAGTGAGTGTGACATAACCATAATCAGGAGTTTCCCACAAAAGATGAGTTCCAAGCTTTTATAGAGTAGTTGTTGTCAGAGATGGTGGGAAATTTGAGCAAGGAACAAGATTATAAAGATGAGCAAGGCAACAGAGAAGCCCAAAATGACAACTTAAGCTTTGCGGATGAAGTTGTGAAAGCCCTTTGGTGTCGGGTGTCGTCAATGCAATATATCCAGGTGAGTCCAGGGTCGAATCCACAGAGACAATTAGTTCTACGCTTGCAATCTCAATTAATTAAGGAAGAGGATGCTGATGATGCAACTACCTCACTAACGATGTGATATGACGGTTGGTTGGTTATAATATGATCCTAAACTAAGATAACTAGGGGTAGAGAGCTAGGTAGGCGACTAGGTTAGCGAGGAAGAATGCACGAGTTGTGGGTTCAATCGGTTTGACAACAATCAAGAATGGGATATCTCTTAATTCATTCAATTACTCATTCATCATCTCGGCCCCAAACAAGCAATAGAATCAATTAACTAGCACAATGATCTGAGGTCAACTAAACCATTCATTCATCCTACCGGTTCAAGACAAACAATTTTGTTTACGGGGGTTTTCTCACCACAGTTCGTTGACCGTCGGCTGTGTGGTCAACGTGGTCAAGGGGCCGACTTGGGGGTCCCTTGGGATCGCCGAGCCCACTTGTTCTCGGCGTGGGAGGAAGGAGGGTCGGGCGCAGACGGGGGAGTCCCCGGGTAGCGTTGATCCTCTGCCTTCGGGGAGCTGAGGAGAAGCCTCGGCTCGGTGGGTTACGCTCGGCCTCGGCCGGGTCGTGCTCGGCCTCGGTCGGATCCGCATCGAGGGGTAGCCTCTGCGCCTTGCAAGTAGGTTGGTGCTTGAGCAGCCGTCCACCTGACGACTGCGATGGGGGTAACCGTCCGACGCTGAGGGGTAGCCTCGGCGCCTCGGATATCTTCTTCCTGGACAGATGGGGAAACTCGTCAGGGAGGCCGGACCTAGGTTCCGGCCAAATCCCCTCCGATGCCTAAGTCAGATCAAGGTCTGAAGGGATACTCGACGGGGGAGATCCGGCTTGTGAGGAAGCCGGAACGTCAACCCAGGCGGTGCGAGTTTGGGGGAGGGAGGAAATGGTGTGGCGAAATCCTAGGTCGTTGATGGAGTACCTCTCGGTTGATTACCTGAGTCTCGATCCCCTCCTCTCTGTCGTCCTGGCCTTCCCCTTATAGCGTCCCTCGCAATTGCCCCACGTCCCGCCTCCTTTCACGTCCCCACGATCCGCCTCCGCCTCCTCCCCACCCATGCGTCGTGGAGGGGTGGCCTATTAACGAGTCCGTTAATGGCCCTTATGGGATCGCAGATTACGAGGGGCGGTTAATCCGGCCGAATGGGGGCTAGTCGGTCCCCCCGAGGGTGGAGTGGCCGGGCCTTCAGCCCCGTCCGTGGGCCTTTCCGGGCGGGCCTGTCTTCTCTAGTTGGCGTCCCTTTTGAGGTTGGGCCGTGGGCCGTTGTAACTCGGGCTGGTCCAAATTAGTCGTAACAATTGCCCCCATCGCCCGGGCCGTTCGGCTTCCGTCGATGCGGCTCGGGTGATGTGACTCTTTCATGATCTGATGGGTGCGTCAGTCGAGGCTCCGCCATTAAATGGATGTCATTATTACCGTTCCGTTCGAACTTCCGTTGGTGCAGTTTTCGAAGCATCGCCGCCGTCTTGATGTCGCCGCGTGCCCCTTACGTTCATCTCCACCGTGCGCAGGGTCATTTAAAGGGCACCAGGAAAAGAGCGCCGACATCCGTTGGTCGAACGTGGCCAGATTTTCCTTCAGCATCTCCTTTTTCTAATCCTGCTCCAGCTCCTTGTTATGTCGTCTTCTCCTGCCCCCGGTTCGGGTCGCCCAGAGGATGCAGTCCGCCTCGACTCGTCTGATAGTCCCGGCTCGGCGGTCGGTAGCGATGGGGGTGACCCCTCGGGGGTGCTTCCGGAGGTTCAGGGATGTTCTTCTTCCTTCTGTGCCACCTCCGCTGGAGATTTGCGCGCCTGCTACCTTCTACCCCCATACTCCATCCGGGCCCCTGAGCCTAACGAGCGGATCTGCTTTCCGGGTCCGAAGGCGGTCTGGGTGTATGAGGTGTGCTTCCGATTCGGGCTTCGGTTCCCCCTTCATCCCTTCATCGTTGAGTTTCTGCGTGCTCATCGTGTGGCCCTATGCCAGTTCTGCCCCAACGCGATCGGGCTCGTCATCGGGTTCGCCGTGCTCTGCCTTCAGAAGGGGGTGGTCCCCTCCCTCCGACTCTTCTCCTAATTTTATCGTCTGAGCCACCATCAGTCAGGGCCTGGATTTACATTAGCGCTCGGCCCTCGAAGAGCCTGATACTGGGGCTACCGAGCTCCATCAAGCTCTGGAAGGAGGAGTATCTCTTCATTATCGGCCCGTCGGATATGGATTTCCCAACTCACTGGAGCGCCGACGTGATGCTGTCACTGGAGCTGGGTGACCCGACTGCGTCTGAACTCGAGACGGTGGAGGCCCTGTTGGCGATCCCGCCTGGTGATCGGAAAGTCACCGTTCTCTTTTCTGACCTCAATCTGCGGAAGACCACGTGGCCCGCTGGTGAGTTTTGCCATCCTTCATCGCTCCGAAGATAATGCTCCGTGGCCACTGTGGCTGATAGGGTTGGTTGATGATGACTTTCCCCTGCGCAGGTGGGGTTCCCTCCAGTTCTTCTGCCCTTCCTCCTCAAGTCAGGATTCCGGACCCCGCCTCTCGGAGAGGGGATCATGTGCTGGCGGTCCGGAGGAAACAACGTGTCGACCGCCCGGCGGCTGGTGCCGAGAAGTCGAAGAGGAAGGCCCCCTCTTCCTCCCAGCATGGCGTCTCTAAGAAGGTCCGCACCCTCACCGGGGAGGTTAGTGTTTCATTGCCCAAGCGCCGGGATCAGTCACCCTTGGCCGAGGCGGTTTGGCTATGGGCTGGCCCCTCGTCTCCGCAGCCCGGCCCTCTTCCTGATATATACGAGCAGTATCTAGGTGCGTTCCGCTCCGCCCCTGCGGATTTACCTCCGGGGGAGGAGGATCTTCCCCGCTTCCCCGTAGGGGCGGGTGAGTCGGTCTTTTTCGGCTGCAGTGTGGCGGCACGAGTGGCTGAGAACTGCAGTCTCTCCTCGGACCGAGCTGCTTTGGACGAGGTCTGTGGCGACCGTCTGGCCGCTTTCGTGGTACAGGCTAGCCAACAGGTGGGGTTTCTTCCCTAACCCAGTCTTTTGCTGCTATCTTCAACTTAATCCCGCCTCTCTTGTGTAGCTATCCTCTGTTGGGCTTTCGATGAGGCGCCAGTTTGTGGCTCTTTTCAAGGCTAAGGTGGACGCGGCGCCAGTTCCCGGGGCCCTGGAGGGTGAGGATGAGGCAGATCACTTGTCCAAGGCGCTCTCGAAGTCCCTGGAGTCTCGCGTGGCCGAACTTTCCTCTGCCCTGGAGAAGTCGGACCAGGAAAAAACCTTAGCTCTGGTCGAGAAGTCCAAGGCCGAGGAGCGAATCGCCGCGCTCACCACGGCCTCTGGCGCGGCAGCTGAGGCTGGCGCCGATCCGGCCCCTTTCATCACGGCCGATGCCCAGGAACTCAATGCCCTGCTGGAGGCGGCGGAAGAGCGGGAGAGGGCCTTCCTATCCCAGCTTAACGCAAGATCGCAAGAGATCGAGATGATCCGATCTAATCACCAACAACAGGTGGCCACTCTCGAGGGTCGGATTCGTGAGCTAGAGGATGTGGACCTTCCTAAGGCTGCCCAGGACGCCGTGAAGGAATATGCCCTTTCCTTTGCCTCTAAGGCCATGTCCTCGGCGTTCGAGAAGGGCTTCGCCCGCTGCCCGGCCGAGGTTCGAAAGAAGTTTCCGCTCGCGGAGATCAACCTCGAGGAGCTTCAAGCGTACTCCGATGAAGAGGAAGGGATCCCGAAGCGGTCCGGCGCTACTCCAGTTGACGGTCTTGAAGGGGCCCACCGAGAAGACGTGGGTGGGAGTGTTTAGATCCCTAGCCTGGTCCTTAAGTTTTTCGGGACCAGGGCTTTTGGTGTAGCCCCTCGTATTTACCCAAAGTAAAGTGTCTTTTCCTTGCTTGCTATTGCTCACCTCCTCCCTTGGGGTGGAGCCATCTTTTGAGTTCTGACGGAGAGGAGTCGGCGCTCCTGCCGGGGGTGTTGTCCCCCGGCCCGATTGGCGTGCCGACCGGCCGAGGGAGCTGCCCTCGGCTCAGTTAACATGTAGCCGTATCGGGGGAGTTGCCCCCGGCCCGGTTGGCGTGCCGATGGGCCGAGGGAGCTGCCCTCGGCTCGGTTAACGTGTAGCCGTATCGGGGGAGTTGCCCCTGGCTTGGTTGGCGTGCTGATGGGCCGAGGGAGTTGCCCTCAGCTCGGTTAACGTGCAGCCGCATCGGGGGAGTTGCCCCCGGCTTGGTTGGCGTGCCGACGGGCCGAGGGAGTTGCCCTCGGTTCGGTTAACGTGCAGCGGCATCGGGGGAGTTGCCCCCGGCTTGGTTGGCGTGCCGACGGGCCGAGGGAGTTGCCCTCGGCTCGGTTAACGTGCAGCCGCATCGGGGGAGTTGCCCTCGGCTCGGTTAACGTGCAGCCGCATCGGAGGAGTTTCCCCCAGCTTGGTTGCCGTGCCGACGGGCCGAGGGAGTTGCCCTCAGTCAGTTGGCTAGTCGGCCTGGGGCGTGACCCCATGTCTTGCGACTAGCCGATGAGGTCGATCTCTGAGGTCGCCCTTTCGACCGACCTGCCCGAGGAGCTGCTCCTGGCCTCACGGTCGGTCGGTTCGCCGGTCCGCTGGAGGAGTTGCCCCCAGCCTTGCGGCCGTGATGGAGTCGTTTCGTTCGCTGGGAGGGCTACCCTTGCCCAGTGGTCGGCCCACTCCGAGGTTCGGCCCCGGGGAGTTTTCCGACCGGGCGAATCGTAGAGGGGGGGACCAGCCTGTTTGGGGGTCGTCCCTAGTCTTTGCGAGGTGCCGCCCGGACACTCACTTGGCAGGGTCTCCCCTCTCCATAAGGTCTTTTACGGCCATGCTATAAGAAGAAAGCAGGATCAAACCAATTTATTTGAGCAAAGGGGGAAGAAAAGAGTTACATTCGCGGGCGATCTCGTAGGCTTTATTGGCAATATTTGCGCAAATGCTCAGTGTTCCAGGAATGGGTGAGGGTCTTTCCCTCCGGGTTTGCTAGCCGATAGGTAGCGGGCCCTAGAACTTCGATCACCCGGTAGGGACCTTCCCACTTGGCTGCCAGCTTCCCTTTGCGCGCGACCTCTGGACAGAAGACCGCCTTTCTAAGGACCAAATCCCCTTGGCGAAAACTCTGCCCCTTGACGCGGGAATTATAGTAACGCGCCACCTTTTGCTTCTGGCGGATGATGGTGGCCAAGGCCTGTTCTTGTCGTTCACCCAGGAGCTCCAGGCCGAGCTCCAAATCCTCGGCGTTTCTTTCTTCGTCGAAATGTCGGATGCGGAGGGACTCCTCGCCCACCTCGACTGGGACCACTGCTTCGGCGCCATAGGTGAGCATGAATGGGGTCTCACCCGTGGCTTGCTTGTGGGTCGTACGGTAAGACCAGAGTATCCCGGGAAGCTCTTCAGGCCACTTCCCTTCGGCGCCTTCTACTTTCTTACGGAGGGGCTCTATGATGCATTTGTTGGCGGCCTCCGCCATCCCGTTGGTCTGGGGGTGCGCCACCGAGGCGAAGAGTAGCTTGATCTTCCACTCGGCGTAGAAGTCTTTAAACCCGGCCGAGTCGAATTGCTTTCCATTGTCGGTGACGATGGCGCGCGGGATTCCGAATCTGGAGATAATGGAGTTCCATACGAAGCTCTTTACCTTCTTCCAAGTGATTGAGGCTAGTGGTTCAGCTTCGATCCATTTGGTGAAGTAGTCCACGGCCACGATCAGGTATTTCCTTTGCCCTCGGCCCGACGTGAACGGTCCCAGGATATCGAGTCCCCACTTCGCAAAAGGTATTGGGCTAATGATGGGGACGAGCTCTGAAGGGGGAACGGTCCCTGTGTTGGCGAACCTTTGGCATTCCTGGCACCTCTGGACGTATTCTGTCGCGTCATGGATCAGGGTCGGCCAGTAGTATCCTTGCCTCAAGATCTTCTGGGCGATTGTTGTGCCTCCATGGTGATTCCCGCAGGTCCCCTCGTGCACTTCCCTGAGGACGTAGTCAGCTTCCTGGGGGCCGAGGCACTTAAGGTAGGGGAGGACGTCCGTCTTTGTCCATCGTCTTCTGTAGAGGGTTCCTTCATGCATCACGTACCGGAGCGCCTTCCTTTCCAAGGTTCGACGTTCTTCCACATCGGTTGGTGTTTCCCCATGGGTGAGGTATCAGATGATTGTGTCCATCCAGGTGGGGTCTCCGTCGATCGCCATCACCTCCTTCTCTTCCGTGCTAGGGCTCCTGAGGTTTTCTATATAGACGGTGCGACCCAACTCCCTGGGCGAGGAGGAAGCAAGCTTAGACAGAGCGTCTGCTCGGGCATTCTCCGACCGCGGGAGGTGAAGGGTCTCGGCCCTTTTGAATTTGGACATTTCGGTCTTGGCCGTGGCCAGGTAGCCCTGCATCGTCTCTTCGTGCGCCTCGTAGCTCCCTTGCAACTGGTTGATGATGAGCTTCGAGTCGCTCAGGAGCCGTACGTACTCAGCTCCGAGTTCTCGGGCCAGCCTCAAGCCGTTTATCGCGGCCTCATACTCGGCCACGTTGTTGGTAGCCAGGAACTCGAACCTAAGCGCGTATTCAATGACGTTCCCCTCGGGAGATCGAATCGTGATCCCGGCCCCGCTCCCCGCCCGGGTCGCCGAGCCATCCACGTGAATAATCCATGTGTCCTGGTCGCCTGAGTGGCCAGCCGAGTTGGTGTCAGTCATAAGTAAATACAAAGGTTGGTTTGTTACCGTTGCCGAGTCGTCTGCCGACGTGAGGGTCCTTTCTTCTATGGTACACTCGGCGATGAAATTAGCTAGGGCCTGCCCTTTGATGGCCGTGCGTGGCTTGAATCGCAGGTCGAATTCGCTCAACTCGACCCCCCAGTTCAGCATCCTTCCCATGCGGTCAAACCTCTTGAGGTTCTGTTCCAACTGGGAATCGGTTAGGACCAGTATCGTGTGAGCCTGGAAGTAGGGTCGGAGCCGCCTGGCTGAGAGGACGAGGGCATACGCTAACTTCTCCATTGGTGTGTACTGCCCCTCAGCTTCTTTCAAGACACGACTGGTGTAGTATACCGGCCTCTGCACCCCGTCGTCCTCCCGGATCAGCACCGAGCTCACCGCTTCCATCGTGCAGGCTAAGTAGAGGCTCAACGACTCCCCCTCTCGTGGCTTGGAGAGGAGTGGTGGGCTGCGGAGGTACTCTTTGAGATCGGTGAATGCTCGGGAGCAGTCCTCATCCCATGGTATTGTCTTCCTCTCGTCGGCTGACGCGACGATGGCCTTCCTCAGAGTTTTGAAGAACGGGAGAGATCTTTCCACCGACCGGGACAGAAATCGCCCGAGGGCGGCGATGCGGCCATTCAACTTCTGTAGTTCCTTGATGGTTGTCGGCTCCCGCATGTTGATCAGTGCCTCAATTTTGTCGGGGTTGGCCTCGATCCCGCGATTGGTGATCATGAATCCTAGGAACTTGCCGGATCTCACCCCGAACGTGCATTTCGCGGGATTGAGCCGAATATTGTACTTTCGTAGCCGTTCGAAGGTTTCCCTCAGGTCGGCGATATGGTCAGCAGGATCCTTCGATTTCACCAGCATGTCGTCGGCGTAGACCTCTAGGTTTCTTCCTATCTGGGAGTCGAACACCTTGTTGACCATTCTTTGGTAGGTTGCCCCCGCGTTCTTCAATCCAAAAGGCATTTTCTTGTAGCAGAAGGTTCCTCGGTCCGTCGTGAAAGTCGTCATCTCTTCGTCATCAGGATCCATCTGGACCTGGTTGTACCCAGAGTAGGCGTCCATGAAGCTGAGCATCTCATATCCCGAGGCGCTATCTACGAGGTGGTCGATCCGCGGCAGTGGATAGCTGTCCTTGGGACAGACTTTGTTGAGGTCGCTAAAATCCACACACATTCGCCACTTCCCGTTGGGTTTTTTGACCATTACCACGTTGGACAGCCATTTGGGGTACCAGACTTCTCGGATGAAACCGGCGTTGAGGAGTCGTTCTACTTCTTCAGAGTCTGCCTTCATCTTTTCGCCACCCAGGTTCCGCTTCTTCTGCCGGACGGGTCTGAAGTTGGGGTCGGCGTTCAATCGGTGAACGATCACCCGGGGATCAACGCCAGGCATGTCCTCGGTCGACCACGCGAAGACGTCCAGGTTAGCCTCCAGGCATTCAATCAACTTGTGCTTCGAGTCAGGATCCAGCCCTGACTCAATGGAGACGAATCTCCCCTCGACGTTCGTGACGGGGATCTGCTCTTGTTCTTCCGCAGGGGTGGGTCTCGGTCCATGCCTCAGGTCGAGTGAGGCAATTGGATCGCCAGGCCCTCTGACGACCTTCTCGCCCGTTAGGTGGTAGCAGATCTTTTCTCCCTTCGTGTCGCCGTCGATTTGCCCGACCCCCTTTGGGGTCCGAAACCTGATTTTCCGGTGGAGCGTCGAGACCACCGCATCGATAGCGTTGAGGAGGGGGCGGCCGATGATCCCATTGTACGCCGAGCCGACCTTCAGCACAATGAATTCCACCGTCAGCGTCACCGAATCGGGTGCTCCCCCAAGCGTGACCGGGAGGTGGATCACCCCGATGATAGGTGCGGAGTGTCCCGTGAAACCCACCATGGGCCCCGTGCATGGCTCCAAGTCTGTGCCACGCATCCCCATCCTCTCCAAAGTCGATGTGAAGAGGATGTCGCACGAGCTGCCGGTGTCGACTAGCAGTCGCCGCACCACGGAGGTATCTATGATCAGGGATACCACCAGCGCTTCGCTCGATCACGGTTTTTCCCGTGTTCTCCTGATCCTACCTCCCCAAGAAGCCAACGGTCGGCCGCCGGTCTCCTCAGCACTGTCCTCTGCACGATCTGAGCTCACCGCCCGGTTCACGCTCCCGGGAGGCACGACCTCGCTCTGCTTGCCACGGCGCTGGTCAGTGCCCGCCACCGGGGCCGCGCCTCTTCTCCTCCGTGGGGGGGGAGCCATGTCATTGTTGGTGTGGTTGTTTTACGTGGGTGTTGTACGTTCCCACAGACGGCGCCAGATGTTTACGGGTGTTTTCTCACCACAGTTCGTTGACCGTCGGCTGTGTGGTCAACGTGGTCAAGGGGCCGACTTGGGGGTCCCTTGGGATCGCCGAGCCCGCTTGTTCTCGGCGTGGGAGGAAGGAGGGTCGGGCGCAGACCGGGGAGTCCCCGGGTAGCGTCGATCCTCTGCCTTCGGGGAGCTGAGGAGAAGCCTCGGCTCGGTGGGTTACGCTCAGCCTCGGCCAGGTCATGCTCGGCCTCGGTCGGATCCACATCGAGGGGTAGCCTCGGTGCCTTGCAAGTAGGTTGGTGCTTGAGCAGCCGTCCACCTGACGACTGCGATGGGGGTAGCCGTCCGACGCTGAGGGGTAGCCTCGGTGCCTCGGATATCTTCTTCCTGGACAGTTGAGGAAACTCGTCAGGGAGGCTGGACTTAGGTTCCGGCCAAATCCCCTCCGATGCCTAAGTCAGATCAAGGTCTGAAGGGATACTCGGCGGGGGAGATCCGGCTTGTGAGGAAGCCGGAACGTCAACCCAGACGGCGCGAGTTTGGGGGAGGGAGGAAATGGTGTGGCGAAAGCCTAGGTCATTGATGGAGTACCTCTCGGTTGATTACTTGAGTCTCGATCACCTCCTCTCCGTCGTCCTGGCCTTCCCCTTATAGGGTCCCTCGCGATTGCCCCACGTCCCGCCTCCTTTCACGTCCCCACGATCCGCCTCCGCCTCCTCCCCACCCGTGCGTCGTGGAGGGGTGGCCTATTAACGAGTCCGTTAATGGCCTTTATGGGATCGCGGATTACGAGGGGCGGTTAATGCGGCCGAATGGGGGCTAGTCGGGTCCCCCCGAGGGTGGAGTGGCCGGGCCTTCAGCCCCGTCCGTGGGCCTTTCCGGGCGGGCCTGTCTTCTCTAGTTGGCGTCCCCTTTGAGGTTGGGCCGTGGGCCGTTGTAACTCGGGCTGGTCCAAATTAGTCGTAACAAATTTAATTGACTAGAACAATTGCATTAGATCATCATTCATCTACACCTTCCACCATCAATTCCCTTCTCAAGCAACATCAATAGCATTTCAAAGTGAAAATCAAGAATGAATGATAGATCCACATTGAAGCACAAAACACAACCCAAATCATGATAAAAACCAATTCCAAATCCACTCACAATTCACACAAATTAGCACTAATCAATTATATAGAAATTGATGAATTTCACTTGCAAAATTCACCCAAATACAATACAAATGAAAAGTGCAAATCTATAGGAGAATAGGGATAGAGATCAATAAGAATCTATCCATTGATGAACCTAGCCTCTATCTTGAACTCCTCCTCCATGCACTAGCCTCCATCGCTGGCCTCAAGGCCCAGGAAATCGCCCCCCTTCGAAGTGGAAGACGAATTAAGAAGAATCCTTCAAGAATCGGCCAAAACCCTAAATTTTGTATCCCTCAGCGTTGCGGGTCCGTCTATATGCAATCGGGTCTGGTTTACTGTGCCTAAAAACCTTTTATCTGCCATTCTGCGCATTGAGGAAGCCGGCCGGGCCGGGCGATGGGCGCGCCCGACCCGCATGAACAGCAACTGCCCGCTGGGCGTAGGAATGGCAATATTACGGGGCGGGGTGGGTATTTAACTACCCAAGCTTGCCCTACCCCGTCTACAGGCCAGGGTGGGGCGGGTCTCGGGCCGGGTCGGGTCGGGTAATTTCTTACTAAAAACGGGTCGGGCCGGGTCGGGTCGGTTGGGTCAGGTCATTACTGCCATCCATATGAATCCCAAATAAAAGTTTTATTTGGGATTTGGGAGAATTGTGATTTATTGGTAATTTGGAATTGGGAATTGGCCTAATTGGAAGAACATTGGAACAGGGTATGAGTTATATGATATGGGCAAACCGCATGGTTCACATCAAAATAGTAAGGTTTTTTTAGAACCTCTATAGTTTATCGGGGCGGGGCGGGTTGCATACAAAGCCAAAGCTTGTGCCGACCCGTCTGCGGGCCGGGGCGGGTTGGGTCAAAACCGTGGCGGGTCGGGTTGGGCGGTCGGGCCAGGGCATTACTGCCATCCCTAGCTGGGCAATTGACTGCTCAACAATCGGGTCGTTCGGGTCGGGTTCAAACTAGATCCGCCCGACCCGTTGAGCTTGAACATGCCCAGCTCGTTTGAGCTGGGAACGCCAACGTCATCGCACGCGGGGAGCGCGTGCGATGGCGTGAATTCGAATTTTCTTCCTTTCTCTTTTTTAATTCAACTTTGGCCTTTTTAATTGCCAACATTAGCTCCAAGCTCTAGAAACTTCAGGGAAAATTCTAGTAAATCCAGAAAAATTCCAGAAGTGCCAGAAAAATAAGAGAAGCAAAAATTAGGCCATAAAATGTATTTTGTGCAAAACAATATGCTCCAATATCTCATAACATTCTAAAATGCACATAAGGAGCCAAAATTAACATATAATATGCACGAAATGGCACCAGAAATGGGGGTAAAATATGCAATATCCAACCGTAATCAAGCAGTAAATGATTAGCACTATCAGCTTTCTTTGCGGTTGATACATGACTTTGCCTAGTTATCACATGAGTTCATTCAGCACTTTACCATTAGTCTGAAGTCGATGAAGAATCCTACACTGCTGATATGGTTAAAGCAAGGGAAGAATAAATCACTTAGGGACTTTCACAATTGATTCAACAAAGAGTGCATGGACATTAACAACGTCCCATACCATTTGATTATGTGGATAATATCATATACAATGAGGAGTAAGTTTTTAAGCTGGGAAGTTACTACAAGCTTAGTTTGAGTCTCGGTAGAGGCACTGATAAGGTACTTACCTTCAAAAATGATGGTAAGTTTTAGGAGAAAAAAGAGAAAGTTAGAATAGAAGAAGACAATGAAGGAAGCAAGGAAGGTGTCAAAAAGACACAATGAAGATTTTAATCCAAAGCAACCATTTGTCACACAAAGACAATAAAAGAACATATTGCTTAAGATGGGACTGGTGAATGTTCTCATAGATGCAAGGAAGAATGGTATGCTAACAAAGGGATCACCCTAGATCATAATGTGACCTAACAAATAGAGACATGATGAAGTATTATCCTTACCACCATGGCCATAAACATACCAAAAATAGTTGATGTTTACGGGTGTTTTCTCACCGCTAAATTGTTGACTGGAGGGTGGGAGGTCAACACGGTCAAGAGGCACACGCGGGACCTCCGGGATAGGTTGAAGGCGTAGTTGCTCGGCGAGGAACGCGCGGATCCTTGCATCAGCCTGCCGAAGGGTAGCCTCGGCAAAGCGGCGACCTCCTGGCGGTGGAGACGAACGGGCTCGGGGACGAGGTCGCTCGGCTCCGACTGCGAAGGCGCTGAGGGGTAGCCTCGGTGCCGCTGGATCTCCTGGATCTGAATAGACGACAGAGCTCATCAGGGGGGGGGGGGTCAGACCTCGGTTCCGACCGATTCCCCTCCGATGCCAAAGTCAGGTCTGATCTGATAGGTGCTCGGTGGGATGGGGCTTGGTTTGCGGAGAGACCAAGCACCGATCCTCGGGCCGAGTTATGGAGGAGATGAATGTAATGGTGGAAGAAGGTGTAAAAGTGTGTACGAGATACCTCCGTTATGGATCTCGGTGATCAACCCCTTTTCCTATGACGCATCCCCTTCTTTATATACCTAAGCCCCCCACGATAATGGGCCATTATCGCCGTCATTCATTGGGGCGTTGAACCCGTTTTGATGAGGGGATGAATGCCATAAAGGTGGCCATGATGGCGGGAGTGATGGCGTTGGGCGGTTGCCATATTTGGCGAGCCATGATGGCTGGAGTGATGGCATTGGGCGGTTGCCATATTTGGAGAGCCATTATGGCTGGAGTGATGGCACTGAGTGGTTGCCATATTTGGCGAATGCTTCCTCGGTTGGGGCCTCGATTTCCTCCACTATGGAAGTGGACAGCCTTTTGGGCCTTCGTCTTGGGTGGAGAAGCGCGACCCGCCTGTGAGATCCTTGGGCTGGAGCCCAAGGCCGTAGTACGCTGGTCGTGGTTGACTTGGCCCCTCTGGTAAGCTTAGTTTGAGTCTCGGTAGAGGCACTGATAAGGTACTTACCATCAAAAATGAGGGTAAGTTTTAGGAGAAAAAAGAGAAAGTTAGAATAGAAGAAGACAATGAAGGAAGCAAGGAAGGTGTCAAAAAAGACACAATGAAGATTTTAATCCAAAGCAACCATTTGTCACACAAAGACAATAAAAGAACATATTGCTTAAGATGGGACTGGTGAATGTTCTCATAGATGCAAGGAAGAATGGTATGCTAACAAAGGGATCACCCTAGATCATAATGTGACCTAACAAAGAGAGACATGATGAAGTATTATCCTTACCACCATGGCCATAAACATACCAAAAATAGTTGCTGTTTACGGGTGTTTTCTCATCGCTAAATTGTTGACTGGAGGGTGGGAGGTCAACGCGGTCAAAAGGCACACGCGGGACCTCCGGGATAGGTTGAAGGCGTAGTTGCTCGGTGAGGAACGCGCGGATCCTTGCATCGGCCTGCCGAAGGGTAGCCTCGGCAAAGCGGCGACCTCCTGGTGGTGGAGACGAACGGGCTCAGGGATGAGGTCGCTCGGCTCCGACTGCGAAGGCGCTGAGGGGTAGCCTCGGCGCCGCTGGATCTCCTGGATCTGAATAGACGAGAGAGCTCGTCAGGGGGGGGTCAGACCTCGGTTCCGATCGATTCCCCTCCGACACCAAAGTCAGGTCTGATCTGATAGGTGCTCGGTGGGATGGGGCTTGGGTTGCGGAGAGACCAAGCACCGATCCTTGGGCCGAGTTATGGGGGAGAGGAATGTAATGGTGGAAGAAGGTGTAAAAGTGTGTACGAGATACCTCCGTTATGGATCTCGGGGATCAACCCCTTTTCCTATGACGCATCCCCTTCTTCATATACCTAAGCCCCCCGCGATAATGGGCCATTATCGCCGTCATTCATTGGGGCGTGCCAAGTGGGAAGTATTGACCCTCACTAATTGAACCCGTTTTGATGAGGGGATGAATGCCATAAAGGTGGCCATGATGGCGGGAGTGATGGCGTTCAGCGGTTGCCATATTTGGCGAGCCATGATAGCTGGAGTGATGGCATTGGGCGGTTGCCATATTTGGCGAGCCATGATGGCTGGAGTGATGGCATTGGGCGGTTGCCATATTTGGCGAGCCATGATGGCTGGAGTGATGGCATTGGACGGTTGCCATATTTGGCGAGCCATAATGGCTGGAGTGATGGCACTGAGTGGTTGCCATATTTGGCAAATGCTTCCTTGGTTGGGGCCTCGATTTCCTCCACTATGGAAGTGGACAGTCTTTTGGGCCTTCGTCTTGGGTGGAGAAGCGCGACCCGCCTGCGAGATCCTTGGGCCGGAGCCCAAGGCCATAGTAGGCTGGTCGTGGTTGACTTGGCCCCTCTGGTAAGCTTAGTTTGAGTCTCGGTAGAGGCACTGATAAGGTACTTACCTTCAAAAATGATGGTAAGTTTTAGGAGAAAAAGAGAAAGTTAGAATAGAAGAAGACAATGAAGGAAGCAAGGAAGGTGTCAAAAAAGACACAATGAAGATTTTAATCCAAATCAACCATTTGTCACACAAAGACAATAAAAGAACATATTGCTTAAGATGGGACTGGTGAATGTTCTCATAGATGCAAGGAAGAATGGTATGCTAACAAAGGGATCACCCTAGATCATAATGTGACCTAACAAAGAGAGACATGATGAAGTATTATCCTTACCACCATGGCCATAAACATACCAAAAATAGTTGCTGTTTACGGGTGTTTTCTCACCGTAAATTGTTGACTGGAGGGTGGGAGGTCAACGTGGTCAAAAGGCACACGCGGGACCTCCGGGATAGGTTGAAGGCGTAGTTGCTCGGCGAGGAACGCGCGGATCCTTGCATCGGCCTACCGAAGGGTAGCCTCGGCAAAGCGGCGACCTCCTGGTGGTGGAGACGAACGGGCTCGGAATAGACGAGAGAGCTCGTTGGGGGGGGGGTCAGACCTCGGTTCCGACCGATTCCCCTCTGATGCCAAAGTCAGGTCTGATCTGATAGGTGCTCGGTGGGATGGGTCTTGGTTTGTGTAACGATTGGTTTTCATGTATCCGGATTATCTATATTATATATATGTTTTGGTGGATTTTCTCCTTATGTGTGGTTTTCCATCTCCGTAGCTTCCATTTCGTCGTTTTGTGGTTTCGTTCGTTTCGTCGTGATTTTCTAGCTTCTTCCTTAGATCGTTGAGTTTTGGAGTAAGTCATTCGTGACGAGCTTCATATCACTCATATCTTAGTGATAGGTTGAATCTATAAGCCGTAGGAATCTTCTCGAAGCTTTGCGCTTCGATTCGGCACTTTTCGTGCACGTTAGTTGGTTCAAGAAGGGGAACCAACCGACTAGATTGAGATCTAGTCGGTCAGGAACTCTACTGGAACCGACTAGTTCATTGAATCAATTGTACATGAGTTACTGTTTGCTCTTAGTCGGTCTAAGAACAACCACCGACCGACTAGATGTGAAACTAGTCGGTCAGAACTTGCTCTCAGACCGACTAGTTCCTTTGATAAATTTCACCTAAGTTATTGTTTATCGTTAGTCGGTCCAAGAACAACCACCGACCGACTAGGTTGCAAACTAGTCGGTCAGCCATTGTTCTTTAACCGACTAATTCATTGACCACTTTGTCGACCTGAGTTACTGTTTGGTTTTAGTCGGTCACAGTTGGTCGACCGACCGACTAGTTCTCGAACTAGTCGGTCAACCACTCTTCTTTGACCGACAAACTGCTGTCGTAAACCTAGGGTTTGTCCAGCCGCCGACTTTTCCTATTTAAAACCCCCCAATCGTTTTTCTTTCTTCTTTCATTTTCTCCTGAGCCTCCTTCTTACCCAAATCATCATCCATCTTCCCCTAGCCTTCCTTCTTCATCAAGAGCCCCTCTCCCCCTCCATTAGGGCCGGCCACCTCCTCTAGGCCGCCGGAAAACCCCCAAAACCCCATCAAAATCCATTTTCTCCAGATTTCTCCATCCATTCCAGATCTGAACCATGGTTCCCCGGATCGTTTCTTCCGTTGTCGTACTTGCTCGACATCGATCTTCCGCTTCCTACGGTAGTGTTCGAACCTTTAATATTTTCATCACCCACATTTGATATTTTGAAACCCTAATATAAATGGATGTTGTTTTGATGATTGTTTCTCCATAACAGCGACTTTCCCCGTAGATTAGCACTTGTGAGACGAACCTTCGTGATCGTTTTCCTCGGTGCTAGGCAAGTGAAACTTGTCACTTAGGGTTTTGGACCATGTCTTAGGCCATTTGCTTGTTGTAGGCGTAAAAGAGACTAGGCGACGAAATGATACTCGCCTAGGCGCAATTTCAGGATCTAGCTTGACAACGAAGCTAGATCCGTCATTTATCATGTTGCATAACTACCATGTCATGTTTCATTTCAATTAACGGTACGCGAATTAATTGTCATGTCATTGCATTCTTTAAATGTTCTCGTGATTGCGTAGCACCGCTACACCTAGTGAATTGATTGAGGCTAGGCACCTGCTTTTAGCGGGCACAACCCTACGCCAAATTGTGAACCTAAAAACAAGCTCTTGTGCGGGGCAACCCTGGCTCATTTACTGAGCATCGTGTGCAGGGACCCTGGCTTGTTTACATGTGGGAGGGGTAAGGGTTAAGCGGCCAATCAACTGGGAGTCTGCCAGATCAGCAACTTCAGTTGTAAGGCGTAAACTCTGGGTTCTGGGGTAGTGTTAAGCGGCCAATCAGTGTGAATGTCCAACAGTTCAGCTGTAAGGTGTAAACATCTACAAACAACTTGAAAACGTGACTAGTGAAAAGATTGTGAATGTTAGTAGCTTGGCTACTCCTGTCATGCCATGATAATTGTTCACTTGTACTTGATGTTATACCATGTCTTGCTTGCACACTCTTACCATAACTGCCATGTCATGCATACTATAACTGCTAGGATGCTAGTTTACCTTTCTTTCAGTTTCCTTGCCCAAGTCTTTTAGACTTGCTTACATGTGCCCCCTTTACTCTTTTGGGTGACACATGTTAGATCCCGAGCCTGAGAGTGCTGCGGAGGACGTGGTATTTGCTGACGCTGAGTCAGAGCCTGCGTTCGTTGAGGAGTACGAGGACACGGGCGATCAGTCGTAGAGGCTGCTTGTGTTCTTCGTGTTAGACTGTTTTGTTGTCGGTGCGTGGCACCAATACTTTGTTATGTTGAGGTTTTTGTTGGCCATGTTTTGGGCCTTAGACTCTTTCCTTTAGCCTGGTGGCTTTTCTGGATGTTGAATATTGTTGTGGACAATTTCTGAGATTGGAATATTTTTATCACTCTCTCCTTCTTTGTTATTGTTATTGTTGTTCCGTTTGCAGTTACATGAACCTGCATATGTTTTATTGACGCTTATCAGGCGTGTGGCTTCACAGCTCCACGTCTGTGCGGACCTACTCACGTCTCACCTCCATTTTAGGGAAGCGGGGCGTGACAGTTTGCGGAGAGACCAAGCACCGATCCTCGGGCCGAGTTATGGAGGAGAGGAATGTAATGGTGGAAGAAGGTGTAAAAGTGTGTACGAGATACCTCCGTTATGGATCTCGGAGATCAACCCCTTTTCCTATGATGCATCCCCTTCTTCATATACCTAAGCCCCCCGCGATAATGGGCCATTATCGTCGTCATTCATTGGGGCGTGCCAAGTGGAAAGTATTGACCCTCACTAATTGAACTCGTTTTGATGAGGGGATGAATGCCATAAAGGTGGCCATGATGGTGGGAGTGATGGCGTTGGGCGGTTGCCATATTTGGCGAGCCATAATGGCTGGAGTGATGGCATTGGGCGGTTGCCATATTTGGCGAGCCATAATGGCTGGACTGATGGCACTGAGCGGTTTCCATATTTGGCAAATGCTTCCTCGGTTGGGGCCTCGATTTCCTCCACTATGGAAGTGGACTGTCTTTTGGGCCTTCGTCTTGGGTGGAGAAGTGCGACCCGCTTGTGAGATTCTTGGGCCGGAGCCCAAGGTCGTAGTAGGCTGGTCGTGGTTGACTTGGCCCCTCTGGTAAGCTTAGTTTGAGTATCAGTAGAGGCACTGATAAGGTACTTACCTTCAAAAATGATGGTAAGTTTTAGGAGAAAAAAGAGAAAGTTAGAATGGAAGAAGCCAATGAAGGAAGCAAGGAATGTGTCAAAAAAGACAGTGAAGATTTTAATCCAAAGCAACCATTTGTCACACAAAGACAATAAAAGAACATATTGCTTAAGATGGGACTGGTGAATGTTCTCATAGATGCAAGGAAGAATGGTATGCTAACAAAGGGATCACCCTAGATCATAATGTGACCTAACAAAGAGAGACATGATGAAGTATTATCCTTGCCACCATGGCCATAAACATACCAAAATTAGTTGCAAAAAGCTCCAGATGGATATTAAAGGCTAATCAAGGAGGGCAAACTACTACAATTCGAAATGGGAGGTAGTGGAGAGGCTAATGAGCGTTAGATGTAAGATGAAGGCAAAGTGTTGCTAACTAATTTTCTATCTTAGAATCAACTAGGTAAGTTCGGAAACTCTATGAAGAAAGGTTGTTCTGCAAAAACTTTACAAATATTTACTTGGTATTTATATGCTTGTTTTGACTTCATCCTTCAGAGCTCATTTTGATCTAACATTTTGGGCAAATTTACTTTGTCCTTCAGGTCTCATTTTGACTTTATTCTCAATGGCACATTTCA
The DNA here is from genome assembly GCA_030789695.1 of Scilla litardierei. Taxonomy (NCBI): domain Eukaryota; kingdom Viridiplantae; phylum Streptophyta; class Magnoliopsida; order Asparagales; family Asparagaceae; genus Scilla; species Scilla litardierei. Next base: position 349,819,371 of record CM061133.1, read on the forward strand.
CTCAACCTTCAGAGCTCATTTTGACCTACCCACTAGAGTGTTGGATATTGAGTATCCCTAGCTGTTTTGATGATGAGCATCATATTGGTACTAATAATTTCATTGGGTGTAATTGTAGATTAAAGTGCTTTAAAGATCAATTCAATAAGAATCAAGGAGTTATGGAACTAACAAAGATAATGAAGATCAAAGCCATCAAGACATTGCTTGAAAATAGAGTTACATCAAGACTTATGTAATTTTCATTTTTATTTTGACGTATTCTTTCTTTTGAGTCTTGATAGTGTGTAAGGTCTTTGATGAAGCTCGCATACACTTAGGATCACACACAAAATGATTTTAAAACGTTTTAAAATATTTTTGATAAGTTTTAAAATCTAAAACCCAAGCATCAGCAAAGTTGCTGACTACTTTGTGAAAGTAATCGACTAATTTGAATGGGAAAAGAGCTTTGCACTTTGGTCCCAGAAGTCGCCAAAGGAGCCGACTACTTTTCAAAAGTAGCAGACTACTTTTACTAAAGGGGTCGTCTACTTTCCAAAAGTAGCAGACTACTTTGAACTGCGGCCCAGAAAAATTCCATTTTCAGCCTCGTTTTCTAGCCGTTTTTCTAGCTGTTTGAAGGATATTTTAGGGACAGTATTGTGCATAGTTTGGGCTCTTTAAATAAGGGTTTGGTGCAGAATTTATTGAGTATTCATTGTTCAATATTTCAAGTAGAAAACCCCATTTTTTTCTCTTCCAAAGTTTTAAGCACCAAAACCTCTCCATTGGCCACTTAGCTTTCAACTCCTAAAGTCCTTGGCCAAAACTCATTCATCTCCAACAAGCTTCACCTAGATTTTATTTGGAGATCGCCATAGCCTTCACTTCATCACAAGAGAGCTTCATCTAATTAAGGCTAAGGGTAAAAGGAGGTAAAAAGAGTAAGTTGTAATCTGTATTTCTTTTCTTCTCTCGTTGTGAGAGGTGTTGTCCATTATATTGGATGTATTGTTCCATTTGGAACATGTGTCTCATTTGAGACATGTTGTAATTCCAAAGTATAGTGGATTAGGTCCTTTTTGAGGACATGTTGCTAGATGTACCCATGTTGGGGAACACGGATAAATCTTGTCTCTTTTGATTGTGATTTGTGCTTGCTTCGTGATTTCGCTTCCACATTTAATTTGAGTATTGCAAACTATTTTTGTTGATTAGGTTATATTTGGGTAACTCCATTTTATAAGCTAGGTAGGTTATTTGAGGGAAATTTTAAGTTTAATTGAGATACTATTCGGCCCACTCTAGTTCTATTTGACCATCCATAGGATCCCAACACGTGGCATCAGAGCCAAGGTGATTGGATGTCATCGACAAGCATCGACAATGATAAGTACCCCGAAGGACAATCAACCAACCGTCCTCCTATGCTCAATGGAACAAATTACATCACATGGAAGAACCACATCCGCATCTAATGCAAGTCTACCTCTTTCGACATGTGGAGCATGATTGAAGATAAATATGTGCCTCCAACAAAGCCAACAAATTAATGGACCAATGCCGAGAAAGTGAAAGACATGTTAAGCTTCAAGGCGATGGACACGATACTTTGTGCACTCAACAACACAGAGAGCAATCGAGTAGCATGTGCCACCAATGCTCATGAAGTTTGGAAAATTCTTAAGGCCACATATGAAGGTAATAATAAAGTTAAAATTTCTAAAACATCTCTTTATGTGAGTAGGTATCAATATTTTGAGATGAAGACCTGAGAATCAATCATGAAGAAGTATGCTCGCTTTACGGAGATCATCAACACACTTGCGACACTTGGGAAGAGCTACGCTCAAAGTGACCATGTGACCAAGCTACTTGAGTCACTCACACCCGAGTGGGAAAGAAAGGCATCGGCCATTGAGGAAGGCAATGATCTATCAAAAATGACGTTGGAGACTTGGTTGCAAATCCTAGATCATGTGAATTCTGACTCCAACGAAAGCATGACAAAGAGGAAGCCAAGAAGAAGAATACCCTTGCTTTAAAAGCTATCTCGGAGAAGGAAGAGTCTAATGATAAGCAAATATGCCTCATGACAAGCCAATTCAAGAACTTCTTGAAACGTAAGTCAAATTTCAATAAGAAAAGATTATCTCATGAAATTATTTATTTTGGTTGCAATAGGCCTAGACATGGCATTAAGGAATGTCCACTACAAAAGAAGACGTGTAAAGGAAAATATAAAGCCAAAGAAAAATCAAAATGGCCAAAGCCCAAGAAACAAGCATTTGCGACTTAGGACCAAGATTCCAATGCTTCTTCCAATGATTCATCTAGTGAGAGTGAAGAAGAGAAAGAAAAAGAAGGAAAAGGCTACATGTGCTTCATGGGAATTCATGATGAGTTACATTCCGAATCCAAATCCGAATCCTCTTCTAGTGATAATGATGTTATTGATGAGGATGATGCTATGTTTAGGAAGTTACTTTCTACATATGAATTATTGCTTAAGGAACATATTAAGTTAAAAAAATTCATTGTGATTGCATGCCATATGTAAATGTGGAAAAGATAAGAGAGAAAAATTTAAAATTGACTACTAGGAATAGAGTACTTAGTGAAGAGATTAGTGATATTCACACTAGGTTAGATGACATAGATAAGCTGTTGACTACCACTAAGACCAAATATGATGAGTTTTATAAAAATGTGGATAAGTTCAATAAGGGCAAAGAGAAATTAGATAACTTGATTAGTTATCAAAGGTTGTCTAATAGTAAATTTGGCCTAGGATATGGTACACAAAATGATATGCCTAAATTTGAGCACACTAGGACCCGTTGGTCTAGAAATGGCTTCATCCAAGTTTGGATTCATAGATATGTGAAACTTCAAATGAAAGATGAATATATTTCTAGGTTCATGCATGATGTGAATTATTGTAGAGATTATAAGTATATGTGTGATGGGAAATCATAAGCAAATTGGGTTTGGTTCCCAAATGTATGATTTTTTCATCTAACCCGATGGACTCAAAAAGAAAAGAGGACCAATTTGTATGTTTGATTTGTAGGTTCTTAAATTTGATGGCGGAAAATAGATTGCTCCAAGTAAACTTCAAGAAAGTGCATAAATTGCAAGAAATTTCTATTTGTAAATAGTGCACATATTTAGGGGGAGCTTGCACAAAAGTTTTGTAAGAAAATTCTATCTCTACATGTAGTTTAATATTTTTTCAACACTTGGTATCACATTTAGGATATTGGATCCATATATGCATGTCTCTAAGGGATAATGAATACTTCAGATAATGCCAAAGGGGGAGAAGTGTTAGAATGCACACATACACTCATGTATTGCATTGAAAATTTATATTTTTATGCAATATGTTGTCATCATCAAAAGGGGGGAGAATGTTGGATATTGAGCATTTCTGGCTTATTTTGATGATGAGAAACATATTGGTACTAATTATTTCATTGAGTGTATTAGTAGATTAAAGTGCTTCAAAGATCAATTCAATTCAATGAGAATCCAGGAGTTATGGATCTATCAAAGGCAATGAAGATCAAAGCCATCAAGACATTGCTTAAAAATAGAGTTACATCAAGACTTATGTAATTTTCAGTTTATTTTCATGTAATCTTTCTTTTGAGACTTAATAGTGTGTAAGGTCTTTGATGAAGCTCTCATACACTTAAGATCACACTCAAAATGATTTTAAAATGTTTTAAAATATGTTTGATAATTTTTAAAGCCTAAAACCCAAGCATCAACAAAGTAGCCGACTACTTTGTGAAAGTAGTCGACTAATTTGAATGGAAAAAGAGCTTTGCACTCTGGTCCCAGAAGTCGCCAAAGGAGCTGCTTACTTTTCAAAAGTAGCCGGCTACTTTTACTAAGGCGATCGACTACTTTCCAAAAGTAGCTGAACTACTTTGAACTACAGCCCAGAAAAATTCAATCTCATTTTCTAGCCGTTATTCTAGCCGTTTGAAGGGTATTTTGGGGACAGTTTTGTGCATAGTTTGGGCTCTTTAAATAGGAGTTTGGTGCAGAATTTATTGAGTATTCATTGATCAATATTTCAAGTAGAAAAACTCATTTTTCCTCATCTGAAGCTTTTAAGCACCAAAACCTCTCCATTGGCCACTTAGCTTTCAACTCCCAAATTCATTGGCCAAAACTCCTCCATCTCCAACAAGTTTCACTTAGATTTTAATTGGAGATCACCATAGACTTCAATTCATCACAAGAGAGCTTCATCTAAAGCTATATGTAAAAGGAGGTAAAAAGAGTAACTTGTAATCTTTATTTCTTTTCTTCTCTCATTGTGAGAGGTGTTGTCCATTGCAGTGGACGTGTTGTTCCATTTGGAACATGTGTTTCATTTGAGAAGTATTGTAATCCCGAAGTAGTTGATTAGGTCCTTATTGAGGACGTGTTACCGGATGTACCCAAGTCAGGGAACCATGTAAATCTTGACTCTTTGTAATTGTGATTTGTGCTTGCTTCGTGATTTCACTTCCGCATTTAATTTGAGTATTGCATGCTATTTTTGTTGATTAGGTTATATTTGGGTAACTCCATTTTATAATCTAGGTATATTATTTAAGGGAAAGTTTAAGTTTCATTGAGTTACTATTCACCCCCTCAAGTATTCATTTGACCATCCACAGGATCCCAACATAGAGCACACTTTGACTTCACCCATTGGGGCTTATTTTTTACTTCACCTTTTGAGGCATGCTTTACTCATCCCTATGGTGCTGGTTCTAGCATGCCCTGTAGGGCCAGTATTCTATTTTCCATCAGGGGCTCAAGCTAGGTTTGCCCAAGCATCATGTTATATTTGCCCCGTAGGGCTAGTATTCTATTTGTTCATTAGGGCAGAATTAGTGTTTGCTTAAGAATCATGCTTTCCCCTAGGGCTCAGCATTCGGTCATGAGTTCAGGTTTAATTTTCCATCGGGTGCTCAATTGGCAATCATTAAAAGGCTCAAGTTTTATTCACCATATGGGGCTAGTATTCTATTTGCCCTCAGAGGCTGAATCAACGTTTGTGTATTGCATCATGTTATGTTCATTCTGTGGTCTAGGTATTCAATTCACATTATGCAACCTAGTTAATGTTTGCTCAATGAATCATGTTCACCCTCAGTGGATCGACATTCAATCAGAAGTCTAAGTTCTATTCATCCTTAAGGGATCAGAGAAAAGCACACCCTAGTTGATCGTACAAACTCCTGGTCAGAGAATGGGATGTGCAGCGAGAACCATCCATCCTGATAATCAACACCCTCCCTCTTATGGGAGGAGAATACCATCGAAGTGGTATGTAATCCAGAACACCCTCCCTCTCACGGGAGGGGAACGCCACCGAAAACGCCAAAGTGGTATGTAATCCAGAAGACCCTCCCTTTCAAGGGAGAAGAAAGTCACCGAAGTGGTATGTAATCTAGAACACCCTCCCTCTCACGGAAGGAGAACGCCACCGAAGTGGTATGTAAACACATCCCCTCTTGGGATAGAACACATATTCCAAGTCTCAACTCTTAAAGAGGTATGTACAACGGGATGGTCTCGTCACTCATGCACTCCCTAAACTCTGAGTTTACACCATTACCCCGCATCTAAGCATATAATGAAAGTTGACGTATTCTATCACATCACATCGTGTGCCACTATCTCATTACAATCACATATCAAGATCTTTTTACTTGAAGTTAAAAAATCATCATTATCACGGCATCATGCACATCACAACATGGAAAGTAGAAGCATAGAACATGAAAATTACATGGCCACAGACATGGATACTAATATGAAACAACCAAAATCAAGGCATATAAAGATGGCAGAAAATTGGCATATACATAATATGTCACATAACTTGATTAACATATTGTGGATTTCCATGGCACAAAACAAGATTAACACAATATGTAGTCATGGCATAGTAGTATGGACATTAGAAACATATTAATGAGATTAACACTATATGGAGTTATGGAATAGTAACATGGACATTAGAAACATATTAATGAGATTAACATAATATGGAGCTATGGAATAGTAGCATGTACATTAGAAACATATTAATGAGATCAAAGTAATATGGAGTTATGGCATAGTAGCATGGACATTAAAAACATAATAACGAGGTTAACCTAATATGGAATTATGGCATAGTAACATGGGCATTCGAAACATATTAATGAGCTTAACATGGATATTTAGAACATATTTTCTTTAGCATGTACGTCAACATATTAGCATGGCTATTAGCATGTTGGCTTGGACATTAGAAACATAATAATGATACTAACATAACATGGAATGATGGCATAGTAACATGGACATTAGCATCTTCAGAATAGCATGACCACTTTCATATGGAACTAATCATTAACAATACCATTAACATTAAGATGAATATTAACATGGAACTAAACTCAACATTATCATAATCTACATTAACAACAACAGTAATATACCAACATGGACATAACCGTATGCATGTGTGAAGCATAAAAATTGGTATAGATGCATTTTAGCTTAATTGAATGGCATATGATATAACATAATCCTATTAGCATAACATAGTATACTAACACACTAAGATTTCATGGCTTAAGCGTAATTATCCTAATATAAAATTTTCCTCCATACACAATCCTAAACATAGCAACCTCACTAAAGTTGTGAATCCTACCTTATGAAGCTTCTTCTTCTCCAATGCCACTCCTTCTCCTAGAGCTCCCTTCTCCAAGAGTCCTTTTAAGAGCTCATTCTTCTCCTAGCTCCAAAGGAGATATGGTGGTGTTCGGCCTAAAGGAGGAGGAGAAAGAGGTGGGGCCGGCCTTTGGCCAGACATGGAGGAGGGAGGAGGAGAGGGGCCGGCCATGGGGCAGAGAAAGAGAAGAGAGAAGAGAGGAAGAGAGGAAGAGAAATGGGTTTGTTTCTTTTGTTTCTTTTTGTCTTCTTCTCTTTTTCTTTTCTTTTTCTCTTTAATCCCTAATCGCCATGAAAAATCATATTCATGTGACAAGTGTGTGCTAGGTGGCATGATTTGGGTGAAGGCAGGCTAATTTGATGACACCTCAAGAGATTAGGGGGCTAGCATACAAAATTAGGATTTTCTACGTTTTAGCAAAAGGAAATACATTTAATGATACTAGTAGCCATACTATCATACTATGCATTATATAGAATACAACACATTATGCCATGATATAATTTAAAATATTTAAAAATAGATTTTCATTTTATTAAAAATTATGGAAAAATTGTCAAAATACATGAAAAATATATGCGGACAAAATACGATCAAAAATACCTAGTACAATACCCGTGCATATGAAAACAGTGTATCACAGTCACTCCTGCGTAGATCATTCATCATGTCATGTCCAGAATTTGTCCAAGGCAATGGCAAGTCTCCACAAGGTAAATATCCAGCCTCCACTCCCCTCTCCCATCTAGGAGCCACCACCTCCTGGTTGGGTCACCCTCAATACTGACAGAGCGGTCACATGAAATCACTATTCTGCCGGTGTTGGGGGTGTCCTCCGGAATGCCAATGGGGAATGGATACATGGCTTCTATCGATGTATGCTTTGTGCCACATGCTGAGCTCCAGGCCATCCATCGTGGTCTCAACCTAGCTTGGAACATGGAGCATAGACACATTCTCAAACTGATTCTGCATCGGCTATCCATGCGCTCAACAACCCCAGCCTGAACGGCCTATTCCTCCCTACGCTAGCTGCTATCAAACGCCTTGTTCACCAACCTTGGCGCATCCAGATCAAACTAGTCTCTGGGCAAGCTAATTCTACTGCAGATTCACTTGTGCAACATCTCTTGACTTACCCACTTTTGCACCAGATTGGTTGTCCAGCTTGTCCGTCTTTTTGCTTCCATATGCATGATATTGACAGGTCTCGCCCCGTGGTAGGAGCCATCTCTTAGCTTTACCCAGCATTGTAGCTGGCCCCTTTGTACCAAAGAAAAAAAATACAATATTAGGAAACATGTTATATGTGATACAGGATTCTGGACATATGATACGAAACTCAATTAATTTTGGAAAGTAAATGCCACTCTACAGTAAACCATAGAAGCTTCTTTCTCTACAGAAGAGAGAGAGAGAGAGAGAGAGACAGGGGAGAGAAGGTTGAAGCTTCCAACTGCAGCATCGAAGTCCCCACACAAGCTGCACAAAGACCTCAACCAATGTGAAAGCCACCTCTCGCCAAAATCTCCATCCTTAACCCTAACCCTAATTTCCCCTCATTCGGCTCCATAATCCCAAGACCGACCCGATGCTCCCCATACTCCTACTAATCCCCCTCCTCGGCGTCGCGGGCGCAGCCCCCTGCGGCCGGCGCACCAACCTGACTGGTTTCGAATCGGATCTGTTGATGGCCCAGCACCAGCTCCGGGGCGTCGTCAGCATCACCGACGCCTGCTCCTTCTCGGTCCGCAACTTCGACATGCTGCCCGGATCCGACACCGTCTTTTGGTGGGGCGCCGCCGGCGACGACTTCCGCAACCTCACCGCCGGCTTCCCAGTCTCATCCCTCGCCCTCAACCGCTCCTCATCCCCCTACGTCAACGACACCCTAACCGTCCCCTTGCTGCCCAACGTCTCCTTCGGCCTGATCCGCGTCCTCGGCGTTTGGGATCGGTCCACAGCTTCCGATTTTGGCCACGTCATCATCCAAACCCCGAAAAGTGCCGACCTTCGTGATGATATCTCTCCGGCCCCGTCGCCAAGCGCAGCTGACCCCGTAAGCTGGCAGTCCAAGAAGAAAATTTATCGGGCTCCGACAATGCTCGACAATTGCCGCATGATCTTACCGAATTACCGCCTCTGGTGGACTCTCAACGCGGCTTCAGTCTCGATTGGCCTCGAGGCGGCTGTTGAGTCGCAGTACTACATGGCTTTCGGATGGGCAGATCCCAGAACGAACTCGGCTCCCATGATCAATGCTGATGTCGTCGTTGCTGGGTTCACTGAAGAGGCCACCCCTTTTGCCGAGGACTTCTACATTACTGATTACAGAGTGTCTCGTGGACAAGGATGGGAAAGTTAAAGGTGTCTGTCCCGATACCATCTACGAGGGAGCCGATCCGGTGGGATTGGTGAACAATACTGAATTGGTGTATGGCCACCGGAGAGATGGGGTTTCCTTTATTAGATTCGATCGCCCGCTGCAGTCGATAGACGAAAAGTATGACATTGCCGTGGATCGGACCGCCAACATGACCGTGATCTGGGCGGTGGGGCCCATTCGGCCGCCGGATGCACTCCGGCCTTACTACTTGCCTCAGAATCATGGTGGGCCGAAGTTTAGCACTTTTGGGTACTTCACATTCAATGTATCGGAAGAGTTCAATGGTTGTCTTGGGCCGTTGGATGCTGAAGACAAGGAGGATCAGGAACTTATTATTAGTGATGGGAAGACGCCGGTAGTAGTTACTTCAGGGCTGGCATTGCACTATCCGAATCCTCCTAACCCGTCGAAGGTTCTTTATATCAATAAAAAGGAGGCACCTCTGCTTCGAGTTGAGAGGGGAGTTCCCGTCACTTTTTCAATCCAAGCGGGACATGATGTTGCTTTTTATATTACATCGGATCCAATTGGAGGAAATGCAACTTCTCGCAATGCATCCGAGGTTGTTTATGCTGGCGGGCCAGATGCTCAGGGTGTCTTGGCGAGCCCAATGCAGTTGGTTTGGTCACCAGATAGGAATACGCCAGATCAAGTTTACTACCATTCTGTTTTTGAGCAGAAGATGGGTTGGAAAGTTCAGGTTGTCGATGGCGGCCTTTCAGATATGTACAACAACAGTGTTTATTTGGATGATCAGCAGGTTTCGCTTTTTTGGACTTTATCTCCAGATTCGAATTCGATTTCCATCGCTGCTCGAGGTGAGAAGAAGAGTGGATACGTGGCGATTGGGTTTGGAGGCAGTATGATCAATAGCTTCGCTTATGTGGGGTGGGTTGACAGTAGCGGAAAGGGAAGAGTGAGTACTTACTGGATTGATGGGAAGGATGCCATGAGTGTGCACCCAACTAAGGAAAATTTAACTTATGCGAGATGTAAATCGGAAAACGGAATAATTACATTTGAGTTCACTCGCCCTCTGAACCCTTCTTGTAACGGAAGGGTGGAGTGTAAGAATATCATTGATTCGACCACTCCTTTGAAGGTTGTCTGGGCAATGGGTGCAAAGTGGTCTGATGACAATTTGAGTGAAAGAAATATGCACTCGGTTACTAGTCGTAAGCCTGTTCTAGTTCTTTGGCTACGAGGGTCTGCAGAGGCAGAGCAGGACTTGCGGCCAGTTCTTGCAGTTCATGGGTTTATGATGTTTGTGGCTTGGGGGATCTTGCTTCCAGGTGGAATCATGGCAGCAAGGTATCTCAAGCATGTCAAAGGGGACGGTTGGTACCAAATTCATGTTTACTTGCAGTATTCTGGGATTTCCATAGTCACGCTTGGTGTTCTCTTTGCAGCTGCTGAGCTCAGAGGGTTCTTTGTTAGTTCTGCTCATGTTAAATTTGGTATTTCTGCTATTATATTGGCTTTTGTGCAGCCTGTGAATGCTTATCTGAGGCCTAAAAAGCCGGCTATTGGGGAGGTCGCTTCTATGAAGAGGATCATGTGGGAGTATTTTCATGTTATTACGGGAAGGTGCGCTATTGTAGTTGGAATTGCAGCACTTTTTACGGGAATGCAACATTTGGGACACAGATATGGTAGTGAGAATGTTGAAGGGCTCACTTGGGCCTTGCTATTATGGGTTTTGGCTGGTGCACTACTTGCAATGTACTTGGAGTACTTGGAGGTGAAGCAACGGAGAAATGGTAGGGACTCTTTCAGAGGCAATTGGGTGTTGGGGAATGGCGAGGAGGATGACTCTGTTGATTTGTTGCATCCAAACAGAACAGTTATTGTTCCAGGATTGCATCCAACTGGAAGGATGGAAGTACAACTTGAACCGTTGAACAGATAAGACACATCAGATTAATATTACATCGTTACACCATCTCATGATGTGCTTCAATTGTGGGCTACTTTCAGTTATAAAGGGAATTTGGAGCCTGGTTGTCTGGTGGGTTGAGCACATACTACTTGTGTGAGGACATATTTTTTCTCACTGCATGGTGCAGGCAGGATAGGAAATGATTTGAGATTTGAAAATTTCAGGTCAATTATTGTTAGAATATGCACCTGACACATTGTTTGTATACACGTACAATTTTGGCATACTGAGGATAGAGACGTTCATTTGTTACGAGATCTCCACTTGGCCCAGATCTTATTAGTTCTCACTAAAGACGATTGGGTTTCTATACACGGGTGTTGTTGGTTTGCATGCATATCATTATTATCATTTGGGCAAGAAAGGTAAAACTTTTCACTTCTTTGACATTCTTGTTCTTGTGATATTTGATCGGAAGATATTTTATTTTTCACCACAAATTTTGTTTGTTATTATTTTCATTGTTTCACGCTTATATTGTTTGGGCATTGTTTCTTTTTCTTGTTAAGCATATCATTCATATGCTTCTAAAGATTTTCTTCATGCATTCAAAAAGCTTACACATTATCTTTCCTAGAGTTCTTCTGCAAGCTAGTAAACTTTTATCTTATGTCTTCACATGTCCAAAACTTTCCCCGACTCTACTGAATGTTGGGTGTTTCATGAGCCATTAACTTAATCTTCTCATGGGCATCCGAATTTATATTTCTTATGGGTAACTTTACTGGCTAAAATGTTTGAATTTTGTAATCTATTTGTACGGTTGCCAAACAAGCTGGATTTGTCAAGATTTTACACGTGACCCAAGTCAATTTTCATTTAGGGCCTGTTCTTTTGCTGGAATAGGGAAGAATGGAATAGGGGAAAGTTTGTATTCCAAGGAGAGAGAAAATGGAATTTTGTGTTCTTTTGGGTGGAATAGAGTATGGAAAGTGTGGTTTGGAATAGAAAGTGGGGTCCACCTTCTATTCTTTTGTTCTTTTGGGATTGGAGAGTTGGAATGAAAAAGTGGAAAGGGGATGAGTTGGAGGGGAGAGATAGAGAGAGATGAGAGAGTGGGGCCCACCATTCCTAAGGATTCCATTGTATTCCAAGCAAAAAGCTTAGAATACAAAAGTGCTCATCATTACCAAATTGGAATAGCCACGTAGGATTCTATTTCACGCCCAAAAGAACAACAGCTTGGAATACAAACTTGGAATAGAGTGAATAGTGCAGGAATAGTGTCACTATTCCCATTCCCACCCCTATTCTTGGCAAAAGAACAGGCCCTTATAATCAAAATTTGAGCTGATGGAAAAAATGAATTCACATGCTTAGAGATCTTATTTTGGTATACCAAGTTCCACATTAACATTAGGTTGATAGGTAGCCGACTAGCCAGTAAACTCTGTCAAACCTTCCATGGGCCCTTATGCACACACTTAGAAATCACAATATTCCTATGGGGAGTGGATTAGATTAAAAAGATGATGATCAGTATGGTTCAACACCGATGCTTTGTTCCTCCAAGTAGTTGAGTGGAACAATTCCTGGTAATTTTCAGGGTTCTTTGTTAAGCTAGAAGAATCTACTTTCTTTTTAAGTTGACTTGTCCAAGATTCTCTACGAGTGCTTGGCCATTTGGACACATGTATAATACTGCAAAACCGGATGTATGTTTCTTATATATCATATGGCTGCATTAATACACAAGTCAAAGGGGTATCGACAATGTATGTTTAATGTCTATTTTTGACCTGCATGATTGATCAATCGTAGACCTGAGTCAACGGTATACCCCAGCTTAATGTCAACATTGAGGGTGCTTCTCTCTGCTGGTATTCTCTTTAGAAATTTGTATCTCACTTTTGCTCATAGTTATTTTATGATTTTTATGATCCAAAGAATGAATGAATAGCTTATTTGATTTTTGATACCAACGTCTGAGCCTGGTTACCTCTAGTGATGCTAACTTCATATCTTCTTTGTTGTAGTTATGTTATCATTCAAGGAATGACTGAATAACTTACCTCACTCTACAGTGTCATTTACACCTTCTTTATATTTGCAGACACGATCACTTTCCATAGTTTTTGGCCAGTTCATGGAAATCTGCTATCATTTTTTTGTTCCTTGTAGCTATGCGTGGCCATTAAATAGAATCACTTCCTCTCTAAGACCTTTCACTCTCCTCAACACCTGTCAGTTAGGAAAAAATCTGCACACCTATCCTCTAGTATCTATTGAATTTCTGTTGCCTGGAAATTACATTGGTTGGATAATAGAATCATAATCTGACAGAGGTCTATAGCTATCTGTTTGATGTTAATTTAAATTCTTGCATTGAAGACACAAAGACGAAGGATGGGCTAATAATACTAGCTTGAGTTTAGAGTCCACTTGGCTGTTCTGAGAGGAACAGAAAAGGAAGGAGCAGAAATACACTTGGCTGTTCTGAGAGATAAAGAAAAGGAATGGGGAGCAGAAATAATAAGGTAAAATATATTACGAAGAGAAGTAGATAAAAGGGAGCATGCAAATGGCTAGAGTTTATCTTTATAGTTTCTACTGACATTCTAGAATAGGTCATATAATTTATATTAGAAGGACCAGGATGCTAATGGGTTTTGTAAATAGATAAGTAGGTCACTTAAGGAAGTCCTAATTTAATGGGCAAAAGGAGCGAGTGCCATTGGAAATCTGAGTATGCTGATACCCATCAATGTCATAGATGTGTGTTCGTGTCATATTTATAAAAAAGAAGATACTGAAATGTCGATGCTATAGAACTGTTAATCGATAACAATGCGTTTCCTGAAGAGCTTACATCATGTTCTTAATCTTATACTTCTATACCGATACTAATATCATCATCATCATCATCACTATGATGATGATGATGATATGGGTTGTGGTGGTGGTGGTGATGATGATAAAACATACGATTACAATGACAATAGAAAAAAATGTCAATTTAGATAATTTGGTTTTTCCTTATGTCACGCCCCGTTCCCGAGGGAACGTGGATGTTTTTCATGTAAGACATGTCCTGTTGTAGTTGACTGTGAAAGCAAAAATAGACAAGAATAAAAAATGTACTGAAAATTAAATACTCATTTTATTGAAAATTCCTTCAAGTCAAGGATAACAAATTTTAATGCATGAAAAGACGGTACAATCTCTCAACTGAAATAAGATATATAAAAGAAACTACATAAAAGCACTCCTCACTCCACCTGAACTCAGAACTTTGTGTCATGTACATGAAACTCTGTATCCTTGTACCCAGATGCCTCTACGTACTCCTATTTTCTACGTGACGTAAACAACAAGAAAGGTACCGCCAGCTTAGATATAGATTATATCTTATCAAAGTAGACGATTTATATGCAAAGCAAGAATATAATGGTACAAGGCATGTAAAAGTAAACTACGGAACAAAGTGTAAGGTCACGAGTGTGTCAGGTTATGCACATATTAAACAATTAGAAGACAAGTAAAATAAACTACGAAACTAAATGTTACTTTGTTTTCAATGTCATTAATTTCTAGAGTATTGTTAAAATTTTAGTTAAACCATTCTAAGCTGTGAGTCATAATGGAAAGATAGCATAATATGCAACTTGAAGACCACCTTATACCACGTGAAGCTGTCCTGGGTTGAGTATAAAATTGAAACTGTGAAAGGGACTCTTGATCCATCCAACAGAACCAGTCAGATATCAAGAAACTGTGATGGGATCCTTCATGAAACTGTGATGAAGCATGGCTTCAGTTACTCCCGTCCTCTTTTTATTATGAGTTTCTCAAACCCAAGTGAGTCAATTGTAATGTTGTCTAGTTATCAGTTTTGTGTCTAGTGCAATGTCAATGTACTGTAACTGATTTCTAATTGTCTAGTTGCTCTTTAGGTTTGCATGTCGTCATCATCAATGTCAGGTATTATCATAGTTCTCAGAAAGTGTATATGTTTCATACTGGCTTAAATTACATAATTTTGGGTTTCTGAGTAGCAAGTCAAGTTCCAGTTCATATTCTAACCGTAATATACATCATGTGTCAAACTCCAGTATCAACCCATAAGTTATTTTATTACAGTATCATTGTGTGCTTACCCCCTTAAATACTCAATTTAAAGATATAATTAACTATTCTAATTATTGCAGGCATGCTAAGTAATTTCGAAATTTCATCAAGTATAATGTACTTATCACAAGTTTAATACTGTAGAGTTTTTCAGTAAAATCATCTGATGAAGTTTGCTATTTACTACACAAGAACATCTCGCATAAAATCCGAAAATTTATGTAAACTGATTTTAAAATAATTTGTTAAAAAAGAAAAGGATGAGATGAGATGTGATCAGATTCATAATTTCAGCAACTAAAAATAGTCTATAGTTTACCAGCATAGAGGGTTTTTTGTCGTAATCTAATTATCAGTAGCAACAAATCCCAGGCCTAAAACAATAACGCAAAGTCAGAATCGCAACAGAACATGGCCTACGAGCTTGTGTGTATAGTCAGCAGGGCAAAACCTAGAAAGCCAACAGAGTGGTAAAAAGCCCTTGGAAAACCCAGCAGAACAAAAACCCAATAACAAAACGCACGGAAAGTCAGGAACAGGCCGCGGCCAAGGCCCAAGAAGAAAACAGTAGGGCATAAGCCAAGTAACTAATGGCAAGGCCCAAGGGCCGTGAGACTACATAACAAGCCCAACGAGTAAATTTCCCAGAAAGAAAGAAAAGACCCAAAATCACAGCCAGCGAAAGAATTGTTGCAGGAAAATCACGGCAACGACGGAACCCCCTGCGGCTAACCAACAGAAATCTCAACCAAGATAGTGGACGAGGATGCGATGGTGAGGGTCGCCGCCAAGCCTATTAGGGTTGCCGAAAATTCATTCACATAGGGAGAGAACCCTAGATAATTTTTGAATCATCACATCCCCGTAATTTCCAAACAAATCCCAACAATTTCCCTTACAACAAATTTCCAACGATTTAATCAATTAAATTTTAGAATTTAAACAAGAAAAATAAACTGAAACTTGAATCAAAACAATCTATCGTTCAACTTAGATGGCCAAAAATCCAAGGATTCCCCGTTCAGTCCCTTTACCAATTTTGTTGGTTGCTTGATCCACAAGGAAGACGAAGATCGAACACCAATCCAAACCAAAAGAAAAGTGAAATCGAAATTTTAGAAGAGAAAATAATTTTTCTGTAACGTCAAAATCCATAGAAAGAATAGTAGATAGTAGTTATATGAAGGAGAGGAGGCCGTCGGGAGAGATCGTGGGCGAGATCGTGACAAATTACCTGCTTAACCGAAGGAGAGGTGGGTGGCGGCTCGCGATTTGTGTCGAAGGGAGAGAGAGCCTAGGGTTTTCTCTCTTAAAGAGAAAGGGTATCAGGTGGCTGAGAGATAGAGGGGGGAAGGTTCAAGTGGGAGGTTCTGGGCTTCAACTAAAAGAATGAATGAATGAAAGAATTTAAGGAGAAGGAAAAAAGGAAAAGAAGAGGAAAAAAGAATAAGGAGTGGGCTGGGCTGAGTGGCTGGGCTAAAGGAAAAAAGGAAAGTAAAATTTAAAAAAAATAAAAGAAAGGAAAATGGGAATTTAGAAAGATGTTTGGAAAACTATAGAACATTATAGAAAATTCCCAGTAATCCCATTAATTTTTTTTGACTATTACACCCTATGAACAATAAAGTCACCCTATAGATATGTGGGGAGGATGTCTCACATATGCATGAAACATAAAGCTCTAGTTAACATAACTCCCCCACTTAATGCGCATGCATTATGTCTTATATTTTTTTTTTGGTATCTATCCATCGAGGTATGTGGTCATAACATTGCACATAAAGATAATAGATATGCATGGCTCTTATCTTTTAAGATGCATGGCTCGGTAAAGTTAATGGTTGTTCTTCTTACGCTCTAGAGAGTTAAAACCTTTCATGCACATCATAACACACAACGTTATGTGTGAGGCAACGCAGACAAGCACCCATTTTTGTGTCTGAAGGACCGTGATGTACCATATGTTTTGAAACTACACTCGTATGTTTTCTAGTTTTTTCTTTTTTTAGGTTAGTAATTTTTCTGTGTCACTTTTCACTGGTTGGCTATAGTTTGGTTTATATGGGTTTTATGTTCGCTTTCATGGGTAAGAAGCAAGTCTTACAGTTATATGTAGGAAACTTCATGGATTTGTCCACTTAATGTAGAGTGTAGATAACTAGGATACAGTAGATAACAGAAAGAAAATGTACAATTTAGGTGGTGTTACATAATATACCTATATTTAGGACTTTCTATTATATGGCTTTCTATTTTTTACATCTCATATGTTGTTTAAGACTGCAATTTCCCTTATTATGTAAATTATCTATCTATACATTGGAGCACTGCCTTCATTAATAATATCATCTTATTTTTCCTCGTTTTAGGAATAAGTGGTTTAAAGACGGATGTATATAATGAGATCATTTTTCTGCCGTAATTATGCATAAAACCCAGCAAATTAAGTCTTGCAGAAATTTCTGAGAGTTACTAGTAATGAAAGAAATTCCAGCAAGTTGAAGAAAGTAAAAGGTAGAGCTGTAGGAGAATACAATAAGCTGTTTAGAAAAGAATATACGGGATATGCACCAAAGAGAAAATTCCCTCACAGAGACAAAAACACAAACTGTATCGCTTTACCTTTAACGATGCTTGGAGAGAAAAGGTTGCAGAGAAAGAACTCCAACCCTAAATCTATACCTATTGGTTATCATATAACATGAACAAATTTACGTAAATTCCTATTACAGTCAGTATGTTCCAACATTCTACCTTGAGCTGGAACATGTATATCATACCTGCACACCATATCACAAATAAAATAAATTCTATTTTCTCAAGTGGGGTTGTCAACAAATATGATATTTGATTCATAGAAGTTACATGCCACCGAGTCTACATAGTATGGTCTTCCCGCTTCTCTCGAACAAGATAGCAATTCACCTTAATATGATTGATGCACTCATGAAAGACAAAATTATCTAAAATATCAATATGAATCGCTACCTTATTGTCATAATGCAACCTCGATGAAAGTGTGAATTGAAACCTACTCATAAGATCTTTGACCCAAACCAACTCGCTTGTTGAATTTGTTGTAGCTGGAAACTTTGATTCTATGCTTGATTGGGATACTATGCTTTTTGCTATTCCAATCTACGAGGTTACCACCAACGATACACATTGATCTATAATAAACATTCTGCGATCCTGCTCAGTCCGCATCTAAGAAATCAGTAACCTAATCATGGACATAATTATAATACATGAACCTTCTCCTTGCAGCACTCGTTAAATAACGGAATATCCGGAATTCAACATCCAAGTAACATATTTGTGGAGCAAGTAAGAACTGACCAACTACACTTACTAGATAAATATTAAGCCGTGACATAATGAGACAGTGCAACTTTTCCATAAGTCTTCTGTATCAATTATGATACTTTTCCATGATCGATTAACATCTTAGAATTTGGATCCATAGGAGTCGTTGGTCGACAATCTAACATGAATGTCTCTGTATGCATGTCACATGCATACTTTTGGTGCGATCGAACAATCTATCTTCTCGATTTAGCCACATATATATCCAAGAAATAATGCAACAGTCCATGTTTCGTCTGGAAGTGTTGCTGCAAATATTTCTATAAATCGCTAATCCTTTTTTGCTTCATCTATGATCTCAATGTTACCTAAACATTGATAGTAAGAGTGTGCTTTTCCATGTGCAGGAGGTAAAAAACAAAATAGTCCTTTTGGGTCTGATATAGTCCAAATTTTTAAACAATCATAGTGAACCTTCTAAATCAGGCTCTCAAAGACCACTTCAATTTATACAATGATCGACTTAAGCTGATAACCTTCCTTAACTCTTCTAGAACAACAAATTCGGGCAGTTGCTCTATGCAAGCATCCTCATCAAGAATGCTTTGGTGGAAAGCATTCTTGATGTCGGGCTGATGCAACGATTATTGATAACTGACAAGTAGATGCTAATGATATGAGGAATCGTGTATATGTCATCTTTGTCGTGGGAGAGAAAGTATCATAGTCATCAACTTCTTACATATTAGAATATCTTTTTGGCCTCCAAATGAACTTTTTATTTAGCAAGAGCTTTATTCGAATTAAGCTTGATTGTATCACCTATCTAGAGCCAATTATTCTTTTTCATAAAAGAAGTGCAAAAGATCCCACATGCAATTATGCTTTAATGTCATCATTTCTTCTTTCATTGTTGCTAGTCAACCTGGAAGTGCTAGCTTCTCATTAAGAGTTAAGAACAGTTTGATAACCAACATAGAACATAAAGGATTTAAATGGTGGTGATAGGGATCGGGATTTGTAATTTTAGTTGTATTTTTAATTTATTGAGTCTCTTAATTATTTTTGAGTCTTTATTTTAGTTTTAAGTGTTTTAGAAGTTTAGTCTCACATTCGATGGGTTAGGAGAAGTGTTGGGTTGTGAGCCTATATATAGGCTTTATAGTTGTATCTTTGAAATCAATGAACGGATGAATGAAAAGAGAATTTTCTCCAAAAAAAACCTGTGAAAGGTTCCACAGCCTGTGAAAGGTCAACTCTTCCTTGGTACGAAGCCTTAGAATCCTTGGTGCGAAGCCAAGTACCCTAAATTATCTCCCTTTCCCCCAATTCATCCATTGAAAGCCTAAAATTTTCCATCAAATCACTTGATCCCTCCACGTCTTGCAGCAATTTGGTATCAGAGGCAAAGTTCCTATATTTGCTCTTTTTCGATTTCTGGTCCTCGAAAAAATTCCTGATAAAAAATTCATTAAACCCCCTCGAATATCTCACACGCTGTGGAGGAACCTCCCCTTCTGAGGGTGGATCGGTGGACGTCACTGGCTCCTCCTCTTCAGCTCGCTTTGATTTCCGCGGCATTGTTACTGCAAAAGAGTAGAAACAAGGAAAAAAAGAAACCAACGCAAGAAGAAGAACAAAAATGAAGAACAATGGAAAAAGAGGAACTCTCGCTTGAGAGGTAATTTTGATTAATCGATGATGAAATTGACAGAAGGGTCGATTTCCTTCTTAATACCGCTCCCCTTCTCAACAGAAAGATTCCTCCGTCATGGCAACAAGCTCCAGCTGGCTCAACGAACGAAGGCGGGAGATTTGTTAGAGATGAACGGTCCAGATCCCTCCAAGTGATGGTCCTGATATCCAACGGTGGCGAAGCTTTGATCTTATTTCTTCAGCGGCTCAGATTATAATGAATCTAACGGCTGCGATTTAATCTTCCTCCTCATCCAACGGCGCTGCTTCTTCCAACGTCTCTCTCCCATTTGAATCTTCCCGCTGAGGCTGCTTCTCGATCCCTTCTCTAGCTCCGACCTCAGCTGCCATTAGCGACGGCTCCGGTGCCGTGGTTCTCACATAGCCTCCCCCATTTTTTGATCTTGCCTCAAGATCAAAACTTGGAAACCTCTTGACGAGATCCCAATAGCCCTCCCAGGTGGCCTCGTCTTGGTGTCTCTGCTTCCACTTGATTAGGACTTGCGAAACCAAGGCATTCCTGAGACGAATGGTCCTGCGATCTAAGATTTTCTCTGGCTCATCAATAATCTCCTCTGTATAGCTTGGCTGGACATTTTGAACCACAGACCTAGTTCCCAGCTTCTTTTTTAGCTGGGAGACATGGAAGACTGGATGTAACTTGGAGGTTGGAGGCATCTTCAGCTTGTAAGCTACTAGCCCAATTCTCTCTGTAATCTCATATGGCCCGTAATACCTTGGGGAGAGTTTAGTGGTTTTCCTCATAGAAGCGCTTATCTGTCTGTAAGGCTGCAGTCTCAGATACACCCAAGTTCCCACTTCAAATTCTCTTTCTGTCCTCCTCAAATCAGCATTCTTCTTCATCCTGTCTTTAGCCATCTTTAGGTTATCTTTTAATAGTTGCAATACCACTTCTCTAGAAGCTAATTCCTCTTCCACTGCATGAACTTTAGAGGTTTGGGGAATGTAGTTCAATAAATTGGGTGGCTTCCTCCCATATACTGCTTCATAAGGGGTCATCTGTGTGGGAGCCTTCCAGGTAGTATTAAACCAATACTCAGCCAAGGCAAGCCACTTAGGCCACTCCTTAGGTTTGTGTCCACAAAAACACCTAAGATAGGTCTCCAAATTTTTATTTGTGATTTCAGTCTGCCCATCAGATTGAGGATGGTAGGCAGAGCTAAAAGCCAGAGTAGTCCCTAATAGGGTGAATAGCTCCTTCCAAAAGGTGCTTGTGAATATAGGATCTCTGTCACTCACAATTGTCTTGGGAATTCCATGCAATTTAAACACTCCACTCATAAAGACTTGGGCTATCTCCTTAGCAGTAAATGGGTATTTGAGGCTAAAGAAGTGTGCATATTTGGATAACCTATCTACCACCACAAATATAGCTCCAATTTCCCCACATGGAGGCAATCCCACTATGAAATCCATGGAAATATCTTCCCATACCTGATTGGGGGTTGGCAGGGGTAGAAGGAGCCCTGGGGATGCTATATTCTCAGCCTTGTTCCTCTGGCATGTATCACATTCTCTAACAAATTTCTGCACCATCTTCCTCATGTCCTCCCAATAGAAAACATTTTGTAGCCTATGCATGGTCCTGGTGGCATCTGAGTGTCCCCCTAGGGGTGTACTGTGAAACTCTTGCAGTAATGTTTGGACAACCCCTGAATTCTTTGGATTCACCAAGATCTTTCCCTGATAGTAATATATACCATCCACCTTCTTAATGTGGGTGTTATCAACAGCCTCCATCTGTAATTTCTGATCCAATTCCCTGAAAAATTCATCTTGACTTACCATATCCCTGATGCCTGATAACCAATCAGCTTGGGGGGGTTGATATTTCATAAATGGAGTAATAGTCTTCTTGTATAGCTTCCTTTCCTTCAGACTCCCTGGATAGTGCATCTGCTGCTGCATTTCCCCCTTCCTGGCTTGTACTCCAATTTGTAATCAAATTGCTGGAGCTTGACTAACCACTTGCTTTGTATTCCATGTTGTAACCTTTGTCCCAGAAGATAGCACAAGCTCCTGTGGTCTGTCCTGATAATAAATCTCCTTCCCAAGAGGTAGTGACTCCATTTCTGTGTTGCAACAATCAGTGCCAATAGCTCCTTCTCATAAGTGGATAAGAGTAGGTTTCGTCCCTTCAATTTGGAACTCATATAAGCTAGGGGCTTGCCCTCCTGCATCAATACAGCCCCAATACCTTGGCCAGAGGCATCACACTCCACAATAAAATCCTTGTTGAAATCTGGTAAGGCTAACACAGGAGAAGTGACTAAGGCATTCTTCAGTCTGTGGAAGGCTTCTTTAGCTTCAGGACTCCATTTGAACTCCCCTTTTTTCAGCATATTGGTTAAAGGAGCAGCTATGCTCCCAAAGCCCTTCACAAATTTACGATAGTACCCAGCTAACCCTAGAAAACCCCTCAAGGATTTAATAGTTTTTGGTTCTTCTCATGCTACTACTGCTTCTATTTTCTTTGGATCTGCAGCCACCCCCACCCCAGAAATCACATGGCCCAAGTAGTCTACAGAATTCTGGCTGAACTGGCATTTGCTGAGCTTCACATAAAGTTTATTCTCCACTAGGATTTCAAATACTTTCTCAAGGTGAGTTAAATGTGACTGGAAATCTGGACTGTAAACCAAAATGTCATCAAAGAATACAATCACAAATTTCCTTAAAACTGTCCTAAAGACATCATTCATTAAAGATTGGAAAGTTGAGGGGGCATTGGTCAGGCCAAATGGCATTACTCTGAACTCAAAATGGCCATGGTGAGTTCTAAAAGCTGTCTTAAAAATGTCTGATTCCCTCACCCTGATTTGATGGTAGCCAGATCTCAGATCCAACTTGCTAAAAATTTCTGCTCCCTGAAGATCATCTAGGAGTTCATCAATTAAGGGAATTGGAAACTTATCCTTCACAGTCTGCTGATTGAGAGCCCTATAGTCCACACACATCCTCCATGACCCATCAGCCTTCTTCACCATTACCACAGGAGACCCATAGGGGCTAGTGCTAGTGCGTATGACTCCTGATTTTAACATTTCACCCACTTGCTTCTCAATTTCTCCCTTCAAGTAATGAGCATGCCTGTAAGGTCTAATACACACAGGTTTAGATCCTTCTTGCAGGGGAATGTGATAATCACAATACCTGTTAGGAGGTAGTTCCTTCGGCTCTTCAAAGATAGAGGAGTATTTGTCAATGAGTAATTGCAGACTTGGTTTTAGCTCTCCTGACTGGGGACTCCATTGTTCATACCCACAAGACATATTCAAGGAAGTTAATTGAATTATGAATCCAGCTCCTCCCTCCTGTCTCAATGCTTTTCTCATTTGTTTCTCCCCTATTAACTGCGTTCCTTCCTTAGACCCTTGCCAGGTACACTCTCTACCTTGGTATTGAAACTTCATTTGCAATTTCTTAAAATTCATAACTATGTCATCTAGCTGCTCCAGCCACTGTGCCCCCAGGACAATCTGGTTGCCTGCCATAGGCAATAAGAGAAGATCAAGAGAAACTGAAATTCCCTGACACTTGAGCACCACATTCCTGCATATCCCTGAGCCTTCTAGCTTGTCCCCATTAGCTACCACTACTTTAAAATTTTTTGAACTACCAATTTCCAGCCCAAGACCCTTGGCTAGTTTTGGGTGAATAAAGCTGTGGGTAGAACCTGAGTCTACTAACACCTGTACTGATTGCCCTTTAATGCTTCCCTCTAACCTCAAGGTGTGAGCAGCTTGAATTCCATTCATAGCATGCAATGATATAGCAGCTGGGTTCTCCACTTCTTCTGATATAGTTTCCCCCTCTTCAGCCGTATCATAATCAGGATCCTCTTCATCAATTATTCCCTCAATGCTATACAATTTTATACACTTATGCTCCCTACTCCATTTTTCATCACAAGCAAAGCAAATGTGGTTTTTCTTTTTATATTGTATCTCCTCTGGGGTTAGTTTTCTGGGAAGAGTGGTGTGTCCAGTGCTCAAACTCCTAGTAGCCACTGGAGGGGTCAATTGGCTGGTATTGAAGGGTTTGGAGTTAACACCCACCATGGTATTAGGTCTAAAATGCCTCCTTGTCACCAACACCTTTTCTTCAAAAATTTTTGCTAAATTGATTGCCTGTTGAAGATCTGGAGGGTTCAAAGCAGCCACCTCAAAGCGGATCTCATCCTTCAATCCCCCAATAAACTTATCCAAGATATAGTCATTTGGTAGTCTATCTAGGAACCCCAGCACCCTTTCTAACTTCTTCAGAAATTCACGCACAGTTCCCTCCTGCTTTAATTTGGAAAAAGTTTGGAATGGCTTCTCCATTTCAGGTGGTCCAAAACGACTGATGATGGCTCTTTTAAAATTTTCCCAGACTGAAAACCCTATTATGATGTCCTTGGCCCATTCAAACCACACCAATGCATCCTCCTTCATATAAAACCCACAGATTCTAACCCAATCCTCTCTATCATTTTTGTAGTATTCAAAGATCTGAAGAACTTGACTAACCCATTGCACTATTTCCTCACCCCCCTTGTAAATAGGAAAATCAGGCCTCAACCCTTTAGGGTTGCAGTTTCTGGGTTGATTGACCTCTCCATTCCCATGCCCAGAAGAGCTAGCAATATTATTTGAATGTATATTCTCTTGATTTAAATTGTGAGGTATTAAATGCAGGGGGGTTCTCACCAATTCCGTCAACTTATTTGATAGAGAGTTGATGCTATTGAACTGTCTGTTATTGATCTCTACTTGCTGCTGTAGCTGCTCCTGGATCAAATCCCATTGATGCTGGGATCGTTGCTGCTGAGCACGTTGCTCCTGAATCAGTCTCTCCAAATCCTGCTTCTGCTGGAGTAGAAGAAGATGAGTAGCTTTTTGCCCATCCTCTACTTGTTGGAATCTCTCCGTCCATGAGTCGTCTTCTCAAGCGCCGGTGTAGAATGGCTGCTCCGCCCGCTGATTCGGCGATGGCTCTGATACCAATTGTGGAGGAACCTCCCCTTCTGAGGGTGGATCGGTGGACGTCACTGGCTCCTCCTCTTCAGCTCGCTTTGATTTCCGCGGCATTGTTACTGCAAAAGAGTAGAAACAAGGAAAAAAAGAAACCAACGCAAGAAGAAGAACAAAAATGAAGAACAAGGGAAAAAGAGGAACTCTCGCTTGAGAGGTAATTTTGATTAATCGATGATGAAATTGACAGAAAGGTCGATTTCCTTCTTAATACCGCTCCCCTTCTCAACAGAAAGATTCCTCCGTTATGGCAACGAGCTCCAGCTGGCTCAACGAACGAAGGCGGGAGGTTTGTTAGAGATGAACGGTCCAGATCCCTCCAAGTGATGGTCCTGATATCCAACGGTGGCGAAGCTTTGATCTTATTTCTTCAGCGGCTCAGATTATAATGAATCTAACGGCTGCGATTTAATCTTCCTCCTCATCCAACGGCGCTGCTTCTTCCAACGTCTCTCTCCCATTTGAATCTTCCCGCTGAGGCTGCTTCTCGATCCCTTCTCTAGCTCCGACCTCAGCTGCCATTAGCGACGGCTCCGGTGCCGTGGTTCTCACACACGCCCAATCTCTTTCTCCAGTGGTCTTCATCGATCCAGGAAAAAAAATCAAAAAAATTCATCTTCAAAACCTAATTGCCAAAAAAATATCACGCCGTCCCCTGCTCCTTTTCTCTCTCCTCGGTGAAGCACGGTGAAGCCATCTCCGTCACCCGACTTCTTCCCCAAAAAAACAAAAAAAACAAAAAAACCTATCACATTTCCCCAGCAAAAAACCCCACCCGTCGACCTCCTTTGTTTGGCTTCTCTCCCTTCGATCCCTCTTCGCATACCTGCCCGTCTCTATCTAAAAAAGGAAATTTTTTACCATCGCCCCTTCACGCTCATCCTCTCTCGCTTCGTCGAACAGCAGCGCCGCGTTTTCCTTCTTCAAGACCCGCAACCCACTCCTCCTCCGCCCTAAGCACAAACTGCACCACACTCCTCCGGCCCGAGCACTACATCGTTCTCAACGGCCCAGTCACCTGAAGATTTTAGCTCTCCAATGAACTGGATGAGCAATAGCAGCATCCAACTCAAGCTCCACATGATCAGACAACTCATGTGAAGCCCATAATATGGGCCTTCTAGTTATTTATTTAACTTTTAGGGTAAATGATTGCTTCTCTATCAAAGATTTGAATGATAAGGTGCTGGGTTCAACGCGTATCTTCCGTTCTGAAGGGTTTCCCACGGTAGCTTCGTAAGTAAATTTCTCTAATCCATCATTTGTTATGGTTTTGTTGAAGCAGTCACAGAAAGCTTTTTCAGCTTTGAACAAATAAAAGCAAATGAAGAGTAATTAAGATCACTTGATGTCCCATCGTTGGTGGTACAACATATGTTATTATCACCGATTGACCTGTCAACAGCTCCGTAGTGAGCCGATGAGTGTAATTTTTCAATTTTTTAGGATTTTTGCTAGATTTTTTTTGAAATTTCTGAGCAGTCCCACTGTTTTGACGATTCTGGTTCTGTTTGAAGCTCAAATTCAGTGCCGTTCAATCCAGTCGGTAGCTGACTCATCCAACTACACATTGATATCCTTCATACAGGAAGATCAGCTATAAATTATGAGATACTATGATGATTACATTGATGACTGTTTCAAAGGATATTCTCCTAACAGAAGCCGGTCTTAAGATGTTTAGACGGGTACCAATCTTTCATGGGTTCAAGGATAAATATAAATATGATGTTTGGAGGTACCATCTGGAATATTTCTTCTCTCATTTCAATTTTTCCAGTGAAGCAAAATATACATATGCATATCTCAAGTTAGGTGGAAAAGCGTAATCTTGGTGTTTGGATCTTGTAGTTCCTTATCATCAATGGTCTTTGTTCAGATACGCTCTTTGATATCAATATCCTTTCAAGCATCAGTATATTTCAAAGTCACCCCAGCAATCTGCAAGCTCAAAAGTAGAAGTGCGGTCAGAAGAAGAGATAAGTGAGAGCGACAGATGAATTCTTCAAGCGATAGAACAATTAGAGAGGGAACAACATAGTAAAAACTTAATCCAGAGCCCACAGCAAAGATTGATCCAACACATGAGACAGAGAGTGAGTCTGCACCCAAGCTAGAGTCTGAGCTCGAATTAGAACCGAAGCCTAAAGTAAAGTCTGAGCTCAAGTTGGGTTGTTTAGTTGTTTAATGAACACTGGTGTGCTTTTGTCCAATGAGTTCAAGCCGAATTTTGAGCTTTTTGATCTCTTTTGCGGCACTAGAGATTTGTTCGCTTTAGGTCGTGGGTGGATAACACTATTACCACTAGTAAGTAGGAATGTAGCAATCAGTGCAAAAGTTGTCTTATGAATCAAGACTTGACCTGTTGGTTTTTTGTGCTGATGAAATTGCAAAAGAATTGAACTTTCCAAATTCATGCAAGATTCCAAAAAAATTGTGCATATTTGTTTATCCAAGTGATACGTGGCATGTACCATATTCATTCTGATATTACACATTCAAGTACATGTTTTGTAACAGACTATTCTAATTCAAGTATCACACTAGTACTTTTGTATTTTTATTGTTACCTTTTCTTTGTGTATTTGTATGTTAAATAAGGCAAGCATAACTTTTTTTCGCGAAAGATACCTTTTGACACAAGTAACTTGTACAAAAATAAAGAAAAATATCTAATATTCAAATCGAAGGCTTAGATAACAGCTGCAAGTTTTTTAAACGAGCATGGAATATGAACATAAGCATGCAGGAAAAGTTTGCCGTGGGCATTTTAATAGTCATAACTGCGACTTAACCATTTCAAGCATTCACAAGATTACATTTTGACCATATAGATTCAGAAATGCTGCCTATAAAATTAACATTCACATAAATTTTCGCTGCGGGAAGGTTGTCGATTCATGGAGGGTGGAAGGAAGATCTTGCAAGGGGGGCATAATTAGTGAGAGGGAGCCATAAAGTGTGATTTAGATGGTAGTTATATTAGCTAAACACTATTTAGAAACAAAATTTCAAGGAATTTTAACATGTTTTGCTCAGACATGTAACCAAAAAATCAGCCCATAAAAATTTATTCAGAAGTTTCGTCCACTTTGATTGGTTGAAAAAAAAAACATGTTGAAAACTTTTGAAATTTTGTTTCTGAATAATTTTCGTCTGTTGGTTGCATCTAACAGGTGGAAATCCATTTGGTACATGTATGGACGAGGGCAAAGTGAGAGTATCCTCCTCCTTGATGCTTACGAAAGTAGACAGCTCGGCTTATCTCGTATTGTATTAATTGCAAACGGATGTGTGATCTCACATATGTACTGCGAGGTTCAATATACAAAGGTCTCAAGTCTCAAACCACTCATGTTGAGGTGAAACTTTTGGCACAATCCACATTGTATTGTAGTACTATGTTTACCGCCTCTTCTTCTTCCTCCTCTATCAGATTCTCTCTGTATAAGCATACTGTAGCTGATCATGAAAGGGTAAAATTGCAGGGGCAACGCTATAAAGAGGCGCGGAGAAAGAGGGAAAAAAGAGGGGAGAAATGTAGCTGATCCTGAATCTGAGACATTGCAGAGACAACTCAAGAAATGTTGCTGATCCTGCAAGAACAGAAGAAAGTGACACAGGTATGCATGACAAGCATCCGGACTACATTTTAAATGCTAAATATCGAGTTAGGATTTATGTGTTGTGTTAATGCCATTTCGAGTCATGAGAGAGCTATGACAAGAGGATGAACCATATTATTTTTGTACACCTCTCTTAATGAAAATGATAATTTTTATCGCTCAAAAGGTGACGCTTAAATAGGACTACAGCCTATGGAACCTCATATTTTTCCAACAGAAAGTGTATGCAACAGTGCATTGGAATAAGTTCTTGACATTTTTAGCTTTTCAGTGTATAAAGATGGATTTTTTTTTTCACCCCTTCTGTTTTCTGGGAGGAAATGTAAGTAGCAGTTGATTAAGGTCTACATCTCTATTTTGCAGAATTTTAATTTATTTTATTTGTGTTGGTGTGGCAGTTTTAGTTCATTGGCCCATGGAACTCAAGCAACTGCCTGTTCTTGGCAAGGTCTTTTCCAACAAGAATTTGTAGCCAACTAGTCCTGGAATTTTGGAGAAAATCTTATCCCCCATGACATTGGATTGAGTGATTATTTCTCTCATATGGTTAAAAACTGAATTGTGTACCTTTGTATCAATGTTGATGATGGTTTGTGGCTGGTGTGTTTGGTTTCAGAAAGTTATAATGTATGTTGGAATGACAATAGTAACTATGGTCCCTGAAATGTTCAGTTACATGAGAAATATTTGTGAAGAAGATCCGTATGTGAGTCAAGTAATCAAAATATATGTAAAGCTTTTTTATCCTTTTGTTCTTTTGTTCTTCACCATCACCAATAGCTTTCTTCTTATTTGGCTTCAGAAAGTACTATTTGTCAAACTTTATATAGTATTTGATTCATTTTCCTGTTTCGGGGTGTTTTCTCACCACTGAATTTGTTGAAAGATGGTCTGGATGCAACTGCTGACGTGGAGGACGTAGGCAGCTATCTAGACGAGCTATCTAGACGACCGGACGAGCTAACTTCAAGTCCGAGCCATGTAATTCGGGTCTGAGCCATCTCCCTGCTATCTGCAACACAGGGAGCTCGTCAGGGGGTTCGGATCTGGGGGGGTCTGACTTAATTTCATCCGATGCTTAAGTCAGTAGATGACTAAATGAGGCTTGGTGGAACTATGTCCGGCCAATAGGGAAGTCGTCCGCTAGTTCTCAAGTCGAGCTATGGATGAAATATAAAGTTAGTTGGATCAAATCTTGAGTATATGAATACCTGAGCGTATGGTCTCAGAGTTTCGTCCCAATTTCTCTCGTTGCCTCAAGGCCTTCTTATAGGCAGATCGTTGTATGATGATGTACGGGCTAATAATATTGTTTTTTTGTCAGCATGAATGAGGATGCATTGATTGGAGTTATGGTCTGTGCGGGCATTGATGAAGAAAATGGTCACCATGAATACAAGCCATAAGTGTTAATCAATGTCATGACTGTAGGCCATAATTATTGTAACAATTCCGACTTAAGATTAATAAGCCTCATATAACATAAATATCTCTAGTATACGATGAGGTGATACATTATTTTTTCACATAGTCCATGGGATGGATTTTCTTTTCGTGCCCTTATGAAGGAGAATGCACATTGTCAAATATATGAGAGATATATCTTATATCATGAGGCTCATTAGTCTCTTCCGGGGTACCTCTTATGAAAGTGACACGACTGTTTTTTAATTAAGATTCCATCTCTTTGCCGTGGCGAAGAAGTCTTGAGAAAATGGGAGTTGATATTATATTATGCATGGATTCACCCTGAACAAGCAGAAAAAGAAAACTTTCTCTGTTCGTTTTTGTTTATTTGGGCAAGAAAGTTACAAAAAAGTATTGTTTGGCTACTGTAGATCTACTACTCCCCCACTTTCCACCGAGATTCCAACCTCTGCTGTTCGTTTCGCGTGTGTGGCTGTCGTGGGAAAACGTCCGACGTGGCCGTTGATTTTCCCTGATCAAGAACCCCGGCAAAAAGCGGTGATTACGGCCAAAACTTTGGTCTCGGTCCACCTCCCTCTCTCCCCTTTTCTCAGCCAATCAGAGCCTTGCTTCTTATTTTTTATATAAAAAAATCTGTCGGAGCTCACGTTGCTTCCCATCTTTGCTATTTTCACATTTTTAAAAAGCACGAATTTTAAGTTTTGTTTTTATATTTAATTATTATAATTTATATTTAAAAGCGGGACCCACATCAACTTTTTTCAAACAAAATCTCAACAAAACAAACAGAATAAAGTTGTGTGGGACCCACAAAGCTCTCTCAAAACAACTTTCCAACCCATTTTTCAACAAAAACAAACACAACCCTCTACTTTTCTCATCCCAAGATTCCAACCTCTAAACACTATTCACAACTTTCTCAAAAAATCATTCTCACAGATACGAACAGGCCCTGCTTCTCAAACCATAGAATTCCCGTACGGCATGTTTTGCTTCCATGCTTAGTTATTTTTCTGGTAAATTAGCTTGAACGCCCATGAACTTTCCATTAACATCACATATACTATCCGTTTCTAGGATAGCACGAAACGGTTCTGTTAGATAATCTTTTAAAATAGGTCACATGTATGATTAGCTCATGCAAGCCGTCTTTGAACTAGGGGAATTGCTACGCACGCACGTAACATTTTACTCTGCGCACGACCGCTTATTTACAAGCTTGACCTTACTCCCCCTCACAACCCACTTATTTACAAGCTTGTCATTGAATTACTCGCCGCGTAAAACTAGGAGCAAATTTCCGAAAATGCCACTGGCGTGAAAATTGCCGAACGGCGGCGGACATCGACGCTACCGCCTCCTTCGACACCCACATCCCCACCTCTCCCTCCACTGACCTTCCCAGGACCCCCCCCCACCGGTTAAACCGTAGTAAATCGTCATTGGAGTCCTCCTTGTCGTCGTCGGGGGTGGGGGTGGCAGACGAGGGTAAAAGCGGAGTAATGGCAAACTAGGAAATAAGCGGGTTGTGCACGGAAGCAATGGCAAATTTGTAAATAAGCAGTCGTGCGCAGAGTACAACGGTAGGTTCGCGTAGCAACTCCCTTGAACAAGAGAGGGACCGGAGCAGAGCGATTCAATCAGATCCGCGTGTCAAGCTCACCAGCTCTCTTGACACCTATTCTTCGGTGACCACCGGAAGCTTTTGTTTCCTCGTTGGTGATCATGATGTGGCGATCGATCACTTTTTGTTGGCATTAATTATTGGACGCAGCGCCGATGATATCGTATGTGGGAGCTCAGACCTAGCTCTCAGAAGCCTTGCAAACTAAATGGGGTTGGGTGTTAATTCTGTGCTCCCGCTTTCTTTGTCGTAATGTTTTGTTCAAGTATTCCCCCCCTGTCGCAAGTTGTCATCCATTGATACATTTACTTTCTATTCTTTATTTCAAGGGAATTGATCTGTGCACCCACCGTTTACTCCGCGCACATACCACATAGGACACAGCAATGGCTTGAGGGTGGCACGCAGCTTGCATGAGCTCCGAGCTTTCCTGTGTGATTGATGGTACTCTGTCCCTGGGCGCGTGTTACGCTGGTGTCATGCCTTCTCTTGAAAGGTTAATTTTAAGAAACCCTTTTAACATCTTATCTATTTTGAGGAAAAACTCATTGAATTTTTTTATTTTAAAGAAATCCTGTTATGAATGAGGGAGGCCTTTGGCCTCCACTCCTTCATTACCCACTCTCATTAGTCCCCATTATTATGAGCGATGGGGACCCTTGGTCTCCTTGAGGCCCTTCATCTCCCTTCTCTAGTTTTAATATATAGAGAACCATGGCCTATGGCCATGGTGACTCATTCCATTTCTAAGAAATTCTATCTCTATTTTCTCTTGAGTCCAATTACCTTCTAACACGTTATCAGCACGTGTTCTTCCTTGAGCAAGAATCCACTCCTAAAATCCCCACCAAATTGATCCCCTACGCGTCAGGAATCTTTGGTTGCTGCGGCGATTTGTTGGAGATTTGCGGCATTCTCGACGTTTTCGGGAACTCGGATTTTTTTTATTTCTACGGTTCTATTCTACGGTCGTCCCTAAATCATCGATTTAGAGGTATACTTTTTATTCCCGTAGATAAACAATTTATATTTTAGCAATGATATTTTTTACAACCTCGAATTTGGTTTGTTTAAAATCTGCTAAAAATACAATTTCTTGCCTTGATAAAAACACATATAAAAAAAATTATGTTACGCATAATGATATCTCGGATACAATTTTATTATCTTCATGCTTTAGTTTTTGGAACCGTAGAGAGGAAAGAAAACATCCAACGCCAGTAACAAGAAAAAAAGCACGGTGTAATTAAACATATGCATTAAGAGATCCCACAACTGAGAACCATTTAGAAACACAGTTAACTGTACCTAGCAACACATATAGAACATGTAACCAAGTTGCTATTTCTCATGCATAAATGAAGCTCATGTACTTGTACATAAAGCTCATGTACTTTCGTTTTAGATTATTAATCTTTGGATACAATAAATTTGAGGAACTAAAGGTTCAGACTTGATGCGAGCGTCCACTGGGACAGGGTTAGGGTTATGACCAGGCCTAGAGTAGACCTTGGCCCCAAAATTAATATGACATGACCTTCTAACCAATTCTCTGCCCATTTTACAACCTGTACAAGGCTGTTGTTGGGCATTTTCAAGGCCGAATTGCTACACCCTCAGCCAGTACCAACGAATTACCATTCCTATTAGGAGGATAAGGGATGAATAATGCCTCCAAAAAGGCTAATGCTAGGACCAAGACCAGGGTCAGGCCCATTACAAGACCTCGTTCTGGCCCCACAATTTAAGTGCCTCAAGTTTTAGCCCAAATCCTCACCTATTTTTTTAATAGGAATAGAGACAGACTGGGCTTTTTGGGTAGAGATGTGAAATGACCAAAACCGGACTCAGTCCAATTATACAGACTTGTCAATGTGAAAGAAACTGAGCATGTTGAAGGCAGGCTAATAATGTAATTATACATCAACTAAGCGAAAGAAACTGAGCATGTTGTCTCTATCTCTTCGGGCCTCTGCTCCCCATTTAAATAATTCAAATGTAAAATATGGGTGCTTGTCACTCTATTATTAGCCTATTACTTAAAGGGACTCCCCTCTATGTAAAATCAAAAATAATTTCTTTAATCCATGTTGACAAATTTATCTAAACATCGCTTTTGCAAATTATTATCTATGGTTTACTAGGATTCTATTTTTCAAAATATAACTATCTTAAAGATCCTGAGACCGCTCTGCCGTTAGTCAACTAACCTAACGGTGTATGACGTTTCCACGTGATCTACAAGATACTTATATTTTCTAGATTCCTTTACCATATGTTTTGCTTGAGATATATGCGTGGTTGTTTATTTTTATGCATGTAGCATATTTAGAACTGCGTGGATGTTTAAATAAGTAAAAATGTGTTTTTCGGGATCGGCCATTGTATACCTATTTACATTCCTTGCACTTTTATTTTCAAGGGAATTGATCTGTGCACCCACCGTTTACTCCGCGCACATACCACATAGGACACAACAATGGCTTGAGGGTAGCGCGCAGCTTGCATGAGCTCCGAGCTTTCCTGTGTGATTGATGGTACTCTGTCCCTGGGCGCGTGTTACGCTGGTGTCATGCCTTCTCTTGAAAGGTTAATTTTAAGAAACCCTTTTAACATCTTATCTATTTTGAGGAAAAACTCATTGAATTTTTTTATTTTAAAGAAATCCTACTTTGTTGTGAATAGGCACATTGGGTATCCACCCACCATTGAATGCTATACACCTTTTACCCTATGTTTTTACCTTCATAACACGTTATCAGCACGAATCTGCTCGAAGGAAAAAGACGACGGCTCTCAAGGAGGAGTTCATCCCCAACGTCATTTTTAAGAAGATCGTGTTCTTCTCAACGGAGAGCGTAAAGGGCGTCCTTCATCGACCGTCGTCTAGATTCCATAGCCGAATCTAGAAGGTAAATCCTCAAAAAAATTTAGATCTAGACTTGCTTTTCTTGAAGATTTGTATGTTTTAGATCACGTAGTTCATGAACACGGTAAAAATCGAATTTTTTTAGATCCACGTGTCTAAAAGCATTAAAAAAATTGAATGTTTTTATTATCCATGGCCGCGCCCTGAAGGCGCGGCGGCCGTGCCTTCGTGCACGGCCAGGCCATGCCCAAAAGGGCATGACCGGCCGCGCCCCTAGGGCGCGGCCGGCCGCCAAGGCGGCCGCCGTGGGCCCCCCCCTCTTCCTAGGGTTTTGCAAACCCCTAGCACTTAACGGGCCTTTTGGGGGGCATTAACTCTTTTTTGGTTGTTTTTGGCCGTAAAGCCCAAAAATTAGCCTATTTTTTCACAAAAAATTCTTTTTAAGTTATTTGGGCCTCTAAAGACCACTAATTAAAGAAATATTTAATTGTGATAGAGTTGGATGAAAAATAAATAAAGATACAAAATGGATCATAATTACATGTTTTAAATGTTAGAGATTTGAGCACACACTTCACTTGTTAAACTATTTTTAAATCTATGCATGTGATGTCATATATCTGTGTGGTTGTATATGTATATAATATCTGCGTGGATGTGCTATTAGACTATGTTTTTAGGGATCAGCTAGGTTTCCGACACTTTTCCATTTTTCTGCAATTTTTTCTTTTTGAGAGAACTTGTATGTGAGGTTATAAATGTAAAAGTCAAAGCTGAAGGACCACCCCATGGAGATGAAGATGCTAGCATAAAGAGAGGGGCTTTTCTTAAAGTTCCCAAGTTGTCTTTATTTTATGCACTTTTTTATATTTATGGGATGTATCTTCGGACTTTTTCTTTTTAGTGCTCGGCTGGCTGATCTCCAAAGTTCTAAATTAATTCTTTGCTTATATTAAATGCGTGGATGTTCAACTTTAATAGTCAAATAATTTATGTTATTTTTATGTTGCTAGATTGCACAGATGGCCAGACTTGCTAATGTTGATTTCTCGGTCCTGAAGGCCGATGGGTCGAACTACTTGAGTTGGCAGCTGAACCTGAAGTTCCACCTGCGCTCTCATGGGTTTAATCTAACACCCACAGCAAAGGTAACAATCAGTACTGCCACAGTTGAAAAGGATGCTTCTATAGAAACCCCTACTGCAGAAGAAGTTTCCGATATACTTAAGGCGAAAGCCATTATTTATATCAGGAAACACTTAGACTCGACCCTGAAGGACGAGTATCTTACTGTAGAGGATCCATATGAGCTGTGGACCGCACTTGAGGAGAGATACAGACATCAAAGGGATGTCATACTCCCTCTTGCGCAGTACGAGTGGACTCACCTCCGCATACAGGATAACAAATCCGTAGCGGAGTATAACTCAGCATTATTCCGAATCACCTCACGCCTGAAGTTGTGTGGTGAGAATGTAACTGAGTGGATGTTGCTAGAGAAGACGTTTACGTCTTTTCATGAGAAGGACATGATCCTCATGCAACAGTACCGTGAACGAAAGTTCACAAAGTACTCCGATCCGCTCTCATGCCTACTAATGGCCGAACAGAACAGAGAGTTGTTGATTGCCACTCACAATCTACGTCCTCCTGGGTCCGCTCCACTTGCACCTCCTGCAGAGGCACATTTTCAGTCTTCCCAGAAGAAGAAGATGTATAAGAAGGCAAAGTTCCAGAAATGGAAAGAACTGAAGCAGTAGAAAAAGGCTACTTCTCAGGCTCCTCCCAAGAAACAGAAGTTCGTGGCAAAGAAGCGACAGCGAACGCCTAATAAAGGTGGTCCTCCCAAGAAAGCCTGGGAGGATACATGCTCTAGATGCGGAATGAATGGCCATTGGTCCAGAAACTGCCGCACAGCCAGACACCTACAGGACCTCTATCAAGCAAGTCTCAAGCCTCATGCTGAGACAAACTCGATAGATGGGGCAGTGTTACCAGCTACTACATGGAATCTAGAAGATTTCATGAATGACGACACTTTATAGTCATGGACCATCTGTATCTTACTTTCTAGCATTGTATCTTACTTTATGTCTTTCTATCCCATGTTAGCTACTTTGTTTGTCAGCCTTTAAACATTAATGAAAGTATTCTCTTTTCATAGTATTTATTGAATGCTTTTCATTTTTAGATATGGAATATATATGCCTAGTGGACAGTGCGTCAACGCACTTTATTCCTCAGTGTATAGACTACTTTACGAGCATTGATAGTTACTCTGGTTCATTGAGAACAATCTCAGGACCAGCTGACATAATAAAAGGATCAGGGGAAGCAATCTTTTTGCTCCCCAATAACACACACATTAAACTTAGAGATGCGCTATACTCACCTAAATCGATCCGAAATCTTCAAAGTTTTAAAGATATCCGTTTAAACGGGTATCACTTAAAGACGGTCGATGATAATAAAAAAGAATACTTGCACGTAACGTCTTTTACAAATAGTATAAAAATCATTGTGGAACGTATCGAGGGACTCCCCACGGGTCTGTACCAGATAAGTATTCACTCTCCAGAATTATACATGATGGAGCACCTGCAGTGCCCTCAAATACCAGAATTCCAACTCTGGCATAGTAGACTGGGACACCCTGGATCTGTTATGAAGTACCGCATCATAAATAGCTCAAGGGGTATAAATTTGAAGAACCTGAAGATTCTTCAAAAATGTAAATTTTCCATGTCCACCATGTTACAAGTGTAAACTAATAACAAGACCATCTCCACTTAAAGTGGACTTGGAGTCTCCTAGCTTTCTGGAGAGAATCCATGGGGACATTTGTGGGCCTATACACCCATGAACTGGTCCTTTCATGTACTTTATGGGTCTGATAGACGCATCTACTAAGTGGTCACATGTGTGTCTACTGTCCACCTGTAACTTGGCATTTTCTAAGCTTTTAGCTCAGATAATCAAGTTCCAAGCCCACTTCCCCGATCACCAGATAAAAAAACATCGTCTGGATAATGCGGGGGAGTTTACATCACAAGTTTTTCTAGACTATTGCCAAGCATCGGGCATTGAAGTTGAACATCCTGTAGCACATGTTCACACCCAAAATGGGTTAGCAGAATCTCTAATAAAGAGACTGCAATGGATTGCTCGTCCATTACTATTTCAATCCCAGTTGCCGGTGAATGCATAGGGTCATGCAATATTGCATGCTGCATCTTTAACAAAAACAGACCTTCTGGAGGTCAGTCATCTTCTCTTATGCAATTAGCACTTAGAGTACCACCAATTGTCTCACATTTGAGAATATTTAGTTGTTCAGTATACGTCCCCATAGCACCACCACAAAGGACAAAGATGGGTCCACAAAGTGATCTAGGCAATTATGTTGGGTTTAACACACCCTCCATAATAAGATTCCTAGAACCCCTTACGGGAAACGTTTTCAAGGCATGTCTAGAAAACTGTGAATTTGATGAAACATCATTTCCAAGACTAGGCTTACAAACCAAGAAGCCTGAAGCTTCAGAGAGTATCTCTTGGGATACACAGAAATTAAGTCACTTTGATCCGCCTACGAGGCAGTGTGAGGAGGAGGTCCTGAAGATTCTCCATATCCAAAACACTGTACATCTCTTGCCGGACAAATTTACTAACAACCAGAAGATTGTCAGATCACACGTCCCTGCTGTTAACACTCCAGATGCAATCCGC
This sequence comes from Scilla litardierei, assembly GCA_030789695.1. Taxonomy (NCBI): domain Eukaryota; kingdom Viridiplantae; phylum Streptophyta; class Magnoliopsida; order Asparagales; family Asparagaceae; genus Scilla; species Scilla litardierei. Next base: position 349,857,795 of record CM061133.1, read on the forward strand.
CTGAAGCAGATATGGTTGGACCTCTTAAAAAGAGAGGAAAACCACCAGTACCCAAGGATCAAGTCCCTCGAAAAAGTAGGACCCTTGGTAATGGTCAAACAATATCACCACAGGATGCTACTATAAACCCTGCTCCCCCATCTCTCCCAAACTCTCAAAGAGAGGAAAAAACGGGAGAAAATGAAGTTTCGATACATTATGTATGAACTGGGGAGTATTGGGACAGAAAGAGCACCATTATAGATGACACATTTGCGTGCAATATTTCTATCAACGTCGCGTACTGCGACGATGATATTGAACCACACTCTCTGACAGAATGTCATAGCAGAGATGATTGGCCAAAGTGTAAAGCGACAATAGGAGTGGAGTTGGACTCACTCACAAAACGCAAGGTCTTCGGACCAATTGTCCAGACACCAAAAGGTGTAAAACCTGTGGGTTATAAATGGGTATTTGTAGAAAAAGAAATGAACAGAACGAGATCGTTCGCTACAAAGCAAGGCTTGTAGCGCAGGGGTTTACCCAACGTCCAGGGGTGGATTTTGATGCCGCATACTCCCCGGTCATGGACACGATCACCTTCCGATTCCTTATTGGCTTAAAAGCTCAAAATGTTTGTATGTGCAGCTTATGGATGTCATGACTGCATGGCAATTTAGACTGAGACATCTTTATGAGATAACCTGACGGTTATTCTTTGCCTACAGCATTAAAAAAGAGACAACGTGACGTCTACTCAGTGAAACTGCAAAGATCGTTATGTAACGGCCTGTTTTCATCAACACAACTATTTACGTATGTGACCTATTTTCAATTTTTTAAACTATTTTATAATGGTTCGTCAAGAGTTTTATGAATTCAAATATTTCTTATAAAAAATATTTTGAAGTATCAGACTAGTTATGAAGTATTTTAGTAAGTTCGGGTTTCATCAAATACCTCTAAATAATCTGATAAAAATTCATTTTCAGATATTACTGTTTTGGCTTAATGAATTAATTTTATATACAAACATCATCAAAACGTTTTCAAATTTCTACAGTATCATCCTATGATCATTTAGGACTCCCCATATTAATTTCGTACTTTTCTGAAGTCAAATCAATAGAGAACCCGCAAGCCCGTTTCCTAAATGTTTTGGCCTAAAACTAGTATCTCCGTAGTTCAAACACTGAAATGGATCTCGTATTCGCGATCCTCGCGACGATACGATCCCGTGGGTATGTTTTCGTAATTTTTCGGAGTCGTTTGACTCCAGGGACAAAATCGTAATTTCGTGATCATTTTAACTATTATGATTTTCCTAATTACTTTTTACTTAACTACTAATTACCTTAATTATTTTTAACTTACCCCGACTGTAGCCCATGTGTTTCATACCAACACCATTTTCTACGGTAAGTCACCTAACATCATTAATCATCTAAACATTTTCCACACTTAGTTAAAATCTCTATCTAACCTAATTAATACCATTGACTAAGAATATTAATTAAATAATTATAATTAACACTATATAATTAACCCTCAGCTAAAACCCCTCTTCTTCACTCAGCTAACTCAAACCCAGGCAAAAACCCAGTTCATTTTTTCGTTCATCCCTCAACAGCCCACACACAAACTCACGCACACACAGCTTCACTCTCACTCTCTTTATCTCTCTCCTTACGTTCGGAAACACCCTCCTTCCCTCTCTCCAACTCTCTCCCCCTTTTTCAGATCATTCTCCTCCCCTCCTCCTTCCAAGGCACGCTTCGCCCACGACCGCCTACTCCGTCGTACCCCGAGTTCGCCAGACCTCCCTCGCCTCTCGCCTCGCCTTCCTCCGAGCTCCCCGCAAGCCCGCACCATGGCGAGCTCCGCCTCCGCTCTCGTAGGATCACGCCACCGCTTTCGCATGCTCCCCGCTGCCGTGCCTCAGCGCCCCGGGCACCTCCCGCCCTCACGAAGGCCCGAAGCCCACCACCGCTGCCCCAGAGCTCAACTCCGGTGAACTCTCAACCCCACACCCTGTCAGCCTCCCTCCGATCTCGTTCTCCACGTCTGCCATCCTCCACCCACGCCGCAACCACCATCGACCATGCCCCTCCGAGCGCTCGACCCTCCTCCGACTGCCAGCAGCACCGCCGTTCGATGCTCTCGTCCGCTGCTTCATCACCGTGAGCGACTACCACCCCCCCATGCTACTCTCTGGCCACCTCAAGCCCGAAGCTCCGAGCGCGGCAAGCCACCTTTGCCCCGCCCGAGTGTCGATCCTCTGGCAAAATCCCCGCTTCGAAGATCCCCGCTTTGCCACCCACTCCGAAGCTCCGAGCTCGAATCCGTCTCCCCTTCAACCCTCGCTCGATCTCTCCCTCGCTCCCTCGCCGTTGAACTCCAGCGAAGACCACATCACCTCCCCTCGTCGTCACCACCGACAATCGACGTCACCGAGCCCCGCTGCCGTCGTCCCCATGCAGTCCGACCGCCCGTCGAAGCCCTGTTCCTCGACGTAGCCCACGTTGCCGCCCTCTGCCATCCGAAGAACCCCGCCTGCTGTTCGCCGTCACCCTCGCTCTACCCCGAAGCCCCGTCCGACTGCAGCCACCCTCAAAAGCCTGAACTCTACCGTACACCGCCGGAGCACCCCGCTGCTCCATTCCCTCGCTCCGACACCTTCCCAGCCCAAACACCCCATCGCTGCCCGTCTCCATGGAGACCCCCAGCACCGCCCCACTGACGCTCGCCGCCTACGATCGCCAAGCTCCGCTCGCCGTCGCCCCGAGTCCCCGCCGTCGGTCGACGCAACACCCCGACCCCATGCAAACGTAACGATCAGGGTGAGTTTAAAATAAAACGTATTTTAGTAAACCGTATTTTAGTATAAATACGCGTATTTACGTATTTAGTTAATTATATAATATGGGCTTTATTGGTTTTAAATGCATAGTAAATAATATAGTGACCAGAAAATGCAAGGCTAGCCTAAGAAAATAAGAAATGACATTCTAGACCCAATGGCACTAGTCTCATCTCGATCAGACGCTTAGTTTTTCTAGAATAAATTTTTAACCCAAAAATTTAAATACGTCTTTTTCACTTAAAAATCCATAACTTGTTATTTTCACGTATACTGATACGTGAGAAAAATATATGTTGTATTACTCTTCGAGACGGTCATTTTAACAGCTCACTTGAAACTTTCCGATGCAGATTGCATACAGAATAAATTGTTGAATAAATACGTTACTAATTGAAAAATTGTTTTAAAATTGGTTTTGAGCTTTTAAAAATTATAAAAATTAACAGAGTGTTCTGAAAAATATTTCCTCTTGCGGTAAAATTATTTTCAACACATCTAGCCTATAGAAAAATTTAGAACGATTTTTGACGACGTTTCAACCAGTTTTGAAAATCAAAACGATCAAATTATTTAAATAGAAAAGTGGTGTTCTTTAACCAAGAATTCTTGTGTTGCAGGTAACGATTTTTGTGCACCAACATCCGTAGAAGCCCTAGATACAGTTCCGGCTTACTACGTCAACCTCGAATTTCGTAAGTCACGACTAATTCTAAAATTAGAAAATTAGTTAGTGTTCTCGTATGAACTTAGGAACACTACATATAGCCTCAGAACGGCTACTTGACTTGAACTGAACTAGAGACCTAAACTAACAGGAAAGTAATCAATTACAGATTACTTTGCCAACTTTCAATATTGGTGGTTGTAGCACACAATCATCAACTTGGGTAAATTGTGTGCTTGGACTTGTCTTTATTCTCACTTCGCTTGGCCCACTTGCTTTGGAAAGAATTTCTGACTTTCTGGTTTTCAATCAGAAAGTCAACCATTTGTCTTGGTTTGACTAGTAACATATGGAACATCTTATAGAACATCTTGTGGAACATCCTGTATAAAACATGTACATAGAACACTTGACACTTCACTGGGGTTTTTGGGGTAACTCATAGTGTGTGTGAGTGCGGGAGTGACTGGAGTTTAATCTTCCTGTCCCACTGCCTGTGTTTCGGCATCCCGTCCCGCTTCCTGAGTTTCGGCAAAATACATGTAACGTGTCTGTGTTTTCGCATTCGTTTGGGTTGCACTCAGGCAAGAGATAAACTCAATGGTTACATATTGTACTCTCCGACTTGAGTCACGTAGTGTAGCTACTTTTGCTCAGTCACTTTTACTTTACGCATTACAGTCACCTTTACTTTACACGTTCCATGCACGTTACTTACCACACTTGCGCAGTCACAGTACTTTACTTGTCGTACTTTTAGCTACAAGTGTTGTATGTTTCACTTGCCTAGCCTGTTTTACACTTACACTACCATAGTACAGTGAGTCTCTCCTTTCAGTTCAGTTTGCCTTACTTTTCAGTTATGTACAATTGTTGCTCAGTACTTTACTTTTCACTCTGGTCTACTTGTACGTAGTTACTTTTGTCATACTTGTGCACTGCTTCTTTTCTATATTTAGAATTGTTCTGGCTTACCTACCATTCCATCTTCGTGGCACCGCAGACGACGTACATATGGAGGTAGATGCTCTTGAGTTAATAGCGCCAAAGTTTGACCGCAGCTTCCAGAGCTATTTTCAGTTGTGTACTTTCTTTCTTTCATGTACATTGGTTGGTACATTTTGTACAGTATGGATTGTAATAATTGGACACTATTTGGGTATTTTTGTACATCTCTGTATCGTGGCTATTTTGGTTTCACTGGTAACCTGCAGGACCTGCATAAATATCAAATAAGTAACTGGCCCCCGAGAGCGGGTCGTTACAGTTTTGGTGGCCCACGCAGGTCCACGCTAACTACCTCGTGAAAATATAGCTAGATCAGGATGTACAGTATAAAATACTCAAATTGAACTCTCGAGAACATGACGTCTCGAGTGTCACCTGTATTGGATATACGGGTGAAGTGTTCTTATTGCCCAGCTTCCTTGATCCTCCCTGATCCTCATCACTTCCTTTGAACTCTTAACCCTTGCTTAGAAACTCGTGTACCATTCTAGGTTATACCTTCCATGGTAACCTCCTTCGTTGACAATCCAAGATATCTTCGTTACGAATGAAACCGTATAGTTGATAAGACTTAATAAAAAGTCATTAATAAAACCTAAAATTTTGAATTTTTAGGATTCAACTATTTGGTAGGATTAAATAGTTATTAATAAAAGCCTTTTTTGTTGATGGCACGCATATAAATGATAATCTTCCGTCAATGGACCATGATCTGGTCAATGTGCTTGGCTAAGTTTGTTGGATCACCCTAGCTAGACTGGGGGTAAGTGATCTTGGCTTAGTCACTTCCCTGGCCGTGTCCGCTGGACCGCAAGGACGTGAATCATGATTATGTAACGCCATCGATCTTCATCACCATCACCCTTTCTTTAGCTAATGATGGCCTTCTGGTCATTCTACTAATTCTTATAATTCTTCGTAATTGTGTTTAGTTCGCCTGAACTCTTGCTACGTCTATTTTAAGGATGGTAGTGTTTGACTTTTCGATTGACTTTTCGATCACCAGAAGTTCGAGTTCGACGACGGAAGCGAATTGAAGGATGCTCAGAAGTATTGGGGGATGGTGCTAGAGAAATTGAGACGAACCAAACCAAGACGTGTAAGCTGATACCGCTATTTCTTCATCTTTCTTGAGCTCGTCATTTTCTTCTATCTGAGCCTATTTTGACTTGAGACTAGCTATAGAAACTATGGTAATGTCAATAGTATGTATTCATATACAACATCTCTTATTTTCTTGATTCTATAATATCACATTATATTTCATGTTATTTACAACCTGGTTTACTAGATTAATATCTTTTCTATCATTTATTTGCTTGAGCTTCTTCATAACATCAATTATTTGTTTTAGAAAGGCCTTGTAAATTCCGAGGCCGGAATTATTTTAAGGAGTGTAGAATGTAACGGCCTGTTTTCATCAACACAACTATTTACGTATTTGACCTATTTTTTAATTTTTTTAAACTATTTTATAATGGTTCGTCAAGAGTTTTATGATTTCAAAAATTTCTTATAAAAAAATATTTTGAAGTATCAGACTAGTTATGAAGTATTTTAGTAAGTTCGGGTTTCCTCAAATACCTCTAAATAATCTGATAAAAATTCATTTTCAGATATTACTATTTTGGCTTAATGAATTAATTTTCTATACAAACATCATCAAAACGTTTTCAAACTTCATCCTATGATCATTTAGGACTCCCCATATTAATTTCGTACTTTTCTGAAGTCAAATCAATAGAGAACCCGCAAGCTCGGTTCCTAAACGATTTGGCCTAAAACTAGTATCTCTGTAGCTCAAACCCTGAAATGGATCTCGTACTCGTGATCCTCGCGATGATACGATCCAGTGTGTATGTTTTGGTAATTTTTCGGAGTCGTTTGACTCCATGGGTAAAATCGTAATTTCGTGATCATTTTAAATATTATGATTTTCCTAATTACTTTTTACTTAACTACTAATTACCTTAATTATTTTTAACTTACCCCGACTGTAGCCCATGTGTTTCATACCAACACCATTTTCTACGGTAAGTCACCTAACATCATTAATCATCTAAACATTTTCCACACTTAGTCAAAATCTCTATCTAACCTAATTAATACCCTTAACTAAGAATATTAATTAAATAATTATAATTAACACTATATAATTAAACCTCAGCTAAAACCCCTCTTCCTCACTCAGCTAACCCAAACCCAGGCAAAAACACAGTTCATTTTTTCGTTCATCCCTCAACAGCCCACGCACACACACTCACGCACACACAGCCTCTCTCTCTCTCTCTCTCTCTCTCTCTCTCTCTCTCTCTCTCTCTCTCTCTCTCTCTCTCTCTCTCTCTCTCTCTCTCCCCCCCCCCTACGTTCGAAAACACCCTCCTTCCCTCTCTCCAACTCTCTCCCCCTTTTTCCGACTCCTTCCAAGGCAGCGTGAACCTCTCTCTCTCCCCCCCTACGTTCGAAAACACCCTCCTTCCCTCTCTCCAACTCTCTCCCCCTTTTTCCGATCATTCTCCTCCCCTTCTCCTTCCAAGGCAGCGTGAACCTCTCCCCACGCTTCGCCCACGACCGTCTACTCCACTGTACCCCGAGTTCGCCGGATCTCCCTCGCCTCTCGCCTCGCCTTCCTCCGAACTCCCCGTAAGCCCACACTACGGCGAGCTCCGCCTCCGCTCTCGGAGGATCACGCCACTGCTTCCGCCTTCTCCCCGTCGCCGTGCCTCGCCGCCCTGGGCACCTCCCTCTTCCCCGAAGCGCCACCGCCCGCACGAAGGCCCGAAGCCCACCACCGATGCCCCCAGAGCTTAGCTCCGGTGAGCTCTCAACCCCACACCCTGTCAGCATCCCTCTGATCTCGTTCACCACGTCCGCCCTCCTCCACCCACGCCGCAACCACCATCGACCACGCCCCTCCGAGCGCTCGACCCTCCTCCGACTGCCAGTAGCACCGCCGTTCGACGCTCTCGTCCAATGCTCCATCGCCGTGAGCGACTGCCCCCCCCCCCCCCCCCCCCCCCCCCCCCCCCCCCCCCCCCGCTGCTCTTCGGCCACCTCAAGCCCGAAGCTCCGAGGGTCGCAAGCCAACTTTGCCCCGCTCGAGTGTCGATCCTCCGACAAGATCCCCGCTTCGAAGATCCCCGCTCCGCCACACATCCGAAGCTCCAAGCACGAACTCGTCTCCCCTTCAACCCTCGCTCGAGCTCTCTATCCCTCGCCGTTGAATGCCAGCGAAGACCGCAGCGCCTCCCCTCGTCGTCACCACCGACGATCGACGTCACCGAGCCCCTCTGTCGTCGTCCCCGTGCAGTCCGACCACCCGTCGAAGCCTTGTTCCTTGCCATAGCCCATGTCGCTGCCCTCCGCCATCCGAAGAACCCTGCCCGCTGTGCGCCATCACCCGCGCTCTACCCCGAAGCCCCGTCCGACTGCAGCCACCCTCAAGAGCCTGAACTCTGTCGTGCACCGTCGGAGCACCCCGCTACTCCATTCCCTCGCTCCGACACCTTCACGGCCCGAACACCCCATCGCCACCAGTCTCAACGATGACCCCCCAGCACCGCCCTGCTGACGCTCGCCGCCTCCGACCGCCAAGCTCCGCTCTCCGTCACCCCGAGTCCCCGCCATCGGTCGATGCAACACCCTGCCCCCATGCAAACGTAACGACGAGGGTGAGTTTAAAATAAAACGTATTTTAGCAAACCGTATTTTAGTATAAATACACGTATTTACGTATTTAGTTAATTATATAAGATGTGCTTTATTGGTTTTAAATGCATAGTAAATAATATTATGACCAAAAAAATGCAAGGCCAGCCTCAGAAAATCAGAAATGACATTCTGGACCCAATGGTACTAGTCTCATCTCGATCAGACGCTTAGTTTTTCCAGAATAAAATTTTAACCCAAAAACTTAAATACGTCCTTTTCACTTAAAAATCTGTAACTTGTTATTTTCACGTATACCGATACGTGAGAAAAATATATGTTGTAGTACTCTTTGAGACGGTCATTTTGATAGATAACTTGAAACTTTCCGATGCAGATTGCATACAAAATAAATTGTTGAATAAATACGTTACTAATTGAAAAATTGTTTTAAAATTGTTTTTGAGCTTTTAAAAATTATAAAAATTAACAGATGCTTCTGAAAAATATTTCCTCTTGAAGTAAAATTATTTTCGATATATCTAGACTATAGAAAAATTTAGAACGATTTTTGACAACGTTTCAACCGGTTTTGAAAATCAAAATGATCAAATTATTTAAATAGAAAAGTCGTGTTCTTTAACCAAGAATTCTGTGTTGCAGGTACCAATTCTTGTGCACCAACATCCATATAAGCCCTAGATCCAGTTCGGCTTGCTACGTCAACCTCGAATTTCGTAAGTCACGACTAATTCTAAAATTAGAAATTAGTTAGTGTCCCCGTATGAACTTAGGAACACTACCTATAGCCTCAAAACGGCTACTTGACTTGAACTGAACTAGAGACCTAAACTAACAGGAAAGTAATCAACTACAGATTATTTTGCCAACTTTCAACTTTGGTGGTTGTAGCAAACAATCATCAACTTGGGTAAATTGTGTGCTTGGACTTGTCTTTATCCTCACTTCGCTTGGCCAGCTTGCTTTGGAAAGAATTTCTGACTTTCTTGTTTTTAATAAGAAAGTCAACCATTTGCTTGGTTTGATTAGTAACATGTGGAACATCTTATAGAACATCTTGTGGAACATCCTGTATAAAACATGTACATAGAACACTTGACACTTCACTGGGGTTTTTGGGGTAACTCATAGTCTAAGAGAGTACGGGAGTGACTGGAGTTCAATCTTCCCGTCCCGCTACCTGTGTTTCGGTATCCCGTCCCGCGGCCTGAGTTTCGGCAAAATACATGTACCGTGCATGTGTTTCTACATTCGTCTGGGTCGCACCCAGGCAAAAGATGAACTCAATGGTCACATATTGTACTCTCTGACTTGAGTCACGAAGTGTAGCTACTTTTGCACAGTCACTTTTACTTTACGCATTACAGTCACCTTTACTTTACACGTTCCATGCACGTTACTTACCACACTTGCGCAGTCACGGTACTTTACTTGTCGTACTTTTAGCTACGGCTGTTGTATGTTTCACTTGCCTAGCCTATTTTACACTTGCACTACTACAGTACAGTGAGTCTCTCCTTTCAGTTTAGTTTGCCTTACTTTTCAATTATGTACAATTGTTGCTCGGTACTTTACTTTTCATTCTGGTCTACTTGTACATAGTTACTTTTGTCATACTTGTGCACTGCTTCTTTTCTATATTTAGAATTGTTGTGACTTACCTACGGTTCCATCTTCGTGGCACCGTAGATGATGTACATATGGAGGTAGATGCTCTTGAGTTAATAGCGCCAGAGTTTGACCGCAGCTTCCAGAGCTATTTTCAGTTGTGTACTTTCTTTCTTTCATGTACATTGGTTGGAACATTTTGTACAGTATGGATTGTAATAATTGGACACTATTTGGGTATTTTTGTACATCTATGCATCGTGGCTATTTTGGTTTCACTGGTAACCTGCAGGACCTGCGCAAATATCAAATAAGTAACTGGCCCCCGGGAGCGGGTCGTTACACATTATATGGTCTGAAACAATCTTGAAGGATGTGGTATAACAGACTGAGCGAATTCCTTGTGAAGCAAGGATTTGCAAATGACCCAGTCTGTCCTTGCATCTTTATTAGGGCAAAGGCAACAGGATTTGTCATTATAGCCGTCTATGTGGACGGCTTGAACCTCATCGGATCTCCTGAAGAGATCACTGAGATTTTTAGAAGCTTGACAGAAACTTTCGAGATGAAAGAACTCGGAAAGTCAAAATTCTATTTAGGTTTTAAAATAGAGAATCCTAACGATGGGATCATGTTACATCAGTCAACTTATACATCGAACTTACTGAAAAAGTTCCAAATAGATAAGTGACACCCCTCAGTACACCTGTGGTCGTGAGATCATTGGATGTACATAAAGACCCCTTCCAGCCGCTGGAAGGGGGGAGGAAGTATTAGGCCCTGAAGTGTCTTATTTAAGTGATATTGGTGCACTCTTTTACCTGGCTAACTGCACTCGCCCTAACATAGCATTTGCAGTCAACTTACTAGCCAGATATAGTGTTGCACCTACACAGTAGCACTGGGCCGGAGTTAAGCATCTTCTGTCCAATGGTCCAAAGACTTAGGTCTGTTCTACAGGAATGGGGCAAAAACAGGTTTAGTTGGTTATGCTGTTGTAGGTTACAGATCTGATCCTCATACAGAGAAGTCTCAGCTTATGACAGCACTGCCATATCTTAGAGATTTATGAAGCAGACCATGACGACCATCTCATCCACACATTCAGAACTTCTAGCAATCCATGAAGCAAGTAAAGAGAGTTTCTGGTTATGTTCTGTGATCCAGCACATTCTCACCTCTACCGACCTGAAGCCCGACGTTCTTGAGCCTACCACAATCTATGAAGACAATGCAGCATGTATTGCCTAGCTATCAAAGGCGACAAGACGAAGCATATCTCTTCCAAGTTCTTCTAGACGCATGACCTTCAGAAGCAAAAGCATATTGAGGTCCAAAGATCCAATCTTGTAATAACTTGACGGATTTGCTTACCAAATCCCTGCCTAATAGTATCTTTGAGAAACTTGTAAGTGGGATTGGAATAAGGAGGGTGAGAAAATGTAAATTGGGTCAGGATGAGAGAACTATAAATGTATAGATACATAGGAGACTGATGTATAGATTCATAGGAAATCTGCAAGCATGAAACTTGGTCAGATGAGAGGGAGTCAACAGTAGTGTTGTACTCTTTTACCTTGACTATTGGTTTTTTTCCACAGGGTTTTCCCTAGTCAAGGTTTTGACGAGGCAACCTCGTTTACTCTGGATCCTGAAGTATCCACCCCTAGACACATCCCTAAAACAGGAAAAGTTATGGAGAAACTGTTCTTTATTTAACAAGGCAGTTATCCTAACTTGGATCTTGAAGAATCCACCTCTTATTCCATGTTGGTTGGATAAGGGGAAGTGTTGTGAATAGGCTCATTGGGCCCATTGGGTATCCACCCACCATTGAATGCTATATATATATATATATATATATATATATATATATATATGAGGGCATGGGCTCCTAACCCCCTTACACCTTTACCCTACGCTTTTCCCTTCATAACATAACTTTAAAACGTCTATTTGAATTTTTCTGTATGTTTTTAAAAAGTTTATTTTCTCATTTATTGTTAGAAACATTAATCTGGTTTTTTGAAATAGCAATGTAAAGTTTAGTGGGCTCCTGAAAAAAATTAAAAAATGCATGTTGTACGTGTTGGGTAAATTTGTTAATTCATACCAAAATTGCAACGTGCACAACAGACAAAAAAATTTGTCTGTTATGCGCTTTGAGCAATTGTGTTTATTTTTAATAAAATTTCTTAGTGATTAATCGGTGATCGGTGATTAGTCACCGATTAATCGGTGATCAGTGATTAGTGATTAGTGAGTAAATAATTAATCGGTGATCAATGATTAGCGATTAATTATATATATCAGTGATTAGTGATTAATCATATATATATCAGTGATTAATGATTAGTGATTAAATAATTAATCAGTGATCAATGATTAGCGATTAATCATATATATCAGTGATTAGTGATTACATATTTAATAAGTGATCGGTGATTAGTGATTTATCACATATATTAGTGATTAGTGAGTAACTACTTAATCAGTGATTAGTGATTGATTAGTGATCAGTCATAGAAATTTTGCCTGCAAGCTGATATACATGTATGTTTCATGCAAATTTGCATCTATCAGCATCATTTCTACCCAATATTGCATTAAACTTGCAAACGGATACATGTCAGTTTGCATGAATAACTATGCCACCAAATGCATGACACTAAACTATCATTAATTTATGCAAAGTGATACACCAAATTATCATGATACCAAACATCATTCATGCAAAATTGAATGAATGATATGTAAACGGGTACAAACTGATACATGCAATCTAAAACAAAATTTCATGAAACTTCACATTTTGGACTTCACATCATGAAACTTCATCATTTGTGGACTTTGCTAAATATGAATGTAACAGATATCTAAATTTTGGACTTTTCTTCAATGTAACAGCAATATATCAGAGATGTCAATGTTTGATAGCAATGTATCAGAGATGTCAATGTTGGACTTTGCTTCAAGGTATCATCATTGTGTATGTGTATCAGATATATCAAGTTTGGATTGTACTTGAATTTAGCATCAATGCAGCAGAAATGTCAAATTTGGACTTTGCTTTGGCATTAATGTATCAGATATGACAATTTTGGTCTTTGTTCAAGGTAGCATCAATGTATCAGAAATGTCAATGTTGGACTTTGCTTCAATACACCATCAATGCAGCTAATATGTCACAAATTTAGATTGTGCATTGTTGTATCAAATTTAATGAAAATATTATATATAAATAGGTTTGTATTCCATCATACTATAACATAAATGCATACAAAAGTACAATAAACAACAAAGTAGATATACAACCAAAACAAAACCACATCATTGGAGAAATATCAAACACTACCATACGGCTTAACTGCCCAGTTGTTGTTGATATATTGTTCATCATATAATTGCTACTGGCAGCTTCTTTTTTGTTAATTTCATTGGCACTGGAAAAAGAGAAACGTGTATCCTCATGTATATCTCCATAATTCCTTACTTGTTCTCGCATCCTTAACTTTAACTTTGTTATTTCCTGTTGCAACTCTCTAGCACATTCCTTTCCACGCGGACACATTTCCCTCTGATCAACCCAAACAAAAAAATAATAGTCGTTGCTATTGTTGTCTTCTTCCAATATTTTCCCTTATCATTACAGTCCTAATTGGAGCTGGCAGGCCACAATAGCACCTTAGAAATGTCATCCACATTGCAGTACTATTTTCCTCTGACATGATCTGTAAATTTGTGGTAATATAAAGTAATGACAAATTTTTCAATGCCTTAGATATGTCAAATGTTTCATGTATTTGATATGTGTCATTCTTTCTTTGTTGGATCAGATTGTGCTGAAGAGAACACCAGGGCTGTAACTACATCCATATGTATCATATATTGTTTTTAATGCCAACCCTAACCCTAATCCTAAACTAGAATTCATTTCAGTCCAGTCCAGTTTAATATCTCCTCATAAACATGTATGTAGTAATACACCACATGTACAAAATTCATCGGTAATCATATGTACCACATGTATAGAGCTAAGTTCCAACTGATCGGTAGAGTAGATATTGTCATGTAACCACAGTTGCCATGTGTGCCTTCATTATCATGAACATCAGGAATGCACACCTCAATTTCAAACTTCACAGTTAACATGTACCATGTATCCACACATGATAAACGCTATGTTCTAACAAAAAGCGAGGTATGGATCCTTAATGACCCTGATAATGTGACAAAGAATGTGCCATAAATAACAATGCTGCATAAAAATTGTGGCATAAAATGTGGCTTAAAAAGAACATGGCATAAAAATTGTGTCATTAGAATAAGAAGAAGCGTAAAATCTATACAAAATTATCCGTTGGGATCATCCTGAAACTTAACCCATTTTCATAAATCATCTGAACGAGAGTCTATACAACAAATTCTCCATTGAGACCCACAATAAATCGGAATCCATTTGCAATACAAATGAATGTGATTTATCGACGACTTTCAGCGTAGAATTTTGCATAAATATTGTGTCAGTAGAAGAAGAGTCAATGATGAACCCACCAAAGATTGTTAAATAAATATTGTGTGTAAGTAGAATCAAATTCATTGATGAACCCAACGATGAATTTGGCATAAATATTGTGTTAGTAGCATAAGAAGAGTATATTTAGTCGTGAGTTGATGAGAGATCGTGGGCAACCATTTATAAACGAATTAGACATGGATGGTGAAGATGGTGAAGAGTGCCCGTGAGTCTACAAAAGAGTGCATATGAATCTATAGAACAATTGTGGTGCCCGTTGTAGTCACCAAAGAACAAAATTACTAACGCATAACCGGCATAAAGTTTGCATGTTGTGCACGTTGAGCAATTACATTATAGCATAACAAGTTTACTAAACGCGTACAACATGCAACTTTTATGCATGTTGTGCACGTTGATCAATTTCATATACACATAACTGAATTACTCAACGCATACAACAGGAAAAATTTATGCATGTTGTGCTCATTGAGTTATTCTGTTTTGTGTATATGAAATTGCTCAACACGCACAATGGGCATAAAGTTTGCATGTTGTGTGCGTTGAGTAAATTTGTTATGCTATAATGTAATTGCTCAACGCACACAATAAGCAAACTTTATGCCAGTTGTGCACGTTAGTAATTTTGTTCTTACACATACTAGAATTACTCAACGCGCATAACAGGCAAATTTTATGCATGTTGTGCGTGTTAAGTAATTTTGAATTCTGTCTAAAGTTTTACTCATCGCGCACAACATGCAAAAATTTTGATGTTGTGTGCAGTCAAATATTTTGCATGTTCTGCACGGTGAGTAATTGTATGAACACTTAACAGAATTACTCAACGCGCACTACAGACAAAAGTTTTGCATGTTGTGCACATTGAGCAATTTTGGTATGTGTTAACAAAATTGCTAAACGTGCACGACATGCAAATGTTGAGCAATTTTGCTATGTGTTAACAAAATTGCTCAATGCGCACAACAAGCAAACTTTTGCCTGTTGTGCGCATTTAGCAACATGCATAATTTTTGTTCTCATAATTTGTTTTGTGCATTAACTGGTACAAACTTTTCTATCCGATAATATGATACATTGATATGTTATCAGTATGAACCTAATACATTCAAATGTGCTTGTATCATTTCAGTTTGCTTCAGTATTAGTTTGCTGAAACTGAAACATACAGTTTGCTTTAGTATCAGTTTGTTGAATCTGAAACATGCAATATTTCCTTTCATTCAAGTTGAAACATACAATACTAAAATATGCAAATTGCATGAAATCTGATATATATGTATGTTTCATGCAAATTTGCGTGATCAGTTCTACCCAATATTGCATAGTATATCCTGAAATAAATATCATGCATATTTGCACATGCCAAACTGATACATGACACATGTTACATATAAATATCATACACATTAAATTCAGCACATTCAAACTGGTCCATTCAAACTGATACATTAAGTTTTGCCTTCATTATTACAAAAATATGTACACATATACATAACATGCGAAGTAAAAAACATTTCAATATATAATTACAGTATAAACTCAAATAATACAGTAGAATAAAAATTTACATTGAATCACCCAGATCTATAGTATCCACTGTGATTACATTGTCATTGAATATTTCATTGAATTTATCCATCCTCTCGATATACTCTTCCATCCATCCATTTGCCACATCATAATGGTATCGAACCCAATTTCTTGTAACTGGTGGGACATGGCATTCATGGACAAGTTGAATCTGTACAAAATGATTATTATTAACAAAACCAATCGTGATATGTCCACGGAGCTTCAATAGGTCTGGAGCTGTTCTTAAAGAAAAAAGGTAGACATTGTAACTTGGACAGAACATGTAGAACACGGTTATAATAACTTGATATGAGATGTCCAACTTCTGGGATGGTCATCCAATATTGTCTCGGGTGGTTGTCCTACATATATGCAATTACCTCTTTAGTTGACTTTGCATCTTCTTTCCCCATAACTCTTTTGTACAGACCATAGTCTGTATTCAACTCTCCTATTTTATCTGTTCTTACCATCTTCCAATTACACTCTTCCATGCCAAGTATAGCAGCTACTTCCATGTAACCACAGTTACCATCTGCCTTAACATTGATGACGCTCCTTATATATTGCGTGATGCCTTCTGGAAATTTCGCAATAAATGGTATGCCTTCTACATCTGAAGATGAAGTTGCAGCTGTAGTTGAAGTTTCTGCATTTGCAGATGTAGCTGTAGCTGCAATTGCAGCTAAACTTGTAGTGGCCCTTTTGACAAGTTGGTTCTGTCTCGTAGTTGAGCTGGAGCTGAAGCTGAAGCTGAAGTTGCAGGTGACCTTCTGACCCTTTGTGAATGTCTCCGAGGGCCACATACCAATTTTACATTTTTCAGTGATCATTCAATTGGAGTGGGTGCGGAGCTAATAACTTCAGATGCTAAGACATGCTCAAAATGAGATGGGTCTCGAGTGGTGGATGTATCTTCAAATTTAAACTTCTTCACCTTTTTTTCTCATACCCCTCACATTGACCTTAATCGTCGGCTCCGTAATCAAATTTGTCTCCGGAGTAGATAACTCCCTCAACTTTATTAGCAGCTCCATCTTCCTAGTCCCATCAAGCTGTTCATAATGCTTGTATATACGATCTAACTCATCCTTTATAAGCACTTCATCTTCATATATCACTTCCTTCTTAGGCTCCATGTCCAGCTTCTTCTAATGAGGATGTACGACATCTAAGAGAATGCGGCAATTTTCCCTTTTGTATTGTCCAATCTCATAGGCACGTGATACTCCATAAATTCTTCTTGCTAGACAATCATATAAGCTTTGGTAGGTCCTAATAGATTCAGACTGTTCAGCTTGCAAAAAATAATCTTCATCACTGTAGAGGACGTAAAACCTATCGGCTCTCTGAATAAGTGACGCGTCATTTTATACTGCATCGTGATCTTAGATTTTTCAAATGATGCCTTGATCTCGATATGTTGCAGCTCTAATAAAGCATGTATGGTTGAACAAGAAGATGAAAAAACTACATGCCGTGGAACCCAAGTACCGTTTAAGCTTAGCATGTGCACTCTTAGCTTTATTAGTAGTGACATTGCCAAAATGAAGATTGCTATCTATCCATAAAGAAATGAACTTCTCCTTGTACTTTTCCAGCAAAGATGTCGTCACAAAGCTTAAAGCCTCTGGGTAAGCGCTGAAATTTTTCTCCATTTCCTTTAGTTTTACAGCATATTCCTCATCCGTACGTGCCCGGACCAATAAATTCCAGCTAGAGATGAAAGCTTGCCATTTTTCTATCTTTAAATAATTTCTTGCACTTGTCCATGATATTTCTCGATATGTGCCATCTACATAATTGGTGTTGGGCATGGGGAAACATATGGCTAATGGCATTTATAAGTGCAAGCTCACTATATGTCAAAATAACACGTGGCATCGTGTATCCATCTAGCAAAGATCTCAACTTCTCCAATGCCCACGTGTAGCGATGTGACGGCATGTATCCGTCACTACATGTATTTCTGTATTTTTAATTTCAAATGATTTCAAGTACGTTCGAATAATTTAAAATATGATTTCATAGTTTATGTAATATATTTTTAATAGTTTACATATATGCGTATATTATTTTTAGGTATATTATTTTTATAAAATAGTTTCAAAATATATTTTTTATAAGTTTCAGTATCATCAAAATTATTATAAATAGTTTATAAGATTTTTAAATACTTTTCTTTATCAATATCATTGAAATAGTTTTACTAATTATTTTTGTATCTAAATGTTATCGGAATAGTTTTAAATCATTGTAAATGTGATTCTATGATCTTTAAATATTTTCTAAAATTTTATGTGTTTTTCTGAATTCAAATCTACTCTGAACCCGCAAACCCGCAACCATATTTGATTAAAACATTTTGGGCTCAAACCATATATTTTCATAGCTCAAAATATATAATGGGCATCATTTATATAATTCTCGCGACGATATGAACCCGTGGCAATTTTTCTGGAATTTTTCGGAGTCAGACGTGAAAAATAATATTTGAATATTAAAATAATAATATTTTAATATTCTACTAATTACCATTTACTAATTACATTTTACAATTAACTAATTACCTAATTGTCTTCCCCTAACCTGTCGACAGACACGAGGTGCATGAACCTGGCTTAGCCAACACTAATCCCATACCCACCCTTATTAATTGCCATATTAAATAAAATTTAATATTATATATTATAACTAATCCTATATAAATAACCCCACTAATCCTCCTCATTCTCCACTCTCAGCCAACGGCCAAAACCACTCCTCCCCTCTCCCATGATCTCCCTTCAACCCCTCTCACTCATCACCACCACCTCCACCTCCACCGCACAACCCGGCGAACTCCCCGGCAACAACAACATCTTCTTCTTCTTCCTTAGACCAAACAAGCACCTCAACCCTAACTCCCTCTGAGCTCCAAATCGTCGGCAACAGCCCGAGCATCCTCCTCTCGTCGCTCTCTCACCGTGGCAACACCGCCGCCCACCTCACCGCCTCTAGCATCTCCCCGTGGCCTCCGCCAAGCTCGCCGGAGCACCTCTACGTTGAACCCATCAAAAACAGCACAGCGCTCCTCCTCTATTCTTGCGGTCGTCGAAGCCCCACTGTGCCACCGACCGCTCGCCGGTCGACCGTCGTCGCACCAGCTGGCCGCCGCCCCCATCCCCATCGTGCCACCACCTACTAGTTTTTCCTCCGCCCGAGCCGCCGCATGACCCTTGCTACCCTGGAAACGTGCGCGTGTTTACTGCAATGAGAAAGAGAGCGGAAGAGAGGGAGATACGGATATGTATATACGTATATACATATATATATATATATATTATATGAGATAATAGATTAAATTCATAATAAATTATATAAGCATGAGAAAAATAAAAGGAAACCACCAGAAAATCTAGCGCGTCGTTTCGAACGCGTTGACGTCAGTTTCGTTGCAATCAGGCAAGTATTTCTCCAATAATGAATTTTTGAAGTTAAATGTTATTTATTCACTAAATAAATTATTTCCATCAATTTTCACGTAAACTTAGTTACACAAAAAATATATGTTATACTACTAGTTAAGGCGATTAATTAGACATTTTGTGCATAGAATTTCGTTGTGTAGTTTTCTCTGAATAAATCATTGAACATCTTTAGAAATTCAGTTTTAAATTTAAAAATTAGTTTTTGACAATTTAAAATTAGGAAAAGTGCTTATTAATTGTTTAAAATTACGAAAAATAACTATTGGGCTTAGAAAAATATTTCCTACTTAAATGTACTTATATGCTTAGTTTTAAATAATTCTGATGCATTTTCTTACAGTAATTGCCTGATTTTAATAAGGAAAAATTTGTAAAATGATTATATTGTGAATTGGCGGCTTGTCACTCACCATGAACTTATATTAAAACTATTGCTTGAGCTCATAATACCCAATGAACATGCTATATGCACATGTTGTGATACAATTGTATGGAATAAACAACCTGACTGATGGAACCATATGAACGTGCATACTGCATTTCATTATAACATGTACTATTGAGCTTGCACATAATTGACACATGGGATTTGGGTAGTTCATAGTCACAGAGGATACAAGAGTGACTGGATCCACCCTATGGCTTCACCTCTACACACACTAGTTGAGTTAAGCAACTTGACTGTCACCTGTGGTATGTGGTCGGTGAGTAGAGCCACTTAGAGCTCCCGTTTGTATGGTGCATTTAGTTACATATTATATTCTCAGATATGGACTTAGCACTTGAACAGGTAATTGCAACAGTGATGACTGCTAGCAAGAATTACATACTAGCTTTTCATATTATTACTGGGATAATAAAGAAGTTATTGGTTAACGATACTGTTTGTTCGATCATTATCAGTATTACATGTGCAATAGCTAAAATATTCAACTATTAGTCCTAAATATTTACTATATTCATGCCATAATCTATTCGATGAACCTAAAACTATAGTGATGGAGCAAAAGTTGATAATCGACGTTCTTAAGGTATCCTCGAGCCGGTGTCTAGGATTGTTTGGTGTTTAAGGCTAGATCACCTTAGTAGCGTAGGATCGAAAAGTACACCATAGAGGGGGGTGAATAGGGTGATCGAAAAATTAAAAAATACATGCAACACACATGCAGATAACAACACAAATTATAAGCGCAGCCAATCACAGAAGACACCAGATGTACCCTGGTTCGGTCGAACCTCGACCTACTACAGCAACCCTCAAAGTTCACTCATAGATCAATCAGGCTCAACACGTCTACAGACACTCAGAACTCGCAAATCCCATGCTGCAGCTCACATTCTCTACAGACTCATAAATCCCATGCTCGACTGAACTAAACTAACTAGCTGTACTCTGCCTCAATCTACAACCCCGTGAATCAAGAATCCCAGAACTACGCCTACATAGCTCTCTCACCACAAAAATAATATAAAAGTAATATAAGAATCTGTAACGACCCGCTCTCGGGGGCCCGTTACTTATTTGGTTTATTCGCAGGTTCCGCAGTTTACCAGTGAAATCAGCATAGCCACAACTCAGAGATGCATCACAATACTCAAACCAGCGTACAGACGTTATTACAGTCCAAATTAAAGTACAGCAACAACCAGCACTCTCTCTCACAAATACATGAAGGAAGTACTGAAAAGAAGAGCGGAAAAGGAAATACACTGTACAACACACACACACACCAACAGAAAAGTAACTGAAACTCTGCAGCCTCTGGGTCAATGTAGGCTCCACAAACTCTGGGGCAGTCTCCTCGATCATGTCTTCGTCTGCCGGTGCCATAAATGGAACCGAAGGTAAGTCACAACAATTCTAGCGATAGAAAAAGAGGAGTGCACAAATATGGAGCAGTCTATAGTAAACAAGTGCGGAAAGTAAAGCAGGGACAGACAAGCATGCAAGTGCGATAAGTAAAGTACATCTGTCAAGCATGCAAGGGTGACAAGTAAAGTAAAGGTGACCGAGCAATGAAAATAGCAATAATGAGAGTAACTGTGCCTATTCTAGTTTGTGACTTATAATGCGGGGTGCAATGAGCAACCAAGAGGCCACCTCTTACCACGGGTGCTACCCGGGCGAACTATGCTATGAATACTATGAATACTATGCAATAATCTGTGATCTGTGATGGTTGTCACCGGCTACTATGATGGGTTGCTAGAACCCGCACGGTGACAACAAAGGCTGGACTAGTCGCTCCCGCACCCTCGCTATTATAAGTTACCCCAAAAACCAGTGTCTGTGCAGGCTACCGTTCTTTGCAATTTTACGAGTCATTTACCATTCTCACATTTCCAGTTACAATCTTTCTGTCAAGCATGCCAATAATCTGTTCAGGTCAATAACTGTTCAGAGACTAGGTGTTAAGTCCTATGTTCATACGAGTACACTATCTATATTTCTAAGGGTAGAATTTACTGTGACTTACGATCTTCGAGGTGGTGGTAGTGATCCGGGACTGGATCTAGTGTCGATGCACGAGATTTGCTACCTGTAAACACAAGAGATAACCAGTTAGAGAATACCGTATTTTCTTATTTATTTAAGTTGAGTGTCTGATTTTAAAACTGGTTAAAACGGCGATGAAAAGGGTCCTAAATTTTTATATAGACTATATATGATAAAAATAGTTTTACTGCAAGAGGGAATATTTTTCTGAAGTTTATAGTAATTTTTATAATTTTTGGAAACTCAAAACTAGCTTTAAAACCTGATTTATTTAAGTGACGCGTATTTTCCGTAATTTCTTACGGGAGCAATACAAGTCGGAATAGCTTGAATAAGCAGTCAAAATGACCGTCTCGAAGTTTACTTTCACATATAATTTTCTCACGTATTATTGTGAGTGAAAACATCGAGTTACGGTTTTTAGAATGATTTATACGTATTTATCTTTTGGCTTAAAAATTAATTCTGGAAAACCTAGACGTCCGATCGAGATGAGACCAGCGCCATTGGGTCCGGAATATCGTTTCTGATTTTTCAGAGTTGGTTTCATATTTTTCTGGCCACTGTATAATTACTTATGGATTTATAACCAATTAACCCTATTTAATAATTAATTAAAATAATCGAAATTACGAAAAATTCTCGTATTTACGAGATTGCCCTCGAGCTTTACGCACCCACCGTTGTGAACGAGTGCCGGAGGGGGGCTTCGTTGGCGACTGCGGCGAAGCTGGGCGGCGGATCTCGTCAACGGGGTCGGGGGGCGGCGGCGGACGACGTCGGCGCGGATCCGGCATGGGGCGGCGGGCTCTCTCGTCGGAGTGGCTAACGGCGGACGGAGGAGGGCGCTCGGCGGCGAGAGGAGGCAGGAGGCGGAAATCGGCGTCGGGGGTTCTGTCAGCGGCGACGGGAGCAGGCGAGCGGGGGGTGAGGCGCTGTGGGGTGCTCGGGGCAGCGGGAAACGGCGGGGGGTCGTGCTGCTGCAGCGGCTTCGGGGGCGATGGTCGACCGCCGGTGGCAATAGCGGCGAGGCGAAGGTCGAGGTCGCCGGAGATGAGGTTGAGGGGGAGAGAGAAGTGAGGGGGAGTTTTCGAAATGAACGGGATATGGGTTTTGTTGATGCGGGCTGCGGTTCCGAACGAAAAAATAGAATGGAGAGTGAGCAAGGATACTGTGTGTATGATAATAGAGAAGTAGGGGGGTTTGCCTGGGCTTGGGATTGATCCGAACGCCAAAGGGGAGAGAGATCGATATTAACTGTGTGATTATTTGTGAAGGGAGAGGGATGTTTAAATAGGGTTAAGTAATGGCAATATTGTAATTAGGGGAGACAACATTTTTAATGGGGGAAATGAGTGTTGGATCTGAATCATTTCAGATCCAACCACTCAAACGGTGGGTTAAATGGGGTAGGTTAGGGAAATGATTAGGGGGTAAAAGTAAATAGTCAATAGTAATAGTAAAAGCAAAAAGGTCATTAAGGATGTAATTAGTAAAACCGGAGGAATACAAACACGTTTTCACAAACGACTCCGAAAAATTACGAAAACATACCGACAGGATCGTATCGTCGCGAGGATCGCGAATACAAGATCCGTTTTGGGATTTGAGCTACGGAAATACTAGTTTTAGGCCAAAACATTTAGAAAGCGGGTATGCGGGTTCTAGGCTGAAACAATATCAGAAAATTACGAAATTAATGTGGGAAGCCCTAAATGATCATAGGATGCTACTGTAGAAGTTTGAAAACGTTTTGAAGACGTTTGAATAGAAAATAAATTCGTCGAATCAAAACGGTAATTTTGGGAGATGAATTTTAACAGGAATGTTTTGGGCATTTGCGGAAATCTGAAATTGCTGAAATACTATATAATAAGTCTAGTGCTCTAAAAAGAATTTTTTTTTTTGAAATCAGTTTTGATATACAACTCCTAACTAACCATTATAAAGAAGATTTAGAATAAAAATACGTTAAATACGTATTTGAAGTGTTTGAAAAATACAGGCCGTTACATTCTACCCTCCTTAAAATAATTCCGTCCTCGGAATTCAGAAGATCGGTAATCGCCTAAGCAATTCAAACGATCGACCGGAAGGTTTGACGAACGACCACGACATAGGAAAATAAGTTGTTAATAGCATGAAATAAAACGTGATATCACATCATTAAGAAAACAAAAGACGAATACATGAATACATACTATCACCATAGTTTTTAGAGCTAGTCTCAAGACTAGTATTAACATAATAGCTACGATGATATACTGATTGCAAATGAACAGGTATAATATCAAAAGTGATAATTCATACCTCCAATCACCTGGTCGATGGCTTCGACATCTTCTGGGATCATCGTGTAGGCCTGTCGTTGCGGAGGAGGTGGTAGGTGGGAAAAGGATACAAACACATGGAAAATTGGGTACAAGACGGAAGTGGGGGTTTAGAAAAGAAATGCGAGTTCATGAAGAATGTAACAACGCAACAGCATACACGTCGGGTCTGGATCGATACTCCACTGGTCCTTCTGATCGGCTTTTGCTGAGGAACACGAACTTTGGATGATTGGATATATCGATTTCTACCCTCCTTTGACGACAGTCAATGGTGGCATGAAATGATCTCAACCAGTTCATCCCAAGAAGTCGGCAAAGAGATCTCGTCTACAAATCACAACAGATCATTGGAGGCATCCGCTAGCTACCGGTAGTGAACCGCCAGCGGTCTCGACCTTCCAACGAGAGTCAGAGGTTCAACAGTGATAGCATGTGTTTGAATGAAACGACTGGCCAAGAAGCAATGTGTAGCTACTGAGTCGAACAGTGTAAGGGCAGGTTTACCGGCTATTAAGACGGTACCTACCGTGATGAGAATCAAGTCTAAGCTTACGATTTCTAAATATTAGAGCATGTAGCTTAGTGAAAAATCACATACCTTTGATTACTTGGCCCGTAGCTTCGGCTTCTTCCACTGTCATGGTATAAGATTGGCGTCTCTGGGGCGCCTGTCGTGGAGTCTGTTGGTACACTTGCTGCTGAGAAGGGAGTAGTTGACGTCGCTGAGCATATGATGGTGGTCGCTTCCGTTGTGGAACTCGAACTTCTGGTGGTCGAAAATTCGAACGCTACTCTCCATAGCCAGAGTTCAAGCGTAGAAAGATTCTAAGAAGGCCATCCGAAAGGTCACCAAGCTAAAAGAAGGGTGATAGTGATGAAGATCGATGGCGTTACATAATCATGATTCACGTCCTTGCGGTCCAGCGGACACGGTCAGGGAAGTGACTAAGCTAGGATCACTTATGCCCAGTCTAGCCAGGTCGATCCACAGACTTTAGCCAAGCACATTGACCGGTATCATGGTCCATTGAAGGAAGATTATCATTCATACGAGTGCCACTGATACAAAAGATTTTTATTAATAACTAATTAATCCTATCAAAATTTAGGTTTTGTTAATGGCTTTTATTAAGGCCAGACAGGTTAACTCCATTGGGGCTCTCCGAGAGGTTCCCGTCCATCTTTCGAGTGTCAAATCTGCATTCATAGAAAATGTCAGCTTAGTCGAGTATCGTATACGATACATCCTGGTTTCACTATACTGTTCACGAGGTATTTTGCACGGACCTGCATGGGCCGCCAAAACCTGTAACGACCCGCTCTCGGGGGCCCGTTACTTATTTGGTTTATTCGCAGGTTCCGCAGTTTACCAGTGAAATCAGCATAGCCACAACTCAGAGATGCATCATAATACTCAAACCAGCGTACAGACGTTATTACAGTCCAAATTAAAGTACAGCAACAACCAGCACTCTCTCTCACAAATACATGAAGGAAGTACTGAAAAGAAGAGCGGAAAAGGAAATACACTGTACAACACACACACACACCAACAGAAAAGTAACTGAAACTCTGCAGCCTCTGGGTCAATGTAGGCTCCACAAACTCTGGGGCAGTCTCCTCGATCATGTCTTCGTCTGCCGGTGCCATAAATGGAACCGAAGGTAAGTCACAACAATTCTAGCGATAGAAAAAGAGGAGTGCACAAATATGGAGCAGTCTATAGTAAACAAGTGCGGAAAGTAAAGCAGGGACAGACAAGCATGCAAGTGCGATAAGTAAAGTACATCTGTCAAGCATGCAAGGGTGACAAGTAAAGTAAAGGTGACCGAGCAATGAAAATAGCAATAATGAGAGTAACTGTGCCTATTCTAGTTTGTGACTTATAATGCGGGGTGCAATGAGCAACCAAGAGGCCACCTCTTACCACGGGTGCTACCCGGGCGAACTATGCTATGAATACTATGAATACTATGCAATAATCTGTGATCTGTGATGGTTGTCACCGGCTACTATGATGGGTTGCTAGAACCCGCACGGTGACAACAAAGGCTGGACTAGTCGCTCCCGCACCCTCGCTATTATAAGTTACCCCAAAAACCAGTGTCTGTGCAGGCTACCGTTCTTTGCAATTTTACGAGTCATTTACCATTCTCACATTTCCAGTTACAATCTTTCTGTCAAGCATGCCAATAATCTGTTCAGGTCAATAACTGTTCAGAGACTAGGTGTTAAGTCCTATGTTCATACGAGTACACTATCTATATTTCTAAGGGTAGAATTTACTGTGACTTACGATCTTCGAGGTGGTGGTAGTGATCCGGGACTGGATCTAGTGTCGATGCACGAGATTTGCTACCTGTAAACACAAGAGATAACCAGTTAGAGAATACCGTATTTTCTTATTTATTTAAGTTGAGTGTCTGATTTTAAAACTGGTTAAAACGGCGATGAAAAGGGTCCTAAATTTTTATATAGACTATATATGATAAAAATAGTTTTACTGCAAGAGGGAATATTTTTCTGAAGTTTATAGTAATTTTTATAATTTTTGGAAACTCAAAACTAGCTTTAAAACCTGATTTATTTAAGTGACGCGTATTTTCCGTAATTTCTTACGGGAGCAATACAAGTCGGAATAGCTTGAATAAGCAGTCAAAATGACCGTCTCGAAGTTTACTTTCACATATAATTTTCTCACGTATTATTGTGAGTGAAAACATCGAGTTACGGTTTTTAGAATGATTTATACGTATTTATCTTTTGGCTTAAAAATTAATTCTGGAAAACCTAGACGTCCGATCGAGATGAGACCAGCGCCATTGGGTCCGGAATATCGTTTCTGATTTTTCAGAGTTGGTTTCATATTTTTCTGGCCACTGTATAATTACTTATGGATTTATAACCAATTAACCCTATTTAATAATTAATTAAAATAATCGAAATTACGAAAAATTCTCGTATTTACGAGATTGCCCTCGAGCTTTACGCACCCACCGTTGTGAACGAGTGCCGGAGGGGGGCTTCGTTGGCGACTGCGGCGAAGCTGGGCGGCGGATCTCGTCAACGGGGTCGGGGGCGGCGGCGGACGACGTCGGCGCGGATCCGGCATGGGGCGGCGGGCTCTCTCGTCGGAGTGGCTAACGGCGGACGGAGGAGGGCGCTCGGCGGCGAGAGGAGGCAGGAGGCGGAAATCAGCGTCGGGGGTTCTGTCAGCGGCGACGGGAGCAGGCGAGCGGGGGGTGAGGCGCTGTGGGGTGCTCGGGGCAGCGGGAAACGGCGGGGGGTCGTGCTGCTGCAGCGGCTTCGGGGGCGATGGTCGACCGCCGGTGGCAATAGCGGCGAGGCGAAGGTCGAGGTCGCCGGAGATGAGGTTGAGGGGGAGAGAGAAGTGAGGGGGAGTTTTCGAAATGAACGGGATATGGGTTTTGTTGATGCGGGCTGCGGTTCCGAACGAAAAAATAGAATGGAGAGTGAGCAAGGATACTGTGTGTATGATAATAGAGAAGTAGGGGGGTTTGCCTGGGCTTGGGATTGATCCGAACGCCAAAGGGGAGAGAGATCGATATTAACTGTGTGATTATTTGTGAAGGGAGAGGGATGTTTAAATAGGGTTAAGTAATGGCAATATTGTAATTAGGGGAGACAACATTTTTAATGGGGGAAATGAGTGTTGGATCTGAATCATTTCAGATCCAACCACTCAAACGGTGGGTTAAATGGGGTAGGTTAGGGAAATGATTAGGGGGTAAAAGTAAATAGTCAATAGTAATAGTAAAAGCAAAAAGGTCATTAAGGATGTAATTAGTAAAACCGGAGGAATACAAACACGTTTTCACAAACGACTCCGAAAAATTACGAAAACATACCGACAGGATCGTATCGTCGCGAGGATCGCGAATACAAGATCCGTTTTGGGATTTGAGCTACGGAAATACTAGTTTTAGGCCAAAACATTTAGAAAGCGGGTATGCGGGTTCTAGGCTGAAACAATATCAGAAAATTACGAAATTAATGTGGGAAGCCCTAAATGATCATAGGATGCTACTGTAGAAGTTTGAAAACGTTTTGAAGACGTTTGAATAGAAAATAAATTCGTCGAATCAAAACGGTAATTTTGGGAGATGAATTTTAACAGGAATGTTTTGGGCATTTGCGGAAATCTGAAATTGCTGAAATACTATATAATAAGTCTAGTGCTCTAAAAAGAATTTTTTTTTTTGAAATCAGTTTTGATATACAACTCCTAACTAACCATTATAAAGAAGATTTAGAATAAAAATACGTTAAATACGTATTTGAAGTGTTTGAAAAATACAGGCCGTTACATTCTACCCTCCTTAAAATAATTCCGTCCTCGGAATTCAGAAGATCGGTAATCGCCTAAGCAATTCAAACGATCGACCGGAAGGTTTGACGAACGACCACGACATAGGAAAATAAGTTGTTAATAGCATGAAATAAAACGTGATATCACATCATTAAGAAAACAAAAGACGAATACATGAATACATACTATCACCATAGTTTTTAGAGCTAGTCTCAAGACTAGTATTAACATAATAGCTACGATGATATACTGATTGCAAATGAACAGGTATAATATCAAAAGTGATAATTCATACCTCCAATCACCTGGTCGATGGCTTCGACATCTTCTGGGATCATCGTGTAGGCCTGTCGTTGCGGAGGAGGTGGTAGGTGGGAAAAGGATACAAACACATGGAAAATTGGGTACAAGACGGAAGTGGGGGTTTAGAAAAGAAATGCGAGTTCATGAAGAATGTAACAACGCAACAGCATACACGTCGGGTCTGGATCGATACTCCACTGGTCCTTCTGATCGGCTTTTGCTGAGGAACACGAACTTTGGATGATTGGGTATATCGATTTCTACCCTCCTTTGACGACAGTCAATGGTGGCATGAAATGATCTCAACCAGTTCATCCCAAGAAGTCGGCAAAGAGATCTCGTCTACAAATCACAACAGATCATTGGAGGCATCCGCTAGCTACCGGTAGTGAACCGCCAGCGGTCTCGACCTTCCAACGAGAGTCAGAGGTTCAACAGTGATAGCATGTGTTTGAATGAAACGACTGGCCAAGAAGCAATGTGTAGCTACTGAGTCGAACAGTGTAAGGGCAGGTTTACCGGCTATTAAGACGGTACCTACCGTGATGAGAATCAAGTCTAAGCTTACGATTTCTAAATATTAGAGCATGTAGCTTAGTGAAAAATCACATACCTTTGATTACTTGGCCCGTAGCTTCGGCTTCTTCCACTGTCATGGTATAAGATTGGCGTCTCTGGGGCGCCTGTCGTGGAGTCTGTTGGTACACTTGCTGCTGAGAAGGGAGTAGTTGACGTCGCTGAGCATATGATGGTGGTCGCTTCCGTTGTGGAACTCGAACTTCTGGTGGTCGAAAATTCGAACGCTACTCTCCATAGCCAGAGTTCAAGCGTAGAAAGATTCTAAGAAGGCCATCCGAAAGGTCACCAAGCTAAAAGAAGGGTGATAGTGATGAAGATCGATGGCGTTACATAATCATGATTCACGTCCTTGCGGTCCAGCGGACACGGTCAGGGAAGTGACTAAGCTAGGATCACTTATGCCCAGTCTAGCCAGGTCGATCCACAGACTTTAGCCAAGCACATTGACCGGTATCATGGTCCATTGAAGGAAGATTATCATTCATACGAGTGCCACTGATACAAAAGATTTTTATTAATAACTAATTAATCCTATCAAAATTTAGGTTTTGTTAATGGCTTTTATTAAGGCCAGACAGGTTAACTCCATTGGGGCTCTCCGAGAGGTTCCCGTCCATCTTTCGAGTGTCAAATCTGCATTCATAGAAAATGTCAGCTTAGTCGAGTATCGTATACGATACATCCTGGTTTCACTATACTGTTCACGAGGTATTTTGCACGGACCTGCATGGGCCGCCAAAACCTGTAACGACCCGCTCTCGGGGGCCCGTTACTTATTTGGTTTATTCGCAGGTTCCGCAGTTTACCAGTGAAATCAGCATAGCCACAACTCAGAGATGCATCACAATACTCAAACCAGCGTACAGACGTTATTACAGTCCAAATTAAAGTACAGCAACAACCATCACTCTCTCTCACAAATACATGAAGGAAGTACTGAAAAGAAGAGCGGAAAAGGAAATACACTGTACAACACACACACACACACCAACAGAAAAGTAACTGAAACTCTGCAGCCTCTGGGTCAATGTAGGCTCCACAAACTCTGGGGCAGTCTCCTCGATCATGTCTTCGTCTGCCGGTGCCATAAATGGAACCGAAGGTAAGTCACAACAATTCTAGCGATAGAAAAAGAGGAGTGCACAAATATGGAGCAGTCTATAGTAAACAAGTGCGGAAAGTAAAGCAGGGACAGACAAGCATGCAAGTGCGATAAGTAAAGTACATCTGTCAAGCATGCAAGGGTGACAAGTAAAGTAAAGGTGACCGAGCAATGAAAATAGCAATAATGAGAGTAACTGTGCCTATTCTAGTTTGTGACTTATAATGCGGGGTGCAATGAGCAACCAAGAGGCCACCTCTTACCACGGGTGCTACCCGGGCGAACTATGCTATGAATACTATGAATACTATGCAATAATCTGTGATCTGTGATGGTTGTCACCGGCTACTATGATGGGTTGCTAGAACCCGCACGGTGACAACAAAGGCTGGACTAGTCGCTCCCGCACCCTCGCTATTATAAGTTACCCCAAAAACCAGTGTCTGTGCAGGCTACCGTTCTTTGCAATTTTACGAGTCATTTACCATTCTCACATTTCCAGTTACAATCTTTCTGTCAAGCATGCCAATAATCTGTTCAGGTCAATAACTGTTCAGAGACTAGGTGTTAAGTCCTATGTTCATACGAGTACACTATCTATATTTCTAAGGGTAGAATTTACTGTGACTTACGATCTTCGAGGTGGTGGTAGTGATCCGGGACTGGATCTAGTGTCGATGCACGAGATTTGCTACCTGTAAACACAAGAGATAACCAGTTAGAGAATACCGTATTTTCTTATTTATTTAAGTTGAGTGTCTGATTTTAAAACTGGTTAAAACGGCGATGAAAAGGGTCCTAAATTTTTATATAGACTATATATGATAAAAATAGTTTTACTGCAAGAGGGAATATTTTTCTGAAGTTTATAGTAATTTTTATAATTTTTGGAAACTCAAAACTAGCTTTAAAACCTGATTTATTTAAGTGACGCGTATTTTCCGTAATTTCTTACGGGAGCAATACAAGTCGGAATAGCTTGAATAAGCAGTCAAAATGACCGTCTCGAAGTTTACTTTCACATATAATTTTCTCACGTATTATTGTGAGTGAAAACATCGAGTTACGGTTTTTAGAATGATTTATACGTATTTATCTTTTGGCTTAAAAATTAATTCTGGAAAACCGTCCGATCGAGATGAGACCAGCGCCATTGGGTCCGGAATATCGTTTCTGATTTTTCAGAGTTGGTTTCATATTTTTCTGGCCACTGTATAATTACTTATGGATTTATAACCAATTAACCCTATTTAATAATTAATTAAAATAATCGAAATTACGAAAAATTCTCGTATTTACGAGATTGCCCTCGAGCTTTACGCACCCACCGTTGTGAACGAGTGCCGGAGGGGGGCTTCGTTGGCGACTGCGGTGAAGCTGGGCGACGGATCTCGTCAACGGGGTCGGGGGCGGCGGCGGACGACGTCGGCGCGGATCCGGCATGGGGCGGCGGGCTCTCTCGTCGGAGTGGCTAACGGCGGACGGAGGAGGGCGCTCGGCGGCGAGAGGAGGCAGGAGGCGGAAATCGGCGTCGGGGGTTCTGTCAGCGGCGACGGGAGCAGGCGAGCGGGGGGTGAGGCGCTGTGGGGTGCTCGGGGCAGCGGGAAACGGCGGGGGGTCGTGCTGCTGCAGCGGCTTCGGGGGCGGTGGTCGACCGCCGGTGGCGATAGCGGCGAGGCGAAGGTCGAGGTCGCCGGAGATGAGGTTGAGGGGGAGAGAGAAGTGAGGGGGAGTTTTCGAAATGAACGGGATATGGGTTTTGTTGATGCGGGCTGCGGTTCCGAACGAAAAAATAGAATGGAGAGTGAGCAAGGATACTGTGTGTATGATAATAGAGAAGTAGGGGGGTTTGCCTGGGCTTGGGATTGATCCGAACGCCAAAGGGGAGAGAGATCGATATTAACTGTGTGATTATTTGTGAAGGGAGAGGGATGTTTAAATAGGGTTAAGTAATGGCAATATTGTAATTAGGGGAGACAACATTTTTAATGGGGGAAATGAGTGTTGGATCTGAATCATTTCAGATCCAACCACTCAAACGGTGGGTTAAATGGGGTAGGTTAGGGAAATGATTAGGGGGTAAAAGTAAATAGTCAATAGTAATAGTAAAAGCAAAAAGGTCATTAAGGATGTAATTAGTAAAACCGGAGGAATACAAACACGTTTTCACAAACGACTCCGAAAAATTACGAAAACATACCGACAGGATCGTATCGTCGCGAGGATCGCGAATACAAGATCCGTTTTGGGATTTGAGCTACGGAAATACTAGTTTTAGGCCAAAACATTTAGAAAACGGGTATGCGGGTTCTAGGCTGAAACAATATCAGAAAATTACGAAATTAATGTGGGAAGCCCTAAATGATCATAGGATGCTACTGTAGAAGTTTGAGAACGTTTTGAAGACGTTTGAATAGAAAATAAATTCGTCGAATCAAAACGGTAATTTTGGGAGATGAATTTTAACAGGAATGTTTTGGGCATTTGCGGAAATCTGAAATTGCTGAAATACTATATAATAAGTCTAGTGCTCTAAAAAGAATTTTTTTTTTTGAAATCAGTTTTGATATACAACTCCTAACTAACCATTATAAAGAAGATTTAGAATAAAAATACGTTAAATACGTATTTGAAGTGTTTGAAAAATACAGGCCGTTACAGAATCAAATAGCACTACACTACAAAAATAGTAATATAAAAGTTTGCTCATTTTGTGGCGTCGATATGTCTTGGTCGATTTGATCATAGACAGCTCCGCAATGGTTCTAACCGTTCGTCAATCGGATGTCTACAATGAAATAGTGCTTCTCAAACTTGCATGGTCCTTGTTCGGTCCGTCTTAGATTCAGCTGGACTTTTGTGTAAACCTATGTAATATGTACCCACTTCTCGTTCTGCATGCGTTTGCAAGTGCAACAAGTCCTTGATTAACTTCTGTTCCCTTTTGTTTTCTCTCCTGCCGTTTGTACTCTGCAAAGACAAAACATAAAAAGAGTTAACTTTTACTTAATCAAAGACAATCAAAGCACTAACCTGATATAATTTGCTTGGCCTCTTCCTTTAAATTTCTTGTTGCCGTTAAAAATTTTCTTCTTGTGCCCTCTGACTTGCGTTACAAAGGAGGTCGGACTTCTGTGCTTTAAAAAAAATGCTATAATGTGAACTTTGTGATCCCTTTGGTTCCTTCTGCATACAAGCAAAAGAGAGTATTTTAGCTTGAATATATATAAAAAGACGACTAACCTTTCATGCAATTTTTGGTTCTCTTTGGTGCAACAGCAACCACAGCCTTAGGTCCTTAATATGCATGCGTTCCATTAAAAGACCAACCAAAACAATGAAAAATATTTAATTAAAAGCACTGTTTGTGTTTTTGGTGGCTTGAGGAACTGGTGCATTCTTGTAAGGACACTGGTTATAAAAATTAACTAAGAAATTAACTAAGAAAATTACGTCTAATTAAAATCCTAATCCAACAAATATGCGGAAATAAGAATTAACAATAATGAACAATGCAAACACAAGTATTTTCAAGGGTTTGAATTACCCAAGTCATCCCTGACTTGTTCCCGGTAATCCTACGTTTCTTCCACATGGATACTTCCAGATACTCAAGTTAGAACACTAACTTGAGGTTTCCTTTAAACCCACGTATAGCAACCTTACAAGTGTAATCGACCAACAATCGATGTCCTTGAATCCCATAACTTGGGATCAAGCAAACCACTTTCACAAACCGAGAGTGAAACAAATATCGAAAAATATGAAATTATTAAATTGCAACACTTATGCCTTGAAGTAGAACTTAAAGGAGCAAGTGTGTTGGTGTTGATGTCTCTTCCAAGAAGAGAGAAGCCCTTGTTCTTGTCTTCACCAAAGCTAGAGGATGATGAATGTGTTCTAGTTGGAAGACAATATGAGAATTAGATTTTGGACTTAAGAGAGTTGAAAGCTTGAGAGCTTGAAGATGAATTCTTGAATTGCGAAGAGAATGACTAAGAGACTCTAATTGAACAGTAGAAGCCCCTCTTATAGGTTCTCCAAAACCCTCAAACAAAATACCCAAAACACACTTTGAAATCCGTGTGGAAATTCCCAACAAATAGAATTTATGCTACAGACAGTCGACTGCTGCACTGTGTCAGAGGGTATGTGAGAATTCAAACGGTAACTTACCACGTAGGACAGTCGACTGATGAAGGTTGGACAGTCGCCTGAAAACCATCAGGCGACTGAGAAACCTTCTACAGGTGACGGATACCCTAAGTGCGAAAGTTGACAGAGAGTAAGAATTCTGGGTATGCTAGGATAGGCGACTGATATGGAATCCACAGGTGCCTGTGCCATGTGTAGGCGACTGGGAAACCAACGTCAGTCGTCTGTTGCACAAGTGCGTAACTTGCCAAGATCAAAGTTCTGGGCAAGTATTGGACATGCGACTGTAGAAGCATATACATGCACATGTGCCATGTGCAGGCGCCTGTAAATCCTTCTTACATCGCCTGCAGGCGCTAGTGAAAAGTTGACAAAACTTAAGAAGTTTGTACAGGATGAGACATGCGACTGACTAACAAGTCACAGGCGCCTGAAACTTGACAAACACATGTACTTTGTACAACAGTCGCCTGATGAAAGTTAAGAACTGAAAGCCCAAAAATCAAGTCAAAAATGTGTGCATAACAGACGACTATTGAACAAATCATAGTCCATTGTTTGTAGACAGACGCCTGTAAAATGTACTACAGTTACTTGTTGGAAGTCTAAAATGCACAACTTAGAATAAAAGAAGTTGGAAACCTAGGAATTGGTTTCTAATGACTTCCTAGGCTAGATTGAGTGAAGTGTGTGAGCTCCAACAATAATCTACTTCAAAACTACATTTTAATGAGAAAGAAAAGAGAATAAAAATATTACATTTGATTTAGCTTCTCTTCTTTCTCTTGAATGATCTTGAAGTCTTCTTGAAATCTTTGAAGCTCCATTCTTTATCTTTGATCACCCAATCTTCAAATTTGAGCTTTGATTGATCTTCATGACCATCTATTGCTATTTGATCATCATGATAAGTTTAGACAATAGATTAACTGCATGTAGGGGATTAGTCACAAGTATTTTTTTGTTTGGTCATTATTAAAACCAAGTAGGGAGAAGTCCAATACTTAACAATTCTCTGATGGAGCCTGCCTTTGCTCCTGCAAAACAAATTAAATGAATACATGGATGAATTAAAGAATTAAACTCTCCATTAGAAATTTCTCCCTCTCTTTCTTGTTCCTTTGTAGCCGCACAATATTTTTGGGAGGGGGTTTTCTTAGGGCGGCCACATTGAGATATATATAGGTTTTTAGAAAACCCTAAGTTAGTTATTTACAATATTGCCCCCAAGCTTCCATATCACATAATTTAGTCATTTTAGACTCGTTTTCAGTTTCGAAAATTTATGTGACTTTCTCATTGTCTCCCCCATAATCCACTGTCATATTTGATATTTTATAACGTCATGAAAATGATCAAATTGTAAGTTTATGACCAAAGTGCCTTTTATCTCTAAAATGACCAAAATGCCCTTTTGATTTTCCGAACTTTTTCAACCAGAAAACACTTAACAAACACATTAAAATAATTCATCAAGGTGTGTTATCATCAAAAAAGAAATCCTAGACCGTTGTTTCAAACAACGAGGGCTCGCCTTATTTAGGGATAATGATTCTACCTGGCCAAACCTGACTGTCCGTGTTCGCCTGGATCGAACTAAAATTCCAATTATCATCAGATGCAAACATTGACTGTATATATACCTTGAATTCATCCTTTTTGTAACTTATATTATGTTGATAAGTTAATATAAATTGCTGCTCTTTTTCATATTATCATGTTGCTTCCTCACCAGTCACCATGTCATTCTGTATAAATTTTATTATGGGAAATACTTGCTGAGTAACCCTTGCTGACAGTCATTTCATTTTATTTTATGTTGTTTTATGAAATGTCCGTTAGGTATTGCTAGTGAGTTCACTAAGATCCTGTAGCAGAAATCGAGCCAGTGCCCGAGGACTGCGTGAAGTTCCTGCCTACTTAGACTATTACCTTCGTGACCACACTTTTAATTTGGAATAATGTAATTTGTGTGAGATGTTATTTTGGCCATGCTAGGCCTATGTTGTATCTTATTTTCTGCACTCTTTGGTTTGTAATAATGTTATTCAGACTGTTTCTTAAGTAAGCATGCAAGATCCTGCAGTTTGTAACACAGACGCTTAGTGTGTTTAAACCAAAGAGGAAAAAAAGAAAAGAAGAAAAAATATATACTCTTCCTTGTTTTAAGCACACCGCGAATCCATTCGCGTTCTCGCTCCCGGTATAATGGGAAGCGATGTGTGACAAGCAATCCTCACGTTCAGCGTCCATGTAACAAAAATGCAGCTGCAAATGACATATCTGTAGAGGTAACCCTAACAATCTCCAACAATGGTAGCCGGTATCGGTTGGTTTTATACGTGCAGTCCATAAACAGAATTTCTGGAAATGTTCGTATTAAATCAATCGAATGCCGATGTGCCCAAAACAAATTCCTCACGGCCATTATTTCTTCATCCAATGCATGATACTCAATGTAATTATTCTCATTCAAGTACTTCAACATGCGCTGCTTTTGAGTTCTCCCGGCCATTTCCATTGCTTTCATACTTTGTCTGGCATTATATATAGTTTTAATTGTAGTGGAAGTGACCATTCACTAATAATCTGAAAGATCCTGACGATACCGTGGCAGACGATCTTCCAGAATAGCACGAATCAACCGTTTGGAGAATCCCTTTAGCTTTCTCCCGGTTTCTCTCCTAGCGACGGGACGTAGAAAAGACGGCTCAACTTTGTTCGTATATTCCGGGGACCACGACCGCTAATATTTATAGGCTAGCCTCCATAGCCCTAGGGTTTCCAACTCGGCCCATCAACGAGTTGAAGCCCTATAGTCTCTACACATAAAGGCCCCACAACCTGTTTAACTCATTTAGCCCATTTAATTAATTAAAACCAGATCACTAATATATTGGGCTTAATATGACAGCGTATCACATATATAATTATTTACCGCATATTAGCCCAACGTTGGATTAAGATCCAACTTGTTGGATAAGTTCCAACAATCTCCCACTTGGGCTATATGCTAAACTTTATAATTATATTTCATAGTGCATACAACCAAATAAGATCTTAACTTACTGTCATTTCTTTAATGAGTTAAGAACAATCCGGTCCATCAATTATATTAGCAAGGGATCAAAGAGATCTTCGCCGCAACAATTGCAGCTCGACCAATCAGTGGTCACCGTGCTAATACAAAAGAATGACATGGATTATGAAGTGGATGTGTAGCATGGAAATTACATGTAATGTGATCTAACATGTCTATTTCCAACTGATCCTCCTTAACCTTAGTGAGATCATAAACAAAACAAAATCGGAGTGAAGCCGAACTGAAACCAAAAACTTTATTTCTGATCAGAAAACAACCTCAAGCTTAAGCTGGAGACTTAATTTTGTCTACAATATGAGCACCCAAAAGAACAAACTCCCACAAAACTGAATGTTCTTAATGAAATGACATCCATATGAGTAGCTAGCTCATAAAACCTTTTGGATGACATTTCCTTACTATAACGGATCCATAATTACATGGTTTGTTCCGATGTGCTCATTAGACAATTATACACTCCTATTAATCAACAATCTAGGAACTTGATCTCTGAATATCTAAACTTTGTCGAGTTCCTGTTGTTGCTGGAATATAAAACTGCAGACTTCATTGTCACTAAATAAACTGTGTGGTGTTTCAACACCATCCCTAATTTGCAGCATAGTGACAAAATATGCAGATATATTTCATGATTTGGATGTCACATAATATAATATGAAATCTAAAGCCATGTCAGAAGAGACTATATAAAAGGGACCATTTAGATCGCTTCTAGTAGATGGCGCCTAACATAGATTTTCATATATTCTTTGCATCCAATAAATGATCAGAGTCAGTATACCAAAATGATCTCAAACCTTTTTGACTACTGATCCTTGAACATGTAACCCATTTGTTCTCCATAAATACCGTAAGACACATTTGGCTGCTATCAAATGGTCAACTCCTGAACTTAACAATCTGCCCAACACACCTGTAATATTTGCAATAACCAAATGCATATAAAACTGAGCATACTTTAGACTCCCTATTGGTGAGATATAGGAAATACATAATAGTCTCATAAAATTCAAATACAATCTAGCACTTAAAAGAAATAATCTAAATTTAATGTGCCTCTACTTGAACCATCTTGCCATTGCCCATATCGATGTATCTTTCACCATCATTTGGCTTTTGGCATCTTAGGCAATCCTGCATAGACACAATGATGTGAATGGTTACACCAAAATCTTTCCATCACGTGTCTATAAGTACCCAAGGTTGCATGAAAAGAAATTATGCTAGAATTAAACCAAATTTCGCAGCATACCTTTCTTATCTTTTAGTGGTAGAGATCATATGAGCACTTTCTGTCTTCCTTGCTCAAGCATGTTCTCTTCCTGGACACAGTGCAAGATGAGCTCATCCAGAGACCAAGTCTCATCCTTCAGATTGTAGCTCATCTTAAACTGGTTGAACTGTGATGGAAGAGATATCAAAACAAAATGCACTAGCAGAGCCTCAGAGAGGTCTGGCTGAAGTGCTTTCAACCTTGAAGCAACATTAGACATCTTCAATATGTGCTCCCTAATGTTTCTCGTACCCTTATGCCGCATTGAATTTAGAATTGTCAAGAGTGTACCAATTTCACCCCTTTCATTCTTGACAAATCTATTTTCAACATCAGAAAGGAATCCTTTAGCTGTAGTAATTTTATCTGAAATAGTGCCCCTGCGATTTTCTGGAATGACAGAAAAATTTTCAGGAATAATAGCTGAAAAGAGAACAAGTAAAAACAATTTTAACATGTTCATATGAGTATTAAACAAAGCAACACCAAATTCAAATTAATGCTATTTTCCCATCTCAAGACATCCCCCACTAGCCCAATATTTATCTTTGGATAATCTATTGACTAGTCACTGACATCTTGTTGTAGCAATCAGACAATGACAATAATAACATGCCAAAAATAAAACTTCCTTTGGGCCGAATTAAATTTGCATGCATTGAACTCACTAATCATCGCCTTGTCTATTGCCATAGGTGCGCATGAAATGGTATAGAACGGTAATCTTCCTTTGGGCCGATTTAGCATTCTTACGCAAATCACGGGCACATTTGATTCCTTTTACATTTATGAAATGAAATAATGCAAATCAACAGAGCCCACTTTGGCGAGATGATGATTGCACGAAGTCATTTCAAAAATATATACCTTTGCAAAATTTGAATTTATGTCGCAATTTAATGCATAAACTTATACTTTAAGTGGAGATATTCAAGCCCACTTTTATTCAAAGTCAAATTTAAGGCAACCAAAATTTTCATACAAAAGTATGTATTTAACTTGTTATATTTCGAAAATGAAATTAATCTTCACAAGAAAACCCACTTTGGTGAGTTGATGATCCAATCAATCCATATTCGAAATATATATAATGAATTGTGCCAAAAATAAATGAATTCGAAACTAAACTGAATTTAACACAAAATGATTACATCAAGTGGAGATATAAATAAGAACCATTTATTCCACCTTTCTAATCATTTATTTTGAGTTAAATAAAATCCATAGATTCAACACAAATTTTCTTCTTAAAATGGGGTCTAATATTTATAGGCTAGCCTCCATAGCCCTAGGGTTTCCAACTCGGCCCATCAACGAGTTGAAGCCCAATAGTCTCTACACATAAAGGCCCCACAACCTGTTTAACTCATTTAGCCCATTTAATTAATTAAAACCAGATCACTAATATATTGGGCTTAATATGACAGCGTATCACATATATAATTATTTACCGCATATTAGCTCAACGTTGGATTAAGATCCAACTTGTTGGATAAGTTCCAACGCCATATCTTTTCCCTTCGAAAATTTCAAGTTTTCTCTTGACCTCGCCAAGTTATTAGACAAGTCTCTCAATGTGTCCATCTCCAACCCTCTTAACCTCCCGGTATATGAATGTCCCTCTAGGTACTTTGCGGTTGGATGGTTGTGCATGCCCCATATAACTGACAAACTTCACTTATCTTTTCCCAACCCATTAGCCCTCAAGGAGAAGGGACAATGACACTTCTTACTTCCAGTTTATTTTTAAGGACTTTTTCTCCCTCCTGTGTGGCCTATACTTCCTGCTTCTTTCACAACAAAAATAATGAGTTGGGATTCTATTTCTCGTTGTACTCATATTTGATGATTTTGTAAAACCACAATCCCATGTGCACTACCGATGGACTTTAGCCAATTAACAAGATCATCTTTACTGATGAAAATTTTCTTAGTTGTGAACTCCTTTGTAAAATCTTCTTTAACATATGTGCTTTCTACTTTAACCTGAAATATTAATTAACACATACCAAAATAATCAATTAATTTTTTAACTTTATTTTATAGTAAATTTTTTAGTTAACATATATAACAAAAATTTCATATCTTTGATTGTTGATCATCTTCTTCAACAATCGGCTCAATTTTACAAAAGTCCATCTCAATCTGCGTAATTTATCTGCATTCATGTACCAACAATATATTTCATTAATTAATTTTTGAAAATAATAATAAATTCCAAATTAATTAGCATTAATTAATTTCTTACCGACTACGAT
The DNA here is from genome assembly GCA_030789695.1 of Scilla litardierei. Lineage (NCBI taxonomy): Eukaryota > Viridiplantae > Streptophyta > Magnoliopsida > Asparagales > Asparagaceae > Scilla > Scilla litardierei. The sequence goes on from CM061133.1 coordinate 349,899,104, forward strand.
GAATTGAGTAGTCCTTGGACTATTTTAGAGCAACAAAATCCCTAAAGTCTGTTCTTCTGCCATATACCTTCTTTTGATCTATGCAGGAAAACTTCTAGTCTCCAGCGATCAAAGAAACAACTGAATTTCTTTGGACGAAATTAAACCCTAGCTCGTTAGCTTTTCGCGCCTTTGTGTCTTTTGTTTGTCTATTTGCATTCGGGTTTATTCGCAAATGTAATGGTTTTGTTTTCGTTGTGCACGTTCGGGTTGGTGAGCAAAAAGTTTTGATTTGAGCAAAATTACTCAGCGCATACAACATGCCAGTGCATACAACATGCCAAACATTTGCCTGTTGTGCGTATTGAGTAATTTTGCTCAATGCCAACAAAATTACTCAGTGCGCACAATAGGCCAAACATTTCCCTGTTGTGCGCGGTGAGAAAATTTTGGCATTGAGCAAAATTACTCAGCGAGCACAACATGCAAATGTTTGGCCTGTTGTGTGCACCGAGTAATTTTAAACAATGCAAAAAAATTTTACTCATTGCGCACAACAGACAAAACTTTGCCGGTTGCCTGTTGTACGCGCTGAGTAAATTTTTTTTGCATGGTACAAAATTATTCAGCGAACACAGAAGACAAATTTTTTGCCTGTTGTGCGCTATCAAAATATGAACTGTTGTGCGCGCTGAGTAATTTTTTTCTCCGCCTCGTTTTTAACTCTTCGCGCGCAATAGTGAATTTCATGCGGGGTATTTTTGAGGTTTTCAAAAATTCAATTACGTTTCTTTTAAATTTTAAAAAACGGTGGTGCAGAGAGCAATTTGGTATGTGCGCATGGCAACTCCCAAATGTTAGAATGTTTGAATGTCGAACTTGTAAATAAGTGGTATGTGTGCGGAGTAAAACGGTCGGGTCGCAAATCAACTCAGAACAGACATTCGTTCTTCAAAGTTTGTTCATCTAATCAATTACCAAGCCACCCTTCGATTTCTCGCGACTCCCGCATGAAATCTCGAACCGCAATAAAAAATCTCGTCCGTTACTGTCCTGAGGTCAACACTCCCCCACGAACGGAAACAGCAACCTGCCGTCTCATGTCTCTTTATCCCCACTAACAGCAATCTAACGCCGTCAACTCATTCTCCTTGTGGTCAATTTCAGTCAAAAGCAGGGTCCCGGCCGAAACATCTCACTGTGTCCTCTCTCTCTCTCTCGACCTCTCTCGTCTCAATCCGATCCGAAACCCGATAACCCGAAACCCGCGGCCGATGTCGGAGAAGGACCCGGAATCGGCTCGGATAAAACAGGAGAACCAGGAGGAGCGCCATAAAAAGCCCGATGCTTCTTCTGCTACTCCGCCGGTGAGCTCACCGACATCCGAAACCCTATCGTCCCCGAATTCATCTTCGGCGCCCCCTTCTGCGGCGGCGGGCGATAACAGGACGTTCTCGCAGCTGCTGGCGGGGGCGATGGCGTCGCCGGCGGGGAGCCCGCGAGTGGCGCCGATACTTGCGGTGCAGGTGGACGCGGTGCACTTGCCGGTGGTGGCGGTGCCTTGTTTCCTGGCGCCGGCGAGCCTGTTGGAGTCGCAGCGGTTTACGGTTAGTGAAGAACCCTAATCTGTTGGTTTACTTTTTGTGGATAATTTTTGGGAGAATTATGTGGAATTAACTCGCTAATGCGTTCCTTGGTTCAATTTTGTTGGTTGATTATCGTGCATGTTTAATAAATTATTCTGGGAGAATTATTTCTAGAACTGTACTGAATTTAATATCGGTACATAAAGAAAACGTTTTTTTGGTTTTCTGTGAAGAACATGGTACCGCGTTCCTTTTTCGTGTTCTGTGCTTTTGGACCGGTTTTCATTTTCCATATGATGATATGAATTATTTGTTGTGTTGATATTAGAGAATAAGTAAATTTCTATTAGATTTGTTTGTTTGTAGGAAAAGAACCCTTTTTAAAACCCCCCTTAAGGGAACAAATTTACTGATTTGTTTGGCTATTTGCTTGCTTTCTTCTAAAAGGTTTTCTGATTATATGTTGTGACACCATTTTGTGCTAGTTATCAAATATTAATGACTTCATATTTGATTCAATGATTTTCTGTTAAAGCAAGAGAATGCACTGAGAAAGGACCTTTCTGAAACGTAATCGATTATTATCCTCTTATTTCATTTCCACCATGAGCTTTTGGCCATCGACTTCATATGGGTTACTGATGTGATAATTGTTCAAGGCCTATTTTTAAGTTAAATTTTACGGTGATATTGGTTAGCATTAGTCTTCAAATGTCATAATAAAAGAGAGGCAAACAACAGAGGAACTGTGATTTGGGCCGTGATTGTCGGGAATCTGACACAATATCAAACAACACCTGAGTTTGCACATCGGAATATGTGAAAATATTGTGTCGCTAACTAAATCAATGCAGAGTTAGGATTTTGGATGAATCATAAGAAGCACAAGAAAACCACCACAAAATCAAGACAAGCAACCACAGAGAGAGAGAGAGAGATGATTTATACTGGTTCGACCCAACCTATGGCCTACGTCCAGTCTTCCGTTGTCACGATTTTCACTAGATCAGAGATGATAATACAGAGAATATACCGACTACAAATCGCCTCCAAATCAATGTATGTCCTCTCGACAAAATAACTCTAGCACTCTAGCAATTACCATGTCTCATGCATACAATCAATGGAGAGATCTTACCAGAGTCTCTAAAATAAGGAATACTTTCTCTTCCAAAGCTTGTAGTCACCTCGAAGCTCTCTCGTCGCCCCCCGCCGGCAAAAGATCAAATTCTCTCTTGAAGACGCACAGAAATCTTCTAAATTCTCCGTCGCTACCCTTCAAAAGTGTTTCTCTTTGGTATTTATATCATATGAATCATCTTAGGGTATTAGCAGACGTTTTTGATCATGTCCTTCCAATTAAAATCCAATAGGATTCAACGATTCCATATTAGAAGCCGAAATCGGTGCGTATTAGGGTTTCTGGGCATCAGCACGGTCGTGCTGATACGCGGCATGGTCGTACGCGTAGAACTGCGTAATCTGCATGTAGCTCCAGAACAATCAGCACAGCTGTGTCAAAATAAAACAGAGAGTTGCCTGTCTGTATTGTTGGACCAGCACGGTCGTGTTGGGTATAGCATGACCGTGTCCAAATCTGCGTAAGTCAATTGATACATCTTCTAACACGCACGGCCGTGCCAAAACTAGCACGGCTGTGTCACGTCCCATATTCTAAGTTTGAAGCACTAATTAACAAACTCTACCATGCTTTAAACTTATTCAACAACCATGGCATATTCAAGTTCTCCACCGCAACTCTACCCAAATACCAAATATTTCTACCCAGATATTTTGGAGCTTTAGCAGGACTTCAGTGCAGGACGGTAATAGAATGTGATATATTGAAAGTGTCTACGTGTTCTCATAACGTGATGAAGGGAAAGAGAGTGCAGAACTTATATGCGCTGCAGGGGCACATCGTGGAGGGTGAGACTAGCATCTCTCAAGGCACAGATGGCAAAGAATCGGCAAAGCTATGAAATCTTCATCTTGGATATCCAAATGATAAATCATTGGATCTGCTTCGCAAAAGGAAGCTGATATAGGCCAAAGAGGAGAGATTGGAGTTCTGCAAGAAGTGTGTAGAAGAAAAGCTGACAAAAACACGCTTTGGGATCGTAAAGCATAGCAGTAAAGTGCCACTTGACTATGTACATTCAGATGTATGTGGCCAACTTCTGTACCTACCATTGGAAGTATTTCGTGTCCTTCGTTGATGATTTCTTGAGGAAGGTGTGGATCTATCTGATGAAATCAAAAGATCAAATCTTCGAGAAGTTCAAGGCTTAGAGTCTGTTGAAAAGTAGACATGGAGAGTCGTCAAGGTTTTAAGATCAGATAACGATGGTGAGTACATCTCGAGGGTATTCAAAGAATTCTGCAGATCTCAGTATATTTTATGGCACTACACTACGCCTGAAGATCCACAGTCAAATGGTGTTGCAGAGAGATTAAATCGTACACTGATGGAGAAGTGCCGAAGCTTGAGGCTAACTGTTGAACTTCCTAAGGAATATTGGGGTGAAGCTGTGACTACCACCGTGCATCTCATGAATAGATTATCAGCGATCAGTTTCAAATTTTCTGAGGAGGTATGGACAGGAAGACCGGTGATTACTCGTACTTGAGGATATTTGGATGTCCTGTCTATGCGTTGCAGAAGGAAAACAAGCTAGATTCGAGGGCCAGGAAGGACATCTTGCTTGGATATCAAGATGTAGTGAATGGATACAGGTTGGTAGATCATGTGTCTAAGAAGACGTTCACCAGTTGACTTGTCACATTTGATGAGTCGTCGATGGTCAGGCCAGAGATGACTCATTCAGATGGTGGACATAGGCCTAAGGAGATCGACGATGAGGTCGAGCTACCTACCCTGGAGTAGAGACACGAGATGCTGAGATAGGCCAGGACCCGACTGCTGAGAGAGAGCAGATTCAGACAGATCAGATTCAGATTCATGGTGAGGTTCCTGCCTAGGGTCAGCCAGAGGTGCGGATGTCATTGATGACTGGGAGTGCACCAGAGAGATTGGGTGAGTGAAACTATGCTGCCTCTACTTTTGCAGTTGATGATATGCAGGCATACGCTCTGAACATAGAGCACGAGGAGCCCTTGACGTTTGATGAAGCACAGACTTCGAGCGTAGTTGCAGAATGGCAGCTGGCAATGGAGGAGGAGATGGAATCCCTCTACAAGAATGGCACTTGGGAATTGGTAAAATTGTCCAAGAACAGAAAGGCCATTGGTTGCAAGTGGATATACAAGGCCAAAGAAGGAGATGTCGGTGATGTGAGGTACAAAGCTCGGTTGGTGGACAAGGGATTCACGTAGAAGAAGGGAGAAGGTTACAATGAGATTGTTGTGTCCTCGATATTTCTACCACAAGCGCACGGTGTGGTTGTAGCGCTATACGAGTTGTCCACATGGAGGCAATTGTTGAGTACCAGTTTCTTTCTAAGTTATTAGCTACGCTGTCGATATGTGGCTAGAAGGGTGAATACTAAGGGAAATATCAATATGGAAAACCTCTAGGATCTAGGTATCCCCACTATTGGATTAAAGTTAGGATTGAATTGGATTGATCGATTGTTGAATCCATGAGATTCGGGAGAGGTCGTCTAACCTAAGGGCATTCTCCTATCCCACTTATGTAATGCAATGATAGGATATTCCATTATGTTATCTCTACACACACTCTTGTGATGCCATAATAGGACTACCTAAACCATATCGAAGCAACTCTCGGGTGCATCAATATGCATTAGGTGCATTACGTCCGACAAATGTCCTCAATCGTCTTCCACACCACTTTCGTGGATTAGGATTCGGATCTACGCTAGGAGGGCTCTAATCCATGACTGACTCCCGTAAGCCGCATGGATATGATGGATCAATGTAGGGATTGAAAACCCTAGATTAGCGACGACTTCTGCTGTCGACTAACATATTTATCCAAAGGGGAGATCAATGTGCATTGACAATAATCATCCTAGCATATCCCTAATCTCCAATTATTCAACAATTAATCAATTTTATCAATCCATAGCCAAATCCAATAGAGTTCAACACATGGCCTTAGATGGGCGACTACTCACGATCCATGGAGAAGTGTGCAATCAGATTCATGGATTGAAACGTATGAGCAATGCAAACAAGATAGAAATTCGAAATCAAGGAATCCACAATGATAGAGATGAGATAAAACTATTTCTATTACAATAATAAAAGTCAAAATCCAAAGGAACTAAAAACAATCAAAAGTTGCAAATGAATAAGAGAAGATTACACCTGATAAAAGTCTTAAAAGCTCTGAAAAATATAGAAAAAGTCGTCCTCCCTTTCAGAGGAATGAGAGGAATATATATACCCCTAGAAAATACCCAAAAGATCCCAAAAATACTACTGGCGACACCCAGAAATCTCTCGGTGCCTCTATTCGATGCGGTTGTGTCGTCCACTTTGCGTAAGTTGAGGTTTCTGGACTTCAATCGACGCGACCGTGTCGTGATCCACACGACCGTGTCGTTTGGCCTTTGGCTCTCCAGAATCTTCATCTAAACGGTCATGTGGAGCGACCGTTTGGCTTCTGTAGCTCTCGGTATGACGCGATCGCGTCATTTGCCAAACGACCGTGTCGATATGGGTTTTCCTTCTCCTCAGCTCTGATGCGACGTGGCCGTTTGGTTCTTTAACATGATAGTGTGGTTGGGCTTTATGCTACTTTGTGGCTCTCGGCTGCGTGGATAAACCACACGGTCGCGTGTATGTTTGATTTCCTTCTTCCCATTGTGCATTTAAGCTCCTGTTTGCTCCTTGCTTCGCTCTTTATCGCTTCTCTTGCTCTAGGGTACAGATATCATTCAGTTCATGGTTTGAGGTATCGACCGATACCCATGGTATCGGCCGTACCGGATCGGCACCGCCCCCTAGCAGTACCAAAACTACCCTCTATAATCGGTTTCGGCCGGAATCGGCCGAAACTCGCCGGAACCGTAGGGTTTCGGCTTTAAAATGACGACTAAGATGATCAAAATTGTACAAAAAAGATGTAGCAGAGAAAAATTGCAGAAAAAGGAGAGAAAAAAAGGAAGAAGATGATGGATAAACTCACCGTGATTCCCGCCGCCCCGCAACCTCCTCGTCGCCTATAGAAATTCCTCTCTTGCCTCACCTCTTTACCTCGACACACCGCCATCGAATTCGACACACCGCATCGACGAATTCGACGCCCCGTCTTGACGTTCTGTCGAGAGAGAGGGGGGGAGAGGGAGAGGGAGGGTGCTGATTTTTATGGTGAACTTGTAAATCAGTGTTATCCCCCAGATTTTTTACGACGAACTTGTAAATAAGTGTTGTGTGCAGAGTAAAACGGTGGGTGCGCAAAGCAACTCCTTATTTATGTAATGGCCAACTTGTAAATAAGTGGTATGTGCACATATTAAAATGGTGGATGTGCAAAGCATCTTGTAAATGAGTGGTATGTGTGCAGAGTAAAACCCAGCTGTAAGGTTTTGTAATGACAGACTTGTAAATAAATGAAAGGGTTTGTTTTATAACCGTAAACTTGTTTGTTTATACATACACACAAATTTATGACTACATATTAGCAATACAAATTGATAAGTAATTACGTATTTAAAACTATTGATACATACAAACCGAAACTTGCTTCCAAAACCACCGAAACGGGCAATACCGATACCGATACCCAAATTTTTGAAAGACCGAAACCGAAATCGAAACCAAAACCGAGACCTAAAACCCTGATTCAGTTGCGCCTGCAATGCACATAAGGAACCCAAAAGCAAAAGGAAACCAAAAACGTGGAAAATGGAGTGGAATGGGGGGACGAAATGTTGTGAAATGCATATGAAATGAGCACTCATCAGAGATCTTCTCGCTTGTGGTGAAACACACGTCCATCCGTGTGTTGTTAGCATTGGTAGTAGCTCAGGACTTAGAGTTGGTGTAGCTGGATGTTAAGACGGTGTTCTCACATGGAGAGCTTGAGAAATCTACATCCGCCAGCCTAAAGGCTTCGTGATGGAGGGGTAAGAGCAGAAGGTATACAAGCTGAAGAAATCCTTATACAGTTTAAAACAAAGTCCAATGCAATGGTATAAGAGATTTGACTCCTTCATGGTGAGCATTTGTTTCGAGCGGAGTATAAAGGACCAGTGTGTTTATGTTCGCATGCTTGATAGTGGGTCGAGGATATACTTGCTTCTGTACGCTGATGATATGCTGACTGCGGCATGAGACATGAAGAAAATCAATATGCTGAAGGAGAAGCTAGCTGAAGAGTTTGACATGAAGGATCTGGGGCCTACAAAGAAGATCCTTGGTATGAAAATTAGCAAAGATAGAAAGATTGGGAAGTTTAGGTTAAGCCCGGAGGGCTATATCAAGAAAGTCCTAGCATGCTATGGAATATAGAAGGCGCAGCCTGTCACCACACCGCTAGGAGCTCACTTTCAGCTTTCTGCGAGACTGTCACCTAGTACCGACGAGGAGCCACGCTATATGTCTAGAGTCCCTTATGCTAGCGCCATGGAAAGTCTGGTGTATGTCATGGTTTGTACACGTCCAGACTTAGCTCATGCAGTTGGAATCATCAACAGATACATGTTGAATCTAGGAAAGGAACACTGACAGGCAGTGAAATGGATACTGAGATATCTGAAGAGAACGGTCAGCGTTGGTTTGTGTTTCGGCAAAGGAGACGGGTTGGTGATATCTAGATTCTGCGATTCAGATTATGCAGGTTACAGAGCCAGAAGGAGATCTACGACTGGGTATGTATTCACATTGGGCACTATCACGATGTCATGGAGATCGGTTCTTCAGTCAATTGTAGCACTATCAACAACTGAGGCGGAACTGATAGCTGCAGTTGAGGCGATCAAGGAAGGCAAGTACCTGAGAAGTCTACTAAGAGACTTGGGTATACCGCAAAAAGTGACGAATGTCTACTGCAATAGTCAGAACGCAATTCACTTGGCGAAGCATCAGGCCTACAGCTCGAGGGCCAAGCATATAGAAGTGCGGGACTTCTTTTTTCAAGAAGAGAAGAAGACGATAGCACTGGAGAAGGTCTCGACAGATCATAATCTTGCAGATATGCTCATAAAGATCGTTCCCGGAGTCCAGCTCTGGAATTGCTTGAACTTGATCTATACATGGTGAGTCGTTGATGATTTTCTGTTGTCATGTGAGTTTCGTAAATTCTATACACAAGTGACACATGTCCCTGCGCCCCCCATGATTTAGATCTTGATCGACCCTTGTCCTTCCTAGAACCATGGCAGCCTCTGGAATCTTGACGTCTCTCCCGATGAAGAGTGCATCCCCTTGATCACCACTTTCTCGAGTAGTCACTGATACGAAGAGTCTGAGAGTGTACCGTTGACTCTATCTCCTCTAGAGATAATGTTTCACGTCCATACATCATAGGCCTGAATAGTGGGTCGAAATCATCCGTCAGAGACCATAACAATATCATCGCCAATTGTTTGTTCTCTATGTTCACCCCCATGCTCTGCAAATCAGACACGATCTTCATGAAAGCGTCAATGTGATCATTGACGTTGGCTCCATCTCTCATCTTTAGCACATATAATTGTTGCATCAAATACAATCTGCTCGTCAGATTCTTCTTTGCATAGAGCGCCTCCAGCTTCTTCCAAAGTTTCTCCGCAGTAGCCTCCTCGGACATCTTTCTGAGCACTTCATCTAAAAGTGATAACTGCAGTGTGCTCCACGCATTTCGCTCCCAACCTTTTGTGCCTCCGTGACATCCTTGTCAAAACTGTTTTTCTAGAAGACAATTTGTGAGCAACCATCTCTCATAAGAAAAGCTTTCATCTTTAATCTCCAAACATTAAAGGCGTTTCTCCCAGTGAACTTGTCCATCTTGAACGATGTGGTAGACGACGACATCTTGACTCCTCCTTCCTCACTAATAGCTCTGATACCACTTGTTGGGAATCTGACATAATATCAAACAACACCTGAGTGTGCACAACAGAATACATGAAAAATATTGTGTCGCCAACTAAATCAATGCAGAGTTAGGATCTTGGATGAATCATAAGAAACACAAGAAAACCACCACAAAATCAAGATCAAGGAACCACACAAAGAGATAGGATTTATATTGAACTTATGGCCTACGTCCAGTCTTCCGTTGTCATGGTTTCTACTAGATCAGAGATGATAATACAGAGAATACACCGACTACAAATCTCATCCAAACCAATGTATGCCTTCTCGACAAAATAACTCTAGCCCTCTAGCAATTACAATGTCTCATGCATACAACCAATGGAGAGATCTTACCAGAGTCTCTAGAACAAGTAATACTTCCTCTCCCAAAGCTCGTAGTCACCTCAAAGCTCTATAGTCGACAAAAGACCCGCTTCTCTCTTGAAGACACAAAGAAAATTTCTAAATTCTCCGTCGCGTAGCTGTAACAAGTGTATTTCTTTGGTATTTATATCATAAGAATCCTTCCTAGGGTAGTAGAGGACGTTTACTCATGTCCATCCAATTAAAACCCAATAGGATTCAACGGTTCAGATTAAAAGCCGAAATCTGGGCGTATTAGAGTTTCTATGCGTCGGGACGACCGTGCTGATATGCTGCACGATATTGCGCTGCGTAATCTGCCTGTAGCTACAGAACAATCAGCACCGTCGTGCCGAAATAAAATAGAGTTCCTTGTCAATGCTGTTGGACCAACACGGCCGTGTCAAAATAAAATAGAGTTGCCTGCTTGTACTGTTGGACCATCACTGCCGTGTTGGGTATAGCACGGCCGTGTCCAAGTCTGTGTAAGTCAGCTGATACATCTTCTGACACACACGGCCGTGCCAAAACTAGCACGGCCACGTCACCTCCCAGATTTCAAGTTTGAAGCATTAATCAACAAATGATAGTGCATTTGATAGCTCATTGATAGACTTACTACTAGACATTGTTAAGGAAGAAGGATTCTGTGCTCGCGATTGCGGAGTTGTTTTGTACACACACACAAAAGCAACTCATAGAGAAAGAAACGCATACAGAGACACGAAACACAATTAGCCACATTGGCAGATGTGCATGCACTACACACGACAAATCTCCAGAACAAACCCAAAGATGTGCAGCCACACCCATATCTGTTCCGTACCCATATTCGAATTTTGATTGTGAATAAAAAATATCAATGGACTCCAAACTTTCTAGTTGCTGGCATCTTTGCCATTTAAATCATAGAATTTTATTCAGGTTATCTAATTTAGATAGGCTAAGTTCTGTAAAATGAAAGAATGGATTAATTCACAAAGCCTGCTAGCATCGTTGATAGTATTAATATATTATATGATTGTTTAGATTTTGAAATTAGGTTCTGTGCTATGCATACTATGTGGAAACCATTTCATTCCCTTGTCCATGTGATGGTGTTTGATTTTCTTTGGATCAGTTGCATTTCTTCAATAAGGAATTTGCAAGTTTCAATATTTGGACAGTTGTCGAATTGCATAAAGAGTGTTAACATACAAGGAATTGTAAAATAATGGGCAAAAGCCATTTAACTATTTTCAGTAAAAACAGTATGATTTTGTGATCTTACTGTTTGAAATCTCACATCTTGAAATCCTCAAACTGCTTTCTTGATGGGCAAATATGGTAGAGAGAGAACTTTATTAAAGAATCAGAAAAACGTACTCTTCCTATTTGATTTGCTTTTGTATCCTAAGCTTTAGCTTCTCATTCTTTCATCAATATGGAAGTTAGTTTTGCTCTTTCTTCTTTGTGTCCATTCGTACGCTTAACTACATTGGGAGGCTTCTTTTGGCTTTTATCTTTTTTGCATTCTCACCATATAATGGGATACTTGTAAAATTGTGATTCTGATCAGTTCTACACATAAATCTTCTTTCTTTAGGGGCAGTTTGCAATGACCCATCAAGCTGTTTTGGCCACAGTTACAGCTCAAGCACAGATGCAGCTTCAAGCAGCAAATCCTCCTTCATCAGAAGCACTATCAAATTCTTTTCCACAACCTACATCCATCAGCCCTGCGCCATTGCAACAGAGACCTTCACCAGGCACTGAAGGCATCGTCTTTACCCTGGAACCAGTGCAACTTCCTCTCCCTCTGTCTGATCAGAAATCTCAATGTACTCCAACTGCCGTGAAGACAACTTCTAACGACGGATACAACTGGCGGAAGTATGGTCAAAAGCAGGTTAAAAGTAGCGATAGATCCCGGAGCTACTACAAATGCACAAATGTAAATTGTTACGCTAAAAAGAAGGTTGAACGTTGCCCTGATGGTCGAGAGACCGAAATAATTTATAGAGGTAAGCACAACCATGATCCACCTCAAAAGACTAGGTTCCCCAAAGAGAAAGCGGTTCTGTCTGGTGGGCCTTCTGGAGAGAATGAACCGATAGATCACCTTGGTGGTGAAGTTAATGAATCGGATCATTCGATGTCAAAGGCGGAACAAAATTCTGGTAATGAAACCCCTGAACAACAGTTGTTCTGCTCCAGTGATTGTGAAGGGGATGCTGCGATTAAGACTGAAGAGGAACATGCTGATGAACCAGATCCAAAGAGAAGGTAAACCATTGTAATAAAGTAGTTTCTGAAACTTAGTTTCTTGTATTAACAAGTGTAATGAACACTATCAATTCTCTGTGAAATAGGCACAATGAAACATTAAGCATTGCTCCTTACTCAGCACCAGTCCTTAAAACGATAAAGGAACCCAAGATTGTTGTACAGAGTGCATGTGATGCCGCTCATGTAAGTGATGGCTACAGGTGGCGCAAGTATGGACAGAAACTTGTCAAAGGAAATCCTAATCCGAGGTATTCTTCTTTCCTATTAAATCTGGTTTTTAATATTTAAATGTATATTTCACTTTCTTCTGATCATCTCATGAATTACAACTAAGATGAGTCATATATTGCATAATCTGCAGTGATATACGTTATAGCCTTGTAATTCATAACTTCAGCATTTATTAGATTCATTCTGATTAAAATTGGCTTTCTTTTCCTCTAGATCAAGTTATCGGCAATTACTTCATTCATTGCTTGTTGCATGGTTTTAATTTAACAAACGCTTGGCAACGTTGGCATGTCTTTTGTAAATTATGTTCTTTGCATGACATCCCAGTGCTTCACATGCTATTAGTTATGCTTTAAGTTAAATGTTTTTGCTAATTAAAAAATTTACTTTGCAGCGCAGAGTTCCATGCTACAAATTTACATATAGTTGCATTCAGATGGTTACAGTCGGTTCTATCTAGTCCTCCTATAACTCTAGGCATATGTTGCAAGTAGGTTTAAAAAGTCTGAAACATAAGGTCGACTTGTATGGGCCTTCTAGGTAAGGATGTTGACCTATATGAGCCCTTTGGGCTTTGTAATGTATTGAGCGCAGCTTCTCAACCGTTTTGCTCTAATTCATGTTGGCCGTTTGATTTTGTTTGATTCTAACTTGATGGATTGAGCACAGCTTCTCAACCGTTCCATAATTATTGGAAGACTGTCATATAAAACACCATTTTAATAGATAGAACTAAAGTGAACAGCCAACCGTTAAAACTTCAAAACGCAGTTCTAATCTCTCTTCCTTTCATTAATTTGTACGATGCATATATTACCCTCAAAGTTGACGGAGCCTCATTTTTGTTTGATAACTGTCAAGGGACCGACCCTTGGCTAGGACATTGAAATGATCATTCTATTTCCAAACTGAAATAATACACCGATAAATGAGGTTTTGCTTACAGACTTAGTTATCGGCGATTCTGATGCATGGTGAAGTGGCTCCTCTGCATCATTGAGCTAAAGCTTCTTGTGCCGATACAAGGGATGTTCACTGGCCAATGCCTTGAGTAGACATTGTAAATCTACTATCAGTAATTAGACATTCTACTCTACTAGGTATCACTAGTTTCCATGAGTTCTCCATCCTAAGTCATAAGCAGACTTGGAGAGGCGATTGGGTTTTTTGAATATGTGCCTTCTATGTGGATATGGGTACAAGTTTAATTGCCATCACCCACAGCTAATGTGCTAAATAGCTGATTATAACTGTTCTAACAGGGCCCTAGGCAGCCGGTAAGCAATGACCCTGTAGTATTATTCTAAGCACCAGCAGCCTTCCTAGGCAAACTACCTGAAACTGCACGTAGGTGATATAAAACATCAGCAAAGTGAGCTTCAAGGGTTGGAGGAGTTAGTAATCTGGACATGTTTATGATACTAAAAGACAATCCAGCATATACATTTGTATACATACAAACATGATTTCAATTTCGTCAATAGTATCATGTTTACTAATTGTGAGACCCATGTTACCATGGAGTATTGTTCTAAGCGTCAGCAGCCTTCCCAGGTAAACTATCTGAACCTGCACCTAGGTGCTATAAAACAGCAGCAACGTGAGCTTAAAGGGTAGACGGAGTTAGTAATCTGGAGATTCTGGACAGGTTTATGATACTAAAAGACAATCCAGCATATACATTTGTATACATAGAAACATGATTTCAATTTCGTCACTAGTATCATGTTTACTAATTGTGAGACCCATGTTACCATGTAGTATTGTTCTAAAGCGTCAGCAGCCTTCCCAGGTAAACTATCTGAACTTGCACCTAGGTGCTATAAAACAGCAGCAAAGTGAGCTTAAAGGGTAGACGGAGTTAGTAATCTGTACAGGTTTATACTACCAAAAGACAGGTTTATACTACTAAAAGACAGTCCATCATATACATTGGTATACATAGAAACACAATTTCAATTTCTTCACTATTGTCATGTTTACTAATTGTGAGATCCATGCTATCATTCTCTTTTGATGCAAGAGGGGTTCCGTGGAGTTGAATTTGATATTTCATCATCAAATTCACTTTATATGGTACAGTTCTTTCTTTTTCCATGCCACAGTTTCTTTTTTTTTGGCCTCATGGATTCAATGTTTCCAATAGGATTAAGAGCCTATCGTAAATTACATTTTCTTTTTCAGTATGCGATAGACCTTTGAGTAAGAGACCCACATACGATGTGATGGGAATCTAGTTTCAGATTCGATCAGATTTAGTATTTTTGAGTTTTAGTTGATTATTTTTTTTTGAGTCTTATGTATATATTTTTATTTAAGTCTTTTAGTATTTCTCTTTTAAGTCTTTGAATTTTCTTTAGAGGAAGAGTCTTTTATTTTATTTTAGGGTTTTGAGTTCTGTTTGAAGTTTGAGTATGATTCTAGATATGAATTTATTTCTTTTGCCATAAATCTAAGTTTACAGTAGAAATTTTTATTATTGAAGATTGAATAAAAAATTTGAGGTCAACTCTTGCTGGCTAGTGCGAATTAATCCCTTGAATTTTTTTGCATGCAAGGTGCGAGAGTGTGTGATCAAGTTACTTGGATATGAGGCCTCAACCTTTACCCTTTTATTTCAAATCGTTAGTTTAGATTTTTTCCCCTCAAATCTCCAATTTCGTTCACCACAACCTTAATCACTTTTGTTTCACATCAGCATGGGCATCGGAGCTTTAAAAAGCCTATCTTCACCCTTAACAATCTGTTCTCTTTTCTTTAGTCAGCGTTTCTTTTTCATCTTTAGTTTTGTTTTGGGGTTTAGTTTTAATGTTAAAAAAGAGTAAAAAAGGTCAAAAATATTGTTATCAGTTTATAGCCAAAAAAATGAAAACAATATTGTTCATTGCTTCATCCAACTATGGTAAAGGGGGAAAACCCCAAATTGAGAATCCTAACTCTAAAACCCAATCTCAGTTCATAATGTCCCATTCCTTTGCAAAGCCAACTGAAACCATAACTCTACGGCTCTCTCCCTTTCTTTTTCTCCTGTGATATAACCCTAACCCCAACACCAATCTTCATCCTTGTCGATGGTTTCTTTTAAATCCGAACCAAACTCAATTTCTGAAAGTGCCTTCATTGCTGTAGAAGGCCTTTGCCGCTGTTGTCCATGTCGTCATCTATCTCATACGCCACCAACGGCATCATCACCTTTCTCCACCCTTTTGATCACCTTCATCGTTGCTATTGTCGTGTATCACCATCGACCATCTTGTTTGTTGCCATCAAGTGCTTTGTCATTGTCGTCGTTGGTGCCTGATTTCATCAATGTCTTCTTTAGCGCCTACTGTTGTGAGATCCAATTTAACGCAAATCGAATCCGTTTGATGAATGAAATTCTAGTGTCAAATCCAACCCGAGTTTAGATCCGAATCCAATTGAGTTTCAGGATCTGAATCCAACTCGAATTGAAGTGAATTAAGATTCGAACTCAACCCAACCCAAAGAATTTAATTTTGGAGCATCTGACTCAAGTTGACCCATTTTTAGTGGTTCGATTGGACCAGACAGCTGAGCCATATTATTATTTTACTGATTTTAGGTTTGATCATTTTGAACATGTTTCTTGAGCTTTTTGCATGAAAAGTTCCCCTGTAAGCTCATGTATTGAACTTCACACAACTCTGAAAGGCCATTCAGCATGCACATGATGTACTTTGCTCTTGGGTAACTTAAAATCTGAACCGAATGTTTAATTGTTAATTTCAAAATTTTCCATCATTTTGTTTTAGAATAGTTTATTATTGTTAACTGCATCTTATTTCCATGTCTCGTTTTATGCGCATTATCATATTTTGGGATCGCAATTTTTATTTTTTTGATTAGATGGGATCAAGCCTTAAAACTTTTATTTTAAAATTAACCGCACGCTTATTGTTGAGTCTAAGATTTTGCATAGCCATTTGTGTGATTGCTTATTTTTCGCATTGTAGTTGCTGGAGTTGCTTTGCATAGCGGTAAGATCATAAGCTCTGTCATGGTTGAAAAGTTACTTTAAGGTGTAGAGAGTTGACTTCAAAAATAATCTGAGTTACTTCAAGGTATAGAAAGTCAACTTCAAAAATTAACCTTGGATGTTTAACCTGAACTTAGAGTTGATATAAATTGTACCGAAGACCATATGGAAGCCCTAGAGAATGGACTTAAAGTGGACGAACCTATGATGAAGAAACACGGTACACGGGATGATGGGTAAGGTAATAGGTGTTCGAGTTATAATTACCGCAAGTGCACTGGTAGTCGTAGCACAATACTGGTCAATCATGGGGAAGCTATGGACTAAGTACCAATCAATTCAGAATTACAATTAGCTATGCGATTTCCAATGAGACGATGAGAGTTAGACTATAAGTTTATCAATATGAAAAGATGCTAGAGTTAAGTATCTCCACCATCATGAATTAATTATAAGATCAATTTCAAAAGTCAATTCATTAAATTAATGTCTCAGGTGAGATTATTAAACTAATTCCTAACCCTCGTTTTCGTCTACTCTCATGGGAGAACTCAGTCAAAGTCAAGGGTCTCTAAATTAGGATCCAACTCTTGTTAATAACCCTAATTGAGTAGCTCTAATTAGTCTAAGATCCAACTCTCATTGATAACCTTAAATTAATAGAAAATTAATCTAACTATTGAATTGCATCAAATCAAAACCCTAACGCTTGTTGGTGATTAGAGTTTGAACCAAGCGATAAATTAATTTGAAGCGTATTCAAGACTAAACCTAAGCAATTAATTCAATAAATTGGAAATACGATGATCAATCCATATAATCAATTCATAATAGGGTTCAACTCAACCCTAAGTAAAGAGACTACTCACAATTAATAACGACGATAACAACGCGAGCCATATGAGAAAGTATAGAAATCAAAGAAAAGAGTTAAAGAGAATAGTTACAAATTGATAGATCCAAATCTCCAACCTTTGAGCACCAGAGAAATCAACTAAAGTTCTTCAAAAGAAAAGCAAGTTGCTACCAAAATACCAGAGAAAATAACCTAAAAATGTCCCTATCTAAATTACAAAACATGGTATTTATACCCCCAAAAACCCTTAAACAATTCGGGTTTAAAAATAAAATCTGGCAGCGCACGGCCGTGTGCCAAGTTGCACGACTTGTTGAAACTGTGCAGGAATTGGCCTTGACTTGTGTTGACATTGCACGACTGTGATGGCTCCTTGTACGACCGTGTTGGCTCATACAGGAAATCCCCCAAACTTATTGTTGAATTTGCACAGCCATGTTGGCTCCTACACTGCTCAGTTGATTCCAACAGAAAATTCTCCATACTTAGTGTTGAATTTGTACGGCCGTGCAATAGGTTGCATGGCTTTATCACTTTGTAGCTTGAAAGTCTGATACTCTGATGCGTTTACACGGCCATGCTGGGTTCTTGCACAGCCGTGTTGTCCTGTTTTGGCATCTATTCTTTAGATTTTTCCTCCTCTTTGCCATTCCCATTGCTCCTTAGCTCCAATTAGCATGATTTTATCCTGAAATACACAAAATGCATTCCGAAAGTGAAATGCAACAAACTAGCTTAGAATGCACGGGGAATCGAAATAAAATATGAAAAATTCGTAGAAAAATAATATCGAAAAATATGCAAAATATGCACGTAACAAAACCCCTCAGAGGAAGACAAAGTGACAAGTTAAACAGAGGAAGAAAGTGTCGAGAGCACAAAAGAGATAAATTCGAAGTTTCATACAAATCACACATCAAACTTGATTTGTAGCGTGAATTTTTTTCGTTATAATCTCAAGCCCAATATGCACACTCACGAAAGAGAACAAACTTATGAATAATGTTTCAATTTGGCTCAATTTAGAAAGATAACTACTGATATGCACTTAGCATGGTTAAACACAGTATCATATCATAGTATCTCAATTGTCAAAAACTCGACCACAACGACACTCGGTCTATCCTAATTCGCGACGGTTGGAAATGTGACTTAAGTTTATTCTCCTCATATATATATATATATAGTAATCTTCAGGTGCGAAAAAAGGTCTTCACACCGTTCAAAAAGAATTTTCTAATTTTTTTGAAATTTGTTTTTTTTTTTGATGTTTAATCCATACAATTATATACATCATGGAAAATAATATGTGAATCTAAGTGGGATTTGAGCACTCATTCACCAGTTAAAAATTTAACAGCTTCAAAACGCGCGAATTTGTTGAAATGCCTTGATCGAAGGCCAAGTCACATTATTTTACAACCATTATTGTTAAGGGGTGTATAACAATATATAATGAAGGTGGAGATTTTTTGTGAAAAAACTAAAAATCTTTTTGCACCGTGCGAAATGTTCTCAATGGAATATATATATATATATATATATATATATATATATATATATATATATATATGAAAAAGGGGATCTAAGGTGCCTCCTTAGATGGAAATCTAAGGAGACGCCCTCATTTCCCCCATCTCCTACAATTTTTTTGGAAATGTTTTTTATCTAGTTGTTCACATCATGGATGATCAACATACCAAATTTCAAGTGATTACAATATTTTTTGAGCCTTCATCTACCCATTACAACTTCAATGGTCTGAAAACGTGCTGAAAACCCCACGAAGTTGCAAGGGGTATATGGGGGCTCAAAAAGTATTGGAATCTCTTGAAATTTGGTATGTTGATCATCCATGAGGTGAACAACAAGCCCATGAAAAAAAATTTCAAAAAAATTGTGGTAGCTGGAGAAAATGTGGGCGCCTCCTTAGATTGAATCTAAGGAGGCACCTTAGGATCCCTTTACCCATATATATATATATATGTATATATGGAGTAATGTAGAGCAGGTGGCACCTGATCCAATGGATCAGGTGCAAGACACAAAAAGGGCTTGTACTCGTTGGTTCCCATCTTTTTGGGTCTTGCACACCTGTTTCATTGGATCAAGTGCCAACTTTTTCTACATTAAAACCATATATATATATATATGAAACTTAAAATGGTCCATAAAGTGAGCATCCGGTCAATGACTTTCAAATTGGATGATTTTAGGGCATTAGACCAAGAATGACCACTCGGACTTGCTAACTCAGACCACCCAAGATTCATTTATTCAATCCCTCGTGTACTCTCTTAAGTCTTATCTTTCGGTGCCAATACCCCAATGCTTTTTGAGACACGAGAATTCGGCTACTCAATCGAGACAAGAAGAACGATGCACTAGAGAAGATTTTTTCTCTTTTCTCTTTTCTTTTTTAAATATTTCCACCAACGATGCCTTAGGCATCAACCAATCATAAGTATATGGGCAAATTTCATCAAATTGAAATCTAGTCTACTCAATTGGTTCAATCATGACTCGTGCATCATAATGATTGGCACAAACTAATCTAAACCATCATGAAAACAAATCCATGGAATTATGCGCTAAGTTCACGAGTGGCATATTAAAGATGATGCCATGAAGAAAAATAATAAGAGCATGATAATCTTAATGTCAGGAGTTTGAATGGAAAGATGCAATTACATGAATGCAACTCCCACATGCTAGGAATAAAGCATCTCTCCCAAGCTAGAGTGAAGCATTGTCCTCAATGCGATGAAGAATGGAGAGATGAAAATTTGAAATGGAGGAGAAAGGAGCCAGTATACCCAAGTTTTATGGAAATTTGCCACAGAAGTCAGGGAATGCAGTGAAGGTTTGATTTTGGGAGGATTAGATTAGTGACTCGATCGTATCACTCACCTAGAACAAAGAAAACATGTAATACACAATAGACTTGGGTTGTCTTCCAAGAAGTGCTCGTTTTAAGTCATGAGCTCGACTCCTGTGGTCTTTAATCATTCGGTGCAGAAGAGCAATTGCATCTCCTTGTCATGCCATTTTCTTTTGAACGGAGGGACATAACTCTTCTTTGGTTGAAAGGGTTGCTCTTTGAACTTGTTCATCTCATTCGCAGTGGACGTTCCTCAACCCTCGTCAGTGGGGCTCAGTGTCACAACACCGATCTCCCCTTACTTGAACTTCCTTTTTGGTTCCTTGAACGAGCGAGTTCCATTGGCGTCATGTGAATGCAGTCCTTTATCGACCAAGCCGTCCTGCACATAATGGTTAAAATGGATTAATGCATCGTGGGGACGAAGTTTAAAACACTCAATAAGACATGAATTTTTGAATTTAGAGTTAAGTTGTTTTTTTGGGGATCTTCCTGTGGTGGATGATGGATGTCGCTCAGATGCTTTGTTTCGTGTGGGCGTCTCTATAGCCTTTGCTCTTTGAACTTGTTCATCTCATTCGCAGTGGACGTTCCTCAACCCTCGTCAGTGGGGCTCAGTGTCACAACACCGATCTCCCCTTACTTGAACTTCCTTTTTGGTTCCTTGAACGAGCGAGTTCCATTGGCGTCATGTGAATGCAGTCCTTTATCGACCAAGCCGTCCTGCACATAATGGTTAAAATGGATTAATGCATCGTGGGGACGAAGTTTAAAACACTCAATAAGACATGAATTTTTGAATTTAGAGTTAAGTTGTTTTTTTGGGGATCTTCCTGTGGTGGATGATGGATGTCGCTCAGATGCTTCAAGCTGGGGAGTCCTTCCTTGGAAATTCTAGTCATCTCTTCCATCAGTGCCTCCAACCCCGATGCATACATGGTAAATGTTTCTTTGTAATGTGTTGGGGCTTCCTCAGGGGCTTTCCTGTAACCCCCATCTTCGGTACTGTTGTCATGGCATGTGTCAATGTGTGTGCGCTCCGAAGGTTTCCTCTTGATCATCGTGTCCAGTATATCTATCCGGTAACAAGTGTTTCGTGTGGGCGTCTCTATAGCCTTTTGAGAACTCGAACTCTATCTTATTGCTCCCTACGTTGGAAGAAAGCTTTCCATTTTTCACTTCGAACAGTGCACCAGCAATGGCTATGAATGGTCTTCCTAGGATGATCGGGATACGAGAGTCCTCATCATCTCTATCACGATGAAGTCACATGAGATAGTTAGCTCATCCACTCGAATAGGGACATCATTGGGGTTCCAATGGGGTACTTGATCGATCGGTCTACTAATTGGAGTAAGATCATAGTCGGTTTGGGTTTACCCATGTGAAGCTTTTTGCATATGGACAACGACATGAGGCTCACACTAGCACCAAGATCACACAGTGCTCTCCGAATAGGTACGTCCTCAATTGTGCATGAGATGAAAAGGCTGTCTGGATCTTCTAATTTCTTGGGGAGCTTATTGTGTAGGATGGCATTGCACTCTTCAGATAGCGCAACTGTGGCCTTCTTCCTGTGCGACACTTGTCCTTAAGGAATTTATCAAACGAAGGGCTACCGACGATGGCGTTTAGGAATGTGAATTGATGTGAAGTTGCTTGAGAGTTTTTGTGAACTCACCGTACTTTTGTTCGAGCTTCGTCTTGCCAACCTCTGAGGAAAGGGGACCTGTGGTATGTATACTTTAGGTGGTTCAGTAAATGCTTCTTGGTCCTTTTCCGCATTGTCATCCTTACGATCATCCTTCATTGGAGCTAAGGATTCTGATACGATCCGGTGGATCGAATCAATAAAGTTCAGATTTTTAAAAGAGGAAAATTAAAAAGAGGAATTTTATAGAGAATGATTTGCGAAGAACACTAGATAAATGGATCTCCTTCGAGACGAGATCCGGTCTCCTAGCTTTGAATGAACGGATCAAAGCCTAAAAACCATCACAATTGATAACTCAAAGTGTTTTCACAAATCAAGCATAAAAACAAATAAAGACAGCTAGACCTAATTTATAGAAAAGTGGGGAATTACTAATCTAGTCTAAAATGACTAGAATACCCCTAACTAACCCTCCTACGTGCTACCGCGCCTCCTACGGCGCACGTAAGTGACTAGAGGGGGGTGGGTCCCCCCTAGATAGCCGCCGGCCTCAAGTGGTGGGTGCGGGCTCGGGTCCGCATCAATACCGCCCCCTAAAAGAGCCAGCTTGTCCTCAAGGTGGAGATCTGGCTTTGAAGGCCCCCGAGGGAAAACAGAGGCTAGGGTCACCTGTCAGAACCACCGTGCGACCCCCCTCCTGGAATTCCATCCTAAGCTGCTTCCAGTTCATCTTCACCTCGCCCAACCCCCTCAGCCACTGCACGCCCAAAATCACATCGATATTGTCCAACTCTAGGGGCAAGAAGTCATCCACGATCTGCACCCCTTGTAAGGTCAGACTCAGCCCCTTGCACATCCCACTGGTCTCCTCCCTCCTTCCTGTCCCGGAGAGGACCGTAAACGTCTCCAAGGTGCTCACCTGCAACCTATGACGATCCACCAAATGTCGAGAGATGAAATTGTGGGTAGCCCCACTGTCTATGAGTACCGTCACCGGCGCGTCGTCCAATCGCCCGGACAACTTCATGGTATGGTTCGTGGTTACCCCTACCAAGGAGTTCAGGGACACCTCCGCTACATCCAGATGTGCGTGCTCAGCCTCGCTCTCTTCCGTCATCACTGGCTCTCGCTCCTCTGCATACTCCCCCTCGTCCGGCATTATCACGATCTGCATCAGCCTGCTCGCACATCGATGACCGGGACTGAACTTCTCATCGCATCTGAAACAGAGGCCTGCGGCACGCCTTGCCCTCATATCAGCCTCAGTCATCCGCCTACCAGGGATCACTGGTCGGGTTTCCTCTTTCTTCATTTCCGCGTCCTCTGGTGCTACTGTAACCCCCGGAGGTGGGACCGGTGCCGTCTGACTACGCTGGCTCTGGGCTCCCCAAGTTCCCCGAGTGCTCCTCTCCTCCGCCTTGTGGGCCAGGCGAAGGACATCCTCCAGTGTCCCCGGGCTCTGCATCCTCAGCTCTGCTCGTATGGAGGGCTTCAGTCCCCTCATGAAATTCCCGATCATCACCTCGTCGGTCACCACCTTCACCCTACTATTCAGCATCTCGAACTTCTCTACATA
The DNA here is from genome assembly GCA_030789695.1 of Scilla litardierei. Lineage (NCBI taxonomy): Eukaryota > Viridiplantae > Streptophyta > Magnoliopsida > Asparagales > Asparagaceae > Scilla > Scilla litardierei. Next base: position 349,922,484 of record CM061133.1, read on the forward strand.
ATCCCGGACCGTTCCCTCCTGCCTCAGAGCAGATAACTGCTCGTAGAAATCTCCCCCTGTAGTATCCTGGAACCGGTCTAATATCAGTGCGGAAAGCTCCTCCCAAGTGCGGAAGGGCGTCCGTGCCGCCTTCCACCTGTACCATGCCAATGCCTTCCCCTCGAAGTAGATCCATATGGCTCTCAGAACCTCCTCCTCCGTCAATCTCATCACCTGGAAATACCGCTCCGCCCGGTAGATCCATCCGTCCGGGTCTGTGCCGTCAAAAATCGGCATCTTCAGCTTCATGAGGCGGCGGTCTGCATTAATGTCTTCCTGTGGACCCCCATCTCTACCGCGGTCTCCCCCACGGCAGAATCCCCCGCCGACTGCCTCAACGGGCCCTCCTCCGTCAGCCCCGTACAGCTCCTCGGGCCACCCGGGTCGCTCCCACGCCTCGGGCTGGTAATGGTACCCGGAAACTCCTGCTGTCGCGCCCACACGGGCCCTCCTGTCACTCTGTGTGGCTGTACCGGTGCTGTCCGCCCTCCAAAATAGCCTCCCGGGCCTTGTCCCCGCCCCGGAAAGCCATCAAAAACCTGCCTGGGATCAACCTGCGGCCTCGGTACCTGTGGATGAGCCTCTGGCCCCCAAAATTGGGCTACTGGAGCCCCAATCGTCACGTCTCGGGCCCATCCGCCTCCGTCTTGCCCCCACGGGGCTGTTTGTGCTGCTGCGGGCCCCCAGGGGGCTGTCGGCGTCGTCGCGGGCCCCCAGGGGGCTGCCTGAACTGCGGCGGGCCCCCATGGGCCTCCCGCGGCCCTGTTTAGGCATGTCGTGACTGTGGCAGGCCCGAACGGGCCCGCAAAGGTCCCGACAGGCCCGGCCGGGCCTGCAGTAGCTGCGGCAGGCCCGCTGGGCCCTGCCGCAGCTGCGGCAGGCCCAGATGGGCCTGTCGCAGGCCCTGCAGGGCCTGGCGGCTGTGCCGCAGGCCCTGAAGGGCCTGTAGGTACAGCCGCAGGCCCAGATGGGCCTGCACAGCTGGCGGCAGGCCCAGGTGGGCCTGCCGGCCTTCCAAAAGGCCCTCCGGCCTCTCTCCTTGGATGTCCGGACCCGCTAGGGTTCGTGGCGGCTGCGATTTGCTCCAGGTTTGTTGTTGTAGCCGTCGCACCCTCCGGTTGCTCCCGATTTGCCGATTCAAGTGTTGATTCCCCTTGGTTTTCTCCCCCTTGAATCCTCTTGCTCTGATCTCCTCCTCTCTCCATTGTTAGGGCTTGGAGCATAGCTTTTATCTCCGGAATTGACGAAGTAGCATCCCTTAAAAATTTCAGATCTGAAGTTGCCTCCTTTAACCCTTGGATGTCCCTTGCCGTCTGCGCGGCTTCCCTTCGCATGCCCCGAAGCTCGGTTTGGATGTCCTCTTGCGAATGGGCGTGATCCTTGATGGATTCACCTAGGGTTTTCTTCAATCCCTCGATCTCCCGGTTGAACTCTTCTCGCAGCCCTTGTACCTTCTCATCCACGCCATCCGCCTTTGACCTCGTGCTTGTCGCCATTGGATCTCAGTGCTCTGATACCAATTTGGTACGATCCGGTGGATCGAATCAATAAAGTTCAGATTTTCAAAAGAGGAAAATTAAAAAGAGGAATTTTATAGAGAATGATTTGCGAAGAACACTAGATAAATGGATCTCCTTCGAGACGAGATCCGGTCTCCTAGCTTTGAATGAACGGATCAAAGCCTAAAAACCCTCACAATTGATAACTCAAAGTGTTTTCACAAATCAAGCATAAAAACAAATAAAGACAGCTAGCCCTAATTTATAGAAAAGTGGGGAATTACTAATCTAGTCTAAAATGACTAGAATACCCCTAACTAACCCTCCTACGTGCTACCGCGCCTCCTACGGCGCACGTAAGTGACTAGAGGGGGGTGGGTCCCCCCTAGATAGCCGCCGGCCTCAAGTGGTGGGTGCGGGCTCGGGTCCGCATCAGATTCCTTATCAACATGAATGTCTGCATGCTCTGATTTAGTTGTTGCGGTTGTGCTCTTAGTAGGTCCCTCCATGTGCTTCACACTTCTCAATATAACTGCATTGATCTGGGTTCTGGGATTCTGCTCTGGTTGCCCTGGCCGTTGGACCTAAAAATTAGACATCTGACTCATCTGGGCTAGCTAGGTCTCGATCATCTTATTTTGGGAAGTGACAGTGTCGAGCCTAGAATTTATTTGTTGAACAGAGCTTTGGAAGTAATTGTTCTTCTGGCCTTGAGTTATAATGAAGTTCTCCATGAGGCTTTCCAACTTGGATTTCTGTGGAGGCGGTTGATGCATGTTTGCTGGAGGCCTTGGTTGATATACAGGAGACTGGTTGAAATTCTGTGGCGGCTGATGTGAAAATGGAGGCTACTGATAGTTGTTCCCGTACGAGAAGTTGAGATGATTCTGCCATCCAGAGTTGTAAGTATTGAAGTAGGGGTTGTTGGGTGGCTTTTGGTTGTTATTATATAATGTGTTGGCCCTGCTCAATACTCATCCCCTGCGTCTGTGGAGCATTGTATTGACAATCGATGGATATATTCCCTTGCACCCTACATACTTCGCAACTAGCCACAATCGGTGGAGCAGATGCTTTTACCTCTTGCCTTGTCTGAGCAATGTGCTGTCCCAGAGAATCAAATCTACTGGAGAATAAAGTGAGCATATCGACATCCACTTTATCCCTTATTTGGCATGTCTCTCTCACAGCTCCAGTGGTAGTTGTTGGAAGTCATCTCTTCCAAAAGTGCTTTGGCGGTCTCTGGAGTCTTTGTCATGATAGCGTCGTCAGTTGCGGCGTCAATAGAGATCTTGAACTCTTGCTTCAGACCATTGTACAAGGTCTGAATAAGAAGCCACTCTGGGATTTCGTGGTGAGGGCATTGTCTTTGGAGCACCTTGTACCGCTCCCATGCTTCATAAAGAGATTTCTGGTCAAACTGCGAGAAGGACGTGATCTCATTTCGGAGCTTTACAGTCTTTCCAGGAGGGAATAATTTAGTGAGGAAGGTTCTGGATAAAGTGTCCCATGTAGTGAAGGCGTTGGAATCGTTGCTTTTAAGCCACTCATTGGCATTGTCCCTCAGAGAAAACGGAAAAAGTCTCAGCCTGATGGCGTCCTTAGTAATGCCATTGATCTTTATGGTATCACACTTCTCCAAGAATGTATTCAGATCATCGTTTGCGCTCTCCGAGTGTGACCCACTAAACTGGTCCTGTTGAATGAACAAAATGAGTCTGGTCTTCAGTTTGAAGTTCGTAGCTTGGACTGTTGGAAGAGCGATACTGGACGTAGGACCATTGTGGGGGCATAGAGAAGTCTATGATGGACTTCGTGGCTTCTCTTTCCTCTGCAATCTCTTCTTGCCTTAGATTCTTCATTCTTTCAGCATTCAACCTCCTTGCAGTAGTCTCGATCTCAGGATCGAATGAAACTAACTCTTTAGCACTTTGAGCTCGCCTGCTCATACAAGGAGAAAAACTGGGAGAAGATTGTCAATAAATCAAGAATAATGGTGAAAATAAGAGAAAAGTGTAGTCTAGCAAATCCAAAATTAAACTAATATTAATCTGTTATCTTCTCCAGCAATGGTGTCAAAAACTTGTTCGTGTTATAATTTCCGCAAGTGTACGGGTAATCGTAGCACAATATAAATCGATCACGGGGAAGCTATAGACTAAGTACTAATCAATTCCGGATTACATTTAACTTCACGATTTCTAATCAGACGATGAGATTTAAACAATAAGTTTATCAATATGAAAAGATGCTAGGGTTAAGTATCCCCACCATCATGAATTAATTATAAGATCGATCTCAAAAGTCAATTCATTAAACTATCGGGTGAGATTATTAAACTAATTCATAATCCTTGTTCTCGTCTACTCTTGTGGGAGAACTCGAGTCAAAGTCAAGGATCTCTAAATTAGGATCCAACTCTCATTGATACCCCTCATTGAGTTGCTCTAATTAGTCTAAGATCCAACTCTCGTTCATAACCCTAAATTAATAGAAAATTAATCTAGCTATCAAAATGCATCAAATCAAAACCCCAACTCTCGTTGATGATTAGAGTTTGATAGCAAATCAAGAGATAAATTAATATGAAGCGCATCCAAGACTAAAGCCTAAGCAATTAATTCAATAAATTTGAAATAAGGCGATAAATGCATATAATCAATTCATAATAGGTTCAACTTTAACCTAAACAAAGAGACTACTCACAATTCATAATGATGCTAACAACACAAATCATATGAGAAAGCATAAAAATCAAAGGGAAGAGTTAAAGGTACCAATTACAAATTGATAGATCCACATCTCCAACCTGTGAGCATAAGAGAAATCAACAAAAGTTCTTCAAAAGAAGAGCAAGTAGCCGCCAAAATACCATAGAAAATAAACTAAAAACGTCTCTATCTAAATTACAAAACATGGTATTTATACCCCCAAAAAACCCTTAAACAATTCAGGTTTAAAACAAAATCCGGCAGGCGCATGGCCGTGTGCCAAGTTGCACAGCCGTGTTGAAACTGTGTAGCTTTTGGCATTGACTTCTGTTGACATTGCACGGGTGTGCTGGCTCCTGACACGGCCGTGTTGACTCATGCATGAAATCCCCCAGACTTACTATTGAATTTGCACGGCCGTGTTGGTTCTTGCACGGCCGTGTTGCTTCATGCAGGAAATTCTTCGAATTTACTGTTGAATTTGCACTGCCTTGCCACTTTGTCGCTTGAAAGTCTAATACTCTAATACACTAGCACGGCCGTGTTGTCCTGTTTTGGCATTATTCTACAGATTTTCCTCATTGCCATTCCCATCGCACCTTAGCTCCAATTAGCATGATTTTATCCTGAAATACACGAAATGCACCTCGAAAGTGAAATGCAACGAAAGAGCTAAGAATGCATGGCGAATCAAACAAAGCATGAAAAATTCATAGCAAAATAATACCGAAAACTATGCAAAATATGCACACAACAATAGGACAGGCTGGGAATGGAATAGCATAGATAGAAAAAAATAAGAGATGTGATGAGATAGTTGAGAATAATGAGGATGTGTATGAGCCAGATAATGTGATGAAAATTCATCCGGATTGAATTCAATATGGTCTTTTAGATTCTATATTTGAGACAAATTTGAGTTCATTAAGTCTTTTAGTTATTTTGAGCCTTTTGGTTATTTATTTGGGATAGAGTTTGAGTCTTTTTGAGTCTTTTATTTATTTTATATTTTGTTATTTTTAAATTTTAGTTTCATATTGGATGTAATTTTTGAAAGTCAAGTTGTAAGCCTCATCATTCTATAAGGTCACAAATTTATTTATTTATTCAATAAAAAGTTGAATAGAAAAATTTTGGTGTAAACTTTAAGTTTTTCTAAATTATATCTCGTGTTGGTTCTTGCACGGCTGTATTGATTCTTGCAGGAAATTCAAAGAATTTACTGTTGAATTTGCACTGCCTTGCCACTTTGTCGCTTGAAAGTCTAATACTCTAATACACTAGCACGGTCGTGTTGTCTTGTTTTGGCATATATTCTGCAGATTTCCTCATTGCCATTCCCATCGCATCTTAGCTCCAATTAGCACGACTTTATCCTGAAATGCACGAAATGCACCTCGAAAGTGAAATGCAACGAAAGAGCTAAGAATGCATGGCGAATCAAAACAAAGCATGAAAAATTCATAACAAAATAATACCGAAAACTATGCAAAATATGCACACAACAATAGGATAGGCTGAGAATGGAATAGCTTAGATAGAAAAAATAAGAGATGTGATGAGATAGTTGAGAATAATGAGGATGTGTATGAGCCAGATGATGTGATGAAAATTCATCCAGATTGAATTCAATATGGTCTTTTAGATTCTATATTTGAGACAAATTTGAGTTCATTGAGTATTTTAGTTATTTTGAGCCTTTTGGTTATTTATTTGGGATATGGTTTGAGTCCTTTTGAGTCTTTTATTTATTTTATATTTTGTTATTTTTAAATTTTAGTTTCATATTGGATGTAATTTTTGAAAGTCAAGTTGTAAGCCTCATCATTCTATGAGGTCACAAATTTATTTATTTATTCAATAAAAAGTTAAATAGAAAAATTATGGTGTAAACTTTAAGTTTTTCTAAATTAAATCTTTTACGCTGAAGTGCAAGAGTGCGTTTGGTTGCCTAGATAAGATGTCCGAAAAACTCCATATGTGAGGCGTGTATGTCGGTGATCGATATATCGCCCGAAAAATTATCAAATTCCATATTTTTTCGTCCCTGAATTCTAACCATACCATTCTTTGCTTCCGTCATGCATTAAACTTGCGTTTGATATAAGAGCCAAAGCATATCTTTTTCCCATTCTTTTCTTCTTCGTGACCCTTTTCTTTCTTCTAGTTCATTTTAGATTAAAAAGGCTAACTTTTCTTCTTTTTTCTTTAATCATCAAAAATCATATTTTGATTTTCTTCCAATTAGGTTTTAGATAAAAATGCAGTCAAAAAAAGAAAAAAGAGAGAAATAAAAAGAAATAAAAAAGAAAAAATATGAAGAAAATAGAGAAAAAAGAAAAGAAAATCAAACGCTATTCATCTCATTTAGCCGTCCCCTTACAAATTGTAACCCTAGATCCCCTTCCCACCGCCGCGTCCTCCGCTGACTTCGTAGCTCTGGATCACATTGCTTTCATCTCTGCCTTTTTCGTAGGTAGGCGAAGCCCTAAGTGCCTTCTCCCGTGCACAAAATCGCCGCCACCACCTTCGAATACCACCTCCATAAACGATGCTACCGTCTTTGACATTGGTCATCTCTACCAACCTAATTAGAGGACTAGCCATATTAAGGTCAATATTAAGCACCATGAATCAACGACGAACATATGTGAAATTAGCTGAAAAACTCGCTGGCACTGATCTGCTACAATAGTGGCTCCGATGTGCCATTTTTATCGTCGATTCTTGCTAACGGTAAGCTGAGCCCACACTATTCATTAGCTCCGCTGAGCTGATATAGTTTATCGGCTCAACTAAGCCGACCGAGTTGGAGCCGAGCCGATCTGAATCAAAGCTGAGTTGATCCGAGCCAAGGAAACGTCGGCTTGAGCCGAGCTATGTTGACTAGTCAATAGCTCAGCCCAGTTGTTGACCAACCGAATCGAGACGCTGCTACAATATGGTTTCACAATTTTTCTATTATTTTTTGGAATTTCAATATTTTTAACAATACTTTGCGTATTTTCTACGTATTTTGGCGATTTTTCAGTTATTTCAAGCTTTTCATGTAAAATGGTCAGCCATTATCAGCTCGATTACATCTCTGTAAGTTCTATAGACCTTATATTGTGCTACAAAGTCGACATATTGTTAAATCTTTAATCTGTAACCCCTAACTAATCAAATCTTTAATTGTTAAAATTTAAAAAATATTCTCATTTTAGTTTTGTTTTGATTAGTTATCGTTGATAATTGCATCAATTTCTAGTTTCGATTTGTGTTGCATTAACATATGTATGATTACATTCTACTGTATAGATTTGGATAATATGATTTTATTTTATTTTATTTATTTGTATATTTAATGCTTGCATCTAGTTTGTGTTTAGGATCTTGCATCTGCATTCGTATAATGTTTGACATTGCATGCTGTTACGTAGTGGTAAAATCTTAGGATCAGATTTGGATGATAATGCAATTCAAATGTTAAAAAATCAATTTAAAAAAAGATTTACATCAAATTAAAAGTTAAAATAAATCGAACAATAGATCATTTAAAAGTCCTAGAGAGTAAATTAACTAAAGAGCAAAACTTTAAGGATGTATTACACATTTCATTTGATGATAAACCGAGAATAAATATAAATGAAAACAATTGAAATAATAAGAGACATGATAAAAATTCTGAGGATGGTTTTAGGCGAGATAACTTTACACGTTGGATTATGATAACTCAAACAACTGTATTATACTTCTCAGCCACGCCTACCTGCTGCATATTTATATAAAGAGTTGCACAAGGGCGTCTTATCCTTTCAACCGGTTCAAGTTTTTTAAATCCTTCACCTAAGTTTGAAGCTCTAATCTCCATCAACATGTAAGGTTAGCATCCGAAATCTGATCGCAACATCCCCCGTTGTTCTGCTTTGACTTTAGAGTGCCGGATTTTTTTATTAGACTTAATTTTAACGGACTAGTTTTTGTCTAAAGTAACACGATTTGGTGTCTTAAAATCTGTCTGAAATTCATCGCAAAAACAACTCTATTTCAGAAATAGACTATTAGTCTTGTCAAATATAGGTATAAGCTGATCAGACACCTTCATTCTTTTAATCCGAGATCGAAAGGTTTTGATTGGCGGACATAACAAGGTGACATGGTTTTATTCGATTCTGGAAATGCATAAATTCAGTATAGCCTTTGATTTGTGATGCAGACGATAGGAATTGAGCGGATAATTTCTATTTGAAGCCTAGAGGTGAACTACATTTTAGGACCCAACCTCTAAGCTTACACAAGCCTGACGTTACCATTTCTGCATGCGATTTTGATATAGTTTTAAGAGGGAATGGGATTTAAAGAAGGCATCCAAAATTTCAACAATAGATGGGTTCTCATCTCTCTGAACGATGATTGTTGACTGAAAGTGATGATGATGCAAATTTTAGCTCGGCCCTATAACAAGACATCTATTAAGATGTCCACATCTTTCTATTTTCTTCATATTGTTACTCCAAGATGAATAATTTGAATATATATATCTAGGATACTAACGTTTTGAATCCCTGTCATGTCAGATACATTGGATATGTGTATGTCACGTTTCATGTTTTCAGAATTTTCTGTGTGTTAGTCATGGTCATGATATGCACAACTTTGCAGATGTAAATCCAATGACTCGAGGTTGTACAATAGATGACTCATGTCACTTACAATTTCCCGATGATGTTCAGACAGTTAATTGTTGGAATGGCCTTGGCATATGGCAAAATGACTAAAATGCTTTTATAGGAATGAGTTGTCGAATCAGAGCTAGAGGTTCTACAGTTGAATTCTAATGCACTGCATGGTTAGGCTTTGGCGGCCCACTGAACCAGATTCATGACGAGGCTGTGAACACAGTCCCATGATATACGATGAACAAGAGAACCTTTTCAAAATGGAAGTCCAATCTTCAGACAATACGTCACATGATATGGTCATTTGGTGTCATCAATTTTATTGGCAGATTACGATGAGACTGAATATGTAGTGATGGTTTTAGGTAAGAGATTAGAGATGGTTCAAATTCTTGATTATTTAGTGGGACTTTGTTAGGTTAATACTTGATCTTCTCTTGTAAGTGGGATGATGCCATCCCTATTTTATATCAATATATATCAAGCCTTTTAAGGTTCAAATAATTAATCCTCCCATTTTCATCTAAATTTCACATAGTATCGTAGCAATAAAATCCCAGTCACTCTTAAAACCTAATCACAACAATATGTTGCCCAACATTGGGCGAAGTTGTTGAAGTGTGTGCTTCAAACTCGAATTTTGGAATTTTCACAGCCACTAGACGTCTGGTAGTATACTACAAGACGTCTGGTTCCGTGGCTCCAAATAGATACAACAGCACAAGCATACCAAACGTCTTATGTTTGATGATCAGACGTCTGGTTGAAGGGTCAGACACCTGACGATTTGCATTTAGCCGTCTGAAGGCATAGGAAGAAAAAAACTCCTAACTCTCGGGAAACTGTTGCACACTGTACAGTGTTTACCAAATGTCTGATGGCTTTGGGTCAGACGACTGATTGCTCGGGGATGCGGCCTGTCTCTTATGGCACCAGACATCTGGCCGCATGGTGCCAGACATCTAACGACTGTGTTTTCAGCCTGGGCAGAAATGCATCATGGCCGTTCGATTGAGATACTTAATCTAATCAAACGGCCATCGATTGAGATGGCCTCTAAACCCTATTTAAACCCTTCTTAAGCCCTGTGCACGTGGGAGCGTGGGAGCGAAGAGAAGTTATTGCGAGTCGTCATCAAGGAGCTTCTTCCTCATTCGTCTTGGAGATTGAGCGTATACTTTGGTGAGTGAAATTCTTTGAAATCTTTTTATTGGGATTCCTCTTTTTGGGCTAAGGGATTATTTGTGAGAGCTTTTGGGTTTCTTCTCTTTTGGTGATATTTGAGATCTCTTTTGTTTTTGGTGAGAAGAGTTTGAACTCCAACTTTGGAGTTGGTGCTCTCATTTATTGAAGATTGAAGGAGTCCAGTGTATTCTCTCTGATCACATTAGTTGAAACTGTCATCGGAAAGCTGGACATAGGTGCCGTTAGCGGACCGAATCGGGAGTCGCTTGATTTGTTGCTTTCCTACTTTTATTACTTTTATCTTGCTAGGTCGGTTGGATTTTGCTATTGTGGATTATCTTTGTAAGATCACGACATTGCGATTGTTGGATAGCTATTCGTCGATGGCTTCTGTTGTATGCGCCGGGTGGCATCTGATCCCAACAATTCGTATCGGAGCATACATGTTATCGGAGGTTACACAATGGAACTGTTCGGTACAACATCGAAAAGTTTACAGGAAAAAATAGGTTCATGCTCTGGTGCATGTGGGTGAATGCTATTATTAATCACGCGGGGCTATACAGGATAGTCTTTGATAAGTAATCGATTCCAGATACTGTCACGGACTATGCGAGATCAGAGCTAGAGATGAAAGCCAACATCACTATTCAGATGGCTTTATCTGCAAGGTTGCAAAAGAAGAAACTGCAGAGTCGTTGTAGAAAAGGCTTGAATCGAATCCATGTATCTGACGAAATCGCTCACAGGACGGCTGTATTTATTACAAAAATTGTTTATGCTCAGGATGAAAAGGGGGGCATCGTTACACGATCATCTTGATCAATTAAAGTAGTTGGTGTTAGATCACAAATTGCAAAATAGAATGTAATTAATGAATACGAAGCAATTGCATTGCTATGTTCAATACCTGAGGAGTATTCACACTTTGTCGAGACCATGATACAAGGAAAGGATAAAATCTCTTTGCAAGAGGTCGAGGCAGCATTGTGCTTGCATGAGTTCAGGAAGAAGGCGTTGCACAAGTGCGGGTGATCAGGATGTAGCTCTATTTGGGGGGTCGCCAGTGTGGGTGATTCAAACCAGGTTCTAAGACAGGGAGACCCAAGTCCAATGGTCAAGGAGGTGACGATCAACTATGTCATTACTGCAAGAAACCAGGACATTAAAAGAGTAAGTGCCTGCAGTTGAATGCTAAAGGTAAAAATGTTGCTCAGCCTGTAGCAGCGTTTGATGGTGCATGCATAGATTTCGATAATGGTGAGATATTGACCATCTTCTTTGGAAGACAACCGGGCTTCACAGATTCTTGGTTCATGGTGCGATTTCCATGACTCCACTGCAGAGTCACTTTGTGACATATACTGTCATGCCTCATTCTCTAAAATACATGGGAAATACGAAACTTTCTTAAGACCATTTAGAGAATGGAAAGTGACAAGACCACGGTAATATTCAAATCCAAGGATGTGATCCATTGGGTCTAAATACACCCAACGTGGTTATGATATCATCCATTATTGCCTGCTACTGCGAATGCTGGGACGATAGATAAAGAATAACTGTGCATGATCCAATACAGAAAGATCACAGTCACATCACAGTCACAAAAATAAGTACACACATATATCTGACCGTTACAAAAGTATATTGGTAATTACACAAAAGGTTACATTAGGGAACAACATGTTTAATACTCCCAAACCCCCAAAACAGTGGCCATAACCCAAGTACAACTCACCCCATACTCTAGCCCTGAGCAGGGGCGGACCACGGCTTACACTGTGGGGGCACGGGCCCCCACAAAAATGGTGAATTTTTTAGTATTAAAATTTTACAGGGATCAGCCCTCATTCAAGGCTGAAGGCACGTGGCCCTCCACAGATTTAATCGAGTAGATAGGTAGGTGGGCTGATGTCAGTGATGTGGGAAGAAGATAATAATTTTTTAAAACTTTATTTCTCTCTTAGCTATTTGCGTTTTTTCTCCTCTCTCTTCGTCTTTTCCCCTTTTCTCTGCTTCGGTCTGATTGCCCCAAAAATTTCAGCCATCGTTCGGCGGTTCATTAGCCTCGGCCTGGAATTCGAGAGCAGGCTGAGTAGCGATACCTTTGGGACTTGGGAGTTCAGTGCTCAGGTAATTTTGAATTAATTTCTCGTACTTTTTTAAAACTGTGTTTGGCATTTGATTTAATCTAGGTTTAGTATTTTGCTAAATGATAATTTGATGGATTTGACTTTACTGATCAAGGTCGCACAGGCTGGTACAGTCACAATGAATCTCTTTGTTTATGTAAACTAAAAGATCAATTAAAAAGAAGCAAAATTTCTCCAAATCGTCTACACTGCTAATGAAATCCCACAGACAATTTAGCATTACGAACAAGTATATTTATGATCAAATTCAAAAAACATGGCTTTAATTAGTCATTTGAACTTGTAAGGTATCGATTGTTTTTTATGTTTTTAATTGAATAATAATATTATTTTTATTAATTTTAAATTGTGACCCCATGATTCCAAAGGGCTGGTTCCGACACTGGCCCTAAGTAGCCATCTCCATGAAATCGTCGTCAGAGGGCTCAACTTCTAGCTCAATGTTGTGGATAGTCTCCTAGGGGAGAACTTGTTGTGTAGTCTTTGGCTCTAGTCCTGGGAAAAGGGGGGGTGTGTATATGTCAACGCGCGCTCAATAGGAATTACACAACTCTAGGCGTGGAATCATTATATTTACTGTTTGTTTCAACTATGTTATCAATATCTATATTGGAAAAATTTAGAGACAACTGAAATAAATTAATAACTCTAAGCAGAAAAAAGAAACATGCGACGATCACAATCATGGAAAAAAGATAAAGTACTGCGATAAAAAGAAAGGATTATCATTCACCATTCATGTTGTCGTCGTCGTTATTGTTGTTAAACTAACACTTTGGAATCCCAGATAAAATGTAATATATAAGGCTCTGGACTCTCACCTAGGGTGGGTGGAAAATGGTACATCGCGGGTGGACATGAGCACTATGAAACATGGCCTCTCATAACTCTCACGTTTCGGGAGTGAGAATGTAATACACATCATATACCTCATAGTGCATTACGAGCACATCTATGTGCCTCTCTAACTTTACACAACTCATACCGGCTGCCGGAAGTGCGAGTGAGATACAAATTCAGCCTAGTCCAGTCTAGTCCAGTTCCTTATGTATACTCTCTACTCAAGTTTCTCCCAAATCCCGTTTTTGGAATAACTCACCTACCTCTGGGTAGACCGAGACATCCAAGTTATTATGATACTCGTGTTCGCACTCAAATAAAATTGATCAGGTCCATCATCTCAATATTTATGCTGGCATAACCACCGCTGCACATCATTTCATATATCATCATTATCACGTCAATTTTATAACTTCCACGACCATCATTGCATTACATAAAATTGTTCGTGCTTAAGGAAATGATATAATATTGGCATGAACTAGCATACTCTACTTATAGCATCATTACATGCACACGTAAAATTACAAGGTCCCAAAACATAGAATGGATTAATAAAACATGCTGTATAATAATTTTTCTTAACATGAAACATACTAACATAGAAGCATTAAACATACTACACATAGAAGAATGAAACATACTAACATAGAAGCATGAAACATACTACACATATTAAACATACTACACAGAAAAACATGAAACATGCTACACCGAAAAGCATGAAACATACTAACATGATCATACACAGAGAAGCGTGAAACATACTAACATAGAAGTATGAAACATACTACACATAGAAGCATGAAACATACTAACATGATCCTACACATAGAAGCATGAAACATACTAACATAGAAGCATTAAACATACTAACATAGAAGAATGAAACATACTTCATATATAAGCATGAAACATACTAACGTAGAAGCATGCGACATATTATACACATGAAACATACTAACATAGAAGCATGAGACATACTACACATAGAAGCATGAGACATACTAACATGATCCTACACAGAGAAGCGTGAAACATACTAACATGGAAGCGTGAAACATACTAACATGATCCTACACACAGAAGCATGAAACATACTAACATAGAAGCATAAAACATATTACACATAGAAGCATGAAACGTACTAAAATGATCCTACACCTAAGGTTGTGAATCCTTACCTCATGAAGCTTCTCCTCTTACTTTAATCTTTTGCCTTTTTTCTTCTTGTACCTTCTTCTATCTTGAAGCCACCCCAAGGAGCAATGGTGATGGTGTGGCCGGTTAATGGAGGAAGAGGGGAGATGGTGGTGGTGGTGGTGTTCGGCCAAGGAGGAGGGAGAGGGAGAGGGGGACGGCCTAGTGGAGGGAGGAGATGGAGAGAGAGATGACAAAATTTTCCATTTTCTTGCCTTCTTCCTTTCCTTTTTTTCTCATTTTTCTCTCTTTTATATTTCCTAATCTTAGTGAGATTAAAGGAGAGCATGCCAAGTATTGTGTGAGGTATATTAAGCTTAGCTAACTATGTGCTTAGTGGAGAGTGGTAGGTGGGATTAAGTGGTGATGACAAATGGATGATGATGTGGCAATGGAAGAAAAATTAGGGTTTTCTTTGTTTGAAAAATATTAATACAAGTATTTTAATTTAATACCATGTAGTATCCATATAGTATATCATATAGTATATCATGTAGTATATAAGAAAGATACATATTACGTTTATTTAAAAATGTATAAACATTAGAATCAATATTATTATAATGGTTTAAATTTATGGAAAATACATGAAAAATATACGCATACCAAATACGATCAACATACATGGTACAATACTTCTTATATCTGAAACATGGAGTTTACATATACTCCTAGGGACGGACCAGACGTATACATGGGGAACGGAGCTATGTCTAGAGTAGCAGTGGTCGGCACAGTGCGGTTCAAGATGCAGGATGGAGCTATTAAGACACTCACATGTGTTAGGCATGTACAGATTTGCAGCGGATTCTTATTTCGCTTGAAGTCTTGACTGGTGTGGGGTGTAGCGTGGTGCTCAAGGGAGAGCGACTACGGGTGTCCAGTAGAGGTCGTTTTGTGATGGCGACAAAGAAGGTTGGCAACCTTTATAGGCTTCAGGGTTAGACATTGATGAGTCAGAGGTCTGGTGCACTAGAGAGCTCCAGTGGAGAAGAGGTTGGGACTTATAGGGATGTCGTGACAGAGAAGCGAGGTCGGTTACAGGATGTGATAGCTGCGATATGCAGCGAGGGATCGTTAGGTGACGGAGTCCAGATTATATCCCATTGTGGTTCAACTCCGTGTGCAGCTCAAATTGTCTACATGGAAGCATGTGGCCTCAGGGTAGAGTTGCAGTCCTCAGGAGGACCCGTTGCTGAGCATATGGAGGAGTTGCAAATTCGGATAGAGCGGTTACATTACATTGATGAGCACTCACGTAGATGGAATGGGTGGCATGGCTCAAGGTGGGTGAGAGACAGTCCGTCCAAGAGATCATTTGGAATATGAAGAACCAACAGTTCATAGATGATCAGCAGTAGAGGATCTCACATAGATTGTGAGGGTGGTGTTGTGGTGAAGTCTTATTGTAGAGTTAAATTCAAAGGCAGTGCGTTGAGGACGTCGAAGCCGGATGAAGATGGTGCTCTGTTAGATCCGGTCCAAAGGGGGCCTATTTAGGGGTGTTTTGTGTTATTTTATTAAAGTAGGGGTATTTGGGTAATTAGACATTTAATTAGAAGATTATAAATAGGAGGATAGTCAGGGGCTCTAGTTATGCGAAATTTGAGAATTGTGATTGAGAGGAGAGATCTCATAGTTCTTCGGGAAGGTCTAGACGTCCCTTATCAATTGTCGTCTTGGGAGGGAGGTTACCCCTTTGATTGTAGCCCGTATTCTTATTTTATTTTCAGTTTAATCAATAAAATTTCAGATTCTCTTTAGTTCTTATCATTTTGGTACCAGAGCATGTCGATCCATGGTGGCGGCTACGAGATCCAAAGATCGGAGCAATGCATTGGAGGAGAAATTTATGGGAGAGATCGAGATCATTAAGGGCGATGTCGCGAGCATGAAAGAAACCCTAACGGGTCATGGGGGACAGTTGAAGCAACACGGCGAAGCCCTAGCACAAATCATCTTCCAACTTGGAGAGATCTCGGCGCAATTGAAAAGAGGGAGCACAAACCCTAAAACAGCGACAAAGGAGCCACCTTTGGACAAAGTGAAGCACGTGGCGAAGGAATCAAAAGATTGGAGGTTCACAGATCCAGATGATAGCAGATCAGATGTGGAGGAACACCGCCAGGAGGTCGACGGCCCCAGCAGAAGCTCCTGGCGGCTGCGACAGCACGCAAGAGGGCCGGCGGCTTCCACACAGGAGGGCAGGCGGCTTCCTCCCAGGAAGCCGCGCCCCCGGGGGCACCGACAGCCCTGTGGGACCTTTCCACAGGGCCTGATGGGCTCGTCGAAGCATATCCAGGGCCTTGCGAGCCCTGTCGGTCAGTGGCAGGGCCGCTGGGCCCCTGGCGACCACTGACATGGCTCGACGGCCCCTTTCCAGGGCTGCTGGGGCCCCTTCGAGCATGGAGGGCCCTTCCGAGGGGGTTTTGAAGTGTCGTATGGTGGAGGGGAGAACATCTGAGATTTCAGCCCTATTCGGAGGACCCGACGCATGGTTTTGATGATGGTTTTGACCCGAGGGTGTTTCAGGAATATGGTGATGATGTGGGGTTTCGGGACCCTCCCGACCCTCGGTATGGTGATGACAGAGGGAGACCGCCACCCCGCACTGATGAGGGGGTGCTCTGGCGGGGGAGGCTACAGGGACTTCCAGGAGGGGCACGCGGCCAGATTTAGAGGCGACGGCAGGAAGGACATGAGGGTCAAGGAGGCCCACGGAGGGGGTCTTGTTTTCCAAGATGGAGGCACTCGTGGGGGTTATGAGCGGCACCATGAGAGGTGGCGGCACTACCACCAGCCTAGACACGGCGTGGAATGAGAAGACCAAGGGACATTCAATATGGACAGGCTACTTACGCTGAAGATGCCGGTCTTCGAGGGAGTGGATCCAGTGTCGTGGATCTACATGGTAGAAAGATTTTTCAGGGTCTCACATGGAGGAGCAGAAATTGGAGGCAACTGCTATATGTCTGAATGGAAAGGCCCTCGCTTGGTTCCAGTGGAAGGATGAGAGTCGTATTTTTCGCTCGTGGGAGGAAATCAGGGACCAGATGGTGGAGAGGTTCAGAGATCTCCATCTGGAGAATGTGAGAGAGTAGCTGTTGTCACTCAAGTAGGAGGGCACTGTGAGGGACTATCTGGAGAGGTCTGAGGTACTGTCTGGACATGTGCATGTGGTGTTTGACGAGATGATGGAGAGCACATTCATGAAGGGGTTGAAGGCTACTATTCGAGCAGCGGTCCGCATGCAGAAGTCTCAGAGCCTGATGCAGGCCATGTAGTATGCTCAGATGACAGAGGACTGCCAGTAGGAGGATATGAGAGCGAGAGGTGGTTGGAGTGGATCGGTTTCCTGCAATGTTCCGATTGCGACTGGAGAACAGAAGACAACTACAGTGGCAGATCAGGCGAGTATTGAGAAGACTGTGTAGAACAGCAGCGCACAGACAACATGGGGTCAGTTTCGGAGGATGAATGACGTCGAAGTGAGAGAGAAGAGGCAGAAAGGGATGTGTTTCCCCAGGGCACCTTTGTGGGGGGTGTGCAAGCTGCAAGTGCTGATAGCCGGAAATGATGAGGAAGATGTCGTGGAAGATGAAGAGCTCGGGGTGGACGACGACTCGCACTTGGAGTAGGACCGCCAACGACCTCATGCACCACCTTGAGGACACGGTGGATTTTCGGGGGCGGAGTAATGTTAGATCCATCCCAAAGGGGGTCTATTTAGGGGTGTTTTATGTTATTTTATTAAAATAGTGGTATTTGGGTAATTAGACATTTAATTAGAAGATTATAAATAGGGTGATAACCGGCCGGCCTTAGTTATGCGAAATTTGAGAATTGTGATTAAGAGGAGAGATCTTCTAGTTCTTTGGGAAGATGCGGACGTCCCTTATCAATTGACGTCTTGGGAGTGAGGTTACCCGTTTGATTGTAGCCCGTTATCTTATTTTATTTTCAGTTTAATCAATAAAATTTCAGATTCTCTTTAGTTCCTATCATGCTCTCATTTCATGTTTGGGAAAGATGGTGCCCGGTGCTTCCTTAGATGGTAGAGTCGGATCGACTCAGGAGACTATTGTGGAGTGCGTCCATGGATCGATTTTGGGTACTTCGGGAGACACAGGTTTGGTGTCAGTTCAATCGATGATGGAGCCTAAAGTTGCGGTGTCAAACTCAAAGAGAGAGATCACCACAAGTATGGTGGCGAGGATGGTGCAGCTCTTCGAGCTCAAGAGGCGCTTGAGCTTGGAGAATCACATTGAGCGTTGATGTGTCAATGGGTGCGATTCCCGATGACATGTAGATGGTTTCATGATTAGAGATGGAATTAGGGTGGTATGTAGATGGTTTAATGATCAGAGATGGTTGAAATTAGGGTAGAGCCATCGTGTAGAGTTTAGATGTGTCTTGGTGATGATTGGAGTGTTGCCGGTATGTTAGAGAAAGTTTGAAGTAGGGTAGAGTGTTGAAGTTTATGCTTCAAACTCGAATCTGAAATTTTCACATCCACCAGACGTCTGGTTCTACGGCTCTAAACAGATCCATAAGCGTATACATGCCAGATGTCTGATGTTGGATGAATAAACGTCTGGCTGAAGTGTCAGACACCTGGCGATTTGCCTTCAGTCGTCTGAAGGCATGAGAGGCAAAAAAAACTCTTAACTATTGGGAAACTGTAGCACCATGTACAGTGTTTTCCAGACGTATGAAGGCTTTGTGCCAGACGTCTAATTGTTGGGAGTGCGGCCCGTCTCTTATGGCACCAGAGTCTGGCCGCATGGCACCAGACGTCTGACAGCTGTGTTTTCAACATGGGCGGAAATGCATCATGGCCATTCGATTGATAAATAATCTAATCGAATGGCCATCGATTGAGCTGGCCTCTAAACCCAATCTGAACCCTTCTAAGCCCTGTGCGCATAGGAGCGAAGAGAAAAAGAAGTTATTGCGAGTCGTCATCAATGAGCTTCTTTCTCACACGTCGTGGAGATTAAGCGTGTACTTTGGTGAGTGAAATTCTTTGTAATCTTCTTATTGTGGTTCTTCTTTTCGGGTTGAGTGATTATTTGTGAGAACTTTTGGGTTTCTTCACTTTTGGTGAGATTTGAGATCTCTTTTGTTTTTGGTGAGAAGAGTTTGAACTCCAACTTTGGAGTTGTTGCTCTCTTTTGTTGAAGAAGATTGAGGAGTCGGATGTTTCTCTCTGATCATATTAGTAGAAACTATCATATGGAAGCTAGACGTATGCGCCGTTAGCGGGCCGAACCAGTATAAACTCTGTGTCACTTGATTTGTTGCTTTCATGCTTTTGTTACTTTTATCTTGCTAGGTTGGTTGGATTTTGTTATTGTGAATTATCTCTGTAAGATCGCGACATAGTGATTGTTGTGTAGCTATTCGTCGAGGGCTTTCACTGTGTGCAGCGGGTGGTGTCGGATCCCAACAAAAGCTCATGCTGGGCATTCCCTTATTTTTAGGATGTCGTCTCCTTGTTTGAGTCATTCTCGGACATGACTCTATCTGTGTTTTCTTGACTATCGTTTTCTATTGGGCCTCAATGTAACGAGATCCATCATTCTCCTCATGCACTCTTTTATTCATTAAAACAGCTTTAAGACTCCCCTTCTCGTCCTATACACAAGTCCAATATCTCAACTTTAATGATTTTACGTAGGTAGCTCATTAGCCTGACACAAGCGCTCCATGTAGTTCCATCTTAGCCTTTGAAGTCAAAACCTTTGTTTTCCGAATATGTTGATCATACTTCATATTATTAGGTGTTAGGATGAATATGCAAACCAATTATATTAACGCATACGATGACCAATCAAACAAATCTTAATGACTAGCCCATTTGGTTACATGCTTTATAACTACAAGAGGCATTTAGTTGCTAGAACTAGTGAAGCACGAACACTTCTAAATTGGTGCCTTATTTGTGTCAGATGAGTGTTGGAAACCTATATTTGCACAACATTTGCTTGACCCATATTGGGTACTCCGGAGCTAGGGGTAGCAAACGGGTCGGGTGGGTTCGGGTTCGGGTCGGGTCAGACTTGACCTCATCTGAATAGGGGTAAACCCTAACCCGACCCGGATTGAATCCAGGTCGGGTTCGGGTGACCCGCAAAATTTTCGGGTCGGGTTTGGGTTAACCCGTCGGGTTAAGATTTGATTTATACACTACTGCTCCTTTTTCGATATCCAGCTATTTATTAAGAGTCACCGACAATTTATTAAATGTTACATAATTTCCAGTAGCTCGTCACTTAAACCGCACTGATGACAGCAAAGAAGTATAATTAACGTTACCATTTTATTAACGAAAGTAATAAAATTAACAAAAAAGATGCAAGTAAAGGGAATTGAATCCAAAACCTCTTAAAGAAGAGGACAACAATTCAAATCATATAAGCACAACTCCCATTGCAACTGTGTATTGAAGTTATCATATAAATTTTTATATATAGAGAGAAAGTAAACCGGGTCGAATTCGGGTCATCCGGGTTGACATGCCAAACCCATACCCGACCCGGATTTTATCCAGGTCGGGTCGGGTCAACCCGTTTCCTACTTGACCCGGATTGGCCCCTACCCATACCCGGTTAAGGATGCCGGGTTCGGGTCGGGTCGGGTCGGGCTCATTTTGCCAACCCTATCCGGAGCCATTGCCAGATTTAAAAACCCAAAGCATCACGTACCTGAGCATGTCGGATTTAATAAAATGTAAAGGTCGTGTCAGAGACTTAAAGGCACATATCTTTTAAATAAATATGAAAAGATAACCTTACGCATATGTCGTGTCAATAAAACCTGGTATATATTATATTTCATTTTTTTTCTTGTTTTATTTTGTCACTTCATTGGAAGCGATGGATCTTTGTTGAAGTTTCATGCTGTTTATATTTGTAATAGATCACATCCCACTCATTATATGTTACGTTGGGCATTATTTATGGATGCTTATGCACCCACATAGAGTTGCATTGTAGTGTACCCATATCCCACTTTTAAGAAGTTATAGTGTTGCCGTGTTTTTGCTGCATCGTATCCATATCTTATTTCTATATTCGTGCTTCATTGGCCTAAATTCTGTGTCAGGACAAATGCATATTAACTTTGTGGATAATATCATAGGCCTAAACTTTGTGTCAGGACAAATGCATATTAACTTTGTGGATAATATCATATGCCTAACTTTGTGTCAGGACAAATGCATATCAACTTTGTGGATAATATCACTAAACATGAATTCCAATTTAAACCAAGAGGGAAAACCTCTATTGGAGTTTTAGGTTCAATCATCTTAAACGACATATCTATATCCTTTTCTTTTTGATGTGAAAATAAATTTTATCCTTTTACCTTTTTTCTCTTTCCATCTAGCATTAGAGCTTTGTGAACCGGATTTGAGCCATAATGTTAACAATCTCCACATTGGTTCATATTCAGAAAACCCATAAACTGGAGTCGGATGGAGTTGGATCTTTCGAAGATAAATCGCTACAGTCTCCATCTGAAACTGCAGGCTGTCACATTCTACGAATATCTAATGTATCTTGTCAGATACCAACAAGTATCTTATGTGTTCTGTTACATACTAGTGATATGTCATGTCTCTGTCATCTAATATGCCTAAAGCTTTTCTCATTGCACGTACATTCCTATTTTGTCGGAGTTTCGCAAGAATGCCTGAAACCATCCTTGTTGCATGTGTATACATGTCTTGCTAGATCTAACAAGTACGCATGAAATCCATCTCATAGCACGTGTAAACCTTTCACAACTATTACCAATTGAGTTGATAATTCACAACAATTACCCAGTAAATCATGTCTTGGTTATCTTTAACACCCACCGACATAAACAGCTACTAATCACATGCACTATAGTATTGATCTGTATATCATGGAAATGGTCCACCACAACATGAGTTGTATTCCCGCTTGCGCTATGATGACCACTCTTACGTCTGACACTTTCCCAAAATTTTCACTATGGCATAGGATACGACATGAGCTGCATTCCCACTTGTTTGACAAATGCATTTTGACTTTGTAGATATATGTCAAATAATAATGAATCCTAATTTGACCCAAAAAGAGAGACTTTTATTGGAGTCTTGGGCTTAATTATATTCAACCATATATCCATTTCCTTTCTGTTTCGATAAAGGAATAAACTCCGCCCTTTTTTGTCATTTGGCTCTTTTTCCCTCTTAACACGAGGGCTTTGTGAACTGGTTTCTAGCCACAACTTCAACGATATCAAATCTATTCTGATATATGTCTTAGTAACCATATAGCGGGTGGGCTAAGATGTTCAACTATATCTAGGTTTTATTCTGTTGTCTGTCCCCATGATTCTCTCTTTGGTATTTTCAGGAGCTACTACAGGTGCACTAACAGTGGATGCCCTGTACGAAAGCATGTTGAGAGAGCTTCCGATGATGCCAAATCTATTCTAATAACCTACGAGGGAAAGCACAACCATGACCAGCCTGCCATCAAAAGTGGCAATGATCAGCCAGCTACAGCTCTTCTCATTGCCGCCGCCGCCGCCACGTCAGCGACTAAGGATGACCGGTCACCTACCCCTGATTCCTTAGTTGATAAAACCCCCCGAACCCCAACCAATGGAGAATCAGCTGGTGACAAAGCATTGGAGCTAGGAGGCGAGAAAGCATTGGAATCCGCACAAACGCTTTTGAGCATCGGACTCAACTCGCCCTCTGGGGAGGAAGCCAGCGGAAATACTTCTGATGGGATAAACCCCCCTATCTTTAGCGAAAGCTGTGCTGCAGTTCATGTCCAAAACTCTTGAATCAAACAGGTTTGATTAAGTTTAGGGGGTTAAATATCGCTTTCCTTGGGGTTATTAAGATGTTGATGTAGCCGTTTGGCCTGAGCCCTGTGAGTAGCATCCCTCATTCAAAATTTACAGACATTTTCATCTTTGTATTATCAAAGAAATTTGAGAGATGGAGGAACAATTCAGGTGATGAGCCTGCTAAAATTAGACGATACCTCTGAGCAGCAGTGAGTTTCATGGTGAAGGTGTAAATTTACACAAACATTATTGTATTAAGCTTCGTGTTGAGCCGCCGAAAGAAAGATTGAAAGCAAATTTCATTGTTGAAATCTCCATCGTGTTTCTCTTCGTAATGCTGGGCACCTGAATGGCTTTTTATGTTATTTCTTGGATTTTGTTGCGTTTTCTCTCATTTGGTTTAGATCTTGACCGCTTTTATGGTTCATTTAGAATGTTGTTTTGCTCTTTTTATCTTCTTTCGTATGATCTTTTGTATATGCTCATTTTTGGCTTCTTTCTTTTTTTTTCCTTCCTTCGGTATCTTTTGGTCGAGATATCGATAACCTTTATACAACTGACGGATGTTGATGTGACATTTGTTTTATGTAGCAATGTCACCCTTTCAAACATTTCCCCATGGGTCTTCCTCTATTTACAAGATTGCCATTGTCATTTCCCCCTTTGACCCCTATCCCCCCTATTTACATGCTTGAGAGTAAGATTTTTTCCTCTTTTGCCCTATGATAATACACATACACACATCCATATTTCTCACTCTTTTTTGAAATGCATAGCATCCTGTTTGTTTGGTTTTTTTTTTTGGCGCCGTGCAACGTGTGCACGGGTTGGGTTAGACGGGTTGGGTTATGTCTAGATTAAGAAGCAAGATCTTAACGATCAGTCCTTCACAATACTTATCGTCTTTCCAATACCGGTCATGGCCAATCCAAATGACACAGCAAGCATCTCTATATCATGTGAAAACTACCAACTTCTGGCGCATAACCTTCATCCCTCAGTTTCGCCATGACCTCCACAAGCCTTTTTTTGGTCGCATAGGCAACTAAGCTCTGAGTCCCTTCTCATTGTAGAAAGCCATTTTGGTCGCCGAAAATCCAAAATAAAATTCTAGGGCAGCATCAAGGTTTCTCCACACCCAACAAAGCAGAAAACGGCCAGGAGCGTTGCAGGTTGCACACCACATCAACATCTGGGGCAGTTTGCCAAGGAAAAGCAAACACATGACGCAGTACAGAAAGAAATACTACTTAATTGCGATCGTTGATCCCTCACTCTCAGCAGATGTCACCCATGAGAAGCCTCTTTCATTTGTAGCAGGAAAACCAATCATTAGTTTCAGATGCTCACAATCTCATGTTCCGGTCCCCTGCACAGAATAATCAGACACAAAATCAGACTCTCTCTCTCTCTCTCATAGTTTCATTTATCGATTTTACAGTGTTCAACTTCAAACAAAGGATGCATTAGATCGTGTATTTTTTATACAGAGAATCACAACCACTTGTTCTAAATAATGTGCAAAGTTGTACAATGTATCACCTACAAACCACACCCCCAAAAACCCTAGCTTCGTTATCCCAATGCTATGAAGGAGACAGTATGCTCAGCCCATCCACGGATCTCGAACCCTCCAAATCAGCAATGCTCAGCTCTTCGCCGCATGTAATCTCCCTCTCTCCGTCTCCTCCTGCCGATGATGAAGCGGGGCCCGATGCACATTTTTCGAAGCGGTAGCAGCTGATGAGGTGGTCGTTGGTTATACCGGCCGCCTGCATGAAGGAATAGATGACCGTGGGTCCTACGCTCCGGAAGCCCCTCCTCATCAAGTCTTTGCTGATAACATCGGCCTTCGGAGTTTTCACTGGGACCTGGCGCGAGTAGCGGAATCTACTAACGATTGGCTTCTGGTTTACAAAACTCCAGCAGTATCTATCGAATGACCCAAACTCCGCTACAATCTACAACAAGAATTGTTAGTACAGCAAGGTCTGAGGCGTCGAATTAAACTATGATGGGGAAGTGAGAACAATCATATAAGATATCATTTGCCTTCCAAGCGCTTCCAGATAAATCACATGCTTCGAGCAATTTTTTTTCTTTTTAACTTCGAGCAATTAGTTCACTGAACTGCAACATGAGCTAGCAGTGTACACAGCAAAGAACTAGATTCATTCTGCAAATTTTTTATCGAAGTCAAAGAAGAAAATTTCCAGAAGTTTAAAGGACCCTAAATATAGACTTTCTAGCATAATAGAGATGTCCAAAAAGGTTCACTAGAAACGAAATCTAAATACCCTACTATATGGTCCCTGAGTATTAATTCACAAGTTGCGACTAGTAATAAATAGCTCATGAAATAATCTCAAAACTGAGCAGTCATAAAATGCCAAATGCCAAATGCCAAACGGAACTTGGTTTCAAGTTTTCTAAACATCAGTGGGTTTGATTCAGGCTAAAGAATTGCTCATATAATCTTTTAGGTATCTAAAGGCTAGATAACTCAAATGAAATAATGCAACAAGTAAGATATCTTTAGCTACTTTGGTCAATTTTTTTAATTAATTGGGAGATACGGGCTATTAGTGTATTTTTGTTATTAATAGAGTATTTTGTTAAAATTATCACATAACTGTTCAATGCGACAAGAATAATTATTCTGTAATAATAGAGCAACCTTTTATTTAGTATTCAACTTGAAATATTCAGATCTAATTTTCATACCGTACTATTGTACATCAATAAGTTAGTAGGGATGACCTTTTTAAATTTAAGATATGAATAGAGAACTAATATAAAAGAAATAAAAGCATGGTGATTCATGGGTGGGAGGGAGGAAAGGAGGGAAGGAGAGGAAAAAACCTTTAGCATCTGGCGTGCATTTTCAATGATCGCACGCAACTTAGGCTCTGATAATAAGGAGCTAGCAGTGGTTCCTGGTGCCACATTCTTCTTTTCATTCAACTTCGAGACCAGCACAGGGTCAAAATTCATGAATACTTCCCTGTATGAAATGCTGAGTGATTACAATTATGATAGCAAGTGCCACAATTTATCAATAGTTCAGACTTTTGATGAAGGTAAACCAAACACCTGAAAATGTGCCTTTTGCCAAGGATTGCTGGCCATGTAAGCTCTGCCAAAGCACCTGACAATACAAGTAATTCAAACAATTTCCTGCAAGATGTTCATAATATCAGACACCCTATAGCGCTTGTTAGTTTGTGTCATTTTATGTAGCTCCCAGAAAGACGAAGAACAGGGTTGGGTTACGAACTTGTCATCATGGACAGGAACCCCCCATTCCTCATCATGAAAAGAAGCATAGCATGGATCTGTTGAAGCACATGAATAATGCCATGAGACAAGCAAACTACAACTTGGTCAGTGCACATGGCTCTAAATTCAATTGGAAATTCACAAAACCTCATGGCTCTAAAATCAATTGGAAATTCACAAAACCTCAAGATGAATATCTGTAAGATTATGTTAAATGCTACAAATCAAATAGCAGCATAAACTCCCACAAACATGTAAAGAGGCAAAACCATGAACCGAGATGCACTTTCCAGCAATCTAAAAAATTAAGATACAAGTTAAAATATAATGATACACTACAGCTAAATATCCTATAAGTTTCCTTTCTCCTTCATTGGCTAGGCTTGTAAATTTTCAAATTTCCATTAACAAAAGTTATCCGAACAAGATGAAGAGCCCACATATAGGATTGAGGGGTATCAAACAATTTCATATGTATGCTTACCCAAGATTTAAATATCAATTGGGTTGAGCTTGGGTAATCCTGAAAAGGTTCAAGATATAGAAATCTAACAGAAAATTAGAAAAACTACACCGATGATGCTGAAATGAGCTAGTTGAAGAGCTCGCCGGTTTTTTTTTTTTGTTGCGGGGGGGGGGGGGGGGGGGGGGGGTACAGAGGCACTCCGACACTAGAAACATTTTCCATTTTAGCAAAAGCTAACAGCTTTGTAATAGTTCTTTAACAAAACTGAATATCCAGCATAAGAAGCATTTTAATTCAATACCCAATCAGATGATGCTATACATCTTACTTTGTGATAACAGGATGCACAATGGGTATGGGTCTTCCAAAGTTGCCTAAATAACAAGCACCTTTGAACCTTGGAATGAGTAATACCCTATTCATTTAATTTCATTCGTCCTGTTTGGCAACAAGAGTTAGGTTAACTATTGCCAAACAACTAGAAAAAGCTTGAAGTTGCCAAAAAGTTGAGGGGTAAAAGTGGCATTTTAAAAAAATTCATTCACTTTACTCCCTTCTTTTGAGGGAAAAAGGTCCAACTCCAACCCCATTCCCTGAGATGGGGTTGGCAAGAGTTGCCACAAACCCCAAACACCCCTAAACTTATCCCTAATCTTCATTTCTAAAAATCACTACAACAAACACCAACACTCCTTGCCAAACAAGGCTCGTAGGTTATATACGACAACAAAGATGGCACTGGGTACATACTTTCAAAAAATATTGAGAAGGGAAGAAGAAAAGAACCAAGAAAAGAACTATTGTGTGTATAAAATAGTTAGATTTATGAAATACCATCCGAATAATATTGTTGAGATTACAACATATTTTGTTTTGAAAGTACATCACAGGCATTAAAAGGCCATATTTCATTGGTCTTAGCAGACTTCTGCACGTATCACAGTGTAGACAATACTGTACTCCTTAACTATTATAATGGAAACTCCCCCATCCCCCACCCAACTAAAAGATTGGATTTCAATCAGGGTGCCCTTGACTAACATAACATATTTTTTAAAAAATAAAAAGTATTTTTTTAATTTAAGCCAATTTAATGGCTTTGTTCCCATTAAAATGCATAACTTAATAACGATTCAACTCCCAATGATGTGTCCTCATTAAATAATGGGTACATTAAGCTAACACACCCTAAACTACGGATGTGTGTCAATAAAAACCATGAACTATGAAAATAACAGGAAACACCCACTAGGTTAGTGGGAACTGTTACATTCCAGATATTTTCCATTTTTGCCACTCCATGTTTCTTCTTCACTCCACTTTTGCTGCTACTACTCTCCCCTCACACACTTCCTGCCTTTCTCCTTTCTCTCACCTCCCCGCCTACACATACGCCCTCTCAAACTTGACATTCATCTTAAAGAGGGTTGGAGGAGGGGAAAGAAAGGGGAGAGTGTGTGCGGGGGGGGGGGGGGGGGGGGGGGGGGGGGGGGGGCGAGTGTAACAACAACAAAATGAGGAAGAAGCAGTGGTGAAAAAAGGAAAATTTTTAGGATTTAATAGTTCTCATTAAACCAAGAGACGTTTTTGCTAGTTTCATAGCTTGGTTTTGTTTAGTGACACACACCTTATAGTTCCGAAGTGTTAGAAGAATTTACTCTTAAGTAATTAATAAATAATAATTTCCATTTTTATTGTAATTTATTTAATAAATCAACTTGATCAATCATAATTGTGTAAAGTATCATTTTACACATACATTTGCATGTGCCTTGAAATCTTGTTGTATTATATAAAATATAGAAGGCACAGCCATGAAATCTTATGCTTGGGCCAGCTGGTGTATATTACTATGCTACACATGATATTTATTGCTTATTATGGTTTGCCACTATTGTATCCCATCTGTGAGTATCACGCCACCATTGTAAATGGCATTGCACCACGATGGCCACAAGAATTCTCTCCCTTGATACTCCAGAAACTTTGAATCCCAAATTTTTATTTGAATATTGTTAGGATTTTTATGGGGTTTTTATGATAAAAATATGATTTTTAGGGGGGTTTTCTATGGTTTTGATGGATACAGATAGTGTTTATAGTGGAAAAGCAGGGTTTTAGAGTAAAGGAATGATTTTTAGGGCTAGAAATAGAAGATTTAAGGGGAAAATCGATGTTTTTATGGATACAAGATGGTGGCTACAATTTTAAAAGTAGACCGCTCTCACAATCTGCTTATTCGAGAGGGTACCGCTCTCTCCAATGAAAATAGTGAAATCTTAATCTCTCACAAGTTTCATCTCAATAATAAAGCATAAGAATCCCTAATCCCCAATAGCCCCTACAAATAATAAACTGAAAACTGAAAATTACAAAAAGACCCCTAAAACTGAAAATTACAAAAACGTCCCTAGAAATCCGAATTTGTTTTGAACTTTTTGGATATTTAAAGAAGATAAGCTACGATCAAAGGCTTCACACCATCACGTTAGCTTCATATTGCATAAAGACCTCACATCTTAACCAAGTTTCATGCACATAATCACCAATTAGTGCTTGAAGAGAAACAACTCAAAGAAAATAAATTTTCTTATCAATTATCTCCCTCTTACAAGAGAAGGCTTAAAGCATCTTTTATATGAAAACCTAACATGTAGCCTAATACTAATTTTTTTTTACTAAGTAGAATTCTTAATACACTTTCTTTTTATGGATAAATATGCAAGAAACCCTCTAATAGAATTAAAATTACAAAAAATCTAATTCCTAGTCTAATAATTATTCTTGGATGTCAATAATTCTAGAACTAAGTTTTTGACTATAATTTAAAATAGGGTTTTTTAGATATATGTCCCCCAAAAAATGGGTTATTTTAAAAGAGTCCCTCATTTAATGGCTTTTACCATTTGGTCCCCTAATTTAACTAAATCATTACAAAAGAGTCCCTAATTTTTAAAAAAACCGATTTTGCCCCTCCATCTCTCCTTCCTCCTCCTCTGATGGGCTGCGCGCGCGGCGGGCCTCGCCGGAGAAGAGGGGGGGCTCGCCGGAGAAGGGGGCAGCCCCCCCCATTCGCCTGAGAAGGGGGGCTGCCCCATCTTCGCCCGTGAAAAGAGGGGGCAGCCCCCCCCCCCCTCGCCGGAGAAGAGGGAGGCCAGCCGCCCCCCTCGCCGGAGAAGAGGGGGCTGACCCCTCTTCTCCGGCAAGGGGGCGGCTGCCCCCCCCTTCTCCGGCGAGGGGGGGCGGATGCCCCCTCTTTTCACTGGAGAAAATTGCGGGGGCAGCCGCCCCCCTTCGCCGGAGAAGAGGGGGCAGCCGTCCCCTTCGTCGGAGAAGAGGGGAGCCGCCGCCGCCCTGCCGTGAAAAGAGGATGCTGTCGTCCCTTCTCCGGCGAGCCCCCCTCTTCTCCGGCGAAGCCCGCCGCGCGCGCAGCGCATGGGAGGAGGAGGAAGGAGAGATGGAGGGGCAAAATCGGGTTTTTTAAAAATTAGGGACTCTTTTGTAGTGATTTAGTTAAATTAGGGGCCCAAATGGTAAAAGCCATTAAATGAGGGACTCTTTTAAAATAACCCATTTTTTTGGGGACCTCTGTCTAAAAAACCCTTTAAAATAACCCAAAAGTCCTTCATGAGATTGTTCTACATTAGCTTTGAGATGAGTTGAGCTAAGTAGCTTGGACACTTCAACCATAAAGTAGTGTCGTATCGAATTTGCATCAAACACGTGTCGAACATATTGAACCCCATATTTCAATTTTCAGTATACCTTTTGGAATTTTCTCAACTATCATCATGTCTTATTATATCATTTCCGTGTCAAGGTGTCCATGTCCATGTTACAGAGCCACTAAGTGATACCTAGAACGCATCATAGAAGCCAATTGCATAAATAATAGTAGTGGAGGCATATTGTACAAATGGCACAACAGGACCCAATGGAAAGGGCCAAAATACAGTGGAGAATTGATAACCCAAACACCGGGAATATGAAATCATTCCCAGCAAGAATGATTTTGGAGCAGCATAAGGCCACCCAGAGGTCTAAATCATGGTTTGTGTTCAGATCTCAAAATAGGGTCATCCATGTGAAGAAGAGCACTAACGAAGTCCGTCCATTCCTTCCAGATTCATGAAATGAAAATGCCACATATATCTCCAAGGAATTAGGGTAAGCTAGAACCCAATGAATACGTCAAACTTGCAGAATCCTAGTTAAACCTAGCACATCTGTGAGCTGAATAAATATTTATTCATTTGCAAATGTGAAACATGAGCTACCATGTGCCCCATTTCAGATATGTCAGATTTGGGGGGGGGGGGGGGGGGGGGGGGGGGGGGGGGAGTTTTGTACATGTCATAGCAGAAGCTATCAATGACAGAAATAACCTCTCAGCTGCCATCCAACAACAGTGAACGACTATAAAATCATAAGAATAACAAAAACAATTGTAGTGCCCATCTAAAACTGCCACATAATGTTAATATTTATGTGGCAAAATTTATGTTCTTGGGCAATAAATACACCAGTTCTTTGTTTACTGACATTTGTATTTAAATATATTCCACCCAAGTTTAGGAATTGTCGTTCAGAGTATTACTTCTCAAACTCCAAAAATAAAATTACCCTTGGACAAGGTCATATTTCTAAACAAAAACAGTATGAATTGTCACAGAATGTGTAGTTAAATCTTATATAAGACTAATGTGAAGATGTTAGCCTACAAGTAACCACGTAATGCTCCTTCTTTTATGCTGAAGTGAATTCATAATGTCTCCAAACGAAGAGAATGAGAACCCTCAAGGCATCTATCTTTATATTGGTGGACAGTGAAAACAGTCGACCTAGTGCTTCCCACTATCTAGAAGTATCACCCTGACTAGAAGACTAAGTAACTAATTCTATAACAAAAGGCCAACGAAGCAGGATTAATCAAACAAATTTGCTCCAGCAATTTCTGTTATTTCCAGCAACATTAATGTTATCAAGAGTTAATACTAAGTATAGCTATGTCATTAACTTCATAAAACTACAAAATATGAAGGAATCACAAAATAATTACAAAACTAAACAATTGTTTCAAAAAAAAGAAGGAAAAATAACAAAGGATTAGGAAACACACCCGTGTTTGGTGTCACCCAGCTACACCTTCTCTTTCCATCCCCTAGCTCCGGCAAATTAATCGGCAATTCACCATTTGGATTTATTTTCGCCACAATTTTTTCGGGCCTCGGCACGCTCTGCCTCCTCCTACTACTAAACCCTACTCTCCCAATCCTTCCCGTTGATGCCCGACTAACAAATGAATCAGTAGAAGCATCCGAAGAACACGAAGCATTCAACGACAAATTTGAATTCAGCAGCCACTCGTGCCTCCTCAAAACTGAAGCGGCACCATAACTCCCATTCACATTCCTCAAATCTGCTCCCAAGTTCGTGCCTTTCTTCTCCTCCTCCTCATCCACTGCCTCCGGCTGCCCCAAATTCTTCGAAATCGCAGGCTTCCTCGCACTCATTAGCGATCTCACCTTGTTTCCGGCCGGCACGAGCACTGGCCTCGCATCGGATTCGGCCACATTCATCAACCGGACCCTCGGAGCTCCCGACATAAAAAATGACAGAACCAAAGAACGGGACAAAGGATCCGCCTTTAAGCACAGATCTCCTGTCACCTGCTCCAAAAATTTCCTTGATTTAGATAATTTAAGTAGGTGCGAGGTCCAATCGGACGGTCTCGGCTCGACCCCATCGCCATCACGAGGATCTTTCAAAAGGAAAAAGGAAAAAGAAAATTAGATTATTCGCCCCAATGGCCCAATTTAAAAAGAACAACAGTTAGCTCAGCTCGAAACCCCATGAAACCGACGGACCAACCGAAACTAGGGCATTTCTGACCGAGATTCGGCGGGGAGAGGGGGCTCAAACTGCGGCATTGCCGGAGTTGGAGGCGGACACCCTAAAACCTCGGCAATGGCGCTCGGATAGCAGGCGAGAAACCCTAGATTAACTCAAAGAGATATAGATGGAGAAATTATTGCGAGTTGAATGGCGATGGAAAGATCCTGCACTGAGAGTGTATTGGGAGAGAGAGAAGAATAGCGAGGGATCGGGCACAATTATATCGGCAACCGGCGGTAGCCGGTTCTGACGACCCGCTTATGTTCGGCATGGACCACGCGTTGGCGGAAACACGATCCGCATTCTCGCGTCTCTCCCGCACTCTTTCTTCTTCCTTTTATTTTTGATAGATTTTTCTTAGGGATTCATATAGAAAAGATGACACCTGATCTAATAGATCAGGTGGAAGACACAAAAAGATGTGTCCCAACTAGTATAAATCATTGTGGGACTTATACTTTCCATCTTTTTGTGTCTTGATAAATACTTTTTCTAATTAAGTCAACATGTTCAACCAATCCATCCTAGCTTACAAGTATTGATGATACGAAGACAGCTTGAAAACCAATCCATCCTAGCACACAAGTACTGATGACATGAAGACAGCTTGAAGGATGGAGATTTGGAGCTTAACATAAAGATTATGAGCTCATGCAAAGACTCATGGTGCGTACAAGTTTATCAAGACAAGTTGAAGAGCCAATAAATGCATCAAGACTCCACATATTATGTGAGTAATGTATTTTATTTGTAACTTGTCTTATAATGTTAAAGCTATTAAGTTGAAGCTTGCACACTGCACACACATAGATAAATGTTTTCATCGCATGAGAAATGTTTCTTTAAGCCTTAGAAATTGTTTTAAATTGTTTTAGAATCATTTGAGTTCAAATTGTTTTAAAATGTTTTAAAATCATTTGAGGTCTAATCCGTGGTTAGTGATCTCTAAGATACTATAGTGATCTCTAAGATACTATTAAGTTTTCTAGTAATTACTTCGTAAATACTTTTATGTCTATATTTTTAAGGATCTTTCTCATATTAGTCCCTTAAATTATGTGTATTTTTATATTAGTCCCTTAAATCTTTGTAATTTGAATTTAGTCCCTTAAAGGGAGTATTTAGGTTAAACGTTAAACATTTAAGGGACTATTTAGGTGATCCAAAAGGGACTATTTAGGTTAACATTAAACATTTAAGGGACTAAATTCAAATTACAAAGATATAAGGGACTAATATCAAAATAGACATAATTTAAGGGACTAATATGAGAAAACACATATTTTTAAACTAATGGTACAATGTGATAATCCTTGTGGAGGGGCACTAGAAATGTGCAAATATAGAATGGTGTTTTTATGTAAAATAGATGATAAATGTTGTAAATAGAATATCTATGTGAGAGGATAAGATTGTATCTCTTTGAAAGATTGTATCCTATCCATGTATTAACTCTCTCATCCCTTATAAATAAAGGTCTGGGGTCTCCCCCAGAGGATACGTTTCACAACACGTTAACAACACGTTCTCCATGAGATTGAAGGCCCGTTCGTTGCGAAAGCTAGGAAGGAGAAGTTCGATCCATCGTGGGCGGACGACATCTACCTCTATGCGCTCGTCTTCTTCGATCTTTGAGGTATATCGAAAACGATGCAATTTTTTATCATGATCATAATACCTATGATATAGATCTCACAAGATTGAACTAGAAAAAAATTGATTTTTTTTCCTAGATCTTAGTCCATGTCTTTTTGCCACAGATCTAATGTCACGCCCTGCTTCCCTAATATGGAAGGCGAGACGTGAGGAGGTCCGCTCAGACGTGGAGCTGTGAAGCTGCAGTCTGATAAGCGTCTGTAAAAAATTTCAAATAGCGGGTCCTTGCATTGCGATGAAACAACAACAACAATAATAAAGCAGATAAAGAACATCCACCAACAACATCCGACAATTATTCCAAACATCACAGAGAGAGTCACAAAAGTACAAGTCTGAACAATAGGCCTAAAGCATGGCCAAACAAAACAAAGAGATGGGTGCTACGCACCGAAACCTAATTAGCAACTACTGGAAAACAACTACTAAAAGAGACTCCAAGCGAGTCTAGGACTGGTCACCAGTGTCCTCGAACTCGGTCTCTGCAGGGACCTCAAACTCAGCGTCAACGAACTGCTCGTCCTCTGCTACCTGCTCGGTCTCAAAGCCCGACATGTGACACCCAAAGAGAAAAGGGCACATGTCAGTAAAAGTCTCCCAAAAGAAGCGGAGAACTTTTGTGCAAGGATATAATAAACTGAAACAACTAACCGTTGTAATATAATGAGGTGATATGACATTTTAAGGATGCAGCAATTTTAATATGACATGAAGCATGCAACACAAGTAATAGAAACACGAAACATTATCCATTCACTTTGTGCACATGGTTTACGCCTTTTGGCTGAAGTGGCTGTATGGGCACACTTCTACGCTCAAGTGATCGCTTAACCCTACCCCTCCACGTGTATCGAGCGTTGGTTTCCCAACAACACTGTGCTCGCTTCTGGATCACGAGCCAGGAAGTGTTTTTCAATATGGCATAGGGTTGTGCCCGCAAAAGCAGGTGCCTAGCCTCAATAGCAATAACATTTGTAGCGTGTGCTATTCAATCACGAAGAACACATGATGCACGACATGACATGGGATGAGCAATTAAATTACGTACCGTTAATTGAAAATTAAACATGGCATGACAACATGAATGAAAGTAGGTAAAGTGTCGAATCTAGTTTCTTTGTCAAACTAGATCAAAAAGGCGTCTAGGCAGCTATCATTTCACTGCCTAGTCTCTTTTACGCTAACAAACAAATTGGCCTAAAAACGTGGCCTAAACATTTACTGGCAAGTATCACTTGCCTGTTTCCGGTGGTATTGGTTGTCGTAGGTTCGTCTGGACGGGTACTACGTGTCGGTACTTCTGGTTCTTGTGCGCGGCAGACGAGCGGCTCCCGGCGGCGGACAGCGAGGCAGGCGGCTCCGGGCGGGCGGACTGCTGTTGTTGGCCGGCGGCGGCTTCAGCTGGGCGGCGCGCACTGCAGGCGTGGGTGAGGGGCCGGCCAAGGGAGGAGGAAGAAGAGGAAGGGGAAGGAATTTGAGGGTTTGAATCTGAAGAATTTTTGTTTTGAATCGGTTTTGATTCTGAAATTATTTTCAGATTTTTGTTTTTCCTCTTCTTGATTTTGATTTCAAAAATCAGTTGGGATTGTATTTGGTGTGGGGCTGATTTTGATTCTTGGAGACCGATTGAGATTGGAATGTTGGCTGAAAGCTGATTTTGAGGACGATTCGTTCCTGGATTGGGGAAGAACTGGTGGAGGATTTTGTTTACAGAAAGATTGGGATTGGAATTGTGGGTTGATTTGGGTTGGGGCTGAAATTATGGAGGATGATGGACAGATTTCTTCGAAGAGTTTGTTTACTGGTTAGAAATTTTCTTTGCAGGTGGAGACGTCATTGCTGCTCATGAAATACAACAATGAAGGGGACAACCTGATTGGGGGGGAGAGCTGGAGGTGGGGGTGGTCTTCAATTCAGTGTTGGATCTGAACCATCCTAAACGGTGGAATCAATAGGTTAGGTTAATTAGTAACTAGATTAAGATTAAAGTTCAATCAATATTTGATTAGGGTTAATCTAATTAGGAGGATGTAATTAACGTTAAAATTTATTAGCCGCCATGGAAAAATATAAGGAGATAGACGGGCTCGCGTCGATGCACAAAAAAAACTCGCGCACAAAAATATTCGAACGATCAAAACAAAAAAAATACGGACACACACAACAATACGCCTAGAAAATACCGGTCGTTACATTCTACCCACCTTAAGAAAAATTCCGCCCTCGGAATTCTCAACAACTAAAGAGCAGAGAACAAATATGGATAACGCTTCCGTATCTCATCTTCCCGCTCCCAGGTAGATTCTCCTGGCGAGTCGCGACGCCACATCACTCTGACTAGATCAACAGTCCTGTTCCTGAAGACTTTCTGACGTCGATCTAGAATCTCAATAGGTTGTTTGTACGTCAGATCTGGCCGAACTGTAATCTCAGAGAAGTCCACAGCATGAGAAGGGTCGCTGACATAACGACGAAGCTGGGACATATGGAAGACGTCATGAACTCCCTCTAAGGACGGTGGCAAGGCTAAGCGATATGCTACTTCTCCAACTCGCTCTAGCACATCAAAAGGTCCAATAAATCTCGGACTAAGCTTGCCTCTCTTCCCAAATCGAATCACTCCTCGATTCGGGGAGATCTTCAGAAACACATGATCTCCTGGCTGAAACTCCAGACGACACCGTTTAGCATCTGCCCAATGCTTATAACGGTCCTGGGCGATCCGAAGCTTGTCCCTGATATCGCGTACAACAGCAACTGCTTCCACAATCATCTCTGGCCCCAAGAGCTCTCTATCACCGATGTCATCCCAACTCAGTGGCGATCGACATTTCCTCCCATAGAGAGCAACAAATGGCGCCATGCCAATGCTCGCCTGATAGCTATTGTTGTAGAAAAACTCCACCAGGTGCAGATGATCCTCCCACGAACCCTTGAGATCCAACATGCATGCTCTCAGCATATCCTCCAAGATCTGAATAGTGCGCTCCGACTGTCCATCTGTCTGTGGGTGATACGCAGTACTGAACTTCAGACTGGTACCCAGATTGGTCTGTAGACTCTTCCATAACTGAGACATGAACCTCGTATCACGATCTGATACAATGCTCACAGGGACTCCATGCAAGCGCACGATCTCCTACACGATATGATTCACATCACGACTAGTACTAGAAGAAAACTAATAAGGTATGAGTTAGGTCATTACCTCCATATACTTCCTTGCTAATATCTCTGTGGATTGCCCAACTTGGAAAGGTATAAAGTGCACAGACTTCGTCAATCGATCAACGATGACCCAGATCGCGTCGTTCTGCTTGGTGCTCCGAGGTAATCCGGTCACGAAGTCCATCGTGATGTGCTGCCACTTCCACTCCGGAATCGGCAGAGGTTGTAGTAATCCGGCAATGCGATGGTGTTCAGCCTTCACTTGCTGACACACAAGACACTTGGCAATGCTACATGCCACACTTCTCTTAATCACATGCCACCAGAAATTCTAACGAAGATCCGTGTACATCTTAGTACTTCCAGGATGAATAGAATAAGGCGAACTGTGAGCCTCATTCATCAACTCTTCTCTGATATCTCCTGAAGGTATGTAGATCCTGCTACCATATCTCAAAGATCCATCCGCGTGAATCAGAAAATCTGTCCGAAGGCCTGCTTCGACTTGTTCTCGGATCTTCTTCAATTTAGCATCTCCATCTTGAGCAGTCTTGATTCGATCCACGATCGTCGATTGAATCTGCATGTTCATCAATGACGATGTGACTCCCGATAGTACAGCTTCAACATCCATCTCTCACAGATCCTATTGCAATCTCCACTGAGCCGTGAGAATCATCACTTCGGGCAGTCGACTCAAGGCATCCGGTACGACATTCATCTTCCCTGGATGATACTGAAGATCAATGTCGTAGTCTGCCATCAATTCTAACCATCTGCGCTGTCTCATATTCAGCTCCTTCTGGGTGAATATATATTTCAAACTTTTGTGATCAGTGAAGATTTTCACTTTCTCACTCAGTAAGAAATGCCTCCAGATTTTCAGTGCAAAGATGACAACGGCTAACTCCAAGTCGTGAGTCGGATAATTCTTCTCATGGACCTTCAATTGTCGCGAAGCATATGCGACCACATGATTGTGCTGGTGCAGAACGCATCCAAGTCCCTTGCCCGACGCGTCGTAGAAAATCTCGAAGCCTCCGCTTCTGTTTGGAATAGCTAATACTGGTGCAGTAGTCAGTCTCTCCTTCAAAGTAGAAAGAGCTTGCTCACAAGAGTCTGACCAACAGAACTTAATATCCTTCCTTGTCAATCTCGTCATCGGCTCAACTATCCTCGAGAAATCCTTGATAAATCTGTGGTAGTATCCATCCAATCCAAGGAAACTCCTGATGTCCGATGCCGATCGAGGTGTAGGCCATTCACTGACTGCTTTGACCTTCTCCAGATCCACTGAGATACCAGCTCCCGATACTACATGCCCAATAAATTCAATTCTATCCAGCCAGAATTCACATTTTCTGTACTTGGCATATAGTCTATGGTGACGGAGCGTCTCCAACACTATCTTCAAATGTTCTGTATGCTCTTCCTCGCTCTTCGAGTACACCAGGATGTCGTCTATGAAAATCACCACGAACTTGTCGAGGAAGTCGTAAAAGATAAGGTTCATGAGATTCATGAACACGGCAGGAGCGTTGGTCACACCGAACGGCATGACAACGAACTCATAATGCCCGTACTTAGTCCGAAAAGCGGTCTTGAGCACATCTTCCTTCTTGACTCTGACTTGATGGTATCCGCTCCGGATATCCAACTTCGAAAATACTCTCGATCCACCAAGCTGATCGAAGATATCATCAATACGTGGCAGCGGGTACTTGTTCTTCTCTATGATCTGATTCAACTCTCGATAATCAATGCACATCCTCCTTGATCCATCCTTCTTCTTTACCAGCAAGACGGGTGCACCCCATGGAGATACGCTGGGATGAATGAAACCTTTCTGTAGTAGCTCATCCAACTGCTTCCTCAAATCTTCTAATTCTGTAAGAGCCATACGGTACGGTGCCTTCGAAATTGGTTGAGCTCCTGGCATAAGATCGATGCTGAACTCCAACGCTCGATCGGGCGGCAGTCCAGAAATGTCTTTAGGAAAGACGTCTTCGAAATCTCTCACCACTACAGGCTTCTCTGGCTCGGCTATCATAGATGCAAAGGTCAATCGGTATGGCTGGGCTCGAAACTTGACAGGTCCAAGCGAACGTTCTCCACCGACAAACTCGAACACTGGGTGGTCAGGAATTTCGAACACCACTTTCTTCCAGTGACAGTCAATCGTGGCATAAAAAGCTCCTAACCAGTCAATGCCGAGAATAGCATCAAAGTTGGGCAGGTCGTGGACGATGAAATCAGCATAGAGTTCGTGTCCACTAAACCAACGGGCATGGTCTACATCCCAGTGCAAACTTCACTACACCATTCCCAGTTGTAATATTCCAACACTTGGGAAGTGTATAGGTGGGTATCGCGTGTTCAACTACGAACTTCTGAGATATGATGCACATGGAAGCTCCAGAATCGAACAGGGTCAAGGCCGGGTGAGCTGAAACTAAGATGACACCTAAGGGTAACATGCAACTAGATTAACATGGATCTAACTAATCAAATATAATACATAAATAAGGAAGACTAGTATAGAAGTTACCTGCAATACCTCTATCCTCAGTCTCCGCCTCTACTGCAGTCATCGTGAAGGCTTGCCTCCTAGGCTGAACGGCCTGCTGGAAAGCCTGCTTCTGGGTAATGAGAGGTGCTCCATGTCCAGCGGCTACTGGAGCTCTCTACTGCTGAACTACGACTGGTGCCTTCCACGGCTGCTTAGTTCTCGGACAGTCCTTCAATGCATGTGTAGCGTCAACACAAACTAAGCACTGGCCCAATAATCTCCTACACTGTTCCTTCACATGACCAGCCTTGCCACAAAAATGGCACATCTTCTGAATAGGCCCACCTGGCCTCTTGAACTGCACGGACTAATTAGGCTTCATCCCAGGCCTAACCACAGCTCTGGCCTGCTCCATAGGTCTCTTCCCAACTCCTGAATACTGCTCTCTCTTCTGATTGGCAATCAGCTCCTGCCTCTTGGCAGCGATCAACAACTTCTGGTAAGAATCCAAGTCCGAAGAGGAAATCAGACTCTGCAGCTCCAAAGATAAACCATGCAAGAATCTTTGAGCTCGATCCTCAGCAGTCTCCACCATCTTCGGTGCAAAGCGACTCAGTCTCATGAACTCTTGGTGGTACTGATCCACAGTCAGATTCCCTTGCTTCAGATTGATAAACTGCTGCATCAGCTTCCTCCTCGCAGCTCGAGGAAAATACTCCTCATCAAATCTCGCCTTGAAAGTGGCCCAGGGGATAGGCCTCACAAGCATCTGCTCCTCAGACTCCCACCAGCTACGAGCAGTATCCTTCAGTTGCTTCTTCACCAAGTCAACCCATCCAGCCGGGTCAACCTTCGAGAGAAGTAGATTATCCTCTGTATTCTTCATCCACTCTTCGCAGCTAATGGTCCTTCCGTCCCATTGAAATATGTCGGGCCCAGCTCCCGAAACTGCTTCGCTCCTGGCTCGAAGCGAGGAGCATTCTGTAGCATTCTCTGCTAAACCTGCATCATCTGATGCATCATCCTCATTATCTCAGCCGTGGTGGGTTCTCTATCAGCATCCGCAACATGTCCTGCTCCACCACCAACTCCAGGTCCACTACCAGCTCCTCGAGTAATGCGTCTACCGGCCATCTAAGACAAGGAAATGTTCAGATTAGACTTAATCATGACTCGAATGTTATGAATAATTAATTGGATGTTATTATCATTATTGTTGTTCCGATATTTCGCAGATGCAAAGAGGAAGACCAGCATGGGCCACCAACAAAACCTTTCACGCCCTGCTTCCCTAATATGGAAGGCGAGACGTGAGGAGGTCCGCTCAGACGTGGAGCTGTGAAGCTGCAGTCTGATAAGCGTCTGTAAAAAATTTCAAATAGCAGGTCCTTGCATTACGACGAAACAACAACAACAATAATAAAGCAGATAAAGAACATCCACCAACAACATCCGACAATTATTCCAAACATCACAGAGAGAGTCACAAAAGTACAAGTCTGAACAATAGGCCTAAAGCATGGCCAAACAAAACAAAGAGATGGGTGCTACGCACCGAAACCTAATCAGCAACTACTGGAAAACAACTACTAAAAGAGACTCCAAGCAAGTCTAGGACTGGTCACCAGTGTCCTTGAACTCGGTCTCTGCAGGGACCTCAAACTCAGCGTTAACGAACTGCTCGTCCTCTGCTACCTGCTCGGTCTCAAAGCCCGACATGTGACACCCAAAGAGAAAAGGGCACATGTCAGTAAAAGTCTCCTAAAAGAAGCGAAGAACTTTTGTGCAATGATATAATAAACTGAAACAACTAACCGTTCTAATATAATGAGGTGATATGACATTTTAAGGATGCAGCAATTTTAATATGACATGAAGCATGCAACACAAGTAATAGAAACACGAAACATTATCCATTCACTTTGTGCACATGGTTTACGCCTTTTGGCTGAAGTGGCTGTACGGGCACACTTCTACGCTTAAGTGATCGCTTAACCCTACCCTTCCACGTGTATCGAGCGTTGGTTTCCCAACAACACTGTGCTCTCTTCTGGATCATGAGCCAGGAAGTGTTTTTCAATATGGCAGAGGGTTGTGCCTGCAAAAGCAGGTGCCTAGCCTCAATAGCAATAACATTTGTAGCATGTGCTACTCAATTACGAAGAACACATGATGCACGACATGACATGGGATGAGCAGTTAAAGTGCGTACCGTTAATTAAAAATTAAACATGACATGGCAGCATGAATGAAAGTAGGTAAAGTGTCGGATCTAGTTTCTTTGTCAAACTAGATCAAAAAGGCGTCTAGGCAGCTATCATTTCACTGCCTAGTCTCTTTTACGCTAACAAACAAATTGGCCTAAAAACGTGGCCTAAACATTTACTGGCAAGTATCACTTGCCTGTTTCTGGTGGTATTGGTTGTCGTAGGTTCGTCTGGATGGGTACTACGTGTCGGTACTTCCGGTTCTTATGCGCGGCAGACGAGCGGCTCCCGACGGCGGACAGCGGGGCAGGCGGCTTCGGGCGGGCGGACGGCTGTTGCTGGCCGGCGGCGGCTTCAGCTGGGCGGCGCGCGCTGCAGGCGTGGGTGAGGGGGCCGACCAAGGGAGGAGGAAGAAGAGGAAGGGGAAGGAATTTGAGGGTTTGAATCTGAAGAATTTTTGTTTTGAATCGGTTTTGATTCTGAAATTATTTTCAGATTTATGTTTTTCCTCTTCTTGATTCTGATTTCAAAAATCAGTTGGGATTGTATTTGGTGTGGGGCTGATTTTGATTCTTGGGGACTGATTGAGATTGGAATGTTGGCTGAAAGCTGATTTTGGGGACGATTCATTCCTGGTTTGAAGAAGAACTGGTGGGGGATTTTGTTTACAGAAAGATTGGGATTGAAATTGTGGGTTGATTTGGGTTGGGGCTGAAATTATGGAGGATGATGGACAGATTTCTTCGGGGAGTTTGTTTGCTGGTTAGAAATTTTTCTTGCAGGTGGAGATGTCGTTGCTGCTCATGAAATACAACAATGAAGGGGACAACCTGATGGGGGGAGAGCTGGAGGTGGGGGTGGTCTTCAATTCAGTGTTGGATCTGAACCACCCCAAACGATGGAATCAATAGGTTAGGTTAATTAGTAACTTGATTAAGATTAAAGTTTAATCAATATTTGATTAGGGTTAATCTAATTAGGGTGATGTAATTAGTGTTAAAATTTATTAACCGACATGAAAAAATATAAGGAGATAGACGGGCTCGCGTCGACGCACAAAAAGAACTCGCGCACAAAAATATCCGAACGATCAAAACAAAAAAATACAGACACACACAACAATACGCCTAGAAAATACCGGCCGTTACATCTAAGGCGGGGAGCAGCCACAGCCGACCACCCCCACCCCCAAATACCGACGCCCCATCGCCAGCCTCCCCTTGCGGCGGTGGCACGCCGCTGCCTAGAGCGGCAGCGAAAACATTAGGATTTTCCCCAAAATAAAAAAAATATTTTCGCACGGCGGAACCCTCGATGCCAGCAGCCACGACCCCCAGCCTCGCCTCCCAGCGGCGATGGCCCGCCGTCGCCAATTGACGTCAAAAAACCCCAACTTAGGGTTTTCAAAACACAATAATAATAATAATAATAATATTAACCCTAACCCCAACGTCGGTGGCCCATCGCCGCTAGTGCCCCTC
Organism: Scilla litardierei; assembly: GCA_030789695.1. Lineage (NCBI taxonomy): Eukaryota > Viridiplantae > Streptophyta > Magnoliopsida > Asparagales > Asparagaceae > Scilla > Scilla litardierei. The sequence continues at coordinate 349,966,271 of CM061133.1, forward strand.
CCCCGCCTTACGACGGTGCGTCGTCGCTCTACGCGACGGCCTGAAACCGCCACCTTGTTGGCGAGGAACCGCCGTGAGTAGCGACGACCGCTAACCCCGCCGCTCGCCCACGCCCCAATGGGCCGATGGTCCATTAACAAACAAATTTTTCCCCCTTATTGGGCCGAAGCCTGCAGCTCTGCTATAGGCCTCGACATAACAACAACAAAATGCGAAAAACGACGTGGGGCTGAAGCCCACAGCAGCCTGTGGACTCCGGACCACATGCCAAACAAAAAAACGATGTGGGCCATAACCCGCAGCAGCATGCAGGCTTCGGCCCACAGGCCAAACACTATAACAAAAAAGAAAAAAGTGTAGCTGCGGGCCATAGCCCACAGCGGACTGCGAGCTTTGGCCCATAGACAAAAAAATATAACAGGGGGTAACGGGCTTACGCTCACAGCATGGCTGCGGGCCTCAGCTCAGCTAAAAAAAGAAAAAGAAAAAGAAACTGAAAAGGTGGGGTTTATGGCCCAAATAAATGGAAAGATATGGAGGGGGTATGGTATAATATGGGGAAAACAAGTGGATAAATGGGGACTTTTGGGGATAAATTGGGGAATAAAAAGGAAAATGTTATGAATGAGGGAGAATTTACTTCACAAGTCTTCGAAGACTATTGCCGGGCAACGGGTATTGAAGTTGAACATCCGGTAGCACATGTTCACAACCAAAACGGATTAGCTGAGGCTCTTATAAAGAGACTCCAATGGATTGCACGTCCATTGCTTATGCAATCCCAGTTGCCTGTGGATGCTTGGGGGCATGCTATTTTACATGCCGCATCACTTATTAGGATAAGACCCTCTGGAGGTCACACTTTATCCCCGATGCAACTAGCATACGGCGCACCTCGGGATATCTCTCATTTGAGAGTGTTTGGTTGTGCGGTATATGTCCCAATAGCACCACCGCAGAGGACCAAAATGGGTCCTCAGCGTCGCCTAGGTATATATATTGGGTTTGATTCGCCCTCTATTATCAGATACCTTGAACCCCTGACGGGTGACGCATTCAAGGCACGTTTTGCAGACTGTGAATTTAATGAGAAATTTTTTCCAAAACTGGGCACACAGTCTAAGAAGCCAGAAGCTTCTGAGACCATTAGTTGGGACCAGAAGTCTTTGTCCCTATATGATCCGCGTACTAATCTGTGTGAAGATGAGATCCTGAAGATCCTTCACATCCAGAATACAGTACATCTTTTACCAGATAAATTCACGGACAACCAGAAGATTGTCCGTTCACACGTCCCTGCTGCCAATACGCCAGCTAGGATTGACATCCCCATAGATGGATGCATCCCACCGGCAGCAGAATTGGTTGTACCTCAAATTAAAAGAGGACGCCCACCAGGTTCAAAAGATAAAGTTCCTCGAAAGAGGAAGACTCCTGGCGATACTAAGATTATCCCTCCACAGGATGCTGAGCTCAGACCAGCTACTTCTCCCCTCCTGATTTCCCCAGCAGAGGAAACAATAGGAGAAACATCATTAAATTTTGTACGTACTGGAGAAGTACTGGACAGAAATAGCATAGTCGTCGACGACGATTTTGCGTTTGATATTGCCGTTCACGTCACTGAATATGACGATGACGTCGAACCACGATCTCTAGCGGAATGTAAACGCAGAGATGATTGGCCAAAGTGGGACGAGGCAATTGTAGGAATATGATGCCCTCGAGGCCATTTATTCCTGTGTGAATAGCACAAACATCTTGTTCGAAATAACAGTAAGCTGTTTGGTAATAATTTATCTAAGTTATATTGTAATGTAGTTAACATTAGATATCAACTTAGGTAAAGTCCTGAGACTTTATGCAAGGTCAAACGGGTATCGAGATGAGTATCTCGATCATGGAGAAACGTTTGACCGTCTGTAGCATAAGTCTAAAATGGTTCGTGGTCGTAGATGTTCCGAGACAAGGATATCGAAACATCGGTTAGACCATTGTGTCTTAGTCTTCACCGTTTAGCGGTGGCGATGATCTCATGATCGCTTGACTTGGCGAAGTCGAAGACGAGACACAGGTGCTCATTAGAATGAGTTCACTGAACGATCCACTAGAGTTATCATATGGTTATATTGACCAATCTGTCAGTGATAACTCTGAGTGATGATAGGATAGTTGGTCTTTTGACTTGAGGTCATTTTGACGGACCTGTGCGTGAACGATGCCACTTAGATCAACTGACCTAGCTTCGAGGCAAGGCCTGTCGAAAGGTCTTTTGATTGGGTGTCACTTGAAACGTACGAGGCGAGTAATGACCAAGAGAGGATTCGTCTCTCCCGGTCAATGGGAGTTAGTGTCATAGAGTTAGTTCGGTCTTTAGTAAAAACTCTGCGCAGAGTATGTTGGAAGAAGTCCAACATTAGTTGACTAAAGATCGATAGAAACTAACCGGAGTCAAGTTATTGGGGTTGACAGTTTGACCGTACCCCAGACTTGATCCGAACGACATATTTAAGACGAAGAGACTATAACTGCGGAATTCATCACGGAAACAGTCAGGTGGTCCCGACAATACTCATGTCAATGAGTTAACCACATAATGATGATTCCTGAAGCAGGGACGGCAACCACTGCTCGTGGTCACTGCCGTATAGGGCTTCGAGCCCAACCTGTTGTAAGGGTCAGGCTGTAGGGTCTCACACAGAGTGCAACGCTTCGTCTAGTAATAGGTAGAAATTAGTTAGGGAGAATATTTGCATTTGATGCAAAAGAAGAGATAATTGCATTTGATGCAATGTGATAATTTAAGCTTAGATAGGGACTATTTTGCATTTGATGCAAAAGCGATTAAATGTGTATTAAATTGTTTAATACAATATTTAATAATATAAACGCAAGGAAAAGTTCACGGGTAAGACGGGAATGTCCCGGTCTAGACCCAAGTTCGAACGGCGTCCAAATCGGACACCAAATGCTCAAGTTAGAGCCAAAACAGCCCATTGGATCAGATCGGGTCAGACCAGACTGACCCAGGCCAGACTGGGTCTGGCCTGGGCGCCTGGCCGGACCCAGGCACAACCCAGAGGCGGAACCCGGCCCGCCCGCTTAATAGCGGGCGGAGCCCGCGCCAAAAGGCGGGCTGCAGCCCCGCCCGCTTCTATGCGGGCGGGGGCCCGCTATTTGAAGCGGGTGTGGCCCGCCCGCTTCATGCGGGCGGGACCCACCCCGCGCCTGGCAGGCGCGTGCTCAGCACGCGCCCGCAGGCGTGTGCTGAGTACGCGCCTCGCCTGGGAGAGAGCGCGTGCGGGGCCCACTTTGTGGGTCCCCTCTGCCTGGGTTTCCGTGACCTAGTTTCTTTTGAATGACGGCTCAGTTTTTTGCGAAAAAACTAGCCTAGGGCTAATGTTTGAACACACAATTGGAGGGTCAAACGAACTCCGATTGACGAACGGTTTTTTCCTATGCGTTCACCGTTGAACGCTTGTCGCATTGATAGGTTGTATCGATCCTGAAGCTCAATGGTGAGTGAGTTAAAATTCACGGAAGTTTGCACTTTGTGAAGTGCAAACTAACTTGATTTTAATTAACCCATAATTTAGTCCCACATCGGATTTTGAGAAAAGGGGAGAGTCCGCCGCCTATATAAATAAGGGTCTCCCCCCTTCCTCAAAACTCGTCCCAAGCTCTAGATCTGAGCGGCTCTCGTAAATGTTGGAGCACGCTCGGATCTAGGCTTAAATTAATATTTCTCTTCTCCCTAAATTTCTGCCTTACTCCTGCGGGCTCTAGCAAAGCCACAAAGGAGTTCGGATTCTGAATCTGAAATCTTGGCGGAGGTTTCACTCGCGTGAAACTTTCTTCGGCGCGTGGTTGGCTCGGCGGCACGGGAATTGATCGCCTCGGGATGCGGAGCGGTTCGAGGAGCGGTTCGGGGAGCGGTTCAAGGAGCGGCTCGGCGTGGGACGGGAGCAGCTCGGAAGACGGCGCGGAACATCTCGCCTGCTCCAGGGCTGAGATTCCGGGTATGTGGTTAAAGTATTTTTAGCATTAGTTTAGTTTAATCGCAGTAGGCTAGATCCTTCTTGGGATGGTCAGATCCATCCCAAGTCGGCATAGATCTTGGCATAGGGTCTTGGACCTTAGGGCTGAGTTAAAAAATTGTTTTTAACTGCATGTTAATTAGTTAACATAAGTTTTTCTTCCGCTGCAAATGTTTTTGTGTCTATGTTCCGTCCGACTTAGGACGGGACTAGAATTTTTGTGCCCTAAGGGACCGCCCAATCCCCAACAGTGGTATCAGAGCCTAGGTTTGCGTAGTCGATCTAGGTACTGCGATTTATTAAACTTGTTAATGCTTTTAAATGCTTTTCAAATATTTTTAAAGTTATGAGATAAAATTTTAAAAATGTTTTAGATGCTCAAAAATTTTATTTTGATATTTTTGAACATGGAAATTTTTAAATGACGTTTTAAAATTTATGTGATAATTTTAAAACTAATTTTAAATCTTTAAAAGTTTAAATTTATTTTAGATGCCTAAAAATTTTTTATATGATAATTTTTTTAGCTTGGAAATTTTAAAATGGTGTTTTTTAATTTATGTGATAAATTTTAAAATTGATTTTAAGGCTTTAAATTTATGCGATAAGTTTAAAATATTTTAGATGTTTAAAAATTGTATATGATAAATTTTTGAACATGGAAAATTTTTAAAAGAAAAGTTTTAAATTTATAAGATATTTTTAAAACTGATTTTAAAAGTCTAAAAATTGTTTATGCGATAAACTTAGTTTATTTAATTGTTAAATAGATATACACTTTCATTTTATGTAGATAAAATTAGTGTAGCTTTATTTTAATGGCTTGTTAATCTTGTCCCTTATTTGATAACACAAGACAACCTTTTAGGTTAGCCATTAAAAATGATTAAAATTTATTACTTGAATTTTAATGACATGCTATGTTTTAATAAATCATTAACAACAATATTAAAGACCTAATTCCTGATTAGGGTAGTCCTTTAAATGAATTTTCAAATTCTAATTGTTATAATTAATTTTCATTAAAGGACTTCGCTTCTAGCGTTGTTAATAATTTATTAAAATCCTAATAACGATTAGGGTAGCACGTGAACCTTATAGTTGATAAGGACTTAATAAAAGTTATTAAACAAATCCTAAAAATTTTGAATTTAAGGATTCAACTAGTTGATAGGATTAATTAGTTGTTAATAAAAGCTGTTTAGTCTATGGCATACATACAAAAATGACAAGCTTCATTCAATGGACCATGATCCAGTCAATGTGCTTGGCTAAGAGTTCTGGGTCAACCCTTGCTAGTCCAAGGGGTAGTGATCCTGGCTTAGTCAATTCCCTGGCTGAGTTCCGCTGGACCGCAATGTCGCGAATCATGATTGTATGACACCCTGGACTATATCTAAGTCAAATACGTTAATGATCTTTTTCAAGATTAGCCGTAGCCCTCCTTGTTTTAGGGGTTAGCAACTATAGGGCCCGTGTTATAGTTGTTGAGATACACTCAAGCTGTGACATGGCAACCCTGTAGAAACTAACTCCTTAAATACATAAGATGAAATCTTGACTAACCCTAACCGTCGTCTCGTACCCCGAGCGCCGGCGTAAGTTAAGTCAACGATATAGTCTGACTTGATGTAGTCTAAGACCTGACCCAAACCAACGTGTCGTGCATACACCGAGCTGCGGGGCAAGTCAGGCTAGACACGAAAACAAGGGTCCGACTAGACTAGACAATGTGATTTGGATGAGCACACTCATGATCACGAATGGCTAGGGGCAAAAACCGATTAAGAGAGTCATATCCGATATGATCGATGAAGAGTCATCTTCCGATCACAGAGTCAATCAACTTGTTGAGCTACACTCAAGGTTGTTTAGACTCAAGGTGATTGGAACTCTTACCCATTAATTTTAATTCGATTAAATCGTTCGTTATTAAGCTTTAAAACGATCGTAAAAATAGTGGGAGGATATAGATAGATAAAAGCCAATCTACCTATATTTAATATTGAACATATGCTAAAACTAGGGCAAGACTATGTTTACCGAAAGAATCAATTGATAATATTGGAATTAGTTAACTGGTCAATAAGTTGATTAATTGAATATCAAGTTAAATTCTAATTGATAGAATTAAAACTATATTCTCGTTGACATTAAATGACCTTCTAAAGAACAAACTTAAGAAATATGATTTCATTAAGTTTTGGGTCCAACAAATAAATTAAAGTTACATGTCACTCGTCTCTATATGAGGCAGCTTGAACATATAGGACATTCAAAGTATGTTTCTCCCTACAACTTGTCGAGCTACCCTCAAGGTTGTATGGACAAACAATTTTGATCCGCAAAGTTTGAAAATTCGATCAAACCGTTTGAGTCGAATACGAGTGCATGGGCGATGCAAGACTATGTATCCCAACCGGATCTTGAGACAAGCAACTTCTTGAGCTACACTCAAGATTGCTAAGCTCAAGCGTTTGGATACATAAGTTGCTTGCATATCTATTTATTTTTGTTAATATCTAAATGTGATTTAGAAAAGGAAGAAGGCACTCCGGAAAGTCAATTGAGAAAGTTAGTTTAATTTATCATTAGTAGAGGCATAAGTAGGAGGAAATGAAAATGTGACATATTTTGATGTCACGATTTCAGAATAAATTGTTATACAAAAGACGTTTAACACATTTTGACGAATGTCGTCACATTGCTTCTGAAGTAATGTTTTGCGTTAAGTAATTTGTAAATAACTAAATATATATTAAATGTTAATATATAAATACACAAGATAGTAGCAAACTTATATCCTAAAATTAGACTAGGCCGTATCTAGAGATTAAGCTTCACAAGTCACATAAAGAGGGGTCTGACCTCTCGTATTATGAAGTCTACGGACACTTGTGAGTCTTAGCCTCTTAGATACAATGGCCGAAACCCATCTGTGAGACAATGGGAGAATGAGTTGTCGAACTCAGTCTCGTACATACTGATGTACCCGAGTCTACTTTTAACAAAATAAGTTATTCGTATATTTTATTAAGACACGTGTTCTTGATGAAACACAAGTCTGATAAAATAAAGAACGAAATGCCTAAAGTATTTAAACTGATTCGATTAGATCGAATGGTCAAATACTTAGCTACATAAAATCTTGTGTAATTAAAAGAAAATGTGATTTTCTCTCAGGTCAAGTCTGTTAACACATCAGAGTGTTAAAAGGTATGAATCACACTTAGTTAGACTTGGTGCGATCCATAAATAAGTGACTCTGAGTTAACTCCTCCCTCTGAGTTAAGTCCCAGATAGTAATGCCTAGGTTTTGATAATGTTCTATAAGGACATTATCAATAATATATTCAATAAATCAATCGTAAGGAAGTTGTATTATTACTCGAATCTCGTGAGACAGATTGTCGAGTTAGACATCATAACTGATGATGACTTAGTCAACTTCTAGGATGATATTCGGAGTAGTAACTCCGATTTAAAACTAGATGCAATCAGAATAGGTCTGTGTGCGTAAATAAATTTGAGAATTTAGTTTACGTACCCAAGGAAAAATGTTTCCTCACTTACTGCAAGTAAATCTTTAAGTTGAAAGATTGGTGCAGAAAAGAAAATAGTGAAGTACAATAATGTTGGACGGGAACGGTTTTCATCCTAATTTCTTTAAAACGGATTATGATGAAACCGGTTTCACCAACATATGTGTACAGATCTACTCGGACCAAAGCTCGATGTAAACGCTCAAGTTGACCACGAAAATTGGAGCGTTCACTTATAAGTTCGTTTTTCTAAATACGATTTAGACGAACCAACTTATATGAATTAGCCAGATAGTTTTCAAGGTCAGTGGGAGCGTCTAAATTACATGCGAGACATCAAAGAGATGGAACATATATTTTGATTAAGTAATCAAAGAGTTTGATACTTTATCAGAAATGGATATGAACCATTTGAAATGACCAATAACTAATTTGAAATTATTATCATAAGATACGATGAACTGGATAAGATCCAGGGAAATTAAGTATTATAGATTCCGATAGACCAAGTGAATTATTTGAATGAGATTCAAATGGTTGGTCTAACATAAACATAGAAACCCCTTAAGTCTATAGTGTAGACGGTTTTAGCAGATCCACTCACGAAAGCTCTACCACATGAAGTCGGGAAAACTTATGTGTAAAACGGTATAAGATACCGAGATAAATGGGCCTTAGTGCAAGTGGGAGATGTAGGAATATGATGCCCTCGAGGCCATTTATTCCTGTGTGAATAGCACAAACATCTTGTTCGAAATAACAGTAAGCTGTTTGGTAATAATTTATCTAAGTTATATTGTAATGTAGTTAACATTAGATATCAACTTAGGTAAAGTCCTGAGACTTTATGCAAGGTCAAACGGGTATCGAGATGAGTATCTCGATCATGGAGAAACGTTTGACCGTCTGTAGCATATGTCTAAAATGGTTCGTGGTCGTAGATGTTCCGAGACAAGGATATCGAAACATCGGTTAGACCATTGTGTCTTAGTCTTCACCGTTTAGTGGTGGCGATGATCTCATGATCGCTTGACTTGGCGAAGTTGAAGACGAGACACATGTGCTCATTAGAATGAGTTCACTGAACGATCCACTAGAGTTATCATATGGTTATATTGACCAATCTGTCAGTGATAACTCTGAGTGATGATAGGATAGTTGGTCTTTTGACTTGAGGTCATTTTGACGGACCTGTGCGTGAACGGTGCCACTTAGATCAACTGACCTAGCTTCGAGGCAAGGCCTGTCGAAAGGTCTTTTGATTAGGTGTCACTTGAAACGTACGAGGCGAGTAATGACCAAGAGAGGATTCGTCTCTCCCGGTCAATGGGAGTTAGTGTCATAGAGTTAGTTCGGTCTTTAGTAAAAACTCTGCGCAGAGTATGTTGGAAGAAGTCCAACATTAGTTGACTAAAGATCGATAGAAACTAACCGGAGTCAAGTTATTGGGGTTGACAGTTTGACCGTACCCCAGACTTGATCCGAACGACATATTTAAGACGAAGAGACTATAACTGCGGAATTCATCACGGAAACAGTCAGGTGGTCCCGACAATACTCATGTCAATGAGTTAACCACATAATGATGATTCCTGAAGCAGGGACGGCAACCACTGCTCGTGGTCACTGCCGTATAGGGCTTCGAGCCCAACCTGTTGTAAGGGTCAGGCTGTAGGGTCTCACACAGAGTGCAACGCTTCGTCTAGTAATAGGTAGAAATTAGTTAGGGAGAATATTTGCATTTGATGCAAAAGAAGAGATAATTGCATTTGATGCAATGTGATAATTTAAGCTTAGATAGGGACTATTTTGCATTTGATGCAAAAGCGATTAAATGTGTATTAAATTGTTTAATACAATATTTAATAATATAAACGCAAGGAAAAGTTCACGGGTAAGACGGGAATGTCCCGGTCTAGACCCAAGTTCGAACGTCGTCCAAATCGGACACCAAATGCTCAAGTTAGAGCCAAAACAGCCCATTGGATCAGATCAGGTCAGACCAGACTGACCCAGGCCAGACTGGGTCTGGCCTGGGCGCCTGGCCGGACCCAGGCACAACCCAGAGGCGGAACCCGGCCCGCCCGCTTAATAGCGGGCGGAGCCCGCGCCAAAAGGCGGGCTGCAGCCCCGCCCGCTTCTATGCGGGCGGGGGCCCGCTATTTGAAGCGGGTGTGGCCCGCCCGCTTCATGCGGGCGGGACCCACCCCGCGCCTGGCAGGCGCGTGCTCAGCACGCGCCCGCAGGCGTGTGCTGAGCACGCGCCTCGCCTGGGAGAGAGCGCGTGCGGGGCCCACTTTGTGGGTCCCCTCTGCCTGGGTTTCCGTGACCTAGTTTCTTTTGAATGACGGCTCAGTTTTTTGCGAAAAAACTAGCCTAGGGCTAATGTTTGAACACACAATTGGAGGGTCAAACGAACTCCGATTGACGAACGGTTTTTTCCTATGCGTTCACCGTTGAACGCTTGTCGCATTGATAGGTTGTATCGATCCTGAAGCTCAATGGTGAGTGAGTTAAAATTCACGGAAGTTTGCACTTTGTGAAGTGCAAACTAACTTGATTTTAATTAACCCATAATTTAGTCCCACATCGGATTTTGAGAAAAGGAGAGAGTCCGCCGCCTATATAAATAGGGGTCTCCCCCCTTCCTCAAAACTCGTCCCAAGCTCTAGATCTGAGCGGCTCTCGTAAATGTTGGAGCACGCTCGGATCTAGGCTTAAATTAATATTTCTCTTCTCCCTAAATTTCTGCCTTACTCCTGCGGGCTCTAGCAAAGCCACAAAGGAGTTCGGATTCTGAATCTGAAATCTTGACGGAGGTTTCACTCGCGTGAAACTTTCTTCGGCGCGTGGTTGGCTCGGCGGCACGGGAATTGATCGCCTCGGGATGCGGAGCGGTTCGAGGAGCGGTTCGGGGAGCGGTTCAAGGAGCGGCTCGGCGTGGGACGGGAGCAGCTCGGAAGACGGCGCGGAACATCTCGCCTGCTCCAGGGCTGAGATTCCGGGTATGTGGTTAAATTATTTTTAGCATTAGTTTAGTTTAATCGCAGTAGGCTAGATCCTTCTTGGGATGGTCAGATCCATCCCAAGTCGGCATAGATCTTGGCATAGGGTCTTGGACCTTAGGGCTGCGTTAAAAAATTGTTTTTAACTGCATGTTAATTAGTTAACATAAGTTTTTCTTCCGCTGCAAATGTTTTTGTGTCTATGTTCCGTCCGACTTAGGACGGGACTAGAATTTTTGTGCCCTAAGGGACCGCCAATTCCCCAACAGCAATAAGAGTAGAGCTGGACTCACTCTTGAAACGCAAAGTCTTTGGACCAGTAGTCCAAACACCAGTAGGTGTAAAACCTGTGGGATATAAGTGGGTTTTCATAAGAAAAAGAGGTGAAAATAATGTGATCGTTCGCTATAAGGCACGCCTTGTAGCCCAGTGATTTTCCCAAAGACCGGGGATTGATTACGAAGATACGTATTCCCCGGTCATGGATTCGATCACCTTCCGATTTTTAATCAGCCTAACTTCTCTAGAAAGCCTAGAAATGCAGCTCATGGACGTTGTGACTGCATATCTATATGGCGATATAGATAAAAATATCTATATGAGACTTCCTGATGGGTTTAATCTACCCCCAGAGATGAAAGAGATACCTCGGGACGTATTCTCTGTAAGTCTACATAGATCATTATATGGTCTAAAACAATCGGGCAAGATGTGGTATAACAGACTAAGTGATTTTCTTGCACAGCAAGGATTCACGAATAACGAAGTCTGCCCGTGTATCTTTATCAAAAGAACGGGAACAGGATTTGTCATCACAGCTGTATATGTAGATGACTTAAATCTCATAGGATCTCCTGCAGAGATCAAAGAGATATCTGAAAGCCTTAAACATACTTTTGAAATGAAAGACCTAGGCAAAACAAAGTATTGTCTTGGCTTACAGATAGAACACCTAAGAGGTGGAATCCTATTACACCAATCTAATTATACAAAGAAACTTCTACGCAAGTTTCATATGGATAAATGTCATCCTTTAGGTACTCCTATAGTCGTAAGATCACTAGATGTACATAAGGACCCCTTCCGGCCACTGGAAGAGGGGGAGGAGATACTGGGTCCTGAAGTACCCTACCTCAGTGCCATTGGAGCACTTCTATATCTGGCTAACTGTACGCGTCCCGATATAGCGTTTACAGTTAATCTACTAGCCAGACACAGTGCTGCGCCCACAAAGCGCCACTGGAACGGAGTAAAGCATCTTCTGCGATACCTTCAGGGTTCCATTGATCTTGGACTTTACTACCAGAGAGGTGCCTCCCCCAAATTGTTTGGTTATGCTGATGCAGGTTATCTCTCTGATCCGCACACGGCAAAATCTCAAACAGGTTTCGTATTTACCTACGGAGGTACTGCTATCTCTTGGAGATCGGTAAAACAAACCACTACTGCTACATCTTCCAACCATGCAGAGCTCATCGCGATCCATGAGGCGAGCAGAGAATGTTTTTGGCTACGCTCCGTCGTCCAACACATCCTCCAATCCACTGGCCTGAAGACCAGTGATCTGGAGCCTACTGCCCTATTCGAAGACAACGCCGCATGCATTGCTCAGCTTCAGAAGGGCTACATCAAAGGCGACAGGACAAAACACATTTCTCCCAAGTTTTTCTGGACGCACGAGCAGAAGAACGACAAGCAGATTGAAGTTCGACAGATCCAGTCATGCAATAACTTAGCTAATCTTTTTACTAAGGCATTGCCTAAATGTACTTTTGTAAAGCTTGTAAAGAACATTGGTATGCGACAGTTGAAAGACCTGCAAGCCTGAAACTTGTACGGATCAGGGGGAGTAACATGTGGGTTGCACTCTTTTTCCTTAAGCTGTTGGGTTTTCCCACTGGGTTTTCCACAGCTAAGGTTTTAACGAGGCAAACACACTTACTTTGGATCCAGAAGTATCCACCCCTTGCCTCAGTAGCTGAGACCGAAGTGATGAATGTGTAAGGGGGAGTGTTATGAATGAGGGAGGCCTTTGGCCTCCCCTCCTTCATTACCCATTCATTAGGCCCCCATTACTTAGAGTAATGGGGACCCTTGGTCTCCTAGAGGCTTTTGGCTTCCCCACTATGAGATATATAAATAGAGCACCATGGCTCTTAGCTATGGGGACTTATTCTTAGCAATGAAATTCTCTCTCTCTCTCTCTCTCTCTCTCTCTCTCTCTTGAGTTCATTATCATACAACAGAAAATTTATTTTTACTTTCAAAACAATTTACATGAGGGCTTTATTCAATTTGAATTGACATCTATAACACACAAATTATTTATAGCATATTATCATATATGATACATGTGTTTAAGATCATATTTATATGCCTTGCATCACATATTTCTGCCACATATTCTAGGATAAATTTTTTGCATACAAGCATCTCATTTTATGCATGCCAAGAAACATTCTTCTACACATATGCATGCCACATCCACCCATCTTGCAAAGGCAAAACCATTGCCTAGGAAAACCCTTAAGTCTTTGGATTCCCAATAGGTTTAGTGTGCAAGAGATAGATATTTATATCAACTTTTTAGTTAGGGATGTGATCACCTCATGTGATTATGTTAGGAAATCAAACTCTTCTTGGGTTTGGTTCCCTAATGTATAGGTCTCTCACACATATGCATATTACATGAGTATTATGCTTATTTTTCTATATCTTAGCATACACATTAATTGTGCATGATTTTGCATGATTTTGAAATTATTTTCAAACTATTTTTCATGAAAATGGGACCTTGGGGATTTTATTGTCATACATGCATGTGTTGATCCATGTGTATGACAATGGTGGAGTTAGTATGTTATGTATGCTTAAAATTATTTTAAAACATATTTTAACTCTTATTTTGGGTTATGTTTGATATCATTATCTACAATTTGTTATTGTGGTCTCAAACTCAACCCATTGATGTTGCCAACATTGTATATATGCTTTATTTTCTCTTGGTAATGTCATTTGTATCAATGATGCTTGATCTTTCTATATCAATGCATTGATACAATTTAGGCCCATGGCTCTAACTAATTATTATTAAATCATAGAAGTCAACATTTTGACCATTTCTATGATCTAAGGGGAGCATGTGATAGTGATTGATACCCACTTAAGATTTCATATTAGGTATCAAACATCTCTTAATCTCTTGGATTTTGTCACATTTTTAAAGGGAATCAATGACAAGAGTTATTTCTTGTATGTTGTGTCCACCTTTTTGACAATGACAAGGGGAGATATGGATTATGTAAATCATATATGGGGAGAGAGATATGAGTGATATGGTTTATGTAATCTTTGCCCATTATATGTCACAATTGATTTGAAACTTTATTGGATTATTTATTTTCAATTGGTGTATATAAGTAGGGGAGCTCATTAACATTGTGATTTATTTATTTATCTTTTACATCATGTGTATCATCATCAAAGGGGAAGAATGTTAGGTATTAGCTTTTTAGACCCATATAGTTTTGATGATTATCACAACATTATGATGTTGCTAATGACTCTCAATGTTTTAGGCCTATGTTTAACCATTGAAGAATAATATTCTGGAGAATAAAAGCTTAGTGCAAGAATATACATCAAGAGGAGTATTGCCATAGCTTGGAGCTTGATAAAAGAAAGTTCATCAAGAGGTGCCAAAGCTTGAAAGATGATGGGGATCATCAAGGCTATTCAAGCTTGAAGAGTAGTGCACTTAGAAGTAATTGAATGTAATCCATGTAATATTTACATTTATGTCTTTTACTTCTTTGTGTGAGTTATGTTGTCTTGATTAGATGGTCATACTCATTCATGCATATACATTAACCATATTAGTGAACATTAGGATCATTATAGAAACTAATCTAATTGGTTCCCCATGCCAAAAACTCAGTTGCAGTTTTTGGACTTCCAACTGGTGCTTGTTGAAGGCATTACAAAAGACTGATGGTGCACCAGGCGCATGGCTATCCTTCAATAGACAGTTGTTCTGCACAGGTTCAAGTCAATTTTCTTGACTCCATTCTTGAGCTTTTGGTACAGTCGACTGCAGTACAATTGACAGTCGCTTGTCAGCATACAGGTGCCTGAATATTATTCAACAATCGCCTAATGCATCAATGTGCGTAACTTGCCATTTTAAGCTCCAATCAATTGTGTGTGACAGACGACTGATGTAGTCTTGTCAGGCGCCTGTCAACCTTCAGGCGTTGAACTGTGTTCTACAGTTGCCTAGTACACAAGTGCGTAAGTTGTCTTTTTCCAGTTCAAATCCATCCTTTGTGGCAGTCACCTTCTGAAGCCTTTATAAGCGCCTACACAGTGGTACAGGTGCCTGTGTAATCTTCTACAGCCGCCTGTCCTGGCTCAGATTATAGCCGTTGAGATTAATCTAGCCGTTACACCAGGCGCCTGACTCATGGCCTACATGCAACTGTCCGAGCACTTTTTATCCAAAATCTAGCCGTTGCTAATTTGTTTTTTTTTGGCTTTTTGCTTGGGTTTTATGGGTTTTCATGGCTTCTTATAAATAGGAGATGGCCTAGTTCTATTTGAACTCTTGATCATTATTGAATATCATTGATAAACATAAATCCACTCTTATTTCTCTCATTTCCCTCTTTTGAGCCTTAATCCTCTTCATGCATTGAAGCTAGCTCATAGGAAAATCCTCCTAGTGTAATCAAAGCTACTTAACACTTGGAGATCCTCTTCTATGCATTGCATTCATTACTAAGTAAGTTCATCTCATCAAGGCATATGTAAGAGTACTTTTGTTTCATCTTTTTATTTTAAATCCTAACTCTATTTGTGAGAGTTAGCTTCTCCCTTTGTGGGAGTTTGAGTCCTTGTGTAGGACTAACCCATGTGTAGGGTTTGGTATGTCCTTGTGTTGGAAAAATTCCTTGTGTAAGGTATCCCTTGTATATAGATTGTATTCACTACCTTGTGTAAGATCATAATGAATATTGGTGTGGCTGGATGTATCCAAGTTGGGGAACCGGGTTAAAATCCTTTGTGTGCGTTTGCTTAATTATGCAGATTAATCTCCTCTTGCACTTATTATTCCGCATTTGTAAGTTTAATATTAATTAATACCCCGAGTTTGTGTTGTTTAGTATTGCAAGGTAGACGATCCTTACGTAGCACTCTAGTAATTACAATGTCTCATGCACACACCCAAAGAAGAGATCTTACAAGTGACTCTAGAACAAGAAATACCTCCTTTCCTAAAGCTCGTATTCACCATGAAGCTCTCTCATCGCCTATCACTGGCAAAAGATCTTCCTCTCCCTTGAAGACGCAAGGAAATTTCCATAATTCTCTGTCGTGTTTGTAGTGTCGCCGTCAAAGTGTATCTCTTGGTATTTATATCATAGAAACAATTCCTTGGACGTTTGTAATTATGTCCATCCGATTAAAAACTCAATGTGAGTCAACGGTCCAGATTAGAAGCTGATATCTAGACATTCTAGGGTTTTTGGGCATCGGCACAGCTGTGCCGCATATTAGCACAGCCGTGTGCAAAACTGCTTAATCTACCTGTAGCTCCAGAACACTTGACATGGCCATGCAGCACGTCTGTGTCAATAAAACAGAGAGCTGCATGTCAACACGGATGTCAGCACGTCTGCGTTGGTAAAACAAAGAGGTGCCTATCAACACGAATGTCAGCACGGCTGTGTCAAAATCTTCATAAGTCAGCTGATACATCTTCTGACACACATGACCATGTTAAAAATAGCACCTCCGTGTCACCTCCCAGATTCCAAGTTTGAAGCATAAATCAACAAACTCAACCATACTTCCAACTTCTTCAACAACTACAGCATATTCAAGCTCTCCATAACAACTTTATCCAAATACCAAACATCTTTATCCAGATATAAATTTTACGAAACTCTCATGACAACGGAAAAACATTAACCACTCACCATGTGTAGATCAAGCTCACGTAATGCCTGAGCTTGACTGCGAAAACCATCTTCATGAGCATATCTGCAGGATTGTGATCCGTCGAGACTTTCTCCAGTGCTATCACTTTCTTCTCTTCTTGAAGGAAGAAGTCCCACACTTCTATATGCTTGGTCCTTGAACTATAGGCTAGATGCTCTGCCAAGTGAATTGTGCTCTGACAGTCGCAATAAACCTTAGTCACTTTTTGCGGTATACACTGTTGAGTATTGGTGTTTCATACCAATGTTATTTCGATGATGATATAACATTATGTTATTGCTAATGACTCTCTTGTTTTAGTCTCATAGTTAACATTTCAAGAATATCATTTTTGGAGACTAAGCACTTGGTGCAAGGATGGACATCGAGAGGAGCAATGCCATAGCTTGGACTCAAGGGGTGCCACAACTTGGAGATAATGGAGAGTATCAAGATTGAATCCATAGATTCTAAGGGAAGCAATGTAATCCATGTAATATTTTATTTATTGCTTTTCTCCTTTTGAGTCTAGGTTTAATGTAATGCCTTGATAGATGGATTAACTCATTCATGCATATGCATTTTCCATCTTAGTGAGGCTCAGGATTATCATAGAAATCATCCCAATAGGTTCACCATGCCTTAAACTCAAACTGGAGTTTTTGGCTCTCCAATAGGCGACTAATGAAGGTCTTATCGACGACTGGGTGATTTCAGGGCCTGTCGAGCCCTCTACAGTCGACTGTAGTGCACTGCTCAAGTCAACCTTTTATTGACTCTTACTTGGGCTTATGGAACAGTCGATTGAAGGTCAATTTACAGTCGATTGTCTTCCAACAGGCGCCTGTGAATTGTTCTACAGTCATCTGTGCTCAACTTGCATTTTCTGGGCTTCATCCCAATTTGCAAGTCAGTCGACTGTTGCAATTTTTACAGTCGCCTGTACTCTGGCCATCAGTCTTCTGTATGCATACAATGTGTTAGTTGCATCTCTCTGTTTTATTTCCATCCCCTGCAGCAGTCACCTGCTGAAGGATATACAGGCGCATGTCCATTCTACAGTTGCCTGTGTAGTCTTCTACAGTCGCATGTCCTGACTCATATTATAGCCATTGGGATTTATGTAGCCGTTGGTCAGTAGGCTGTCAGATGTTCATCAATCGACTGTCGCTGACATTTCAGCCCAGATAGCCGTTATAGCTTTTTGTTTTTGGCTGTATCCTTGGGTTGTGAGAGTTTATATAGGGTTCCTATATATTTGAGAGGGCTGAGATTATTAGAACTTCTTGGAACTATTGTAAATCTTTATAGATTGATTAAGCCACTCTCAAACTCTCTTATTTCCCTCTTAGAGCTCATTCTCTCCTTCATGCATTGAAGTTAAGCTCAAGGGAAATCATCCAAGTGCTTTCAAGCTAATCTCATCACTTGGAGATCATCTTCCATGCCTTGTATCCATTAATGAGTAAGTTCATCTCAAGACATAGGTAAGAGTATTTGTTTTACTTTGTTATTTCATTGAAACTCTAGCTTTCTGTGAGAGAGTTAGTGTGTGAGAATCCAAATCCTCTGTGTGAGGTATCTCTGTGTGACATTGTATTCACTTTTCTGTGTGAGAATTATAGTGGATATTGGTGTGGCTGGACGTACCCAAGTTTGGAGAACCAGTGTAACATCTCATGTTTGCGTTTGGATTTTTATGGTGTTCAAATTCCTCTTGCATTTATAATTCCGCATTTACAATTTTAATTGTTAAATACGTAATTTGTGCCATTACACTATTCACCTCCCTCTAGTGTGTTGTTATTAGTATTACAAGGGTAAGACGATCTTTACAATTGGTATCAGAGCAAGGTTATAACATACAACAACGATGTCATTCAACGTTACATCCGTGTCTCATGAAGAAGGTCTATCAATCGTTCAACCCACGCTCTTCAACGGAACCAACTACCCAAGTTGGAAGATCAAGATGATGATCTACTTGGAGGGTTAAGACCTATGTGACATCACGGAGTCACCTTTTGAGAAGCCTACTACACCCGCGGCTTCAAGAACAAAAGCAGAGAAGGACTCGATCAAATTCAATACAAGGGCTATGAATGCATTCCATTGCGCCCTTACTCATGATGAGTTCAACCGCATCTCCATGTGCAAAACGGCCAACAAAATTTGGCATACATTGGAGATTTCTCATGAAGGGACTTCGAAGGTAAAGAAATCTAAACAATACGTATTTAGATCTAAATATGAGTTGTTTAAGATGCAGGAAGGTGAAAACATCTCGGAGATGTTCACAAGGTTCACAAATATCGTGAACGCTTTGGAAGGACTTGGGAATGTGATTTCCCAATAGGATCGAGTGGAGAAGATCCTTGACTCGCTCACATCTCAATGGGAGTCAAAGGCCAACAGTATTTTGGAGTCTAACGACATGTCCAAATACACCGTTGAAAAGTGCATTGGGAATCTCATGGCGTATGAAGTGAAACTTCAACACAAGAAGGAGATTCAATCAACCAAGCCCGAGAAGCAAAAGGGGGTTGCATTTCATGCCCAGAAGGAGCCAATCGAGTTGAGAAATAAATTCCATCGGGAAGCTTCGAGTGAAGATGATGGAGAAGATGATGTTAGCGATGATGATTTCATCGAGCTTGCCAAGCAATTCAAGGCATTCCTTAAGGGCAAGAAAGGTAAATCTTTGTCAGAGTTTGCCACCAAGTCTAACAATTCTATTTGTTTCAATTGCAGAGGAAAATGTCATCTTTCTACCGAATGCCCTTCCAAACACGACTAAGAAAATTTCAAAGGGAAGGAGAAGAAGCATTGGAAAGGCAAGTCTAAATTCAAGAACCAAAAGAAGGGACTTGTCGGCACATTCGATGACTTGGATGAGGATTCATCTAGTGACGAAGAAGAAGATGACAAGGAGCAAGCCCACATGTGCTACACGGCATTGGAAGATCTTTCTTCAAGATCTAGCAAAGAAGAGGTGGAGTCTTGGCTCAAGTCCAATGAGGAAGCGTGCTTCATGGCAAAAGGGGAAGAGTCTTCGTCAAGCTCTAGTGAGGAGGAAAGCGATGAAGAGGAGGAGCCGAAGCTATCCTATGAGGAGCTCGAATACCGATACAATGTGGCCTCGAATGTGGCAAGTAACTGCATCGACTCATATGCTAAATTAAAAGCTAAATTTAAAAATGCTATGAGTAGGGTGCATGCACTTGAATCTACTAGTGTAAACAATAATGATATGCATATTTGTGACACTAGTGAGAGAGACACACTTCTCTCTCAAGTTAAGGATTTGAGCATTTCAAATGAAAAATTATTAGCTCAAAATCTTAGCTTAGAATCTCGCATTCAACAACTTTTGTTGAAATGCGAATAGGAATCCCAAAAGCCCAAAAGCTTTGTTTATTCTAGGGATTCACTCCACGGTTTTCTTGAAAAACAACATCCGACAAACCATAGAGGAGGTTTGGGATATACTCTAAAGGTGGTTACCAAACCCACCTCTATTTCTTCCCTTGGTACAAATTCAAGAAATATTGCTAACGCACCTAAGAAGGATCACCATGCTTTCTGTATAACAATAACACCAATAAGAAGCATGTAAATCATAAGGTGGTAAGGAAGAATGAAAATCCGTCATTTTTTGCTAAGAAACAAAATCCTCACTTTATGCATGCCAAGAAATTTATTTCTACACATAAGCATGTCACATCCACCCCTCTTACAAAGGCAAAAACCTTGCATATGAAATCCTTGAGTTTATGGATTCCCACTAGGTATAGTGTCCAAGAGAGGGATAGATACATCAACTCTCTAGTTAGGGATATGATCACCTCATGTGATTATATTAGGAAATCCAATTCCTCTTGGGTTTGATTTCCTAATGTTTAGGTCTCTCACAATATGCATATTGCATGGGTATTGTGCTTAAATGTTTATGTTTAACATACTCATTGTTTGTGTGTGTTTTATGAAAATGTTTTCAAATTTATTTTTCATGAAAATGTGGACCTTGGGGTATACATTGGCATACATGCATTTGTTGATCCATATGTATGTCAATGTGGAAGTTAATATATTCTATGTTTAAAATATTTTAAAACATATTTTAACTCTCATTTCGGGTTGTTCTTGAGATCATTGTTTACAATTGGTTATTATTGGTCTCAAATTCAACCCTTGGATATTGCCAACATGTTTCATGTTGTATTTCCTTTTGGTAATTCATGTGTATCATTGTGATTGATTTTTACATATATATGCTTTGATACGATTTAGGCCCATGGCTCTAAATATGAATAACAATTGGTAAAGAAAATTATCTTTAAAGATATTTTATCTCTTTCTTTACAATTGGTATTAGATTTTAAAAGTCAAAAATTTGACCATTTCCATGATCTAAGTGGAGCATGGGATAGTGATTGATACCCACTAAACATACCAATTTGGTATCATACATCTCTTTCACTCTTGCATATTGTCACATCTTTAATTAGAATGACAAGGGGGATATATTTGATGTCCACCTTTTTGACAATGACGAGGGGGAGAGATATATGCATTATGTAAAGCATGTTTATCATACATATGCATTTGGAGAGAGAGTTATATCTATGGGAAGAGATATGTGTGATTATGTAAATCATTAATGTGTATATGTTATATACTTATTGCAATTGGTTTATGTAATCCATGCCTATCATATGTCAACTTTATTTCTCATTATTTCAATTGGTATAATGAGTATTTACAATTGTGTATCTCATTTTACAATTGGTGCATATAAGTAGGGGGAACTCATTAGCATTGTGCTTTATTTTCTTTATGTTTACATAATGTGTGTCATCATCAAAAAGGGGGAGATTGTTGAGTATTGGTGTTTCATACCAATGTTATTTTGATGATGATCACAATATTATGTTATTGTTAATGACTCTCTTATTTTAGTCTCATAGTTAACATTTCAAGAATATCATTTTTGGAGACTAAACACTTGGTGCAATAATGGACATCGAGAGGAGCAATGCCATATCTTGGACTCAAGGGGTGCCACAGCTTGGAGATGATGGAGAGTATCAAGGTTGAAGCCATGTACTCAAAGGGAAGCAATGTAATCCATGCAATATTTTATTTATTACTTTTCTTCTTTTTGAGTCTAGGTTTAATGTAATGCCTTGACAGGTGGATTAACTCATTCATGCATATGCATTTTCCATCTTAGTGAGCATCAGTATTATCATAGAAATCATCCCAATAGGTTCACCATGCCTTAAACTCAAACTGGAGTTTTTGGCTCTCCAACAGGCGACTGATGAAGGTCTTACAGGCGACTGGGTGATTCCAGGCGCTCGTCGAGCCTTCTATATTCGACTATAGTGCACTGCTCAAGTCAAACTTTTATTAACTCTTACTTGGGCTTATGGAACAGTCGACTGAAGGTCAATTTACAGTCGACTGTCTTCCAACAGGCGCCTGTGAATTGTTCTGCAGTCGTCTGTGCGCAACTTGCATTTTCTGGGCTTCATCCCAATTTGCAAGTCAGTCGACTGTTGCAGTATTTACAGTTGCCTGTCTATTTTAAAGTCGCCTGTACTCTGGCCATCAGTCATCTGTATGCATACAGTGCGTTAGTTGCATCTCTCTAGTTTATTTCCATCCCCTGCAGCAGTCGCCTGCTGAAGGATATACAGGCGCATGTACATTCTACAGTCGCCTATCATGGCTCAGATTATAGCCGTTGGGATTTATTTATCCGTTGGTCAGTCGATTGTCAAATGTTCATCAGTCGACTGTCGTAGACGTTTCAGCCCAGATTCTAGCCGTTACATCTTTTTGTTTTTGGCTTTATCCTTGGGTTTTGAGAGTTCATATATGGTTCATATATGTTTGAGTAGGAATGGCAATATTGCGGGGCGGGGTGGGTATTTAACTACCCAAGCTTGCCCCGACCCATCTACAGGCCGGGGCGGGGCGGGTCGCGGGCCGGGGCGGGGCGGGTTATTTCTTACCAAAACCGGGTCGGGCCGGGTCGGGCCGGTCGGGTCAAGTTATTAATGCCATCCATATGAATCCCAAATAAAAATTTTATTTTGTGAATTGGGAGAATTTTGATTTATTTGGTAATTTGGAATTGGGAATTGGCCCAATTAGGAGAACCGTGGAATAGAGTATGAGTTATGGGTTATTCGCTGATTGCATGGTCTGCATCAAAATAGTAAACCTCTATAGTTTACCGGGGCGGGGCGGGGCGGGGCAGGGCGTATACAAAGCCCAAGCTTGCCCCGACCCGGCTGCGGGCCGGGTCAGACCGGGTCAAAACCAGGTCGGGCCAGGTCGGGCCGGACGGGTTAGGCCATTACTGCCATCCCTATGTTTGAGAGGGCTGAGATTATTAGAACTTCTTGGAACTATTGCAAATCTTTAGAGATTGATTAAGCCACTCTCAAACTCTCTCATTTCCCTCTTAGAGCTCATTCTCTCCTTCATACATTTAAGTCAAGCTTAAGGGAAATCATCCAAGGGCTTTCAAGCTATTCTCATCACTTGGAGATCCTTTTCCATGCCTTGCATTTATTAATGAGTAAGTTCATCTCAAGGCATATGTAAGAGTATTTGTTTTACTTTGTTATTTCATTGAAATTCTAGCTTTCTGTGTAAGAGTATAACCTTCTGTGT
The DNA here is from genome assembly GCA_030789695.1 of Scilla litardierei. Classification (NCBI taxonomy): domain Eukaryota; kingdom Viridiplantae; phylum Streptophyta; class Magnoliopsida; order Asparagales; family Asparagaceae; genus Scilla; species Scilla litardierei. Next base: position 349,989,521 of record CM061133.1, read on the forward strand.
GAGGGTTGGTTGAGTCTCTCTGTATGAGAGCATAAGTCTTTCTCTGTGAAAGCAAGGATATCTCTGTGTGAGAATCCATATCCTCTGTGTGAGGTATCTTTATGGGATATTGTATTCACTTCTGTGTGTGAGAATGATAGTGGATATTGGTGTGGCTGGACGTACCCAAGTTTGGGGAACCTGGGTAACATCTCGTGTTTGCATTTGGATTTTTGTGGTGTTTAAATTCCTCTTGCATTTATAATTCCGCATTTGCAAGTTTAATTTTTATTGTGCCATTACACTATTCACCCCCTCTAATGTGTTCTTGTTAGTATTGCAATGTAAGACGATCCTTACATACATAAGTCTCTCAGTAGACTCCTCAGGTACTTTCCTTCCTTGATCGCCTCAACTACAGCTATCAGTTCAGACTCTATGGTTGCCAGTACTACAATGGACTGAAGGACTGATCTCTATGATATCACGACAGTGCCCAAGGTGAACACATACCCAGTCGTAGATCTACTTCTGTCTTTGTCCCCTGCATAATCTGAATCACAGAATCCAGATATAACCAATCCATCTCTCTTGCCAAAACACAAACCAACGCCAACCGTTCCCTTTAGATATCTCAGTATCCATTTCATAGCCTGCCAGTGTTCCTTTTCTGGATTCGCCATGTATCATCTGACGACTCCTACTGACTTAGCTTAATCTGTACGTGTACAAACCATAACATACACCAGAATTTTCACAACTCTAGCATAGGGGACTGTAGACATGCAGTGTGCCTCCTCGTCGGTGCTAGGTGACAGTCTCGCAGAAAGCTGGAAGTGAGCTTCTAGAGGTGTGGTGACAGGCTTCGCCTTCTCCATTCCATAGTGTGTTAGGATTTTCTTTATATATCCCTCATGGCTCAACCTCAACTTCCTAATCTTCATGTCTCTGCTGATTTTCATGACAAGGATCTTCTTTGCAGGCCCCAGATCCTTCATGTCAAACTCTTCAGCAAGCTTCTCCTCCAGCCTATTGATTTCCTTTATGTCCTGTGACATAACTAGCATATCGTCAACGTACAGAAGCAAGTATATCCTTGACCCACCATCAAGTATGCGAACATAAACACACTGGTCCTTTATTCTCCGCTCGAAACCAACGCTGATCATGAAGGAGTCAAATCTCTTATACCCCTGCATTGGACTTTGTTTTAAACCATATAAGGATTTCTTTAGCTTGCATACCTTCTGCTCTTTCCCTCCATCACAAAGCCTTTAGGTTGGCGCATGTATATTTCTTCATCAAGCTCTCCATATAAGAACGACGCCTTAACATCCAGCTACTCCAACTCTAAGTTCTGAGCTGCTACTAAGGCCAACAACACACGGATGGACGCGTGTCTCACCAAAGGCAAGAAAATCTCGTTATAGTCTTCTCCATTCCTTTGCATGAATCCCTTGGCCACCAACCAAGCTTTGTACCTCACATCGCCGACATTTTCTTCCTTGATCTTGTATACCAACTTACAACCAATGGCCTTTCTGTCCCTAGGCAATTCAACCAATTCCCAAGTGCCATTCTTGTAGACATATTCCATCTCCTCTATCATTGCCAGCCGCCACTCTACGACTGCGCTCGAAGTCCGGGCTTCATCAAACGTCAAGGGCCCCTCGTGCTCTATGTTCAAAGCGTATGCATGCATATCATCAAATGCAAAACTAGAAGCAGAATAGTTCCACTCACCCAATCTCTCTGGTGTTCTCCTAGTCCTCAATGACCTCCGCACCTCTGGCTGACTCTGGGTAGGAACCTCACCATGAGTCTGAATCTGATTTGTTTGTTGATTCGGGATATAAATTGCATATTTTCCCCCCATTTCTGGACATTTTATGTGTATATCATAACTATATTGGCTTTGATACATGTGTATGTGTGATATCATAAATTATTAAAACTTATTCCTATTTTATACATAAAATGCGATTTCTATGAACTAAGTTTAGCTTCCCTTATTTTTCAGGTACTTTTGGGATTTTTCTGGATTTTCTGGAATTTTTCCAGAATTTTCTGGAGCTCGGAACTATTTTTCGGGAATTTTTGGAGCAAAAAAGGATATTCTGGGATTTTTCAAAAAATAAAATTAAAAAAAATAAAAAAAAAGCCCTTAGGCTGGCCCGCTCTCCTGAGCGGGCCGTTGTGTTATTTAAAAAAAAATAAAATAAACTGAAAACGCCCCAACAAGGGGCGGGTCACGCACGGAGCGGCACGCCCGACCCACGTGACTTAAAATGCGGCCTGAAGCGTTTTTCGGGGCCAGTTCAAATTTTGGGAGGGTTTTTTGACAGATTTTGGGGGGTTTTGGGGCCTCCTCCTTTCCCAATAGGCTAGGGTTAGGGTTGGAAGCCATGTGAGGTTAGAAGCTTGGTGGAGCAGCAAATTGGAGGATGCAAGGGCTCATTTGGGGAGATCTTGGGTGAAATCTTTCCTTTTCCTTTTGCATTTTGATATCTCTCATTTTATAATAGACTTGGGTTAATTTTAAATGAAATTTCCATCTTGTTTACTATGATTGAGTAGTGTTGATTTGCTTGGGTTGTGATTCATTGTGGTTGGTTGTCAATTTTAGTTCTAATTACCTTTTGCCTAATTTCATGTTGATCTTGGATGAATCATGAGGGCAAATTTTCATTGGTTAAGTCCCAAGAGGGCACACTTTGAGAAGAGACCATGTTCATATTTGATTAGTGCTATGATGATGCATCCATGCTTATTGCATATTATTGTGTTCATGAATGCTAAATATTCTGATTAAGTGTCCTTAGCCGGATGATCAATTGAGTTATATGCATGTAATTAGAGCTTGATTAACACCAATCGTAGTGAACCCACAACCCATGCTTTCTCTTCTAGCTATCCTAACTCCCCATTTGGCTCTCTAACCCTACTTACTTAGGTTAGGATTGTTGAATCACCACACTTATTCCCACTTCCATCCACTTAGTGAGTTGGTTATATCACGCTTTATTTTTCTTTATCGATCAAACTTGCGAATGTAGAGCGACTTGTCCCTGTGATCCGACCCGGTACTCACCGGTTAAAAATTTTATATTGCATTGACGCTCCTACGCTTGTCAGTGGAAGGTGTGCCCTTGTGCATTTTTCGGTTCAATCATCTGTATCTGCTCTCTCTCAGCAGTCGGGTCTTGGCCTATGTCAACATCTCATGTGTCTATATCCAAGATAGGTGGCTCGACCTCAGCATCGACCTCCTCAGGCATATTTCCACCATCTGAGTGAGTCATCTCCAGCCTGACCATCGATGACTCATCAAATGGGCATGCCTACTGGTGAACGTCTTCTTGGACACAAGATCTAACAACCTGTATCCCTTCACCCCCTCTTGATATCCAAGCAGGATGGCCTTCCTGGCCCTCGAATCTAGCGTCTCCTCTTTTTGCAAAGCATATGCAGGACATCTGAATATCCTTAAGTACGAATAATCATCAGCCGTCCATGTCCATACCTCCCTAGGAGTTTTGAAACTGATTACCGATGATGTTAGGCTGTTCACGAGATGCACGGCGGTAGTCACAGCTTCACCCCAATATTTCTTAGGAAGTCCAGTAGTAAGCCTCAACCATCGGTACTTCTCCATGAGTGTATGGTACACCCTCTCTGCAACACCATTTGACTATGGATCTCCAGGCTAGTGTAGTGCTGTAAAATACCCTGAGATCTGCAGTCTTTGAACACCCTCGAGGTGTACTCACCACCGTTGTCTGATCATAAAACCTTTACGGCTCTCCCTGTCTGCTTTTCAATCAAGACTCTCCAGGCCTTAAACTTCTCGAAGACTTGATTTTTAGATTTCATCAGATAGATCCACACCTTCCTGGAGAAATATTCAATGAAGGACACGAAATACTTCGCTCCTCCAACGGTAGGTACATAAGTTGGCCCAAATACAGCTGAATGCACATGATAAAGTGGCCATTTGCTGCTATGTTTTGCGATCCCAAAGCATGTCTTCGATAGCTTTCCTTCTACATACTTTTTACAGAACTTCAATCTCTCCTCTTTGGCCCGTATCAGCTTCCTTTTTCTAAGCACATCCAATGACTTCTCACTTGGATGTCCAAGGCGAAGATGCCACATCTTTGCTGATTCTTTACCATCTGTGCTATTGAGAGATGCTAGCCTCACCCTCCACGGTGTGCTATTGTAGTGCATGTAAGTTTTGTATCATATTTCCTTTCATCACGATGAGAGAACCCTTCGACACCTTTAATTGATCATCTTCTATCATCGTCCTGCACCCAAGTCCTGCTAAAGCTCCAATAGAAATCAGACTCTTTTTCAAGTCTGGTACGTGATATGCTCCTATTTTGCATGATTTATCGCATATTTTCAAGGCACATTTCGCCCCCTAAATCCCCATTTTATACGCTTTTACACTATTATTTGGAACAATATGACTTTCGGAGCGGTTATGCCCATTTCAGGGATTTGGAGCGATATTGGAGCAATTTGGAGTCAATAAGATGATCGACAACGTAAGAGCACCAAGAAGACTAATGATGACATGCTTGAGGTGCCCAAGAAGAAGACGAGAGGAATAAAAGAGGAAGAGAAAGAGAAATGAGAAGCCAAGAAGCAACCGAGTCAGTTTCCCAGGTGACTCGACCGAGTAGCAACAACTACTCGGCCGAGCTGACACGCAGAGTTCGCAAGGAAACAGCTACATCCTACTCGACCAAGTAGGATGGCTACTCGATCGAGCTGAACCAATTTCCAGAGAAGCATATTGAAGCTAAAGCAGCAACCCCCTGCAACTCGACCGAGCACAAAGGCTACTCGGTCGAGTTAGGCAAGCGCCCAGATTTTCAGACAGCCTCTCACTCTTTTGAAATCTGCTATCATTCCAGTTGGCAAAGTATTTTTCTCATATTTTTAATAGATAGTAGACCTCATGATGGTTGCAACTCTGCTAAGAACGTGTCAATCAGAGGTCGGATGAAATCTGGAAAATTTCTGTAAGTTGATGCTGCAGTGCTGAAATCTGTACTCGATCGGCTACTTGATCGAGCAGCATACCTACTCGACCGAGCTACATAGAATTGGAGAAAAAAAGGTAAAAAGGCTCTGGAAATCAAACTCGACTCAACCGAGTAGGGGGCTACTCGACCGAGCACGCTGGGGCCCAGAACTTAAGTTGCGGCCAGAATGGATCGTGGGCATGAATTTCAGAGGGTTTCTTAGGTTATCTGTTAGGGTGTTAAGGGGACTATATATATGGATTGTAGCCGTCATTAGAGGGGAGCTTTGGAGGGGTTAAATCTTATTGTCTTTGGAGCTCTTGGAGACTCTTTTAGGAGTTAGGCCATGCCATATGCCCCACCTCTGGGATCAAGCTAAGTGTTCTATCTCTTTAATTCTATTTTAGTTCTCTTATTATTTTTCTATGATGCTAGCAATGATCTCTATTGTTTTCATAATGTTTTCTATGCTTGAGTAGTCTTCTCTAGGGCTAATGGATTAGCCCTATGATTTTAGGGTTGAGATGCAAAGTTAGGATTTTTAGGTTGTGTTGGTATAAAAGGGACGTATTTTGTTGATCTTGCAAAGTTTGTAGGAGAACTCGTACTGAGATCGTGCCTACGGTCTGTGGAATCGATTGGCTTAAGAAGTATCCTATAGGCTTAATTAAGGAGTTAGTGGATTCAATTAAGACTCGTGACCATGCCCGGCTCGTGTCTTGATGGGATCCACCGACGAACTATATTACTAATTGATGGCTACCGCCATTGCATCAATGAGAGCCACCAAAATACATCGAAGCTCTAACCCATGAGAGTGGCGTGATCCGAGATCATTTCGTCCACGAGAGTGGCGTGAATATTGTCGATTCTTAATGCATGTGTCGTGTGCGCCAACGAGTTAATGCAATACGTTAGATTCATGGTGCTTAGAACCATGAATTCCACATCTTGTATGCGACAATCCCTATAAAGCCAATGCAACGTAAGAGTATTAACCTAGCATCGACATCCGACGATCCTAATGGTGAGTCCTAAAGCCCTAGTCTTTTTATTGTGTGGAATCCCTTGTTTGCGACATTGAGTGACACGACCTTCGCATCCATCACCATTACGACCCTCCATACTCCACACCCACCAATAAACCCGCACGTCTAACTCAACCTAGGAGTAGATAGGTAGTATAGCACTGCTTCCCCGTGTTTGATACCCGCTCGCCGCTATACCGTGCACTTGCGGTAAACGACATCGTTTCGAAGTTAATTCTGGGCCGATCAAGTTTTTGGCGCTGTTGCCGAGGAGGCGTTCCGCCATATTATCTATTTACCACAATTAGGTTGATTAGATTGAGTTATTAAAAAACCAAACCAAACCAAAAAGCCAAAAAAACACACAGAGAGAGATTTTTCCCCATCGCCTGCTATTATTATTATCTTTATCTCTCTTTGTACCATCGACGTCTTTTTCAAGTTGTCTACTTTGCTTGATCAGGTACAGTTGATGCAGCGATGGTGCTTCCAAAGATGCGACCGGGTTTTATACAATCCTTCATATATCTCACTGCTACATTCAATTAGGCTGATGGAGTGTCCTTCAGGGAAGCCTTTTACAGGTTCGATGGAATGTTAAGAATGTCCCAAACGGAATCAAACTATGTGTGGGATGGTTTCAAGCTACTTCCTTTCTTTACTGGAGGATTGCAAGGACCCTCATTGGAATTCTTGAGGAGGATTCATCTGACAACCTTCGAGGACCTGAGATATGCAGCATCTTTAGAGAGCTTATTGGAGTCAGCTCGATCTTCTGGCTCATTAGTCGTCGAGGCAGGTGATCCAGAAGATTGTGAGCTTGTCAATTTTATTATAAGTCGTGTGCTTGCTGCAGGTACCATCGAGGAGGATATTCATGTTCAGCTTGAGGGAGGTATTATGCGCTTCGATATTCCCACTCCAGACGAGACATCGGCACCTAGCACTACAGAGCTAGCTTATGCCGTCGTCGCCTCCCCTTGCCACCCACATGAGTCAGCGCAGCCTACACCATCAGAGGATATTATTGAGGAGGTCGTGCCAACAGTAGCGGAGCAGACCATCGAGGAGGACGTGACTTGGGACGATAACATCTGCACACAGATGGAGCCCGAATTGTGCCCCACTCCATTCGAGCTACCGCAGCCACCCGCACCTTCTACAGAGGATGAGCATCCCTCAGAGGACCACCCACCAGAGCTTACTGCTCCCACTCAGAGAGATCTCTTTACCCCCTCGTTTCTTACATTTGATTCCCCTCCCGTGTATGATGTTTTTTATGATTCGGATTTTAATGACTCATTGCGTCTTTGCAGGATACACATACATATGATCAAGAGGTACGATGGGACATATATGAGGAGAAGAGCGAGGAGTTAGTGATTGACCACGAGACATGCACAATCCAAGTAGGATGCACATGCTCACCTCCCAAGGGTAGGAGTGTCAAAGCAATATAATCTCGTTAAGTACGGGGTCGAATCCACAGAGACAATTCATTTCACATTCACAATCTCGATTGGTTAAGGAAATGCTAAAGATGTTGGTACGACCAACTAAACTAACAAGTGTAGTGTGGAGTGTGGTGGTAAGACGGTCGAGCCAAACCAAAGGTAGGTATGGTGGAGACCAAAGTGTGGAGCTAGTCAAGCAAGGAGAAGTGTATGGAATGGGGTGTCATTAGGGTTGTGATTTGATTAGCAATAGGTTCATCCCAAACGAATCAACCCTCGCATCCATTTCAAGGTATGAGAGGTTGTACACATAGGTAATGCCCTTAAGGCACATCACCGTTCTACGGCCCCACCAAGGGTAATGCGCGATTCATCCATGTGTTGGTTAGTGGGTTGAAATCCCTAACTTAAGCTCGTGAGTCAATCCTTACATCCATGTCAATAGAATGCAAGGATGGTGCACATAGGTGTGACCCTTAAGGTACACCACCGTTCTACGGCCCCACCAAGAGTAGTGCACGACTCAATTAAACCTAACCTAGGGCACAACCCATCAATCAACACTACTAGAATCTATTTCAAGGCATGCTAGATCAATTAAGCAAGCAATGAATCATCACTAATCAACTTCACGAGCCCTAGCTAATCCCAATTCCACACACAAATGGCTCTAGGCCTTCATAATGAAAACAAGATGATAACCATTCAAAATGGAAACACAAATCTTCATTACAAGCAATTAAGAAAACAATTATCCAATGATTCTCACCATCATTCAATAATCATTTACAAATTAAGAAATACAAAGCAATAGAGCCAAATGTTTACAAGAGAGGGGAAAGAGATAACCAATAGAAACCCTAGAAACGCATGCTTTCCCCATCCTTGCTCCTCCTCCAAGCTCTCCTAACCTCCAATGGCTCTAACCCTAGCCCTAGCTCTTGGGGAAGAAGATGGGGGGTCTAAAACCCCCAATAAAAATGTAACACCCCGAATTGATCCCCCTTACATCAGAGTTTAAGGGTATTAAACCCCTAAGAGATCGTATCCTAACCCCTCCAAAGAAGCATCCAACGACCCACAGCGACTGGGGTGAAATCGGTTTAAGAAAAACCCATTTCCACGACAGGCGACAGTTGAACAAACGTCAGTTGCCTGTCATTGGTCAGGCAGCGTAGCTTCCAAAGGAGGGCCATGCGATTGTCTTGAAAATCAAAGTCGTCTGTGAATGACACATGCGACTGTCTTTTGTGCTTCAGTCGCCTGCTGCAGAAACTTTAAATCGACATAGAGTTGGATTTCCTTCGCACTTCGGGAGGAGATGAAACAGTCGACTGCTGAAGAACTAGCAGTCGACTGCACAGTGGTACAGTCGACTGTAAATCCTTCTACAGGCGACTGTGTTACACTTTGGCTTGCTCCAGGCGACTATCGAGATAATAGGCGACTGTCGAGATAACATGCAACTGTCGTTGTAAGGACAGTCGACTGTCCTGGCCCCATGTTCACTTCTCCAATTACTTGATTTTTTCCCCTTCGAGACTCCTGAAAAATCCAGAAAAATATGTGAAAATACAATTCATGTTTATGAAGCTTTAGAGAGTGAAATTGTGCTGAAATAAAATCATATGATCAAAAGATGATGAATTGGTGAAAATATATTTAAGTGAGCATGATTCAATAAGTTATAAGCACAAGATGGGTGTAGTTAGGAAGTTTAAATATACACTTTTTACTACGAATCACACCTCCCAAGTAGCTTTTGCTAGTCCCTAGCAAAACAAGCGATAATTTCGGATTAAAGTGAAAAATCTGCACCAAACTCAAAATATCATCATGGCATACTAAAAATATTATTTCCAATTGATTTCAAAGCTAATATACACAATGTATGAAAATAAACAATAACTGATATTCTCCTCGATCCAATTCTAAGAAAAGTAAGAAAATAAGCACCGTATCGCATTCTTTGGGAAGATACGCATATGGCAAAATTTCTAATTTTCATGGAAATGGTCAAAACCAAAAGAAATTCCTTCTAAGTTGTGGGAGATGAGATTGCATCACTCATGAAGCTTATTACATCATTTATTCATTCAAATTTTCTTTTTCTTTTCATTTTCTCTCTTTTTTGTATTCTTTTTTTAGTATGTTTATGTTTTGCATTTACGCAATAATGCTATGAAATGCAAACACGGCCACATTTGCTTACACGCGATAACGCTACATAGGCAAATGGATGGAACGATCCCCTAAATCTCATTTTTGGCTTCCTCCCCAATGTTTCGTGGGGGCACCGGCTACTCAATTTGATTAGAAAAACCATTCACTTATGTTAATTCTATTTCTTATTCTAACATGAATTATCAACTCATCCACCCATTTCTTAAGAAGGAAAACAAAACATACACCATTGGCCACATCTAATCCAACCAAAAACTAAGCCATTCATCCCAATTCATGCAATTACTTACACCAAACTATTCCCGAATTATTTCAAAGAGAGTATCAAAACATATAAAATCGTTTCATACATGGCATATTAGCATTTGACTCCAAAATGGAATAGAAATTAAAACACGCCAATCAAACATCTATAAATTTGATACCAAAGTAATAATCCGAAAAAATTGCATTGCATTAAGCATGTAGGGACTAAGCAAAAGAAATGTGATGGAAGCAAGGATGTAGGCATCAAAATGATATGCTCAAAATGAATGAATGATGATGATGAATGAGAAAATTTTTATTAACATCAATAAAATTCTTCAAAACTGCCCAAAACTAGCATCCAACTTCATAGTTCACTCCCCCCAACTAGAAATGAGCATTGTCCTCAATGGTTGAAATGAAACTAGATATCATTCAATGATACTAGAGGGAAAACACACATACTAAAGCAAACATGCAAAAACAAACTAAACTAAAAATTTTATTTTTTTCTTTATTTACACTATGTAAATGAAGGAATACACCTTAGCAAAAGGCGGATCCCGAATGTGTAATGGTGGAGGCAGCTGCTCAATCATATCCTTTCGTTACTCAGCCAGATGCTTTGGAAACGAAGCTCCTCCAGCCTCCTTGGATCCTAGCAACACAGCTCCCAGCATCTCCCTAGAAAGTGCTCTTGTGTCCTGCGGGAGACAAGCTGTGTCAATCCAAGGAAAATAAGTAAGACTTCTAATGAAGGAAGTCCAAATAGGGTCGTCATAATAAAAATAAGGATATGAATATGTATGACGACAATCTGAATCTAAAATATATGGAAATGAAGATTGAGATTCAGAAATGAAGGGAAAAATGTGATGAGAACTTTCCTGAATGGCGATGATGTTGCCTGGCTGATGCGACTCCTCAGAAGGAGGGTGAAATGGCTGTAGGGGCAAGTGTGGAGGAGAAGGCAGCGCATGCTCAATGTAGATCATCTCGCAGTCATTATCACTTGCCGAATCCTTGCCATCGAAGGTAATGGCCTTTGCAGTCATCTCTGGACTCTGTGGTCCACCATGAATATCCTTGTCCTGGATGATGAACTGATGTGTGTCCCAAGGTGTCTGAAGTGATGGCTGCTGAACTGAATCTGAAGGGAGGGACAGCTCAAGCTCCAAAGTAGTCTGTAGGCTATATCTTGTGCACTCATCCTCCTCAATATCACCGTAGTAAACCATCTGAGCAGTCCATCCAAGATGCTCGCACACCTCCAGCTATGGTAATGGATCAGAATGGTAATGTGACTCAGGCACTCCGATGTCATCTATCTCACTCTCGCCTGGACATATCTCCATCTCATCATCACCACCAACCCAACGAAACTGCATCGTGTCACCATCGTGGATGACACACACTCCATCATCCATCTCCTCCTGATCCTCAATACACAATCTCTCAATATCCTCTACCTGGCTCTCATGCAACCTATCCTCTTGCTCTGCTAGGTATCCCATGGGGTCGCAAAAAGAAGAGCCCAAAGGTGGCTCCTCAGACTGGCACTGGACCTGTTGCTCTGCATCCTGAAATGGAACCAGGGATTGTCCATCATCATCATATCCAAGTGACGGCTCTCCAGATGGCACAGTCCGCTCCCACTCTGCAAGGTCCCTCAGGTACAACCATGCATCATTTGTAGTATATGCAAAGAAATCTCCACTACTGCTCATCTGCACAAAGTCACGCGTACACGGCTGCAACCCTGTGTAGAAAATCCGAAGTAGATCCTCTGCACTGAAATCATGGCATGGACACCCAAGCACTAAATCATCGATCCTCTCCAAAACCTGACAGTAAGTCTCATCGTCAAACTGGACAAAGCTCTACATGTGTTCCACAAATGCCTGGCGCATCTGTACCCGATTCCTGTAATAAATAGGAAAGAAAGCTTGAAGGAAATCAGTCTGAAAAGAAAGCCATGTAGAAAAAGAATCTCGAGGATAAGCATCAAACCTGATTTTAACATCAACTCTCAAAGTATATGGGAACACTTTAAAATAAATAAAATCTGCACAAGTGTTCTCATCAAACAAATCCTAAAACTCTTTTCTACACTATTTTTCAAACTTTGGCATAAATGAACTAGGATTTTCCAACCCCATACCGTGAAAGAACGGTGGGAGCTACGAATCCTCCACATAAGCATCGCTAAAGTTTGAAAATGAATCCATAAAAAAATTTATACAAAATATTTTAAAATAAAAGAAAGAAAGAAAAACGACTCAAAAAGTATAAAATAAACAACCAAAAAGACTCAACACTAAGCTGGAAGTACTGCACCTAAAGTGTCCAAAACCAACCAAAAATGTGAGTGTAAAAACCGTTGTCTCCAGCAACGGCACCAAAATGATTGACCGCTAGACGTGCACAATCCAAGTAGGATGCACACGCTCACCTCCCAAGGGTAGGAGTGTCAAAGCAATATAATCCTGGTAAGTACGGGGTCGAATCCACAGAGACAATTCGTTTCACATTCACAATCTCGATTGGTTAAAGAAATGCTAAAGATGTTGGTACGACCAACTAAACTAACAAGTGTAGTGTGGAGTGTGGTGGTAAGACGGTCGAGCCAAACCCAAAGTAGGTAGGGTGGAGACCAAAGTGTGGAGCTAGTCAAGCAAGGAGAAATGTGTAGAATGGGGTGTCATTAGGGTTGTGATTTGATTAGCAATAGGTTCATCCCAAACGAATCAACCCTCGCATCTATTTCAAGGTATGTGGGGTTGTGCACATAGGTAATGCCTTTAAGGCACACCGTCGTTCTACGGCCCCACCAAGGGTAATGCACGATTCATCCGTGTGTTGGTTAGTGGGTTGAAATCCCTAACTTAAGCTCGTGAGTCAATCCTTGCATCCGTGTCAATAAAATGCAAGGATGGTGCACGTAGGTGTGACCCTTAAGGTACACCACCGTTCTATGGCCCCACCAAGAGTAGTGCACGACTCAATTAAACCTAACCTAGGGCACAACCCATCAATCAACACTACTAGAATCCATTTCAAGGCATGCTAGGTCAATTAAGCAAGCAATGAATCATCACTAATCAACTTCACAAGCCCTAGCTAATCCCAATTCCACACACTAATGGTTCTAGGCCTTCATAATGAAAACAAGATGATAACCATTCAAAATGGAAACACAAATCTTCATTACAAGCAATTAAGCAAACAATTATCCGATGATTCTCACCATCATTCAACAATCATTTACAAATTAAGAAATACAATGCAATAGAGCCAAATGTTTACAAGAGAGGGGAAAGAGATAACCAATAGAAACCCTAGAAATGCAGGCTTTCCCCTTCCTTGCTCCTCCTCCAAGCTCTACTAGCCTCCAATGGCTCCAACCCTAGCCCTAGCTCTTGGAGAAGAAGATGGGGGTCTAAAACCCCCCAATGAAAATGTAACAGCTCAAATTGATCCCCCTTACATCAGAGTTTAGGGGTATTAAACCTCTAAGAGATCGCATCCTACCCCTCCAAAGAAGAATCCAACTGCCCACAGCGACTGGGGAGAAATCGGGTTAAGAAAAACCTGTTTCTCGTAACCCAGATCTGCCAGGAAAAACCCACGACAGGCGACTGCTGAACAAACGTCAGTCGCCTGTCATTGGTCAGGCAGCGTAGCTTCCAAAGGAGGGGCAGGCGACTGTCTTGAAAATCACAGTCGACTGTGAATGACACAGGCGACTGTCTTTTGTGTTTCAGTCGCCTGCTACAGAAACTTCAAATCGACAGAGAATTGGATTTCCTTCGCCCTTCGGGAGGAGATGAAACAGTCGACTGCTGAAGAACTAGCAGTCGACTGCACAGTGGTACAGTCGATTGTAAATCCTTCTGCAGGCGACTGTGTTGCACTTTGGCTTGCTCCAGGCGACTGTCGAGATAACAAGCGACTGTCGAGATAAGAGACGACTGTCGTTGTAAGGACAGTCGACTGTCCTGGCCCTATGTTCACTTCTCCAATTACTTGATTTTGTCCCCTTCGGGACTCCTGAAAAATCCAGAAAAATATGTGAAAATACAATTCATGTTTATGAAGCTTTGGAGAGTGAAATTGTTCCGAAATAAAATCATATGATCAAAAGATGATGAATTGGTGTAAATATAGTTAAGTGAGCATGATTCAATGAGGTATAAGCACAAGATGGGTGTAGTTAGGGGGTTTAAATATACACTTTTCACTACGAATCAGTTAACACCCATGGATACTATTGAATATGATCAGGAGCTGCACTGGGACAAGTCTGACGATGATGAGGAGTTGCCTGATGAGACCCACACTTATATGCCAGAGTAACCTGAAGAACCTGAGGCGAACTACGAGGAGTCGGTTGATGTGGTGCACGAGAGTAGAGATTTATTTCAGGGAAGTGTAGTCAACCATCTTTAATTTTAAACACTTATGTTGATGACCCTCTTTGGAATACATTTATTTTGGGAAAGAATTATCCACATCAGATTGATGCGGCTTATCTCTTACAGGATACAGGTGGAGTCCTTGGAGAGATGCTGGGAGCCGCATTGCTGGAATCTGATGGAGTCCGTGGACACATGCACCTAGCAGAGCCATGGAAGGAGCAGTTGGAGCAGTTGCCTGCATCGGCAAAGATACTGGATCCGCCTTTTGCTATATGTGATATCAACCCAGTAGTGCAGTATTTTTTTCTTTAAATAAACATGAATCCTCTTGACATCGAGAGGACGGTATATATTTTCTTGATTAGTTTGTTTAGAATAAATATCACCTCATATGACTGCAACAATAATCTTTTACACCCCAAACCCATTATATATATATATATATATTAATTGCCATCTTCACATTTTAGTATGTCCCACCATTTTGCTCACCACCATCGAGCATTTCTTTCAAGTGAAACCTTACTTTCTTATTCGTTTGACTTGATCTCGCTTAGCGAAGCCGTGACATTTTTGATCAAGTCATTTGAATAAGACTGTTTGGATAAGCTTGGGGAAAGGCGCTCTCATGCATCATTGCATCTGCACGTAGTTGCATTAGGATTTCATGTCATTTATTTCATCATTTTTCATTCACTCCCCTCATATTTATCGTTGTTCCTCGTAATTACCTTTTATGATCATATTGAGGATAATGTAAAGTTTAAGCTTGGGGGAGTGCATTTCCATGCCATTTAGTTGCACTTTTACTCTATTTTTAGGGTTTTTAGACTTTTTCAAAAATTTTGCATCATCTTTTTGTTTTTTTCCATTTTATTTTCCTTTTATGTGTGTTCATGCATCATATTGTGTGCTTGTTTTTCTTTTCTTCTTTTATTTTATTTTTATTTCTTTACTTTCTTTTCCCCTTTTGCTAGATATGTTCCTTATGATGATATCTCTTATTGCTTTAATAGCCATCTCGCTTATATCTCTTGTCATGCTATTTGGAGTATTTAAGTATCATACTATCCATGTGCTTGCTATTATATTCTTTTGATGATTTCTCTATATGAATGTATGATACTTATTGAAGCTAAATGTATGCAATAGTATTTAGTATGCTTTTGTTGGAAATGCACTAAGATTCACGCGTCATTAGTATATCTGGAGCATCAGTTTTATTGTCTTATTCACCCTTTTGTTGCATGCCTGATATGATTGTAAACTTTACTGATTGACTTCACTATTTATTGAAATGATTAAGAATATCCATGCTTACATATGAGTTTTAGTTAATGTATTATCCTCTAGAACCGTTTGTGCACTTCTTATGAGTGCAACGAACGTTACATCATTTCCTTCTCCACATATATCCTTTTATTCTCTACATGTCACTTGAGTTCACCTCTGAAAGCTACTCATACAGTATCTATTTCCAAAAATCCTTTGCAAAAGAAAAGTTAGCTCCAAAAAGTTCAAAAAGCCAAAAGGAGTCAAAAACCAAAAATACATATCATATAGCTCCTACAAAAATCCAGAAAGAAAAATGAGAACCAAAAAGAAAAAGAAGAATATTTCTATATCTCATTATTGGAGCCAAAAAAATACTTGGGAAAACCAAGGCAAAAATCTCATTTTCCACTATTACATTCCTTTAGATGTGATGCATGGAGCTAAGCTTGCGGGGGAGTGAATTCATTGGACCATATGAGTGAGTACGACGTTAGAGAGGAGAGGTGCACGAATAGAAAAGTTTGATAACACTGAGACTTAGCGAATTACTTTAGTTATGGAGATTTCTTATGATTCGATATAAATATGTGAATGCCATGACTTTTATTCTATTCTCCATTGCATGTTTGGTGTGATTTTTGTATGCTTCATGTATAACTTTTGAATGAAAAGTGCATCGCCAACGTTTGTATTAAATTCTATGAATTGCATGAAGTGGATATGAGTTGATCGCATGAATTAAGAGAGCCCCTTTTGTTGTTCTTGAAGGCTTGCAAGTACCATGTTTAAGTAAGATATGAAATCTTTATAGCATGTAATTCGTATTTTCTGAGTTATCGTGATGTGTAGCTTATGGCTTGAGATCTGAGAGAATAATTTAGCAACCCCTTCTACTTCGTATTATTTTTTGTTTTCTTATTTTTACCTCTCGGTTAACTTTGTATTCGTCTTCCTCGAGGACGAGTAAGAGGTAAGCTTGAGGGATTTTGATATGCTTTTATTTTGCATAATTTATCACATATTTTCATGGCACATTTTGCCCCCTAAATCCCCATTTTATACGCTTTTATGCAATTATTTGGAACAATATGACTTTCGGAGAGTTTATGCCCATTTCAGGGATTTGGAGCGATATTGGAGCAATTTGGAGTCAATAAGACGATCGGCAACGTGAGAGCACCAAGAAGACTCATGGTGACATGCTTGAGGTGCCAAAGAAGAAGACTAGATGAAGAAAATAGGAAGAGAAAGAGAAAGGAGAAGCCAAGAAGCAACAGAGTCAGTTTCCCAAGCGACTCGACCGAGTAGCAATAGCTACTCGGCCGAGCTGACTCGCAGAGTTCGTAAGGAAACGGCTACACCTTAATCGACTGAGTAGGGTGGCTACTCAGTCGAGATGAACTAATTTCTAGAGAAGCATATTGAAGCTAAAGCAGCAACTCCTTGCAACTCGACCAAGCACGAAGGCTACTCGGTCGAGTAAGGCAAGCACCCAGATTTTCAGACAGCCTCCCACTCTTTTTAAATCTGCTATCATTCCAGTTGAAAAAGTATTTTTCTCATATTTTTATGGATAGTAGACTTCATGACGGTTCCAACGTCGCCAAGAACGTATCAATCGGAGATCGGATGAAATCTGAGGAATTTCCGGAAGTTGATGCTGCAGTGCTGAACTCTGTACTCGACCGGCTACTCGACCGAGCAGCATACCTACTCGACCGAGCTACAGGAAATTGGAGAAAGGAGGCAAAAACAGGCTCTGGAAATCAAACTCGACTCGACCGAGTAGGAGGGGCTACTCGACCTAGCACGCTGGGGCCCAAAACTTAAGTTGCGACCAAAATTGATCTTGGGCACGAATTTCAGAGGGTTTCTTAGGTTATTTGCTAAGGTTTTGAGGGGATTATATACAGGGATTGTAGCCGTCATTAGAGGTGAGTTTTTGGTGGGGTTAGATCTTATTGTCTTTGGAGCTCTTGGAGACTCTTTTAGGAGTTAGAACATGCCATAGGCCCATCCTCTGGTATCAAGCTAAGTGTTCTAGCTCTTTAATTCTATTTTAGTTCTTCTTATTGTTTTTCTATGATGCTAGCAATGATCTCTATTGTTTTCATAATATTTGCTATACTTGAGTAGTCTTTTCTAGGGCTAATGGATTAGCCCTGGGATTTTAGGGTTGAGAAACAAAGTTAGAATTTTTAGGTTGCGTTGGTATAAAAGAGACGTATTTTGGTCGATCTTGCAAAGTTTGTAGGAGAACTCGTACAGAGATTGTGCCCATGGTCGGTGGAATCAATTGGCTTACGGAGTATTGTCACATCCCGCTTCCCTAATATGGAAGGCGAGACGTGAGGAGGTCCGCTCAGACGTGGAACTGTGAAGCTGCAGTCTGATAAGCGTCTGTAAAAATTTCGAAAAGTAGCAGGTCCTTGCATTGCGACGAAACAACAACAACAATAATAGAGCAGATAAAAGAACATCCACCAACAACATCCAACAAATATTACAACATCACAAAATAGTCACAAAAGTACAAGTCTGAACAATAGGCCTAAAGCATGGCCAACCAAAACAAAGAGAGATAGGTGATACCAGCAACTAAGGAACGGTAACAACTAAGGGGAGACTCCAAACGAGTCTAGGACTGGTCACCAGTGTCCTCGAACTCGGTCTCTGCAGGAACCTCAAACTCAGCGTCCCCGAACTGCTCGTCCTCTACTACCTGCTCTGTCTCAAATTCTGACATGTGACACCCAAAGAGAAAAGGGCACATGTCAGCAAAAGTCTCCCAATGGAAGCGGAGAACTTTTGTGCAAGGATATAATAAACTGAAACAACTAACAGTTCTAATATAAAGAGGTGATATGACATTTTAAGGATGCAGCAATTTTAATATGACATGAAGCATGCAATACAAGTAACAGAAACACGAAACATTATTATCCATTCACTTTGTGCACAGGGTTTACGCCTTTTGGCTGAAGTGGCTGTACGGGCACACTTCTATGCTCAAGTGATCGCTTAACCCTACCCCTCCACGTGTATCGAGCGTTGGTTTCCCAACAACACTGTGCTCGCTTTTGTATCACGAGCCAGGAAGTGTTTTTCAATATGGCATAGGGTTGTGCCCGCAAAAGCAGGTGCCTAGCCTCAATAGCAATAACATTTGTAGCGTGTGCTACTCAATCATGAAGAAACATATGATGCATGACATGACATGAGATGAACAGTTAAAGTGCGTACCGTTAATTGAAAATTAAACATGACATGGCAGCATGAATGAAAGCAGTTAAAGTGTCGGATCTAGTTTCGTTGTCAAACTAGATCAAAAGGCGTCTAGGCAGCTATCATTTCACTACCTAGTCTCTTTTACGCTAACAAATAAATTGGCCTAAAAACGTGGCCTAAACATTTACTGGCAAGTATCACTTGCCTGTTTCCGATGGTATCGGTTGTCGTGGGTTCGTCTCGACGGGTATTACGTGTCGGTATTTCCGGCTCTCTGTTTCAGTTAAACAAATCACCGAATTAGATATTTCGTGAAACAAATACATTATTAAGTTAATCTCAAAAGTGGGTTCGGTTAATTTTATCGGGTTCTCCGGCTAGGGTGGTGTTTATATAGGGTTATATAATAGGGTACGCCTTATTTTACTCTAGTATTATTACCCTAACATCAGTTACAAACTTTCTAACATGCTGGAATTAAATAATACGAGCAGATTAACATTTAACATTACACTAACAACTAATTAACTAACTAAGCTAATCACATGGCATTAAACATTATACTAAACATTTCACTTACTAATTTTGACTAAGGAAAAAGCCAACATGTTATAACTTAATAGTATTGAATAAATAACCCTATCTAACTCTCTTCATTCTTTAATAGGGTTCTGTTAATTTGTTTTATAATTGCCATGTCAGGCTGTCACACACTATCTCGTTCTTTGCCCTTTCATTATTCAATATATATATATCCCCTAACCCAGGGCCTGTCTACTTCTTTACTCATTCTTATTCTTGCTCTCTCTGCCACTCTTTCTTTAATATTTTAAACTTCTCCTTTAATTTTTTTCACAGGCTGTCATTGCTCTTAGCACCTTTCATTCATTCAACACTTCACTGTCTCTCTCTCTCTCTCTCAGTCTGTCTCTTTATCTTTCTTACTGCCATCTCTTTTAATTAATCACATGTGTGACACTTTTAATTATTCACATGGGCTGTCACCCATTACTCATTCCTCCTCCATTTTAATAATACTATCACCTCTTCCTTTCTCCCTTTCTTTTCATTCCCAGCCTCCTCGTTTCTCCTTCTGTTCTCTCTTTTTTTTTCATTTCGTTTTTTTTAAATTAGAGCTTGCAGGCAGCTCTCGAAACGGGGAAGAAGCTCACACACCTAGGGGAGCTCACGGCGCATGGGGTGGACGGCTCCTGGCGGCGGCTTCACGGCGATGCCGGCGGCGCGCGGCTTCACGGCGACGGCGGCGTAAAGGGGAGGCTGGGCGATGGTTCGAAGGCGGCGGTGGCGCGCGGCTTCACGGCGACGGCGGCTCCGGTTGAGGGGCTGAGGGAAGGAGGCCGGCCAAGGGAGGGGAGATGGAAGATGGATGTTGAGGGTTTAAGGGTTTCAAAATTTATTTCTTAATTGTGATCTAAAGTTTGAATTTGTTTGATCTGAAAATGGGTTTGTTTATCTCCTCTCTTGATTTCTGTCCGTTGGGGTTTGATTTTGGTGTGGGCTGAAATTGATGGAAGATTTGTGTTGAGGGGCTGATTTTTGGATCTGTTGATTTGGTTGACTGATTCGGCTTGGAGAATTTGCAGGGATTTGGGTTTGACGGATTCTGAAATTTGTTTGTGAGAATCTGAAATTGGGTTTTCAGATTTGGGATTTGGCTTGTTTCTAGTTTTGGGGAAGAATTTGTTGGGGGCTGATTTGATTGGGAAGAATTGGTGTGCTGTTTGTGTTTTCGCTTGGGAAATTTTTGTTGTAGGAGAATTGATTTTTTTTGGGAAGGGCTGATTTGGTTGGTTTGTTTGTGGTTGATTGGTGATGAGAATTTGGATGAGGGAAGTGGTTTTTGTGTATGGTTAACTTGCTGAAATTGAAAGAGGATTTGCAGAGTTGGGTTTTGCAGAGATGAAGATGGGTTTGTCTGATGGTGGGTTTTCTTGCAAGCCTTAAGAAGAAGTTAGCAGACGACAGATTTTCAATTCGTCAAAGGGAATTAATTAGGTTAGGTTAAGGATTAGGATTGTTTTAATTAAGTTTGTTGACTTAAGGGAAAGGTGTCCTGCTAATAACGTGTTGCAATTCTTCTCCTAAAAATTAAACGTGTTTGGTGTCCTGCTAATAACGTGTTGCAATTCTTCTCCTAAAAATTAAACGTGTTTGTGCATGGAGAGTAATTAGTGAAATTAATTAAAGTAATTAATATTTAAAATGTAATTAGTAGAATAATTAAGTTAAATTATTATAGTTAAAACTTGATGGTAAATAATAACGACACGGTAAAACGAATTCAGTGACGCGCTCGCGTCGACACGTACGGACGAAAAGTTATCTGAATGACTGAAGAAAATATTGGTACGCACAATCGAAAACACGCCTAAAAATACTGGCCGTTACATTCTACCAACCTTAAGAAAAATTCCGTCCTCGGAATTCTTATCAATTATTGAGCAGGAAACAAGTATGGATAACGCTCTTGTATTTCTATTAGGTAAATCATGACCTGAAAAGAAATAAAATTGGTTTAGGAAAAGACACAAGCGATGTGGTTAAGATTAAGTTTCAAAAAGAGAGTTGGATGACTAAGCTCCATCGATGGTCTTAACCATTAGTGGGCAAGTGAAAGGACTAGGAACGGCTACCCAAGATGTGCAGGGACACGGGTGAGAAAATAATAAAATACAAATATATAAATATACTCCCAACTGTAACCCCAAATATTCTAACACCCTGGGTGTTAAACTCATAAACCCAAACAAGTGTTACTAAAATAAATCATCACTGCTTGTCTTTTCATCGAACAACTCTATAACCATGATCACATCCTAGCACTTAATTACAGATCCAACCTTATCGTTCGAATTTCTAACTCAAAGTCCTCACGTCAAAATAACCAATATTTTATACAAGACAATCTTACTAAATATCATCAATCAATAACATCCTTCAATTTCCTCATTCTTCACTTATCATCTGTTGATAAGGCAGTAACATCTTTGCGAAATCTCCAATGTATAGTTTCTCTGTAGCCAATTTCTCCGAAAATATTTCTTCCCATAAGGCGTCTTATCCATAACATGCCATCACGTTGATCATCGTCTAACTTAACCTGTAGCACTATAATTGTGACATCCACAAATCCCAATTCCAATTAATCCATTTATATAACGGTGCTTTACCGATTACTAACATAAGACGACAAGTACAAATACGCCTAGTATACGTCACCATCAACCGTCAATATTTATCATGCTTCTAATTCATTCTTCATCGTGACAACTCATAAGTTTAACCACCTTAATTAACAAACTATTAAATCACATCTCATCATTTCTTATTGTTTCTTATTCCAAGCAACTTAGATCAATTTACGCAACTATCCATTCGTATCAACATATCATTCATTTCTGACGTCTCCATCACCCGATCTGTACGATGAAGTCTTCCTACTTTATATATTCTACTAATCATCATCGTCATCATAAATCATGTAATATCTACAAAGTTGCTCTCAGCTGCTACTAATATGAATTCCAAATCCGTAATGTATTTGTCTTCTTGTGCACCACTCATAATATGGAGTCCTATTGAAGTCATTATGTATGTGTTTATCCAAATATAACTTTTGAACACATCACTCTATCTTTCTTCTTGTAAATGGATTATTCTAAGTTCGTGGTGTTCATATCAACTAACTTACCTCATCTCAAACCAATCCCATCCGTAAATATAATCTCCTAATAATAATAATTATATTTAACATCTTATCAACATAATGCATAACAAAATTCAACATTGTTGATGATAGAAATAGTAGAAGTAAACATTTTAAAAGAAAAGGTTATAACGAAAATTTTTAAACTAATCTCGGTAAAATAGACGCACTAATGTGGTAATTAAGAGATAATGTAGGATACAGAGTTGTATGATGTAACGAATCAAGTTTGCGACGAATGGGTTCTGGTGAGACAAGGATATGGAGTTAGCTTGATCAGAAAGATGATCTTGCATGTGCAAAAGTAAGAACAGACATGCATATACGAGCGGAAAGTAAAGTACTGGCGGTTGCTCAAGTGTGGTAAGTAAAGTGTATGTAATGCATAAAGTAAAGGTGACTGTGCAAGTGCAAAAGTAACGACAGTGGCATGTCATATGGTAGCAACAATGTTTTATCCAACAGGCAATGAGATGATAATAGTAAGACAACCAGGTAGACGTAGTAACACTGAAAAGGACAAGTAATGAGCGAGCATGAGGAAAACAAACGTTGCTTGACTATCTAATAGTGTAGGCTGGCCTAATAATAAGAAGTCTAGCGTAACTCCCAAACCAGCCAGGCAGTCAGGGCTTGAAGGCACATGTCACTTCTATGACCGCAGGACAGGTCCTTTGATTGACCAACCCTCTTCACATTCCTTTCTAGACACTGGTCCAGTAGTAATTTAAGACTGCTTATTATATAATGTTCTATTACGTTCGAGTAGTCTCGACTTGGTCTATGGAACAACGATATCAAATCAGTAGTCGTAACAAGGGTTAACTTGATCAGGTGGCATAGAAATGGTTATGAATAATTAAATGGGAGAGTTGGAGGTATGTGTAAAAATGTGACAATATCCTAATAACGTATATAAGGATAGTGAGTGGGTGGTATACGTTTAAAACAGTAGATAAGCAATAGACGAAGAGTCATGGGTGTAGAAATGTAGTGTTTGTTTCGTAAATGGAGATAGATTTTTTTTACAAAAATTTTAAAAGTATAAATACGATGAATACAGAACTAATACACTGAAATAGTTGAAGTTTTATTTAGCATAAAAAGTATTTAAAATTAGTATATGGTTGGTTATTTCGAAATCCGTTGAAGTATAGTAAGAATGAAAATGCCATACATAATCACGACTCACGTCCTTGCGGTCCAGCGGACACGGCCAGGGAAGTGACTAAGCCAGGATCGCTTACCCCAAGTCTAGCTAGGGTGATCCAACAAACTTAGCCAAGCACATTGACCGGATCATGGTCCATTGAAGGAAGCTTATCATTATATGCGTGCCATCAACGAAAAGGTTTTAAAGATAAATGTAAAAAGTAAAATATTTGGGTATGGATGGTATATATTAGAAATCATTATAATATAGTGACTAAAAATTTTCAGCGAAGGAAACTTGAAATCGAGGAATAATTTTAAACCAGTTGAAAAATATGAGGCCTATGTAAAAGATTTTTTAAGAAGTTAAACTGGGCGAGAAATTCTATAAAAGAGATATCGAAAAATCAGTATAGTAATGGGAGTGATTCAAAGGGTAACGATGGCTGTCAGGAAGATCACGTGGGTCGAGAGTAAATAGGGAGTTGAATGGTTAAAATGTAAACACGATGGGGAATTAACTTAGGTGGATCTGCTACGATGGAATTCTACGGTCATTAATATAGCGATGTGAGGACTAAGAATAATAATAAAAATCAGGGGCCTAATTAATAGGTCGACTAAAGATCAGGAGAATTTAGCACCAAGACTTTCTAATGAACTAGATTGTAATAGAGGTCTCAGGGGAGGGTCCTAAGAGTATCAAAATTTCGTTTTGCTGGCCCGAAATTTATGGATTCAACGAACGACTTAAAGAAAAGCTCTAGGGATCTAATATAGTCAGGGCTGGGTGGGAGACTACTAAGGTAACCTAAGACGAGTACAACTAAGTCTCAACAAAAGCGCCTGATTACCAAACCTGGACGTCCATCTAAGTCTTCCTACCATCTAAGACAAGGAAAACCATCTGATTAGACTCAATTCATGACTTGAATGTTCCGAATATTTAAATGGATGTTGTTATCATTATTGTTGTTCCGATATTTCACGGATGCAAAGAGGAGGACCTGCATGGGCCACCACTAAAACCTGTAACGCCCCGCTTCCCTAATATGGAAAGCGAGACGTGAGGAGGTCCGCTCAGACGTGGAACTGTGAAGCTGCAGTCTGATAAGCGTCTGTAAAAATTTCGAAAAGTAGCAGGTCCTTGCATTGCGATGAAACAACAACAACAATAATAGAGCAGATAAAAGAACATCCACCACCAACATCCAACAAATATTACAACATCACAGAATAGTCACAAAAGTACAAGTCTGAACAATAGGCCTAAAGCATGGCCAACCAAAACAAAGAGAGATAGGTGCTAACAGCAACTAAGGAACTGTAACAACTAAGGTGAGACTCCAAACAAGTTTAGGACTGGTCACCAGTGTCCTCGAACTCGGTCTCTGCAGGAACCTTGAACTCGGTCTCTGCAGGAACCTCAAACTCAGCGTCCCCGAACTGCTCGTCCTCTACTACCTGCTCTGTCTCAAATTCTGACATGTGACACCCAAAGAGAAAAGGGCACATGTCAGCAAAAGTCTCCCAATGGAAGCGGAGAACTTTTGTGCAAGGATATAATACACTGAAACAACTAACAGTTCTAATATAAAGAGGTGATATGACATTTAAGGATGCAGCAATTTTAATATGACATGAAGCATGCAATACAAGTAACAGAAACACGAAACATTATTATCCATTCACTTTGTGCACATGGTTTACGCCTTTTGGCTGAAGTGGCTGTACGGGCACACTTCTACGCTCAAGTGATCGCTTAAACCTACCCCTCCACGTGTATCGAGCGTTGGTTTCCCAACAACACTGTGCTCGCTTCTGGATCACGAGCCAGGAAGTGTTTTTCAATATGGCATAGGGTTGTGCCCGCAAAAGCAGGTGCCTAGCCTCAATAGCAATAACATTTGTAGCGTGTGCTACTCAATCATGAAGAAACATATGATGCATGACATGACATGAGATGAACAGTTAAAGTGCGTACCGTTAATTGAAAATTAAACATGACATGGCAGCATGAATGAAAGCAGTTAAAGTGTCGGATCTAGTTTCGTTGTCAAACTAGATCAAAATGCGTCTAGGCAGCTATCATTTCACTGCCTAGTCTCTTTTATGCTAACAAATAAATTGGCCTAAAAACGTGGCCTAAACATTTACTGGCAAGTATCACTTGCCTGTTTCCGATGGTATCGGTTGTCGTGGGTTCGTCTCGACGGGTATTACGTGTTGGTATTTCCGGTTCTCTGTTTCAGTTAAACAAATCACCGAATTAGATATTTCGTGAAACAAATACATTATTAAGTTAATCTCAAAAGTGGGTTCGGTTAATTTTATCGGGTTCTCCGGCTAAGGTGGTGTTTATATAGGGTTATATAATAGGGTACGCCTTATTTTACTCTAGTATTATTACCCTAACATCAGTTACAAACTTTCTAACATGCTGGAAATAAATAATACGAGCAGATTAACATTTAACATTACCTAACAACTAATTAACTAACTAAGCTAATCACATGGCATTAAACATTATACTAAACATTTCACTTACTAATTTTGACTAAGGAAAAAGCCAACATGTTATAACTTAATAGTATTGAATAAATAACCCTATCTAACTCTCTTCATTCTTTAATAGGGTTCTGTCAATTTGTTTTATAATTGCCATGTCAGGCTGTCACACACTATCTCGTTCTTTGCCCTTTCATTATTCAATATATACATATATCCCCTAACCCAGGGCCTGTCTACTTCTTTACTCATTCTTATTCTTGCTCTCTCTGCCACTCTTTCTTTAATATTTTAAACTTCTCCTTTAATTTTTTTCACAGGCTGTCATTGCTCTTAGCACCTTTCATTCATTCAACACTTCACTGTCTCTCTCTCTCTCTCAGTCTGTCTCTTTATCTTTCTTACTGCCATCTCTTTTAATTAATCACATGTGTGACACTTTTAATTATTCACATGGGCTGTCACCCATTACTCATTCCTCCTCCATTTTAATAATACTATCACCTCTTCCTTTCTCCCTTTCTTTTCATTCCCAGCCTCCTCGTTTCTCCTTCTGTTCTCTCTTTTTTTTTCATTTCGTTTTTTTTTTAAAATTAGAGCTTGCAGGCAGCTCTCGAAACGGGGAAGAAGCTCACGCACCTAGGGGAGCTCACGGTGCATGGGGTGGACGGCTCCTGGCGGCGGCTTCACAGCGATGCCGGCGGCGCACGGCTTCACGGCGACGGCGGCGTAAAGGGGCGGCTGGGCGATGGTTCGAAGGCGGTGGCGGCACGCGGCTTCACGACGGCGGCGGCTCCGGTTGAGGGGCTGAGGGAAGGAGGCCGGCCAAGGGAGGGGAGATGGAAGATGGATGTTGAGGGTTTAAGGGTTTCAAAATTTATTTCTTAATTATGATCTGAAGTTTGAATTTGTTTGATCTGAAAATGGGTTTGTTTATCTCCTCTCTTGATTTCTGTCCGTTGGGGTTTGATTTTGGTGTGGGCTGAAATTGATGGAAGATTTGTGTTGAGGGGCTGATTTTTGGATCTATTGATTTGGTTGACTGATTCGGCTTGGAGAATTTGCAGGGATTTGGGTTTGACGGATTCTGAAATTTGTTTGTGAGAATCTGAAATTGGGTTTTCAGATCTGGGATTTGGCTTCTTTCTAGTTTTGGGGAAGAATTTGTTGGGGGCTGATTTGATTGGGAAGAATTGGGTTGTTGTTTGTGTTTTCGCTTGGGAAATTTTTGTTGTAGGAGAATTGATTTTTTTTTGGGAAGGGCTGATTTGGTTTGTTTGTTTGTGGTTGATTGGTGATGAGAATTTGGTTGAGGGAATTGGTTTTTGTGTATGGTTAACTTGCTGAAATTGAAAGAGGATTTGCAGAGTTGGGTTTTGCAGAGATGAAGATGGGTTTGTCTGATGGTGGGTTTTCTTGCCGGCCTTAAGAAGAAGTTAGCAGGCGACAGATTTTCAATTCGTCAAAGGGAATTAATTAGGTTAGGTTAAGGATTAGGATTGTTTTAATTAAGTTTGTTGACTTAAGGGAAAGGTGTCCTGCTAATAACGTGTTGCAATTCTTCTCCGAAAAATTAAACGTGTTTGGTGTCCTGCTAATAACGTGTTGCAATTCTTCTCCTAAAAATTAAACGTGTTTGTGCATGGAGAGTAATTAGTGAAATTAATTAAAGTAATTAAGATTTAAAATGTAATTAGCAGAATAATTAAGTTAAATTATTATAGTTAAAACTTGATGGTAAATAATAACGACACGGTAAAACGAATTCAGTGACGCGCTCGCGTCGACACGTACGGACGAAAAGTTATCTGAATGACTGAAGAAAATACTGGTACGCACAATCGAAAACACGCCTAAAAATACTGGCCGTTACAAGTATCATATAGGCTTAATTAGGGAGTTAGTGGATTCAATTAGGACTCGTGACCATGTCCGGCTCGTGTCTTGATGGAATCCACCAACGAACTATATTACTAATAGACGGCTACCGTCACTGCGTCAATGAGAGCCATCAAAATACATTGAATCTCTAACCCACGAGAATGGCATGAGCCGAGATCATTCCGTCCACCAAAGTGGCGTGAATATCGTCGATTCTTAATGCACGTGTCATGTATGCATATAGGTTAATGCGATACGTTGATTCATAGTACTTAGAACCATGAATTTCACATATTGGATGCGACAATCCCTATAAAGCCAATACAACGTAAGAGTCTTAACCTAGCATCGACATCCGACGATCCTAGTGGTGAGTACTAAAAGCCCTAGTCTTTTTATATTGTGTGGAATCCCTTGTTTGCGACGTTGAGTGACACGACCTTCGTATCCGTTACCATTACGACCCTCCATACTCCACACCCACCAATAAATCCGCAAGTCTAACTCAACCTAGGAGTAGATAGGTAGTATAACGCCGCTTTCCTGTGTTCTATACCCGCTCGCTGCTATACCATGCGCTTGCGGTAAACGACATCGTTTCAGAGTTAATTTCGGGCCGATCAGTACATGACACACTTCTGTAAGTGTCCTGATGACCCCGTCATGCATTTTGATTCTCACTTCTCCTACACCCACTGTCATGCAAGCCATATTACTCCCCATCAGAACGTTGCTACCTTCTCTGGAAAAATATGAATTGAACCAACTCATGTGAGGTGTCATGTGAAAAGAGCAACCTGAATCCAAAATCCATGAGACCTCTAGATCTCCTGATGCATTTTCCATCAGTATCTCACCATCATAACTACTGTTGCCACTGATTCCCACTCAGGCAAAACCAGAAGTTTCTTCATTGCCTTTTCCATTCTTCTTTAGCTTGGAGCAGTCTCGTTTCCAATGTCATGTCTCCTTGCACAAGTGACACCAGTCTCTACGCCATCATGATTTAGATCTAGAACAACCATTGTCCTTCCTAGAACCATCGCCGCCTTTGGAATCTCGACGTCCCCTGATGAAGAGTGCATCCCCTTAATCATTACTTTCTCGTCCAGTCACCTTGACACGAAGAACCTCAGAGTGTACCGCAGACTCTACCTCCTCCAGAGATAAATATTCACGTCCATATACCATGGACCTCACCAATGGGCCGAAATCATCAGTCAAAAAACATAACAATATAATCGCCAATTGTTCGTCCTCGATGTTTACCCCCATGCTTTGCAAATCGCACACAATCTTCGTGAGAGCGTCAATGTGATCCTTACCATGGGCTACCTCTCCCATCTTTAGCACATATAATTGTTGCATCAAATACAACCTACTAGTCAGATTCTTTTTTGCATAGAGCGTCTCCAGCTTATTCCAAAGCTTTTTCACAGTAGCCTCCTCAGACACCTTTTTGAGCACTTTCAGATGAAGGCGTAGAAAGATATCACGGAGGCGCAAAAAGCTGATAAAGACAGTTTCGATAAAGTTATTTTTTGAGCGCTCCTCAGACACCTTTTTGAAAAAGCCAGTTTTGATAAGGATATCACGGAGGCGCAGAAGGCTGAGATTAGCTCAACGCCTTTCGCTCCATCTCAGCCTTCTACGCCTCTGTGATATCCTTAGAAAAACTGTCTTTATCAAAGACAATTTGCGAGCGACTATCTCTCATAAGAAAGGCCTTCATCTTTAGTTTCTAAAGATTGAAGTCATTTCTCCCAATGAACTTGTCTATCTTGAATGATGTGGTAGACGAAAACATTTTGACTCTTTACTTCTCCTCGCCGGTAGCTCTGATTCCACTTGTTGGAAAAAACTGACATAATATCTAACAACACCTAAGTGTGCACAGGAGCATATATGAAATAATTTGTCGCCAACTAAACCAATGCAGAGTTAGGATCTTGGATGAATCATAAGAAGCACAAGATAGCACCACACAATCAAGCCAAGCAATCATACAGAGAGGCAAGGATTTATACTGGTTAGGCCCAACCTATGGCTTACGTCCAATCTTCCTTTGCCATGGATTCCACTAGATTAGAGATGTTAATTCAGAGAATACATCGACTACAAATCTTCTCCAATACAATATGTATTCCTTCTCGACAAAATAATTCTAGCACACTAGCAATTACAATGTATCACTTACTAAAGACTCTAGAATAAGGAATACCTCTCCTCCTAAAGCTCGTAGTTACCTTGAAACTCTCTCATCGCCTATCGCCGGTAAAAGATCCGCTACTCTTTTGAAGACGCAAGGAAATCTCCACAATTCTTTGTCATGTTCATTGCTCCACCGTCAAAGTGTGTCTCTTGGTATTTATATCATAGAAACCCTTCCTTGGACGTTTTTAATCATGTCCATCCGATTAAAAACTCTGTGGGAGTTAACGGTCCAGATTAGAAGCTAATATCTTGGTGTTCTAGGGTTTCAGGGCATCGGCACGACTAAGTCACAAATTAGCACGGCCGTGCGTAAAACTGTGTAATCTGCATGTAGCTCTAGAACACTTGAAATGGCCATGCAGCACGTCCGTGTCAGTAAAACAGAGAGTTGTCTGTCAACATGGACGTCAGCACAGCCGTGTCATAATCTGTGTAAGTCAGCTAATACATCTTCTAACATGCATGATCGTGCTAAAAAGAACACGACCGTGTCACCTCCCAGATTCCAAGTTTGAAGCATAAATCAGGCAGCACAAAGTTAATCGGGTTAACGGGACGGGTTGGGTCCTTTTTGGGCACACCAAACCTTTCTGTTTCGGGGTGTTTTCTCACTGCTGATTGGTTGACTGGATGGCTGGAGGTCAACGCGCTCGTGGGGATCACGTGTGTCCTCCAGGAGCGGGACACAGCTCGTTCGACTTCGGCAAAGGGCGCACGGGTCCGCACATCAGCGTGCCGAAGGGAATCTTCGACGGGGCGACGACCTCCGTAGGGGTGTAGACCAACGGACTCGGGGGGCAATTGCGTTCGGTTGAGGGTTAGCTGGGTGCCGAAGGATAGCCTTGGTGCGGCTGAATTTGCTTGACCTGAATAGACGAGAAAACTCGTCAGGGGGGTTAGACCTTGGTTCTGACAAAGTCCACTCCGATGCCTAAGTCAGAACAGATCTAAAGGATGCTCGACAGGATCGGTATGGCTCATGGAGAGGCCGATACACGAGTCCTCGGGCCAAACTGTGGAGGAGAAATATAAGGTGGAAGACAATGTCGTATAAGAGGAATGCCTCAGTGTTTTTGGGTATCCAGGAAGTGATCCATTTGTATGTTGTACCTCGAGTCTCTTTATATGAGCCGTCCGTGGCCACGTCTCCTCAACGTCCCCCCCTTCCGTCCCGACGATCTGCCACTTTGATGGCGTCGTAATGGTGATTAAGGGGGTGCGCTTTAAGGGGAGCGGTTAATAACGTCCCCCACGAAAGATGTTGTGTCATGTGTGATCATGCAAGTGTAATATGAGATTGGGGGGCGCGAGATTTAAATATTTATAACCGCAAGCGCACGGTGTTGTAGTGTGGCTTGGGGGTCGAACACAGGGAGGCGTGGTTGTGCTTGTGTCAGAAAGGACCAAATTCACCCTATGGGTGAGCTAGCCCGAATCGAGGGATGGGTTGTCACGGAATGTAAATACGGGGTTAAACAATATAAAAGGAAACCCGGGACTCCGGTTTTCACCCTATCATGTGTTCTCGCTAATACGGCCGGCGGATAGGACAACGATCGGAATTAGGGTTTAATGGTGAGACGTTGCCTCTAAGAGTGATACCAGCGTCCCATGGGCCCAATATTCCGGTCGGTGCCCAGGATGATATACCGGACTACCCGGGTTCGGTCAGTGGGTATTCTCATGTCCATTAACACTGACCGACTCCGGGAGCACTAAGCTCGCAACGATGACTCCCAACATCTCGTCCTGCCGTTCCCACGCACTAGGATTCGATGTCTACGCTAAGGGCGTGAGCTATGGCTCGGGAGTCAACTGCCAAGTTTATTTCCCCTTGGCCCAACGGTCAAAGGCGGTCTTTTTCCCGCCGATGACAATAAAAACCACGTGTAACCAATAGATTCCTAATCCCTATCGATTTCCTATTCCTATGAATGCATTAGGGAGAACCCACGAAGGGGTTTCCACCAAAATCCCAGATTTGGGAACTACTCACACATTTTAGGTAAAAAGAAACCTAAATGAAAATCGACGGTTAAAAACATGATCGGGCAATTGAAATGCGGTAGTAGCAATGCAATTAACAATGTATTAAAGTTTTACAAAGATCCGAACACTTACAAATAAGTATAAAATTCCAGCCGTCGCAATAGAGCAAAAACAGAAAATAAAACACAGCCCAAAAACATTGCTTACGTTTCTGAAAACCTAGGGCTAATATATATAGAAAACGACGTCACCCGATCGGTTGAAGAATCAACTGATCGGGTGACCTGCTTCGTTCTTCGGTAGCGCTCTTCAGGACTTCACCCGGTCACGCGACATGATCGATTGCCGGAAGCTTCTGGTCGTTTGGATCTTGAGCTTATCAGGCGAACCGATCGGTTGATAAATCAACCGATCGGTTGGAAACGTCGCCCAAATAAACAGAAAGTTGCGACATTTTGGTACGGTCTGCTGGCGGCCGGGTGAGCTCTCCAGGTCATCTCTTTGGGGGAATCGGCTACAGATGAACCGATCGGGTGAAGGTCACCCGATCAGTTGGAGTTCAGCTCCAAATTCCCGAGAAGACAGTTGGGCTGAACCGGTCGGTTGATGCTCTCTTGCTTCAGCGGCTGTCCGAGTTGTGCACGCGTGCATCACCCGATCGGTTGGCTGTATCCAACCGATCGGGTGGGGGGCTGAAAGATAGAAATCTTTGTCGTTTGACCCCCTGGATCACGCGTGACTCCTCGGGACTTATGATATCATCGTTATGTGTCCCCTACACTGGCAAACTCCTGCAAACACGTAAAAACACGGAGAAGTGAAAGAAAACCAGAAAATACGAGAAAACGGATACGAGACGGTGGAAAATAACGGAAAAACATAAAAGAAGACGTGCGTGAATATATGAAATATAAACGCACGTCAGTTAACTCCTGCTGACGTAGGCCAGTGGTGGCGCTTGCTTCGGTCCGAGGCCGGCCCCACTCCAATTCTTCGTAGGGGCCTCGTCGCTTGGCCCGCTCTTCTTCAGGGCCGCTGGCT
Source organism: Scilla litardierei (assembly GCA_030789695.1). NCBI lineage: Eukaryota > Viridiplantae > Streptophyta > Magnoliopsida > Asparagales > Asparagaceae > Scilla > Scilla litardierei. Next base: position 350,022,881 of record CM061133.1, read on the forward strand.
TGCGACATGGGCTTGGGCCATTCGGTCTTGGCCCATCCTGGAAGGGCCGTATCAATTGCCCTAATCGCTCGGGCTGTTTAGATTCTGACGATTTGGTTCGAGCGATGTGATTTGTGTGGATTTGATAGGTGCACCAGTCGAGGCAGCGGCATTGAATGGAAGTCATCATGACGCTGCCCGGTTGGACTTCTCCCGACCTTGGGAGCTGAATTCGAAGTGCCGTCGGTTGCTAGATGTCGCCATGTGTCCTCCTTCGAACGGCTTAGATTCTGAGATTGTCTCCCGTATAAAATCGCCACCCTTTCAGATTTTCATTCGTGCTTTTTGATCTGATCTTGTTCCTCCGAGTGCTAACGAATTCTCCTTCGTCTTTCCTCTTCCGATCTTCTTCCAAGGTAATCTCCTTCTTCCTCTTCTGGCTTACTCGATTCGTCCCATGGCTGCATTAAGGATAGGAAGTTCTGCTCCTGGGTCTGGAGATCCTCCGGTTCCAGGGTCTGGTAATCCTCCAGCTCCAGGGTCCGATAATCCTCCGGCTCCAGGGTCTGGTAATCCTACGGCTCTCTGGCTGTCCCCTGACAAAGGGAAGGGTCTGATGTTTGAGGATTTGGCCCGTCGAGATGACACCCATGCGACAGTGGAGTTCGATGTTTCTCTGGTGATTCTCAGGTCATCATCCACAGTCCCCTATACCATGGCTGAGGAGATCTGGGGAATTACCTCTGCCATCTGTATGACGTTCGGATTCCCTTTACCGACGAAAGGATTTACTTCCAGGGGAGTCGCGAGGTCGACGTGTATGTTGAGATGTTCCGTATGGGGCTTCGCTTCCTTCTCCACTCGTTCATCATCCAGATCCTGTATTTTTTGGTGGTGGCCCTGTGTCAGCTGACCCCTTACTCAATCATGACCTTGGTGGGATTCATTATGATTTGCCACATGCACAGGTTGGAGCCGACCCTAACCCTCTTCTTTTATTACTTCTGGGTTCAGATGGTCGGCTAGGGGTCGTGGCAGTACATCCACGCCTGGGTAGGGAGGGAGTGTCTGCTGGGTCTGCCCCGCTGGGTTGGCGATTGGAATAGAGATTATGTCTTCGTCATTTTTTCAGAAGACGCCGTGATTATGACCGGTTCTGGGAGCCTGTGTCAATATGACTTGACATTGTCCCTTTCCGTGACCGATCAGGCTGCGGTCAGACTTTTGTCGTCGTTGTCGTTGGTGGAGAGGCTGGCCTGGCCTCTGCTGGATGACCTTCTCCTCAAAAACGTCATGTGGTCCCCCCGGTAGGCGCTTTCTTCTTTCCGCTCTTCTCTGTCGCTTACCCTGATCTTCTCTCCTTCTGCAGAGATGGCAGGTCGAGAGTTCAGCTGTGACGTCCAAGAGCTCATTCGCTGGAGGCCAATAGCGGGCGCGGAAACCCTTCTGGCCATGCACCTTGGCGCACGGTGGAGGATGAGATCCACGCGGCCGACGTCGCGGTGGGGATGGTGGAGCCGGTGGCCGTTCCCCCGCCACAGCCCCGAGTCGTTGATTCCCCTACGGCGGGGAACGTGACTGGCGACAATCCCGACCTCACCCATGCCAAGGGGGTTGCCAGGGGCACAAGTCAGGGTTCCCGAACGCCGACCAGGAACCGCGGGGGAGAATGGAAGCGCCCCCCTTTAGAGTCTAGAGGGCCCGAAGAGAGGAGGAAGAAGAAGACAGAGGAGAGTAGGCCATCAGCGGTGCCCGATGTGCCGATCATCTCGGGGGCGACCCTCCCGTTGGTGGAGATGGCAGCCTCTGCCAGCCATGCTGAGCAGTCTTCGGTCGACGTGGTGGGCGTCCTGTCCATGTTTGAGGGCGGCCCAGAGGTCCCGACCGGTGGGTCGGTCTTTGTCGATCGGGAAGTGGCCGTCCAGTTGGCACATGGCTCCGTCCTCCCGAGGGACCGCTCTTTTATGGAGAGGGTCCGCTTCGATCGCTTGGCGGATTCCCTGGTCTGGCAGCTCCAGCAGGTTAGTCTTTTGCTTGCTTCCAACTCCATTTTGCGACGGTCCTTGCTTATCACTTCTGTCATGCAGGCTTCCACGATGGCCGTGGAGACACAGCGTCACGCGGAGCAGGTGGATGGTCTCGAGGCGGCCTTAGCACGGGAGTGCCTGAGGGCGGAGGCGGCCGAGAAGGCAGCCGAAGAGGCATATTCGGAGGCTCCCTGTTCGTGGCACCGGGTCAATGAGCTCACCTCCGAGGCGAGGAACTTGAGGGAGGCCCTGTCGGCCACCGAGAGATCCGCACAGGAAGCTGAGGAGACGTTCCGCCGAGAGAGGAACGAGCTCTGGGCTGAGCTGGGGGGCCCTGCAGCAAGCACACCCCACCCGACTCGTCGATGAGGTGGAGAGTGGTTACGAGAAGGTCCTAGCACCGAGGATCGCAGAATCTCTTTGGGAAGCGTTCCGGTCCTATGAAGACATCCTGGCCCTGAGGATCGAGGGGGCCTTCCGGGACGGGTTCCAAAGGTTCGAGGAGCGAGTCCGACAGTCGCTTCCTCGTCCTCTGGCTGGCCCCGAGGAGCCCGTTTGATTGGTGCAGGGTGAGGCCCCGGGGATGCTTCTTCACAGGTCCCAACGTCGTAGGCGATGTGCCCCGGGTTTGACCCCTCCCTTGTAAAGAACAATTTTGAATTTGAAAACAACTCCTTTTCGGAAAAAAATTTTACCTTTTTGTGTGCTGTCGTACTTTTGTCTTTTTGTCAAGTGTTCTCTGGACTGTGCTTCTGGCTCTTTGTTGCCCCCTCCCACTGTTCATGCCGAGGCGGGCCACTAGTTTGAGTTGCGGGAGGCTTTCTTTTTGCTGGCCGAGTCTTCGTCTTATCAGGGTGATTACCCCCTGGGGGAGTGGCCCCCAGCCTTGTGGACGATCGTAGCGATCGGCCTGCTTGGGGGTTGCCCTCCAGCCTTTATGGGCAATCAGAGCGATCGGTCTGCTGGGGGAGTTTCCCCAGCTATGTGGTCGATCGGAGCCATCTGCTTGTTGGAAGCGATCGACGTTTTCCAGGTTGACGTTCTTTGGTCCTGCCTGGGTGTTTTCTCGCCAACATCATTACTAGACCGCTAGGTTGAGCAGACGATCCTGGGAGAATTACGTCAACTTGTTTGACGGTTGGTCTGCCCGGCCGGTGCCAAGGAAATGTCCATGTGCTTTCAACTGAACGGATGTTCGGCCAGCCGAGGGGTTGCCCTCGGTCTAAAGGTCGACCAAAAGCCTGACGGCCAAGCCGGGGGCCGGCCGACCGGGGGAGTTGCCCCCAGCCTTGCGGTCTGTTTCAGTGATTGGCCCGCTGGGGGAGTTGCCCCTAACCTTACGGGCGATCGTTGTGATCAGCTTACTGGGAGAGTTGCCCCCAACCTTATGGTCGGTCGGAGCGATCGACTTGCTGGGGAAGTGGCCCTATCCTTATGGTCGATCGTTGTGATCAGCCCGCTGTGGGAGTTGCCCCAGCCTTACGGTCGATCAAAGTGGTCAGCTTGATGGGGAGTTGCCCCTAGCCTTACGATTGATCGGGGTGGTCAGCCTGCTGGGGGAGTTACCCCAGCCTTACGGTCGATCGGAGAGATCATCATGCTGGGGGACTTGCCTCCAGCCGTACGGTCGATCGGTGTGATCGGCCTGCTGGGGGAGTTGCTCCCAGCATTACGGTCGAGTAGGTTGATCGTCCTGCTGGGGGGCTTGCCCCCAGCCTTACGGTCGATCGGAGTGATCGGCCTGCTGGGGGAGTTGCCCCCAGCCTTACGGTCGATCGGGAGGATCGTCCTACTGGGGAGTTGCCTCCAGCCTTACGGTCGATCGGGTCGTTCGGCCAGCTAGGGGGGCTACCCTCAAGCTTACGGTCGATCGACGGACCGGCCTGCTGGGGGAGTTGCTCCCAGCCTTACGGTCAGTCAGGTCGGTCGACCAGCTGGGGGAGCTACCCCTAGGCTTATGGTAGAGCGATGGAACAGCCTACTGGGGGAGTTTCCCCAAGCCTTACGGGCGGTCGTTGTGATCTGCATGCTGGGGGAGTTGCCCCCAGCCTTATGGTCGATTGTTGTGATCGATCCACTGGGGGAGTTGCCCCAGCCTTATGGTCGATCGAAGCGATCGGCTTACTGGGGAAGTTACCGCCAGCCTTACGGTCGATCGACGGACCGGCCTGCTAGGGGAGTTGCCCCCAGCCTTACGGGCGATCGTTGTGACCGGTCGGCTGGGGGAGTTACCCCCAGCCTTATGGTCGATCGGATCGACCGACTTGCTGGGGGAATTGCCCCCAGCCTTACGAGCGATCGTTGTGATCGGCCTACTAGGGAAGTTTCCCCCAGCCTTATGGTCGATCGTTGTGATCAGCCTGCTGGGGGAGTTTTCCCAGCCTTATAGTCGATCGAAGCAATCGACCTGTTGGAGGCCTTACGGGCGATCGTTGTGATCGGCCTGCTAGGGGAGTTGCCCCCAGCCTTACGATCGATCGTTGTGATCGGCCTGCTGGGGGAGTTGCCCTCAGCCTTACGGGCGATCGGAGCGATCGGCCTGTTGTGGGAGTTGCCCCAGCCTTACGTGTGATCATTGTGATCGGCCTGCTGGGGGAGTTGCCCCAGCCTTATGGTCGATCGAAGCGATCGGCCTGCTGGGGGAGTTGCCCCCAGCCTTACAGGCGATCGTTGTGATCGGCCTGCTTGGGGAGTGACCCCCAACCTTATGGTCAATCGTGAGGTCTGGTGTGGCAGGGTAGGAAGAGACACGATTTATTTAGTGCGAACTTGCATTTCATTTTCTGAACCGGGAATACGCTTGAAAGGGAAAAAAGCAGGAAAGATAGTGGCGAGCTAGTCTCGCCCCCGGGGGGAGCTGCGGCTGATTATCCCGCCTCCTCACTCGATAATGCGTAGAACGGTTTAGACGACGTTCACCTTTTTTCCTTTGTCCAACTATTTGGACGTCCCCTCTTCGGGGGTTGTCTTTTGGTCGTCGACAAAGTTCTTCAAGTGCACGTGACTTATCAGCTTGTCTATGTCTTTCTTCAGGTGCCAACATTCGTCGGTGTCATGGTTGTTGTCTTTGTGGTACCTGCAGTATTTCTCCTCGTCCCTTTGCCACTCTTCATCTTCAGGGGCGGCTTGCTGATGTGGTCCTCTTTCTGAGCCTACGTTAGGACGTCGTCTTGAGTAGCGTTCAACCTGGGGGATTCGTTTCCGCCTTGCGATGCTTTCCCCTTGCCTTCTTCTCCCGCTTGTGGTCTTCTGCCTTGCGACGCTTGCTTTCGTCCCATTTGGAGCCTCGCTTGGTTTCTGTGGGGAGACCTCCTTCCTCCGCTGCCAACGCCTCTTCTGTCAGCATGTAACGCTCATCTTGGGCTATTACCTCAGTGAGGTCCCTCGAGGGTTCATTGTGCAGCGACTTCTTTAGGCCCTTGTGGCGGAGCCCTTTCTTCAAGGCCGTCTTCATGACCATCTCGAGGCAGCTCTCCACATTTAGCCTCTCGGCGTTGAAGCACCACATGTAGCTCCTTAGGGATTCGTCCGGTCTCTATATCACATTGAACAGAAGCTCCAAGTCCGGCTTTATTTGTCGGCCGGCCATAAATTGCTTGCAGAATTTCTGGGAGAGATCCTGAAAGTTGCTGATGGAGCGGTTGGGGAGGCTGTGGTACTAACTCATGGCAGACTTCCAAAGAGTGGAGTAGACACCACGGTAGAGCAGGGCGTCATCGGCCCTCTGGAATGCCATGACCTCTTCGTAGTCCATTACATGATTTTCCGGGTCCCCAGTGCAGTCGTATTTCTCTAAGGTCGGCACCTTGAAACTGAATGGTACCCGTGAGTCGGTAATGCTCCTCGATAACGGGCATCGGTCATTCTTGGGGCCTCCGTGGCCTGCCAGTGCTTCGACGCGAGGGCCAGGTTGCCGCGGTGGGCTGACGGGGGTTCGGGGAGAATCCGCTCGACATACCGACTGAGGATATGCATTGGTCGTCGAGCGATTCTCCTCTCGCGGTGATTTTCCCGGCCGCTATGCCTCCTTTAGCGGGGGCTCCCGCTACGACCCCGTCGATCCTCGACGGTTCGTCGGTTGGGCGACCGTCGGTGCATTGAGCGTGGTTGCCGGGACGAGGCCGTGGTTGACTCGCCTCTGGCCCACTCGGGCCTTTCGTCCGCCTCATCCTAGAGTGAGGTGGGGGTGAGGGACCGCACCGGGATAAAGTTCAGCATAGTGAACCGTCGCTCTGGGTTGGCGTCCTCGTCGCCGTTGTCGGTGACCAGGGCCGAGCGTAGCAGATGGCGGAGCTCCTGTTGGTCGGGGATGTCAGCTGAGTCTCCTTCCGGGAGGCGTGGGTTGCCCACGAGCTGCTTGATCACCGCGGCCAGTGTCCGAATGTGGGCGTTTGTCTCTTGGGCGAAGAGACGGAGCTGTTCCTGAGACACCGAGCGTGAGTCGTGGTGGGACCGGAAAGGTGCTCTCTCTCAAGCGCAAGAGTTCGTACAAGTAGTAAAATCTGGGAGTCCAGATGTCGAATCCACAGGAAGAAATCTGTTGCAACCACAATTCAAATCAAATAGAAATCCTACGAAAAGAAACTAACCACTTCAACAATGATGGTGATGGTGTGAAAGTGTGACGTGATGGTGATGTGCGAACGAAGAAATTCGTGTATGAAAATACCTATAAAAAGTTTGCACATGGTATGGGTTCGTTAGGATCAACGATTCGTATTAATTTGGTTGATAGGTATAACGCAATGAATTCTCCTTTTGGGAGCAATTCACCGGAAAATACCCAATATAACTCAATGAACTCTCCTTTTGGGAGCAACTCATCGGAAGATGCCCTTTTGGGGGTTCAAACACAATATTCAAAAAGATCGTCGCTAAAGTTATAATACGATATGAAACTCTCTTTTGGAGAGATCAAAACTACGGTATGAAACTCCCTTTTGGGGAGATCAAAGCTCACCCTTTTGGGGCGATCATCAACTTAATCACTTCTTTTGGAAGATGAAAAAGGCGATTTAAGAACAAAGATCACAACTTTAACGACGTTTAACGATTAAGCACATGGAATACAACCAAACTAACACAAATCATAGCACCTAACTATGCCATATCATGCACAATAACAATTTAGCTACTCATGGTGCAAGAATAAACAACTTTCATAGCAAAATACATCAAGATTATAGCAAAATACGATGAAAAACACTAAAATACGAGGTAGAAGTTTAGAAATATATCACCAAATCTCCAAGTTTCGACTTCAAACTCTCTGAAAATAATAATACAAGCCTCTGGAATTTTACAGAATTTTTCAGGGGGGAAATACGGCTCTTAGAGCCTCCAATACGCCCAAAATACGCCCCAAATCTACTTGTATACGCCCAAAAACCCTAGAATACGCTTATATAATAGGCTTGCGGGTTTGGGTTGTGTTATCGGGTCTAAAACCCGCTTGAAATCCAATATCCACGAGCGCCTCAAATCTCCGCCGTTGATCCTAGGCGGGATCGCCTCAGGATACGCCACGTGGCCAGCGGATCGGGTCCTCGCCCGCTCTCCGAGTTCACGTCGACTTCTTCTTCCACCGTTGGATCGAAAACTTGTGGCCTCGATTCATCCACATTGCTCGAAGAAATAACGCTGCAGCCCGCTCTCCGTATTCGAATTCGATCGGATTGAGTTTCGACCGTCGGATCATCATCGGACGGCCCAGCGTCGCCAAAGAGATCTCGCCAGCGCTTGGAGATTGCGGGGCGAATCGTAACCGTTGGATCTTGATCGTATGCTCTGGAAGTGGCCACGTCGCCCCAGTCGCTTCGGTCCGTTCGATGAGCAATCAACGGCCAACAAGTGGCCACGTCGCCCGCTCCGCTGCGCGCGCTCAGCATCGCCACGCTTCGATCGTTGCCGTTGGATTTGAGATCCAATGGCTGAGGAAATTCCGGGTGCGGATAATCACGGGCCGTTAGATTCGAGCGGGAATCGCTCTGGTGCCGCCGCGTGGCGCGCCAAGATGCGTGCAAGCGTATTTAAGACGTATTTCTTCATTTAAATTGTATTCTGCATTCAAAAATACACAGTAATTAGCACAGATCTCAGAAAAATACAAATAAATAGTCGTTGAAATCGTGAGATCGATACGATACTAGGAAAAATATAAAAAGTACAGAAATGCGTCGTTAAATACTGTTTTGTGCTCAAATAGTGTGTTTTCTCTAATAAATAAATGTGTAGAAAATACCTATGAATTAGAGAACAATGTAGCATCACATGAGCACAAAATAGGGCTAAATGGGGGGTTAAATATGTAATATTGAACCCGAATCAAGTCGCTGGTGCCCTCGGTGGTGTGGCTGTGCCCATTTTCGGGCGGGACGTAGTCGCCTTCCTCCTGGATGGGGGCATGCGTCCTGTTCCATTGCAAGCTGGTTCCATTTCGACGATGCGGTTGTTTGACGTGGGTGCTTGTTCGTTCCCACAGACGGCGCCAGATGTTTCGGGATGTTTTCTTACCGCTAATTGGTTGACTGGAGGGCTGGAGGTCAACGCGCTTGTGGGGATCACGTGCGGCCTCCAGGAGCGGGACTCGGCTCGTTCGGCTTCGGTGAAGAGCGCGCGAGTCTGCGCATCGGCGTGCCAATGGGAATCATCGGCAGGGCGACGACCTCCGTATGGGTGTAGACGAACGGACTCGGGGGCGAGTGCATTCAGTTGAGGGTTAGCTGGGCACCGAAGGATAGCCTTGGCACGGCTGGATCTGTTTGACCTAAATAGACGAGAAAGCTCGTCAGGTGGGTCAGACCTTGGTTCCGACCAGTCCCCCTCCGATGCCTAAGTCAGAACGGATCTGAAGGATGCTCAGCAAGATCGGTATGGTTCACGGGGAGGCCGAGTCATCGGGCCGAACTGTGGAGGAGAAATATAAGGTGGAAGACAAGGTCGTATGAGATGAATACCTCAGTGTTTTTGGGTATTCAGGAAGTGATCCCTTTATACGTTATACCTCGAGTCTCTTTCTAGGAGCCGTCTGTGGCCACGTCTCCTCAACGTCATCCCTTCCGCCCTGACGATCCGCCACTTTGATGGCGCCTTCATGGGTCATGAAGGTTGGCGTAATGGGGCCCTTAATGGTGATTAAGGGGGGAGCACTTTAAGGGGAGCGGTTAACTCCTGCTGACGTAGGCCAGGGTGGTGCTTGCTTCGGTCCGAGGCCGACCCGACTCCAATTCTTCGTGGGGGACTCGTTGCTTGGCCCGCTCTTCTTTAGGGCCACTGGCTTGCGACGTGGACATGGTCCGTTCGGTCTTGGCCCATCCTGAAAGGCCCGTATCACTTTCAAAACCCAATTGCTAACATCTTATCCAACACTCCTCCACACACTCAACTCCCAAACGTCTACTTAGCCTCCAATCCAAAGCGCAACACGCCTTACATCAACACATGGCCTCGTCCCACCTCTTCCACAAACTCCCCCACGTCCCCCCGAACCCCCTCCAAAAAATCACCCCCAGGAGGCCCTCCACCCTCCCCTTCGCCACCAGCGCCGCCAAGAAGAAGAAGAACCCGTGGCTCGACCCGTTCGACGACGGCGAAGACCCGGACATGGAGTACGGGTCCCTCTTCGCCGGGGGGAAGCAGGAGGAGGACCCGCGGCCCCCCGACAGCCCCGGCAACCCCTACGGCTTCCTGAAGTTCCCCCAGGGGTACAACGTGGAGCTCACCTCGCTGGCCTCCAAGGTCCGGGGGGACGTGAGGCTGTGCTGCTGCGTCGTCTCCGGCGGGGTCTACGAGAACCTCCTCTTCTTCCCGGCGATCCAGCTGATCAGGGACCGCTACCCGGGGGTCCAGGTGGACGTGCTGACGACGGCGAGGGGGAAGCAGGCGTACGAGATCAACAAGAACGTGAGGTGGGCCAACGTGTTCGACCCCGACGAGGAGTGGATGGAGCCCGCGGAGTACACCGACATGGTCGGCGTGGTCAGGGGCCGGTACTACGACATGGTCGTGTCGACGAAGCTGGCGGGGCTCGGGCACGCGGCGTTCCTCTTCATGTCGACCGCGCGCGACAGGGCGAGCTACGTCTACCCCAACGTCAACGCGGCGGGCGCGGGGCTGCTGCTGTCGGAGACCTTCACCGCGCCGAGCCTCAACCTCTCCGAGGGAGGATACAACATGTACGAGCAGATGACGGAGTGGCTGGGGAGGCCGGGCCGGGGCGTGCCGAGGCAGCCGGTGCCGCCCCTCGGGGTGTCGATATCGAAGAAGCTGAGGGAGTGTGTGGAGGCCAAGTGCGGGAAGGCGGGGGTCGAGAAGGGGGGATACGTTGTGATCCACGGGATTGAGTCTGATTCCGCCGCCAACATGCAGTCCAGGGGGGATGCCGATAGCTTGCTGCCTATTGAAGTGTGGGCAGAGATTGCAGAGGGGGGAAGGTATGCAATTAGCAAAGAAATTGTGCTTATTATGCTGGCATCTAATGTAGGTAGACATTGCAATAATGCAGGGGCGTGAAGCCTCTCTACGTCATCCCACACGAGAAGGAGAGAGAAGGCGTGGAGGAAACCGTAGGGAAAGACTCGAGCATTATATTCATCACAACACCAGGCCAGGTCTCTCTCCCTCTCTCTCTCTCTCTCTCCATATAGCTTAAATTCCAATTAAAATCCGTCTTCTTGCCATTTGCACCAGCTCGCTGCGCTCATCGACGACTCGGCCGGAGTGATATCCACGAACACGGCCGCGGTACAGCTTGCAAATGCCCGTGGCAAGCCGAGGTAAGCGTTATGGTCTTAAATTAAAGTTGTGTTCTCTTCAGATGAACAACGATAACAGCAGCAGCAAAATGCGGCATGTTGTTTACGCAGCATCGCGCTGTTTTCTTCTGAGATGAAGGGGAGGCTGTTTGTGCCGAATGCAGAAGAGAAGAAATGTGTGATCGTCTCGTCACAGACAGGGAAGTTGAAAGACATCGATGTTGAGGCCGTGAAAAATGCTATGCAGATGCTTGGCAGGTCTCCTGTCTTGGCTTAGAGGAGATTATTGTATCTTACAAGTATTATCATGGCATGCGTGTAAAAATAATCATATCAAGTGTAAATGTCCCTGAAAATATTAGTTACATTCACTTTCTCTATACATAATGTTTCAGCACTTAAACATTAAGAAATATTTGGCATCCCAACAACCGCGGGCAAAAGAGCGCGCAAGTCACAAGATCTCCCAAGCACCCACATTAACTACATCCGAACAAAATTAACTGCATTCGGAGCACCAAAGGAACACACCTTAGAGTGGCATAACTGGAGATAGGGAACAAACCCTACAAGTGACAGCTGGGGGTAAAGATCCCAAATTCAACATCTGGGACACCAAATGCACAAATGTTAACTAGCATGCATCAAACCGAAAGCTATGTCAACAGGGGAGGAACAAAACTTTGAACTAATATATGCATGCACATATATCCATCGAGAAAGCTCTAACCGCATAGTGACCATTTGATTATCTTCTGGTTCTACATAAAATTCCGTTAAAATGCGTACAACCAAAAAAAAAACCCCTAAACCAAGCAGCAAACGATTGTCAATGCTACGATAGATGATTGCAGTCAGACCATGCGAAAACAAAACGTAGCAACATTTCCCAACTGCCACTTAGCTTAACTGGCATTAACCGCGCCCCTACAATAACGAAGTGAACTTGTCCTTCCATCCTACTCAAGCATGCTTGGCCTTCGTGTGAGCTTGGAGAGCGTTTTCGGAGTTGAAAGTCCTGGAGTCATTACGTACAAAAATTACTCGTTAATAATTATACCAGTGCATCAACAGAAACTTGATAACAAATATGAATAACACAAAATAGCTTTAAGCATAAAAAAGCAGTGTCTAAATGTAAAATGGGGATGAAAGCTCACCTGGTGCATGACGAGCATTTCACAGATCCCGGGGATTTAGGGGTCTGCTGCTTCGACTTGTCGCTATTTGCTGGTGTCTTCCCTGCTTGTTTTGCAGGATAAGGAGTCGCAACATGTACCGCCCCTTTCTTTCCATCGCCACCTAAACATCAGTGAATATACAAATTATACTAATAAGAATCAAAAGAATTGCAAGTTCATCAACGTGTATCTCTTGATTGGACTCTAGTCCACCGATCACCTACAGAACTGAAGCGAGGAATTCCACTTCCATGCAAAATTAGTTCACGGGTTATTCTATTGAAAAGTTGTCCTAGTACTCATTGAGTTCTAAAGAAATAATGCAATAATCACAGGTAGAAAAATGGGTGTAAACAAGTCAGATTCAAATCAAATTAATGAAGAATCTGAACCCAGATTTCGTAAGAAATGTGGGTAGGACTCCCATTGGAATCTCTTCGTTCTCAGTGGGGATACGGACCAGCTTCGGGTTTTTTAAAGCAAACTTTCATGGGGGGTCCTAAATGAAAAAGTTTTTCAATGAGATAGCCCTTTTTATCATTTAAAATTAGACAAAAATTATATTTTAATCTTTTCATCAATATTCTTTAAGCTCCCTTGTTTATAATTTTATCAGCCCGACAATACTGAAATCTACTACTATTTAACCAGAAAGCCTTTTTGAGTCTTCACATGGACAGACTTCGAATTGAAGCTGAACTCGATAATTAAAAAAGTTAATTCATTCTTTTAGAAACGTGCAACAGCCAAAACAATAAAAAATACATGTATGTTGTAAACTTGGTGGCTACGGAACCCGTAGCCCTGTATTTAGAGCAATAGGGTTACATAATGGATGGATACATAATACACAGATGGGCCTCCAAAAGCCCGTTTATAACACTTCCCCTTATCAATCCATTGTTGTAAGCCGTAATGAGCGCTTCAGGTTCATAGAGCTTATCTGACCATGGGTGTATATATACTTCTGGATCCTAAGTTAAGAGTTCTTGCCTTGTTAAAACCTTTGCCATGGAAAACCAAGTGAGAAAAACCAGTGGCTAAGAGAAAAGAGTACAAGTCTCTACAACTTCCCCTGATCGATAGATATCATCAGAGGTGGATACTTCTGGATCCTAAGCTAGGGATAACTGCCTCGTTAAAACCTTTAGCTATGGAAAACCCAGTGGGAAAAACAACTAGCCAAGGAAAAAGAGTACAGTTTTCCATAATTTTCCCTGCTTAGTGGGAGTATTTAGGGGTGGATACTTCTGGATCCAGAGTTAATGAGGTTGCCTCGTTAAAACCTTTAGCTATGGAAAACTCAGTGGGAAAAACCAATAGCCAAGGAAAAAGAGTACAACACTACATTTGACTCCCCTGATCTGTACAAGTTGCAGGCTTGCAGATCTCCTAGGCATCTATACATCAATCTCTTACAGTGTTCCGATAATAAGTACAAAGTACAAGGCATCGCTCATCTATACAAGTATCACTCATCTGTGGCAGCTACTGAATCTGAGGGAGCTCTTCCAAGAGGAGTGGCATGCAGACTCGGTAGGTAGCACCACGTCTCTGACCCAGTCGTCACTGTGTCTGCGAGGTAATGCAGGACTTGGCAGTGTGTACTTATGATTTGCTTCTTGGATCGATGAGCCTCTCGGGATGGTGGGATTGATGTTACCTTGGAAGCATGCTTTGTTGGTCTCTAGGAGTTGGTCGTTCCTTTGTTGTAGTCATCGCGATGATCTGTAACCTGTATCTGCAAATACATTTAACATGTTGGATGATCCTTGACCCTTGGAGGTAGCGCAGAAGCTACATATCTCTGGTCCAGTGGTGCGCTACAGGCGCTGCACTGTATCAGGTTAAAGGGTTTACTGCCAATGATTTCTAGAGTCGCGTGCAGTTAACCAGATAAAGGAGTGTACAAAAGACATTTGAGTAAGGCACTTCATGACATAGGATAGCATTCCCCTCTTCCAGCGAACGGAAGGGGTCTTAATGTGCATCCATACAACCAGTAGGTGTATTAGTGGATTGCGATTATCTATGTTTCTTCATCAACTAGATGATAATTTCATCTTCTGGATGATGGTTTCATCTTCAGAATGATAATTCATCTTCAGTATGATGGTTTCATCTTCAGAATGATAATTCATCTTCAGTATGATGGTTTCATCTTCAGGATGGTAATTCGTAAGGGTATGTTGTCACATCATCCAAAGCAACATAGCTTAAAAATTTTTGCCAATCGCATGGTTTTCGCAACCATGAGCAAGGAGACTGATGCATCAGTTTAAATAATTTTGTAAGTGAGTTAAGCTCATCTTACAAGGTTACTTCCTGGTTTCTGTGAAATAAACCTCTAAGCTATAGCGTGTTGCTTATAGCATACGATTTTATTTACAATACTCGGTAACCCACAGGTTTGATATCTTTTGATATCAGGACTTCGGGTCCAAACACTTCATATTTCATAAGTGAGTCCAGCTCAACTTATTATTGCATCGTTCCACATAATCTGGCCAAGTCTCTGCGTTTGCTTCAGGAAACGGAGATTGAAAACGATATCTATGGCAAAATGAAAATGTGAGTAATTGTCGACAAGTGTATTTTATCCAAATACCTCTCCATGTACGTACATTATTCAATTTATTCCAGATTCATCTCTTCTGGAGGTTCTGGAAAAGGAGAGGATATGGAGATGAGCTCACTTTCCTGTGTTGGTATCGTTTTAGGGTCTCCAGGAGTTATTTCTCGCTTTGAAGCCTCGTGGTATGTTCTCTCATCCATTGAGGATATCCACTTTTGCTACTTGTGGATTGCATCCATTATATTTGGTATGTCAAATCCTAGCTGGATTTTTAGTAGCAGGGATGTGTGAATTTGACAATATTTATATTGTCAGTAGCTATGTCTGATAACTGTTTAGCAGTTTCATAAGTGGATCTTCAGGATCTCATCACAATTCATGATAATCAGATCATAGGTATTAATGTTTTAAATGATTAAATTGAACTTCAGGCTCATGGATGATTATAGTATTTTTGTTGAACCTAATGTTGGGGAATTAAAGTTATGAAGGATCTTCAGAATCTCATCAAGTCTTTAAAAGAGGGCACATCAATGCACGTCTTAGGAGAAGTGATTTTAAATGCTTCCCCTGTTCAGAGTGCTCAGAATCTATTTATCTGGGGTAACTACTTCCGATAAATAGTTCTATGTTCTGATGGTCCATAGTGGTGGTATGAGGATGTATACTCATCATGGCACCATCGATAAGATGTGCTCTAAACGCTTTCCCCGTTAGGGGTTCTCAAAAACTGTTTATATGAGGTGATCAGGCTCATATAAATAGGTTCTAAGGAGGCATTTTGATGGTTTGCATTGTAATTGCATGTACCCGCATGGTCACCTACAACTGGATTTTTAATAGATAAGTAATCCGTTTAAATCATTTTAATGATTTACATGTAACCCATTTCTGAGTATGAATACAAAACTTCAGGGTGTTCAATTTTCTTCCAGTTGTTAAATATAATTGATTCCCAGTGTTATCCAAAAAAATCCGCAATAAGCTCGACTTTAACAAAGTTGAGCATAGAACTGGGGATATGAACCCGTCAAGGCACGATCTATATGATGTGCAGTAATGCCTCCCCCGTTTAGGGATCTCAGAATATATTCATCCAGGATGGTTAATCCCGATGAATAAATTCCACTGCGGCATTTTTGAGGGTGGTATGAGGGTAAGTAAAAGCCCAACCAATATCCCAGTAAGGTAATATGTCCGTTGTGATTAATAATAATCTGGACTGCGGTTGGATACCAAGGTTTTAATTATGACCATTTTAAGAGGATATATGGATGAGTACTCTAAGTACATCATCAGCCATATGCAGGGAGTCTGTGAGTCCACTTTTATCCCTCAAATAATCTCAAAAGGCCTAAAGGTCTCCTTCTTCTAATGATAGTATATCATCATAAATTCGTTTGAGGAAGTGAGGAGAGTCAATGTCCACATGAATGGAGATGATCTCGTAATCATTTTTCCCTTTTGAATGGGATAATAAAAGTTTCACCCTTTTTTGAAGAATCTTCGGGTTCGTTTGGTTAATGATGTCTTGCATCATCAATCCAGTGTGACATCGATCCAAAGTTGGTCTATTCTGGACACTTCTGGTGTTCCAAATTAATTCCTCTGTTCGAATTTATGTGGGACTTTTGAAAGTATATTAAAATGCTCAAGTTAATTTTTTCCAGTAATGGGTGAACTGTGTTCAAACTGTGAAGGATTACATCTTCACATTGACTATTATGCGGATTATTATGGGTCAAAGCTTCAGGCTTCATTGATTTCTCGAGTCATTAGGGATTTCGTTTTAACGAATATCCATCGAAACTTTATAAGTTTCAGAGAGTAAATGACATCCTCATTTTAGGAGTATTCATGATAACAAATCATTCACAGTAAAATGAAATGTGTAAAAAGCATGAAATCAATAATAAATATTGTGGTAATGCATTTAAACACATATATATTGCAAGAGAATACTACTGATAATTATGTTACAGCAACAAGTTTCATAGTATGATGTGTGCTCTAAAAAACATACGTCCACAATTGTGCTCATTTTAGATTTATATTATGACAACAGATCAAATTTGTTTTCAAAGTTTATTTGTCCTCGGGGAGTAGCTAAATACACATAAGGTCAATCGACTTTTGTCGTTTAGACCAGATATGTATATATATTATATGGCATAAGTTAATGCCCATTCATGTTGCAAAAAGCATTATGGGTCTTATCATAACTTCTGGTCTAATATTGGGTTGTCATTGCATACTCCATGTCGAGGTATATCATATCTTCCCTTTCTCATTTTATTCAAGACTTCCCATGTTTTCAGTCTTCCTTATTGTCGTTTATAAGGAAGAATGAATATTGGTCTTACGAAGTAGACATATACAAGGGAAATGAGTTAGTTTCTATATTTCCACTTTTCTAATTTATGAGAGACTTTTAAAAGTCTATTTGAATGCTTAAGTATGGTCTACAGACCATATTTATTGAGTCATTCAAGTATTGTGTGGATATAGAATCATGCTCAAGGGGAAACAAATACGTGGTTACGAAATTTAAAATTTCTCACTTATCTATTAAGCCACGACTTCGGGCGTACGCTTAAAATTAAGGCTAAATTCAAGAATCATACCTTGTAGAGTGAGATTACTCTAAAAGAGTTTAGCAGTGTTATGACAACTGTTGGTGTCAATTTTGGTTTATATAAACCATAGATCTGAGAGATCTATTTACCGTAAAATGCGTATCTCTAAAAGAAATCGCATAAATGTTTTTCGCATAATCCATCGTATTTGTTAATTTTTATTAGGGTGAAAGGGTGTTGACTTTCGCATAATCCATCATAATGATTTATCACACATAATATGAAGCTTGTAAGCTAAAATTTATGCTTAATAAAATAGTTACAAAAAAATAAATTATCATAGCAAATAAATCAAGCATGTGAGCTTAAGAATGTATGCTCAGCTAACATGAATTGAAACATATACACATGTTATTTATATTCTGCAGGTATATAAATAATTTCATCTCAGACATATATTTATGCTACATGCATTAAAAAATATGTAATAGAGATTTTAGCATGCTAAATAAAATGTTCATCACAGAACATTAAAATATGCGGCAGTCAAATAATTTTCTACACATGCATTTATCGTGTTTAAGCGGAAATTCATGCTAAAGGCAATAAAAATATACATCCCATCGCAAAGAAATGCAACAGGCATATAATTTCATTGCAGACAATTAATCAACACAAGCAATTAATCATCATAGGCAATTGATCATCACAGGCAATTAATCATCACAGGCATTTTATAACGGAAAAAAATTTCCGTTTAATAATTATTGGACCACTAGGCAACGTCATACACCGTTAGGTTAGTTAACTAACGGCAGAGCGGTCGCAGGATCTTCCTAATTATTAAACGTATAATAATCAGATAATCGAAAAAAATGCGATGATGTAAAAACATGTAATAATTCAGATTTTAACGAAAAAATCTTAATTAAATCTGAAAAAGAGTTCGTAAAAACAAAATTTTCAGGGAAAAAACACTAGTTAGGTTTTTGGAGGCGATCGTTCGTGCGGGCCCGTGTGGGCAGAAAGGATTTGCGCCATAGGGACCGCCACTCCCGGCGGATAGAGTTTTGTCGCGCGCGTCGCCGCTTCGGGCGGCTAGGGTTTCGCCGCGCGCGTCGCCGCTTCGGGCGGCTAGAGTTTGCGTCTCGCGGGCATGGGGTTTTGCCGCTGCGTCGGGCGACAGTGGCGCCGCCTGAGGCGGAAGGCCCTACCGCCGGAGGCACAGTCGCATACCGCCGCGGCGGGTAGATCGTGTGGTGGGGGGTTTTCGTGTTCGCCGCTGCTGGCCGCGTTGCAACGAAAGATCCCCTCTATGGTTTGAAAATTTTTGGGGAAGAAGACGGTAAAAACATGTTTTTTTATTTAAAAAAATCTATTTTTAGTCTTCAAAACAGCGTTTTTCATCGTAAAAATTTGATTTTTAGAGATAAAAATGTCGATTTATCATTTAAAAAGGTTGATTTATCATGTAGATCTGAGATTAAAATTTGATTTTATACCAACCAAACAATGATCCAATCGTATGCGCATAAAAAGTTGAGATCGAGGGATTTCAAAATTACATCTAGATCATACCCGCCGGATCTAGCGACTTTCGGTGAAGGAAGCCCGTTCGCGTCGCGATTCGTCCGTCGGCAGGAGTTCGGCTTAGCTTCGAGCGTGCTGATAACGTGTTGTAAACTTGGTGGCTACGGAACCCGTAACCCTATATTTATAGCAATAGGGTTACATAATGGGTGGATACCCAATACACAGATGGGCCTCCAAAAGCCCGTTTATAACAATGTATGTTTTTTGTCATAAAAATAAATTACAAATTTTTACATGTATATATAGATTATTAACCTCGCATATAACATTAAAACAATATTAATTTGTAGACCTACATCACTTGCATACAAATACATAACTGAATTTACTTCAATAGAAATTTGCAGGTTGATTTTGAAAAGTTCCAACGTTTAAGCCTCAAAATTAATTTTTTACAACATGTAATCCTATTTTATTAGTATACTAGAAATAATACGTGCACAGTGCACGGAGTGAAAAAACACAAAAAGGATGTGGTGCACGCACGCAAACAACAAAAGAGCGAGAAGAGTGTGGGTGTGTGTGTGTGTGCGCGCGCACATCGTCGGAAGAAGGCGGCCGCACGAAACTGAAAATGACGAAGTGTGGGTGGGTGTGTGGGTATTGTCCATTGATAAAAGGGGGGAAAGCTGGCGTTAAAGTGCAAAAAGCGCATGGGGGTCAAAGTGAAAAAAGACCGATGACAAATCCGTAAATATGTAGAAGAGGATGTGCATTTGGGTTTAATAAAGAAGCAATGGCAAGTTTGCAAATAAGGTGAATTGGGGGGCATTTAACCCAACTCCCCAAAGCCACAGCCAAAAGCAAGCCCAAAATCCCTCCCACCCCCCAAGTGGCCACCACCATGATGAGGTGGCAAAGCCTAGGCCAATCCTTTGTCCTATTGGGTTTGTCCTAGTAGGACAAAGGTCCTCTTTTGTATAATGGATATCTAAAATCATGCTCTTGCATTTGAAAATATTACTCTAACAAAAAATAACTTAATATATATTTATACATCTTAAAAATGTGCAATATACTTATAATTCTCATGAACATCCATCTTTCGTGCACCCACTTGTATACAACACTCACTTTTATAAAGTACACTTCTAAACACTCCATGTTCATTTGACTGAAAAATATCTTCTACATATATGGTATATGTTATTTTGTGCATATACAACTCTACAACTTAGCAACACAATTTTTGTAAGCTTGAAATAAATTTAAACGTCTATGGCTAACAAAGATTGCGTAAAGAATACATATGACAAACTATATACCTATGACAATAAAGTCCCGTACAAGGCTGAATGCTACATAGAGCATAAAACTACTATTGACACAATCAATCTTAAACGCTTGATGGAAGGGAAGAAAAAAAAGTAAATAAATTAAAAAGCTACTTGAACAAATATGATCATACCATTTACAAAAGTGAAACTGTATCATGCTTCCAGTAATATTATATTTTATTCCTTTTTTAACTTCACCAAAACATTACAGTGTTGTGAAGTGCTTTCTGGAGACCCAAGGCCTTATTTATAGGGGAATAGGAAAGGGTTCGTACAATGGTAGGATACCGTATTCATGTATGGTACAAACTCCTAATCTCCAACCGGATAGGATAAGCTCTACATGGGCTTTACATGGGCCTACATAATACATTCATAACACTTCCCATTGTCCTGCCATAAGTGTAAATTCTGCTTATGAATACTTCGAGATTCTGAGCATCATATGAGTATCACAAGAGGTGGATACTTCAGATCCTGAGTTAAAGAGATTTGCCTCGTTAAAACCTTTGGCTATGGAAACCCCTGCGGAAAAAAACCATAGCTAAGGAAAAAGAGTACAATTTTCCTTTAACTCTTACTGATCTGTGCAAGCTCTTAGGCTTCCAGATCTCTTACGTAGTTTTACATTAATCCTATTTACAACATTCCAAAAATATGTACAAATTACAGATATCACCATCGTTAGGCAGCTGATGGATCCAAAAGAGCTCTGGAGAGGTGTGCTTTGTCTTGTCGCCTCTAATGTGATTTCCTTAAAGTTGAGGTAAGCAAGTGGAATGGTCTTCAGACTATGTGGTCAGCTCAAAATTACTACTCTTTGACCCAGTCGTCACTGGGATGTGATGTACCATTGGGCGTATCCAAACCCACTCTTGGCGTGTTACTTGAATGGCGAGGATATCAGAATAATAGGATGATGTTGCCTTTATAGTTTGCTTTGCAGATCTACAGTAGATGGTCGTCCCACCGTAGGTACCCAATTTGTGACTTCGCATTATGGGAGTCGAACCCATAACTTGCATCTGCATAAGTATGTAGGATAATTCTTTATAATGTAAGCCCAAATTTATCGACCCTTTGAGGTAGCGCAAAAGATACTTAACTCCAGTCCAGTGGCAATTTGTGGAAGCTGCACTGTATCTGGCTAGTAAATTTTTGCAAATGCTATATCGAGACATGTGCAGTTAGCCAGATAGAGTACCACAATTGCACTTGGATGATAGACTTCAGGACCTAGAATATCATCTCCATCGTTCAGCTGACGGAAGGGGTCTTTACGTACATCCAGTGAACGAAATACCATAGGCGCACTTAGTGGATGACAATGGTCCTTGTGTAAATTCTTCAATACTCTGGATGTATGAAGTTTAATGTAACATGATTTTATCTTTTAGATAAATCTGTGAGCCATGACATATCTTTATTTTGCATAGGTCTATCATATCATATTTTGATAGTCAGGCTAGAATAGATATTTCGGTTTTCTCTTTAGGAGATCCAATGAGATTTAAGTTGTCTACAACTATGATCTCAAATCCTATTTTTAGCTCTTTATAAAGATTCAAAAACTACCTTTAGTAGAAATCTTTACTATGTCAAGGGATTCACTTGGTTTTACAATATTTATATCTCTTCAATAGAATAGACGTCCCAATTCTATTCAGGCATTTAAGAAAATGGGCAAATTATCCTTATCAAGATATTCATAGAGGTATATTGTCAGAACATCCAATATCAGCATATCCAAAATTTCCTTTACCAAGTCGTAAGGTATTCGTAATTTATAACTATAGAGTCTGATGCATCATTCATACAAGTGATTGTTTATTTCACAGTTTCAGCAAAAAAATCCTTAAGCTATAGGATGTACCTTATAGCACACGATTTTATACTTATTTATATTTATACAATACTCATTTGTGCCAACAAGTTCGACACCTTTTTGGTGTCTGGACTTCAGGTCCGAATTCATCACGTTTCATAAACGAGTCCAGCTCTGCTTTTATTACATCATTCCACATTGGCCAATCTCTGCGTTTACATTTTAGCAACGGAGGGTGGATCAATATAATAATCATCGCTTTTGCGATTTAAGTGGCAATATGATACATGAATTTATTGTCGACAATTTGTGGTCTTTCTGTCCAACACCTACCCAGTATGTTCAACATTTAATGATATTTCATTTTTTCCCAGAATCTCCTCTTCTTGGGGTTCCGGGGGTTGAGGGTATGGACATAAGCTCATTGTCCTGTGGTAGTATTGCCTCAAGGCATCCATGAGTTTTCCTCTTTCGGAGGATTTTATCATTGGAACCTGATGGTCTGCCTCTTTTCAGTTGAGTTACAGCCACTTCTGCTACTAGTGGATTGCATCCATTCTCGGAGATGTCAATCCTAACTGGAGTATTAGCAGCATGGATGTGTGATGACAATTTTCTTGTTGTCAAAAACTATGTCCGATAACTGTTAATAGTTTTCTTGAATGTGGAGGATCTTTAGAATATCTTTATCACATTTCATAATTTTCGGATCATAGATTTTTATTTATTTTTGATATTTTAAATAGTCAGTAAATCTTCATGCTTCAACTGAGTTGAGCATAGTACTGGAAAAATGTGGGCACATCTATGCACGGTCTTCAAGACGTACTTTTAACGCCTCCCCCATTTGAGGTGCAAGAAATCACAATATAGATTCCAAGACGACGTTGATGTCCTGATTTTATTCTCTGTGGTGGTGCTATGTTGATGTAAACTGTGCAACCAAAAATTCTCAATTAAGAGTTATTTGGAGATTTTCCGTATGCTAGTTGCATCAGAGAATAACTCTAATTCCCAGAGGGTTTGAGTCTAATTTATGAAGCAACATACAAGGTTGCATGTCCCCATGCAGTTGCCAACTAGAATTAAAGAATATGTAATCCATTGGATTCGTTTGAATAATCGACTTATCCAATCCTTTTGGGTGTGAACACATACTTCAGGATGTTCAACTTTTATTCCAGTTACAAATTATTATTTATATCCCAGTAGTATCCAATGTACCCGTAACTTTGATAATTTGTCCTATAGCTTTTAGAAAAGCTGGACTGCGGTCGATAATAGGCCTACTTATGACCATTTAGAGAATACATTGTTAAGTACTGTAGGGTACTTTATCGGCCCTTCATGTGGAGTGGAAAATATACATCAAGAACTCTCAAGGAAAAAGGCTCATTATTTTATTTTTAATGGAGATTTTTTCATAATCGGTTTTACTATATAAGTGAGATATGAAGATTCACCCTTCTAAAGAATCTGTGTTGTCCAGATTATTTTCATGGGATTAGGATATGATATAATGCATCATCACCGATCCTAGGTGTCTAACTCACTCGTATCAACGTATAAACTTATACGAGCTCGGACACATTTGTGTGCTCTGTTAATTTTGCTCCATTCTTCGAATTTCGTATGTTATGAACCTTTTGAAGGTACATTCAAATAATCAAGTATGGTCTTCAAGCCATTAATTTTCTTTAGTCGTTATATACGAATAGTCGGTGGTATTTATTCTGTTGGTTTCAATATGGATTTCGTATCGACGAATATCCGTGCAACCTTTCTTTTTCCATATTTTCTGAGAGTACTAGGCATCATCATATTTTGTTCAGGAATTTACATACTTGCAATGCCTGATCCTCAAGTCAGACGTCCCAAGATAGTACTTCGAGACTATCACTAGGATGAGATGCTTTTGATAGCATGCCTCGTGAGGGATCATGTGGAGGGTAAAATTATCCACAATTTGTTTGACAAGTTCACCTAGTGAAATAAGTCAAACTTATAACAAGTATAACCATTGCAACAAATACTTCAATGCAAACCATATCCATGTATGTAAGGAAAAAATTTCCTACGATTTATTTCAGTACATAGAAGTATAATTATTTGATTGCTATATACAACATGTAGTGAAAAGTACTCCAGACAATTATAATTTGGCAACTGGTCATGAGAGCAATCCATCTAGCATGTAAGGTCATAAGAGTGTATGCAAAACATAACTAATTCATTCAATGGAAATAAAAACCATACATAGTTATGAAAAATGCTTCACATGACAATGTTTATTTAACCAAGATAAAGACATAATCGAACAAGTCATCATTTTCAAAAATCTACATCTGTAAACTGCGTTGGAGCTTGGGAGCAAGTGGCCACCAGATTTGGCTCAGCTTTCTTTTTCAAGCTTTCTTGGTACAAATCTTGTAGGTGCCGCAAAATTCTGCACAATTTGGACCAGTGGCATGTCATGCCACAACGATAGCACTGGTCATCACAATCCTTCTTTGGTAGTGGGTGCTTCATTATTATTATTATTTTCATTTCTCCACCACGTGAACTTCATCTCCCCTGTATTTTTGTTCTACTGGTGGCTGTCCTCTGGCTTGTTTCTTATTTGGTCTATCCTTCTGAAATTTCCGTATTCTTTTATTCTTCTGTTTGGAAGATGTATTATGAGCTTCTGGAAAGGGGGTCGTGCCAGGAGGATGCATGTTATGAGTGACAAGTAGAAACTCTCTATTCTGTTCATCCATTAATAATCATGCAAGCAGCTCAGAAGTGAATTTTCCTTCACGGTATTGCTGCATTAAAATTACATCTTTTTCAGAAAAAGACGTGTAAGTCTTTTCTAGCATGCGTTTTTTCTGAGATTTTTTCACCACAACTTTAAACGTGAGGTAATGCTGAACAAAGCCAAGTTGTACTCAGCTATGGACTTAAAGTCTTGTAGTCTCAGGTTATCCCACTCATAATGGGCCCTTAGGAGTACAACATCTTTCTTATGTTTCTACATATCCTCAAAAGTAGTCCATATTTCTAGTGGATCTTCGACCGTAAGGTATTCAACCTTTAAGGTCCGTCCCACATGGCGACGAATATATATTATAGCTTTTGCTTTTTTATGTCTGTCGCATAGCTATCTTTTGTAATAGTGCTACTTAAGGACTATGTTCGCAGATAGAATTTGACATCCAACTGCCAACTGAGGTAGTTCTTCCCATAGGCTTTCAGAATTTCGAAATCAACACTAGGGATGGCAGTAATGGCCTGACCCGACTGGCCCGACCCGGCCCGACCCGCTTTTTACCCGGCCCGACCCGGCCCGCAGACGGGTCGGTGCAAGCTTGGGCTTCGTATGCGGCCCGCCCCGCCCCGGCCCGCCCCGGTAAACTAAGTTCTAAAAAATCTTACTATTTTGATGCAAACCAAGCGGCCAGTACATAACCCATAACTCATACTCTGTTCCACTGTTCTCCCAATTGAGCCAATTCCCAATTCCAAATTACCAAATATATCACAATTCTCCCAATTTTGAAATAAAAATTTTGTTTTGGATTCATAGGGATGGTAGTAATGACCTGACCCGACCCGACCCGACCCGGTTTTGATAAGAAGTTACCCGCCCCGCCCCGGCCTGAGACCCGCCCTGCCCCGACCCGCAGATGGGACGGGGCAAGCTTGGGTAGTTAAATACCCGCCCCGCCCCGCAATATTGCCATTCCTAAACTCAACACTTGTGATTTTTGCCATTTATCTAGAAAAGCACAATTTTGCATGAATTAATAATACTGAAAATTATATCATGCAGAGACAATTTAAAATGAAAAAGCTATTGTATGGATCGGCCAGTCACCACATATAAATAATGTCCAAAGTCCAAATTATAGTCACTTTTTACATAAATTAAAAAGAAAATGCAACTTTGGAAACCACATGTGTCCCATAATACTTCATCAGGGTGACCTCCGCCTCCATGGAAATGGCCATCGGTCTCGGCCATTACATAATATTCATCACTATAATTTCTCTCAAAAGAAAAGAAATGTGCGGAAAAAATAAATGTGGGACTTATAAAAGGCCGATCCAAAACCACAATATACATTCATGCAAATTTATTCTCAGAAACATTTTTATCACATTTAATCACATATCACAGACATCACAGATTCACATGATATATAAATTTAAATATTTAATGCTTAATAATTAATTGGATCACGGGACGATGTCATATGCTGTTAGGTAACTAATGACAGAGCGGTCGCAGGATCCTCATAATTAAGCAAATGCTAACGAAAATAAACATAATATTATCCCAGCATTCATGCCAGATAGTATGTGATATGAATGAAGCATACTAATATGATCCTAATACTGGCATCACAAATAAATAATGTGCTAAAAATAAATTATGAGCATATGGTCTGTTTCAGAAAAATTTAAAAACTCAGCTATGCCCCTACATTATGTATTATTTTAAGAAAAAAATTATACACCCCCCATATTTCTTCTTCTTTTCCCCCTTTTATATCCCCCTCTTTTTAATCTCTTTTTTCTCTTTGTTTTGTTGGGGCCAAGGCCCGCAGCCCTCCCTCCCCCCCCCCCACTTTTTTCTTTTTTTGTTTCTTGGGTCTTCGGCCCGTGGCTCTTTTTTTGTTTTGGCCCGCAGGCAATTGCTGAGAGGTTCGGCCCGCAAGCCAAAATCATTTGGTTTTTGTTTTCTGTACTAGGCCAAATGATTTTTTTAGGTTTGGGCTGAAGCCCACAGCAGGGCAGAGATGCGGCTATCGCCGCTGCCAGCAGCGACAGCGTGCAAGCGGGGTAGAGGTTGGGGCGCCGCCACCTGTGGGGCAACACACTGCCGCTAGGACGACATTAGAGTGCCGACGGCTTGGGGGTAGCCGGTGTTTTTTATTTTTTTGAAAACCCTAATTAGGGTTTTGTATTGCCGCCGCTGTTGGCGGACAGCATGCAATCGCAGCTAGGGCAACAATGGGACATATGGGGTGTGGGGGGTACTGGCGCTGTGGGTGCCCCCGACCGGCTGACCGTAATCCAATTTTTTTGTTAGATTGATTCGGCCGTTTGGCCGTCGCCCGGGGGGTCAATCCTCAGAGGCCGCTGCCCGCTTCCCTTGGTGGTTGGGCTGGCGGCCGATGGCCACCGCCCTAGGGTCGACGGCAAGAGGCTACCGCCCTTCCCCCTAAATTTTTTTCGTAGTGTTTGATCTTGGGTATTGTACACCATAGACATCATGATTATGAATAAAAATTGTTGGGTTTTTAGGTATACCGTATACCTCAAGATCGAAGAAGACGGACGTGGAGTTTTGATTTCTCGTCCAAGCGCAGGCAATCCTCCGCCGTCCTTCAAAGCTTTTGCAACGTCCGGACCCTCTCTCTCAGGAAGATTGTGCTTATAACGTGTAGTGAAGTGCTTTTTAGGGGAGACTCCAGGCCTTTATTTATGGAGGAATAGAGAAGAGTTCATATAATGGTAGGATACCGTATTCATGTCGGATACAGACTCCTAATCTCCTACTGGATAGGATAAGCCCCAAATGGGCTTTACATGTGCCTACATAATACATTCAAAACATAAAGTAGTTTTTTAAAATACAAAGCTCCCCGAACAAAATATGACCAAACCATTTACAAAAGTGAAACTGTATCATGCTTCCAGTAATATTATATTTTATTCCTTTTTTAACTTCACCAAAACATTCAAGTAGTTTTTAGCACGTACACTTGCACGTGCCAGAAAACTAGCATATCATAATAAGTTTCATTTCATAATCTTCATTCTAATTTTGGTTTTATTTATGGGGTTGGGGTTTGAAAAGGATCATACCGGAATCCAATCTGATAAGAATTTCGGTTTCAAATTTTGGAACCGAACTCCAATTGCCAAAACAGTTGTGCGGGCTGTTTGTGTTCTTAGGTAAAATTTACAGTCTAGTAACAAATAATATTTGACAAAGTGATTGTACTCTAAAATTAAAATGGTCATCAGAAAGAAACAAGGAGCAACCTGTTTTCTGGACTCCAGCCGGGGTTACAACCTTCGCCTTCTTTTCTGGAGCAGGAGTTTTTGAAGCAGATTCTGCAGGCCGCTTTCCAGGTGCACCCTACAATGAGAACACAAAGTTGTGAAACTATCCAAAAACAGAACCAAAGATCTAACCAGCTCCATAAAAGAATGTCTAGTTACCTTCTTAGGAGTAGCCTCATCTTCCTCAGAGCTTTCATCCTCTTCTTCTTCTTCACTGTCACCCATTGCTTCTTGAGCGTCCTGCATCACAAATTAATTCAAAATTTAAATTAAAACATGAGTCGCTGAAGTAAGCCCTTACAATCGATAGTGTTTAACCTTACCATCATTAGATGCTATTTATGGTAGCCAATAATGGGGTCATGTAATCAAACAATAGGCTTTGAAATACAATTCATTATTAACAGTGGCTGCAGTGCTGATTGTGGGTGGTTTTGTGCAAAAATTGGAACATGGTTATTTGATAATCAGAATAAAGACCTTCAGAATGTGTGATATTATATTATAAAATCACAATATATATAGCATGCAAAAGCAATATTTATTCATTCATCATTTTATTAAATATTAACAAATGCACATCATATCATCAGAAACATCTATTTCATTCGGCATTCCTCTAGCAATCATATTTTTCACATATCAAATGATGCATTTGAAAATATCAAGTTCAGGTAAAATGAAAATGTTAAATCTCATCATCTCAAAATTTTCTCCACTATTCTTAAACCATATAATCCCGGTAACATAAAATATGTTATATGATACTGTCTGCACCGATTATCTTCATAATCATTCTTGTACTAGTCTAGTTCTCACAGAACAAATAGGTTCCGAAGAAGATAAATCCAAGTAGTATGAGACATTTATATTTGTTGCATGCACCTCATCAGAGTCAAAATCTTCTTCAGAATCATCTTCATCGTCATCGTCGTCCTCATCATCCTCAACAGCTGCCTTCGGTTTATCAGCTTTAGGTTGTTCAGCTTTTTTAGCCTTTTTAGAAGCTGAACTGTCCTCTTTCACAGCATTAGCCTTCCCCGCACCAGGTTTTCCTTGATCTTGCTTACCCAATAATTTGCCTATAAAGAAAGTACAAGTAAATCAAATGAACCATCTAGGTAAAGACACATTAAAATAGTGAGAATATTACAATAGCTGTGCACAGAGAAATTGTTGATGCTCGAAGGAAGAGTGAGTGAACAAAAACGAGAGTATGATGAGGTGGCACTTCGCCCTACGGTACAACAGAGTGTAGCAATATAAAATTATATATAGCATCCAAACAAATAGTTTGCATAGCAGATTAGAGATGTTCTTCAATATATTATTGAGAATCTGAGATTCAACAAATGCAAACAACAAACACATGCAAATATATTTTATGAGTACCATTATATGTTATACGATGCAGAGCTATGTGCTTCATTAAAGCATTCTCATGAACCATGCAGCTCACAGCTTTATATTAAAACCAGAGAGTTTGAGATTCAACAAATGCAAACAACAAACACAAGCAAATATATTGTGTGAGTATCATTATGTGATATATGATGCGGAGCTATGTGCTTCAATAAAGCCTTCTCATGAAGTATACAGCTAGCAGCTTTAAATTAAAACCAGAGGGTCAATCAAGGCGTTTGGCAGCACAATGGAGGTTAACAATGCGAATGGTCAGAATTCAAGTTTTATGTTGGGTATAAATGCAGCATGTATTGTATCACCAGAAATCATATATATTATCCGCTCACGAAGTGTTCAACAAAAAAACCTAGTATTGTTAAATACATACGTTAGGCCCAATCCAGTAACACACCACTTGATTAAATAATAATAATAATATACCCAAGCCATAATAGTCCAAAGTAGACAACAGTGTGGGTTGCAACCAACTAACATTATAAGCAGGCCCACTTATCAACCCGTCAGACTAGGGGCCTGCAAAAAACTTAGCCCAGGGAAAAGTTTACTACAATGCACCAGCCAGCTTGGCTATGATGTAATTACTGTAGTACCTGTTGCACACCCCTACTGTACCCATAAATGGCCAATTTTCTTAAAAATGCAGGCATGCAAAATATCTTACCTAGCTTCAAAATTTACTGCACATCTTACCATCTTCACTATAGCTCAAGCTAATTTAAGCATCGGGAGAGATTTCACCAAGCCTAAGCTCTAATCCCATACAAGCTTAATTATTTTTTCGGGTCAGCATAGCGAAAGTTGGATACCTTGCACTTCCCAGTAAAATTAGCCCATCACTCAAATTTCACCAGAAACAATTGGTGATGTTCGTGGAAATGAGCCTTAGCCCATGACTACCATATAAAACATGACTTGTTCCATTACAAAAGGGTCGAAGAGGGCTACAGCTCATGGGACCACATTATCCATACCCATGTGCCAAGCCCACCAACCTGGATGCAATACCGAGGTAGCCCAAGTCTTACAACCCCAACATCAGTACACAAGAATAGTTCTGGCTCTTCAGCACTCAAATGACCCCTCACATACAGGCATCAACTGTCGTGGTTGAGAGGGCAATAGGACCTAGACAGCCACCTACCTGATCTGACATCCCACTTTTCAACCACACTTGGAGACACGAAAAGATACGCCCATCAGGCTGGGCTTATCGTCAACACCAACATCAACACCCTATAAGCAAGAACCCTGTCACCCAACCACTAATACTAACATCATCTATACACGAGCAACTTGCGAGCGAGGTCACGTAGTACAAACCTCCTTTGTGACGGACACCAATGAAATGGAGGAGAGGCAACATGATAGAAAGGATCATAATTAGTCCCAAAGAGGAAGTAGCCACTTTGATCGAAGCAATATCCCATGCTAGAAGAGAAGCTGGAACCGAAGAGGCAGCTTAATGAGAAGAATATGAAGTCGACAAAATTGATCATGTAGTAACAGTTCCTCTGACAACTTGGATGTGCATGATAGCTCCTCTTACAACACGAGTAGCTGTGCGACGAATATGAACCATCAACCGGCTTATGACTTGTTATCCAAATCCGATGAAGAAAGAAATGCATTGAAGAGATGTATAACTTACATACCAATCCTGTTGAGATTCAAAATACCAAACACGTATGATGGATTTGGATATCCTAAAGAGCATATGTATGACTAAAAGGAAGTCCCAAATCCGATGAAGAAAGAAATGCTTTGAAGAGATGTATAACTTACATACCAATCCTGTCGAGATTCAAAATACCAAACATGTATGATGGATTTGGATATCCTAAAGAGCATATGTATGACTAAAAGGAAGTCATGTAGATCCAGGACATAGATAATGCCCTCATATGCATATGTATGACTAGAATGAAATCGTGTAGATCCAGGACATAGATAATGACCTCAAATGCAGAGCTTTTCAAACCATCCTCAGAAAAGCAGCTAAAGATTGGTATAACAACCAACATCCATGTTCAATCAGCAGTTTCATCGGTCTTTTAGAAGTTTCTCTCGAGTCAACAATTTAAGGCCAATAGGCATAAAAAGAAAATCTCTGATCACTCTATTGCAAAAGGAAGGAGAAATCCTCTGAGAGTTCATGGAGCGTTAACATTAATAAACTTAATGTAGATGATTGTAGAAATGAGATGGTTACGACATTGAAGAAGAGAGTGAGAAATGAAGACTTTACCAAGTCATTATACCATAAGCCACTCGCACCCTCAACCGGCTATTGACAACAACCAAATGCTGCATAAAGACCAAGGAAGCACTGGCTAGCAAGGGGATTGGCTCCACCAAGAATCTCAGTGAAGGAATGGGGATAGATCGGTGATAGGATTTTTATGGGGTATTGATGATAAAATAGGATATTTAAGGTTTTTCTATGGGTTGGATGGATAAAGATGGGATTTTTGGTGGAAAGATGGGGTTTTTTATAGGAAAGATGGGATTTTTCGAGCTAGAAAGAGAATATTTTAGGGGAAAAGAAGTTGTTTTTATTGATAATACCTGAAAATAAAGGGGATACAAGATGATTGGCTACAATTCAGGAAGTGGACCGCTCTCCCGACCGCTCTCCCAAACCGCCGATTCGAGAGGGGACCGTGCTATCCAATGAATAGAGGGATAATCTCACCTCAAACAAGTTTTCTTCACAATATTCAAACATAAAAATCCCTAATCCCCCTAACCCATATATATAATAAAATGAAAATATAAAATTATGAAAAGGACTCTAAAACTGAAAACTACAAAAAAACCCCTAGAAATCCAAAAATTACAAAAAACGCCCCAAAAGAAACAAAATTACAGATCTATCATTACCTCGCCCCTGAAAAATTATATTATCCTCAAGGTGGTGCATGAAGTGCGTGGGCTATCCGTTCCAAGTAGGTTGAATGCCTCCTCAAGAGACAAAAGAATAAGATTGGTCTAAACCATCTTCAACGACGTCCGAGAGAAAGCCATGGTGGTTCGTCAATCACATCTGAAGGTCCTCCATATCCAAAACAGCAATGCTGATGCTCGAAAGGACGTACAACTGAAAACCAATGGCATTGGGACAATGTAAGAGTGTCGACAGACCAATGCAGATTCTGAAAAGTATCATGGCAAGGCGGGCCCAGCAGGGGCCTAAGGGCCATGCAGGCCTGGCAGGCCCTGCAGGTTGTCCTGCAGGCCGCTGCCAGCCTGCAGGGCAACCTGCAGGGTGCGAGGGACCTGCAAGGCAACTTGTAGGTCCGGCCACTGCAGGGCAACCTGCAGGGTGCGAGGGACCTGCAAGGCAACTTGTAGGTCCGGCCACCCTTCTCGGTGCCCGACGAGCCCCTGGGGAGGGTCGGCAAGCCAGGAAGCTTCGTGTCTTCTTGCGTCGATCTTCGTCGTCTGGAAGAAGCTTCGTGTCAAAGTTGTCACCTTTTCCGTCTTTTTGGTTCAAACACGACACATTTTGCCATATATTAGCGTTTTCGCCCCAATATGATTTTTTCGCCAAAGTTGCCGCCTTTAGATCTGCAAATTGTTGCATCATGGTTTGCATGAAGGTTTCAAATATTGTATCCATCCGTGCCTTAGCCTTTCATTGATGCCTTGACCTCATATCTAAATTCCTCGTAGATTTCTTCAGATCTGCCACCATTGATGTCAAGACCATTGCTCTGATACCACTTAATAGGATTTTTATGGGGTTTTGATGATTAAAATAAGATTTTTAGGATTTTAGCGTTTGGATGGATAAAGATGGGATTTTTTGGTGGAAATATGGGGGTTTTAAAGAGGAAAGATGTGATTTTAAGGCCAGAAAGAGAAGATTTTGGGAGAAGTGGCTGCTTTATTGATAATACCTGAAAATAAATGGGATACAAGATGGTTGGCCATAATTCAAAAGGTGGACCACTCTCCCAAGCCCGCCAATTCGAGAAGGGTTGCGCTCTCCAATGAACAGATGGATAATTTCACCCCAAGTTTTCTTCACAATAATCAAGCATAAGAATCCCTAATCTAAGCCCATATATAATAAATTGAAAATATAAAATTACAAAAAGACCCTAAGATTGAAAATTACGAAAATGCCACTAGAAACCCAAAAATTACAAAACACCCCTAAAGGGCCAAAATTGCAAATCTATCAATTGGCTTGAGGACAAAGGTCAGATGATGAATGAGCACATGTGGAGGAATCATAGGCCCCAGAGAATATTTAATGATGTTCTTGGAAATTCACCAAGCTAAATGTTCTGATGTCTGAAGTCATGATGTATGCTCAAAAGGAAGGTTATTTCAACCGTCTGCCTCCCAAATTGAAGGAGTCTGCTAGAAAGAAGAGACGCTAAGTACTATAGTTACCATCAGGACAACGTCCATGATACTAAAGGGCGTTGATAGTTGAGAGAAAACATTCAAAATCTGATCAAGTGCACCAGAAGAGGTTCGTGGACAAGCTGAAGTCTATGATATTTGACGATGTTCTTAAAAATTCACCAAGTTGAATGCTCCAAGATCTGAAGTCATGTTGTATGCTTAGAAGAAATGTTATTTCAACCATTCGCTTCCAAAATTGAAGAGTCTACCAAAAAGGAGAGACACTAGGAAGTACCGCTATTACATTTACCATCAAGCAGTGTTCTAAATATCGGACCGATATCCGATATATCGGCCGCAATATCAGATTTATTACTATGTCAATACGATATATACTTATATATTATGGTTTCCGATATTTAGGAAAATATCGCCACAATATCGGGTTGCAGCCGATATCGCAGCCGATATATCTCTATGAAATAACGGCCGAAATTCACAGTTTTTTAAAATAAAGTTAGTGGGTCGGTCCACGTAAAAGTGAATCTGATCCGAGTCACCCGACTCAATCATTTACTTAAAACGGCGAGAGGCATCGGGATTTTAGAGAGACAATCGTTGCTTTGCCCTAATTCTAATCATATTGCTCCGCTCCTCTCGGCGTTATCCTTCTTACGCCGCTCCGCTCAGCTTTGTCCAGCAAAAATTCCCGGCGACAATCGTTTGAGCTTCGGCGTCCGACATTCAATCTTTGCAAAGAAGTGTTTTCCGATCAAGGTGAGTAGTCGAGGCCTTTTTACAGTTTTTCAATTTTTTTAGTTTTTGATTTTATCCTTCCAGTTTTGGGTTTTTTCCGACGATCAAGCTTTAACATCCACATTCGATCTTTGCAAGGGATTTTCCGATCAAAGTTAGTACTTACTACTCGTATTGTTTATCTTTTTCATTTTTGCATTTTTTTTTAAATTTTTTCCGTTTTCGTGTTTTTCTAATTTTTTTTCATTTTTTTCATTTATTTGACATCATTTTTAGTCTCTGATATGACACTGATATTTAGTCAATATCCACGATATTCATGTTAAACGAGAGAAGTATAACCAAAACATACTTTTATTTGAGTTAGTATAGTTTATATCTTCTTAGATACATATATGCATGCATGTCATCATTTTAAGCCTCCGATATGACACTTCGATATTAAGTCAATATTCCCGATATATCCCCGATATCCACAATCCGAAATCAAATTTCATAGGCCGATATCCGATATTTAGAACAATGCCATCAGGACGGCATGCATGCATAATACTGAAGAGTGCTGATGGTTGAGAGGAAACAATGAAAATCTGATCAAGTGTACCTGAAGACATTCATGGACAAGCCAAAGACTACGTCGTAAGAAGGACACTATGAAGATTCATGGCAAAGACGAGAGTATTGCCAACCCTGTCCAAGCACCAACCAGAGTAGTACATGACATAGCTGAAGGTCCCGCTTCAGATGGAATGTCGTTGTCAGCCAAAACATCACATGCTCATATAATGTACACTGCTGACCAGGGAAGTAAGAGATCAAGGGTGCAACCACCAATCTCTATCACCGACGATGACCTAAGAGTTGAACTACACCAATATGATGCAATAGTGACTAGCACAACATAAAGGGTGCAGAAGTGAGAAAATTGTTGATAATTGTTGCTAAACACCAGTATTTCATGTGATGTCTTGTTCATATCATCTTTCAAACAAATGGGGCTGAATTTGGATAAGCTAGAAAATGCTTTGGCCCCATCATCAGGACTCAACACCGATCGCAATAATGATATCTCTCCCGATGACCTAATAGGATTATCCCAGAGTGATTACAAGACTAAGTTCATGGTTGTTAAGATGGCCTCGGCAAATAACGACATAATAGGTCAACCTCTCCTTAATGCAATATAAGTGGTGGTGTTCCAATTCCAAATTTCAAACACCTAGGGGAGTCAGATGAGTAGAAATGCACTAAAGCCTAATCCCGATCATGTAAACTAGTCTCAACCAAAGTAAAGAGCCCTGCCACGAGTTACCTAATTGACTTCCTTGACATTAGAGAGGATCTCTCTGGTTTACACCCGACACCTGTAAAGGAAGTGGATGTTGTCCATATGGCTGATGGCAACGAGCGAACTCTATGTATAAGGTTGAGGCTTGGTCAATTCTATACAGACTTGAATACCTTTCTGTGATCCAACATTGATACCTTTGCTTGGTCCCATGAGGATATGCCCAGAGTCGACACATGATAGTTCGTAAGCTGAATGCATGTCCACCTTTCAACCCAATCAAACAAAAGAAGCAGAACATTGAAGAGGGGGAGATGAGAGCAGCGACGACAGAGGTGAATTGCTTGATGGAAGCAGGCTTCATAAGAGAGGTACGCTATCTCAATTGGCTTGATAATATGGTCATGCTCAAAAAGTCTAATCACCAATAGAGAATGCGTCGACTTTACCGACCTTAACAAGGCATGCCATAAAGACAGTTTCGTCGTCCTCGTATAGACTATGGATGCATTTTCATGCTACAATCAAATAAAGATGTCTCCAAATGATGAAGAGAAGACTTCACCACTGACGGAGAAATTCACTGCTAAAAATAATGCCTTTCAGCGTCAAGAACATTGAGGCAACCTATCAAAGGATGATGAACAAGGACTTCTATTATCAAATAGATCGGAATCTTAAACTTAATATGGATGACATGCGTGAAAAATAATCCCACAATCAATTGCCCATGTGGCCGACCTACTTGAAACATTCACCGTGATAAGGAATCATAACATCAAGCTGAACCCAGCAAGTGCACCTTCGACATGCATTCTAAGAAGTTTCTCACATTCATGATCACCAAGCATGGGATCAAAATCAATCCTGACAAGATCAAGGTGTTGCATTGATCAAATATGAATGAGTTGATTATAATCGAAGAGTTACAAAGATTAAATGACTGAGTCACCACCTGGGTTGCTTCCTTTCAAAGTCCATCGAGAAGCATCTCCCATCCTTCAACGTGTTAAGAATGGTACTATATAAGTTCTCTAGAGAAATAAAGAGAGCCATTGGATATGATGATGCATATCCTAAGGCCTTTGTATAGCTAAAAGAATACATAAGGAGCTCATCTCTATTGTCAAAAGACTCAAAAACCAAAGTAACACCATTGAATGTTTGCAAACATAGAGAAGGCAGTATGCTCCGCCTTGGTCAAGGAGGCAATGGAATTCAACAAGTGATCTATATACTAGTAAGATACTGAGAAAGACGGAGACCCAATACAGTCCCATTGAAAATGGCCTATGCGCCAAACCTATCAGCTTGGAGGCTCCGACCATATTTCCATGCGCATACTTTGCACATCGTGACACACACTGCTGGAGAAAGACTTAAAAAGAAAGGACATGTCTGGTCGGATGCTCAATAGGGGATGGAGCTGAATGAATCCAATATCCAGTATCATCCAATAACAACTATCAAATGACAAACTATGGTTGACTTCAAGCCAAAATGCACAATGCACAATGAACAATGAACACTGTATTAAAGTATGAAGTGGCTACTAATGAACCTAAGCTGTTTCAGGTATTAGGACTGGAGATTGTTCAACTGCTCAATTACTCATGCCCTATGACCAGTCAATTTCAGGGAGAATATAAGGCCTAAAAAGGGCTGATGAGGAAATAGTTCAAGATCATCAAGGCTAATTTCGCTAAGTTTAATATTTCAATACCATATTTCCATGTGCATACTGTGCGCATCAAGGAAATATGATATCTTCTAAGGACTAAGAATGCCCGAGCTGATCAACTATCAAAACTTAATTATTTGTCGACAACTGATTTATGAAAAGCAGTATATATCGACAACCTCTTGGACCTTAGTATCTGGGAACAACCATGTAAACTGATCAGCAACCCAGCAGGACGGACCCAATAATATTCTAATTAAAGAAAAGTTACCAGAAGACAAGATAAAAGCACTAAGGATAGAAGAGCATTATGATATCTTCTTTATGACGCATGATGTGAGTTCTACATTTATACCGCAAGCGCACGATGTTGCTATAGCTTACGGGTCGATCACAGTGAGGCGTATGACCGAGTACTAGCCGATCCTAGGTTATAGTTAGCTACGTAGATATTTGTGAAAATGGAGAGATAATGATGAAAGAAAAGATCCTAGGGCTAGGTATCCCCCCTACTGCGGGTTGAATATTGAAATGAACTCATTTGTCTAGTTATTTAATTAATCCTATGATGAGATTGTTGCATCTAATGTGGACATATACTCCCTACTGTCGTAGCGCATGATAGGACTAACTATCATGTGGCAAAGTCAACAGTCGTCACATGACAAGTGCATGACACACAACAGTATATCGCCAACCTTCCTTCATGCCACTGTCGTGGATAGAAGTTAGATCATTGTCCAGAGGCTCTAATCTAGGCCCAACTGTCGTTGGTGCAATAGATAATATAGATCAATAAATTGACTGAAAACCCTAGATCAACCCTAATTGTCGTTGGCCGTTTAATAAAATTAACCACGAATGAGGAAATCAATATTAATTGATAATAAAATATCCATGGCAAACCCCTACTTGATATTACAAAAGCTAAACACAACAATTCATTCGGTATTTACACCACAATAGGGTTCAACCCATGCCCTAGATAAATACAATGCTATATACATCAAGGAAATCATCACAGAGAGAATTAGAACAAATAGAAAACATAATAAGAGAAGAAAATACTTGCCTCCAAAAGTTCCCAATCCAAAGATCTTCAATTGTGACAAGTTGCTTCGAAGAAAAGAGAAAGCAAAATAAATCCTAATCTACTCCTAATCTAATCCTAAAATAATCGTTGTTGAATAGAGTATGAATAGTAGGGTAAGTCCCCCTCCCAATCGACGCACAGAGATATATACTCACCCAAAAAATCCTGATGGGTTTGGGTAAAACCCAACCAATTAGTCGCTACACGATCGTTTCTAGTAATCGACGTGTCGACTCAATCTTACAGCATGACCATTTGTTGCTTCGGAATGACATGAGCGTGTGGAGGAGTGTGGCTCCTCCACACGACCGTGTAACTGGGGATCACAGAACAGCTTTCCGCCTTCTTTAGTGACAGTCGTGTAGGCTCATACACGACCGTGTCTAACTCTTTCTTCAAATCTCTCCACCTAACCCACATGACCATGTGGCTGGCCGTGTGATGGTCTTCAATGCAAGCCTCCTCACACGGTCGTGTGTGATACACCACATGACCATGTGGAGTCTTTCAATCTTCAGCTTGGGCTGACAG
Organism: Scilla litardierei; assembly: GCA_030789695.1. Classification (NCBI taxonomy): domain Eukaryota; kingdom Viridiplantae; phylum Streptophyta; class Magnoliopsida; order Asparagales; family Asparagaceae; genus Scilla; species Scilla litardierei. The sequence goes on from CM061133.1 coordinate 350,061,854, forward strand.
GGTCGTGTCTGACACGGTCATGTCAGATGACACAAGACCGTGTTTTCGAATCTTCTTTATTTAGATTCCTTGCTTCGCCTCGCTTGTCCCTTCACTTCTTAACTCCAGTTGGCTCCAAATAGCTGGATATTGACCTGAAATGCACAAAAGCACCCAAAGAGTGAAATGGAACGGAAATAGGATGAAATGATATATAAAGTATGATTTTATTGATGTAATGAATGAATACCTCCCTCTAAAAACGTGTAAAATAATCACTCATCAAAATCCCCCGGTTAAACTCTTCCTTGTCCTCAGGGAAGACAAAGAGATTAAAAATGGAGATATGCATGCAAATGAATGATAGAGAATTCCGAAAGATCAAGCATCATATACATGTGTGAGTGAAAATTTCAGAATTGAGAATCATAAACATGTCAATTTCTCTCTATTGACCAACACATAGCCTAGAGCAATGTTTATCATAAAATCCAACACACAATATGCACAATTATGATCGTGTTCAAATCCTAAGACATTTCCTCTATCCCGCACTCGGTTATTGATATGGGAATCGAAGTTATGCAATAATCAAAAGAAAAGTTAATATCGCATAATGGCATAAGATTTCAAGGAAGTTCGTTGCTTGATTTGTGGAGTCGCTGGTTTCACTCACGTTTTTATTAATATTATTCATTTTTTCATCTTTTTGGAATCATAATTGGTTCGTGTAAGGAGCATTGGGTTAATGCTTCCCAGAGCAGACGACCTTAGAGCATTGGTTCAAGGACCTCTCGGACCTACTAGCTCAAACCAGCTATGAATTTTTATTTTATGTACTAGCCCAAGCTAAACTTTTCAGCATGAATCCCCAATGCTTACTCAGGCACGAGGACCTGGCTACTCAACATAGCTGGAAGAACGATGCATACTAATTCACATATATTTTTCATATGTGTTTTTTTCTATTTTCTATATCTTTTTTCAAATATGAATGAGCTAGGCAAACACCACTCCCCGATACTGGAATAAGCATGTGGTTATCCAAATCCTATCAGAATACTAGCCATTCTACTCAACTAAAATTTATATGAAACATGCATAAAGTGAGTTCACAAGAAAAAAATAACATAGGCAGTTTCGAGTACTTATATCCTAGAGACTATGAACACAAACACAAAAGGCATATTATAATGAAGTCTTACGCTAAAAACAAACTCGATGCATACATTACTGTCAACGTTGAGAAATTGAACAAAAAAGATATAAATCTGAAAATTTGTCACAAAAAATCCATGCATATAAAACTTGACACTTGTGGAATTCCTGATATAATGATATATATATATATATATATATATATATATATATATATTATATATATTGAATGCATGAATGTCATGATATGCATGAGGATGCATGAAACACATAGAGAAAGAAAAAGTATGAAATAGAAAAAGAATAATGCATCAGGAAAAAACTGAAAAGATGTAATAATTAAGAAAAATGCAACTAGAATGATATGCAAATACATGGAAATGCATCTCCCCCAAGCTTGAATTAAGCATTGTCCCCAATGCGATTAGTATATGAAATAGGGGGATAGAGATGTCGGGTGTGTGGAAAAATAATAAATGATGAAAATGGCCTAAATGCATCTAGGATAGTCCTGCAATGAGGATGGATGATATCCCCTCCCCCACGCTGGAGTGAAACATCGCCCAAAATAAAAATTGACTGAAAAATGAGGGCCAGTGTGGGGGAGAGGTCTATGGGGTGGTAGAATCGTATATCGGAGGCGAATCCAAAGAGTGGACAATATAGCACATGCTGGGCATTGGGTTTTAATGATTTTTGTGTGTGCACCAAATGAGAGATGATGAGTTTATTCTTTTTTTCGGCAATCCTAAAAAACCTGAATAATCCTAATACACTACCCTCAACATAGAGAGGAGACTCCCCTCAACATAGAGAGGAGACGAGTTTATTCAAACAACTATACTAGAAAGCATGTAAAAAGCTACACTACTGGATAGAGTGCACATGTTCAAATGGTATATCACGGATCTGAAGTGGGACAGGTAGATAAAGATATCTGCTCTTTTCGTGATTCAGCCAGCTGCTTCTCAGGAACACCATTGGATCCCAGCAACACTTCTCCAAGCATCTATCCTCCAAGCATCTCTCAAAGATATTCACCTATAACCTGCAAGAGACGAGAAGTGTCAATCCGATGGGAAAATTTATTCCCCGAAATAAAATTGGTCCAGAGATAATCGTCAAAGAAGATATGAAAAATTAAAGTAGGGTTACTCCCTGAAAATAGTTTATTATTCTCTGAATAATGTACGATCAAACCTTCGCTCATCTCGATGAGTGGCTCTCTTGGTGCTGACACAACCCAGCATGCCTCCATGGAATTTGCACCTTCGTCTTGCGGGAGATATGTTGTATCAAAAATATCTGAATCTAAAGAATTATTAAATGAAATACGAGATTCAAAAGGAGTGTGGAATTTAGAGTCTCCCTGAGTGGTATCATGCTCTGGTGGATGCTTTGCCTCTTATGGAATGGAGAGCGGCAGCGGAGGTTAAATGTGGATGTAAAAGTGCTTCAGGCCCTCTGAAATTAATTGTCGTATACATGCTCGCATGCATATCCTCATCGTCGATGTGCACATGCTCTGCGGTCTCCTCGTTGCTCTCACATAGCTCGTAATGGGGAATCCCATCAAAAGAAAAAGGGGGGTGGGCTATTCAATGTCAGAAATCTTGCTCTCGCCCAAGTACACCTCATATCCGCCTTCGCAAGAATATGATCACATTATGTTTCCCTCAAGTCTAACGAACGTTCTATAATCCATCTCATTGGCGTATGAGGTGTAGCAGTGGATGGGGTCGTCAGCGTTGTGTTTTAGCGGTATCAACTGCATAAGAGGAATCTATATTAGAATCGATAAGATGTTTAGAAAGATTAACTTTCATGATGCAAGTGACCGACGATGCGTTAGACTTGGCAACATCCTCCATTTTAGAATTAGATTCTCCTCTGCCAAACCATGGAAGGAATGTAGAAGTATGTATTGAGCCAAATGGTCCTTTCAGATGCTCTCACCCCTTACACCGGTGTAATCTCATAGATCTGACCCCCATGAATTCTATTCTGGCTGCCCTTATGATTGGGAATTCTGGCTCAAATCTTAGGCAATCTGTTTTAAGTGGGAATCGAACGTTATAGTGGGAGGGAGCAGTCATTTGGCCTTAATCTGCAATGAAATTTTCCAGCAAGGTTTTCAAGGCTTGATTTTTCTGGTGGAGATTGAGGCATATATGTTTGTGGATATTAATGGAAAAGGTCTTGGCAGTGTTTGTAGGTATATGGATATGGGTGGTGGGGGTGGACATTGTATTAGAAATGAATAGACATATGCGCCTGCGTCCCACAGATCTCACAGCTCGCTACAACCAGCGAGAAATAGTTAAATCCTCCCATCTGGTCATTGTGTGGCATCGAGGCATCAAAATTAGGCATCCACATCGTAACTCCAAAGTCATCTGATCACACAAAGAAGAGCAAGAACTAGGAGAAGATCTTCAGTAAAACATGAGAAAAGTAAAAAGGTGTGGGGGAAAATTTTCTCTATCATTCTCTCTTTTTTAATATGTTGTCTAACAAACCTAGGGGTAAGCTAATATATCTCAAGAAACCTCCACGGCAACGACGCCAAAAACTTGATGTGAGTTTTACATTTATACCGCAAGCGCACGGTGTCGCTATAGCTTACGGGTCGATCACAGAGAGGTATTTGACTGAGTACTAACCTAACTGATCCTAAGTTATAGTAAGCTACGTGGTTATTTGTAAAAAGTGGGAGATAATGATGAAAGAAATGCTCTATGGCTAGGTATCACATCTACTGCGGGTTGAATATGGAAATAAACTCATTTGTCTAGTTATCTAATTAATCCTAGGGTGAGATTATTGCACCTAATGTGAACACATATCCCCTACTGTCGTAGCGCATGATAGGACTACCTATCATGTGGCAAAGCCAACTGTCGTCACAAATCGTCACAAGACAAGTGCATGACACACAACAGTATATCCCCAACCTTCCTTCATGCCACTGTCGTGGATAGAAATTAGATCATTGTTAGGAGGCTCTAATCTAGGCCCAACTATCGTTGACGCAATAGATAGTATATATCAATAAATTGACTTAAAACCATATACCAACCCCAACTGTCATTGGCCGTTTAATCTAATTAACCGCGAATGAGGAAATCAATATTTATTGATAATTTAATATCCAAGGCAAAACCCTACTTGATAATTCAAAAGCTAAACACAACAATTCATTCCGTATTCACACCACAATAAGATTCAACCGATGCCCTAGATAAATACTATGCTATATACATGAAGGAAATCATCACAGATAGAGAATGAGAACAAAAAGAAACATAATAAGAGAAGAAAATACTTCTCCAAAAGTTCGCAATTCAAAGACCTTCAATTGTTACGAGTTTCTTTGAAGAAATGAGAAAGCAAAATAAATCCTAATCTACTCATAATCTAATCCTAAACTAGTCGTTGTGGAAAAGAGTATAAATAGCAGAGGAAGACCCCCCCTCTCAATCGGCGCACAAAGAGTATGTATACTAACCCAAAAAAACCATGACGGGTCGGGCAAAACCCGACCCATTAGTCACTACACGGCCGTGTCTAGCAATCGACACAGGCGTGTTGTTGACTCAATCCCACAGCATGACCATTTGCTACTTTAGAATGACACGGTCGTGTGGCTCCTCCACACGACCGTGTAACTATAATCTTCAGAAGAGCCCCTTTGTAGCTTCGAAACGACACGGTCGTGTGGCTCCTCCACGCGACCATGTAACTGGGGGTCACAGAACATCTTTCTGCCTTCTTTAGTGATACGGTCGTGTAGAAGCATACACGACCGTGTCCAACTCTTTCTTCAGATCTCTCCACCTAGCCCACACGACCGTGTGGCTGGCCATATGATGGTCTTCAATGCAAGCCTCCTCACACTGTCGTGTGTGATACTCCACACGACCGTGTGGGGTCTTTCAACCATTTGCTCGGGCAAACACGGTCATGTCAGATGACACACGATAGTGTCAGCTGTTCTTTCTGAATCTTCTTTATTTCGCTTCATTGCTTCCACGCGCTTGTCCCTTCACTTCTTAACTCCAATTGGCTCCAAATAGTTGGATATTGACCCGGAATGCACAAAAGCACCTAAAGAGGGAAAGTGAACAGAAATGTGATGAAATGATATATACGGTGGGATTTTATATGATGTAATGCAAGAATAACTCCCACTAAAGACGTGTAAAATAATCACTCATCAACGGCATCCTCCCTCAAAGATGTCAAATTTGATGTTATGCCTTATTTAAAATGCATCGTGCCATAAAAGGCAAACTACATCCTGAAGGAGATACATGCGGGGCTATGCGACAACCATTGTAAAGGGAAAACTATGATAGAATGCAATGAAATATGCAAGAAAATTCTCAAAGTGACATGAATTCGCTAAGCACAGCTCGACCCTAGCTACGAGCTTCATCCCCATCATTAACAATATTCCCATCGTTAAGTGGGGGTTGAACATCTTGAGCCCATTTACACCCTCTGTCAGTCCAAGAAACTTCCTCACAGTCACAGTTGATTACTTCACTAAATGGATAGATGCAACAAAACCTTTGGCCAACATCACCTAGAAGAAAGTGAAGAGTTATGTGTGGAAATCGATTTTATACATGTATGGACTCCCACAATCGATAGTAACTTATAATAGGCCGTAGGGTTCAACGACTTCTACTCAAGGTGAGGGTGAAACTTCATTTTGGCCTCGATCGTGCATCCATAAAGCAATGGCATGGTCAAGGTTGCTAACAAGTGAACATTGGAACCACTCTAACAGAGAGCCCATGAGGGAAGGGGATCCTGGCCAAATGAGCTACAAGGTATCTTATGATCATCCAGGACTACTCCTAAAGAATCAAGGTAGGAGAGCAATCCATAAGAATCAATCACTTCAACATCAAGAAGAATCACTGAAGCTAAGCTCTGAATCACGAGCTCCAAGAAGAGGTTAGAGATATGGCCCTAATCAATGTCATAAAGTAGGGCAGAGGGTGGCGCAATATTATAACTCCAAAATCAATGAACACATCTTCTATCCTGGTGACATGATCCTGAGAAACGTGAAGTTTTCAGAAGAAACAGTCCAACATGGGAAGCAAGACGTCAAACAGGGGGCCTACAAAATGACAAAAGTCTTGGGATCAAAAACTTATCCAATAAAGTCCATAGATGGTACGGAGCTTGCTCATCCATGAAATGTTGTGCATCTTCAAAAGTTGTACAAGTGACATCGACGCCAGATGACAATTCAATTTCCCAGCTTCAATTGTTATAAAGGGAACACTGGTCCGCCTACTTGATGCATTCACGAATGATGTCAATAAAACAAATCACCAATCATTTGATTGCTTCAATCTTATTGCGGATTGCATGAAATACACTCAGAAGTTACATCGGTTGAAAGGCCCGAAGCATGCCAAGGAACCAATCACACACAATGTGACTGCACACTTAAAGAGACTCAAAAGTTGTGGCGACCGATAAACCCAAAGCATGTTGTGGTGACGATTGCACATAACGTGCCTGCTCATGATGAAAAGACTCAGAAGTTATGACAACTGGCATGCCAAAAAGCATACCAAGTTAACAGTCGAAAGGCTCAAAAGCATGTTGAGGTAATAATCACAGTGAGAAGCTTGTGTCCTTTGCATTGGCTTGTGCATCTCGCAAGCACCTAACCAAAGAGGATGCCAAAGTTCGCAAACATCGCCAAGAGGTCTACAGCCCTCCTAGTCCAAGCTCCATGTAAGCTAACTGCTCCATGTCAGCTACCTGACTAGGATGGACCATGTTTTTTGCCTTGCCTCATGATTCACACACGCATCAGAGAAGGAGCCAGAGAAGGGGCCAGAGAAGGGGCCAACAACCACGAACGTTGGCAAAAGATCAACACCCCCTAGTCTAAGCCTCATGTCTGTTCCCCGACTTAAATGGGTTACCTTGGCTTGCGCTACACGCAGGTGTCGAACCAGAGAGGGGTCTAACCAAACACGGCCAAGAGATCGACACCACTCCCAATCCAAACTCTATGTGGGCTACCTTGTTAGAAAGGAAGATAAGCATTTCTTCATATTCTTTATCTCGGCTCATGGTACTTGCAAGCGTGAATCCAGAAGGGCGGCCCATAATCACAAACTAAGCCAGACGAATAGATACCCTTCCCGAACCAATCCTCATGCCAGCTACCTGACTGAGAGGGGAGATGTGCTTTTCCTTGTATTCTTTGCCTCAACTTGTGCATCTCCCAGACATCGAGCCAGAGAATGGGCCAACAACCACGAACATAGCCAAGAGATCAACACCCCTCCCAATCCAAGCCTTCAACTACCTAACTGAGAGAGAACAAGCTTTTCCTGATGTCCATTGCCTTAGCTAGCACAACATGCAGTAACAGAGGCAGGGGGGTGTCGATGATGATGGCCAAAAGGTCGACATCCCTTCCAATCCCAGCCTCATGTCAGCTACCTCAGTAGGAAAGGAGTCAAGCATTTCATCGTGTTGCTGGCTCGCACTACATGCAGGCACCGAACCATAAAGGGCACCAATGAGCATTACTGTGGTCAAGAGATCGACACACCTCCCAATCCAAGCATTAGGTTGGCAACTTGACTGAGAGGAGTGGATGAGCTTTTCCTCATGTTTTTTGCCTCAGCTTGCGCATTTAACATGCACCAAGCAAGGGGTCCTATGATCACGAACACAGCCAGGAGATCGACACCCATCCCAGTTCAAGCCATAAGTTGATGGCCTAATTGGGAGGGGAGATGATGTTTTCTCATTTTTTTTTCTATCTCATCCTTTTGCATGTCACAAAGACCGAGCTAGATGGGGCCAGAACAAAGATTTGCCAATGAAGAGATGACCTTACACTTGCAAAAAATTTTTAAAAAAAGATTTTCATTAACTATTTAAAAGTTAGATACAAGGAAAGACCTCCCAAGCAAACAAAACAAAAAACAAAACGGTGACATGCTAAAACAAAATCTGACACAGGAATAACAAAAGTTATGGCTTCTCCCCATTATCATTAGCCACAAACTTGTTTGCGATGCCGTCATCTCCACATGTCGAGACTTGTTTCTTGCCAAATGTGATTGGATCCGCTTTATCATTTCCTCCTAAGAAGAGATCATGCTGAGGCTATCAAAGTCAATGGCTGAATGAGGGTACTTGTCAATGAGTAATCTGGCGTACGCAATGTAAGAAACCTCGCTGAACATCACCGTGATGTCGAGCCCATACACGGAGTCCTTAAACTCCTTAACATTTGCAATGGTTAGGAGTGGTTAACCTTTAGGTCCTTGATCTCCTCCAACAAAGCATCTATATTGCTCACACCTCAAATCTTCCCTTTCCTGTCTGTCATGGGCTAAATGAGCATTATTCTAAGCTTTAGCTCATTGAGATCCTTGTCATATTGTTCACTAATTAGGAGAATGAAAATGCCCTTCTCATTTCCTCAACTAGCCTAGCATCGACCTCCTTCACAGCTTTCTTACCGTTATCAACCCTCCGTATTAGGTGAGATATGCCTAGTTTAAAAGCCACCAGGTCTGACATCTAATGCCTCATCTCGATGGAGAGGATGACTATCCATGGGGTAAAGCTAAGCTAAATACAAGGTGGCCGAAGAATAGAATGCATAACTAAGGAAATGGGATCTTACTCAGATGGCGTGCCAAACCATGATGGTGATCAACTCAGTCTCAACGCCTGACATCCCATTACGATCCCTTGGCAGGTAAGCATTCTTTGCCATACGAGTGGTAATGCTACAGTCAATGACCGCGGGCTCTCTCATGCCTATTGTGTACTTCAGCCGAATCTGCTCTTCGTCAGGTTTATGGATGTCATCCAAATAAAAACCAAACTTAACCATAATAAATTCCATCTTGGTGTCAACGGGCCTGGTATTCCACTTCTTGGCAGCTAAGTCGCTCTAGGGCCAGACGTCAGTAGTTTTCTGACTGGGCTCGGTTCTTTCGAAACCAAACACACTAGACTTCCCAATGCATGAGACCTCATCATCTCTTCTATTTCTTTCAGAGACAAGTGGACAACCTTTTCGATGGCAATAGTCAGGCCCGATCTAGGAACCCTCACCAATGATTGCTTAGGAATGGCATCGGTCTTCTGCTTAGAAACTTCACATGTCCAAGCAAGGTAGGAGATGCTCCTTCCAGAGCTGATGGTCGACATATTCTATCACAAGTCTACCACAAGTTATTTTGACTCTTCCCATTTCCCCAGGGCAATCTACGGTATTCGACCAGACATTTTTGTGAGAAAACAAACAGAGAAAGCATAGCTGGTTGTTGAAAAAAATAAAGCAACATATCCAACTACTCGAGATTGGCATATGCCCGCCTCTACTAAGACCTTCTCCCACGGGAATGACAGCAATACTTAAAGAAAAGATTTCCAACAAGTACATCACAACGACAATCTTACATATCAATATTTCTAAATGCCATACTACAGAGCACACGTCCCAAATTCTCAAAAATTTTATTTAGTTTCATGACTAGCATAGTAAAAAAATCAAAACAGAAATGAGATGACTGCAATGCCTAGGGGTGAATAAAAACTTGCCAACAACTACAGTACAACAATTCACATATCGAGACCTCTATATGCATATTTCAGCATAAATTTGCAACATCGCATTCTTTGGATCACACAAAGATGTTAAAATGATGCATTTTCAGCTATTAGTCCTTTCAACCATAAAATCAAAGAAGTACACAAATTGTATTTTGCATCTAATCACAATGGACATATAATACGGATACCATAAGCATACCATTTGCATTTTGGCCAACAGGAACTTCTTCATGTTCTGATTCACTATCTGGAAAGTTAAATAGAAATACGATGAGATACTCGCAAAGAAAAGTACAGCAATGTAAATAAATCTTAAAAGTTCTCACCTGGATAATCCTCGTTGTCAGATGTGGAACAAAACCAGAGATCGTCAAGGAAGCATAACATTTAAATTAAAAGCTAAAATAAAATCTCTTGTTTTAAAAAAGTAAATAAAGAACAAGGTAAAGGATATTGCTCATCTTGCAGTACACTTTTATATCCACAAAAGTACACACTGTTATTCTTGGATGTGTGATATAACTTGAACTCTTTCTCGAAGACTAAGTCCAAAGATATCTGAGGGCATTTGTCTCCAGAAAGAGTTCCAATGACCAGCTTCTGACCATTAATTTTCACAAAGAGGGGCACATTTTCCTTGCCCTTTGAATCCCCCAGCGAAGCCTGCAATAGGACAAGGCGAATGGTAAGTCACATGACCAGACAGGCCCGAGCGAACTACTGAAAGACATATCCAGAGAAGAATTAACCTGTGACAGGTGAAGCAACTTATTTTCTTCAGGGTCACATTTAACACTCTCTCCAGGCTTGACTTCAATACCTGCAAGAAGTAATTAACAAAAATTAGATCGATATATATATGTTCGATATATATGTTCAGTATTCTTCAGAATCAAAACCATGTAGCGAAGTATACAAGACAGAACTTGCCAATTGAAGCACAAATAGCAAATTCATGGAAAGCTTTCCCAATGAATGAAAAACAATAATGCACAATTTTCAAACAAAAGATCTAATTTAGCAACACAGTAAGGCAAGCAATTAAATCTTCAATGTGGTTATAAATATGACAAGCTGTCTTTGAGCAATGTGGAGATTATACACCAGTTCAGCATGCCTTTGAAACCCACTGATAAAAAAATTACAATAATATATGATAAATGTTTGCTACACAATTAGACAAAATCCCTGAAAAAAGTTCCATATTTTCAAAGCAAAACATAAAAAAAAACGCACATCGTGCCTGAAGACAAATTTCATATAATAAAGACGTGCGGGTACAAGCTAACGGCATAATAGTGTTTCATCTCTACCATACATATTGAACCATAAAACAAGGATTCTCTGGATGTGGTCATGCACATAACATTACAACGATATTTGCACTTAGTACAAAGAAACCAATGTGAGGGGGGAATTTTGGGTAATAATAACATCGATGTGCCCGCTTAAAGTTAAACGTGGCTGCTCAAGAAGGGAAATGTGCCTATCATTTTCTTCCATTCTCCATAACCCTTGCGCTTGAACATTACAAGCATGTACACAGAATCCAGTGTAATTGTGTAAATACAAAATACAGTAGGAACAAAAAAGACTGAGGCCAAATATACTCAATCAGAAAGAGAACATCACTGTCCTCACAAGTAAATTGCAGTATATACAGTAGTAATCAATCATACTAAGATATTCACTTAAAACTCAAAGAGGAATCCGAAGGATACTAGGCAACATTGGCAACAATGAAAGAAATCACAATGAATAATTTAATTCATGTCTTAATGTCCTATGTTCTCAAAAAAAAAACCGTGTGCGTACTCTCCCTTTTCAGTCAAATGTAAGCCAAATCTGATACCCTGACCCAAAGTTTGAGATAAGACACAGCAGGAACAGAAAAATTAGATAATATCTGAATCAACAAATGAATCAAAATCCCCGCCAAAAATCCGAGCAAAAAAAAATAAAACCTTCAAATAAGAACTAGAGGCTTCTTCGAGAGAAATGCCAGAGTACTAACAAATCGATTCAAATTGGAAGAATCAGACACAACATTATCTAGGGCTTTAGCAGACAAACACTTCACTTCACTGCTTCATTCTCGCAATTTCAGGCTAATGCAGGTAAAATACGAAACCCTAACCATCAACATGAGATAAATTAGTGAAAATTGTACAACTTCCCGCCACAAACAATCGATCGACCAAAACTTGCTCAGATTAGAGAAATGACACGAAGTTTGTACAAGAATTGACGAGAGAGAACAAGAGAATTACCCCAGAATTCCATCGTTTTTGTCGGATCGAAAGACCGAGAGTCGAGCGAGGAGAGAAATGGAGCGGCGTCGAGGCTTTTAGGGCTAGACCTTGAGTCAGGTTTTTAATAGCTGGAGAGGGAGTGGGAGAGTGGGAGTGACGGGGCAATATGGGCCTGATTAAGAGTTGTAAAATCTTGGCCCAACAGCGAGTGGCAAGGGGTCAATAAGGGCCCAATCTGCAACGCACGTGGCCGCGACTCTGCCATTAAAAGTCACACAAAATATTTGAAAATGTTATGAATAGGCCCATTGGGCCAATTGGGTATCCAACCCACTATTGAAAGTTATAAATACACGGGTAGGGGGCTCTTAACCCCTTACACCTATTTCTCCCTAAATTCCCTTCACAACACGTTATCAGCACGATCACGCTCATTGGAGGAGACGGCGGCTCGCGGGAAAGGAGATCCACAAATCGCTCAGAAAAAGAAGATCGTAATCTTCTCAACGGGGAGCGAAAAGGGCATCCTTCACCAACCGTCGCCTAGATTCCTCGTCGAATCTAGAGGTAAAAATCCAAACTTTTTAGATCTAAACTTGCTTTTCTCATTAGATCTGCATGTTTTAGGATCAAAAAGTTTACAAACTCGGTTAAATTCAACATTTTTAATAAGATCTGCATGTTTAAAACAATAAAAACTTGTTTTTTAACGATCAAATTTGTTGAAAAATCCCATTTTTACCTCCCCGCCTTTGATCCAAAAATAAAAATCCGTACGCCCGTAGGGCGGAACGGCGGCGCGCCCTTTGCGCCGCCGTCGGAGAACAATCACCGCGGCCTCAGGCCGCGGCGGCCGCGGCCTGCAGGCCACGGCCAAGCGCCGCGGCTTCAGGCCGCGGCCAACTGCCGCGGCCTGAAGCCGCGGCGGCCGCGGTCTCAGGCCGCGGCCAACTGCCGCGGCCTGCAGGCCGCGGCCCGCCGCCGCGGCCCGCCGCCGCCTGTCGCCGCCGCGACGGCCGCGCCCGACGCGGCCAGCCGTCGCGGCGACACGCCGCGGGCCCCCCCTAGGGTTTCCAGAAACCCTAACCCTAACGGGCTATTTTTCGGGGGAGGCCCAATATTAACCCTAATTGGTTGTTTTCATGGCCCAAAAGGCCAGAAAATTAGCCCATCCACAGAAATTATTTTATTTATTTTTGGCCCTAAAAAAAGCCCAAAATAGTTAAAAGAAATTTTTAAAAGGGTTGAAAGCGGTAAAATAAAACATTATATTATGGATCAAAAAGGCAAAAAGTTTTTCAAAAAAAAATGTTTTTTGCACGACACACACAATTTTAATTACTTTAAATGCCTGTGTCTTTTGATTATCTGCGTGGTTGTATGTCGCAAAAATATTATCTGCGTGGATGTGCAAATATTAGGCTATGTTTTTAGGGATCAGCCAGGTTTCCGACACCGTTTTAAATTCCCGCAATTTTTCTTCTTTTTTGAGAGAAATTTTGTATGTGAGGATAAAAAATGTAAAAAAGAAGACCGAAGGACACCAAGAAGAAGCTGAAGGCGTTCGCACAATGAAGATAGGGGCTTCTCTCTGAAGTTCCCGAGTTGTACTTTAATTTTCATGCATTTTTGATGTAACTTCGGACTGGACTCTTTTATTTTTTCGGTGTCGGCTGGCTGATCCCCATAGCCTAAGGTCATTCTTTCTGTTTTTCATTGTTTATGCATTAAACTGCGTGGTTGATTAATTAGTTTTAATACCATGTTTTAATGTCACAATGAAATCCCTTAACAGCATGCGTGATTGTTAATTTTTAGTAATTAATTATTCACATTACCTGAAAAAAAAGCATGCATGTTAAAATCACACTAATTAAAATTCATGACATGAAAATGACTACATTACATGTGTGGATGTCTGTTTTATTCCGTCTTAATGATACATGCTACTTTCCTTTACATGCTAGATCATAAAATGGCCAGACTCGCAAATGTAGACTTCTCAGTCCTGAAGGCTGATGGGTCAAACTACCTGAGTTGGCAGTTGGACCTGAAGTTCCATCTGCGCTCTCATGGTTTCAGTCTCACACAGACTGAAAAGGCAACAACTAGTACTGCCCCAGCTAACAAGGAGGCTTCAGTGGAAGCACCTCACACAGAGGAAGTTTCCGATATATTAAAGGCGAAAGCCATTATATATATCAGGAAACACTTAGACTCGACCTTAAAGGACGAGTACCTCATTGTAGAGGACCCTTACGAGCTGTGGGATGCACTCGAGGAGAGGTACAGACATCAGAGGGATGTCATACTCCCCCGTGCACAGTACGAGTGGACTCACCTCCGCATACAGGATTTCAAATCCGTAGCGGAGTACAACTCAGCTCTCTTCCGCATCACCTCACGCCTGAAGTTGTGTGGTGAACCAGTGACGGAGAAGATGTTGCTGGAAAAGACGTTTACGTCTTTCCACGAAAAGGACATGATCCTTATGCAACAATATCGAGAGAGGAAGTTCACAAAGTACTCTGACCTTCTTTCATGCCTGCTTATGGCTGAACAGAACAGAGACCTGTTGGTTGCCACCCACAACCTACGCCCTCCTGGCTCCGCTCCATTGCCACCTCCTGCAGAGGCCCACTTCCAGTCTTCCCAGAAGAAGAAGACGGACAAAAAGGCAAAATTCCAGAAATGGAAAGAACAGAAGCAGCGGAAGAAGGCCACTCACCCAACTCCTCCCCAGAACCAGAAGTTCGTGGACAAGAAGCAGAAGAGGATTCCCAACAAAGGAGGCACTCCCAAGAAAGACTGGGAGGACAAATGCTCAAAATACGGGATGACGGGCCACTGGTCCAGAATCTGCCGCACAGCAAAACACCTCCAGGACCTCTACCAGGCAAGCCTCAAGCCTCGAGCTGAGACAAACCTGATGGAGAGCGCAGCGTTGGCAGAGACCTCATGGACTCCTAAAGATTTCATGGGAGATGATACTCTCTAGATCTGGACCACTTTTATGCAATTAGCAATGTATCTTAAATTTTTATGCATCGTATCTAGTTCTATTTTCCATGTTAAACAATATCTTTTGAGCATTTATTTATGAAAGTGAATCTTTTATCTATAGTTATTGCTTGAATGTATTTCCCCATTTTTTAGATATGGAACTTATCTGCCTAGTGGACAGTGCATCGACGCACTCGATCCTTCAAAACATAGACTATTTCACGAGCGTAAGTAGTTATTCTGGCCCACTGAGAACAATCGCATGACCAGCAAACATAATCGAAGGATCAGGGGAAGCAATTATATTGCTCCCCGGCAACACACAAATAACACTTAAAAATGCGTTATACTCCCCAAAATCCATCCGAAACCTCCTAAGTTTTAAAGACATCCGTTTAAACGGATATCACTTAGAGACGGTCGAGGAAGATAAAAGGGAATACTTGCTTGTAACGGCTCTTACAAATGGTTCAAAAACCATTGTGGAACGTTTCAAGGGACTCCCCTCGGGACTCTACCAAACAAGTATACAAACTCTAGAAACATCCATGGTGGAGCACCTGCAGTGCCCCCAAACACCAGAATTCCAACTCTGGCACAGTCGACTGGGACACCCTGGTTCGGTTATGATGTACCGCATCATAAAGAACTCCAGGGGCATTGACCTGAAGAACCTGAAGATTCTTCAAAAAGGCAAATTCCCATGTCCACCCTGTTACAAGGGTAAACTGATCACGAGACCCTCTCCACTGAAAGTGGATGTGGAGTCTCCCAGCTTTCTGGAAAGAATCCACGGAGACATTTGTGGGCCGATTCACCCATCAAGTGGTCCGTTCAGGTACTTTATGGTCCTGATAGACGCATCAACTAAGTGGTCACATGTGTGCCTACTGTCCACCCGTAACCTAGCACTATATAAGCTTTTAGCTCAGATAATAAAGTTACGGGCCCACTTCCCCGACCACCAGATTAAGAAACTTCGTCTGGACAATGCGGGGGAGTTTACGTCACAAGTCTTCCTAGACTATTGCCAAGCTCAGGGAATTGAAGTCGAACATCCTGTAGCGCATGTTCACACCCAAAATGGGTTAGCAGAATCTCTAATTAAGAGACTGCAATGGATCGCTCGTCCATTATTACTTCAATCCCAGATGCCAGTGAATGCGTGGGGTCATGCAATTTTGCATGATGCATCTTTAATAAAATTAAGACCCTCTGGAGGTCAGTCATCTTCTCCAATGCAACTAGCACTTGGAGCCCCACCAATTGTCTCACACTTGAGAATATTTGGTTGTGCAGTATACGTCCCCATAGCACCACCACAAAGGACAAAGATGGGTCCACAACGTCGCCTAGGCATTTATGTTGGGTTTGACACCCCCTCCATAATTAGATTCCTAGAACCCCTTACGGGGGACGTCTTTAAGGCACGTCTAGAAGACTGTGAATTCGATGAAACATCGTTC
The DNA here is from genome assembly GCA_030789695.1 of Scilla litardierei. Taxonomy (NCBI): domain Eukaryota; kingdom Viridiplantae; phylum Streptophyta; class Magnoliopsida; order Asparagales; family Asparagaceae; genus Scilla; species Scilla litardierei. The sequence goes on from CM061133.1 coordinate 350,078,334, forward strand.
CCAAGACTAGGCTCACAGACAAAGAAGCCCGAAGCTTCACAAAGTATCACTTGGGATACAAAAACTTTATGTCACTTTGATCCGCCAACAAGCCAGTGTGAGGAGGAGGTCCTGAAGATTCTCCACATCCAAAACACTGTCCATCTCTTGCCGGACAAATTTACTGACAACCAGAAGATTGTCAAATTACACGTCCCTGCTGCTAACACTCCAGCTAGGATTGACATACCGCAACATGGATGCAATCCGCCTGCAGCAGAAATGGTTGGACCCCTCAAAAAGAGAGGACGACCACCGGGATCCAAGGACCAAGTCCCTCGAAAGAGTAGGACCCTTGGCAATGGTAAACAAATACCACCACAGGATGCTAATTTAAACCCTGCTACCCCATCTCTCCCAAACTCTCATGAAGAGGAAAAACCGGGAGAAAATGAAGTATCGATACACTATGTACGAACTGGGGAGTATTGGGACAGAAAAAGCACAACAATAGATGACACATTTGCATGTAATATTGCCATCAACGTCGCGTACTGCGACGATGATATTGAACCACGCTCTCTGACAGAATGTCAAAGCAGAGATGATTGGCCAAAGTGGAAAGCGACAATAGGAGTGGAGTTGGATTCACTCACCAAACGCAAGGTCTTCGGACCAATAGTCCAGACACCAAAAGGTGTAAAACCTGTGGGTTATAAATGGGTATTTGTTAGAAAACGAAATGAACAGAATGAGATCGTACGCTACAAAGCAAGGCTTGTAGCGCAGGGTTTTACCCAACGTCCCGGGGTAGATTTTGAAGCCACATACTCCCCGGTCATGGACGCGATCACCTTCCGATTCCTCATTGGCATAACAGCACAAGAGGGTTTAGATATGCAACTCATGGACGTGGTTACTGCATACCTATATGGCAACCTAGACCGAGACATCTATATGAGATTGCCTGACGGTTATTCTTTGCCTGCAGCACTAAAAGAGAGAGAACGTGACATCTACTCAGTGAAACTGCAAAGATCATTATATGGTCTAAAACAATCTGGAAGGATGTGGTACAACAGACTGAGCGACTTCCTTGCACAGCAAGGATTTAAAAACGACCCAGTCTGTCCTTGCATCTTTATAAGAGCAAAGGCAACAGGATTTGTAATTATAGCCGTCTACGTAGACGACTTAAACCTCATCGGATCTCCTGAAGAGATCGCAAAGATTTCTAGAAGCCTGACAGAAACTTTCGAGATGAAAGACCTCGGAAAATCAAAATTCTGTTTAGGCCTTCAGATAGAGCATCTTAAAGATGGGATCCTGTTACACCAGTCAACTTACACATCGAACTTATTGAAAAAGTTTCAGATGGATAAGTGCCACCCCCTCAGCACTCCGATGGTCGTCAGATCATTGGATGTACACAAAGACCCCTTCCGGCCGCTGGAAGAGGGGGAGGAAGTACTAGGCCCCGAAGTGCCTTATTTAAGTGCTATCAGTGCACTCCTTTACCTGGCTAACTGCACTCGCCCTGACATAGCGTTTGCAGTAAACTTACTAGCCAGATATAGTGCTGCACCTACACAGCGGCACTGGGCCGGAGTTAAGCATCTTCTGCGCTACCTCCAAGGGTCCATAGACTTAGGTCTATTCTACAGGAAAGGGGCATCAATTGGTTTAGTTGGTTATGCTGACGCAGGTTACAGGTCCGATCCTCATACAGAGAAGTCTCAGACCGGATACATGTTCACATATGGCGGCACTGCCATATCCTGGAGATCTGTGAAGCAGACCATGACGACCGTCTCATCCACCCACTCAGAGCTACTTGCGATCTTCGAAGCAAGCAAGGAATGTTTTTGGCTACGCTCAGTGATCCAGCACATACTCACCTCCACCGGCCTGACGACCGGCGTTCTTGCACCCACCACACTCTATGAAGACAATGCAGCATGTATAGCCCAGCTATAGGACGGCTACATCAAAGGTGACAAGACGAAGCATATCTCCCCCAAGTTCTTCTGGACGCACGACCTTCAGAAGCAAAAGCAGATTGAGGTACAGAAGATCCAATCATGTAATAACTTGGCGGATTTGCTTACCAAATCCCTGCCTACTAGTATCTTTGAAAAACTTGTACATGGGATTGGGATGAGGAGAGTGAGTAAATGTAAACTGGGTCAGGATGAGAGAACTATGAACTCATAGATACATAGGAGACTGATGTATAGATTCATAGGAAATCTGCAAGCCTGAAGCTTGGTCAGATAAGGGGGAGTCAACTGCAGAGTTGTACTCTTTTCCCTTGGCTACAGGTTTTTTCCCACTGGGTTTTCCGTAGTCAAGGTTTTGACGAGGCAACCTCGTTGACTCTGGATCCTGAAGTATCCACCCCTAAACACATCCCCAAAACAGGGGAAGTTATGGGTTAACTGTTCTTTCTTTAACAAGACAGTTACCCTAACTCGGATCCTGAAGAATCCACCTCTTATTTCAATGTTGATTGGATAAGGGGAAGTGTTATGAATAGGTCCATTGGGCCAATTGGGTATCCAACCCACTATTGAAAGTTATAAATACACGGGTAGGGGGCTCTTAACCCCTTACACCTATTTCTCCCTAAATTCCCTTCACAACAGAAAAATGTTATGAATCAACTACTTGTTGAGGAATCCTAGCCCTTTATTTATAAGCATGGTAAGAGAGTAGAAAGATATAATACATAGATATGTGCGTATCTCTAAGATACCCGTAATCCAATATATATAACAACAGTCTGCGATGTCCGTGGATCTCGGAGCGGGCGACTTGCAAGCGGCGGCGCAACCTAAAATTCTCCTGCGTAACCTTCACGGCGACCAGGCTGAAGGAGGTTCGAAAATTACAGATCAGAATGCTCCGGTCGATCATGTTGAAGGGGGTTCGAAATCTTCAGATCAGAATGTTCCGGTCGATCCGGTGGAAGGGGATTCGAAAACTACAGATGCTGGCTGGATTCGCGTATCGCACATCAAGAATAAACCCCCGCTTCCTAATAATTTCGGTGGATTTCATCATCCATCCCATTCCAGATCAAGGCCGAGCGGTCTCAGGGGAGGGGGAGGATCCCGGGGAGGGGGAGGATCCCGGGGTGGTGGCGGACCCCGTGGTGATGGAGCCTCGGGCTTATCTGGTGATCGGGGCCATCTGAGAGGATATTTGTGTAAGTCTCCTTCTTCCAATTTGAATTCGGAGGTGCTTGATAAAAATACTGAGGTCAAAGTGTTCGATAAAAAGTCCCCAAGACCCCCGACTAGCATCCGAATAAGCCCTACTGTGGAGAAACGATCGTGGGTGGACGTCTGCGCCTCCAGGCGTTCCTATGCTGATCCTCTCGTTATGTCCAAAGTGCCTGTAACCCTCAACTCTGAAGGTGTGGCCTTTGTACAACTGGAGGGTACAATGCTTGAAGTGGGTGCGGCCCGTTGGGAAAACACTCTTGTGGGGGACGTTCTTGGGGACGTTCCCTATTTTGGACAAATTAAAACTTGGACTGAACGGCTGTGGAGGATTAAAGGTGGTCTTCGAATATTCTCGCGTGAAAACGGCTACTTCTACTTCAGATTTGAGAAAGGCGAGGATCGAGATAATATCCTTCATGGGGGTCCTTGGCTATTCGACGGCAAGCTAGTGGTCCTGCAAAAAAGGTCGCCTACCATCCAGCTTGGCCGTGATATTCTCACGGCTGTCCCAGTGTGGATTCAGCTACACAATCTCCCCCTCTCAATGTGGACTCTGGAGATTCTCAATATCATTGCCAGTGGGGTTGGGAATCCTATATGCCTTGACAAGTCTACTGCAAATTTGGATAGGATCTCCTACGCTCGTTGTTTGGTTGAAGTTGATGCTAGTACCCCCGCTGCAAAGAAAGGTTTTGGTAAATGTAGAAGGCCAGGCCACGACCACTGTAGGTGTCAAGTACGAGGGTGAGCCGCCAAGATGTGGTGACTGTGCATGCTTCGGGCATCTTGACTTGCAATGTCCCCTTAGGTTGGATCGTGAGCCCCCTTCAATCCAATTGGAGACCCATCCTTCGGTTCAACATGACATTCCAAAGCCGACTACTCCTGATACGGGTGTTGATATTTCCACCAACGACAAGGGGAAGGGGACCACGACATGTGAACATGCTCAAGGAGACAAAGGCGGGGTCACAAATATTAAAGAAGCAGGGATCACTCTGAATCCCGGTTTGGCTGAAGTTAGCTCATCACCTGAGGCTGACTTGGTGGATATTACCCCCGGTCCTAAATGTTATGAGGTGGGGGAAAGCAGTGGGTTGAGGGATGAATCTAAACATCCCACGGTGGAGACTTCAATTGACTGTGTGAGGGCCGACCATGATTCCTTACCTTCTTGTAAGGCCAATCCTGCACCTCTTCTACAACCTGCGGCTGATATCGAGTGCCCAGCCAGTCCAACTTTCGCTAATCTCGAATGGTCCTCGGAGCAAGCTACCCTGCGGGCTCAGGCGCCACAGCCCAAGTGCAAACCCTTCAATGTCTCGCCCCCTTCTATCAGGCGTAGTTCCAGGTCTCAATGACTGTCCTCTTCTGGAACACTCGTGGCCTTAACAATAATTCGCGACGATTCGATCTTAAGCATCGGCTACGTAAGTACAACCCCTCTATCGTCTGCTTACTTGAAACTAAAGTTGAGTTGTGCAATGCAGCCAAATTAGCGAAATGCTTTGATAAGAATTGGGACAGTATCGATAATAGATGTTGCCATAAGGGAGGTCGCATACTGGTCTTTTACAACACACTTGTATGGTCTTGCTCTTCAATTTCAGTTTCCCCTCAACACATCACTTCCATTTTTGCAAACTCTGCTGGCATATCTATGGGACTTTTCACGGTCTATGGGCTCAATCTCCCGAATTCAAGATTATCTATTTGGAGCGATCTTATAGCTGATTCTTTGGCCCTCCACAATACTCCTTGGCTTGTTGGAGGCGATTTTAACTGTGTTCGCAGTAATGATGAGAAGCTTGGTGGCCGCCCGGTTGATCCAGCCTCTATGGATGCTTTCAATTCTTGTATTGGTAAGTGTCAGCTCATGGAGCTCAAAAGTATCGGGATTAGTATGAGTTGGAACAATCGCCGCATTTGTCCGACTCGAATATCAGCCCGCTTGGACCGGGTGCTCTGCAATTCGTCCTGGTTACTCCTGCTTCCTCACTCTTATGTTGAATTCACACCGGCTGGCACTAGTGACCATTCTGCTTTGATTTTGTATCTCTTCAACAAGGTAACTACTCATCCCAAGCCTTTTAAATTTTTTAATTCATGGACTTCCATCTCGGGGTACCATGATCTTGTGCGGGATAATTGGGAATGCCAGGCGTGGGGATCTAATCTGCAAAGTTTGGCCAACAAACTCAAACTGCTGAAAGGGGAGATCAAATCTTGGGCTATTAATTTTAAGGAGTTGCGAAAGTCCAGTACATGGAGGACTGAACTTGATAATATCCAATCTGCCAAGGAATACTATTCGGATCCTATCATTCAGGAGCGTGAGAAGTTGGTTTCTTTCAACTTAGCCGACTCCTTGGATATGGAAGAAGAGGACCTACGGCAAAAGAGCCGCCAAAATTGGCTTACGTTGGGAGATAGGAATTCTAAATTCTTCTACAATGCTATGAAGTGCAAGCAATCTCAAAATAATCTCTACCACCTTATTAATTCTCATGGGGATCGGATCTCTAATGTTGATGATCTGAGAAAAGAAGCGCTAATTTTCTACGAGAACCTCTATAACCAAGTTGATAATTGGAATGTCTTCCCGAAGCTTACCCCTAAACGTAAATTAACCATGGAGGCCACCAATTGGATGGATAGACCAGTATCAGCATCTGAGATTAAGATTGCCACTTTTCAGATTGGGAAAGACAAAGCTCCAGGTCCCGATGGCTTTAATGCATACTTCTTTCAACATTCTTGGGATATTGTGGGTAACGATGTTATCTCTGGCACTTTATCTTTTTTCAATTTTGGTTATATGCTCCCTCATGTAATCACACTTTTTTTAACATTGGTCCCCAAAAATGCTAATGCCACGGGCCTAGTGGACTATAGACCCATTGCTTGTTGCAATGTCATCTACAAAATCATCAGTAAAGTATTATGCAACAGGCTAAAGCATGTTATTTATGACTTAATCTCCCTGAATCAGGCGGCATTCTTAAAAGGCAGGCTTCTCTCTGACTGTGCTCTTATTGCACACGAGCGGATCCGGGATTTCAGTAACTCTATGGGTGCCAGAACTTGTATCAAACTGGATCTTCGTAAAGCATTTGATAGTGTTAACAGGGAGTTCATCTTTTTCCTCCTTCATCAAATGGGTTTCAGCAGCAGGTTCATTAATTGGATTGCACAGTGTATCTCCACTCCCATGTTCTCTGTCTTAATTGAAGGTTCTCTTACAGGATATTTTTCCTCTAATAGGGGCTACGCCAGGGTGACCCCCTCTCCCCTTATCTTTTTGTGCTTGTTATGGAAGCCTTCTCACTTCTAATGGAAAGAGCTGAATCCGCTCTTTCCATTCAGCCTATGCGTAGAGTGGGGGCAATTTCTCACTTGCTGTTTGCTGATGATTTACTGGTCTTCTGCCGTGCAAATCCCAGGTCCTTTAATGGCCTCAAAGAGATTTTAAATATCTTTAATCTTTATTTTGGGCTCTCCATCAATTGGGATAAAAGCTCCGCCATCTTCAGTAAGGGTGTTCGTAACCCGGTTGGCCTTGCTAATATATTGGGGGTTAAATTGGTCAACTCGTTTACTACCTACTTGGGTTTGCCCCTTTCTTCCAAGTACCCGAAGGCATCCATTTATTGCCGTCTGATTGATAAATGTAAAAAGAGGCTGCTTAGCTGGAGCTCTTCTCTGCTATCTATTTCTGGTAAAATTGAATTGGTCCGTTCGGTTATCTATGGTATTGTGGCATTCTGGATGCAAGCATTCTATATTCCCCCTTCGGTTATCCGGGCTATCTCCTCTGCATGTAGCAATTTCATATGGGGCAAGTTACATATGTGGGCTTGGAAGGATTTATGTGTCCCCAAAAAGGAAGGTGGAGTTGGTTTGAGGCTTCTGAAAGATCTGAATGCGGCCTCGGGGGTCCGCCTCACTTGGAGGCTCCTTAGCACTGAGGGGTTATGGGCTAATTACATGAGGAGACATCACGGGGCAGCAATTAATGATTTTTATACAACAAAGGCTAAACCCACCCAATCGGGGACGTGGAAGTTCATGCTCAGGTTCTGCAATATCTCTCAGATACTAATCAGGCGCACAGTTCGCGATGGATCCTCAACATCCTACTGGTACGACAATTGGCACCCAAATGGACCCCTGCACTTACTCCTACCCCCACCACCTGGGACCCACTTACTCCTACCCCCACCACCTGGGACCGAATTGATGAAAGTAAGTGAATTCTGGGCTTCTACAGGCTGGCGCAATGAAGATAATATTCGGCCCTTACTCCCTTTGCTGCTTCCTATATCTTTAACCCATGGACCTGACTCTTGGTCTTGGTCCTCTGGCCGCCCATTTAGCTACAGGTCGGCCTGGGAGGGATCTCGCATCCCAAGTCCCCCTTTTAACTATTACGATATAGTGTGGTACCCAAGGCATGTCCCAAAGATGTCTCTGACTTTATTGCGGGCTATCCGAGATAAATTGCCTACCAGAGATCGTCTCCACTCTTGGGGTATTACACCTGACCTGCATTGTGTTCTTTGTGATACAAATGTCCCTGAGTCCATCAGTCATCTATTTTTTGAATGTCACTACTCCCGCTATATTATTTCCAGGGGTTTTCTTAAGTTGGGTTTCAAGGGCCCCTTTCCTTTAACCCTGGCAGGGGTGTGCGATCTGTTTCTTAAGCATTATGCTAAATCTGATCATGTTGGTTACCTTGCTAAAGCGGCACTTGCTAGCATGGCATGGCACATTTGGAAGCAGCGTAACAAGAGGATCTTTGAGGGGGAGACTAGGAGGGCAACCGAATTATTTGAGGATATTACAGCAGATCTAATTATCTCACTTCGAGGCATGGATTTGGAGCAAGCCTCTGATGCTTCACCATTCTCCAATTGGGGCTTTATAGATGCTGGCTAGTTTCATTTTTGACACGGGTGATTACGGTAGTTAGTAGGATGTAGAGGGTGACGGCGCCTGTGCCCTATCCCCGCTCTTCCTATCAACCTCTGTAACCTGCCAGTGTATTTCTTTTGTATATACTTTGATATAAATAAAGATAGCTTTTACTTGTCAAAAAAATATACCTGCAATCCTAACTGACTCTGGTTATATCCATTCACAACACTCCCCCTTATCCAGCCATAGGTGTGGACTCTGCTCAAGAGTACTTCGGGATTCTGAGCGTAATAAGAGTCTCACATGGGGTGAATACTTCAGGATCCTGAATTGGTGAGATTTGCCTCGTTAAAACCTTTAGCCATGAAAAACCCAGTGGGAAAAACCATAGTTAAGGAAAAAGAGTACAAACGCTCTTTAACTCCCCCTGATTTGTACAAGTGACTCTGCTCATGAATACTTCTGGATTCTGAACGTCACAGAGGGGTGGATACTTCAGGATCCAGAGTTGATGTGATTTGCCTCGTTAAAACCTTTGGCTATGGAAAACCCAGTGGGAAACCCTATAGCTAAGGGAAAAGAGTACAAATTTCCTCAACTCACCCTGATATGTAAAAGCTCTTAGGCTTTCAGATCTCTTAGGCTTATCTCATCACTCCTATTTACAACATTCCGAAAATATACACAGATTACAAATGTTATCACCATTGAGTAGCTGCTGAATCCAGAAACTCTGGAGAGGTGTACTAAGTTTCGTCGCCTCTGATGTGGTCTTCAGACTATGTGGTCAGCTCCACAATACTTGCCTTTATCCCAGTCGTCACTAGGATGTGATGTACCACCAGGCGCCCTCAAATACACCATTGGTGTGATTCTGGAACGGTGAGGATCTCGGAATAATAGGATGATGTTGCCTTCATAAGTTGCTTTGCAGATCTGCAGTAGATGGCCATCCCACTATGGATACCCGTTCTGTGATTTATCAGTATAGAACCGGACCTATAACCTGCATTTGCATAAATATTGGAGGATGATATTTCATATTGTAAGTCCAAATCTTTCGACCCTTGGAGGAAGCGCAGAAGGCTTAACTCCGGTCTAATGGCCCTTTTAGGTGCCAACTATCATTGGCTAATGAGTTTACTGCAATAGCTATATCGGGACGCGTGCAATTAGCCAGGAGTGCCTGATTGCACTTAGATAAGGGACTTTAGGACCAGTTATATATTCCCCCTCTTCCAGCGATCGAAAGGGTTCTTTTTGTACATCCATTAAGTATACTACAGTATGTGTACTTTGGATGACAATGGTCCTTAATTTCTCCAACGTACTTCTGGGCGTTTGTAACAGGATTCTATGAGCCATGACTTTATAACTGCCTAGGTCTTTTAATTTCATGTTTAAAAGTCAGGCTTGAACATACGTTTCGGTTTTCTCTTCAGGAGATCTGATGAGATTTTAGTTGTTTACAACTGTGATATCAAATCCTGCTCTTTGCTCAGATGCAAAGACAACCCTCAGTAGGAATCATTGCGTTGTCAAGCGATTCTCTTGGTTGTACGTTATTCTTAATGTTTTTCTTCAATAGAATAGACGTCCCGAAGTCTATTCAGGCATTTAAGGAAATGTTGAAATTATCTTTACCAAGATATCCACGAAGGTATGTCGTCACAACATCCAATAACAGCATATCCAAAATTTTCCTTCGCCAAATCGTAAGGTATTCGCTTTTGATAATTTAGGGAGATTGATGCATCATTTATGAGACATTCTCATTTTAATTTGTTCGATCCCTAGTTTCAGCGAAATTTTCCTTGGGCCATAGGTTGTACCATATAGTATACGATTTTGCATTTATTTTTCTTATGTGTGCAATACTTTATTTTATCCACATATTTGAAACCTTTTGGTGTCTGGACTTCAGGTCCGAACATTTCACGTTTCGTAAGTGAGTCCAGCTCATCTTTTATTGCACTGTTCCACATTTGGCCAATCTCTATGTTTGCCTTCTAACAACGGAGTATGGAATGATAATTTATAAACATCATCGCTTTTACAATGTATATGGCAATATGATACGTGAATACATTGTCGATAATTTGTGTTCTATCTGTCCAACACCTCCCCAGTACGTACAACATTTACTTTCAATTTCACTTTTTCCCGGCAGTTCCTCTGCAGTGGATTACGAGAAGGGTGAGGGTGTGGACATGAGCTCATTGTCCTGTGGTAGTATTGTCTTAAGGTCTCCAGGAGTTTCTGTCCTTGGAGCCTGGTGGTCTGCCTCTTTTCTGTTGAGGATTAGCCACTTCTGCTGCTGGTAGATTGCATCCATCTTCGGGGCTGTCAATCCTAGCTGGAGTTTTTGCAGCAGGGATGTGTGATCTGACAATCTTCTGGTTGTCTGTAAATGAGTTCGGTAAGTGGTGAACATTTTTCTATGGAGGATCTTCAGGATCGCATCATCACATTAGTTATGTTACCAAATCATAGTGGTCAAGCATTTTATATCCCGCGTTATAATTTGCTTCGCGCCAGATTTTCCAGTATCTGGGCCTATTTTGGGGAAACTCATCTCATAGAAATCACAGTCTTCAAGACGTGCCTTAAATGCGTCCCCCGTTTGGGGTTCTAGGTATTTTATAAGTGAGGGTGAGTCAAACCCTGCATGGATACCTAGGTGACATTGAGGACCCATTTTTTTCCTCTGTGATGGTGCGATGGGGATTTAAACTACGCGGCGAAAATTCTCAGATGAGAAATGTTCAGTGGCATTCTATATGCAAGTTACATTGGAGATTTTGACCTCCAGAGGGTCTTTCATTTACGATGCAGCATGCAGAAATTTGCATGTCCCCATGCATCCATCGGCAATCGGGATTTAATGGACGTTCAATCCAGTGGAGTCTACTTATCAGTGACTTTGCCGACCCATTTTGGGTATAAACATGCGGCACTGTATGTTCATTTTCTATTCACGTTGCTTGGCAGTACTCTTGAATAGACCGGGAGGTATATTTCCCAAACATTAACCAGACTTATTTTCCGCAACATTTTTATTTTTGTGCCAATAGCTTTGGAAAAGCTAGGTTTGCGGGTCTGTAGTAGACACACATCCGAATATTCTGAGGATGCATTTATCAGTACAATGAAGTGCTAAAATAGCCCACAAGAGGGATGGATTTTATCCACATCTATCTCCTTATATTCTTTTTGAGGAAGCGTGGAGATTCTTTTTCAATTTTTCGTAGAGATGGCCTTGTAATTAGTTTTCCCTTATAGCAAGGGATGTGAGGGAATTCTCCCTTCTGAAGAATCTTCTGTTTCTTCAAGTCATACCCATGGGATAAGATGCGGTGCATCGTCACTGATCCAGGGTGGCCAAGTCTATCATGCCAGTGTAAAAACTTGGCTGATGTCGGGCACTTCAGGTGCTCCGTTTAATTTCGCTTCCTTTCTCCGAATCTTTGTATGTTTGAGGCCTGTAAGGCTCTCAAAACGTTCAAGTATGGATTTTACTCCTTTTTCTTGAGACGTTACATACAGTAATTTGTTTTTCATTTACTTTTGCTCTTTCCAAATGGAATCCGTTGAAACGGATGTCTTTGAAACTTAGAAAGTTTCTTTTGGAATTCGGAGAGATTACTGCATCCTTTATTTCTATGTCTTTTGGGGGCAACGGTGTTGCATTCATTGGATCTTCAATATGGCCCTGATATTGGGCTTTGTATTGAAAAATCGTACGTGTTTATTGTCTACTAATCAGTCATGAGAGCAGTTCATCTATTAAAAGATGAATCTAATAGGCACACGCATTTAAGATAAACATTTTTATTCAAAACAAATTACATAATTCAAATGCTCTCATAACATAAATTATTCTCAAAACAAATTGCTAAGATAAAAATAGGGGTTAATCAAGCATGTCATCATTTTCGAAGTCGTCAGTTGTAAACTTGACTGGAGCATCAGAGGTCATCAGGTTTGTTTCAGCTTTATTTTTCTTGTTCTCTTTATACAAATCCTGGAGATGCTGCGGAGTTCTGCACACTCTAGACCAGTGGCCTTTCATGCCACAGCTACGACACTAGTCTTCACGTTCCCTCTTGGGTGGGGGTGCATCATCTCTATTTTTGTCATTTCTGCGCCAGGTGAACTTCCGCTTACTTTCATTTCTTCGTTGCTGGACTTGGCCCCTAGCCCTATTGTTCTGTCCCCCTTTCTGTGGTCTTTCTTTTCGTTTGTTCTCCCTCTTCTTTCGAGAATAAGAGGCATTATGAGCTTCTGAGGGGGGGGGGGGGGGGGGGGGGGGCAGTGCCAGGGGCACATGTTGTGAGTGACGAGGAGAAGCTCTCTGTTTTGTTCAGCCATGAGTAAACATGACAACATCTCAGAATACTTGGTGAACTTGCGTTCGCGGTATTGCTGCATTAGTATCACATCTTTTTCGTGGAAGGACGTATACGTCTTTTTCTAGCATGCGATCTTCTGTGACTTTTTCACCACACAACTTCAGGCGTGAGGTGATGCTAAAAAGTGCTGAGTTGTACTCAGCAATGGACTTAAAGTCCTGTAGTCTCAGGTTCTCCCACTCATATCGTGCCTTTGGGAGTATAACATCTTTCTGATGTTTAGACATATCCTCAATGGCAGTCCATAGCTCAAGTGGATCTTCGACCGTAAGGTATTCAGCCTTTAGGGTCTTGTCCACGTGGCGATGAATATAGATAATGGCTTGCGCCTTTTCTATATCGCTTACATTTTCATTATTAGTCAAAGCAGAAATGAGGGACTTTGCCCGCAGATGAAACTTCACATCGAGCTGGCAGCTCAGATAGTTTCTTCCTGATGCATCCAGACTTCGAAATCGACACTTGCAATTTTAGCCATTTTATCTAGCAGAGCACAAATATGCATGAATTAATAATTTAAACATAAACATTTTCAGGCGGAGGCAATTTTAATATGACAGGCTAATTGCGTGGATCGGCCAGTCCCCCATAAATAATAGTCCAAAGTCCCATTACAGTCCATATTACACAAATGAAAGCTTTAAAAAGAAATTACAACTTTGGAAACCTCCGTGTGTCCCATATAAGATCTTCAGCTTCAATTGTGGCCTCCGTCTCCATGGAAAATAGTCTTCGGTCTTGGACATTTACAAAATTTCCTCACTACAATTTCTCTCAAAAGTAAAAAAAAGTGCAGGAAAATAAAATGTGGGACTTAAACAGTCGATCCAAAAACCACAATTAGCCATATATGCAGAAAATTTATGCTCATCAAACATTTTCATCAGACATTTTCATCACATGCATCACATGCATTTAATATTTGCAGAGATGGATAAACAATTTAATCACTTAATAATTATTGGACCACTGGGCAACGTCATACAACGTTAGGTTAGATGACTAACGACAGAGCGGTCGCAGGATCTTCCTAATTATTAAGCTTAAATATAATGCAAAACCACGCATGTAATATCCACAGAATAGGCCAGTGATGCAAAGCAAGTATAGATGATTTTACAGAAGAAATCATTTAATGCAAGAGTTGTGCAAAATTTGGGTTTATTCCAAGAATTGGAAAACGAGCCCAAAAGTTAAAATTGTTCTTCGTAAAAGGAAGAATTTTTCCTTTTTAAATTCATCCCCAATATTCCCCAATAGTACCCAATAATCCCTTATATGTCCACTTATTGCCCCATAGTATACCGTGATTTTTCGCGAATTTTTAGGCCCACAAACGCCCTTTTTAATTAATTTTTAGCCCAAAAAGCCTTTAAGGCTTATTTTTAGCCTTCCCCCCCCCGTTTCTTCTTCTTCTTCTTCTTTTTTCTTCTTTTTCTTTTTTTTGAAACAAGGCCTGCGGGCTTGAGGCCCGCAGTTCGCTTGCGGCCTTCAGGCCCGCAGTCAAATTTTTTTTGTGAATCTAGGCTCGTAGGCCCAGTAGGGTTTTAGGGCGGCGGCTAGGGTTAGCCGACGCCGCCCCCGTACAGCCGCCAAACGGCAGAGGGGGGGCCCCCGCAGGGGGGACGGCGGCTGGGGGCGCCGCCGGCCCCCTGCAGGGGGGCGGCGGTAGGGCTTTGACGCCCCCTTGCAGGGGGGCGGCGGGCCGCCGCCCCCTGCAGGGGAGACGGCGGCAGGGCACCGGGACGGCGGCAGGGCACCGGCCGCCCCCTGCAGGGGCGACGGACACGGCGCCGGCCGCCTCCCCTAAGAGGGGGGCGGCCATGGACGGTAGGGGGTGGGGGAGAAACCCTAAAAACTAGGGTTTTGGGATGAAAAAATTCGTCGTTTTGGGCGATTAACAAATACCCCATGTCGATCTTGCGAGATCTAGGGGTATGACAATCATACGTATGATTAAAAACATCGTTTTTAGTGATTTTAACTCTATATCAGTCCTCCGGATATAGCGACGGTTGAACGAAGCCCTACGCGGATGACGACGCTCGATTGAGTAAGCCTTGCACAGTGTGCGTGGATTTCCCGTCTCCTTCCGCCTTCGCCTTCGCAATGAACGAAAAAAAAATTGTGGAAAGAAAAATTTTCTAGAGTCTCGTGCTGATAACGTGTTATGAATCAACTACTGGGAGAGGAACCCCCAGCCCCTTATTTATAGGCATGGTAGGAGAGTAGAAAGATAGAATACATAGATATGGACGTATCTCTAAGATACCCGCAATCCTAACCAACTCTGGTTATATCCATTCACAACAAAAAAGGGAACAATTTTTGACGAATCTATTCCAGGTATTAATCGTCGTTCCTTTGTTGATTAAAATAATTTTTCCTTTGCTCTTTATGTGATTTTTTTTCCGTATTAGGGTTTAAAAGTATCGGAGTCTAAATGTTGGGTTGATGTAGTATTTTTAAGGATCAAGGTCTTAGAAGGGGATAGTTTCTTTGATTTAGACCATTTTGTGCTTTTTGGGAATTGAGATTTGGGACATAGTTTTGAAGATATCTATGGACTTTGGTGTTGTTTACTTTTTGCATAATCTATTTGTGTCATCTGAAGGCAACACTGGGATCAATATTTTTTCTTGTAGATGTTGTGTAGAATTGTTATAGCAGCTTACTGTTTTATGGTTGTACTAGTCATAACCCGTAACCGTTGGCACAGTTCATTTAAGATTTTTCCCCGCGAAATCTTTGTTTCTCCAAAAAATTATTTTCACAGACAAAATTTAAAAGAACAACAGCGTAAAAATATTTAGAAGCACGTGCACCTTCGATGCGGAACAACAAATTCGCACAAACGCCTTCAACACAGAACAACAAATTCGACGAGGAACAACAAATTAGCGTAAAAAAATTTAGCCTTCGGTGCGGGCGCCTTCGGATTTTCTATCCTACAATCAAGCAAGTAAAAGTAATTGGCATTTGTGGGCCTGCAACTCACTTTTTTACATCTTATGATGCATGTGGTGAAAACTTCTTATTCGTGATTTTTGGTCCTCTTTGGTTTTTAGCATGCATGTCATAATGATTGTTCAGATAGAAACTTCTTACTTGTGATTTTTCAAAATTCTCACCATTAAAATTTTGAAAGAGTATGGCCCAAGTTTCAAAGGTAGAGCACAACTTTTTATGCATTAAATTTAAATGAATATCAATAATGTTGCACAAAAAATTTAGTTATCCCTCCAAAAGTTTCCAAAATTTTTCACATACTATCATCCCAACCATTCACTCATTAAGGTTAAATCTGAACCGTCTTTCTATCAACATATCTGTCCTATTCAGCTTGTCCTAGTCAGCTCTAGAATTCAAAAATAGTTGTGGTTTAATATATAGATACTTGAGAGATTACAATACAAGATATCCAATAGATTTTGATTAAAAATTGCATGCTATAGTTGTTAATGAAAGAGTTTCATGCCAAATTTTTTTGAGTGGCTTATATACAGAGGCAATATAGTTGGAACTGTGAAAGTTGGCTAAATTTGAGGCGCTAAAGGAGCATTGGAGATGTGCAGGTAAGTAGGGATGAGAATGGGCATGCCCAAAGCCCGTTTGGGCTTCCAATTGGGCATGCCACATCATCATCCCTACAAAATCCTTCACACATCATACTAGGATGTGTGAAGGATTTTGTAGGGATGATGATGTGGCATGCCCAATTGGAAGCCCAAACAGGCTTTGGGCATGCCCATTCTCATCCCTACAGGTAAGTAGTTATGCAGGGCTAGCTTGCATGTGGCTTGGGTCCTACATATCTGGTCATACATGACCAGATACAGGGATTTAGGGCTGTACTAACTCCTGCATGGATTTTTTGTTGTAGTGGTTTCGAACCGCTAAAACAAATGTCACTCGATTAATTACTTGTTGTAGCGGGTTGGAACCGCTACAACAGAAGGAAAAATTGTCACCGATGGGGAATAATTTATAATTCGTTGTAGCGGTTTCAAACAGGTAAAACAACTATAGTAGCGGGTCGAAACCTTTAGAAATGTGAAAGCTAAACTCCCTGTTAGATTGATTGAAAGGACAAAAACATGGTAACATATTGATGGGAAGATATGCATGCATATGGGATAGAGGCATAAAATGTTCCTTCTTTTGATATATGCAATTGGACTTATTATGGGATTTGTTTTCATTAACTTACTAAAGGTCATTTTTTAGCCAGAGGAATTTTTTAGAACCTTATGCTACGGATATCACATTGTTCATAATTGTGATGAGAAGGCATAAGTGTACATAATGGCTCTTCTTCCTGCAAGAAAATCAACTAGCTGAGATAATGGAGCTTGAGTTGAGACCAAGTCCAAATAGTCGTATGTCAAGTAGACCCATTTGCCCACACTCTTCATCATTGACATGCATGTATTATCTAATATCCTTGCACTTGCTGGCCAACCAGGCTTCATTCAGACGGTCATTTTCATTAGCCTATAGTTGGTTATCCTTGCAGCAGTCATTTTGCTAGGTCCATTTGAGAATTTCCTTTCGTTTACTTGAAGCTTCATTTTAAAGCGACATTGCCTCTTCAAGTTTGAGTGTTCATGCGAATTGTAGACCCAATAATTTGAAGTGAAGTTGATGTAGGACGGAAGATCTAAAGATGAAAAATAGAAAACTGATATGAATTTTAAATAGTTAAGGGAAGTTGAGAGTTTCTCACCCAGGTCATCCTTCGCCCACTCCGACAAATCAGCATGTCAGAGATTTAGAGATCTAGACTTCTCGTCAGGGCTCTCTCGCGTTCATTCCCTCGCATCTTACAAGAAAGATTTAAAAGAGAAATCTTTTTTCTCAAAGTAATTTCTTTTATTCATTCATTCATTCATTCCAAGATTCCAAAAAAATAAAACAAGTCTAGGCCTTTATATAGGCTTATAACTCAACACTTTTCCTATTCCACCCGATGTGGTACTAAACTCGCCCAAAAGACAAACTCTTAAACACTCAAAATTAACAAAAGACTCAAACTAAATAATTAAATTAAAAATTACAATTTTGATCCCTATCATTCTTCCCGGCTTGAGAACTTCACCCCTGGTAAAGGACGACAAGAATAGCATAGCTGAACACAAATCAATAGTCCCATGTAGTTGGAGAAGATGCGTCCACTAACCTTGAATGTAATAGGATGCAGATGGGCATACGAACATCATCCAATAATTTATTCCAATTTATGAAAGATAGAAAATCATTCAGATGTGAGTGTTTGTTGGTCGGGGAAGGATGATCTGGAATAACAAATGCAATGTACTCAATTGGAATTAGTGGTGCTTCTTTCGGCAGTTTTGGTGCACGCTCCACAATGGCTCTAAAGAAGGCTCTGGCTCATATTGCAGTGCCGGATCAAGTTCTGGCTCTGATTTGATATGCAACATTAGATCAAACTTTGATTCAAGCTTGGGCTCAGGCTCCAGTTCAGTCTCAGCCTTCAATTCGAGTTCAAACTCAATCTATGTCTCCATCTTGGGTCAGGATCCGATTTGAGTTTATTATGTTACCTTTTCCATTGCAGTTCGATCGCTTGAAGAATTCGCTTGTTACCCTCGTTTAACTTTTCTTCTGACCACATCTCTACCTTTGGGATGGAATATTGTTGGGGCTCCTGTGGACTACATTGATGCTTGGAAGATGGAATTTGAATACTGACCATCGACGACTATGATGTGGAAGTTGCATATACCAGGATCCTGCTTCTCCTTTGAATGCGTGATATGCATATGTATATTTCTGCTCTTCTAAACACTTAAATAGGAGAAGAAATACTTTAGATGGGATTCCCAGTCATCATATCCATACATGTCTTTGAAGCATTAAAAGTATGTGACCCAATCATACATTATGCGTACATTATGCGAAGAGAATAAGTCGTGTAGTAATTATCTTCGTAGTAATCATAATCTCCCATAATTTAGTTCTGATCTTCTTGCACGGAGGGTACTGATGTGTACTTGGCTGAGTCAGCTATCCACTGGAGTGAACGTTACTGAATTCGGGCTTCAAACGAACCCACAATCGTCAAAACGATGGAACTGCACATAAAATCCAGAAAGTATCCAGCCGAAAATCCCAGGAAAAATGCAACGACTCACTATTGAGTCGTTGACAGTGTTAACCGGCTCGGATCGGCTAGATCGGGAAGGCAGCTCGTGACTCAGTCGGCTCGAGCCGGCTCCCTGTCGGCTTGGGATTGACTCGACCGAGTCGATGAACAGTGCCAGCTCGGCTCGAGCATGGGGTCGGGTCGACCGAGCCGACTTGTTGCATCGTCGGCTCGGTTGACACAGACACACGTTCCGATGATTTCGTCGACATTTCACCCTCCTCCTTGCCGTGGGTGCACCTTGGCTGGAGCACCATTTTGGGTAGCTGGCTTCCCTGACCATCGCCGGAGGCGACGTCGACGAGCATCATTAACTCGTGCGGTGATGAATTCGGCAGTGGTTCGTCGCAATTCTTGTTGCCTCAGCTTTGCCTGAGGGAGGCGCACCCACTGGTGGTATTGGTTCCTCCGAATGGCACCGACAATCTTGCCGACGAGCGATCGAAATTTCGAGGTAGTCGAATCTCTTCGAGACTTTGCCGGTGGTGGTAATTTTAGATGGATATGTGTCTGTTAAAGGTGGCATGAGGTCTGTGTCAAGTCCTTGTTAATTGAAGAACTTTACGTCATGGTGACGGTTGAGATCGGCAGTTGCGGAAGGCGCTGTTGGAGGTCGTGACGATTGAAGTTAGGGTTTTGTGGTCAGCCGCTGATCTGAAGATTATTAGGCTTTTTGGTTTTTTTTTTGAATTCAGTGTTTTTTGGCAGAAGAGTGTGGCTGTAAATAGGGTTAGGGTTTGTGATTTTGGGGTTTTTGGGAAATTGGGAAGAGTAAAGATAAGATCTTTGGCTTTGATACCAAATTGATGTAGGACGGAAGATCTAAAGAGGAAAAATAAAAAACTAATTGGAATTTTAAATAGATAGTAGATGTTGAGAGTTTCTCACTCAGTCCATCCTCCGCACACTCCGACAAATGAGCATGCCATAGATTTCGAGATCTAGCCATCGTGCCAAAGCTCTCTCGCGTCCACTCCCTCGCATATCACAAGAAAGATTTAAAAGAGTAATCTTTTCTCAAATCAATTTCTTTTATTCATTCATTCCATGATAACTAAAAATAAAATAAGTCTATGCCTTTATATAGGCTTACAGCTTAACACCTTTTTTATTCCACCAATGTGGTACTAAACTCACCCAAAAGACTAAAACTCCTAAAACACTCAAACTAAAAAATTTAAATTAAAGATTACAATTCTGATCCCTATCAGAATTTTTTGTTAATGTCCCTTACATTGCCTCACGCGTCTGCTAAGTGCCAGTGTGTCATTTTTAATCATTTGACTCCTCAACATATAGCTTTGTTCATTTTTCGGTTAATGTATTCAACATGCATGATTTGAGACAAAATATGACCTGAAATTTTCCCCAATATGTCCTCATATCATATTTTGCATATTAATTACAGTGGCGTTGCGATTGTTCATTTAGTTTTTTTATTCTTTTATGTTTGCTTATTATAAATTATAATGCATTTTGTGTGATCCTTACGGTCTTGCATGACATGAATATGTTTCTTTTACCATGCTTTCATTTTGGTTTTATATGGTTTGATTCCCATGTGAAGAAGATACATCAGATAGAAACATCCATTGACGTTGCTACTCACTCGAGATATGAATTCTGATCAAGCATATGAGTTTCGTAAGAGGGTGTTTGTTCCAAAATAGTTGTCATCCCTACCACAATCACAAGGATTAAGTCAATGATTAGGGTTTATTGGTGGATTTTTGTGGAAATAAAGAAAAATTTTAGTTTCTTACATATGCATATCCAATATATAATTGAGGGATGTTTTTGACTGGGTTTGCTGAGTATGACGAAAGGATGGATAGAAAGATATCTGTTAGGGTTGAATTTCTGCTGATATTTGTTGGCATTAGTGGCACTATATCTGGAGAGCTCAGTTTGTGGAATCTGGATTGTTTTTGAGCAGTTTGAGCAAAATGTTGAACATTATGTTGCAACATTATGTTCAACATTCGGGATTTGGAATAATTGTTCGTATACAGAAACGCTGCTTTGGTCTACAAATCTGTCGTGGTGATCTCAGATCTGATTTGTAGCCTAGAATATCGGAGGTTCCTGATTTGATTGATTCCAGATAATTGGTGAGATCTTTATACTCCTTCTTACCCGAATTAGTTCCTTAATTGATGGAGGTTTGTTGAAAATATTTGGGAATCTGGTTAGTTCCTAAATTGATGGGAGGAAATATTTGCTAAGATTTATTGGTTTTATTTACCAGAAATAGATCCTTATTCTATGGGCAAAATATCCACATGAGATTTGTTTTAATCATTTTACCCGAAATAGATTCGGTGGTTCCTTGAATATGAGATTTCTTACCCGAAGTGATCCTAGAAGTATTGGCGGATATTCTGCAATAAAGAGGAAGTTATTTACCCATAAATAGTGGTTACAAAATCTGAATGAGTTCATATCTGAATGGTTGTGCGGTTGAAGATATGTGCGATTGAAGATTCTATATATGAATGTTTTCAGATCTTGCATTATTGTTTAGATCTTCTCCAGATATTTGGTTGAATGCAGGTATGCATAAGATTTGCTGACGAAGGTGAATGAAAGTATCAATCCACAACCGAGGTATGAAAGATCCTATTTATTGGCCATGTTGTATATTATGTTGAACGTTATTATACAACATTATGTACAACATGCTGTGTCAGAAGGCTGGAATTGATTGGCGCACTTCAGCGGTTATCAAAGGTGGATTACTTCAGATCTCATGTTATCTTGTTTAGGTATTCTGGTATATTCTGTTGAAGATACATTTGGAAGTTGCAACCTCTTGGTTTTATTGTTGTATCGGGTAGAGAGATTCTTGCCCGCAATATTTTATTGATCGGATCCTTGGAGATATGGGGAACTACTTGCCCGAAGTAGTTCCAGAAATTGTGGGCTGCCAATCTGCACGAGATCTGTCGAGCGAACTACCTTAACTACTCCGTGATTGAGGCGAAGCGGGGATATAGAGGAGCGTGCGGTTTTGCGGCAAAGTGACGACTTTTACGAAAGTTTTTGAAGAACTCCGGGATGAGGCTGACGGCTACGCACGTAGGATCAAGGGAGTTGATCTAGTCGGTTGTGCAAGGGGAGCTTGCGGGCAAGGGGGAGCTTGCCGAGAATACTCCATGGGTTGGTAGAGACCACTCATCACGGTTTGTATTGAGGGGGAGGTTGTTCCTCCTAATAGAATCGCGATAATTAGTGATTGTACTCATTGATTATCTTAGTGGAGTATTCTGATTTTCTGGGCGTGGCCCCGCAGATGTAGGTGTGCGCACAGAACTGCGTTACCAAGTTTTGGTTGTCGTTGCTTGATTCTTGTGTTTACTCTTTGTATTTATTTGATTATTCCTACGTACTGAAATAACAACATCTGTGATTTAATCTTAAGGAATTAATAGTTAGGATGTGATTTTGTGAAAATTTAAGGGGAGGACTCTGAAATTTGGGGAGAACCTTTGGTTTGTGAAAATTTTGGGGGGAGTTAAATTTTTTGGTTGAACTAAATTTTAATTTAAAATTTTGAGAGAACTAAATTTGGAGGAAACTAAATTTTGTGAGGAACTAAAATTTTAAATCTTGATGGGAACTAAATCTGATGGAACTAAATTTTGGAAGAACTGAATAGTTTTTGGCGAAACTAAATTCTCTATGGAGAACTAAATTTTAGTTTGAATATGGTTTAAAGAAATTTGGGAGGATGTTTTAAATGAGGTTGCAAACTTTTTGGGGATGAGCGATTTTGAATGGGTTAAATTTTTTGGGAAATATTCTGAATGTCTCGTGACCTATGGCAACATGTTAAACTCATATGTGAGTGTAAACTTAACTGACCAATACTTAGGATGGCATATGCTCTCATCAACCATATGAGTCCAATTTTTGGACCTATAATAAAATAAATTAATTTTTTGGACCTTTTGCTAGTTCTCCTTTTAAAATTATAATGTTTAACTTATCCTTTGCAGTTTGTTGGCAAACCGGTTATTTACAATTAAGAATATTTCCCAAAAAGGAAAAACATTGTTAGTTGTTGTTTGATTTAAAGGAATATAAATAATTTGTTGAGATATTCCAAACAATCTAGAAAGGTAGCCTTATTTGATCTATTATTTGTTAATTTTGCAATCAAAATTGAACTAAGTGCCTTTGCTTTGTTTCTCTTGCTCCTGTTATTCCTTTTTTAGACAATCTCTTGTTATTCATTCCTACTACATTTAATGACCATACTTTGATTTTAGTGCTTAACCGATCGTCTTAGCATATCTCATACCCTTTTCCATATATTGTAATCTATGAAAAAAAAATTATATTTTGATTGTAGTAAGAATAAAATTTAGAATTTTGTTTTATGTTTTATGCTTTGAGCCAGCAAGTAGCTTCTTTGATCATTGACACTTTTTTCTTAACTTGGAACTTATTTTATCTCAAAAAAAGAAAACCAATTGTTTGAGGTCAATTGCTTGGTGCTATTAAATTATGTTTCTCAACTGTTTACTTTTGGAATCAGTCCGTTTATTTATTTGATTTACTAGTCGAGCAATCTACATGTTTTCATTTAATATATTAGCATCCTTAGCCTTGGTCTAATAAGCTATCTATCATTTTTAGCCTGGGAAAAAATAATACTCGTTTATATTCTGTTTTATTTGTAGTAACATAATTTTCTATCTTTAGTCACCTTTCCACTAAATTTAAAACCTCCTATGATATTACCCTTTACTTTAAAGTTCACTTTCATGACTCCAAAACCAAGCCAATTTAAAATTTAAATTTCTATTGGTTTGATTTATCAAATTATGTTTCTTGTTGCTTGCATTTGCTATCAAAGTTTGTTTAATTATAGAAAATATCTAGAGGCACGTCGTTTGCTTTTCCAGTCTATTAAAAATATGGATTGTATAGCCCTTCAGACTCAAATAAATTGAACAATTTCATCCTTGTTTTCTGAATTTACTGAGAATTAAATAGAGTTAAAACATTATGTTTATCTCATTTTGAGATAACTGGACCTTTATTTGTAGTTAGTACCTAGGTTGTTTCTTAAATTATCATGCATTGGATATTAAGGTAAAACAAAACCGAAGTTTGTATGGATTCAAACCTTGGTTCTGAAACTATGATTTCATTTACGTTGAGTGTTTAAAGAGTTTAATTTCTGATAGCTGGTGATTGAATTTGCTGTTAATACACATGTTTTTTTTAATTGTTCTTAGGTTTTTACTTATTAGGAGTCAAGTGGAGGAATTTGATTTTAGAGGATGATTTGATGGCAAAAGTGATGGCAAAAGGATGTGTGGGGGCTTCAGAATGGCCTCAGAAAAAAATTCTAAATCTACACAATGTTTTGCATGTATTGTTAATTCGAATAGATCTCATCGGTGGCTCGCTTTTAGTGAAAGCTGGATTTAGGATTGTAATGAAATCAAGTAAAATTGTAATCACCAAGAATAATGTCTTCATTGAAAAAGCATTTGTTTCTGAATGAGTTTTCAAGTTGAATATAGCACCACTACTAGCTAATAAATATTTTTCTCACTATGAATTCTTAATAGTTCCATTTGTTCTTATTTTTTTCTTTAAAAATCATTTGCATTCAATAAGTTTATAACCAAATAAAATTAATAATCAATTCATTCAACATTCATAATTAAATGAGAATGTTCTTAACGGAGTGTTTAATAATCAAGGGGATTGATCCAGTGGCATATCTGTAATTTTGGGTGTCAGGGGGCAGATCTTTAATTTTTTTAAAAAATCAGTTTATCATATGTATGGGGGGCTGGAGTAATTAGGGGCTTATGCTAAAGCTGAGAGAGAATTAGTAGAGAATACACAAGAACCCTAGTTTAGTTGGAGAGTTGGCTTTTTCTCTCGCATTGAGGCCATTGGAGCGTGGTCCTCTCGAATCGAGGCCACTTATCTTGTATTCCACTTTATATCAATAAAACACTTATTTTTATCACCAAATCCTATCAGTCGTAGGTCAAATACCCCTATGGTTCATCCATATTTGGGGGGTTTGCGCTTTTAAAATATGTACACCAATCTTATAAAAAATTTCAAAGATTATGGGGATATAGATTTTTTGTGCACGTGCACATCTAAGTAATATGTGAATATGAGTTTTTTGTCCACATGCACAACTAACTTAGCTGTGCACGTGCACAACTATAGATTGCCCGTATATATAATAGGTATCTGATGACTTAGGACTTAGTCTCATATACACCTCCAAAAACTCACACATCTATTTTTTAAGGATCGGAACCGATTATTTTGATCTATATTTTCTAAAACCCTAATACACCGCAATTGGGGTGAACCTAAGGGGTTTTGCTTGTTCATCCACTTGTCGTAAATTTAACAGTTTTGCATGTATAGAACTTTTGCGACGGGTGGATGAACGGACAAAACCCATTGGTTCACTCGAAATTTGGTTTTTTGGTATTTTAAAATATGAAAATCAAAATGAACGGTTTCGATCTTTCAAAAAATAGCGTAGATGTGAGTTTTGGAGGCCACATATAAGACTAAGCCTCATATGTCATATGATACCCCCATATTCTATATATCTATTCTATAAAACACAACCTTTTTTGAATTTTGTCCCAGTCATAAGCCCAGTCATATTTTTGTCCCAATCATAAGTCCAGTCATTTACAAATATCTACCCCACAACCTTTGAGATCCCCACAGCTTACGTTGGAAACCGCACAAAATTGGGGGGAAACCAAAATTTGGGGGGAAATCTAATTTTTTTGCCTGCAGCTCACATAGCTGATTGTGTTTCAAAAAAACAATTAAACCCTCACCCTCAACCCACACATCCGGAGCGTATCTCTCAAACCCTCA
Source organism: Scilla litardierei (assembly GCA_030789695.1). NCBI lineage: Eukaryota > Viridiplantae > Streptophyta > Magnoliopsida > Asparagales > Asparagaceae > Scilla > Scilla litardierei. The sequence continues at coordinate 350,103,923 of CM061133.1, forward strand.
GCCTCTCCTCACACTTCTCGCATGCACCATCAAAACCTCAAAGCATCACCGCAGCTCTCAAACCGTCAACCTCATGGCACTTCTCGCACACCCCATCAAACCCTCAAAGCCTCACCACCGCGATCTGGTTTTGGCCCTGGATTCGATTCCTGCGAGTCGAAGGAGGTTATGCCGAAAAGCACCAAGGTATCGCTTTTTGATCTTTTTATTTCTGGTTTTCGCCGTAGAATTTGAGCTTGATTTTGGGGATTGTAGTGGGTTACATATGGATTTGGTTGATGGTCGTCTGTTTGTTTCAATTTGATACCAAGAGCTCGAATCTGTATGTTATAGGGTTTGATTTGGATCTGTACGTTTCTTATGAGCAGATCTAGGGTTTGTTATTCAATGCTTCTGTTAAGCAAGCGATTTTATTTATTCTGTTAAATTTTATGATGGATGAAGGTTGTAAATAGTTGTGAGTATAATTTGGTGTTTATTTTTCTGTTACTAATGAGCGCAGCCCTCAAACCCTCAAGCTCTCCTCGCACATCTCGCATGCACATGGGTTGGTCATTTTACGATTAATTGTAATGGGTAAACATGGGTTAATCTTTAATTTTTTTTAAATTTCGAGAAGGGATTTTATTAGGGCTTTTATTTTGAGTTTTATGTGAAGCCCATTTTAGGAAGCAATCAAAGGGAAATAAAAAATAAAAAAAATCACAACTTTATGATAAAGTCTGGGTTTTATGCTTGATCTTTCTTTTGATTTTAAAACTGGTAATTTGCTGGTTTCTTCTTATATGAGATGTGATAAGGAAAAATCTAAAATTTTCATCAATTTCTTTTTTTTTTGCTTTAAATTTTATTTCAGGTAAGAATTGAATGGATCGAAGAGTAAAAAGGAGATGATCTGTAAAAATCATTTCCGAGATGTGCAAAAGGAATGATTAATGTGATTCATTTGAGTATTGGCATGGGTGGAAGTAGGCAGCTCACAGACAAAGTTCATAGAGATGGTATTTTCCAAAACTTCAATTCTATTTGTTTTATTCAAAAATTTTACAGTGATGGCTTTTGTATAATCTGCATTTATTTCGGGTCTTATGTGAAACTCATTTTTAGGAAGCAATCAAAGGGCAAACAGAAAGAAAAATCAAACTTTCTGTAGTATTCTGGATTGATCCTAGGCTTTAACAATGATGCTAGTTGTTCGGTCATAAATGCTTGATCTTTCTTCTGATTTTAAAACTGGTAATTTGTTGGTTTTTAACTTACATGAGATTGTGACAAGGGAAAATGTAATATTTTTCATTGATTTCTTTTTTTTTTTGCTTTAAAATTTTATTTCAGGTGGGAAATGAATGGACCGTAGAGTAAAAAGGGAGGTGATCTTCAAAAAATCATTTCCAGTATGTGCAAGAGGACTGATTAATGTGTTTGATTTGAGTACTAGCATGGGTGGAAGCAGGCAGGGATAAAACTCATAGAGATGGTATTTTCTACAACTTCAAATCCTGTTTGTTTTATTCAAAATTTTAAAAGTGATGGCTTTTGTATGATTTGCATTTATTTTGGTTTTAGGTGAAACCTATTTTTAGGAAGCAATCAAATGGCAAAAAGAAAAAAAATCACAACTTTCTGAAATAGGCTGCATTGATCCCAGGCTTTAACAATGATGCCAGTTGTTCGGCCATAAATGTGTGATGTTTCTTCTGATTTTAAAACTGGTAGTTTTCTATTTTTCTTCTAACAAGAGATTGTATATAAGGAAAAATCTAATGTTTTTCATCAATTTCTTTTTTTTTGCTTGAAATTTTTTATTTCAGGGCAGAAATGAATGGATCGAATGGTAAATTGGAGATGATTTGCAAAAAATCATTTCCGAGATGTGTAGAGGAATGATTAATGTGTTTGATTTGAGTACTAGCATGGGTGAAAGCAGGTAATTCACTGAAAAAGCTCATAGAGATGGGTTTTCCCCAAAACTTCTGATTATATTTGTTTTATTTAAAAACTTTAAAGTCCGGCTTTTGTATGAACTACTATGTCTCTACATTCTTTGAATGCTGTTGCTTTTGGTTGGGCTAAAATTTGGAAACAATGGAGATGAGCTAATGTTGAAATTGACTGGAATTGGCAGGACAATGGGTTAGAACTACTTTTGGATTTCAATATTACAACGAATAAAGATTAAATGTATAGAAAAGATGCAAATGATGCAAAGTATAAGCCCTAAGATAAATTTCTGGATGTATTATAGAATTCTTGGTACACTGAAGTTGAACATCTTAGTTCTAACTGCTGATGTGTTTCTTGGATCACTTTGTTGGAAATAAAGCCCCCAAGCTTTACATCCATTAGTTTGTGATAGTTCAGTTCTTATTTTTAATTATAGTCCTGGAAATCACTTTTCTAAAGCTTATCAGATTCGTGGCTTGAAGATTAAATCATACACAATCCGTGAAGTAGGGGTTCTACTGCGGTGCTGGGTCCTTTATTATTTGTCGTGTGTTTTTTCGAGCACTGATGCTTGAACCCTGCTGACCCGGGTGAAGAGGCTGGATTAGGACCTAGAAAAATTGCCATACTGGTGATTTGGGTTTTATCATAATTGTTTTTAATCTCACCAGAGCAATTAAACCTCGACAACCAAAATCCCTCCACATCTCTCCCACGAGATGGGCAATGCAAGTGAACCCCTAGGCATTCCAAATTTTCTTGAAGGAGCATATAAATAAAAGATGGCTTCCGTAACATCGGCTTTGAGTTTTTCACCAGATGGAGAGGTATGCAAGCAGCATTGATGTTTACTTTCATTGAGGTTAAGGCTAAAAAATTTCTTAAAGATACGAGCCTATCTTCTTTTTTCTGCAAGCCACGTCCTTTTATCTTTGAGATGGATTTTATATCGGAGCACTAATTGCTGAATTTTATTAGGAATCTGATGTGGAAATTGATTATGCAAGTCTTACTTACATGAGCTAATTAACCATAGACATCTTTTTTAGGCCTGGATGCTCTATGAATTCATATAGAATGAAATGATGAAATCAGTTTATTTAATTCATTCATCTAACGGATATTGAGTGTAGAATTGAATCTGATACTTGAACAGCTTATGGTTTATCTTTAAGGTGTTGGCCGTGCAATTTATTTTTTGAACTGGCCCCAATGACACTACTTTCTTCATTTATATTTAATGTACTTATGCGTATCAAGTTAACAAATGAAAATTACAGCAAATACTATGTAGATGTGATTCTCTCTAAAGCGCGTATATCTCCACCACATGATTTGATTTCTGTTGTCCGGTGTGTATACAATCTTTGCATAAATATGGACCCTAACAATCAACATTGGGAAAAAATCGCGTGAGCAGATACCTACTTCAAGAATTTATGGGCAGCGGAGATGGTTTATAAGTTGGGAATGTGAGAAGCTTAACAGGCAGTCCTTTTATTCTATTGCCCAATGCATGAGCGAATACTTGATAGCAGTTCTTCATTGTCCAGGATACTGATACAATAGAGCTATGTTTAAAGCAACCCATGATATGATATCAGATGCCCAGAGTTTCATCACAAAGAAAGGTATGATCGCAGCCATTATCGATTTCTGCAGTTAATGTAATTTGATTTATGATTTACGCTTGTGCCACTGAAGCTGGAAGATGGGAATTATTATTCTTCATATGTGAATTACACTTTTATCTAAATTATTTATTTTTGTGGCTTGATCGGAGTTGATCACCTTTTGAGCTTATTCTAACATAATCAACAAGCTCTGCTCTTTTGTGTGTGAAGAACTAATGTATGAATAGTAGGATTAGCAGTTACAATGGCAATTAATCATAATCTCTGTGATTGAAACTAATATTGATCCCATCTTAAACGAACCATCATCACTTTTTTATCGTTTAATTATTATTTTAATAACGTTTTGGTATATCAGTGCATATTTAAGTCCCTTTCTTCCCATGGTATGATGATGCTGCATATAACACCTAGAATAATTTACTATCATGTTCTATTTTTGTTCATTTGGTGTGTTTCCTTTATACTACATATGTTCATTTTTGTTATGATTAGATTTATCCTTTAGGTTATGATTCTTTTTTGTTACTTGACTAAATGGCAGAGCATGAGAAATCAAATAAGCTTGATGAGATGATGAAGCCTTTTTACAAGAGGGCATCTGATGCTGAGGTACCCCCTAATTTCTCATTTACTTTTATTTTTTACTGATTTATTTGCTTAAATTACTAATCTAATTTTGTTATTAATTTTTTGTTTGAATGTTTAAATGAATTAGATTATGGGTTTAGAGAACATTGATTTAAAAATTGTAAGAATCATGAGCTCAGATTCTCCATACATAGCTAGAAATAACAAAGATATTCAAAATCTATAGTTTGTCTCTTTCCATAAAGAGAGAGTGGAGTTGAGTTTTAAAAAGAGTTAATTTCACTAAATATTCTTTGATTTTTGATCCATTTTAACATAATCACCTCAAGGCTTATTTCACTAATTTTTAGCAAGGCATCATACTAATTTAATCATATTAGGTTGACTGTCAAGTTTCTTATTTTTGATTAAATCGTTGCTAATATTGGGGATGCTTAACTGCGTTACTTCTTTATTACGTAGGTGTTCTCTGGAATTGGTTGTTCTCTGGAACCATGTGCACATGCAGGCAACAATTTTTACTTCTTTGATGGGGAGCTTACTTCCTTAATTTCTTGAGACTCCAATTCTCTCTATTACTAATTTGTTGTTCTTTGGTTTGGTTTAATTATGTACATTGATGTTTGGTTTAATTTTTATCAGTTTACACTTTTTTGTTGGTAAGCCTACTTCCTTAACTTAGTGTTTTGAAAATTTATTAATGATTTTTTCTTTTTTTGGTTGGATTGCCGAATGTTGGCAAGTCTACACTGTTCAATACACTCACGAAGCTGTCAATTCCTGCTAAGAATTTCACATTCTGTATCATTAAGCCCAACAAGGCCATGATTAGTTCATTACTGATAAAAATTAAACCAAAGATGAAAATTAATATAGATGATTACGCAGTGTACGTAAATTAGTAAAATAAGATGATTTCTGGTTTTAAAAAATGTGCATTTATGTACACTTTTAGTTTAATTCTGTACAGGTTTGGTTTGGTTTAATTACGAGGCCAGGTTTGGTTTAGTTTAATTACGAGGCCAGGTTTGGTCTGTTAGAAATTACGAGGCCATGTTTGGTTTAATTCTGTGCATTTTTGTACATTTATACGATTCGTTTGGCTCGAGGTTCGTACATTAATTCATTACTAACAATAGTTTATTTGTTTGTGTTAAATCTGTGCATAACTTCATATCTTTGGCTTTGAATTATTTAGCAGCTTATTATAACTCAAGCTGTGTGACAGGATTACTCGGCAGCTTATTAAGCAGCCACTCCTGATACATTTTTTTGATGTTCTTATACTCAGTTTCCACTGCTGTATGACATGATTCTCCACAGTTTGATTTTTTTTGGATATACTGATTCATTGGCGCAACATGCATTATGAGACATTAAGCATCCACAATAAATTGAGTCGTTGAAGGGATCTTAGCCCTCTGCCCCCTTGAGGAGGCAGTTCATCAAGGTGGGATTTTTCTGAATTCCTCAAGGTGAATTTATTTATTTTACAAGATGGTTGTATAAATTTTTTTAAACCATGTATGAATCGAGTCGTTGAAGCGATCTCAGCCACCTTCTCCTTTGAGGAGTCAGTTCACCATCCTGAATGTATAAATTCGGCAACTTGGGGTATAAATTTTAAGCTGATAAAATCAGTTGGTTGTATAAATTTTTGCAGGCTCTTTTTCTGGAAGTTTGAGACAAGATGACAAATATATCTGAGATGATATGATAATGGATGAGGTGAGTTAATACATTCATTTCTAAATTCAGTTTTCCCTTTTATTTGTTGAATTCTTTTTTCCCCTTCTAAAAATTGTATTTTGAGAGATATCCCTTTGATTAGAATTCGATCTTCATATTGTTTCAGCGCTTAATTTGACACTGATGTTCAAATTCTCTTTTTTTTGCAGGCTGATCTAGGACCCAAGGGAAAACTGAAATTTTTGGATGTAATAGCTCTGCCCCAAGATTTCTCTCTTCGGAAATTTCTATTTCTCCCCTCTTTCTCACACTTAAAACCAATAGAAATTTCTATTTCTATTTCTCCTCTGCTGCATGTTTCTCATGTATGCTAAGTTTCTTGGTCTCATCATCTAAATGATTTTGTATTTAATAGATGACTCAATAGACATGCCCATGCATTCAACTATTCAATGATACATGGACATGTGACACATATATGGTGTCTCTAAGTGCTCTGAAGCACATGAATTTCGCAATATCTGATAGGAGAATACAACTTTATTCTGTGTAGTTGCATGCAAATGTGCACATTTGGTGATTACCAGATTATATATTCTTAATTCTAATTGCCTGAGATTATATACCTTTGTCTAAGATTTCCTCAAAGCTAACGATAATGCCTCTTTGTTGATTATATATTCTTACTTCTAACTCTATGCAGGCTGCATCTCGAAGCTTAATGCCTATTTGTTGATTACCAGAATACTTTGTTGATTTGTGTTGTTACAGATACCAAAGACTAGGAAGGGAAAGAAGAAAGCACTCCCTGTTAATGGGGACATGTACATCAGTAAGTTGTTTCTTCGAGGGGATTCAGTAAGTATTGTCCTCAGGAATCCCAAGTGAGAGGTAATGCATGAATTTCATAATATATGTTAGATGGTATCAACTGGCAACTTGATTAGGCCCCATGGCTTAGTTCTTCTGCTGTCAATCGAGTCCAACTGAAATCTGACTGCCCTCGATTTGCAGAATCCAAACGGAACTGTTTGGGATCCTGATTGACTGGATTAAACTAAATATAAAAAATTGGATTGGCCCAACCTGATCCATTTTTTATAACAGACGAACAGTGGGCCATTCCTGATACATTTTTTGATTTCTTATAGTCATTTTTCACTGCATTATGACAGGATTATCCACAGTTTGAATTTTTTTGGATATCCTGATCCATTGGCCCAACCTGCATTATGAGACATTAAGCATCCACATTGAAAACTGAAACTAAACATTAGACAATGAAATCTGATGCAATATGAGGAATTCCTGGTCCAACTGAAACTAGATATTAAGCATTGGCCCACAAATCCTGATCCATTTTTTTATTTTCGTTTGGATTCTGCACATCAAATGTTTATACAAATTCTCAAAAGAACTGTTACTGCATGTTTATTTCATGTTACTCTAAATTTATTGGGAGATGGACCTAAGGATATGCACTCTATTTTACTACGTAGATGTTGCTGAGTAATGGGTTAAGATGATTGAAGTAAGCATCTGTCTAGAATGCTAGCTTTTGCATATGGCAATAATCAGAGCTTAAGTAGAGGGGCCTCAAACTTCAACGATGGTATAATATATGGTCACTTTTTCATTAAATGCAACATTATATTTTTGTATTCATAATTGGTTTGATAAAATAAGTTATGTGCACTATGAATATGAAAGTCAAATGGGAAAGAGAGGAGAAAAATACAATATAAAATCTGTTTTGAAGGAATTTTCAATGGTGAAGAGAGATACAACTGTAACTATGGAAGCCGATGATGATTGAATGACTGGTGGTATCAAATACATACATGTCTCCATCCGTATTGAAGTCTATTACCACATTTGGCACACTTGCTCAATCTTTATTTTGTATCCATGTTATTTTAACAAGTAATCCTGCAGATTTATCTAATAGCGAGGACACAAAGTTTTTTATACACTGATGCCGAATGATTTGAGCTGTAAATCACTAAAATTGAACTTCCTTTATAGAAGATAGGGTGTGTGAGAATTTCTTACAATTCTTTTTGATAAGCAACAAGCTTTCTCTTGCCTCTTATCCTGAATAAATTGTTTGCTTTATGAATTGCAATACATTATTAGTGTTGCCTCATTAGTATTCTCTTCTCCCAATAATTACATATTTTATTGTTCAAGTTTGAAAATATCTCTTGAACTGTTCTTTTATAAGAATAATAATTTATAACATTTTGAAATTGATGATTTTATCATAATGCATGTTTCAATGTGGAAACTGTGGAGTATAAGAACATCAGCTTTACTATTTGGGATGTGGGGGGTCAGGATAAGGTATCACAATGCTTATGCTGGATAAAAATTTTAATTATTGAATTGTGTGCTTTGTAGCTCATACTTCATGCTGTGTTTATAATGCTTATGCTGGAATCAATGGATTTTGCTGTGTTTTTTTCTTTTTCATTTTGAAGCATCAGCAGAATTCTTTTCTTTCATTTTTAATCAAGCTTGATGTCAGTTAATGGAGCTTTATTCATTGATCAAGCCAGTGCATGCGAAGTAGGACTCACCGAGGCTTCACTGAGGGGCAGCAGACAATGCTGTCAGTCGTTGCCTATACGAAGAATGTGGACCAGGTGGTTGGCTAGATCGTGAAGTGGCCGACAATGGTGAAGCCAGGAATCACATTATTTTATGTGAAGAGTTTTATTAGGAGGAAGATGTCTAAGGTAGACGATGAGCTGAAGCAGGTGAGCTATTGCGTAGTAAGGAATGATAAGGGGAATGTGAAGCTGGAGTGCCCGGTGATTGGGAATCAGTTTGCTGCTGAGGAGATCTCTGCTCATGTTAATTTCTCGCATTATTCTCTGGTTAAAATTTTGCACTCTACATTTTTTGAAATTGTTAAGAAAAGGATCTTTTGTATGTATGGGCAATGCATTTGTTGAATAAGTTTAGTATTTGATGATGAAATTGCTGCATTTGGTTTTAGATGTTGGCGGCATTGGCAAGAAATATCCTGTTTTGTAGCTTAGCTATGAATTGAAGATAATAGTCAATTTGCGTGCAAAACCCCGCACCCATGCCATGTGTTCATGTTTCGTGTATAAACAAGCGTGGCGTGCAGGGTGTTCAAACTTCAGGTATCTTGCATAACATGTGATCATGTGCAGGGTGTTGTAAGCACTACTTATATTCTTATAAACTTCCATTGATTATTCAATCATTTGTAGTTGTTATACTTTCAAAGTCTTCCATTCATATGGTTTCTTGCTGTATTAGTATATAAAGTTGTGAAAATCTCTTCATTCTGATTTGCTTTTTATGGCCCATTTACTCAACTTTGTCTTTCTTTTTATCGATCTCAGTTTTGATAATTTTTGCTAGGTGAGAATTTTTTTGATGCTTAGTTTTGTAGCTGAAAATGAAATTATTGCCACTATTTTATCAAAACAGATACACTGATTTTGTGTTCATATTGATGTGATATATAAATAGACGAAGATGGTCTCGATTCGTATGCTTCTCCTTCATGTACAAACAAAGATCTCAATGAGTTTGCTGGGAAGATGTTCTGATAATATTATAGCTTATATTGTAGAAAACTCAGATACATGACTAATTTGTTTAGTCAGAATAAACTAACTAAAATGTTCAAATATTACTTCATATTATTTGAAATTCTTCATTTGTATTGACATTGTTTGTTGACGCTTAGATTAATGTGAAACTTATTACATTGCGCAAATGGAATATATCACACAATTGTCAATTTGTTCATAAAGTCTTCTCTTCCGAAGCTGAGATTGTTATTGCACCTGTATATCTCTAATGTCAACCAAACGGTGAAGTATAAAAGATCAAGGAACTAAAAAGGAAAGGAAACGAAAACTCTTCTTCAGGACTACAGATTATTTTTCAGCAATGTTTAGCTATGTGGGATTTTACTCAGGTAGGGAAATGCTTCCACACTGTAGGAGTTTTGCACCATCTTGCAAAGCTGTTAGGTTAAGGAAAAACGCATTCTTGAGATGTTGCTATAGTTTCCATTGGTCTATTGTTATGGAGGCTGTCAAAATTATTGTGTAACTACAGAATTATCATGCTAAAGCTTTGTATTGAAAAACAACTTTATTTGAAACAGATTCTTCACAGGTGGAGCAAAAAAATGTACATATAAATTGTATCTTCGTAACAGTGCAGTTAACTATGATGGGTACATTGTTATTAACCAAATTTGAACTCAGGGCTGCAATTGCAAGTCGTAGCATGTTTCTCTTGCAAGACATCACCGAATGCTGACTTCTTTTGTCTCAATGAGTCAATATTTTGAACATGAAATTGTTTTAGCAACAACATTTTAAATCCAGTTGCATACAAACATTATGTCATGTGGAGATTTTATTCCTACAATAGCAAATTACAACTTTGCTCAAATCTTTATAAATTCATTCGACATCAGACTATATTTATAAAATTTATGATTTGAATTTGCTGAAAAATAATTTTGGAATAAACTTGACAATCTAAAATTTTAAAAATGTTATAAACGGGCTTTGGAGGCCCAACCCGTTAGTGGGTATCCACCCATTATGTAACCCTATTACTATAAATACAGGGCTACGGGGTTCCGTAGCCGCCATGGTTTACAACACGTTATCAGCACGCTCAAAGCTAAGCCGAACCCCTGCCGACGGACGCGACGGACGGACGCGACAGACGAACGCGACGTGAACGGGCTTCCTTCACCGAACGTCGCTAGATCCGGCGGGTAGGATCTAGAGGTAATTTTAATTCCCTAGATCTAAATTTTTATGCGCATACGATTAGATCTACATGCTTAGATCTATTTTTGATTAGTATAGATCTAATTCTTCTACCTAGATCTGCAAGCTAAATCAATTGTTTAATGCGAAATCGCCGTTTTTATTGTTAAAAATCACCTTTTTACGATAAAAACACCGTTTTGAAGATCAAAAATAGATTTTTTCCCGTAAAAATCGGATTTTTATCATCTTCTTCCCCAAAAACCATAGGGGATTCTCCTTCGTTACGCGGCCGGAAGCCACCACGCGAACCCCCCGATTCACGCCGTCGCCGCCGCCAGAAGCGGCGCCCCCCCGCCGCTCGGAGCGGCGGGCGGAACCGCCGCCAGAAGCGGCGGCCCCCCCCCCGCCGCTCCGAGCGGCGGCCCCCCCCCCGCCGCTCCGAGCGGCGGGCGGAACCGCCGCCAGAAGCGGCGGCCCCCCCGCCGCTCGGAGCGGCGGGCGGAACCGCCGCCAGAAGCGGCGGCCCCCCCCGCCGCTCGGAGCGGCGGGCGGAACCGCCGCCAGAAGCGGCGGCCCCCCCGCCGCCGCTCGAGCGGCGGGCGGAACCGCCGCCAGAAGCGGCGGCCCCCCCCGCCGCTCCGAGCGGCGGGCGGATCCGCCGCCCGAAGCGGCGTCCCCCCCCGCCGCTCCGAGCAGCGGCGGCGCGCTATCCGCTGCCGCCTGCAGCGGCGTGCCCTCCCGCCGTCGCCAGCAGCGACGAACGGGCCCCGCCGCCTGCAGCGGCACCTCCCCTGTGCGCGCGTGTCCGAAAACTTAGCCGCCGGACGCGGCCACACACACGCCCGAAACCCTAATTTTGGGTGCACGGGATTGCACGGCAAATCGGACCAAAAACCCTAACTAGGGTTTGACCCCAAAAACTTTTCTAATTTCAAAATTATTATTTTTTCAGATTTAAATTACGATTTCTTTTTCGTCAAAATCTGTTAAATTACACAATTTTTGTTCATCGCATTTTATTTGGATTATCTGATTATTTACGTTTAATAATTAGGAAGATCCTGCGACCGCTCTGCCGTTAGTTAACTAACCTAACGGTGTATGACGTTGCCCAGTGGTCCAATAATTATTAAACGAAAAAATTTTCATTTCCATGATAAAATTTCTGTGATGATTAAATGCATGTGTAGATAATTATATGCCTGCAGCATATTTAATGATTATGTGATGTACATTTTTTTTAGTATGCTAAAATCACTAATGACATAGTTTAATGCCTGTAGCAAAACTGTATGTTTGTTTTTTTTAAATGCCTGCAGCATATAAATAGCATGTGTATACATCATACTTATTCGAACTTTGTTTAATTGAGCACAATTTTTTAGCTTACTGGATTTATATTATATGTATGATGTGCTCATGACATGACAATATTTCATGACAACAAACCAATAATGATTTCAATAAATTTTAACATCATATCCTAGTTGACAAAATGAACCTGGAGTTCAAAACCAAAATGAACCTGAAGTTCAAAATCAAATCAAAAGTCAACACCCTTTCACACTAATAAATATTAACAAGTACGATGGCTTATACGAAAAACATTTATGCGATTTCTTTTAGAAATACGCATTTCGCGGTAAATAGATCTCTCAGATCCACGGTCTGTCTAAACCGATATTGACACCAGCAGTTGTCATAACACCGCCAAACTTCTTTGAGTAATCTCACTTTACAAGGTATGATTCTTGAATCTAACCTTATTTTTAAGCGTACGCCCGAAGTCGTGGCTTAATAGATAAGTGAGAAATTATAAAATTCGTACCCACGTAATTGTTTCCCATAGAGTATGATCCTATATCCACACAATACTTGAATGACTCAATAAAAATGGCCTGAAGACCATACTTGAGTTTTCAAATAGACCTTTATAAGTCTATCATAAACTAGAAAAGTGGAAATATAGAAACTAACTCATTTCCCTTGTATAAGTCTACTTTGTAAGACCAATAAACATTCTTCCTTATAAACGACAATAGGGACGACTGAAAACAGGGGAAGTCTTGAATAAAAATGAGAAAGGGAAGATATGATGTATCTCGATATGGAGTATGCAATGGCAACCCAATATCAGACCAGAAGTTCTGAAAAGACCCATAATGCTTTTTGCAAAATTAATGGGCATTAAAGTATGCCATATAAAAATATATACATATCTAGTCTAAACGACGAAAGTCAAATTGACTGTATGTATATTTCTCTACTCCCCGAGGACAAATAAATTTTGAAAATAAATTTGATCTGTTGTCATAATATGAGTCTAAAATGAGCACAATTGTGGACGTATATTTTATACAACCCACATCATACTATGAAACTTGTTGCTCTAACATAATTATTAGTAGTATTCTCTTGCAGTATATATGTGCCTTTTACGCATTTTATTTTACTGTAAATGATTTGTCATCCTGAATACTCCTAAAACGAGGATGCCATGTACTCTCTGAAACCTATAAAGTTTCAAAGGATATTCATCAAAATGAAATCCCTAATGACTCAAGAAACCAATAAAGCCTGAAGCTTTATCCAACTATGATCCGCATAATAGTCATTGTGAAGATGTAATCCTTCACAGTTTGAACACAGTTCAACTATTACCGGACAAAAATTAACTTGAGCATTTTTTTTTGGACTTTACAAAAGTCCCACATAAATTCGAACAGAGGAATTAATTATGGAACATCAGAAGTGTCCAGAATCGACCAACTTTGGATCGATGTCACCCTGGATTGATGATGCAAGACATCATTAACCAGACGAACCCGAAGTCCTTCAAAAAAAGGGTGAAACTCTCATTATCCCATTCAAAAGGGAAAAATGATTATGAGATCATCTCCATTCACATGGACATTGACTCTCCTCACTTCCTCAAACGAATTTAAGATAATATACTATCATTAGAAGAATGAGACCTTTAGGCCTCTTGAGAGTATTTGAGGGATAAAAGTGGACTCACACACTCCCTCCATATGGCTGATGATGTACCTTAGAGTACTCATCTATATATCCTCTTTAAATGGTCATAATCAAAACCGTGTTATCCAACCGCAGTCCAGATTATTATTAATCACAACGGACATATTACATTACTAGGATATTGGTTGGGCTTTTACTTACCCTCATACCACCCTCAAAAATGCCGCAGTGGAACTTATTCATCGGGACTAACCCTCCTAGATGAATATGTTCCGAGATCCCCAAACGGGGGAGGCATTAGAGCACATCTTATAGATGGAGCCTTGACGGGTTCATATCCCTAGTTCTATGCTCAACTTCATTGAAGTCGAGCTTATTGCGGATTTTTGGGATAACACTGGGAAATCAATTTAACAACTGGAAGAAAATTGAACACCCTGAAGCTTTGTGTTCACACCCAGTAATGGGTTATATGCAAATCATTAAAATGATTTAAACGGATTACTTGTCCACTAGAAATCCAGTTGTAGGTGACCATATGGGAACATGCAAACCATCAGAACGCCTCCTTAGAAACTATTTATATGAGCCTGATCACCTCATATAAACAGTTTCCGAGAACCCCTAACGGCGGAAGCGTTTAGTGCACATCTTATCGATTGAGTCATGATGAGTTTACATCCCCATATCACCACTATGGACCATTTAAAACATTAATACCTATGATCTGATTATCATGAATAGTGATGAGATCCGGAAGATCCACATTTATGAAACTGTTAAACAGTTATCAGACATAGCTACCGACAATATAAATATTGTCAAATTCACACATCCCTGCTACTAAAAATCCAGCTAGGATTGACATACCAACTTTATGGATGCAATCTACCAGTAGCAGAAGTGGATATCCTCAATGGATGAGAGGACATACCTGATGGAAATTGAATTCCACCCCTAAGTAATTTTGATGATGAGCACACCAAATGAATGCTTAGTATACTAACTACACTACACTTTAAGTATACAGATTTCGTGAAGCTCTACTAATACTCCAAGAAGCACGCATCAACGCTCCACGACAAAGACGAACATGGCTAAACTCAAGTGATGAAGCTCAAGCTCAAACAAAGCAAGAAGCTCAAAGAGAAGCTCATCTTCACTTCATCAAGTTGACTAAACTGCCGAAGACATGTTCTGAGTCTAGTGTGAGTGTGTCGTGTCTTTTAGGATATTTGTCAAAGCCATATCAAATAGACAACACACACACAAATGATTTCAAAACAAATGTTTTTAACTATCTTCAAAAATGGTTTTTAAAGAGCTTTTTCTAGTCACTTCAATTCTCGTAGTGAAACTCCACGCACCCTGGAGTTAACTACACTTTTGACTAGAACAACAGGAAAAACTCCTCTGGGAGTCGACTACCAAAAGTAGGGAGTCGACTACTTCTCAGAGATGAAAATTTCCTAGACTCCTCTGGGAGTCGACTACCTATATAGGGAGTCGACTACCTGCTGGAAATTTTCAGACGTTTTGAATTTGAATTTTAAAATCTTTTGAGCAATTTACTCCGAAATTTTTGGGACAAAAGTCAAACCAAATTTGAAATTCAAATCTCAGTTTTTCCCTATAAATAGAGCTTAATTCTTTTGTGAAAAACAAGATTGAAAAATCAAAATTCGTAAAAGCTCTTCGTGAATCAAAGCTCTCTAATTTCTTTTCTCTAGCCAATTTTAATTTCAGTTTTGTTTGATCTTGCAATATTTTCCAATTCTTTTGAAGATCATATTATTATTTTATTGGCTAAGTTGTTTTTCAAAATCCTCTCTATTATTTCTCTTTAATCCTATTTGAAGGATTTTTGAAAAAAGATCTAGATCACAAAGAACTTATCTCGTATCTTTGTGTGATCTAGACTATCATTCTATTAAGCCTCTACACAATTGTCTATCTTTTGATTGGCTATAGAATCGGGTGTATTTTTCAATCTCTATCATTTATTGTAGAGTATTGAACAAATCTCTTATTGTGTTAATTGTTGGAACACTAGACAAGTCTAGTTGTTGCCAGTTGGAAGTCCTCGGTTTGTGAGGCAAGGGTAAGCCCTAGACAAGTCTAGGCGTTGTGTTCGGAAATCCTGGTCAAGGCTAGGTCGTTGGAAATCCTAACGAGTGAAGTTAGGTGCTTGTATTTGCCAAGGCAGATAGTGGAAATCTCGTACCGGATTGGTTGGGGACTGGACGTACCCGGGTTGCGGGGAACCAGGATAAAAATCCTTGTCTTTGCGCTTGCATTTTCTGTGTTTGATTATCTTTGCATTTATTCTATCTTCAGCAAATATCAATCCTATTTCTATACGCTGAGATTTACATCTGTAATTTTATTTGCTCTAACATATACTCTGGGAGTCGACTACTGCTCATAAGGAGTCGACTACCTGCTGTGAATTTTCGCTGTGCACTTTAAATTATATTGTTGATTAAGAACCAAGCGTAGATCGCTCTACTTGGTTTCTTAGGCAACATTGGAAGGTTTTGTTTTGTGTTGATTGATTAAAGAACGAAAAAGTTTTATCTTTATACAACACTATTCAACCCCCCCTTCTAGTGTTGTTTGCCATCCACATGATCCAACACTTGGTATCAGAGCGAGGCTACAAATAGTGATGGCGTCAACTTCTTTTCACTCCGAAGGACTGAACACTATGCGACCACCTCTATTCAACGGAACCAACTACGCCAGCTGGAAGATCCGAATGAAGACTCACCTAAAAAAAAGAAAAAAGAAAAAAAAGAGTCATTGGACATTGAAGCATGGACTATCACCAAAGTCCAGTACATCGCACCCACCGACGTTGAGTTTGGAAAATGGTCCATCGATGATAAGAAGAAAGCTAATCTCAATGCAAAAGCAATGAATGCCTTGTTTTGCGCTGTTACATGAAATGAGTTCAATCGAGTCTCCCAATGTGAGACATCACATCAAATTTGGCACACTCTTCAGGTAAGTCACGAAGGTACAGAAAAGGTAAAAGAATCTCGTATAAATGTATTACATTCAAAATTCGAAACTTTTAAAATGGAAGAAGGAGAGAGTATCACCGATGTGAATACTCGTTTTACTAACATTACAAATAAGCTTGCAGGACTAGGAAAGAAACTTTCCGAGTATGAACAGGTAATGAAGATACTAAGATCACTCCGACCCGAATGGAAGGGAAAGACCACGGCCATTCGAGAAGCTCACAATGTGAAGGATCTCACCATCGAAGAACTGATGGGAAATCTCATGGCATATGAGATCGAGCTTGAAGAAGACAAGAAGATCGAAGAAAAACCAAAGAAGAAAAATCTTGCATTCAAAGCTCAAGAAGAAGATTCCGATTACACGGACAAAGAAGATCACATCGCGTTCATCTCAAAGAACTTTAAAGAGTTCATCACAAGTAAGTATGGAAAACGATCTTTTAGACCCACTAACAGTATTATCTGTTTTGGTTGCAATAAACCAGGACATGTCAAGAGAGATTGTCCATTGGAAAGAAACAACCGTGATTCCAGAGATCGTGGGAAGAACAAAGAGAATAATGAAAGACAAAACAATACAAGAAGCAAGTTTAGACGACCAAAGAAAGAAGCCTATGCAGCCTTCGATCAGAGCGACGATTCCTCATCCGATGAATCCTCAGACGAAGATAATGATGAAAGAAGAGAGACAGCACACATGTGTTTCATGGCATCTACATCCTCCAAGGTAAGCTCGCATCATGATTCATCTAGCGACAATGAGTCATCGTCAAGCGATGATGAAGACTTGGACTATAGGGGAGCATATAAAGAGCTATGCAAAATGCATGAAAAGCTCATTAAAGAACATAGAAAAACACTTAGAATTGCTAAAAGAGAGACAAAAGAAAAAGAAGAAGTTATTAAAGAAAATAGTCTTCTTAAAGAGAAAAATGACCTTTTACAAAAGGATATTTTGCTAGTAAATGAAAAGGTTGAAAGTCTGAATAATCTTCTCGTAACCGTCAAAAATAAATACGACGCTACGATGCAAATTATTGAGAATTTCAATAAAGGAAAAGGGAAGCTAGATAATATAATAGATAATCAAAAATTGTCATCTAGCAAAACCGGACTTGGCTATGACTCTCATCATACCAAGAAATGGGTTAAGCACACTAGGATGCATCATACTAATGATAATATTTTAAGCATCTGGGTACCAAAAAGGTTATCTGATCAGCAAAAAGAAAGGTACGCTACTAACTTTGTTCAACAGATTCATTTTAATAAAAATTATAAGTATATTGTTCATGAAGGAACTAAACCGTATTGGGTTTGGTTTCCTAAAGACTAACTCCTCGGACTCAACACCAAAGAGTACCATAAAACGCTTATTTTTCAGGTGCTCTAAAAAGGGAGAAAAACAATGAAGAAGATTCAGGCAGTCAAAACGGCTGAATCGGAACAAATGCTTTTATTTATTTTATAATTATTTAAATGAGTTGAAATAAGTTAAATTTGTTTGTATGATTGTATTTTTACTTCTTAAAATTTTTTTTCATTCAAACTGAACCAAACCTGCTCCAGGAATAAAAATCGACTCAACCCAGCAGGGCGTCGACTACCTCAGGAGGGAGTCGACTACCAGTGCGTAAAATTCTGGGTTGCCTCTTTTTTGACTATCTTCTATTGGGTTCTATTTGAGTGGTTGGGTCAAGATCCGTTAAGACAACTTACCCACTAAAGTCTAAAACCCATCCTAGCCACCCAAATCTAGATCTAATGGCTCCTATTTCTCCTCATCTCTTCATCTCTTCAATCAAAACCCCAAGAAAACCCTAGAGGTAGCCGACTACCTCCTTTTCCCCTCTCCTCTCTTGGTTTTTCATCTTGAGGCTTGGACTTTTTGGAGTAATTTCTTTTTCATCTTCCTTCAAATTTACCCAAGGTAAAAAAATTTTACTTTCATGAACTTTGTTACTTCATTTCTCTTGGTTATCTAGTAGTGTAAAATATATTTTTGTTGTTGTTTTACTCTGTCTAGATGCCTTTCAAAGGAGCTTTTCCTAAGAAGAGAAAGATTGCTACTGCTAATGTTGATTCTGAAAAAGAAATCATTCTACCATATCTCTTCAAATCAACTACCTATGAACATTTTGTTAAAGTGTCTAAGAAACCTATCTTGCATGAAAGATTTGTCAAACTCAATGATGTTATCAATTACGGTATTGACAGTCTGCTAGATTTCCAGAACTTAGCAAATTTGTTCTCCTCAGAAAATGTGTATATGTGTTATCCTAGGCTTATTCATCTCTTTTATGCAAACATGGATTATGATCTCGTAAAAAGTCGTTTCATTACTAAAGTTCTGGATACCAAACTTGCAATAACTGTAAAATCCCTAGGTGAAGCCCTAGGAATCCCATACTCCGGTATGATCCTCGAGAAAATTGAGATGACTGACGAGAATATCCTAGAGAGAATGTATCTGCCTGGTAAACACTTTCAGACCAAACTTCCTTGTAGCCATCTTCGCTATCCGGCGAGAATCTTAGCTAATATTCTGTCGTATAACATTACTCAAAAATCTGGAAGTCATGCTATCCTTTCTGAAAAACAAGCTAAATGCATCTATGCCATTCTTGGTAACATTCGTGTGAATTGGGCTAAAGTCATCATGGATTCCATCCTACTTTCAGCTTCATCTGACAGACCTTCCTCCACACTTTCTCATGGGCACTATCTGACCATTCTATTCATTAGCTTTAACGTGCCTTTGGATCATGAAACAACCATTCTAGAACCTGCTCGTGTCTTTGATGTTCATGCTCTTGGGAGAATGAATCTCCATCATGACCTTGATGAGAACGTCCCTGAAGAGCAAATCGCTACAGAAGGAGGATCATCATCCTCAAGGCGAGGTAAGAAGGTTGTAATTTCAGATTCTGATGAAGAAAGTGAAGAAGAAGAAAAAGGAAGCGACGAGGAAGAAGAAGAAGTTCCTGCTTACATCCTTGAACTTCAGGAGATGCTCCTGAAAAGGATTGGAAAATTGAAGATCTCACAGGAGAAAGGATTTGAAGATCTCAATCAAAAGGTGGATGACCTCAAGGAAATCGTAGTGCAAAGCAAGAAGATGACTGAGGAGACGCTTGTTATGATCCTTGAAGAGATCAAGGAACTGAAAAAGAACAGCGGTCACCCTTAGTTTCATGCACTTCTATTTCAAAACAATGGTTCTCTTTTCAAAAACAATGTTCTCTTAAACTATGGTTTGTAATAACTCTTATTGTGTGATGCTAGCTTCTATGAAGCTATATGCTATGCTAAACTTAGTTGTTCTATGAACTAACATCTCCATTGCAGGCATATGGAATTGAATTCCTCTTATTTTTATTGAACTGTAGAAATTACTGTTTTATTTTTTGTTGATGACAAGGGGGAGAAAAATTATATAATGCAAAAATGTGAATATGTGAAATAGCTTCGATGCAGGGGGAGAACCGCATCAAAGCAGGGGGAGTAAGTATACTTGAAAATATTATTCATATTCATGTATTTCTTCAAATTTTGCATTTGGGTGTCATCATCAAAAAGGGGGAGAGTGATGGAAATTGAATTCCACCCCTAAGTAATTTTGATGATGAGCACACCAAATGAATGCTTAGTATACTAACTACACTACACTTTAAGTATACAGATTTCGTGAAGCTCTACTAATACTCCAAGAAGCACGCATCAACGCTCCACGACAAAGACGAACATGGCTAAACTCAAGTGATGAAGCTCAAGCTCAAACAAAGCAAGAAGCTCAAAGAGAAGCTCATCTTCACTTCATCAAGTTGACTAAACTGCCGAAGACATGTTCTGAGTCTAGTGTGAGTGTGTCGTGTCTTTTAGGATATTTGTCAAAGCCATATCAAATAGACAACACACACAAATGATTTCAAAACAAATGTTTTTAACTATCTTCAAAAATGGTTTTTAAAGAGCTTTTTCTAGTCACTTCAATTCTCGTAGTGAAACTCCACGCACCCTGGAGTTAACTACACTTTTGACTAGAACAACAGGAAAAACTCCTCTGGGAGTCGACTACCAAAAGTAGGGAGTCGACTACTTCTCAGAGATGAAAATTTCCTAGACTCCTCTGGGAGTCGACTACCTATATAGGGAGTCGACTACCTGCTGGAAATTTTCAGACGTTTTGAATTTGAATTTTAAAATCTTTTGAGCAATTTACTCCGAAATTTTTGGGACAAAAGTCAAACCAAATTTGAAATTCAAATCTCAGTTTTTCCCTATAAATAGAGCTTAATTCTTTTGTGAAAAACAAGATTGAAAAATCAAAATTCGTAAAAGCTCTTCGTGAATCAAAGCTCTCTAATTTCTTTTCTCTAGCCAATTTTAATTTCAGTTTTGTTTGATCTTGCAATATTTTCCAATTCTTTTGAAGATCATATTATTATTTTATTGGCTAAGTTGTTTTTCAAAATCCTCTCTATTATTTCTCTTTAATCCTATTTGAAGGATTTTTGAAAAAAGCTCTAGATCACAAAGAACTTATCTCGTATCTTTGTGTGATCTAGACTATCATTCTATTAAGCCTCTACACAATTGTCTATCTTTTGATTGGCTATAGAATCGGGTGTATTTTTCAATCTCTATCATTTATTGTAGAGTATTGAACAAATCTCTTATTGTGTTAATTGTTGGAACACTAGACAAGTCTAGTTGTTGCCAGTTGGAAGTCCTCGGTTTGTGAGGCAAGGGTAAGCCCTAGACAAGTCTAGGTGTTGTGTTCGGAAATCCTGGTCAAGGCTAGGTCGTTGGAAATCCTAACGAGTGAAGTTAGGTGCTTGTATTTGCCAAGGCAGATAGTGGAAATCTCGTACCGGATTGGTCGGGGACTGGACGTACCCGGGTTGCGGGGAACCAGGATAAAAATCCTTGTCTTTGCGCTTGCATTTTCTGTGTTTGATTATCTTTGCATTTATTCTATCTTCAGCAAATATCAATCCTATTTCTATACGCTGAGATTTACATCTGTAATTTTATTTGCTCTAACATATACTCTGGGAGTCGACTACTGCTCATAAGGAGTCGACTACCTGCTGTGAATTTTCGTTGTGCACTTTAAATTATATTGTTGATTAAGAACCAAGCGTAGATTGCTCTACTTGGTTTCTTAGGCAACATTGGAAGGTTTTGTTTTGTGTTGATTGATTAAAGAACGAAAAAGTTTTATCTTTATACAACACTATTCAACCCCCCCTTCTAGTGTTGTTTGTCATCCACATGATCCAACAATACCACGAGACCCTAAAACAATACCACCACAGGAAAGTGAGCTCATCTCCATATCCTCTCCCTTTCCAGAACCTCCAGAAGAGATAAATCTGGAATAAATTGAATAATGTACGTACACGGAGAGGTATTTGGATAAAACACACTTGTCGACAATTACTCACATTTCATTTTGCCATTGATATCGTTCACAATCTCCGTTTCCTGAAGCAAACGCAGAAATTTGGCCAAATTATGTGGAACGAGGCAATAATAAGTTGAGCTGGACTCACTTATGAAATGTGAAGTGTTTGGACCTGAAGTCCTGATATCAAAAGATATCAAACCTGTGGGCTACCGAGTATTGTATAAATAAATAAAATCGTATGCTATAAGCAAAACGCTATAGCCTTAGAGGTTTATTTCGCAGAAACCAGGAAGTAACCATGTAAGATGAGTTTAACTCACTTACAAAAATAATCAAACTGATGCATCAGGCTCCCTGGTCATGATTGCGAAACCCATGCGATTAGCAAAGATAATTTTAGGCTATGTTGCTATGGATGATGTGACAACATACCTTGATGAATAATCATCCTGAAGATGAATTATCATCCCGAAGATGAAACCTTCATCCTGAAGATGAATTATCATCCTGAAGATGAAACCATCATCCTGAAGATGAATAATCATCCCGAAGATGAAACCATCATCCCGAAGATGAAACCATCATCCAGAAGATGAATAATCATCCAGCAGATGAATTACCATCCAGAAGATGAAATTATCATCCAGTCGATGAAGAAACATGGAAAATTGCACTCCACCAATACACCTACTGGTTGTATGGATGCACATTAAGACCCCTTCCGTTCGTTGGAAGAGGGGAAGGATATCCTAGGTCCTGAAGTGCCTTACTCAATTGTCTTTTGTACACTCCTTTATCTGGCAGTAAACACTTTAACCAGATACAGTGCAGCGCCTGCAGCGCACCACTGGACCAGAGATATGTAGCTTCTGCGCTATCTCCAAGGGTCAAGGATCATACATGTTAAATGTATTTGCAGATACAGGTTACAGATCATCGCGATGACTGCAACAAAGAAGCGACCACCTCCTGGAGACCAGCAAAGCATGCTTCCAAGGCAACATCAATCCCACCATCCCGAGAGGCTCATCAATCCAAGAAGCAAATCATAAGTACGCACAGCCAGGTCCTGCAGTACCTCGCAGACACTGTGAAGACTGGGTCAGAGACGTGATGCTACCTACCGAGTCTGCAGACCACTCCTCCTTTGAAGAGATCCCTCAGATTCAGCAGCTACCATAGATGAGCGATACTTGTATAGATGAGCGATGTCTTGTATAGGTGAGCGATGCCTTGTACTTTGTACTCATTATCGGAACACTGTAAGAGATTGATGTATAGTTGCCTAGGAGATCTGCAAGCCTGCAGCTTGTACAGATCAGGGGGAGTCGAATGTAGTGTTGTACTCTTTTCCCTTGGCTATTGGTTTTTCCCACTGGGTTTTCCATAGCTAAAGGTTTTAACGAGGCAAACTCATTGACTCTGGATCCAGAAGTATCCACCCCCTAAATACTTCCACTAATCAGGGGAAGTTACGGAAACTGTACTCTTTTTCCTTGGCTATTGGTTTTTCCCACTGGGTTTTCCATAGCTAAAGGTTTTAACGAGGCAGTTATCCCTAACTTAGGATCCAGAAGTATCCACCTCTAGTGATATCCATCGATCAGGGGAAGTTACAGAGACTTGTACTCTTTTCCCCTAGCCATTGGTTTTTCCCACTGGGTTTTCCTTGGCAAAGGTTTTAACGAGGCAAGTACTCTTAAACTTGGGATCCAGAAGTATCAATAGACCCATGATCAGATAAGCTCTATGAACCCTGAAGCGTTCATCACGGCTTACAACAATGGATGGATAATGGGAAGTGTTATAAACGGGCTTTGGAGGCCCAACCCGTTAGTGGGTATCCACCCATTATGTAACCCTATTACTATAAATACAGGGCTACGGGGTTCCGTAGCCGCCATGGTTTACAACAAAAAATAATATATCAATAAATATACATGTATTGTTCTTATGGCATATCTATAGTTATTGATGTTTGTTTAAAATTAGTGGATCCAAGATTTTGGGGGGGGATTTAAATGGACTATGCACTTAGGGAACATGTTAAATAAGGAAGAAACTAAATTTTGGGAAAACTAAATTTTTGGGTAAAACAAAATTCAAAGGGGGAAGTAAATTTTAGTGGAACTAAATTTTTGAGTGAACTACATAACAATTATTGTGCTTCAGTTTTGGGGGAACTAAGATTTTGAGGGGAGGAGTATCTTAAATGAATCGTGCCCTACGGGCACGAGTTATGACTAGTATATATATATAGTGATCTTCGGGTGCGAAAAAACCCATGCGAAAATATTTTTTTATTTTTTTGAAAAAAAAATTCAAATTTTTTTTGATGTTTAATCCATACAATTATATACCCCAGTGAAAATAATGGGTGAACCCGTTGGGGATTAGAGCACCCATCCACCAGTTACAAATTTAACGGTCTCAAAACGTGCGAATTTGATGAAATGCCTTGATTGAAGACCAAATGACATTATTTCTCAACCATTATTTTTTGAGGGGGTATAACAACATATAATGAGGGTGGAAAAAAGAATTTTTGAAATTTTTTTTCAAAAAAAGATAAAAAAAATTTCGCACCGTGCGAAATGTTCTCATTTGACAATTTTCATCTATGTACCTCATTACTTATGTGTTGTCAGCTCAGAAAAATTTCTTCGATGGTGAACATATACCTCACTTGTGTGTTGTCAGCTCAGAAAAATTTCTTCGATGGTGAACATATACCTCATTACTTGTGTGTTGTCAGCTCAGAAAAATTTCTTCGATGGCGAACATATACCTCATTACTTTTATTTTTAAAAAAATTTCGATATGCTTAACACATCATGGATGATCAGCATACCAAAAATCAAGTAAATCCAATGCTATTTTACCATCGATCTAACCGTTACAAATTCATCGGTTTCGTAACAATAGGATTTTTGCAATGAGTTGATTGAGTGTCAAATCCCCTTAGGGTTCATCCATATTTGGGGTTTAGGGGTTTAGGAGTATTAGAATGTGTACAACAGTCTAGGAACAAAATTTAAATTTTTTTTGGGTTCTGGGTGCTGACAGCGTGGGAATTTTTCTACGCTGTCAATACATACCAATTATCATACGTACATACATATATGCATGTACTGGAAACATGTTTTTCTTCACAAGGATCAATGCAAAGTTGGTGTCCTGGGAACTACACAACTACAATAGAAGGACCCAGGTACTGGTCGTAAATATCACCATGGAGGCTTATGTTTTCTTGTTTAAAGAGTTCTCAAGAGTTAAAACTCGGAAACACATTTTAATATTAAGTTTTTATTCTGGCCAAAGCCTTCAATTTTGGATTACCATTTGGATTGGGGCTCAAAGCCCTGATATATCTTTTCCATGTCTCTTGCTCTGCCTCAGACCTAAAGTTGTCACCTTCCGTCATTTATAATTACACTAGAAATAACCCACGCACACAGTGCATGGCGTCAAAAAAAACCACATGGAAAGGATGCGGTGCACGTGCGAAACCGAGGAGGAGCGAGAAGTGTATGTGTGTGTAGGCATCGTCGGGATAAAAGGGAAAAATTAGATGCTAAAATTGCAAAAAAAATCCAGGAGGCAAAGTGTAATAATACCAATGATAAGCTTGCAAATAAGCGGAATTGTGGGGCATTAAACCCACACCCCAAAGCCACACGGCCCACGCCCCCAGATGGGCCCCACCATGCCAAAGTTGGTAAACTCTAGGCCAATAGTTTGTCATAGTAGAACAAATATCACACCACATCTCTCATCTGTAATATAGATAATGGTAACAGATGACATGCACGGAAATTAAATTACATAGATTGATTCATCATATTTACCATCCTAATTCATCGACTAGTTTCACGGCTTCATTCTAACAGACTCGGATACAAAGTGGCATCTTCTTCGTGAAGTGTCTCATATAATCTCATTGCAAATGGAGCCATTGTAGGCCCTTCATTCAAGCCCTCCTTTTTCTCAACCATTTTCATCTGGCCTCCTTTGATCAACCGAAGATTATGCATGCCTATCAATCACGTACATATTTTTGACCGAGTTACAAGCATATACTTATGTTTGGTCTCTTTTTCTCCTGACAGTAATTCTAGCTGCTATCAATTCCTTCTCTAATTTTATCTGTTGGAACGTTTTCATGCATCATAAATCCATATTCCTCTTCTCGTATATAAGTAGAATGTGTCGATACTTGATTATGGAAATATGAACCCTCCACTTCCATGCGGGCCACTAGGGTTCGATCTCTGGTGGATGGGGTCTCCGCGCGCGCATTGCCAGCTTTCCGAAGGATTAAAAAAAATATGTCATTGTTTGCTGAAGATCAGTTTTTTGTTTGGCAAAACTGGTTTATTTTGGGGTTTTTATAAGTATAACCTATTCAAATCTTTCATGCTTAAAAATTTTATCGTCTAAATCTTTATATTTAGAAATGTGCCCCTCAAATCAACTTAAGTAATGTGGTACCTCTCTTAGTTAGTTAAAAAATATTTACTTATTTGTTGGTTAATTGTAAAAAAAATCTTTAAATGATGAAATTACCCTCATTTTTAAATCTCATTTTGACCTCTCTCAACAAGAAAACCCAAATCTAAGTAGAAAGATTTCAAACCAATCCAATTTCTTTAACGTTTCTTCTTCCTCGTCTTACAATTCAACTCTCCCTTCTCTACCCGTTCACTCAAGCAAGAAAACCAAATCTTTTTCTTCTAAGCAATGGAAAAGAAAGAGAGTGAGATTAGTGAGTTGGAACAAGGAACAAAATGGTAATGTTAAATTTCATATGTAAAATCATACAACTTAAGCCAATTTTGAATGTAAATTTCTAAATATGAATTTTTGGAAGGTAAATTTATAAATATAAATGATCTAGAGGTTATGGGGTTGATACTTCATAGGGCCGGCCCGAGGCTCACGCAGTGGACATGCTCCCCGTCATCCCCTCCCCATCCCCCTCCCCCTCCCCCTCCCCCTCCCTCCTGGACAACTCTGGGGACAATCTGTTGGTGTCTGCTCTACGCAAACTCTTAAATATCCTCCATAGCTCGGCGAGATAACTAGCAGACGACCTTCCAACAGGTCGGACATAGTTACCACGAGCCCTCGTTAAGTCACTAACCGACTTAGGTATCGGAGGGGATTTGAGTCGGAGCCCAAATCCGACCCCGTGGCAAGCTCCTTGTGTTGCAGACTCTTCATGTTGTAGGAAGCAAAAGGGAGTCCAAGAAATACCTTGGAGACCGCTCGGGCTTAGCGAAGACAAATCGGGCTTAGTGAGGATAGCTAGGATCTGGTGGACTCAGTGGAGACAGTTTGGACCAGCTCGGATTGGGCAGAGACAGCTTGGACATGGCAAAGATTGCCAAGACCAGACTTCAACCATTGAAGGCAACAGACAAATAATTCAGAACTACCCTCAACAACTTAGACATGACTTCAATAGTATGAGATAGCCAGAAGATAGCCCTGACCTGACTCCAACTGCTCGGATCGTGATCTATTCAACCCAATCAACTCGTCCAGTGCCCGGTCAGCGGCCAGTAGTTCAGGCTGAGCCTAATCAACCTGGGGATAGCTCGGCCAACCCCCGATCAACCATCAAAGCCACATATTGTAAACCACATGGTAACCTTATTGTACTTGATGTGGTGACAAAAAGCCCGTCAACAATTAGCGTCATTTGTGGAAATACAAGTCGACATCCACGTCTTCAGCCACACCGCCGATGACTCGTTCCACCAACCAAGGGCATGAAAGGCCCATTACTATAAGGGCAGTAGATGCTATGCCGCACCCCATGGATCCTAACTCTTCCATTCATGAATTGCTCAAGCCACAGTTGGTGACTTTGGAGCAGTTACATGAGTTCTCAAGGGAGGTAAATGTACGTATTCAAGCACTGATTGCCATGATATAATGGTTAGCGGGCTCATAACCCTGGCCGACCACGAATTCACTTGTCGTCCCAACTCACTCCCAGCAACAACAGCAATAACGCCTCATCTCCCCTCGTCATAAAGAAGTTCAAGACAGCAAGCCTAAGGGCCACCTGTCATCAACAGCCAGTCTCAAGGGCCCACAGTCCTCTCTCAGCTGCGATGTGGACCGTCGTCCTACTCTGACAAATGACTGACCTAGAGAGAACCATCACGGGCGAGGTCGCAAGCCTTGGCACAGATCTCATGCAGCCCAACAGCTCGGATGAGGAGCAAACCCCCAAAATCACATCGGTCCCACTTCTGCCCAGGTTCAAGATGTCCAACCCAGCTAAGTACGATGGCTTGGGCGATCCACACGAGCACATCCAGTACTACAAAGTGATGATGGAGATACATGGGGGCGACAACTCTCTCATCTGTCGAGCTTTCCAAACAACCCTATGGAAGGCCGCGAAGGAGAGGTACAACTAGCTTCCCAACCAGTTTATCGGGTCATTCAAGAAATTGACACAAGCCTTCTGCAAACAGTAAATGGTAGGGAGAAGGAGTAAGTGAAGCTCAGACCATCTATCCACCCTTGTAGGGAAGGATAAACATTACGAAGCTTCCTGAAATGCTTCAATTCAGAACGGCTGAATGTCGAAAGCTGTAGTGACGAGGTGACCATCACTCCAATCAAAAAGAAGATTCGGTGTGAAGACCTAACGAAGTCTCTACATCATAAGTCATACCGCAGCTTGGACCAGCTCTTCACCAGAGCGAATCGGTACATGATAGCAGAGAAGGCGCTGGCCAGAAGAGCTTCCAGGAATACTCTGGTCATACAAGACGACCTATAAAAGCTAATCAGTGTTACTTTGGCCAGAAGAGCTCCAGTGGATACTCTCATCTATCTTTGGAACACCAAGCATCCGCAGAGGCATTATCAGTAAGAAAGCAAACCGAACAAACACTTATAATGTTATTCATTTCGGTTTCTCTGTTTTTTCATTTCAAAGAAATTTATATCCTATTGAGCTATTAACTCTAATAGAGCACGAACGGGAAGACCATAAGACGGCTTCTCCCATTTCACTTTCTCTGGAGTGTGCATTATACATCAGAAGGCCTCACGGGCTGATCAGCTATACGATCAAAGGGATGCCCTCGTAGGTCGATATAGCTATACGATCGAGGATTATGTTGAAGATTTCACATGCCGGCCGGCCATAGGTCGGGGGGCCACTCCCTTCGCAGGCCGACCTAGCTATACGATCGAGGACATGTTGAAGACCTCACAGGCAGGCCAGCCACAGGTCGGGGCCACTCCCCTCTCTAGTCACTGGTTGTAGGTCAGGGGGCCACTCCCCTTGCGAGCTGACACAGCTATACGATCGGGAATGTCAGAAGACCTTGCATACTGGTCGACCATATGTCAGGGGCCACTCCCTAGCAGGCCATCAATTATAGGTCGGGGGCCACTCCCCTTGTAAGCTGACCCAACTATACGATCGTGGATTACTCTCAAGACCTCGCAGGCTAATTGGCTATACAATCGAGGGGATGACCGTGCAGGCCGATCTAGCTACACGATCGGGGATTGTGTTGAAGATCTCGTGGGCTGGCTAGCCATAGATCCGGGACCACTCCCCTCACACGCCGACCCAGCTATACGATCGAAGATGTCATAAGACCTCGCGGGTCGGCCGACCATAGGTCGGCCGGCCATAGGTCGGGGGCCACTCCCCTCACACACAGGCTGTCAGTTATAGGTCAGGGGGCCACTTCCTCGCAAGCTGAACCAGCTATATGATCGGGGATGTTAGAAGGCCTTACTGACTGGTCGGCCATAGGTCAGGGGGCCACTCCCCTCGCAAGCCATCGACTATAGGTCGCGGATTGCTATTGAGACATACTATGTCACTTTTAAACATAATTATGATTTATGTTTATACATTTTTTGCATTTATTCAATATCGTTTTTTACATAAGTATGTCCCCACTGAACATCAAGTTGTGGATATTCTCACAAAGGCCTTGAAGATAGAACCATTTTCAAAACTTCGTCGAGATTTAGGAATCGTTAGTGAAAAGGGATTGAAACCAAATGGAATGTATTTATGTTATCATTCATATGTCACATTTCATATCAACGCTTGGAATAATATGTTATTACACCTATATTTTATTTTTTATTTTGATGTGACAAAGGGAGAGAAAGCTCACAATGCTATATAAAATAACACTTGAATTATTTGAATTGAAAATAATATGAAAATTATGTATATTTCATCTTATTGCTAACTAGCTTTGATGCAAGGGGGTGTAACCTCTCCATAGCAATCATGCATCTTTGGAGGGGGAGCATAAGTAATTTTTTTATTTCATATTATTTCCACATTTTATATCATTTGTTGTCATCATCAAAAAAGGGGAGAGTGTTGGGATATTGAGACCCCACCCCAGTAGATTTTGATGATGTGCACAAGTGATATGTGTAATAATATGTTTATTTCAAGTGCATATTGATTATTTAGTAGATTTGGAGAATAAAGCGCATTGTGAAACAAATCGAAGGACTTAGAAGCCGTAATCAAAAGTCTACACTTGAACCTTGAATTGAAGCATATAAAGGTTCAAAATTACAACGCATATGAAGACTTAAGATTAAGAGGAAACGGCTCAAGTCAAAGATTGAAGAACAAGAGCTAGATGTATGCCTAAGTGAGCAATTTACTTAGAAATGTACAAGCCATAGTATATTGTTTACACACACACACAAAATTTCTGGAGAAATCTTTTTAAAATATATTACTTAGTATAATACTTTAATATAATTTTTGTAAATTATTTTTCAAGTATTTTTAAGTATGAAAACTTTTGTATCCCATAATAGCCGACTATTATTGTCAGTTAGCTGACTATATCTGTCCAGGATTTACTCCCAACTCTCTGTCAAAATAAGAGCCAACTATTTAAGGAAATAGCCGACTATCTGGGAGAAATAGCCGACTATTCCTCAGAATAGCCGACTTTCTGGGTCAACTGTTGACAAGTTTGATAATATGCATTAATTTATGCTAGCCGTTAACTAGCCGTTAGAGGAGACTTTTTGAGCTAATTTTAAGCTATTTTGTGCAGAATTTGTGCTAATATTTCTCTATAAATAGCTGGAATTTCAGAATTTTATAGACAACAATTTTCATGTCAAAAGAAATCTTTATATTGCTCAAAGTGCTCAAGGCTCTAATTTATATTCTTCATTATATTCAATAGGCTACTGATTTAATTATTTATTACTAAATCTTCTGAGTTTATTTTCAATTTTATTTAGATTTTGATTAACTTGTTTTTTGATCTCAAAGCTCAAAAGCTTTTTTCTATTGAAATTCAAAATACAAGTCTCTTGTTTTAATCTGTGTTTTTAAACTTATATCTTTCTTTCAAAGATTAAACTAAAACTTGATCTTTGATCTCTAAAAGCCCTAGTGCTTATTTTTATAAGATCAATTTTCAAGACAAACTCGATTGATCAAATTATGCTTTAATTCATAAATAATTATTTGATCAAGAGTTTTCTCGATTTCCTTAAGCCACTTATTCACATATATATTATTGGCTTTTAGGAAATCTTTGTACCTAATTCTGTATTTGTTGTAAAGTCTTTGAAGAAGACTTAGTGATTGTAATTTCCACGTGTTAGGGAAAGTTTTGGAAATTCCTAGCTGGTTGTAACTAGGTGTAGAAATTCCTAGCAAGAGGAAGCTAGGTGCGTGTACGAAGTATTCCTCGGTTGTGTTGAGGCAAGGTTTGCTCTCGTGGAGAGCTAGTGGATCAGTTGCTGGACTTAGGCCAAGGTTGGGCCGAACCAGGATAAAATCGTTGTGTGTTTGCGATGTGATTATTATTATTACTTGCATCTTTTTATACCGATGCAACTCATATTTTATTCAAGCATATAATTGATGGGAAATCGAATCCCACCCCTAAGTGGTTTTGATGATGAACACACCAAATGATGTTAGTGTACTAATTACACTACAACTTAAGTATACATGTTGTGCGAGTGATATCTTTATGCATATTCCGAAGAAGCTCAACCACACTCGGAAGACGGAAACGAATTTGCAAGCTCCACGTCAAGCACAAGTATAGCTCAATGATGAAGCTCATGCAAGTGCTCAAGCTTAATGAAAAAGAGCTCAAATTCAAGAGAAGCACGCATCTACTGCAAACATCTGATCGGCTTTCTAAAGGTCTCGTCTTAGAATAGTGTGTGAGTTGGTTTCTTTAGGACTATGTTAAAGCCAAGCAAATATTGCACACACACACAAAATGATTTAAAGCAAAAACGTTTTTAAATGTTTTTTAAACTCTTGAGAGCATTAGCTAGTTGGTTTATTTCATAGTAATCAAACTCCAAACACCCAGGAGTTGATTACACATCTTGCTAGCTGGTTTCAATGAAAAGTGCTATGGGAGTCGACTACCAAAGGAGGGAGTCGTTACCAGCTGAGCAGAATTTTTCAATGAAATTCTCTGGGAGTCGACCACCAGCTGTCGTTTTTTCTTCTGCGATTCTGCTTCCTGATTTCACTCCATTTCCTTATTTGATTGAACTGAAAGTCAATCATTTTTGAAATTTGAAATCCTTTTGAAACTATATAAATAGGAGCCTTATTGAGATCATTTTCAAGACACTAATCTCTCTATTCTTTGAGCTACAATTCTGATCTAAAATCTCTCATCGCTCTTATTTACTCTCAACGTTATAGCCAATTTCTGCTTCTATTTTTCTGATCTCAAAATTCTAACTCTAATTTTTATTGAGATCCATTCTTTATTTTGGCTATTTTAAAATTGTTTTTAAATTCCTTACTCTATAATTTTCATTCCTGAAAGGATTTTAAAAACTAGAGATCTAGATCACAACGAATCATCTCATATTC
This sequence comes from Scilla litardierei, assembly GCA_030789695.1. Taxonomy (NCBI): domain Eukaryota; kingdom Viridiplantae; phylum Streptophyta; class Magnoliopsida; order Asparagales; family Asparagaceae; genus Scilla; species Scilla litardierei. The sequence goes on from CM061133.1 coordinate 350,136,871, forward strand.
TTTGTGTGATCTGAAGATTGATTTAAATTCTTTTAGCCACTTAAACGCACAATTGCAATATTTATTTTGGCTATAGAATTTCGGGTGTAAACCAATCTCCATCAAATATTGTGGAAAATTGGATTTTTATTTGTATTTGGGATTCTCCTTTGTGATAAGGGACGGTGTAAATCCTAGACAAGTCTAGGTGATTGGAAATCCTAGTTAAGGTTGTGTCGTTGGAAATCCTAACGAGTGGAATTAGGTAATTGTATTGACAATGCAATAGTAAATTAAATCTCGTACCGGATTGGTCGGGGACTGGACGTACCCGGGTTACGGGGAACCAGAATAAAATCGCTTGTCTCTGCGTTTGTTTTTCTGTGATTGTTTATATTTCTTGTACAAGCATTTTTCAATTGCTAAGAATATATCTTTGTAATTCCTTGTTCATTTATCATTGCAAAGATTATTTATTAAATTCCGATGTGTAACGATCTCTTTGTAAAGATCTCTTATCTGATTGTAATCTTATCTCTTTCATATTATTTGTAAGATTACTTTGTTGATTAAGAATCAAGCGTAGATCACTCTATTTGGTTTCTTTGGCAACATTAGAAGGGTTTTATTTGTGTTATTGTTAACGATCGAAAAAGTTTATTATTTGTACAACATTATTCAACCCCCCTCCCTCTAGTGTTGTTTGCCATCCACAGGATCCAACAATAATAATCGTTGATTAAGTACAAATTGAGGCAACTCGAATTTGAGGCTTATGCAACTATTAGAAGGACTTTTTATTAAGCGAAAAAATATTATTATTTATTAACAACTCTATTCAACCCCACCCCCTTCTAGTGTTGTCTCATCCACAGGGATCCTACATAACTACGTCGAATCTCACTTACAACACTCAAAGAACTTACTCAAATAGTTGGAAGAACTCAAGAACACTCAAGGTATTTAGAAAGGATTCTTGTGAAGACTCTTATTCTCTCAAACTTGGACGGTTTTTCACATGATACAATGTCCCCCTTTATATAGGTCTACTACATCTAAATGGATGGCTAAGATTAAATTGATCATATGGTTCATTCTAAAATGATCTATACAACTTCTAACTATTCTAATATTATAAGACTTATCTATAAAGCTACTAAGTCTTATCCATTAAGCGTCCTTCCTTTTCTAGAGTCTTCCACCCAACTCTAGAAAAAGGCATTCATCTCTATTGACTTTGGGCCTCTCATAAAACATTCATCCAACATAGAACCCATATGTAGAGACTTTTACCCATCTCTATGCCTTAAATTAGATTTCCATGGCCTTGAACCTTTCTTGGGCCTTGTAAAATAAATTGTGCTTGAGCCTCCCTTCGGACCTTCATTCACAAATTGACTGGAAGAAAAAACGGATCGTGACACTAGGGACGGAACTACAGCTTAAAATGTGGTGGCATGCCCCCCTCCACCCCACACCCACCCACACACACACAACCAAAATCAAATTTTTGTGTGTGTGTACACGAATGTATGTATGTTTATGTATCAGGCCCCCAGTAAAAATATTTATGTATTGGGACCTCAACAAACTAAATGTTTGGTTCTGCCACTGAACATCCCCACCTCTGCCTCAAACGCCTCCATCCCCTTTTCTTCTTTATCCTCATCCTTGTCTAATTTGTCTATGATTTTTGTTGTTGAAGAGATTGAAAAAGTTAGCAATGCAGCAACGGCGGCGGCATGAAGGGGGAGCAGGCTATGGCAGTGGCATAAGGGATTAAGAGGTAGGGATGACGGGGACAACGATGATAGTGGCATAGGCAGAATAGGAGAAGGGCGGGGGAAGGAAAAGGAGGGCGATGGAGGAGACATCAGCAATGGGAGGCAGTGGGGGTGGGGGTGGATGGGAAATGACGACGGTGACTGGGAAGAAGAAGAGTAAGAGGTGAGACGAGGAGTATGTGGAAGAGAAGATCGGGGGTAAAAAGGGAAAATTTTGAATGGCAAACTTGCAAATAAAAGGGGATTGTGTGAAGCAATTAAGTTTCTGGTGTATAGCAACTCCCCGGCAAAACAGAGTGCTTCTAATCACATTACACATTTTGCCAAACATATTACATTTGTTTACAAGTTTGACATCCTCTTTGGCAAACTAGGAAAGGATAATGGTAAACATGTAAATAAATGTAACAAATGTAACGAAGTTTAACACCTTATATATCATCAGGTCTTAGGATAATTCTCACATGCTGACGGTTGTATATTGTGCATTAAAAATAACTTACAGCATGTTAACTTAAATATAATGAATAATAATCAATCCAAAATTTGTGTTTAACTTAAATTGGAGTAAATCAATCCAAAACACACAGAACTACACCACGCATTCAAAGAAACCAAGCTCTTTCTTTTTTTAATTCTGGAATGCTTAATATTATTCCAAATGGCCTTCATTGATTACATCAGCAAGAAGAAGACACAATGCAAGTAGGTGCAGCTGCCCCCAACATCATAAACACAACAACATCTAAATTGTTTCCTGAATATCTTAATGATCAAACAACTAACAATGTCAGTCAGCAATATGAATGCTAGGAGCATGGCCAAGGCGAGAATGATAAGATGCTTGGTCAAAATAGGATAGATAATTAGGCGACGATTCAAGCAGACATTTTTTACACTTGTTAATAGATTCTGGAGTTCAAAACTTTGACACGACTTATTTTAGCTTTGAATTCAAGTAGATCAAGGTTATCATTGTCTTTAACTTCAATAGGCCTCCGAATTTTTATATTTCCATAGTCATGCCATTGGGAATAGCCATCATAGACGAGTGTGCTAGGGTTTGCCCCTGGGTACATGAGAGAAATTAAAGAGATGATTCAAGCGGAGGGTTAGTCTCTTAATAAGAGATGAAGCGTAAGGTAATTTGGAGGATCGTCTTTGTTTGTTTAATCAGTCCTAATCCAAATCAATGAATTTTCCCAATGTAATCCTATTTATATAATTGGACAAAGTCAGTGTATCATAAGATTTTGACCCTACTCAAATTGAGTTAGGGCATGTTCCACAGCTTGAATGTTTGCTTGAAAGTGGAAAAATTCCACTGTTCAAGCACTATTGAGGCACTATTTATCACTTTTCAGGGCCTTTTCAGAGGCGTCTGTTTCTTTGTTTGAAAATCTTTTGAGAAAATTTTGCATGCATGGCGCCGGGGTGGCGGAGAAATTCTCAACACCGAAATCCACGGGTTTTCTGGCGATTACGAGCTGGAATGTGGACTGTGGGACTCACCGTTTCTCTCCTTTTTCTTCGCCAATTGCAGCGTGCTGTATATATTTTTTTTATTTATTTTTCGCGGTCACTGTTCATGGGTGAAAAATGCACAGTAATCCCGAGATTTTTTTGTCCTATTTCGGGAATACTATGCACTTCTCACCCGCATTGTTTAATTAAACTGTTTAATTAAGTAATAAATAATTATTTTAATTATAAATTATATAATTAACTAAAAGTTAATTAGTTTACTTATAAATTAAGTTTAAAAATATTAAGTTTATAACTAAATTATGTTTAATTATTTTTACTACTATTTATAATTTCCAATAAATAAAATAATAATTAACATTGACATTTATTAATAACTTAAAATTAAAAGTAATTATTTATTATTTCAAAAACCGTGGACCACACATCAAACATTCTCATGAAACTTTCAAACCCAAACCCAAAGAAACACTAGGAAGTTTTGTAGGCCCCATATAAAACTCCCAAACTCACTTTGCACACCACTTTCAAGCCCAAAGAAACAAAAAAAATTTACCTTTCACAATCCAAGATTCCACAACTCATCAACTTTCCAAAATACGCTTTCGAGTTGTGGAACATGCCCTTACTGGACTCTGACATATGATCAAGGATTTTGGGATCGAATAGGAGGAGGAAAAAAACCCAAAAGGAACTATAAGAAATACAATGCAATATCCTTGTCCTAAAAGACAATGTTTCAACTACCTTTAGACATAATAATTAGAGGAAGAAAAAAAGCTATAGCATGCCAACACCTAGAGGTAAATAAAAATAAGGAAGAACTAAAATAGAAGATGGAAAGGGTTAAGAGCTAAGCATTAAACTACAGAGATGTGATGTTACTAACAGTTCTCCCCAGAAACATAAGAGTTCCAAAAAGATACGACCCACATATGTGAGAGCCCACTAGAACAACAATTAGGGTAACTTATTTGTCTGAGCTTTGTTTTCAGTGATCTTGGCCTTTTTGGAAATCTAAGAAAAAGATCTTTTCAATGGTATATGTATTATGTTGCTTCCTAAGACGATCCAAACAAAGATTTCTACTATGGGTGTTGTGTTGTTTCTTCCTATGAGTTTGTTGCTTTCTGGAGCATTTGACCATATATACGTAGAAGAGGCCAGGGCGTTCTCAATGTTTGTTCTTTAATGAGCGTATGGTCTTGGCCATATCCTCCTATCGTTATCATATGAACACGGTTGGACCTCTCGTTTGGAAGGAAGGGACGTTGCTCATATTTTAAGTCTCGAAGCTGTTAGTCCTTCAACTTTAGAAGGACAAGGCATCACAAATCTAAAAGTTTAGCTTGTCGATTAGTCGATCCACTTAAAAGCAAAAGGTTCCACCAGCATCCTAATTGTTTAATCTGATGGCTTGTCGATTAGACTTACTAACAGTTCATTTGTTTGGATCATGGATATAGGTTTCGACTGATACCACCTGGTATCGGCTGTATCGTATCAGTTTCTGAAGCAAATGATACTGATACGTAAAGATAAACTCAATGTCGGCTAAAACCCTAGGGTATTGGCAAGATACGGAGGTATAAGAAGATCAAAAAAACATTGAATCATATGAGTGAACATATTGTGAGAAGAAAATTCATATAAAAGGAGGGAAGAAAGCATACCTCACCATCGCAAGTGAACAAATAAGCTTAAAATTTATACCTTTAGCAAAGTGTTCTTCTTACGACTCACCAATCAATCTTCGACGGCAAAGGTTGCGGGCGAGACGTTAATCGACTGAGCTCCATCGATCTCCATCCATCGATCACCGACGGGCGTGAGGTTTTTTGGATTTCGCCGAAGAAGCGCCTGATTTTTGCCAAAGAAACTCTAGATTTTCACAGAAGAACTGCGAGGTTTTTTTGGCTTTCTCCGTGGTTAATCGACAAAGAGAGAAGCGAGAGCAGTATTTGCGAGCGCTGCAATTCACGGTACACATTTTGTCCATACTTTTTGGTATATTTACAAGTTTGATATTACATTAAAACATTAGTACGTAAATTGAATGGCAAAAGTGTAAATAGTATTAATATGTTGAGCAATCTTTATAGGACAAACGACAGCAGTCACCGCCAGCTGCCCATCACCTTACACATTTCGCTCAAAAACTTGTAAAGAATTTCAAGCTTGCCATTAACTTTAAAACATTATTAACTAAATGGCATACCTATAAATATTTGAAATTCCTTGAACAAACGGTGAAAGAAGATCGGCACTTGCCGCACTTCGCGTGCTTCTATTCATTCTCTACATTTTGCTAAACATATTGAATTTTATTTACAAGTTTGCCAAACTATATGTGCACATGAGTATGATTAGAAAAATGTGTAATGTGACTAGCAAATGTCTAACAATTTTATATACCAGTTAAAATTTTAATAAATTAATGCATAATTAGAATTTATATAATTAATTCCTATAAATTTATTAATAAAAAACTTATTGATTATATTATCTATTATGCCAAGTATAATTAATACCGATAGAGACAAAATGAAACTAAACATTGAAACCATTGAAACGGGCGAAATCTGACCGATACTTAAAATTTCCGGAAGACCGAAACTGAAACCGAGACCTAACCTTAGTTTGGATGGACATGGCATCGCCAGTATAAGCGTCGAACGTATCGATTAGTCCTTAAAAGGATATGACGTCACTAGATTTGATTATTGAAAGACCAAACATTACAAGGTTGTAATATAGCCTCTTATCTTCTTAGACGTTACGTTGTATATGATGATTGAAATGAATATTTTAGTACTTGGTCTTTAGCATTTTGAAGTTTGCATAAATGGTGCTAGTTCCTCTTATTTTATTAGTCATGCATGCAATAGAGATTAGTGAAATGTTAGGTTCACTATACAGTACAACTAATGTTTGAACAAAACATATCACTATCAAATATTGGAGTGATGGATATTGTATAAGATAAAACACCAAGACTCTACCATATTTGGATTCTTCCCATCTCCAGGACAAGACTTGCTGTTTCTGTTGTGCATATTCTCTGTTTTGCATCTTAAAGACTATTGACACTACTGGGCTGAATCTAACATGTTATCTCGCTTCCCCCTTCGCATAAAATAATTAGAAAGGCTTATCTACAAGAATGGAGTCAGGTCAGCGTTGATCTATGTCACTGAATGAGCAGATAAGGAAAGGCTTAGGTAGGCTTCGAAGCCAAAACGTCACTATTAATATTAAGATAAGCAGGCCAAGAATCATCCGGGTTCTCACATACGACGCACATACTGATGCAAGTACCGAATGGGTACCTGAAAGATGGAATGCATAATTATGAACGTGTACTTGTTAACAATGACGGGATGAAATCGCTTGCTTGAGGGCCTACAAACAAGCGAAGTCGAAGTAGGATGGGAGTTCGCCAATTTAACTTCCCCAAGGCTCAAGTTAATGCTCGTCAAGTAAAAGATAGGTAGACTATAATCTTAAGCATACAAATTTTAGAATTATACAAATAAGAATCTCCTTTTGATTTTTTTGTTTTGAGAGCTTTATATAAGAGAATTGGCCAGATGTATTTTCGTAAATTCATATTTAGCCTATTAAATATCTCATTTAGAATCTAATAGACCTTTGTTGGGATGTTGTCAGACTAGTCTTCTCCTTGGCTTGGCAGGCCCACTAGGCCTAGTCAGGCTATACTATCAGACTCCGAGAAGGAAAACAAAATTCTTTTACATTGGGCCATACAACCGCTGGATAACATAGACCATATGATCCCCTCCCTGCACACTACCATGACATGTGGATTGGGTAGAGAAATTAGGGTAGTAAATGGGTCAAATTCAGATTACAACTATGTAAAATCCAAATATGACAAGGGAATGCGTCAAGAGATATAATAAGAAATAACATAATAATAAGTGCACTAAGCTGAAGATGGTAAATGAGAGATAAAAAATCACTAGATTAAAAAAATCATATAAATATTTGTGATGGGGCGTTTATAACCAAGGAAGCTGCTGACTAGATAGAAACCATATATGCATAAGGAGTGTAGTCAAATTCGAAACTAGGTGACGAGGGACAGGACGACAGCAAAGCCTCTTGTCCCCAGAATTTAGAATGTTCCATGTTTACGTCATTTTCTTTGGTATGGATGACCAAAGAACATGAAAAAGGAAAAAAAAACATGCTAGACTTCAATGGAATGAAGGGCATAATAGAAGAAAAAGATGGGAGTAAAGAGACATGTACCCGAGTGCTTCTGTGTATGTACTGAGTTCCAGGCTACACATAATCAGCAGATGCATCTCAGTTGAGGCTTGTTAGTCGAACTACATATGTAGACATAATATAAAGACGACGTTAATACTAAAAACCCAAACTTAACTTCGGTTTGTTCTGAGACAACTTACTTGAATTACCGAATCCAAGTCTCAATCTACAGGGTATCGAGTGAAATTGCATCACGAGACTAGAGCAAGGGTGGTATGCAAGGATAAAATGCAGCCGACGCCATGCCATTATGCTACAGTTCCTGTCACAAGGAGCAAGAAAATATAAACAAAGCTTGCATTATTACACGATATGGCCCAGGAGAAGATTTGACTGGAGAATTTGCTGCTCAGGGGTATTCTCCCAGTTCTCAGTAAAATGAAAATTCAGACAGTGAAATGCCATGGTTAGATCAAATGTAAAATAATTTTAAAAAATCATCGCATATATATAACCATAAACCATGAAGTACTTCACAGAGCAAGGCAGCCGGATATGGATATGACAAGCAGCATGCTGGATATGCTTGAACAAACAAAAACAATAAAAATACAAATACAAATACAAGACAAATTCTTGTGAGCAATAAAGGATACGATATAAATGGATGAAACATGATATGAACATGATGCTTTCTGATTTGTTGGAGGTTGTGGCGGATGGCTAACAACAACATTTGTATGGTGTTCTAAAATCAAATGAAAGAAACAAGAAATACATTTCAAAGATATGATACCTCAGTATTAACAGATTAATAGAGAAGCCTCTTTCCACAAACAAAACACAGATGATGTCAATGCTTGCAGTTTTGCACAAGATTTTGGATAGCCTGAAAATGGTCAAATGTAAGTTATAAATATGTGACTGCTATAACGAAAAATAATTAACTCGAAAAACTCAAGAATAAGTAACAGGTTGATTCACAACAATATACTTGAGCCCAAGAAAATTCAAGAGATATACAATCTGAACCATCCCCAACCTTTATAGCTGCATAAAAGGACCTCATACATATTCCCTAACCGCCATATCAGAAGTATAACTATGTCAGCTAGCAACAAACATCAAAACATGAGCCGGATGATCTCCAGCACATCTACCTTACTAATTAATGCAGATTTTATCCCAGATACATCATTTCTAATGTTTGAACATATACTTAAAGGAGACAGAGCTAAACGTGTGCATTAAAGCATTGATTCAGCTCGTGATGGAGGTTCAACACTTTGCAGCTAGGCTGGAACTGTGTGTTAAATCATTGATCCAGCTCGTGATGGATGTTCATCCGTCTGCAGCTAGGTTGGTACAGTGTTAAAGCATTCAGTCAGCTCGTGATGGATGTTCATCTCTCTTAAGCTAGACTGATACAACAGCCATGCCGTAGACATCTGTGAAGTGGGCATGAAAAAGCTTAAACAAAGTATGAGCCTCATATTCAAAAGCCCCATAAGGGATATAATGGTGACAAAGATGTCAGAATGCAACCTTGGACTTTAAATTTCTTTTGAATATGCCACTACACCAAAGCTCATGTAAAGGCCCAAAAGCCCAAGCCCAGTTCCCTTTAATAAACCCCCCACCCACTATGTTTCTCTCTCCCACTCCCCTTTCTCTCGCGCCCAAGCCCAGCAATAAAAAAAGAAAGAAAACCCCCGACCCTTATTCTCTCCCTCTCTCTCTTCTTGACCCGAGCCCAGGTGAGCCTTTCGACTTGTTTTCCTCGCACGAGCGGCAGCAGCGAACTCAAAGAATCGCGGCGACGGCGAAACTAGGGTTTCGAAACCCAATCGAACGACTCCCGCATCCTTCGTCGCGGGATTTTCTCGTGATAGGATCCCGAAGATTTCAACTCCGATCTTTGCACGATAAGCTCCCTCTCTCCCCTATTTTATATGCAATGTTTTTCTAGGGTTTAATGACGCAAAAATTTATTCTCCCCTCTTCAAAAGGGTTTCGATCTTTGCTTCTGAGTATCGATTTGCTTTTTGGGGGGCTTCGTTTTCTTGCCCCTTGGTTTCAGATCTGCTCTTTGCCCTTTGGACTTTCGGGTTTTTGCTCTGGGGTTTTCAGATCGCGTTTGGGGCTCGGATTTCTTAATCTTCTTTTCGCAAACTCCAATTCAAGTAGATTTCGGTTCTTATTACACTTTTAATTTAATTATTTTCGGAGAATGGAAGTGATGATTCATGAAGAACTTGAGAGGATTTTTCTTCCTCCGATGAATATTTCGGCACCAATCTAAGTTTACGGACGTGGGTGGCCGGTCAGAGGCTTATTGGGTTTAGCCGATCTGTTTTCGGGTGTTGGTGTTTATCATTCCACTGATTGGATTGTCCTCTTGCTATTTTTCATTGCATGTTTGACCTGCTGGTCACTTTCAATTGCCCTGCATGTTCATTTGGTTCAGTCAGCTGATTCTGGATACTAGTTGGTTCAATTAGATGTCTCTATATGTTCGATTGGTTCAGTTAAGTTGTATCTGCATGCGTGATGGTAGTTCAGTTTTGTTTCCTTGCATACTTGGTGTTCAGCCTACTTGATGTTTGCTTGCGGTTTAGGTGTTCAGTTATTGTTGTTCTTAGTTGCTTGGGATTGGGTTCAGATTTTACTTCATACTTTGGGTGCTGTTTTGCTCATATAAGTTCAGCTCCGTCTTTTTCCTTTTAAGTTCAGTTATGTTTTCCCCTTATGACTTCAGTTTCTGTTGCCGGTATAAATCCCGTTTTAATATACACCTCCTTCGTCACTATGTTTTCGACTTAAACTGGTTTCATCTTTTGTGCGAAATCTGGGTCCAAGCAACCCCTCTAGGGAGGTAGATCACAACCCTTTTACGGTGCCAAAAAAACATGAATCTGATCCATTTATAATATTTATCACTTTATCGCTCTCGTTTATTTTTCTTTCGTCTTTTACTTTTCTTTATAAATTATGTGTTTAAATATGTTTTTTAGGTTGCTAATTTGACATGCTAAAATTAAGATTCTGCTTAAGAGACCGGACTTGTGAAAGTCTGAAAATTTAAGTTGTCGGCTTATACCAAATTAGATAACTGGAAGTTATGCAACGAGATTATTACAAAGATATTGTTACGCTTGCTTTATCTTGCACAAAACTAGACAATCATGCATACAGATTTGCATAACTATCTAATTATCAAATTTAGAGAACAACTTCAGGAACAAGATACTTGACACCCTAGAATTAGAACTACACATGATAACACAGGTATGGGGTAACTTATAATAGAGAGGGTGCGGGAGCGATTGAAGCCATGCTTATGGCCCCTATCTGGGAGGATTTCCTTTATGGATCCTGAGTTCTCGGTACAGTTTGTCCTTATACTCAGCCCGGGGTAGCACCCCACGGTCCATGGTGGACTTCATGTTGCACATCGTGCTCTTCTCTTATAAGTCACGACACAATACAACAACATTGTCTCTTGGTTATTAGCTCATTTTCTTATTGCCACTTATTCATGCCAGGTCAGTAATTTTCCTTTTATAGTTCCCTTTTTATACCTTTTAATTTCCTGTAAAATAAATCAATTAAGTGTTTAATACTGTTTTGCAATCTACTTTATTAATGGTGGTTCAAATCCATCAGGTAATACTCAGCTTGAAGAGGAGGCTCCGCAGTACGAGAAGTCCGATTTTCCTGATGAGGACGCAGACTTTTGAGCTCCCGTGTTATCAAGAGAGTTATCTTTCTTTTAGTCGGTTTATCTTTCAGTATTTGTTTTAGTTGAGCTGTAGTTTCTCTTTTGCCTAGACAATGTAATTTCCTTTCAAGGTTTAATAAAAATGAGTATTTCATTTATCTTTGTCTCAAATATTTCATGTTTAAACTATATTGACTTCACCGGTACATGCAAGATCTGCAAATTATTGTTAGTGTGACGGCTCCCGCTTCTGGGGCGTTACAGCTCCAAAGTTGTGATTAGTGCTGAGGGTATTTAATTTTATATTCTTTCACGTAGGATGAGCGCCCTTTATATGTTGTCTTTCCGTAACGGTATATTTTTACCCGGTTTTTAATTTGCATCAGGAATGGCAATATTGCGGGTCGGTGTGGGTATTTAACTACCCAAGCTTGCCCCGACCCGTCTACAGGTCGGGGCAAATCGGGTCTCCCAAAATCAAGGAAAAGCTCCCAAAATCAGTTAGCCTTTGATAAGATGCTAGGTTAATATTAAAATTTCAGTCAATGTCTGCACTTGGATATGAAATTCAAGTACCACATTCAAAAGAGATGAGATGATGGCAAGTGAGCCGGAAGAAAAAATATATCTTCCACTTAATGTAATCATCTGCCATAGAATAAAATGAAGAGTAAGAAAATTTCCACTTTCCAAGAATCAAATACCACCATAGTCTTTTGGCATCCGCCGTGGAAGGATTGCAGTGAGCGTTTTCTTGTGTTCTCTCCTTTCTGATCCCTCACGGATTAACTTGATATCAAAGCAACACATGTTTAAATCTCACTAAGCATGCAAATTAGGAGTTAATTTTCAGCGTACTTACGTGGACTAACATAGAAGGGAAAAGATCATGAATACCCAAATCTAAAACCAAAGTATATGATATAAAGGTGACAAGCACGGCCTCCGCATAGTATCTCCTTGAAACAAAGTAAAATGGGCTGATCAAAGGCTTCAGAATAATGAGGATCTTAACCCTTGCACATCAAGTCTGATTCTTTCAAATAGTTCCAAGACAAAAACTATGTATCATCTTAGATAACTTATTTGTATCAGAACCCATCAAACTTCTGATGAGAAAATAGGAAGCAACGATGTCTGCAAAAATTAATGGACCTATTTTTAGGTCAAATATAAACCAATAGTCTTAAATTACCTATTGAAAATTTTAAAACATACCAATTATGGAGAGTTTAGTCTCCAAAAGCCATTCTCATCCGAGAACTCGAATTGGTCAATTACAGCAACTGATATTTTATCATGAATCAAAAAATTCCCAAGCGAAGAAGCAAACAAAAATTAATACTAAAATCTAAAACCCAAATTAAGATTGTGGTGTGACAATTTTATGAAAGAGTCAATAACATCGAGCCAATTAAATAATCTTTTGTTTTTCATAAATGAATTAAATAAACACTTGGTAGCTTAGAAACAATACATTAAGATATCAACTGGTGTTAAAGAAAGGCATGAAGTTAACAAGCAACCTTCCTGATGATTGGGTAGGATGTCTTTCTATAGCACGAGATTTCTCAGCATTAAAAAGGCAATAGCCAGCAATCAGAATCTATTGCAAACCTTTCCCTTCAGTGATCTTACGCAGTACAAGGGTAGAAAATCTTACAAAGAAAAGGAGTATTCCTACTGATGCCTGATGGGAACAGATCAGTCAGAAAATTTTGCCGAATCAAAAGTCTACATGATCAAAGTTTTCCTGCTAAAAAGACTTTATGTTGCTCTTCCGTCTTAAACGAAGGCATCAACAAATTCCCTATACGGAGACCCAAAGAAAAAAAAGGAAATGGCAGCGGCATAGAAAATAACTCAAAGAAGGATATTGAGGAAATAACAATTCATCTCCAAGAACTGACTCTGACATTTCAATACTCCTATTTATTAACAACTTCACCCAGATTAAACAAATTAGGGTTTTTCTCATATACATCCCTTAAAATGCGTATTTTGATATCTATCCTTTAAATATGGATATTTTCTCTCAAGTCCCTTAAATCTTAAACCTTTAACCTTAAGAGTCCAGCTAACTCTCTTAAAATCCAAGGGAAGTGGAAATATTCCGTTAGCTCTTGCAAGCTTTTCGTTTTGGGTGGATATGGTCAGCTCACGGAGAGGACGGAGCAACGCTGCCGCTGCCCCGTCATTTTTTTTGGGGCAGCAGCGACACCACAGCCGCCTCCTCGACGTTTGGTGGTGGAGCACCGCCTCCTCCCCCTCCTGATGAGGGGGGAGGGGAAGCAGCGACACCACAGCCGCCTCTCCGACGTTTGGTGGTGAAGCACCGCCTCCTCCCCCTCCTGAGGAGGCTGTGCTCCCCTGCCCCAAAACGCCAGGTAGGCGGTGCCGCCTCCTCGTTTGAGGAGAGCCTCCCGTCGTTTTTTTGTTGGGAGGAGGATCACCCCTCCCTGTCATCTTCTTTTGGGGGGGCCGCCGCCCCCCTCCTCGTCAGTTTTTTGTGTGAGGCGACGCCGCCGCCGCCGTCTCCCCTGCATGTTTTGGGGGGAGGAGAACCACCTCCTCCCCCTCCTTCTCTTTTGAGGAGGATGGGGAGGTGGTGGCGCCTCGTCCCTGGTGTTTTTTTAGGGGGGATGAGCACCGCCTCCTCCCCCTTCTCGCAAGTTTTTGCGGGGGCGGGGACGGCAGTGCCGCACCCTCGGCGTGTTTTGGGGGAGGAGCACCTCCTCCTCCCCTCCTCCTCCTCAAACGAGGCCCTCCTCATCAAACCCTCATTTGCGGAGGAGGGGGAGGAGGCGGTGCTCCCCCAAACACGCCGAGGAGGCGATGCCGCCGCCGCCTCAACCCAAAAAGAACGTCGGGTTGTTAATTGTTAATTAAAGTTTATTTCTTAATTAATTAACTATAATTATTTAACCGTTAATTAATGTAATTTCAGTTAACTTTTTAACAGAATACCAGATGGAGTGACTATTAAGGTTAACTTTTAATATTTGAGGGACATGAGAGCAAATACGCATATTTAGGGATAAATATCAAAATACGTATTTTTAAGACGAATATGCGAAAAACCCAACAAATTAATACATGACCTGCTGCCAAAAGGGAACCATCCCGTATTCGCCTTGCCAGTGGGCAGATTCACATATCATCTTAAGGATTCTCTTATCCTAACGGAGTAAAAGATCTGCATGAATAGATATCCTTCTGAAATGAACTTCTCCATTCCCCTCTAATCTCAACAGAAAAGCATCAGAACAGCCTTCAGAACTGTCTTAAATCCTCCTTTGGAGGGCTCTCCCCAAGGCCACACTGAAGGCCTGCTTCCTTCTATGCATCCTTTCAACTCCACCATAAGGATGAGGCTCAAACAATAGGCATCCAGCTTAACCATCAGTTCTCTCCCGCTTTCCTAAGCTTCCGCACACCATGGTCAGGATTGTAAACTTCACCAACAGTAGCTCGACACTGTGAATCTGAGTTTCTCAACACCAGAAGTAACTTCACAAGACATTGTGACCCAAGCTCCACGATTATCTTAGTAAAAGTATGAAAAGTATGGAAGTATGAAAGGTTACGGATGTTGTTGGCAGTAAACAATTAAAACATAGCACTCCTTAGTTCTTGTTTCTATCCTTCACAAATTGGTTCTTCACAATATTTTGTATGAGAATTGATGGTATCCTCTCTTTCTTTTTTCACCCTACATGATCCATGTCTGAGTTACAGGACGTGTGTCAAAGTGCCGGTGCCGTGTCGTGTCCAAATGTCCGATCCAGCAACATCTTACAAACATGGACTGACCTGGTAACATTGAATTGGACCATGACTAATTACATGAAAATATATATGTTAAGAAAAACAAACAACTAAACTCAAACATGGAAATTCGTGCCCTTACCACAAAGCTTATCACAATCCAAAATCTGGTAAAGTAGGAGAATTTGTAACTTTATTCATCAACTTTTTTAGAGGATGGAATGCGTGCACGCCCGCACGTGCGCGCGCGCATGCCCGCACACACACACACACATATACTAACACACTAGTTATAATCGTGACCATAAGTCATTGTGCATTCAAAATATTCTTTCGAAAAATTTCAACCCAATCCAAATCTCCATCCCCAAAAAAATTCCAGCCACTTCAAAATCTCCCCAGATAAAATTTATAGCCACCTTCAAAATATTCCTCCCCTAACAAAAAATTTTAACATTCATATTAAAATTTAGTTTCCCAATAAAATTTAATTCCCTCTAAAGGTTAGTTCCCTCCAGGTTTAGTTTTTCCCAAAATTTAAAATTTTAGTTCCTTCCAGATTTATTTCTCCCAAAATTTTAAATTAAAATTTAATTTTTCCAAAGAATTTAGTTCCTTCAAAAAATTTAGTTCCTCCAAAATTTAGTTTCCTCCAAATTTAATTCCATCAAAAATTGAAAAGTTTAGTTCTTCAAATTTTAGTTCCCTCCAAATTTAGTTTTCCTCCAAAAATAATTTTCTACCAAAATTTTCATTTTCATGAACTCTCATCATACGCATCGATTCCTCAAGATTCATGCACATCCATCTGTCTACCATCCTTTTGTCCTAGTCAGCAACTCCATTCAACATCATCCCTCAATTGTTTAATAGATCTTATTTAACAAATTAAATTCACAGAACATCTCCACCTTATTTAACAAATTAAATTCACAGAATCATTCTCGTGTGTGTGTGTGTGTGAGAACAAAACAATGACAAATATATAGATAAAAATAGAGAAACGGTAAAACAATATGAATTCAGCTTTGGGAATTATACTCCTCCATACCATAGGAGTAAATTATTAATTTTCAGGAGATATACAAAAAAGTGAAAAGATAACGAAAATCGTATCTAAACCAATGCATGGTATAAAGGTTGCAAGCACAATATAGCAGGATTACCTCTGAATCTGCTCCAGAGTCTAGAGTTGCTCTCCTGGTTGTGCGCTGATCAAAGGCTTTTGTATAAGGAGGATCTTAACCCGTCCACATCAAGGCTGAACCTTTCAATTCTAAGATGCAGAAAACAACATATCATCGTAGGGAACTTTCAGTATCATAACCCATTGAATTTCTGAAGCGAAAGAGGAAGCAAATATATCGAGAAGAATGCAAGGTTCCATTGTTAGATCAGATATGGACCCAAAATGTTAAATTAACTAATTTTAAAACAAACCATATATGGAGAGTATAATCTCCAACAATCAATATCATCTAAAGCTCATATTGGACATTTAGGGCTTTAAGCAAATATGTCGAGAAGATACAGGGTTCCAATGTTAGATCAGATATGGACCCAAAATCTTAAATTACCTAAGCATAATATATATGGAGAGTATCATCTCCTACAAGCAATATCACCTGAGCTCATATTGGTCATTTACGGCTTTAACCAAATATGTCGAGAAGAATACAAGGTTCAATTGTTAGATCAGACAAGGACCCAAAATTTTAAATTAACTAATTTGAAAACATACTATATATGGAGAGTATAATCCCCTACAAGCAGTATCATCTGAGCTCATGTAATGATGGACATCTTGTGTCAGTCAACAGCATTAAGTAAATATTGCTTCGAAAATGTTGTGTCTACTTTTGAATAAGCACGAAAAGCAAATGAATTGCCCCTAAAAAAGCGCACGTGCCCCCCCCCCCCCCCCCAAACAGCGTAAAACAAAAAAAAAGAAAAAAAGAAAAGGAGAGGATGGGTGGTGTTAATGCCAAATGCGATATAGTTTAGGTATCTCATCGTTGCTCACCCAGGATGAGAGATGTTTGACAAATGAATGAGGAAAGATCAAAAACTTAAGGGTAAACCAAAAAGCTAAAGTGAAACATAACTTGACGGCGTACCCAAAAAAACACTAGAGATAAGGCTTGGTGCCTTGGTAATTATTCTGGCATTGGAAAAACTGCCCTACATGCACAAAATATTCTTCGACTAAAATTACCACATCCAAACTAACGCTCGATCTGTATCACAGTTTGTAACATCTCTAGAAAATAGACATGGTATATTTCTACGTGAAGTTGCATTTGATGTCACGTAGAGGTTATTATGCAGACATGGTTTCCACTTCTAAGTATATTATAAGTTGTTGTTGTTGTTGTTGTTGTATACGCTGTGGGGGTGGCCTGAGGTGGGTTGGGCAGGTTGGGGTGGGGGAATAAATGACAAGAAAATGATTACTTATGACTAAGAAATGAAGAAAGAAGACATAATAGTTAAATACCATACTCTGTGAAGAATCCCCAGAAAATGAAACAATATGTAAAACTACTGTGTAAAGATATGCAGGAAACTATCACCTCTGTAAGTCCTAACCGTATTTTGCAATCATTCATTGCATTGATCTTACAAAGAACATGAGTTGTTCCACTGATGGGAACTGTTAAACAGCAACATTTGGCAAATTAGAAATCTACATTACCAAAATTTTGCTGCTAAATCGATTTTATTTGTTCTTCTTCAATCTCAAAGGGAGATCATCAACAAAATCCTAATAGAAATCTGAGAAAGAAAAGAAAATAGCAATGGCACATAAAATAACTCAAAACAGGATGTTAATGAAATAATCATTCCCTTTTCAAAAACTGACTTATACATTTTACTACTACTGTTTATAATAAAGATCAACCAAATTAAACCGAATAATACATGGCCTGCAGCCAAATGTCGTATCATTCCATTTTCTTCTTGCCAATAGTCAGGTTCCCAATATCATATGAAGGAATCTACGAACTGGAAACAAGATTTCTGAATAATGGTAAACATTTAATTAGTTCGGCGAAAGGAAATCTACATTATGAAACTTCCTTCTAAAAGGAACACCTCCATTTTCCTTTATTTGAACAACAAAGCATCAACAGAACCCCGCTTCACCCTAGACAATCATGGCAGGCACTACAATCTGCCCTTTGAAACAGCCTTCAGAACTGTCTTAAACCCTCCTTTGGTAGGCTTCCCCCAAGGCGACACCGAAGGTCTGCCTCCCTTCGTGCGTCCCTCCCCTCCACCATGAGGATGATCCACCGGATTCATCGCAACACCGCGAACAACAGGCCGCCAGCCTAACCACCGGTTTTGTCCTGCTTTCCTAAGCTTCCGTGCATCGTGATCAGGATTGGAAACTATACCAACAGTAGCTCGGCAACGGGAATCTATAAGTTTCTCAACACCAGAAGGCAACCTCACAAGACATTGTGATCCTTGCTCCTTGATTATCTTAGCATAAGTTCCCGCAGCCCGAGCCAGCTTTGCACCCTGACCCGGACGCCATTCAATATCATGCACCCAAGTTCCCATTCGCATATCAGCCAATGGTAAGCAATTTCCCACTTGCAAACTCAGGTCGAGCCTCTCATAGCTGATCTCCTGGAGCTTGCGTGTATCTGCATTCTGTGAAGGCAGCGAGGGCGTGGTGCTGTGAGCAGGCCTGGACCAATCACAGTTCATCACCGTCTTTCCTGCCTCCAGCTTATCACTGGCTATTATGTAGCTGACCGGCACCCTATTATCCTTCAGCCCAATAATTGGCTTAGGCTTGACAGGCAATGCCCTATGAAGAGGCTGACCACCGGATAAAGCGTAAGCGAGCACTTGGGATGGTAGCATGCTACTCGCTTGCTCTGCATTCGGCTTTGATTCAACAAGACCCAAACTTTGCCATGAAACTGCCACTTTACGATCAATCGACTTGGCCTTCCACTTTCGAATCTCTCCAAGAGTCAAGTTTTCCCCGAGGGACTCCTCTCCGATGACCCGTGGAGCAAAAAAAGTAGGCTTTGCACCGGCAACCGCTATTCTCGGCACAGGGAAAGAAAGGGACGACGGAGTCCAAGTTGCAGTCTCTCCCTTAACAATGGAAAACGACGAAGTGAACCCCCTAGCGGCCGGCGCTTGCCCGCCGATCATTACATAATTTGATGGCAAGCAGTTAGCTTGCGACAACGACGAGAAAGACGAGATTTTTTTCCGATCACCTCCGCCTGGGAGAGACGAGAACGAGAAAACCGAAGAGACTGGAGTTTCAAGAATCTTACTCGACGCCGACCGATCGAGATACTGCTCGCTCTTCTTCTCGCCGCGGCCTCTGTGGAACTTGACGCCGTCGACCCATCGGACGAGGGCGATGCGAGAGGATCGGTTAGGATCGTACTCGATGCGCTCGACGATGCCGGTGCCGGGAGTGTTGCGCTTGAGGTCGACCGTCCGCTGGAGGCGCTTCGATCCGCCGCCGCGATGAAAGGACGTGATGCGGCCAGAGGTGTTGCGGCCGGCGGTCTTGCCAGTGCTCTTCGAGATGAGCTGCTTCAGAATCTTGCCCTTCTCCTTCTTCATCCGTCGCGTCCTCTCCCTCGTCTTCGTCATTTGGAAGCCGGAGTTCAAAGAGACCTAGTTTTTTTTTTAACGATGGCGGTGTATGGCGATGGCCGGCGGCGGATCGGGAGAGATTAGGAAAATGGGGCACGATGGATTTAGGGTTCGGAGTAGGACATTTCTTGCACGCGCAAGGCAAGTGCAAGATTTGGTGGGCTGGCCCGTATTGGTCCAAGTTCCAAAGATTGGGGCTTATCTATGGTTTAATTATGGCACAGGATCAGGCCCATATTTGTATCGGGCTGTTATCTAAGAGCCTGATCTTTTGTTCGAAAGTTGAGGAAAAAAGTGGCCGGTTGCACTATTCATCCACTTTTTAGTGGAATACTTCTACACTTTCTCAAAGTGTGTTCATTTGCAACTTTGGTGAATTGGGAAATTTCGCTGACGTGGTTGTGGCAGGTGAGAATTCATCCCATCTTTTGAAATCACCCGTCAGCGCTCCGATTACACGAAAATCTCTCTCGCTGTGGGGCCCTCCCGTTGTGTGGTCACCTTCGCTGCTGCCCCGAGGCGGCCTCTTCATCCTTCCCCATATCGCTGCTCCCTTCGCTTCTTCTCCCTATCGCTGCTCCCTTCGCTTCTGTAGGATGCCTTGTACGAAAACCCTAAAAATTTGAGAGCGTCGTCCCTTCTTCTGCAAGCTTGAGCCTTGTTTGGGTTGCCGAAGATATCCAAGTCTAACGGATCGTTGGAAGGTCCCAATGCAGCTTGCAGTGGGTTTGTGCTGTTCCGAGCTTGGATTGGTGTTTTGGATCTCCTCATGTGGTAAAGCCTCTGCCTTTACATGTTCATTCTCAATTTGTATACATGTCCTTGTGGTCTATGTAAGAAAACCCTAAAAATGGAATAACCACCATGCTTCCCTTGTGTCAGGAGCCGTTGTGGGTTGCCGAAATAGATCCACTGCTACGCGGATCGTCGGGAGTGCCCACAGCAACTTCGTGTCGGTGAGGGGAGTTTCCTACTGAAAAAGTTGGCTTCTGATTTTCTTGGAGGTATAATTTCTAAAATAAATTACCTCCTGTGGATGGTAGATGGAGGAAATAATCGCTGAAAAGGCAAACTTTTGGTAGGATAAATGATAAATGATGCATTCGTGCAGAAGAATAGGCCCGTAGATGTATGTTGCATATATGTTCACTGCATGATTTAGCACTACACACCATTTCAAGCAAGCTGAACCCTATAGATGCATTCGGATACAGAGTTAAAATTGCCCAATGATGAAATATACACAAGGAAAATGTATTGGATTTACTAATGATTAAATGAGGTGCATTGTTATGGTACGCTTGATAGTATTTAAGAAATCAACAATGATAACATGACGTGGGTTTATTCTGAGGGCAATATGATGAGGATTCAAGCATGGCATGAAATGGCGTCGATGGTTGCTTTATCATGCAATGAAATGTTATTTTCTTATATGCGGTATGTTGGTATCAAATTACATGCATGAAAAAAATTATGTTTTCAAATAGCCCAATGATGACACGTAATCATTGCAGGACGTATGATTTCCATATTTGTAGAATAAAGGCAGGCGGGATGGTTCCTTTAGTCAAAATATTGATGATCATTGAGATTATGTATCAGAGGAATTAACATTGGTGGTGTTAGATTTGAAAAAAGTTTTCAATAATCACATGTCAGTTTCAATCCGGGGGTGTATATGATGGAGAAGAATTAAAAAGTAATTTTTATATGGCTATGTTTAGATGAATGAGTAACCGCCATGCCACAAATATAGAAAATGAAAAAATTATTACCTGAGGGCTCAATAAATTTTTTTAACCCTCATTTTACTTGTTGGTTAGTGAGAATATGCAACATTTTTTTGATGATGTTATAAATTTATGTTTTTGTTTGTAGGGTTCATTATATTATATACTTGGATTGAGAGATGTTTGATTACGTAATGCCATGTACAAATTGTGATAGCTTGTTATCTATTTTCATTGCTCGATTATTTTTATAATTTCATAAGTATGTATCACCTTATGCATGGTATTATGTTTGTTACAAATACGGTTTAGATGGATCACGATGGAGAACAGTTTGGTTGTACAACATGTGAAGCGGACGCGTTGACGATCGTTTTAGTCTTCGTAAACCTCGTACTATACAACGAGGGCAGGCCAACCCGATTACCTAGAGAGCCATCCGAATTGCGTGAGCATCATAGAAACTCCCACATGAAGAGTATTCTTGATGGGAGTGAAAGTAGTTGTTTACACTACTTAAGAATGCGGAGCCATGCATTCATCAATCTGGCAAATTTAATGAGACAAAGGGGTCTTCTCAACGACACTATTCATGTGTCAATAGAGGAGCAGATGGCCATGTTTCTTCATATCGTAGGGCACAAGTCAAAGAACAGAGTCATGCAAGTTGATTTTATCCGGTCCGGTTCTACAATTTGCAGTTACTTTAACCTAGTAATGCAGGCAGTTGGCAACTTGCGTGATACGTTCATGAAGCAAGCTCCAAATGAGACTCTGACTGAGATAATCAATAATCCTATTTGGTATCCATATTTCAAGGTAAGCGTGTATTCTTGAGTAGTAAACCCATAATAGATATATTGATTGAAGGTGTATTTATTATTTTCAACATTGATGGGTCTTGTAGGATTGCATTGGTCTCATTGATGGGACACATTCGATGCCATGTTACCAACCAATCTCGTTCCCCGCTTTAGAGGCCGTAAAAGGGTGACGCAATTATGTCCTTGCAACTGTAACGCCAAATAAAAGATTCACATACGTAATGGCAGGGTGGGAAGGATCGGCAAATGACTTTACTGTCCTGAAAGATGTGTTGTCTTTACCCCCCCTCCCCATACGGTCTTCGAGTTTATAAAGGTAATAGGCACAATGTTCACTTAATAATACAAATTAATATTTATGGATTCTTAGGATTATATAATGAAAATATGTTTCTGTTTGTAGGTAAATATTACCTATGCGATGATGGCTATACTACCATGACAGGGTTCATTTCGCCCTACAGGGGCGTTCGATACCACCTGAAGGACCATGCTGACAGTGTTCCTAGAAATCACAAAGAGCTATTCAACTGCAGTCATTCTTCCTTACGAACAAAGATACAGTCGACCTTTGGTATACTTAAGAACAAGTTTAAGATATTGACGTCAAAGCCCTACTATCCATTCCCAAGTCAGGTCGATACCGTCCTAGCTTGCACTGTGTTGCATAATTATATCCAAGTAGCTGATCCACATGACCCCCAGCTAAATGATGATGTGGATGTGGTTGAGGAGGATGGCGATGTTATCGATGATCATGATGACGCAATTATGGATCTTTCGCAAGAGTTGCCCATACGGGAACAAACCCAACAAAGGAACCAATGGAAACTACGAATGGATCAAATCGCATGGGACATGTGGGTCGACTATTGTAATATACATAACAATGGTAGCACAGTTGAACATGGTATGTGATGGATGCTTTTAATTTTGTTGTGTGTGGATGTATGCGAATTCCTTAGAAATTTTAATAATTAATACAACTGGGGTGATTGTAATTGGATTATGTCATATGTATCATGTTTGACTTACATATCTTATGATATCATGGTATTTGGTATACATGCAATAAATGTTGTCACTATAGGATGACACAAATGTGAAATTGCACTTTTAATTCTTTCATGGTGTAGGCATGGCATGGTTTTCTTCGTAGCCAGGTCAGGGGAGTGAGCCTATGCCCCCCTTATATGACCAGACTTATGGGAACCCGTGGTTTTGCAGAAGGCCATGGTAATGATCCATTGCTTGGGCGCCCGATGCCCCGTAGGACGTCTGAATTGCCTTATCCTTCGATGACCTACCAAGGTGGAGTCCCTAGCATGCCTTTTCAACAATTCCAATAGTTTAGCATGCCAATGCACTTGCAACCAACCCCAGGCTATATGCAATTACTCCAAGGGCGGGGTATTAGCTCGTCACCACAAAGTGCATTCAACAAGCCTTCGTCACAAAGTGGTAATGACCATACGGGGGAAGTGGATCGCCGAGGAAGTCGGGGTGACGTGATGATGAGGGTGAAGATTCGGTTTCTAGTCCTAGCAAAAAGAGTAAGTTGCAAACTGCCAAGGGGCCGAAAAACCAAATTTGGTAGTGGGACTATGACATGTCCCTCATTCCTTTTCTTGCGGACCAGGCAAGGCAAGGCAAGGCAATAAGGTTGATAAGACTTTCAAACCTACTGCCTTCAACCAAGCAGCTGCCCTGTTTTTGGCACTTCCTACCCAAGCAACAATGTAAGAAATCATATGAAAGGGTTGCAACGTCGCCTTACCGACGTGTCAGCTTGTCTCCAAATAATTGGTGATGGATGGTGTCCAAATAAGCAGATGATAGTGTTGGTGAAGAAGTGTATGCACCATTAGCCAATGTATTCACTTCTACTTTTAAGGGCACATGAAAATATTGATCACATTTGTTAGTATAAATGGCCTAAAATATACATGGCAATTTTTGTGCAGGCTAACCCTAGGTTGAAACCATATGTTAATCAACTGTTGCCTTGGCTTGATGATTTGTATATCATCATAGGAGATGACGAGGCCAAGGAGATTTTTCGTAAGGCCGTGTTCCATCCATTTGTCCCCCTACCAGATGCAGTCGAAGGGGAAGATTCAAATCCGGCACGTACCCCGCAATCTGATATCCCCTCTGACATCCCACCGTCGGGATCGACAGTGAATTTTCAAGCCGGGCCTAGCCTTGCTACCCCTCCCTTTGTGGGGAGGAAGAAAACTCGTAGACGGTGTACAAACGAAGTCCACGATAGGATGGATAGGCTAGTTGAGATAGTAGAGAAGGTGGCCACGACAATTTCAACCTCCATGCACATTGGACAAAAGAGCTAGCAGCTACGGTGTATGCATACACCGAATATCCATCAATGTTGTTGGATGTAGTTTATGATTATCTTGAAGAAAATGAGCGTGAAGGGCGGAAGTTTGTGGCTAAGCCCGATGAGTCACGTACTAGATTATTAAAGCATAAAACTGAGCTGATTCAAAGGGCTAGGGAAGAAGATGGTGTATGTGGTGATGGCGATGATGAACCATTTGACTTGGATTGATGTCCCCATGTAGATGGGTGAAGGAAAAGAAGTGTTGTTGTGGTGGTAGGAAGATGTGGATGGAAGTGAATGAAGAAGATAATTGTGTGGTGTATAATGCAGTGTTCTAGATCATTAGTGTTGTTGTACTTCTGTATCATTAGTGTTGTTGTACTAAACTTGATTAGGAGTTGAGATCATCCCCAATATTGCTGTAGTGAGACTTTAGTATCCTGTATTTGTGTACCCTAATTATATCAGTCTGCATACTGCTTAGTATCATGTATATTGGATCTCTGTAGCTACATAATATGCATATGTTTATCTTCATCACATGCATCAAATGATTATGGTCTGTGTATTTCAGTTTCTATGTTGGGGGTTTTTTATTTTTTTGTGACTGTAACATTATTTTGGTTTTGTTAGTGCATCGCTGTCTGTTTTATGAATGCGTGTGTATCATATCATAAACTGTTGTTGGGCGTGTTGTTTTGGGAACAGAAATTGTAGCTAGCTAGCTAGCAATGAGTGTTATTTCATACGTTTTATTTTGATGATTAAAATTGATGCGTGATTAATGATTAATGCTAGCTTGTTTCTTGCCCAATTAATATTCATTGCCGTCTCAGTGTTCTGTATAAGTTTTCCCCATTCTTGGCATATTTTTTAAATAATTGATCGGCTTGTTCATTGCCTAATTTTCCATTTATGCTGGGTTTGATAATTTTTTAATCTGTTCTTTATTTCTTCACAATGGAAGTATTCCTCACTATTTTCATTTAGTATGAACTGTAGTATGCTATGGAAAATTCAACTAGTTATACATAATGGAAAGCCCAAATTAATGTAATAATATTATTTTCTCCACAAGTAAAACATTGTGATAACTGAACTATTATAAACGAAAACTGAACTAATGATGCCAACTGCCTTATTATACTAAAATTTCCAACTGTCAAAGAAAGCTAATGATCTGAAAGGGCTCTAATATTTTAAATATATCAACATATTTAGGTCTTGAATATTAAGCGATGTCAACTTCGTAGGAAACAAATAACTGATCCTTGTCATTGTATATTTTATATAAGGTCAATTAAATATTCATGTCATTTGTTTATGTTTGCTTCATGTCACCTAATGTATTTCATTTAATAGTCTACCTACTGACTTCTCTGAGGGTGATGCTTAAATTTGATGTTTTTCGATGGGCAGATGTGATTATGATAAACTAGTTTATGCTATTATTGGGAGTTTTAAGAATTCATAAAAGGTACTGTTAGTCTTCATCTGGAACTAGTTATAAATTGATGGAATCTTGTATGAAAATACCATACATGCTATGTTATTCTGGAGTTTGTTCATTCAGTTCAAAGAATTCATTCACAGGCTATAAACATGCTGCTTCTTTGACTGAGCATACTTCTTGTTCTTTGGAACAACATGCTGAGACAATTTAGTATTTATTTGATGGCACAATGTGATTCATTTGGTTTGTGCTATCAGTTCCCAGGATTTATGACCATAATTGAAATGCAACTTAAACATGGTTGAAACAATTGGGTTGTGTTGGGTTGGGTTCTAATTTGAAACATTGTTGAAACATTTTATGATACCAGACATTTTGGTTGGGTTGGATTGTTGAACCATTGTAGAGACATTCCCAGTTTATCTGGTCTATTTGGTTCATTCCCAGATTTCACGTCCCCGATTTCATTGATGAAAATTTTAGGGGATAATGCAAATGAAAGAGCAATAACGATTCATTTGGTTTCAATGAAGACACAACCCCAGTACTGTTGTTAGCTTGAGCAAATATTTTCATTGTTGAAACATCCCCAACATTGTTTTTTTTGTATTGGGATTAATTGTACAAGTAAAACATAGATATAATCTGAGATTACAAACACATTCATTTGGTTTATTTGGTGTGTTGGGTTCTAGTTGCACTCTCATGGCAGCCAGGCAAATGTGGAATTTGTATTTGGGACTCTGATCGTTATCAGTATAAATTACCACACGTTTGCCTTTTCTTGAACGAATTTCAGGATCTTCTGTTGATTCTTCTTCGTTTTCTTCTTCCTCTTCTTCTAAATCATCTGCCAATTTGTATGACCACCGAGAAACTCTTTTACTTATTGTTGGTATTTGTGTTGCATTTACATAATTGGCCTTATTAGTTCCATGAAATGGCCTTTGTGGTAGTATGGTATTTGTGCTTTCAGTTCTAGAATACATACTGCATCTTCATCTTCTTGAATACATACTTGTGCTTTCAGTTCGAGAATTCACACATGCTTCTTCATCCTCTTGAATACATACTGCTTCTTCCATTATGGTATTTGTGGTATTATGGCATTTGTGCTTTCAGTTCCAGAATTCAGTGACTATGTTTACTATATTGTGCATCCAGAATTCCATTGTTGTGCAGCCAAGTTGACTATGTTTATAGCATTTTGATTTGGCTCTTCTTATTGACTGATTTTAGTTCTCCCCGAGTGAAAATAATCCTTAGACCCAAAAAAATGTTTGTTATGATTTGTTTGCATTTTTTGGATGATATGAATAGTGCTGCAGCATCAACTGTTGCAGTTGGACCTTTTATTTCTGCTGTATGTCATGCAAGTTGGTAAACTCATATAGCCATAACTATTCAGTTTTTGTAAATTATACATGATTACAACTATTTATTTGGTTACTATATCTCTTATGACTGGAAATTATGATGTTATTCCTCACCAACTGGGGATTGTTCCCTTGCTTGAAAAATCCGATAACCTCTGCAAATTACAATGATGATTCTTAGGCTTAATTGGTCAACTGGCTAATGAAATCAATCAGGAGTAGGCTTTGTTTTTCTGGACTTTGTGCTAAAGTTCCCACAATTTCTGATATCAATTCCCAGAATTACTGACTATGTGCTAGCCGTTCCCAGAATTTCTGGACTTTGAGTCAAATTTTTCTGGACTTTTTGGACTTTGATACATGTTGGCTATAGCCCTATGATGAATACATGTTGCCCTATGATGAGTACATGTTCCCAGAATTTCCCTTGCTTGAAAAATCTGATGACCTCTGCAAAATGTTTTTTTCTTGGAATTTTACTGTATATGGTTTTCTTCATATAGCCCAATGATGGAAAAAAATATAGTACATGGTTACTTTATATTCCCAAGTATGTGGAAGGATGGCTTGAGGATTCATATTCCCCAAGTTGAATGATTTCCTAACATAGGACAGTCTAACTATTTATTGCAACTCTTACTTTGATACCTATTGCATTTGGAATTCCATTCCATTCTAGTCCACTATGAATCTGTGAAACCTATTGCACTTGATTCTCGCATTTGTTACTACTTGCATTATGGGATGCATTCTTCCATTTTGATACTGCGAATACTAGCATTCTGCAAACATTGTGACTTCTTGCATTTTTTCATGGCATTCATTCTTTGTTCTGTCATTCTTAGCTCTGTCATTCTGGAATGGCTGCTTACTTTTTATCTGAATTGCGTGACTTGTGTTCCATTGCGACTCTATTTTATATCATGTTAACTTGGGTAGGAAATGAGGGAGCAACTGTCAGCAACCACGTTTGGAAAATGATAAATCATCTTTTTCTGATAGCTATATATTGACCAATATGTTGTGTTTATTTTATGTAAGGGTTTTTGCGTTTTCTATGATACGGTATTTGCTTTTTTTATTGCTGATTTTTGCAAGCTGATATCAACATACGGGTTATGATATCTCTACGTAGGTATGCTTTTTACACCAAGTTTTCTCCATATACATATCTTGTCTTCGAAAATTATTATTCGTTAATTGTGTTTATTTTTCTGCTTGTCTAGGTACAAATGAGTTTCGGATCGAGCGGTTCTATTCGTTCCCGACCACGGGATGCGCCACATGATGAGTTGGATTCAGATGATGCTGACTGCAGGAAGTGCCACTGTGGTCTGCTTGTGCCCAGGCGGACTTCATGGACAAGGAGCAACCCAGGCAGACGATTCTGGAGTTGTACTTCTTCAGTGAACAGCTGCAAGTTCTTCGACTGGAAGGACCCCCCTCACAATGAGTGATCCACATATGTTATCCATCATTTAATGGATGCTAATGAAAGAGGGCCTAGAGCAGAAAGATCTTCGAGCTCGCTTTCTGAGAGGATGTTGGTGGAGATAGTTGGGCGGTAGGAGACGGTGGTAGGCCATTTTCAGAGAAACAAGGATAAACTGGATAGCATCTTCTCCGTTCTCATATCAATTAAGTTTGTTTTGGGGTCTCTCTGTGTTGTACTTGTTATTATGTTACTGATGTTGTACACCAAGTTCGACTGATGTGTGTTGGAAACTTTTTGTATAATTACTACGGTTTTTTTTGATGGCGTTGTAGTTTGGATATCTACAATGTATTTATTTCAGTTTGTAAACTTTTATCTCTATCTGCTCTATGTTGCATGCATGTCTTGCTTTCAATTTCTATATATCAGTGGCACGCCGGTATTTCAGTTTCAATTGTGTTATATAAACGTTCACTTTTTGTATATCATTTTCATTTCTGTCAGGCCGTTGGTGTTTTCAGTTTTTATGATGTAGCTGCATTGGGGGTTGGAATTTTGTACACTTGATACTGATTTTGTAGATCTGATTCCTGTCTGTCTTGCCTTTATTGCTGTCACGCCCCGTTTTCCAGGATACCCGGCATTAATTAAATTTTTTTTCCGAGTATCCTGAAGAGTGAGGGCGATGAGAGAGGAAAAGAAAGAGAAAGGAGAAACTGAACAAGCAGGCCACTACGCACATGCTGTGATAGTACAAGTGAAGCTTCACAGTAACATCAAAACAAACTCATAAATAACATAGATCAACAACAACATACCATATATATAACAACGTCCATTAATATACACTCCAAGTACACCACTACATATACACCGCCACTCTTCACCTCCCAAGACAACCATGTCATACCACAACCTACAGCTCACACCCAGTGCTATCCCTGAAACCCAACTCCAAGTCACCAATGACCATGCTGTCACTGCTACCTGAAAAATAAGGAGGAGCACGTCAACGCGTGCCCCAGTAGGAACCAACTTGGATTTGGAACTCCGTTCTAAGGTTATTAATCCACAAGACAAGGCAAGAAAACTAAGGCATGCAACTAAGTAACGTAAGGAAAAGTAAATAGATAAGTAAGTGGATCATACCTGCGGTCCAATATCGAGCTGCTGCAAGAAGAGGGTTAGCACGAATAATAATAATAATAATAATAACACAAGTGTTCCGGAAACCATTATCGGATAAGATAATGCAAGTGCCTAAGGCATGACACAGAGTCACAAAGAAACAGGCAAAGGGAAGGGGAAGTGCTGCCAGCAGAAGGAGTAACATGCAAATTCTTATTTATTATTATTATTTTATAATTGAATTAATTGGAACTTGGGTAAACTGTGTGATACCATGACATGGACATCGCCCCATATTTGGGGTGAATATAGCACACGGCACAGTGGACACGGGCACTATACAACACCGGGCCTCTCAGCTCCCCCGTCCCTGGCAGGAGTGAGGCTCTCCCACAGTAACACAACCTCCGTATGTCCCCTCCACTCCCGGTAAAGACGAGTGGGTATAAATATAACATATCACATAATCATTTCCCCCAACTTCTCAGTACAGGCCTCATATCCACAATTTACTCAAATCCCACCTAAACCCTGGGTTTTGCTAACTCGCCCTCATTAGAGAGGATTGAGACTTATTCAATTTTATAAGTTAACATCATAAGTGACACGTTAGTGGTCATGATGGCATGGGTATGCACATTTCACCTCAGCTGTCCATCATTAAACATATGGTCATGCACTCACGTGACATGCCCTATATCACAACACATCATCCATACACAACTACAATATATCCATGCCATTCAAGCCTCTAACTTCACCAATTATCAATGTGGCTCAAGGCCAACACTAACACATGCACGTTACTCAAATTATCGGATATTGCCTTCATTAAAGCATTTCATCGGACACATGACGGGCATCATCCATATCAAAGTAACACAATATTATTTACATATGCCAATGACATGAACATTCATTTCATGACATAAATATATTAATCAAGAATAATGACGGCCAATTAACCACAATTAATGAGTAAGAACAACACTTAATGAATTCAGCTTGCTGAAATTGCAGGACAGTCAGATTGAGGGTGGTTTTTAAGGCAATTGCAGTTGGAATTTGGAAAAACTTAAAACTACAAAGTTATAGATATGGGTGTTTTGGATTTACAGATAACATTTCATGCAAAAATATTAAGTAGGTGATTTATGGTGAATTATTTGGTCAAATGTGTCAAAATCTATTTTTCAGACAGATTTTAGGGTCTGTATTGAAAGCCAATTTTGGACATGTTGCAGCCAGAAATTCGATATATAAGCACTCTGATGAATTTTTAGAAAAACTTGTTAAATTTCCAACAAGACCAAGAACATAAAATTCCAATGTGTGTGCAGGGATTTAGGTCAATTTTGCTAAACTGTGTCAAAACTGAAAATCAAACAAACATGTTGTAAAGATAGAATTTTTGCTCCTAAATTCTGAATTGAACATATATCAAAATTTATATGATTTTGGGGTAGAACTTCAAGATCTACATACAAGCTACAGTAACCAGAATTGAAGCTACAATAGACATCAGAATTTCAGAATTCCAAAGGAGTTGGTTTTACTAAGAATTTCAAGGGATAATTTGTAAAATTGAAACATGGTTCATGAATTTTCACCATCCCTAATACATATTAAGTAAAAAATGCTATAAAACATAATATCACAAATCAATTTGATGGAATTCCAATCCAAGAGGATTCTTACCTCGAAACTTGAATTTTTCCTCCGCCTCTTTTTTTCTTCTCTACTTCTTTCTCCCTTGAAGCAAGCTTGAATTCCTTCCATTAGGGCATGAAAATTAGGGTTTTCACTTGATGAAATAGAGGAAAAGAAGGGTAGGGTCGCCGGCCTAGAGGGGATAGGGAGAGGGGTAAATGAATGAAAGAAAGAAAAGAAAAGAAAGATGAAGAAGATGGAAGAAAATTCCAAAAAAAACTATCTCCACCTAGACCCTCTTAGGATAAGCATGAATCATGTTAAATGACCAAAATACCCTCCCAAAAATGCCCCTCAACTTTTAGGTATTTACTAGTTTGCCATTACTTTACA
The DNA here is from genome assembly GCA_030789695.1 of Scilla litardierei. Classification (NCBI taxonomy): domain Eukaryota; kingdom Viridiplantae; phylum Streptophyta; class Magnoliopsida; order Asparagales; family Asparagaceae; genus Scilla; species Scilla litardierei. The sequence continues at coordinate 350,168,815 of CM061133.1, forward strand.
CACACACAACTTTAGGATGTACGCACAGCAGCTTTAGTCCAAATGACCGTTTTGCCCCTAACCTTTCTAAAAATTTACGAGGGTTGCCATTGACCCCTAACCCCTTTCATACTTGCATGCTTCCCTACACACACCCATGCATGCCTACACATGCATACATGCACCACGCACACCCGTCCAACACATTCCTGTTGTTTCGTACCCACGACGTCATTCGCACTCTCCCGCATTCACACTTCGCATTCTCTTTCCTTAGCCACGGCCCAATCCCCCTTGCACTACGTATCTACGCTTATTTCATGCCCATGTATGCATCGTAGGTAGAAATACCACGTGTGTTTAGTAGAATACACGTATAGCACAAAATAGGGCATGACATCCTACCCACCTTAAAATAAAGTCCGTCCTCGGACTTCCTAGGGTGTGAACCTTGCCGAGGCCAGCTAGGTGTGATGGTCTTACTACCCATGAAGTACAAACAAGAATACGTTTCTACACCATACTTATATACACTATATGCTTCCCTATCACCATACACATCCGCATCGCACACATGTCACTGATACATCCTATTACTCATCTAGTAGCACATCCATCTCAATATATGCATCATTACATACACATACGTATATGTTCTTCACATAAACATCTAGGCACACATATTCACACATTAACATATACATCACACACTGCAAATAAGTCTCTATACGTATTATTATACGTATTTAGATCACTACTCATATCTATATGCATAGGACATCACACCATATCTATATCACGATACATAAGGTATTCATACATGGCATGCTTTCAGATACATCACAATACATTCAAGTATAAACAATTTATATTCTATATATATATATATATATATATATGTATACACACACACACACACACACACACACACACACACACACACACACACACACACACACACATATACGTCTACATCCATGCACAGACACCCAGCAATACACACTAATCTACACACCAGTGCTTGATAAACATGGTCACTATCACGGTGTCACATCGTATTTACACCGGATCCCTATACTCCCAATACTTAGTCACATGGGCTCACTCACATTCATAGGCACATAAATATTTATATACACACATTATTTAGTCACATCCAAACATACACTTACGGGCACGTACTAACACATGCAGGATCAAGTCTTATAAGGTCCACAATCACAACTATAGTTAAATACACACATAGTCTCACATTCATAGTGATGCATCTACTACATCACACAGATAGGCACATATACCACCACAAAACACACAAGAGTGCACAAACATAATACGTTCCTCCGCATATATTGCCATGATAGTCAAATAATTATAAATATCCATCTGCACTTCACACACACATATACATAAAATGTGCAACCAAATACACACAGTCCCATACACACATATCAAGCAGTTGCATTCACTTACATTTAACTGTAGCCGACGCCCCTCTCCACTCTCTCGCGGGTATAATGGGCCACAAGCCCATTAACTGTAAACAAAAAAATTGAATGTGGGCTTGAAGCCCGCATCTCCCCTGCGAGCTTTTGCCCGCACAAATGAAAAAATACCAAATATTTTTGGCGTGGGCCTGAAGCTCGCAGCCACACTGTGGGCTTCAGCCCCGCAGGCCAATATTTTCTGAGAAAAAACAAAACAGAAATAAAAGGGGAGGGGGCTAAAAATATAAATTAAAATTTTTTTGGGCCTAAAAATTACTGAAAAACCAGGATAAAATAAGGGACAGAAATGGGACTTTAAGGGGAAATTTGGGGATTTTTGAGGGTTAATTGGGGAATTAAAAGAAAAACTTCTTCCTTTTTCGTGAAGAAAATGTAAATATTTTGGGCTCTTTTCAAACTCTTTTGAATAATCCTAACTAGCACAACTTTTTGCATTATATGATGCCTTCTTAGGATCATAATTATATGATCTGCATCACTTTTGAAATGGCTCATTATGTGGATAAACTTATATTCTGTTGTGCAATATAACTTAATAATTATGAAGATCATAAGACCGCTCTGCCGTTAGTCATCTAACCTAATGGTGTATGACGTTGCCTAGTGTCCAATAATTATTAAGTATTCAATTTGTTTATCCTTCTGTGAATATGATGCATGTGATGCTTGTGATACCTGTGATGAAAATGTCTACTGAAAATATCTGATGAAAATGTTTAATGCGCATAAATTTTTGCATGGATGGTTAATTGTGGTTTTGAATCGGCTGTTTAAGTCCCACATTTTACTTTTCCTGCACTTTTCTTTTCTTTTTAAGAGAAATTGTAGTGAGAAAATTATGTAATGTCTATGACCAACGACCACTTTCCATGGAGACGGAGGCCACACTTGAAGCTGAAGATTTTATAAATGGAGACCCACGACATTTCCAAAGTTGTAATCTCTTTTTTCGCTTTCATTTGTGTTATATGGACTGTAATATGAACTTTGGACCCTATTTTTTATGTGGGAACGGCCGATCCACGCAATTAGCTATTCGTTTAAAAATTCCCTCCGCGTGAAAATGTTTATTGTATAAAGTATTAATTCATGCAAATTTGTGCTCTGCTAGATAAAATGGCCAAAATCGTAAGTATCGATTTCGAAGTGCTGGATGCATCAGGAAGAAATTATCTGAGCTGGCAACTTAATGTAAAATTTCACCTACGGCCTAAGTCCTTCATTTCTGCTGTGACTAAAAATGAAAATGTAACCGATATAGAAAAGACACAATCCATCATATATACTCGTCGCCATGTGGACAAGACCCTAAAGGCTGAATACCTTACGGTCGAAGATCCACTTGAGCTGTGGACTGCCCTTGAGGATAGATATAAACATCAGAAAGATGTTATACTATCAAGGGCACGATATGAGTGGGAGAACCTGAGACTATAGGACTTCAAGTCCATAGCTGAGTACAACTCAGCTCTTTTTAGCATCACCTCACGCTTGAAGTTGTGTGGTGAAAAGGTCTCAGAAGATCGCATGCTGGAAAAGACGTACACGTCTTTCTACGAGAAGGATGCGATACTGATGCAGCAATACCGTGAACAAAAGTTCACAAAGTATTCTGAGCCGCCGTCATATTTACTCATGGCTGAACAAAACAGAGAGCTTCTCATCGCCACTCATAACATACCTGGCACTGCCCCCCCAAAAGATCACAATGCATCTCCTTCTAGAAAGAAGAGAGATACCAAAAGAAAAGAAAGACCACAGAAAGGGGATAGAACAGAAGGGCCAGAGGCCAAGTCTAGCAGCGAAGAAATGAATAGAAGCGGAAGTTCACCTAGCGCAGACAAGACAACGGAAAAATTGAAGCACCCTCATCCAAGAGGGAATGTGAAGACCAGTGCCATAGCTGTGGCATGAAAGCCCATTAGTCTAGAGTGTGCAGAACTCCGCGGTATCTCCAGGAATTGTATAAAGAGAACATGAAAAAGAAAGCTGAAACAAACCTGGTGACCTCTAATGCTCCAGTCAAGTTTTCAGCTGACGACTTCGAAACAGATGACCTGCTTAATTAGCCTCTATTTTTATCTTAGCAAATTTATTTTGAGAACATTTTATGTTATGAGAGCATTTGACTTATGTAATTTGTTTTTTGAATAAAAAATTTGATTATGTACCTGAAATGCAAATGTTTTATTCATCTTTTATAGATGGATCGCTCTCTTGACTACTTAGTAGACAGTGCTTCAACACATACGATCCTTCAGTATAAATACTATTTCACAGCATTATACCATATAAAAGCCCTGTAAATACAATTTCACGGCCATCGAATCTAATTGAAGGTTTTGGAAATACAACTTTGTTGCTCCCAAATGGAACAGAAATTAAAATAAAGGATGCACTATTCTCTCCGAATTCCAACCGAAACTTACTAAGTTTCAAGGATATCCGTTTAAATGAATTCCACTTGTAAACAACAAATGTAAATGAAAAAAATTACTGTATGTAACGTCTCAAGAAGAAAGAGTAAAATCCATACTTGAACGTTTTAAGAGCCTTTCATCAGGCCTCTACCATACAAAGATTCGGAGAGAGGAAGCTAATTTGACGGAGCACCTGAAGTACCCGACATCAGCCAAGTGTTTACTTTGGCATGATAGACTTGGCCACCTGTAATGCCCATATGCGTGATATACTACATGTGCGTGTATTTGTATGTATGTGAGTATATCTGCGTGTGTATTGGCTATTTGTTTTGTATTGGATATTTGCATTAGACATAGGTAATAGATATTTGTATGTGTAGTTGTGAGTATGTATGTATTGGATGGCATGGTGTATTAGTGTGTATAATTGTGATAAATACTAAAAGACTGTTGTATGGAATCTTTGTAGTGAATACTTGGCACATATTTTCTTGAGTGTATGTGTGTGGTAGCATATGTATTGTATGTAGGTATATTGGATGGATGGCTATAGTGATAATTAGTGATGTGAATATATGTATATTGGATTTATGTATTTGTGTTATTAATAAGTATGCATGAATGGTACTTATTGTGGATGGTATTATATTAAGTTTATTGCATTAATGACATGGTGTGTGTGTATGAGAAGTGGGTGCTTAGTATTGGGTTAGTTATTAAAGGGCTGTGTGTATGGTAGTGTATAGTATGGGTAATTTCATCCACATTCCTTACAAGTGGCAAAGTTGTAATTGCAATACCAAGTTGAAGGGTAATTGATAGAAGTGTTAGTGCCATGGCTCATTGGTAATTAAGTATGAGTGGGTGTGCATAGAAAGATGAGAAGATTGTAGAGAATGGCAAACTTGTAAATATGTGGGATTCTAGAAGAGAGATTTTTATTTGTTTAAATCCTCCATCTTTCTACACCCTTCTACTTATTTCTTTTCTCTTCTTTTATTTTCGTTTTAATGTCATCCTCCCTCTCTCTCCCTCTCCTTCTCATAGGGGCCGAATTTTCCCATGAGCCAAACAAAGAAAGAGAGAGGAAAGAAATGGAAGAGAGAAAGAGAAATTAGGAAGAGAATTAGAAAGAGAAGGGGAGATTCATAGAGAGAGGAAGAAATTGAAGGAGGAAGAGTAGGGTTTGGGATTTTGGGTTTGAAGTTTAGAGCTTGGAGATTCAAAGTGGAGTTCTCTTGGAAACTGGTGGAGGATTTCATCCAAAGATGAGGTAGGAAACCCTCTTCATATACTATGTTATTCTAATTTTATCCAAGCATGTTAAATAGGTTGGCTTTCTTTGTGAATATGCATTCTTTTCATGCTATGAAATTTAATCAATATACTATCATGTTTTATCTAGTTGCTATCATGTTATTGGGTTCATGTTGGCTCATTTAAAGAGATTAACTCTAATCATGAGTATGCAACTCTTTTCTTGTTATAAATTAATCAACATACTACAAGTTATCATTTATGCCAACTAGGTGTTTGTAAAAATGTCTAAATGAAGTCAAGTTGTCATCTTGCCATTAGCTTATATTGTGGTCATTTGAATTAATGTTATGTCATTATGCAAACCAAGTGTGTGTAGAAATGTTTTTATGAAGTCGAGTATGAAAAAGAGAATTGCTTTACATAATTTGGTTATGGAAAAATGTTGAGATGTGAACTATGGGTGAAAGGATGTTGTTGGAAGGTTATTCAAAATTCAATTAAGCATGCTAAAGAGACTAATTTTACTTATGGAATTGCATTCTTTCATGTTATGAATTCAATCCACATACTAGTAAGTTGTCATTTTGCTTTTAGTTCTATGAAATTAATGATTGTTGTCATAAAGTGATTGGCTTTGATTGAGGTGATGTATTCCTTTTCATGTTATGAATTTAATCAATTTACTATCAAGAATTGTCAAGTTGTTATCTTGCGTTAGATTATGTTGTTTTCTCGTGAAATAATGAGTATGTTCAATGTGCTCTCCATGTGTTTGTGTATATGCTTATATGTCTTCAAGTATAAAAAATGGATTGTTTTGCATAATTTGGCTATATGTGTTGGCTAAACGTGTTGTTGGTTACATGTGGAATATGGAATGGTTGTGATATGATGTTGTTAGGGACACCGAGGAGGTAGAGTGCACGGGCATGGACAAAGTTGCCGCGGTAGGAGGCGTGAGAATTCGCCGTGGGCAACCTCTTGATCTATAAGGTGGCTCCACATTGATAAAGGAGTAGAATCACTTTGCACTTGAACGCCGACATAGGAATGGGATCCCTAGGCATGCCTTGCATTGCTTTGTGATTGCATCAATTGCATCATGAGGGGGGACATGCCATCCTAAGCATTATATCATTGTGGCTTGTGAAATGAATGTTGTGACATAGTTCCCTTTTGGTGGTTGCTAGTAATTGAACTTGAGTTGATGTTCTGTTTCCCTCCCCTTGAAATAAAATAGTATTATTCTTGTTGTTGTTGTTAGTGGTATTATTAACGTTGTTATTGTTGATGTAGTGTTCATGAGATTAAGGTTGTGTACTCCTCGTTTCCACAAGGAAGAAAGGTTGCTAATTATTTCAGCCATGGGTTTTGTTGGGTATTTGTGGGACTTTAATGAAAGTATGCGAGGAGAGATGAACAAGAGAGAGGAATACCAAAATTGTCCAAATGGTTGGGCTTTACTATTACATGTATGTATGTAGCTTACTTGTAGTTGCCTTGCATACATTGCTTCATGTCTACTTTTATGTCCCTTCGTAACATGCCATAAAGACCACATTATCCATTTATGTATGACACTACTAGCCTAATACCATGCCTAATGCAAGTTGTAATAATTAAAGCAATATATGAATTGTTAGCTTGTGGTAGTTCCCTCCTTTTACAACATGTGTATTTCTATGCCTTAATGCAACACACCACCTTTGTAGTTGCCTTAGTATGCCTTGGTAATCAAGTTGTATCCTTATACCTTAATGCAATATATGTCACCTTGTAATTGTCATTGTATACAAATGTCTTTATGTGTATTCCCTGTTACTTTGCAACATGCCATGCCATGCCACCTAATGTAACTCTATGTTCTCCTTTATGTTTCATTTCATAATGGTATGATATGCTACTTGATGTTGCATACATTACATCACTGGGTACTATGGTATGTGGTATTTGCACTTTGCATTGAATAATATACTATATGGAGATGGGAATTCCTACTGGGTCACGCGTTGACGTGCCCCACCCGTTGTTTTTCAGGTGTTGGACTTGGTGGCAGAGATGGAGTTTGGAGTTATGGTTGAGGTGTTCGAGCGTAGGATTTGGTGGTGAGGGGAGAGGTGAGAGATATTGTACTTTTGGGTTTGTTTGGGAAGAGTTGTGATTATTGTATGAGATGTATAATCGTGATGATGTATAATGGATGATAAGGTATATGAAGATCAGTGTCCTTGTTGTTAGTGTTTCTTTGTGGTCTATGTATTGTTTCTTTGTTACGTGTGTATGTTTTTTTGGAACATTACAGGTACTATCCCAGCAGTGCGCAGTGGCCTGCTATTTTCATTGTATTTCTTTTCTATTCTTCCTTCGTAACACTCGCTACTCTCGGATCACTTGGGACGGATTCGTACTTCCCGAGTATCCTGTGAAGCGGGGCATTACACCATCCTGGATCTGTGATGATGCACCAAATCTTATCTCAATCACATGTGCATAACCTGAAGAACCAGAAGATTCTTCAAAATGGAGAATTCCCTTGCATCCCATGCTTCAAGGGGAAATTATCACAACTAAAAGTGGATATCGAATCTCCAAACTTCCTTGAAAGAATACAAGGATATATATGTGGACCAATCCACCCCCTAGTGGGCCATTTCGGTACTTTATGGTACTGATTGATGCATCCTCAAAATATTCATATGTTTGTCTACTATCGACCAGCAACGTAGCTTTTCCAAAGCTATTGGCACAAATAATAAAGTTACGTGCGCATTTCTAGACAACCAAATAAAGAAAATACGTCTGGATAATGCTGGGGAATTTACCTCCCGGTCATTTCATGAGTACTGCCATGCAACAGGAATAGAAATTGAACATCCAGTGCCGCATGTTCATACCCAGAATGGGTTGACAGAGTCACTGATAAAAAGACTCCAATGGATTGCATGTCCATTGTTAATGAAATCCTAGCTGCCAGTGGATGTATGGGGACATGCAATTCTGCATGCTGCATCGTTAATAAAAATAAGACCATCTGGAGGTCAGAGTCTCTCTCCAATGCAACTTGCATATGGAGTGCCACCGAACATTTCTCACTTGAGAATCTTCGGTTGCGCAGTTTACATCCCCATTACACTACCATATAGGACAAAAATGGGTGCTCAACGTCGCCTAGGTATCTATATAGGGTTTGACTCATCCTCAATTATAAGATACCTAGAACACCAAACGAGGGGATGCATTTAAGGCACGTCCTGAAGACTGTGAATTTGATGATACAATTTTCCTCAAAAGGGCCCAGATGCTGAGAAATCCGGTGCAAAGCACATCATAACGTGGGATACAAAATCTTTTGAGCTAGAAAATGTAAATATTTTGGGCTCTTTTCAAACTCTTTTGAACACAAGTATACAAGAATATAAGCAAAACAAAGAGATAGAGAAATGCAAACCAGTTAATACAATCACAAACACAAAACATTGATCCTGGTGTAGGCACCCAGTGTCCTACATCCAGTCAAATGTTCACCTTTGGACAAATCCAGTATCAAACGAATAGCACGTCACATCCACTTGGACAAAGATGTTTCTGACATGTCTAGATTTGGTCGAAGGAGAGTCCAGGCTCACACCAACTAGATAATGACGATTCCAAAACTGGTGGTCTTTATATGCAGCAAGCGTCACTTATTGAGATATCGAGTCTCACCACATGTGGTTTGATGTTGAACAAATGTTGCATCTAACATATTTGAGTGTAGGTGCTTAAGGCACATCAAATGAAGCACTCAATAGATTAGTGATGAGCTAAACAAGGCCATGGATCAATTGGATCAAGACAAAGAGCTTGGAAAGCAAGAATATATCAAATGGTCTTTGTCGTAGAATGTTAAGGACTTGCTAGAAGCTCACACATATGAACACTTTAAAAATGATTTCAAAATATTTTAAAAATATCTTAAAAGATGTTTCATGTTGTATCATATGTATCTGTAAGATAGTTGACTACTTCTTGACAGATTATACTACTTTTCATTAGGAACTCACTGTCCCATGAAATAGTCGACTATAGTTGTTCCGGGAGTCGACTACTATTTGTACAATAGTCGACTAGCAACAGTACAATGGATAGAGAGTTCCGTAATTTATGGAAAGATGTTTTTCCATCCGTTCGAGGGGTGTTTTCGGAAAGTGTTTTCAACGTATTTTCACCCCTACATGTTCTGAGTTTGCTGAAGCATTTAGTAACAATTTTAGAATAATTTTATGAGCAAAAATTAAGTTTTAAACATTATTTCTAAAGCTCTCTCAAAAGCCCGCATGTTTTCTTGGCCTATGTTTTAAAGATGTCTTAAATCCTTTGGCCAAATCTTTTGATATATCAGCGCTTTCAACTTCATCATTCATTGAAGATCAACAATATAGCCATCACATCTACACAATGCTTCAAAGCAATGCTATATGTAAAAGGTATTCATTCTAAAAGAGTAAGTGAAAATCCTCAAAGTGTTGCGACTGTGATGCGATGGTGAGTTTTGTATTTCTTAGGAAGAAATTTGTTGTAAGAAAGACCTTTTGGGAAGAGGCAGTTTTTGTAATTGTACTATTTGAGAATAGTGGAATCAATCGAATGGGACTCAGGTGGCTGGAGTAGGATACGAGAAGCCATCAAAACTTGGGTAACAGAACCAGCATGACTTGCCGTTTTTATCTGGCCTTTCGAATAAGGCATGATCTACTCGATGAAAATGGCAAAGAAAGGCCACCAAATTTGGTATCAATGGATTCTACTCTTCATAAGCTTTCCAACGATATCAACGGCGCATTAAACAGACACTAAACAAGGGAAATATCGCCAGTCAAAGGTTTTTATTATTTGGAACGCACCCCAAAATACACCGCACGGTGTATTTAGCACGAATATTCAACTATTTGATATATGCGTTGATAATATCGTAATCATTAAATATTATATCTATTATACAAATGAGAGCCTTTGTCCTACTAGGACAAACCCAATAGGACAAAGGATTGGCCTAGGCTTAGCTATCTCATCATGGTGGGGGCCACTTGGAGGTGGGTGTGATTTAATTTGGGATTGCTTTGGGGTGTGGCTTTAGGGAGTTGGGTTAATTGCCCACCAATTCCACTTACTTGCAAGCTTACCATTTCTTCTTCATCAAACTTAAATGCATCTGTCCTTCCATATATTCAAGTATTTGACATCGGTCTTTTTTCAATTTGACCCATTGCGTTTTTTGCACCTTAAACCCACTTCCCCCCTTTACCATCGGACGACACACACACACACACACACACACACACACACACACACATCTTAGTCTTTTTCAATTTCACGAGAGTCTCGCCTCATCCCGACGATGCACACACACACCCACTCTTCTCACTCTTTTGTCCTTTGCACGCGTGCCCCGCATCCTTTGTGTGTGTTTTTTCCGCTCCGTGCACTCAGTGCACGGGGGGTTGATGGGATATTTGTCCCATGTGGCATCCAAAAAGGGATTCCACATAGGATGCTGGTGGGCTACGTGAATGATACGGACATGGTATGGGTTCATCGAAATTCACAGGAAAATCTTCAAACTCTCTAGAGTCAATTCTCATCCGTTCCTCTCAGCGCGCCGCGTGCGGATCTGCACCCGCTAGCATGTGAATCAGGCGATCGTCGATGGAATGGTCTTCGACTTCGGATTTGTCCGTTCAATTGAGAATGTAAGCCATGTCACCCGTGCTGCCACTTGGCACTGAGAGCACCGATTGGTGTCTAGATGAAACTGTCTCGGATGAGGCGTGAATCATCATCGTCCAACGGCTGCAGGCCGTTCGATCGCTCGAACGGTCGAGAGGCACCACGTCGTTATAAACGACGACTACTCCCTGTAATACGTGAATGATACAGCTTCAAACTCTCTGGAGCTCTCAGCGCGCCGCGTGTTCGAGTCGGGCTTCGGATGAAATCGTGTCGACGCGGAGCATGTGAATTACGGCTTCGTCGCCGTCTGTCACCCGTAAATCTCGGTCGAATCATAGAAGCGTCACGAGATGCTGCCACTGGCACTGGGAACCGCTACGTACGTATTAGAGAACAATATAGCATCACATGAGCACAAAATAGGGCTAAATGGGGGGTTAAATATGTAATATTGAACCCGAATCACCCCATCACACACCCCCAAAAACCTAAACCAAAAAACCCACCCAAACCCCCCAAAACCCACCCAAATCTTAAACACCCAAAACACATCCCCAATCAAAAAACACAAAAACCCCAAGACAATATACATACTCACTTCCACTCTTCCCATTTCACACAGTTTTGTACATACCGAAACAACTGTATGTTCTCACATCCTGAGTGTGTATGTTGGTTTTTTGGGTGACCATGCACTTTGTGAACATGCTATTTCTAGCCTATTTACATTTAAAGACATGCATACGAATTTCCACGCTTTGATGATTTAAGAGTTACAAAAAAGCGAATTTTTAGAGCATTTTCAACCGGCCTCCATTTCTTCAAAATGACGACTGGTTTCCCTCCAATCGGGCTTCAAATTGAACCCACACCTTCATTTGAGAATCTCATCCTAAATTCGAATTATGCCCCTCTATTTTAATTAAACATGATTAGTTAAAAGTTTAATATTTTTCATACCACATCACCAAATTTAATAATTTTAGTACCATTGGAAAGATCGCGATAGTACCTATAATATAATACCAATATTGAATATTTTTCCAGCATTCATTTGTTTTGTTGTTGAAGAGATCATATATATAAAAATTAATATTATTTTAATGGACAAATAATCATATTTAATATTTTTTTACCAAAATTATTATGGGAAAATCACACAAAAATACCCTAACGTTTGGGGCCGCTTTCATATTGATACCCTGAACTTTTAAGTCATACACAACAGTACCTTTTTGGTTTTTTGTTTAATTTATACCCGTTTTGCCCTTTACCTTATCCAGAAAAATAATACCCTAATGTTTGGGGTATCTTTAAAAAAAATACACAAATCCAACTAATACCCAAATCACAGGGGGAGGGGGCGGCGCCGCCTCTCCATCCTCCTCGACTGAGGCGGAGGGGGGCGCCAGCCCCCATCATCGACTGAGGCGGAGGGAGTGGGGGCGCCCCCCTAAAAACAGGGGGAGTGGAGGGGGAGTCGCCCCTCCCCCTCCCTCCTCTACTGAGAAACATGGCGAGGGGGGGGGGGGGGGGGGGCGCCCCCTCCCCTCGCCATGTTTCTCAGTAGAGGAGGGAGGGGGAGGGGGGCGCCGCCCCCTCCCCTCCCCCTGTTTTCGTGGGGGGGGAGCCGTCCCCCTCTGCCTTAGTAGAAGAGGGAGAGGGAGAGGGGGAGGGGCGCCGCCCCTCCCCTCCCCCATGTTTTCGCGGGGGGGGGGGGGGGGGGGGGGGGCCCTCCCCCTCCGCCTCAGTCGAGGAGGGAGGGGGACGGGGCGCCTCTCCCCCTGTTATCTGGGGGGGAGGGGGCGCGCCCCCTCCCCCTCCGCCTAAGTCGATGAGGGGGGGGGGGGGTGGCGCCCCCTGCCTCAGTCGAGGAGGAGGGGGAGGCGGCGCCCCCCCCCTCCCCTTGTGATTTGGGTATTAGTTGGATTTGGGTATTTTTTTGAAAGATACCCCAAACGTTAGGGTATTATTTTTCTGAATAGGGTAAAGGGAAAAACGAGTATAAATTACACAAAAACCCAAAAAAGGTACTGTTGTGTATGACTTAAAGTTCAGGATATTAATATGAAAGGGCCCTAAACGTTAGGGAATTTTTGTGTGATTTCCCCAATTATTATAGTTATAAAATAACAATAATTTTATATTTATTTATAAATTTTGTTAATAAATAAATAATTTGTTAGGTTAACCCATTTTCAAAAGAAATATTTTATCATTATGTAAAAATAACTAAATATGAAAAAATAAGTTTTGAAGGGAAGGGTTGAAGTTGCTTCTTTAAAGAGAATAATGGCTATCATACGCCATATGAGAACCTCTCTCATACTCCCTCAGTGGCGTAACCAGGAATTTTTTTTGCCCTGGGCGAAAATAAAGATGATGTAAAAAATTTTTAAAAGAAAAATACCAAAACAAAAAAATTAAGCGCTAACATGCTTTATTTATTTATTTATTGATAATAGCTATAAATTAGTATTATACATATATTTAAACTATGATATATGATATATAAAAGGGATTAATGGGTATCATATGCCATATGAGGCCTTGCCTCATATTCCCTCTCACATAAAACAATCAAGTACAAGCCCACATGGGCTTGTACTTGGTTGTACTTAGTTGCTTTATGTGAGAGGGAATATGAGGCAAGGCCTCATATGACGTATGATAGCCATTATTCTCTATATAAAATGCCTATCAAGTTGAAAAAAACGTATCATACATTTAAACATACATGCATATGAAAATAATATTTGATAAATAAAATAATAATTAAAAATTAATTTTTTTACATTAATACATGCAAACACAAGATATAGAATTAATAATTGATATAAATTTTTTTCCATTAATTTAGAGATAGAGAAGTCTGAGAGTTAAAGAGAATAAAAGTTTAAAAAAGTGAGAGGCAATGTGTGTGAGTGAGAGGAGAAAGTCAGAAACATATGATGATTATAAACTTTATTTTTTTCCTTGACCTAAACTGTCTAGGACAAATTGTACATAGGACAATGTATTAGCATATGAAGCAAAAGTAAATCTAATATTAAACAAGTTGTATGGTAAATTCATAATAATTATTGTATGTAAACTGTACGTAAGAAATAAAAAATTTATTCACTTAGACCGGAAGCCATGACATATGATGCCATAAACAAATGCCTTAAACATTGGGGTATAAAGAAATGGTTAAACTACATGAGATTTTTTTTTAATAAATGCTTATTGCATGCAAAATATGTAAGAAAAAGGCACGTAAGAAAAAGTTGTAAAACCTGGGAACTCCGGTCAACTACACATACGACTCAACCAATAGGCTATGGAGAAGTGATGTTGCTATTTCATAATTACATATTTTTTATTATGTTGCCCTGGGCAGCTGTACAGGGCAAGTTCCACATAGTTACGTCCCTCTTGTACGCCTTCTCACATAAAGTACTTGGTTGTATTTGGATGTTTTATGTGAGAGGGCATATGAGAGATGCTCTCATATGACATATGATGACCATTATTCTCTTCTTTAAAAATGGAAGATTTGAGGAATATTTTGTTTTGAAGGAAATGCAAAATATCATGAGAAGAGAGATTTGACAGGGACCTTTGAGTGAGTGAGACAGAGACGGAGATCTCTACTCCTTTCTTCGTCTCATATCTCTCGCCTAGTGGTTCTTTCCCGTTTGCTCTTCTTCTTCGATGGAAATCTCTCGGTTTCTGGCGATCTCCCCATGGATCGCCATTGCGATCGTGCTCTCTCTCGCCCCGGCCCAATGCTTCTATCTCCCCGGCGTCGCTCCCATGGATTTCCAAAAGGTCAAGCTCTTGATCTCTTATGTTTTTCTCATTTCTTTAGGGTTTAATGCCGTTGTAGATCGCGAGTTGTGACGTTCGGATCGGTAAATGCCACGGAGTAAGCTTGGAGTTCTTGGATTTAGTGCGGACTTGAGATTGGTAAATAGCATGTGTAAATTGGATCTTGATTGGAAACAATGTGGGGATTTTGGGTGAGACTTGCTAAACGATGGAGCAATGTCATATCATTTAGATTTGCTTTATTTGGAAGTCGATGGATTAGGTTGCATGCGATGCTTAGGACGGTTTATGTAGTTGTTAATGGTGCTCTTTCGGTCTGCGGTTTGACTTTTGAGCTGATTATGTATGCGTCTTGCGGTTATTGTGTATTGCATGCTTCAATTTTCTCGCGTGTTAATGGTAAATTTGCGAATTTTAATGCTTTAGTTTTAGGTATTTAGTTAGATGTGCGAGTGCAGCCATGAATAGAAACATGCACTTGACATGCACATAGACTGCTGGTTAAGCACTTAGACATTATTTACGAAGTCTAATTAGTTTTGCAGCATGTGTTTGTGGTTTATGGAAAATTGCAAATATGTAATACAAAAGCTTTAAATGATTTGAATTTTCTTTTTGGCTGGCTCATTTGATTTAATGCTCCTCTGCTTATGGACGTAGTTAATAGACTCAGTCTATTATGTTGACATATATTATTATGCAACATTTTGGGTTTAGGGTGACATTTTCTTATACTAGATTTTCTGGAATTCTTTTTTCATCATGTATAGACCGTCATACATGATCTGAATTAAAAACCGTTGATGTCCAGCTTTGTAGAATCGTAGATAACTTGCTCTATTGAAGTATACGACTGTTTATAGTCTAAAACCTGTTTATTGGTTTGTTTTTCCAACTTTTATTGTTTGTTTTGATTAAAGTAACTTTTGAAAATGGAAGTGACTTTCGCCACATGGTAAAGAAGGCATCACCTTCAAAAATCGCTTCATGTCAAAAAGTTCGAAGTTGTTGATTAACATTGAACTGAGGGAAAATACACAAATTAAAATAATAGGTAACCAAGACATAGTTGAGAGAGAGAGACCATAACAATTTCTATAAATATATTGAAATATCAATACCAAAATCATTTTTCTTCTTGCATTTCCCTATTTGGTCCAACATAAAAACAAACCATTTTTATAAACTCTCATATATATTAGGATGACGGGCTCCACTTGCAATGGGAAAGTGACTTCTTGCGCTCATCCAGTCCCATCTAGCCAAACACTAGCCAAACACATGTCTACTGAGCGGCAAAAACAATTAGTTAAGGTTTTGATTTTTGGAAGAGTTGGTTGGTTCTTGAAGTCCAGTTACAAGTTTGGCAGTTTAAAAACTCATTGAGCTAGTTTTTCCCGGGCGTGAAAGTTCTCATAGGCTGTGCAAACCAATATGACATGGTTCATTGAAGGCAAGCAGAATGAAAAAGCTATAAAGAATACTTGGGTGTGAAATTGTAAGGGTTCTTGACATCAGATGTCACTACACGGTCCCAGACGATGGTGGCAGTATACAATTAGGAAGAGGAGAAAGGAAGAAGTGATGCGATTTTTTTGAAAACCACACAACATAACCTTTGTGTTTGTGTCCTTTATGATGCATTTTGCATCTACCACATCAAGTGACAAATCATGACACGTTTGGTTGATTACATATGCATGGAAAGCCTTCGGGGTACTATCACTCACATAGCACAAATTGGCCCTTGCTAGTGGCATTACTTATTGATTTTATATGGTGTTGTGAGACTAATTAGTTTCCTCATGATTCTTTATGCACGGAAGCTCAAGATTCTTTCAAAACGGGTATGATTTTTCTGTCAAGGACCTAAATAGTTTTGGTATTTTTTATAACATAGATGAACACTTTTCTACTTTTTTAAAAGGTCTATCCCTACGTTTTAATTTGTTGAAGTGCATTTTTCATGCATTTGGCATCTAAGTATCATTCTTTGTTTGATTTCTTTATCTATGTTGGACTGTAATATTGTAAAATATAGGGACTTTTATGTAATTAAATTATATGGTCAAGAAATACAACTAATCTAATCTTGCAAACCCTTCGTCAAAATCTTTTTTTTCTCTTACACAATGTTATCATAGCCTTAAAACTCTAACCCTAATTTTGTCTCAACTCCAAATTATAAAAGAATGCCCACCACCAATGTCATCACCGTTGTCATTGCCTACGGCCACGTCACTCAGCTCTGACTCAGCTCTGCGTTGCTTTTTTTTGAAAACACCTTTACTGTCCTCAAAACTATATTTTATAAGCGAACAAAGCACATCAAGGTTGACTGCTACTTGATTCGGCAGACGATGATGAATGATAATTTTTTGGAGACCCAACATGTGTCCTCAGTGAATCAACCTGCAATCTTATCGACAAAGTTACTTAGTGGTTTACGTATTTCGATCATTTGTGACAAGGCATGCTTGATGTATATGTTTCAGCTTGAGGAGGGAGGGAACGCTGGAGTGCAACATTGTAAAATGTAGGGGCTCTTATGGGAAATTCTACACACACACATATCTATATATCTATATATGTGGGTATTCTGCTAGCAAAAATTTCGCACCAACCCATATGCGAAAATTGTTTTATTTGTTTTTTAATTTTTTGAGGTTTAATCTATTCATATATATATATATACCCCAATAAAAAATATATGTGAATCTTAGAGGGATTTCATCATTGATCAAGCAAGTACAAATTCAATGATGTCAGAATAAAAGAACTTCTGTAACGATCCGATCCGATCGAGGGGCAAATATGGTGAATTTTTTGATTTTGTGTGGGGGTGTATTAGAATATGTAGATCATATCCAACGATTTGGATCATAAAGAACTCCCAAAAGCATTTTCAGACATATTTTCGCACAGAGCACATGAAAATACACACACATATGAGAATGATGTATATCTTATGACATAGGATGCATCTTCTCATATACAAGATACAAAAAGTGGGGTAGTACAAGCCCACATGGGCTTGTACTTGTTGTACCACCCTACTTTTTGTGTCTTGGTATATGCGTAGATGCCTCCATTATCATATGATACCCATTATTATGTATACATACATATGTATACATGTATATATACATATGTATCTATACATATGTACATGTGTATAGATACATATGTACATGTGTATATATACATATGTATACATGCATGTATATATATCCGCATATATATACATGTATACATACATACATACATATAGCAAATAACCCGTGCACATGTGCACGTGGATGGAAAAAAAGATCGGAAAAAGGGTGGAAGAAGAAAAAGTGTGGATGTGGGTGGGGAGGATCTAGGGGAAAAAAATTGCAAAACCCGGGAATGTATGTGCAAAATACCACATCTCCACTCTTATCCCTCAAAATCTCATCTCTTATCCAATTTCTCTTGACCAAATTCTCTTATCCAATTTCTCTTGCCCAAATTCTCTTATCCAATTTCTCTTGATAACATCCCTCATTTGTATAATAGATATATAGAAATAGAATAATAGGGTTGAGAGAGAGAGAACTAATTTTCAAACCTTTCATCAAAATCTTCTCTCTCTCTTTCACCAATTTATGCTCATGCATTTATGCTATGTTAACCAGTGACGATTGTCACTGGCAAATTTATGGTTTAGCATCATCTGACTTTCAATTAGTCTCTTTATATGATTAACTTGCTATTGTGTCTTCAAAACATACTATTCCACAACACAAGTGTAACTTACATTCATTAATACAAACACATATTCCTTAGAGAAGGTCAATTAAAGGAACCACCTATCAATCTGATAAGAGGATACTACGATTTTCCCCTCCTAATCGATTGCTTAAGTTTTATGCTTAGTGATTTATGCATAATTTGTCGGGGTATTGATTAAGGAAAAGTAATTCAGCTCTATCAGTTGCGTCTATTTGACTTTTAGGGTTAGAAGTGTTCTTTAATCTTTATATGAATACCAAGGTTATATAAAAGTCCTGATATTGGCAATAATAATGTTGTAAATTATTATTATTATGTACGTGCAATGAAAAGTATATGGTATGCTGGAATGAGGAGTTGTATTGCAAAGGCTTGCGGTT
Organism: Scilla litardierei; assembly: GCA_030789695.1. Classification (NCBI taxonomy): domain Eukaryota; kingdom Viridiplantae; phylum Streptophyta; class Magnoliopsida; order Asparagales; family Asparagaceae; genus Scilla; species Scilla litardierei. The sequence goes on from CM061133.1 coordinate 350,187,640, forward strand.
TATGGTCATAGAGAGAGGTTATGTAGCTGAGGAAGTGGGTAGGTGATGGGCGTAAACATATGGAGTAAGGCGAGATAAACCCGTTTATTTTATATTGGTTGGCTGCTGAATCTGGTTGCAAAATCAGTGTTCTAGTATGTTTGGACGCTTTATTAATTTTAGGATCCCAACTATTGATAAAATCAAGGAAATAAATGAAATTTATTCAACAAAATTTCCTTTCGCAATTTGTGTATCTACTAGCTTAAGAATGAATTTTTAAGCCTTAAGGATGTTGGGACAGTTGGAGGAAGGAGAGAAATAAATATTGTATGAGGTTAACATACTTGAATAGATGAGACTCGACTCAAGTAAATTTTATTCACTTAACACAATTTCTTCTTCGTGCATCGTTTTAGCCAACTCTTGTTTATGACTCACGTAACTCTTTTTTCTCTTAATCTTTCTTTGCTTTTTTGTTACGGATTGTAGAAGCACAGAAGTAAATTGTAATTACATAAGAAAAAAAGTAAAGAAGTAACAATACAGATTACAGACGATACAAAATATTTACATAGTTTGGCATTATGGACTACGTCCATGGACAGCTCGATGTTCATTATATCGACATGGAGACAAGTACAGAATGGTAAATTGTTAGAACCTAAACACACAAATAAAGACAGAAGAAACTCCAAAGTTTCTTGTAAAAAGAGAAAAAGATCATTTTTGAAGTGGATATCTAAAAGAGAATATAATAGGCACTTTATATAGAGGATTTCTATAACCTATCATCTTAAATCATATAGGATTAAAATAACTAATCTTATATTAATTTGTATTTGTTCCTCGCTTGCATGAACCACCACTTGTATGAAATAGAATTTGAGTTGAACTCAAATTATTATTATTTAGTTAATAAGATTAATTTGAATCCTATTCAGATTCTCTCATGTGAATATCATGCAAAAGAATCCTACATTGACTTAAATTATTATCCTTTTTTCTAAATCATTTAGGAGGCTTAAATTTGGCTCATGTATGGAGATTGTCAATTGTAATCTTTCTTCAACTTAATTTTGAATTCGAATATGGATATGGTTAGAATTCTATTAGCATCAAAATTCAAAAAATATCCATCTTGATGTAAATATATCATAGATTCACATTAACTTGAATGTCATCAAGTAGCTAGTAAATAAACACCTCTGTCACCGTCAATACCCCACAAGGCTCAACCTTCGATGTTTAATCGAAGACGTTCAAACAATGCATGAACTGGCACGAAGGAATGTGTTTGATATTCATATAGGCTCGATTGTCGTGAGTACCAATCTTCATCACATTGACAACCGTTTAACTCTTGGATGAAGTAATGACTGAAATCAATATATTTGGTCCTATTGTGATACATGCTATTTCTAGTTAAGTGAATTGCACTTTGATTATTATAGCACACTGCAGTCACCTGGTAGTGTAAACCAATATCACCATTCAAATTTCTTAACTAGATGACTTCTGTACTGTTTCAACAGTTGTCATATACTCCGTCTTTGTCGTAGACAGTACTTATTGGCTGCAAAGTCGCTTTCCGACTAATGTCATAATTTGATATTGTGAAAACGTAGCCCGTCAATGATCTCATTCGAACTAAGTTGTTTACAAAATCAGAATCTGAATATCAGATCAGATCAGAGAAAGACTTTCTCCAGATACCAAATTAACATCTGCAATCCTTTTGAGATACTGAAGTATCCACTTCACAGCCTCCTAACTGGTCTTCCCATGATTACACATATATCTACTAACAACATTGACGTGCAAACTATAGTATACGTGATGATTTCAACGACGTTGGTATAAGGTACACAAAACATGCAGTTCTCTTCTTCAGATTGCGGGGAGAGCACAGCTGAAAGATGAAAGTGTACATCGAGTGGAGTAGACACATGCTTTGCATTCTTCATGCTAAACTGAAATTTCCGAATATAATTCTTTTAAGAGAGAGTTTAGTTGATTTCCGATCCATGTGAATCTCCATACACCGAGAATCTATTTGGCTGCATCAATATTCATGTCAAAATTTTCTCCTAAAATTGTTTAACTTGTTGATATTAGATATGTTTTGAGCTGCGTTAAGTATATCATCAACATAGTGATAGATATATGAATAATCATTGAGCTTAATTATTATGCAAGCTTCTTGTATATCCGTTGCATACCTTAGTATTAAATCTTTTGTACCATTGGCAAGAAGATTGCTTCATATTATATAGAGATTTCTTTAGCTTGCAAGCATATTTTTTTTACTTTGATCATGAACCCAGTTGGCTGACTCATCAAAATATTTTCTTCTAGTTCGTTCATTATACAAAGAAATAGTCTTCATGTCAAGCTGCTTAAGTTTTAGATCATATTAGGTAATTATGATGAGTTAGATCATATTAGGTAATTATGATGAGTAGCATACGGATAAAGGTGTGCTTTACAATCGGAGAGCGTTTCATTAAAATCAATTTATTTCTTCGGACAATACATTTCTTCTGACTATAGTAGCGGGTGGCAAAATGAACCCGATCCGGCCTGACCCGAATCTGGTTGCTTGGGTCGAGTATAGGTAGGGGCCAATCCAGGTTGGTTAGGATTCAGGTCAGCCCGATACACCTAGATAAAATCGAGGTTGAGTGCTTGTTTGACTCGCCAACCCAACTTGACCAGGATCTCACCCGCTTATATATATCTATAAATATAAATATACTAGAAATTGCCCGTGTCCAGATGGCACTGATGCAATCGTCGCCGGTGCGCAAATGCGAAGTGAAGGGTCACCAAAGCGAAAAAAGCGTGCTCGTGTATGAGGAGGGTCGGGGGGGGGCAAAAGGAGGAAAAGCATGGACTAAAGCGCAAAAAAATAACCAAAAACTCATCCCAAACCCAAGTCAAGAACCCTACACAACCCCCACGGGGCCCCCACTGGGATGACTTGACGCGACCATGGCCAATCGTTTGTCACATCAACTTGTGACTGGGACAAAATTTCAATTTTTAAATTTTATAAATGAGAGGTTGTCTCGAAATGTAAAGTTCCCCCAAATACAATTCCAAGTCTACCCTCTAAAATACAAACACTTTCATTATCCTAGTCAGCGTCCCAGTCAGCAAACCAAAATATGACTGGAACAAAACTGTCACGTAGGACAAAGATTCAAAAAAGTACTCAATTGTATAATATAGATACATTTTATACATAAATAAATCTTTGCCCAGTTGGTTTATGTGCCTTTTATGAATAAGGTGACACTGGTTCAATTTTCACTAAGGACTTGGTTTTATTTTTACAAATTATTACTATTATTACTATTTTATTTGTATATTACATAATTATATTCATCAAATGATATTAGCTCTGTTGGTTAGTCATTTAGTTAACAAATGGACACCAAGGGTTCGATTCTTGTTTCCTGTAATTTAATTTTTGTTTCCCATTTCAGCCCGAACCCAACTGTACTCAACCCATACCTGATCCACACTTCACCACAGATAAAGCGGGTTGGGTACGGGTGACCCGTATTTTACCAGGTCAGGTATAGGTTCCAGAATCTTGATTCAAATTCAATCCGGGTCGGGTTCTGGTTTGCCTATATTCGGGTCAGTTAAACCCGACCCGACTTGTTTGCCACCCCTAGATTGTAGCCTTTAGCGACAAGTTACGTTTTATATTTGATCGCTTTAACCCCTTAGGTTCCTGATTTTTTTGAAGACCCACTTGCAACCAACAATCTTTTCCCCCTTTTGACAGTTTGATTAGATCCTAAGTCTGTTTCTTCTAAAGAGATTCTATCTCTTCCTCTATGGCAACAGTTCACTATCTAGATTCCTGATTGGTAATGTCATTTAAATAACTGGAGGGTTCAAGGATAGATTCTGCCATGCTCAATGCTCAATACGTAGGCTACGAGATCTGCATAATTATATCTCTAAAGTTACCTGAATTGTTGTTTCTCGTGATCGGTAGTTATATTGTATGTACTGTTGCTCCTCGTGTGCTTCATCCTCATTAGTGGATTCATGCAAACCCATGTGATTATCTATGTGATTAGGCTGAACTGGAGTGAGGATCCAATTAATCTTTTAATTTGCTTCGAACTTCACATGCTTATTAATACCAGTCTTTTTCTTTAAAGAAATATCAGTCTTCTAGATAAAGGATTTCTCATCAAAACTCACATCTTTGCCGACCACCAATTTGAGCTTAGGATCTATGCTTCAAATTATGCATACTTTTATCCTTAAAAATAACCGATAAAGATATCTTTCTTTGTCCATGGGTTAAGCTTTCTATCATTGATATAATAATATTCATGGTAACCAAATACTTTCAAGACAGAGTAATCAATTGGTTTATCAAACCATAACTTGTTAGGAGTTTGCAATTGATTGCAATAGCTTAAGATCGAATCACCAGATAATAAGCTGTGGATACCGTCTCAGCATAAAAATCCTTAGTCAATTTGGTATTAGAAAGCATGCACTTTACTCTCGCCCAACAAGGTTTTGTTCATCCATTTTGTAACTTCATTTTACTGCAGAGTACCTTTCATCGTGCGATGCCTTACAATATATCTTTCTGGCAGAATTCATTGGACTTTTCGGAATAGAACTCCATACGTTGTCAATTTGAAGATGCTTAATTATTTTCCAGCTTGGTTCTCAACCGAAACTTTTCAATTCTTGAATGAGTTGAAGACTTCATTTTTCTTTTTTAACACATATTCAGATCATCCTGGAATAGTCATCAATGAGAGTAAGCATATATCTTGGACCATCTTTGAAAGAAACTTAAAAAGATCCACACATATCTGAGGGAATGTAATCTAAGGTAGATTTCATTCTGTGAGTAGTAACACTGAGCCGGATCTTTTTCTGTTTGCCAAATACGCAATGCTCACAGCAGTTGAACTGCTCCATCCTTATAGTCTTCAAGCAAATCTCATTTGCTTAATACCGTCAAGCCCCTTTCGCTATATGCCTTATATCTATATGTCACAATCTAGTAGTGTCTGACTTGGACTCTTCAGATGATACTGCAACAACATTGGTATAGTATCTCAAAGAATATATAAATTGTTTGTTTGGATGCATTTTATAATTATCAACATATCTTTGACAACCTGAAGGATTCCACCACTGATAATTTTTCTTGTCTTGAATTTTCAAAAAGTTTATAATTTTCTTCAGATCTGACATGTGCTACACGTACTGAACTTATCGTCATCATGCAACTTGATTCTGATGGTCCCAATACCAATTATCATGCACGATGTGTCATCTGCCATCAATCAAACTACAACATAACCTTCTCATATGTAGTAAACCAATTGCGACGTGGCACATATGAAAGGAACATCCAAAATATAACAGCCACTTATCAAGTGGGTGAGCATGATGAGTGACCGAGAGAACTGCATTGGTCTACTGAGAATCTTCTTCTGCAACGCTAGCAACTGAGGAGTAATCTTATGATTTCTCCTTGTCTTTTGCTTTCTTCTTTGAATAATCAAACTTCATGTGTCCTTTTTGTTCGCAATAGTGGCAATCAATGTTCTTCAAACAAAATTTTGATTTTGACCTCCTAGTTTTAGATTCTCCTACACACTTCTCTAATCAACTATGTCAATTTCCTTGATAGGAGCTATTTGCAATCAAATCTTGAGCTTGAACCTCCGCACCGGTACTGAAAACCTTCTGTCGTAACTCGTGAGAATGAAGAGTAGGTCTCTCGTATTTCAGGGACATGGTATCCAGGTTATAAAGCATATAGAGTTGATGCAATTCTCGATATGAGGTAAAGAGCAAAATAATATTAGTGCAAACTATTCTTCATCAATTTTAGCATTTATATTTTTTAGATCCATCAAATTTTAATATAATTCATCAAGACGATCTTTCAGCAATGTACATTCTTTCATGCGAAGAGTGAACAAATGTAATTCAGATATAGCTTACCGGTCAACGACTTGGTCATGGACAATGATTTAAATCCGAGCGACATGCTAGTCGTAGTCTCTTCATCGGCTACCTCAATAAGAACTTTATCAGATAAATAAAGTTGTATGAGAGTAAGAACCTTGACTTCTATGATCGCTTTCTCCGTGTCAAATATCAAACTCAGCAGCTTATTTTTTGTCCAGGAAGTGCTTCTAGAATATCATGTTATGTCAACAAGATATGCAACTTTATGCGTCATATGTTGAAGCTATTCTTCCCATCGAACTTGTCAATCTTGTGTTTCATGGACGATATGTTTGAACTTGGTAAGAAACGTTACTAATGCTTTGGTACTAGTTTGTTACGGATTGTAGAAGCACAGAAGCAAATCAAGTTACATAAGAAAGAAATGAAAAGTAGTAGTAATACTGACGATGCAAAAGATTTACGTGATTCGATGATATGGCCTATAATTGTGGACGGTAACAGCTCGATGGTCACATAACAGAGGGAAAAAATACATAGTACAGAACGATGAATCGTTAGAACCTGAACCCACAAATAAAGACTCAGAAGAAATTCCTAAGTTTCTTGAACAGGAGAAGAAGAGAGACCCTTATTGAACTTGATACTCTAAAAGAGAATATAATATGTCCGTTGTATAGAAGATTTCTATAGCATATTAGCTTTTATCAAATAGGATTAACACAACTAATCTTATACCAATTTGTATTTGTACCTCTTTTGCAAGAACCATCACTTGCATGAAATAGAATTTGAGTTGAACTTAAAATTATTATCTTCTAATCAATAGGATTAATTTAAGTCATATTCAAATTCTCTCATGTAAGCTTCATGCAAAAGAATCTAACAGTGATTCAAATTATTTTTCTTGTTTCTAAACCAATCATGAGTCTTCAATTCAGCTCATACATGGAGATAGTCAGTTGTAATCCTTTTCCAACGTAACTCCAGATTCGAATATGGATAGTGTTAGAATTCTTTTAGCATCAAAACTCAACGTTGTTTTACTGCAAGAGCCTTTGTATAGGCTTCATCAGCTTCTATTACACGTACCAACGACGCTTAATACTCTACTTGTCAATATCTACCACATCTATTTTTCGATTCCATGCAAAACACATGACTGTGGGTATGAAAAATCAAATTTGGACTTGATTTTTAACCCTTCTTCAAATTTGTTTAAACATGCCTACCTTTTGAAGTTTTTTAAAAAGTCATCCCGTTCACTGGGTTTGTTAAGATATCGGTAATTTGATCCTCTGCCTTATAAGAAGACTGATGGAGAAGAACATGAAGGACCAAAGATAGAAAACAAGAAAGAGTTGGAGAAAAAGGAAGCTTTGTGAGTTGTAAACAAGAGTTGGTTGAAGCCAAAATATAAGGAAAAAAGATAGTGTTATGTGAATATAATTTGATGGAGTACATTCTTATCTATCCAAGTATATTGGCCTTTCATAATATTTATTCCTCTATTGCTTCCAACAACAATTCTGTTGCAATTTGCCACTTTAAAATAATTTTGGGACAACATGATGTCTGGATAAATAAGTTATCACATTATGATATGTTGGTACAAGAATCATCTAATCAACTCTAAAAGATTGGGGGAGAAGCCATTCTTATTTTTCACTGCAACTAGTGTAACTGATTTTCTATTCGTGCATATGCACACATGCATGACAAAGGTAATTGTTTTGGGAATGTGATTTCATTTGGCACTTATGTTTATTTTGTGCCTTGCACATGAAACCATTTCCAATAACAATTTTTATCATCACACTCTTTCCTTGTTTGGGAAAAGTCGGATGCTTCTTGGTTACATTAACTTGAAATACATGGATATATATTGGAAAAGTTAGGCTTGTCTTCAACGAAAGCGGCCATCAAGCTTTCATGACAGAGTCATATCTTGTTGATACATTGACCTGCAACCTAGTGCCAACTCATGGAGATTGAGTACTCGGTTGATAGGTGGTCATAGTTAACTGCCAATTTTTGTGGGAGCTTTCATGGCTGTGAGACCGCTTCACCATTAAGCACCCCTTTCTTGTTGCGGAAAGGATACACAATATCTAATAACGACAATGATGTTTGTGAGCATGCATGCATGTGGATGTGCATGTACTCTGTGAGTAGAAGCTTGTCTCAGCATTAGTTTTCTGAAGAAGCCCAAATGATAACAAAGTTCATGCGTATCTGTGTATATCTTCTTCTCAGAAGATATCCAAGTCATAATCTCTTGGGATTTGGATTGATGTGGGAAACTTCAAGGAGTCCCATTGTGTCAATTGCAAGCCGAAAGGTTTTCTCTAATTAAGAGGTGATGATTTGTAGAATTTATTTGGAAGTACAAATGGTAAAAATGTATTCCCCCTTTTTTCTTCCTTAAATTTCCGGTAACACATGGTTTGTCATTATATCATACTCAAACCATAAATGTATTACTCCCTAACCTGGGAAGTTACACAATTTCATAAGACACATCATAGCCTATGCATGTCATGTGTGGAAATACTAGAAAAAATAATGTAGGGAACGAGGATATCCTAGCGAAAGTAGGTGTGGTCCATATAAAGGATAAGATGAGTTAATATCGCTTGAGATGGTTTGATCATATACACCAAAGACCTGTTGGTGTGCTCGTTAGAAAGACAGAAGAATGTTGAGATCAAGAGAAAGAGAGAAAGAGATGTAGGTTGAAGAAGATATGGATGGAAGTGATAAGAATATATATGCATGATCTTGGTTTGATCGATGAGAATGCTTGAGATTGTAATGCATGGAAAATGAGTATCCGACCTCATGATCTAACATGGTCACGATCCGACATTCTTTTTATTGAGTCCATGAAGCAAACACTAATTTTTTCTTGGGATGAAGGCCAAGATGACGACGACGACGACGACGACGACTCATGTACATGAATGGATCAAAGGAAAAAGGGGGAATATGAATAACTCTTAATTATTTGATGATTACTTTTGGGTTATATATCATCCAATGTTGTCCATTTATTGTATAAAACTGATTACTTCATAGAGGCTTCACAGTAAGGCCTGAGAGAACCAAGAAAATTTTTCGAAATATTTTAATTATTAGACCATTAGTTTTAGCCTATTATATATTTGATAAATTTCAAATCTCGGAACCCTTGAATTGAGGCACTAGGGATTTCCTTGGAACACAAGATTATTGACTTTTATGCACTATTGATGCAATGTCCCAATTGCCAGTCTTTGGATTTAAAAGAGGGTTGCATCTTTAGTAAGCTGGCTAAAGACATTAAATCCTTTGTATCCTAGCAAGTTACCTGCAAGCCATGTAGACATCTGCTAACATTATTATGTACTTCACCTTTTCTTTATCTGTTTATTCTTGCATTAGCTTTCCAGTTCTTCCATCTCATGTTCATTTGTTTGACGGAGCACCTTTAAAGTACATTTCTACTTTTCCCGTATGTCTGATCGAATGTGGGTGCCATGTAGTAATAAGCGTAGGGTCAGCTAAAGTTGAAGTTTACATGGGACCAGTGTATTTTGCACACTATAAAATACTCTGGACATTAAGTTATATATGAAATTTGGCTTCTATTATGACTATCATAAACTCTACTTTGGTTTTTTTGCCATTCCACATTTCTTGTACTAAGGTATGCAACTTTTGACTGCAGAAAGATCCACTGGCTGTGAAAGTGAACAAACTGACTTCTACAAAGACCCAGCTTCCATATTCTTACTATTCCCTTCCTTACTGTAAACCAAATACTATAATTGATAGTGCGGAAAACCTGGGCGAAGTTCTTCGTGGTGATCGTATTGAAAATTCTCCCTATGTGGTTAGATCCAGTTGATCCAGTTGATCCAGTTGTTTTATTTAGTTTTAACTAAATAAAATTTTAATTCCAATTTTTTCAATGTCTCTTGTGCACAGTTTGAGATGAGAGAACCTGAGATGTGCCACATTGTCTGCAAGATAACTCTTACTGACAAAGAAACCAAGGAACTGAAGGAGAAGATAGAAGATGAGTACCGGGTCAATATGTAAGACACCCAATCTAAGCAAACTTGGCCTTTTGCTATTGAAATATTACATTGAAAGATTTATACTATTACTATACGCATTATCTCGTGTCATTCTAATGCAAATACATTGCCGTGAAATATTATACAGGATCCTTGACAATCTTCCGCTAGTTGTTCCTATCAAAAGGCTAGATCAGGATTCTCCTACCATGTACCAACATGGCTTTCATGTTGGCATCAAAGGCCAATATTCTGGAGTAATTACATGCTGATATTTAGAACTGTTGCAACTAACATTTCAATATCATATGCCTGCTTTCTCTAAAGCTTCTTCTCTTTTTTTTTCAGAGCAAGGATGGGGGATACTTTATCCACAACCATCTATCCTTTCTGGTTAAATATCACAAGGATGAGCAAATGGATCTTGCAAGGATAGTAGGATTTGAGGTCAACCCATTCAGGTTCTTTACCATAATTCAAAACTGAGTTCGTGTTAACTTATTGGTGGCCGTGTCTGCTCTTAACAACCTTCCTCCCTTGCTGATGTTTTAGTGTTAAGCATGAGTATGAAGGTGACTGGAAGGAAGATAAGACTAGGCTGTCCACCTGTGACCCTCATGCAAAGAAGACAGTTGTGAGCTCCGATCCTCCGCTGGAGGTGGAAGAGAAGAAAGATATTATATTCACATACGATGTTGAGTTTCAGGTATGACTCCTAAATACAAGTGTCTGATAAGCACCTTTACATAAAATCTCGGTCTTTCAGCACATATATGGTTGTCTGGTAGCATGCTTCTCTCACTTTAAACTACAAACTGTCTTTTTGTGCTGTTTATTTATTAGCTTCCTTAAGCTAGTGCATCTACATCTGAAAATTTTGAAGGTTTTTCAGCTGGTCTTGTATTTTTAAAGAATCTGTGTATATCTTATCACTTGGATGCCCTGAAACATTGCCTCTATTTTGGATGCTACCGACTGGGTGATTGCTGGCCAATTTACCGTCCTATGTTGAGTGTAATTTCATGGTGTTTCTGCCAATTGAAAGATAAATGGGAAAGTGCACTTCTGGCAAAAGAATGTCGAGAAAAGACGAGTCAAAAGATGAAGGCAAAACGAGAGGCTTTTAACCTGAGGGCAGTGTAGCATAACATGGTTCAATTATCCATTAGCATTCTACAAACATGCACACTTTGAAACACACAGGATTAGCGGGAATATAAGCAAGTGATTTATTTTAACCTATGGAAAGTTTAGAATTACATGCAAATTCAATGGAATATCAAAAACCCCAATTAGAAACTTTCCGATCATATTGCTGGTATTTTACGTTCATAACATAATTGATGGGTTGTCTTTCAACAAGTTTATTTGAAAAACTGTTAAATATGTATGCAGAGTCATATATAGATTCAAGTGCATGCTGGTGTAAAGTTTAAATTTCTACATACTAAAGTCATACCCTCCATTTTATTTTGGAGTCTGTTTGCTCCATGCTTCATAATAAATTTCATTATACCTTAGATTACTCATTTAAAAAAAAAGATTATTAGGCTCTAAGTAGAATCAGATCTGCAGAGAGGTAATGTGTGGTATATAAGTTTAAAAAAAAAATACGATGATCACATTATATGGAAGTTTTAAGCTAACTTGTTTCTCTTTTTTTTCTTTTCTCCCTAGGAGAGCGATGTGAAGTGGGCATCTAGGTGGGACACTTACCTGCTAATGAATGATGATCAGATCCACTGGTTCTCCATTGTCAACTCTTTGATGATCGTCCTCTTCCTCTCGAGCATGGTAGCCATGATCATGTTGCGAACCCTATACCGGGACATCTCCAAGTACAACCAGCTCGAAACCCAGGAAGAAGCCCAAGAAGAGACCGGGTGGAAATTAGTCCACGGCGACGTGTTCAGGCCTCCGGCCAACCCCGGCCTCCTATGCGTCTACGTCGGCACAGGCGTCCAGTTCTTCGGTATGCTGCTTGTGACCATGCTGTTCGCCGTTCTTGGCTTCCTATCCCCGTCAAACCGAGGAGGATTGATGACGGCCATGCTCCTCCTCTGGGTCTTCATGGGCATCTTTGCTGGATACTCATCCTCGAGGCTTTACAAGATGTTCAAAGGTTCGGAGTGGAAGAAAATCAGCCTGAAAACAGCTTTCATGTTCCCTGGAATAGTCTTCGCCGTCTTCTTCGTGCTGAACGCCCTCATCTGGGGAGAGAAATCGTCTGGCGCCGTCCCCTTCACCACCATGTTTGCGCTCGTCTTGCTCTGGTTTGGCATCTCGGTCCCCCTCGTGTTTGTGGGGGGCTTCTTCGGGTTCAAGAAGCCGGCCATCGAAGACCCCGTGAAGACCAACAAGATCCCCAGGCAAATCCCGGAACAGCCCTGGTACATGAGCCCCGCCTTCTCGGTACTGATCGGGGGGATCCTTCCCTTTGGCGCCGTGTTCATCGAGCTCTTCTTCATCCTGACCTCGATCTGGCTCCAGCAGTTCTACTACATATTCGGGTTCCTCTTCATGGTCTTCCTCATCCTCGTCGTCACCTGCGCCGAGATCACGATCGTCCTGTGCTACTTCCAGCTCTGCAGCGAAGACCACCGGTGGTGGTGGAGATCATACCTGACATCGGGCTCCTCCTCGCTATACCTCTTCCTCTACGCCGCCTTCTACTTCTTCACCAAGCTGGAGATCACAAAGCCTGTGTCCGGGATCCTCTACTTTGGCTACATGCTCATCGCTTCGTATTCTTTCTTTGTGCTCACCGGGACCATAGGATTCTACGCGTGCTTCTGGTTCACAAGGCTGATATATTCATCCGTAAAGATCGACTAAACATATTCAAATTCTCCCAAGAGAACTAGCTCCCCTTGATACCTTTTTCATGACCATTTCTAACGTTCTCAAGAACTAACGATTCTTTCTTGTATACTTTGGTCTAATGCAATTCTTTTCGCTCCATTCGGCGAAAATTGTAGATTAGAACAATGGTCTCCGCGGTGCTGAGGTGATTATCGGTTGGAAAAAAGAAGCTTGGAAAAAAGTAACTACAACTGCGTATCGCACAAAAGCTTTGAATCGAAAATTCTGCTGCAGTGGGCTTGGCTTGGCATTGCATTTAGATTTCTCTCTTGGGACGCTGTCTACAGCCGTTTGATGGGATATCGTTTTAGAGCGATGATTGTTGTAGTTACTTTGAAGAGGCACATGCAGCCTAACCCAACACGATAATCGAATGCTATTAACAAAATACGACGACTAGATTGCGACATTTGCTACCTACTCTAAGATCGAAAAAAAGGGTGGTCCATGCAATTAAGACACATTACTTACAATTTTGCAATTGCTTCAGGAGTTAGTGTACTCTATGGGCAGGAAGGGATGGATGAAGTGCTTTTCATCCTAGTGGGTTGCTACGTGCACATACCGTTTAACTTTGTGCATGACCGTTTAACTTTTTATTCTTTATTCTGTGCAGATGCCAAGTAAATATTATTGTTTAAGTTTTTGTCCAGTGCACAACAAGAAATACCGAAAATTACTATAAGCAAAAACACTCTAAAATCATTTTATTGTTATGAATCAACCACTGGGGGAGGAGCCCCTAGCTCTTTATTTATAGGCAATTGGGAGAATACAAATATGTGCTTACAATGATATGGGCCTATCTCTAGGATAGCTCAGAATCTCACCCAACTACGGTTAAATAACCGTTCACAACACTCCCCCTTATCTAGCCATAGGTGTGGACTTAGCTCGTGAATGCTTCAGGATTCTGAGCGTAGAAGAGTCTCACATGGGGTGGATACTTCAGGATCCTGAGTTGGTGATATTTGCCTCGTTAAAACCTTTAGCTATGAAAAACCCAGTGGGAAAAACCATAGTTAAGGAAAAAGAGTGCAAATGCTCTTTAACTCCCCCTGATTTGTACAAGTGAATCTGCTCATGAATACTTCTGGATTCTGAGCGTCACAGAGGGGTGGATACTTCAGGGTCCAGAGTTGATGTGATTTGCCTCGTTAAAACCTTTGGCTATGGAAAACCCAGTGGGAAAAACCATAGCTAAGGGAAAAGAGTATAAATTTTGTCAACTCCCCCTGATCTGTAAAAGCTCTTAGGCTTTCAGATCTCGTAGGCTTATCTCATCACTCCTATTTACAATATTCCGAAAATGTACACAGATTACAAATTTTATCACCATCAAGCAGCTGCTGAATCCAGAAACTCTAGAGAGGTGTGCTAAGTTTCGTCGCCTCTGATGTGGTCTTCAGACTATATGGTCAGCTCCACAGAGCCAGCCTCTATCCCAGTTGTCACCGGGATGTGATGTACCACCAGGCGCCCTCAAATACACCATTGGTGTCATTCTGGAATGGTGAGGATCTCGGAATTGATAGGGTGATGTTGCCTTCATAAGTTGCTTTGCATATTTGCAGTAGATGGCCATCCCACTGTAGGTACCAGTTCTGTGGTTTATCAGTATAGGGACCGGACCTGTAACCTGCATTTGCATAAACATTGGAGGATGCTACTATAATTTGTAAGTCCAAATCTTTCGACCCTTGGAGGAAGCGCAGAAGGCTTGACTCCGGTCTAATGGCCCTTGTTAGGTGCCAACTATCTCTGGCTAATGAGTTTACTGCAATTGCTATACCGGGACACATGCAGTTAGCCAGGAGTGCATGATTGCACTTAGATAAGGGACTTTAGGACCAGTTATATCCTCCCCCTCTTCCAGCGATCGGAAGGGTTCTTTTTGTTCATCTAGTAAGTGTACCACCGTAGGTGTACTTTGGATGACAATGGTCCTTTTAATTTCTCCAACGCACTTCTGGGCGTTTGTAACAGGATTCTATGAGCAGTGACTTTATATTTGCCTAGGTCTTTTTATTTCATGTTTAAAAGTCAGGCTTGTTCATGTAGTTCGGTTTTCTCTTCAGGAGATCTGATGAGATTTTAGTTGTCTCCAACTATGATCTCTAATCCTGCTCTTTGCACAGATGCAAAGACAACCTTCAGTAGGAATCACTGACTTGTCAAATGATTCTCTTGGTTGTACATTTATTATACTTGTTGTTTTTCTTCATTTGAATAGACGCCCCGAAGTCTATTCAGGCATTTTAAGGAAATGTGGAAATTATCTTTACCAGATATCCACGAAAGTATGCTGTCACAACATCCAATAACATCAGATCCACAATTTTCCTTCGCCAAATCGTAAGGTATTCGCTTTTGATAACTTAGGGAGACTGATGCATCATTTATGAGACATGCTCATTTGTGTTTGTTCGATCCCTAGTTTCAGCGAAATTTTCCTCGGGCTATAGGTTGTACCTTATAGCATACGATTTTGTATTTATTTTTCTTATGTGTGCAATACTTTGTTTTATCCACAGGTTTGACACCTTGTTGGTGTCAGGACTTCAGGTCCGAACATTTCACGTTTCATAAGTGAGTCCAGCTCATCTTTTATTGCCACGTTCCACATTTTTGGCCAATCTCTACGTTTGCCTTCTAGCAACGGAGTGTGGAACGATAATTTACGAACATCATCGCTTTTGCGATGTATATGGCAATATGATACGTGAATACATTTGTCGACAATTTATGTTCTATCTGTCCAACACCTCCCCAGTACGTACAACATTTACTTAATTTCACTTTTTCCCGGCAATTCCTCTGCAGTGGATTCCGGAAAGGGTGATGGTGTGGACAGGAGCTCATTGTCCTGTGGTAGTATTGTCTTGAGGTCTCCAGGAGTTTCTGTCCTTGGAGCCTGGTGGTCTGCTTCTTTTCTGTTAAGGATCAGCCACTTCTGCTGCTGGTGGATTGCATCCATTCTCGGGGATGTCAATCCTAGCTGGAGTTTTTGCAGCAGGGATGTGTGATCTGACAATCTTTCGGTTGTCAATAAATGATTCCGGTAATTGGTGAACAGTGTTCTGTATGTGGAGGATCTTCGGGATCTCTTCTACACATTGTATTGTTACCAGATCATAGTGGGTCAAACCTTTTGTATCCCACGTTATAATTTGCTTCGCGCCAGATTTTCCAGTATCTGGGCCTATTTTTGGGAAACTCGTCTCCTCGAGATCACAGTCTTCAAGATGTGCCTTAAATACGTCCCCTGTTTGGGGCTCTAGGTGTCTTTTCATTGAGGGTGAGTCAAACCCTTCATAGATACCTAGGCGACGTTGAGGACCAATTTTTGTCCTCTGTGTTGGTGCGATGGGGATTTAAACTGCGGACCGAAGATTCTCCGAAGAGAAATGTTCGGTGGCATTCCATATGCAAGTTGCATTGGAGACTCTGACCTCCAGAGGGTCTTATTTTCATTTACGATGTAGCATGCAGAATTTGCATGTCCCCATGCATCCATTTGCAATTGGGATTTAATGGACGTTCAATCCATTGGAGTCTACTTTTCAGTGACTCTGCCGACCCATTTTGGGTATTAACATGCGGCACTTGTATGTTCATTTTCTATTCCCGTTGCTTGGCAGTTCTATTGAAATGACTGGGAGGTATATTTCCCAACATTAACCAGACTTATTTTCTTTATTTTATTATCTGGGAAATGTGCCCGCAACATTTTTATTTTTGTGCCAATAGCTTTGGAAAAGCTAAGTTGCAGGTCTGTAATAGGCACACGTACGAATATACTGAGGATGCATTTATCAGTACAATGAAGTACCGAAATAGCCCACTAGGGGTGGTGGAATTTATCCACATTTATCTCTTTGTATTCTTTTTGAGGAAGCGTGGAGATTCTTTTTTCAACTTTTTGTGGAGATGGCCTTGCAATTAATTTTTCCCTTATAGCAAGGGATGCGAGGGAATTCTCCCTTCTGAAGAATCTTCTGGTTCTTCAAGTCATACCCATGGGATGAGATGCAGTGCATCATCACAAATCCAGGGTGGCCAAGTCCATCATGCCAGAGTAAAAACTAGGCTGATGTCGAGCACTTCAGGTGCTCCGTTTAATTCCGCTTCCTTTTTCCGAATCTTCGTATGGTAGAGGCCTCTAAGGCTCTCAAAACGTTCAAGTATGGATTTTACTCCTTTATCTTGAGACGTTGCATACGATAATTTTTTTTTTCATTTACATTTGCTGTTTCCAAATGGAATCCGTTGAAACGGATGTCCTTGAAACTTAGAAAGTTTCTTTTGGAATTCGGAGTGGTTAGTGTATCCTCTATTTTTGTGACATTTGGGGGCAACTGTGTTGCATTCCCTGGTTCTTCAATATGGCCCTGATATTGGGCTTTGTATTGAAAAAATCATACGTATTATTGTCTACTAATCATTTATGAGAGCAGTTTCAAAAGATGAAACGTATAGGCACATGTATATTCAGATAGACATATTCATTTATTGTCTAAAAAATTTTCATTCAAAACAGATTGCGTAATATAAAAGCTCTCATAACATGAAATGTTCTAAACAATTTGCTAAGATAAAAGTAAAGACTAATCAAGCATGTCATCATTTTCGAAGTTGTCAGCTGAAAACTTGACTGGAGCATCAGAGGTTATCAGCTTTATTTTTCTTGTTCTTTTTATACAAATCCTGGAGATGCTGCGGAGTTCGGCATACTCTGGGCTAGTGGCCTTTTATGCCACAATTATGGCACTGGTCTTCCCATTCCCTCTTGGGTGGGGATGCATAATTTTTGTCATTTCTGTGCCACGTGAACTTCCGCTTACTTTCATTATTTCGCTGCTGCTGTACATGGCCCTTGGTATTTTTCTGTTGACCCCCCCTTCTGTGGTCTTTCTTTTCTTTTATTATCTCTCTTCTTTTTGAAGGAAGAGGAATAGTGAGCTTCTGGTAGGGGGCAGTACCGGGAGGGCGCATATTATGAGTGGCGAGAAGAAGCTCTCTGTTTTACTCGGCCATGAGTAAACATGACAGCAGCTCAGAATACTTGGTGAACTTGCGTTCACGGTATTGCTGCATGAGTGTCGCATCTTTTTCATGGAAGGACGTATACGTCTTTTCCAGCATGCGATTTTCTGAGACTTTCTCACCACACAACTTCAGGCGTGAGGTGATGCTAAAAAGTGCTGAGTTGTACTCAGCAATGGACTTAATGTCTTGCAGTCTCAGGTTCTCCCACTCGTATCGTGCCCTTGGGAGTATAACATCTTTCTGATGTTTATACATGTCCTCAAGGGCAGTCCATAGCTCAAGTGGATCTTCGACCGTAAGGTATTCAGCCTTTAAGGTCTTGTCCACATGGCGGCGAATATAGATGATGGCTTGCGCCTTCTCTATATCGCTAACATTTTCTTTTTCAGTCACAGCAGCGATGCGGGACTTTGCCCGCAGGTGAAACTTTACATCTAGCTGCCAGCTTTGATAGTTTCTACCTAATGCTTCCAGTACTTCGAAATTAATGCTTGCAATATTAGCCATTTATCTAGCAGAGCACAAACATGCATGAATTAATAATTAATCAGAGAAAACATTTTCATGCGGAGGCAATATTTAACGAAAAGCTAAATGTGTGGATCGGCCAGTCCCACAAGAAAGAGTCCAAAAGTCCACAGTCCAAATTATACAAATTTGCAGCTTTAAAAATGAAAATACAACTTTGGAAACCCGGTGGGTCCCATATGATATCTCCATCTTCAAGCGTGGCCTCCGTCTTCATGGAAGTTGGTCTTCTTTCTTTGACATTTACATAAATTCCTTACTACAATTTCTCTCAAAAATAAAAGAAAAGTGCGGGAAATAAACTGTGGGACTAAACGGCCGATCCAAAAACCACATTTAGCAATTCATGCAGAAATATTGTGCTCATCAACATTTTCATCAGACATTTTCATCACAGGCATCACAGGCATTTAATATTCGCAGAGATGGATAAATAATTTAATCACTTAATAATTATTGGACCACTGTGCAACGTCATGCACCGTTAGATTAGGTTACTAACGGCAGAGCGTTCGCAGGATCTTCCTAATTATTAAGTTTTAAATACAATGCACAACCACGCATATAATATCCACAGAATAAGCCTAGTGATGTAAAGCATCTAAAGATGATTTTTACAGAAAAATCATTACGATGCAAGGGTTGAAATGAATGGGTTTAATCAATAAAATTGAATAAGAGCCCAAAATTAACATTTTCTTTTGTATGAGGAAAGCAGATTCCCTCATCATCCCAAAAGCCCCCCAAGAATCTCCAAAAAGTCCTCGCCTGCCCGATATTTGTCCCGTAATTTACCGTGATTTTTCACGAATATTTTGCCCTTAAATCCCCTTTTTAAATTAATTTTTAGGCCAAACTGTTGCCTTTTCAGGCTTGTTTTTAGCCTATGCCCCCTCAATTTTTTTCTTTTCTTTTTGAAGAAAAGTCGGCCTGTGGGCTGGCCCACAGGCTGTTTTTTTGGTGAAAAATTGGCCTGTGGGCCTGAAGCCCACAGCCGGCCTGTGGGCTTCAGGCCCACAGGCTTTCTATCTGTTTTTGGGTGAAAAATTGGCATGTGGGCCTGAAGCCCACAGCTGGCCTGTGGGCTTCAGGCCCACAGGTTTTCTATCTGTTTTTTTTTTGAATCCTCTAGGGTTTCATGGGGGGCCGGCGCCGCCGCCGCCCCCTGCAGGGGGGGAGGGGGCGGCCTCGGGGGGCCACCGTCCCCCCTCGCCCCCCCCGCAGGGGGCGGTGGCCTCAGGCAGGGTGTAACGACCACTTTTCGCTGTACTTTGTTCGTGCACGTGCTTTTGAACGTGCACGTGTTTGTTTTAGACCTTGTGTGTTTGTGAACACTTTTGTGTGATATGCCGTTGTGAACGTCTCTGAGAGTATTAAATAGTGGCACTATCTTGGAACGACACTTCTCGAGTCGTTTTTCCACAATTTAAACTTACTCGATGAGACGTGACGATTCTCACTCTTGACGGGAGACGTTTCTATTTTTAGTCTCGTCGTCCGACGTCGAAATTGAGATCCTTCTTCTTAGTTAGCTCACATTCGTCTTCACGATCACCACGATATTTATTTTATAATTTTTGGAGTTTATTTGACCACTTTTATATTTTTAACAAGTTTTATATTATTTTTAATAATTAATTTATAAATTATTTTCGGCCAAATAAAATTTATTTGAGTTTTAAACGTTTTAAAGAATTTTTGAGAAAATTTCCAGCTCATTTGGACCAAGTCAAACCCTTGGGTGAGTTGGAGTAGTTGGAATTCAAATTTTAAATTATTTTAATATTCTAATCCTAATAGATTTAGCCCTAGACCAAGTCAACCCATCTATACTATATAAGCAACCCCTAAGAAGACCTATTTTCACAAGAAATTAGCCCTAGCCTCTTCCAAAAGCAAAATTGGACGTTGCGACGATTCGTCGCAACGTTGCGACGTTCAGCCCCCGACCTGACCGAGAAAACCAAGCAAATCCGCCCGCTCCGACCGATAGCCGCCCCCGCACCCATCGCCGCCCGCATCGCTTCACAGCGCCCGCTCCGTTCCCTCGGTCTGACCGAGGGATATGCCCGCACCCGCTTGTCGCCCCGCTCGGCACCGTCGCCCGCTTGTCACCCCGCATCGCTCCGCATCTGACCGGTCGCCCCGCCCGCAGCGACCGACGCTTGCAACGTTGCAACGTTGCAACGTCGCAGCCCCGCTCTCCAAGCGCACGACCGACCCGTTCCCCCGCAGCGACCGAGAGACAGCTCCGCACCGCTGCTGCGACCGACCCCCGCTGCTGCACAGCGCCGTTCCCCCGCAGCGACCGAGGGATTCTCCCGCATTGGAGGGGTACGACCGAGAGTCACTCGTCGCAACCCCGCATCCGTCGCACCACTTGCCTCCGTGGGCCCCCCCAAGTTCTCCAGAGGTATTGTGGGTCCCCCAAAGGTCCCTAGGACTACTGTGGGCCCCACCTAGGTGCGTTCTCTTCGACGACTTGCCGCGTACGACGTCGTCGCACGTCGTAGCCCGTCGTCGCACGTGCGAGCTTTGGAATCTGGAATCGTCGCCCGGGTTGTTTGCTCTGAAATTTCCAGCGAGGAATTTAATTGGAATCTGGACTTGGAGCGCGATCTTATTATTCCAACCCCCGGCGTCGCTACCCGACGCCGGTGTAGTTTTCGCGTCGTGTTGAGGTAACGTTTTGCACCCCTAGGACCCCCAACCCAATTGCACGTTAACCAAGACTAAAAATCAGTATTTTAAAGTATTTTAAATGTTTTAGAAATCACTAATCAAGATTAATAAAACGGATGTAGGCCGGTGGACTTGTGCACGTAGGAATCGTGACTTTGGACTCGTTGGGCGGTGTTTTCTTGACGTGATAGTTGCAGGCAAGTGAAACTTGCCAAATCTTGTTTAGGGCCATGTTTTTAGGCCACTTCCTTGTTTTTAGCGTAAAAGAGACTAGTCAGTGAAATGATAGCTGGCTAGACGCCTACTTGATCTAGTTTGACAACGAAACTAGATCCGTCACCTAATTGATCTAGCTTGACAACGAAGCTAGATCCAACCTTTAAACTTGTTGTTCATGCATACTAAACTGTCACGTTTACTTTCCTTACCTGTACGCCTTACTACTTGTCATGTCATGTCATCCATGCATTGAATGTCGCATTGGTAGCACACGCTACAATACTTGTACTTGTACTCCCTTGACTGGCTAGGTGCACCCCTAGACCAGCAAGGCAAAACACTTCTTGGCTCGTGTTCCAGAAGCGAGCATTCCCGTTCGGGGGTAAGGCCCTGGCTCGACACACGTGGAGGGGTAGGGATAAACGATCACTTGAGCTTAGGAGTTGGCCCGCGCAGCCACTCTAGCCAAAAGGCGGAATCTCTGTGCACGAGGTGCTTACTTTCCTTGTCTTGTACTTGTCTTGTGAATGATTCATGTAATACTTGTCATCCATGCCATGCCATGCTCGTACTTTACTTTACTTTACTTTACCTGCTGCACTCATACTTTAACTGCCATGTCATTGCACCATGCTAGAACTGCTAGGTTGCTCTTACTTGTACTTTCAGTTTCACTTGCACAAGTCTTCCAGACTTGCTGACATGTGCCCCTTTCTCTTTGGGTGTCACATGTTAGACCCTGAGCCAGAGATAGTTGTAGCGGACGAGGTAGTTGCTGACACTGAGCCTACGCACGTCGAGGAGTTCGTGGACACCGGTGACCAGTTTTAGAGACGGTTGGCGTTGCTTTTGCTTTAGGTTGCTGTTAGATGTCGGTGCTTGCACCATTACTTTGTTTCTGTACTTTGTACTTTTGTTGGCCATGCTGGGCCTCTTTTAGACTCTTTTCTTTTAGCCTGGTGGCTTTTTCTGTGATGTTGAAATTTATTATTATGGATATTCTGAGATGTTTCTTTTGTCTCTTTCGTTATTATTATCTTTGTTTCGTTTCGCGTTGCAAGGACCTGCAGTTTAAATTTGATTGACGCTTATCGGACTTGCAGCTTTGTAGCTTCAAGTCTGAGCGGATCTTCTCACGCTTCGCCTCCACGTTTTTGGGAAGCGGGGCGTGACAGGTTTTGTTGGTGGCCCATGCAGGTCCAATCTTGCAATTACGAATTAACGGAACAACGATAGTAACGGAATGTCCATTAAATAAATTACAACATCTAAGTTATTAAGCTATGGAGTCTAAATTTTTGTTCGTTTTCTATGTCGTTAGATGGCGAGAAGACGACAGACTCGAGTTGGTGGCGGACATACTCTGAAGACTTGCTATTTCTGTGGCAAGACCGGGCACATCAAGGAGCAGTGCAGAAGATTTCTAGGCCGGTGTTTGATTTGTGGTGCTGCTACTCATTCAGAGAAGGATTGTCGGCATGCAAATCAATTGCGGAAGGCATCGGAGGGAATTCCGCAGAAGGAAGCACCAGTAACTGGGCCAAGTCGGAAGGTGTGCCATCATTGTAGCAAGACTGGTCACGAGAAGAAACAGTGCAGGAAGAGGCTGGGCCAGTGCCTGATTTGTGGAGATCCTACTCATACTATGAAGGAGTGCCCGAGCTCTCAGGTACCTTGGAAGGATCCCGTTGCCGCACAGCCGTTGCAACAGAGAGTACCTGTGCCTGCAGGTCGTGGAGCACCTCTCGCTCCTCAGAGGCAGGCTTTTCAGCAGGCCATGCAGCCGAGGAGGCAGGCGTACCTGATAACGGCAGTGGAGAGCGAGACGGTGGATGAGGTTATCGCAGGTAATGCTCGACCTAGTTGTTTCTTCCCTTAGTTAGATCTGGCCTGTTAAAACATGTTTGGTTGCTTGCATATGATTGATTGCAAAAATAGGGTTGATTGTTAGACTGTTAATTAGAGCCATCGCTGAGAATTGATTTAATCGTCATAAGAGTTACCTTAGTGGTCCTTGTCTACCCCTGACCATATCAGACTTCTAGAATTCCTTTAGTTGTTCGCTTGGGTTCATCGATTATGGACCAAGCCGAGCGCATTTCATTATCACCTAGCTCCCTTAGAAAGACCTAGTGCTAAGTTTTTTTTTTAAACTTTAGTTGGACGACCGTAGGAGTTTTCCCGTAGGTACCCTGGGCCATATCCTAGGCGTATGTATGTCTTGAACATCTGACCGTTTTCTTTGCCTCGATCCTCGAGATCGCCTCATGACAATCGTCGTCAATTTTCAAATCTCTCCATTGCAAATCTTGAACCTTCTGAAAGCATTTTCTTTTTGATTTCCTTTTCCCCTAAGCTTTAAATGTGTTCAAATTTTAATATGTATACATACTTATACTTCATGCTCCTCGTTGATTTAAATTTTAAAAAAAAAACTTTTGTCGAAATTTTTGAATAATAGTTTATAATACTTCTTCAGCCTACACTTTTGTACCTATGAAAATACATATTTCCTTTCATATATTAATTTCTTTCTGAATTATACTTTAACCTTGCCCAATTCGATTTATAAATTTTCCTTCTTATATGCGTTATTCGAATGATACGTCGTGTTTACTTTAATATACTTTCAAGACACCTGAAATTTCAACTTTTAGCCAGTCGGTTTTATGCTCATCGTTTTCGCCATTTCAAAATTTTAAGAAATTACTATTCCTGGCCCAGACTTCCCATGGTTTGGTTTTAAAGCTTTACTACAGTTTTGATAATTTCACTACGAAGTTAATATTATTTTCCGTGCACCATATATACTTTCAATTATTTTTATATAACTGTATCAGGTTCGTTGTGCTCGTATGCTAAGGACCGTGTGTAAATCAGTCTTTTTTTTCATTTTTGCAAATCCTGGTTCCTTTGAAAAGTAGTTTCGATATTGATTATTTTAAATTTTCCATAGCCTAAAAAGTTTTGAAAGCATTTAACATGAGTTTAAATCCTTCCGTTACTTGATTTCCTTCTTTGACTGTCACAAACATTATACTGAATTACTGCCGTATAATACTTTCTAAACTACGTCTTCGATATTCGTGTAAATGATTTTACTTCCTTTTTAATGATTTTTTTTTAAAACAAATAGACCATTTTCTCTTATTATGAATATTCGACCCAAACTCATTCTGAAACAACACGCTTTGTCGATCTCCAAATATTTCTTTCCAGACGAGGATTTCAACTTTTGAAGTACGACAGTTTTCAAATTTCGCATATGTTGGATTGAATGAGTGTACTCTCCCATGGCATATTAATGATTGCTTATTGTGTGTTATATATATACCCGGAGTTATTCATGATGTGTGAAGTTGTTTGCATGTTAGTAGTTATAGTTTGGTGTGTGGGTAGCTATACCATACTAAGGATGCCTGTGTATACAAGAATTAGTGTGTGAATACCTAATAGGGTGTATGTAACTAGGAGATACTTATAATGGTTGAAGCAATATGCTGGTAAAACTATATGTATGCTAGGAGTGATAATAATAATAGGTGTTGGTACACCAGTTATAGGTAGTAGGCTATGGTGTGAATATATATGTTGCATGTGAGTGATTATACGATGAATATGTGTGCATGCATTAGGGAGAGTATTATAATTATACGTGTGCTGATGTCTGTATTATTATTATTATGGTATATAGAGTGATTGAACTATGTAAGTACTACCTGACTAAATATTAAGTGTGACTGACTTATGGAATGCATATGATTGTATTGGTAGATATATATATATAAATATTGGAGTGATATTGGTATAGGTATGAATGCCGTGTTACGTATATAGAATATTCTGATGTTTGTATTGAGTCTCACTCAAGCTTGAGTGGGTATACTCTAAGTATATTGAATGTATGTTTGTAGTTTGAACATAGCAATGCTTGATGTATGTATAGTGATAGAAGTGTTTGTGCCTGGTTGAGTTACGCACATGACTGTGGGTCGCTACACCAGTATA
The DNA here is from genome assembly GCA_030789695.1 of Scilla litardierei. NCBI lineage: Eukaryota > Viridiplantae > Streptophyta > Magnoliopsida > Asparagales > Asparagaceae > Scilla > Scilla litardierei. The sequence goes on from CM061133.1 coordinate 350,213,001, forward strand.
TAGCTATAGGTGTTGGTCTTGTGGTATAGTTATTTACTAAGGACTTGCTTGTGTGCTAGCTAAACTAGGTGCATAGATGTGCTAGTAATATAATGGTATGATTGGTATGCGTAAATGAAATGTTAGCGTGTATGGGTGTGCACCATGCACGGGTAAGTAAGTGCTTAGTTATAGGAATTGATGACTATGGCATATGTGGCGTGTCGTAAATACAGTTATAGGACCGTACGTAATGTGAATGTATGGTGAAATATTTGAATACAATTGAATGACTAGCTATATTATGAAATTATAGTACTGGTGAATTTATATTAGATATAGTGCACTTGATTTAATAATGGTATGGTGTGACTATATGTGTTGAGATGTTTGGTATTGGATGAATATTAGGGAGTTGTATACCCATGTTGTTTGTGCATAGGTAGCTATCCTTATATGAGTATCTGAAATATTGCTTTGTGTTTAGGTAAGTAGTAGTTATATAAGGGATGTATGCTTATATATATGATTGAAATACATGTATGGAATTGACTGACTATAATAAGTATAAGTGTATAACGTATGTGAATGTATATATATATGCGTGTTAGTAGTGATAATGTTTGACTACCTAGGGCGTATATAAGCACTTATAATAGCTATACCTGGTTTGAAATATAAAGTGACTTGATGGGGTAGTTACTAGGGTGACTAGACATATTAGAAAGTCCGAGGACGGACTTTATTCTAAGGTGGGGAGGATGTAACGACCACTTTTCGCTGTACTTTGTTCGTGCACGTGCTTTTGAACGTGCACGTGTTTGTTTTAGACCTTGTGTGTTTGTGAACACTTTTGTGTGATATGCCGTTGTGAACGTCTCTGAGAGTATTAAATAGTGGCACTATCTTGGAACGACACTTCTCGAGTCGTTTTTCCACAATTTAAACTTACTCGATGAGACGTGACGATTCTCACTCTTGACGGGAGACGTTTCTATTTTTAGTCTCATCGTCCGACGTCGAAATTGAGATCCGTCTTCTTAGTTAGCTCACATTCGTCTTCACGATCACCACGATATTTATTTTATAATTTTTGGAGTTTATTTGACCACTTTTATATTTTTAACAAGTTTTATATTATTTTTAATAATTAATTTATAAATTATTTTCGGCCAAATAAAATTTATTTGAGTTTTAAACGTTTTAAAGAATTTTTGAGGAAATTTCCAGCTCATTTGGACCAAGTCAAACCCTTGGGTGAGTTGGAGTAGTTGGAATTCAAATTTTAAATTATTTTAATATTCTAATCCTAATAGATTTAGCCCTAGACCAAGTCAACCCATCTATACTATATAAGCAACCCCTAAGAAGACCTATTTTCACAAGAAATTAGCCCTAGCCTATTCCAAAAGCAAAATTGGACGTTGCGACGATTCGTCGCAACGTTGCGACGTTCAGCCCCCGACCTGACCGAGAAAACCAAGCAAATCCGCCCGCTCCGACCGATAGCCGCCCCCGCACCCATCGCCGCCCGCATCGCTTCACAGCGCCCGCTCCGTTCCCTCGGTCTGACCGAGGGATAGGCCCGCACCCGCTTGTCGCCCCGCTCGGCACCGTCGCCCGCTTGTCACCCCGCATCGCTCCGCATCTGACCGGTCGCCCCGCCCGCAGCGACCGACGCTTGCAACGTTGCAACGTTGCAACGTCGCAGCCCCGCTCTCCAAGCGCACGACCGACCCGTTCCCCCGCAGCGACCGAGAGACAGCTCCGCACCGCTGCTGCGACCGACCCCCGCTGCTGCACAGCGCCGTTCCCCCGCAGCGACCGAGGGATTCTCCCGCATTGGAGGGGTACGACCGAGAGTCACTCGTCGCAACCCCGCATCCGTCGCACCACTTGCCTCCGTGGGCCCCCCCAAGTTCTCCAGAGGTATTGTGGGTCCCCCAAAGGTCCCTAGGACTACTGTGGGCCCCACCTAGGTGCGTTCTCTTCGACGACTTGCCGCGTACGACGTCGTCGCACGTCGTAGCCCGTCGTCGCACATGCGAGCTTTGGAATCTGAAATCGTCGCCCGGGTTGTTTGCTCTGAAATTTCCAGCGAGGAATTTAATTGGAATCTGGACTTGGAGCGCGATCTTATTATTCCAACCCCCGGCGTCGCTACCCGACGCCGGTGTAGTTTTCGCGTCGTGTTGAGGTAACGTTTTGCACCCCTAGGACCCCCAACCCAATTGCACGTTAACCAAGACTAAAAATCAGTATTTTAAAGTATTTTAAATGTTTTAGAAATCACTAATCAAGATTAATAAAACGGATGTAGGCCGGTGGACTTGTGCACGTAGGAATCGTGACTTTGGACTCGTTGGGCGGTGTTTTCTTGACGTGATAGTTGCAGGCAAGTGAAACTTGCCAAATCTTGTTTAGGGCCATGTTTTTAGGCCACTTCCTTGTTTTTAGCGTAAAAGAGACTAGTCAGTGAAATGATAGCTGGCTAGACGCCTACTTGATCTAGTTTGACAACGAAACTAGATCCGTCACCTAATTGATCTAGCTTGACAACGAAGCTAGATCCAACCTTTAAACTTGTTGTTCATGCATACTAAACTGTCACGTTTACTTTCCTTACCTGTACGCCTTACTACTTGTCATGTCATGTCATCCATGCATTGAATGTCGCATTGGTAGCACACGCTACAATACTTGTACTTGTACTCCCTTGACTGGCTAGGTGCACCCCTAGACCAGCAAGGCAAAACACTTCCTGGCTCGTGTTCCAGAAGCGAGCATTCCCGTTCGGGGGTAAGGCCCTGGCTCGACACACGTGGAGGGGTAGGGATAAACGATCACTTGAGCTTAGGAGTTGGCCCGCGCAGCCACTCTAGCCAAAAGGCGGAATCTCTGTGCACGAGGTGCTTACTTTCCTTGTCTTGTACTTGTCTTGTGAATGATTCATGTAATACTTGTCATCCATGCCATGCCATGCTCGTACTTTACTTTACTTTACTTTACCTGCTGCACTCATACTTTAACTGCCATGTCATTGCACCATGCTAGAACTGCTAGGTTGCTCTTACTTGTACTTTCAGTTTCACTTGCACAAGTCTTCCAGACTTGCTGACATGTGCCCCTTTCTCTTTGGGTGTCACATGTTAGACCCTGAGCCAGAGATAGTTGTAGAGGACGAGGTAGTTGCTGACACTGAGCCTACGCACGTCGAGGAGTTCGTGGACACCGGTGACCAGTTTTAGAGACGGTTGGCGTTGCTTTTGCTTTAGGTTGCTGTTAGATGTCGGTGCTTGCACCATTACTTTGTTTCTGTACTTTGTACTTTTGTTGGCCATGCTGGGCCTCTTTTAGACTCTTTTCTTTTAGCCTGGTGGCTTTTTCTGTGATGTTGAAATTTATTATTATGGATATTCTGAGATGTTTCTTTTGTCTCTTTCGTTATTATTATCTTTGTTTCGTTTCGCGTTGCAAGGACCTGCAGTTTAAATTTGATTGACGCTTATAGGACTTGCAGCTTTGTAGCTTCAAGTCTGAGCGGACCTTCTCACGCTTCGCCTCCACGTTTTTGGGAAGCGGGCGTGACACAGGGGCCGCCCCCCTGCAGGGGGGAGCGGCCAAGGGGGCCGCCGCCTCCCCTACAGGGGGGAGCGGCGGCGGCCGCCCCCCTGCGGGGGGGGGGGGGGGGGAGCGGCTGGAGAGTAGGGAGGGGGGATTTCCGGTGAGGTTTGGGGGGGGGTCCGGTGACGGCTTGCCGCCGGAGGGTTCAAAATTAGGGGGTTTACCCTAAAAATTGAGTTTTTGGGATGAACGGTCCGTCGTTTTCAAGGCGACAAATAATCCCCATATCGATCTTACGAGATCTAAGGGAGGGGTAATCATACGTATGATTAAAAATATCGTTTTTAGTGTTTTACCTCTATATCCGTCCTCCGGATATAGCGACGGTTGCTCGAAGCCCTACACGGATGACGACGCTCGATGGAGGAAGCGTTGCACCGCGCTCGTGGATCTCCCGTCTAGCCTTGGTGATAGCAATGGTGAGACTAGCCGGCATGTACTGTAACGATAATAAGCATGCAGAGTACTAAATAAGAAGTACAATCAATGGTTATCGTAGTGTTGGCATTAATTAACTACACTATGTGATGTGACTCATGTAGGAAAGTATGATATGCAACCATGGGTCATCTCCATTGCCACGGGAAGCAAATCCCGGGCGTCAACTACAACATACTTTGAAAACGAGACGAGACGAGACGAGAGAGAGTGACTCCGGTCATAGCTCCCACACTTTCTCTACAAGGAGTTACCCCAAAACCCAGTGTCATGTGTATCAATTTCATACTTTCTTACGAGATATTCCTTTAGAACTTTTACGAGATATTCCACGAGAAATTCCACAAAACATTCCATGAGATATTCCTTTAGACATTCCATAAGATGTGCCACATGATGTCATTAGTTTCTTGTTCACGGTGATAGTTAAGCTACGTTCGCTGGTCGAATTTCTTAAAGCAAAGCAAGGTGGATGCTAGCAAATTTGAGGATAAAGACAAGTCCAACAAACATGGAACACAAAAGTTGTTTTAAAAGTTCGTACGAGGACACTGTCTACTTTTCCAAATCTAGAATTTATTGTGACTTACTAGTTTCAAGGTGATGGTAATGAGCCGGGATTGGACCTAGTGCTGGCGCACAAGATTTGATACCTGTAAACACACGAGCCGATTAGTTAAAGAATACGCTATACTCTATTTATTTACATGATCGTTTTGATTTTTGAAACTGGTTGAAACGGTGATGAAAAGCGTTCTAAATTTTTATATAGGCTAGATATGATAAAAATAATTTTACTGCAAGATAGAAATATTTTTCTGAAGCTTCTGCTATTTTTTATAATTTTCAGAAGCTCAAAAATAGCTTTAAACCCCCAATTTACTTAAGTAATGTACAACTTCCGTAATTTCTTTCGGGAGCAATACTAGTTGAAAATACTTGAATAAGCAGTCAAAACGACCGTCTCGAAGATTACTATAACATATAATTTTATCACGTATCAGTGTACAGTGAAAACAGAGAGCTACAGATTTTAAAATGAATTTTACGTAATTACGCTTTATGCTTAAAAATGATTTTGGAAAAAATAAGCGTCCAATCGAGATAAGACTAGCGCCATTAGATCCAGAATATTATTTCCGATTTTCTGGAGCTAGTCTCACATTTTTCTAGGGTCTATATTTTAAGTTATGGATTTAAAACCATAAATACCCATTAATAATACGAAAATACGAAATAATTAACATATTTACGATATTGCCATTGCGAGTTTTCTCGCATCCGACGCTTACTCTCGTCGGAGGGGGGCTGTTCGACGTCGTATGGCGACGACCGGGGGCGGGAGGCGACGCGTGAAAGGCGATGGAGGTTGAAGCGGCAGCGGAGGGCGGTTGCGGCGGCGTCGTCGTCGTCTCAGAGCACGGCGGAGCGCTGGAGGGCGGAGGCGGGTCGGGCTTTGTCGGAGCGGCGGTTGCGGAGCGTCGGCGGTTGCGCGGAGGGCCTGGGGATGACAGCGAGCAAGGTGGTGACGACAGTGGCGGCGGTCTGGGTCTCCGGCGAGAGGGAGACAGAGGGAGAGAGTGAAACGGAGAGAGGGAGAGTGAGGGAGAGCGTGCGGGGTTAACGGGCCTGTGTGATTCAAAAAAATAGAGGAGAGAGGAAGACAATGTGTGGGTTAATACAAAGAGGGAGGGGGGTTTATATAGTCTTTAGAATGGCAATATTGTAATTAATGGGGGTATATGAGGGGGGTGGATGAGTGGTAGATGGGGGGTAGATCTGAACCATTTCAGATCGAATCACCAAAAAAGGGTAGATGGGATGATGATTAGGGGTTAAAAGGTCATTAGCGATTGTAATAAGCAAAGCGGAGGAATACAAACTCGTTTTCACAAACGACTCCGAAAAATTACGAAAACATACCCACCGGATTGTATCGTCGTGAGAATCGCGAATACAAGATCCGTTTTGGGCTTTGAGCTACGGAAATACTAATTTTAGGCTAAAACGTTTAAAAAGCGGGTTTGCAGGTTCTATGTTGAAATGATATAAGAAAATTACGAAATTAATATGGGGAGCCCTAAATGGTCATAGGATGCTACTGTAGAAGTTTGAAAACATTTTGAAAATGTTTGAATAGAAAATTAATTCGTTAAGCCAAAACGGTAATTATTGAAAACGAATTTTTATCGAAATTGTTTTGAGTATTTGAGGAAATCTGAAATTACTGACATACATTATAATTAGTCTAGTGCTTCAAATATTTTTATAAGGATTTTTCGAAATCAGTTCTGTTATAAAACTCTTGACTAACATTTATAAAGAAAATGTTAAAATGTTAAAATACGTTAAGTACGTAAATCGAAGTGTTGAAAAATACAGGTCGTTACATCCTACCCTCCTTAAAATAATTCCGTCTTCGGAATTTCAAACTTAATAAAATGGATAATTAATGTTATAAAGAAGCTCAAGCAAATAAATGATAGAAAATATATAATGTGATATCACAGCATCTAGAAAACAAGAGATGATACCATGTATGAATACATACTATTGACATCACCATAGTTTCTATAGCTAGTCTCAAGACTAACATCATTATAAAAGCTGTCTTGATTTCTTAAGTAGCCAAATTTATGGTGATATAATAGTATTGCAAAAGGACAAGTATAATATCAAAAGCGATAACTCATACCTCCAATCGACTGGTCGATGGCTTCGACATCTTCTGCGACCATGGTGTAGGCATGTCGTCTAGGTGGTGGAGCCTGTGGTTGCGCTTGTTGATACACCTTCTGTTGAGGGGAAAGTGGTGGTCGTTGCGAAGCGTTCCTTCCAGGGGCATCGACAGCATATCTGTATTTATCTTCTGGGCAATCCCTTGCTCCATGGTCATTGGATCCACAAATCAAGCAGAGGTTCAGGTACGAACGACATTCTGCTTTGATGTGTCCAGTTTTACCACAGTGGAAGCACTCTCGATGTTGATGTAGTGTTGGCCTCTTGAACTGAGTCTGCTGGACTGGGCGATGTAGATGGGATGAAGGTCAATGATTGGATCCATCAGCTTATGCAGGAGGTGGTGGCCTTCGGGGAGGGACATCTAAAGCTTGTTCTCGCTTCTCCTCTCGTTCGATGAACTCATACTTGCGAGCTGCAACGAGAACCTTAGTATGGGTATAGAGTAAGCATCCAACCAAGCTTCGTCGGATCTCTATGTTGAGACCCTGCTTGAAACGTCGGGCTCGGGCCATGGGAGTGGCAATCATTTCAGTAACAAAACGGCTCAGTAACGTGAATCGGGCATCATACTGTTCCACTGTCATGGAACCCTATTGCAAGCCGACGAATTTTGCCTGAAGTTCCATCTGAGTCTCGGGGGAGAAATATTGGGTACGTAAAAGTTCAGTGAACGTCGTCCATTCGATCGGTCGTTGAAGACGATCTTCTTCAGAGCTCCACCAGACTGGCTCCATCCGTCAGTTGGGACCTTGCAGTGTCCACCCAAGCATGCTTTCCGATCTGAGCGGCTCTCAAGTTCTCTTCGGTTCTTCCCAGCCATTCTTCGGCCTTCATCGGACCATCCTCACCATTCCAGGTCTTCGGGTGGAGTGAGCGGAATTGTTGAATGCCTCCCACAGGATAATATTCTCCCTTGATAGCTTGGACCATCTCTCGTAATGCGAGATCAGAGATCTGATGCACCATGGGAGCTGGTCCGTTGTTGGTCTTGTCGCTGGCTCCAGACTGGTCAGCTCTATTAGGGCTCTCGGAAGTGTTCCCATCCATTGGTGAATATCGCACCTGCACAGATAGAAAGATTGTCAGCTTCGTTGAGTATCATATACAGTACATCCGATCTTGATATATTGTTTACGAGGTATTTAGCGCGGACCTGCGTGGGCCACCAAATTTGTAACGACCCGCTCTCGGGGGCCCATTACTTATTTGATTTATTCGCAGGTCTGCAGTTTACCAGTGAAATCAACATAGCCACGATGCAGAAACGTACAATAATACTCAAGCCAGCGTACATTATTACAGTCCATAAATTAAAATACAACAAACAGCTCTCTCTCTCACCAAAATACATAAAGGAAGTACAGAAAGGAAATGCGAATAAGAAAATACATAATACAACACATACAATAAGACAAAGCAGCTAAAATCTGCAGCCTTTGGGTCGAACTCTGGCTCCTCAAAACTCAGGGGCTGCTTCCGTGATCTGGTCGTCGGCTGCCGGTGCTATAAATGGAACCGAAGGTAAGTCACAACAATTCTAAATAAAGAAAAGAAGCAGTGCACAAGTATGACAAAAGTAACTACGTACAATTGAAAAGTAAAGTACTGAGCAATAATGTGCATAACTGGGTAGTAAAGGTAAATAGAGAGAACAACTGTACTGTGGTAGTGCGAGTGTGAGGCAGACAGAGCAAGTGAAGTAAAGTGCGACATGTAAAACACTGGTGACTGCACAAGTGTGGCAAGTAAAGTACATGTAATGCATAAAGTAAAAGGTGGCCGTGCAAGTACGAAAAGTAACGTGCAAGAGCAAACATGGTGATAGCAATGGTGAGACTAACAGGCATGAACTGTAACGATAATAATCATATAGAGTACTAAATAAGAAGTACAATCAATGGTTATCGTAGTGTTGGCATTAATTAACTACACTATGTGATGTGACTCATGTAGGAAAGTATGATATGCAACCATGTGTCATCTCCATTGCCACGGGAAGCAAATCCCGGGCGTCAACTACAACATACTTTGAAGACGAGACGAGACGAGACGAGACGAGACGAGAGAGAGTGACTCCGGTCATAGCTCCCACACTTTCTCTACAATGAGTTACCCCAAAACCTAGTGTCATGTGTATCAAATTCATGCTTTCTTACGAGATATTCCTTTAGACCTTTTACGAGATATTCCACGAGATATTCCAAAACATTCCACGAGATATTCCTTTAGAGATTCCATAAGATGTGCCACATGTTGTCATTAGTTCCTTGTTCACGATGATAGTTAAGCTAGGTTCACTGGTCGACTTTCTTAAAGCAAAGCAAGGTGGATGCTAGCAAATTTGAGGATAAAGACAAGTCCAACAAACATGGAACACAAAAGTTATTGTTTTAAAAGTTCGTACGAGGACACTATCTACTTTTCCAAATCTAGAATTTACTGTGACTTACTAGTTCCGATGTGATGGTAATGAGCCGGGATTCGATCTAGTGCTGGTGCACAAGATTTGATACCTGTAAACACAAGAACCAATTAGTTAAAGAATACGATATACTCTATTTATTTACATGATCGTTTTGATTTTCGAAACTGGTAGAAACGGTGATAAAAACGTTCTAAATTTTTATATAGGCTAGATATGATAAAAATAATTTTACTGCAAGACGAAATATTTTTCTGAAGCTTCTGCTATTTTTTATAATCTTCAGAAGCTCAAAAATAGCTTTAAAACCCCAATTTACTTAAGTAACGTATAACTTCCGTAATTTCTTTCGGAAGCAATACTAGTTGGAAATACTTGAATGAGCAGTCAAAACGACCTCTGGAAGATTACTATAACATATAATTTTATCACGTATCAGTGTACGTGAAAACATGGGCTACAGATTTTAGAATGAATTTTACGTAATTAAGTTTTACGCTTAAAATGATTCTGGAAAAAGTAAGCGTCCGATCGAGATGAGACCATCGCCATTCTATCCAGAATATTATTTCCGATTTTCTGAAGCTAGCCTCACATTTTTCTACGGTCTATATTTTAAGTTATGGATTTAAAACCATAAATACCCATTAATAATACGAAAATACGAAATAATTAACATATTTACGATATTGCCATTGCGAGTTTTCTCGCATTCGACGCTTACTCTCGTCAGAGGGGGGCTGTTCGACGTCGTCGGAGGGGGGTAGATCTGAACCATTTCAGATCTAATCACCAAAAAAGGGTAGATGAGATGATGATTAGGGGTTAAAAGGTCATTAGCGATTGTAATTAGCAAGGCGGAGGAATACAAACTCGTTTTCACAAACGACTCTGAAAAATTAGAAAAACATATCCACGGGTTGTATCGTCGCGAGAATCGCGAATACAAGATCTGTTTTGGGCTTTGAGCTGCGAAAATACTAGTTTTAGGCCAAAACGTTTAGAAAGCGGGCTTGCGGGTTTTAAATAGAAATGATATCAGAAAATTTCGAAATTAATGTGGGGAGCCCTAAATGATCATAGGATGCTACTATAGAAGTTTGAAAACGTTTTGAAAATGTTTGAATAGAAAATGAATTCCTTAAGCCAAAACGGTAATTATTGAAAACGAATTTTTTTCGAAATTGTTTTGAGTATTTGAGGAAATCTGAAATTACTGACATACATTATAATTAGTCTAGTGCTTCAAATATTTTTATAAGGATTTTTTGAAATCAGTTTTGTTATAAAACTCCTGACTAACATTTATAAAGAAAATTTTAAAATGTTAAAATACGTTAAGTACGTAAATCGAAGTGTTGAAAAATACAAGTCGTTACATTTTCTATATTAATTTTCTGTACTAGATTACAAAACTAGATTAGTTACCATGAACATTTTTTGTACTAGATTAGTTTTCTAATCATGTAATTAATCCCTCATCAAATAATTTTTATGATTAGAAATTTTTATTAGTTTTCTAATCATGTAATTAATCCGTCATCAAGTATTTCCAAGCATTTATCTAGTACATAGTTCAAGCATTAACTTACCCTTGAAGTTCAAGCATCATTTTTTATTTAGTGCAAAAAATCATTAACAACTTTAGAACATGCACACGACAGGCAAAAAGTTTGCATTGTACGCGGTGGGTGGTGGGTAATTTTGGTCTGTGCATCGCATTTTACTCACCGTGCACAACAGTTAATTTTTAATGGGTGTATTTTGGGTTTTTTTGAAAATGGTAGTGTCGTTATTTTTGGAAAAAATTTATTGGTCATGTGCATAGTAAAACTATAAGTGCATGTATAAACTCAATTCGTCTTAAAGCTTGGCATGGCCAAAGCATACATCATAATAAGGTGGGGCTTTATCCTAGATGTCCTGAAGAGATTTGGATTAATGGAGAATCCATCGATCTCACTAGTGCTTTAATCAACATAAATGTCGAATGTGATAGCTATTGGAATATGTTTCAAATTCATTATTTGGACTTTATACGGCCGTGCCAAGTTTGGCACGTCTGTGCAATGTTTGCGAAGACTCCAGTTCAGGCTGTGGCACGAGAGTACAGAGCTCGGCACGACCATGCACAGTCTGCGAAACTGCATAAGTATTTTACGCATGTGTGACATGGCCGTGCCGATTCCTCCACGGCCGTGTTAACTGTAGACAGGCCAGACACTCTAAACCCAAATCTAATAAGACGGCTAAGATTCCACATGACCCTTGGGATTATTTAAATCCTTCATATGGTTTATTTTGGGAAAGCACGAAGAGAACGAAGAGAACGAAAAGAAATAGAAGCTATTGCTTGTCGTCATCTAGTTTCTTCTTCCTCGCGCATATTGGAGCTCTAGGGCATGTTTTGGCGAGTGACTTCTTGTGATTTCAATTGAAATTTATTGTAATCTTCTTCTTGGTATATCTCTTTTCGGGTTGAGGGATTATTTGTGAGAGCTTTTGTTTTCTTCTCTTTTGGTGAGATTAGAGATCTTTTTGGATTTGGTGAGGAGAGTTTGAACTCCAAGTTTGAAGTTATTAGTGTTCTCTATTGTTGAAGAAGATTGAAGGAGTCAGTGTAATTTTCACTGATCATACTAGTTAAAACCGTCATCGAAAAGTTGGACGTAGGCACCGTTAGCGGGCCGAATCAGGGTAAACTCTGGGTCGCTTGATTTGTTGTTTGCTTTCATTACTTTTCATCTTGCTTGTTTTGGATGGATATTGCAGCTATGGTTTATCTTTGAAAGATTGGTATAGCGATCGTTGGGTAGCTATCCGCTTTAGGGTTGCTTCCACTATCCCAGTTAGGTCGTTTGGTTATTTTTCCCCAACAGGTGGTATCAGAGCATTCAGGTTGTCGGAGGTTACACAATGCCAGAGACATATTCAACAGCTGGGTACAAGATCAAAAAGTTTAGAGGAAAGAATAGCTTCACCCTATGTTGCATGAGGATGAAGGATATGCTCAAGTACGAGGGGCTATATAGGATATGTTGGATCATGATCTAAGCCTAGGGGAGTGGGGTGGGGTGAGTAGACTTATAGGAAATTTTCGCAAATATAAAAGTATGGCCTACTCAATCAAATAATCATAAAGCAAAGATGGGGAAGAGAAAATAAAGCAGAAGCAAACACAGAGTGCACATGATATTTACCCTGGTTCGGTCGTCCCAACGACCTACGTCCAGCCCCAAAGTAATCACTAGAATAATAATGTCAAGATACAAAACGCACGGAACTTCATGACCAAACACTCAGTTTACCAAGTCTGTACTTCATTCTCCAAAGTGTCGAACACTTATATTCTAGCGAAGACTTTCCTTTGACTTGCCCCAACAAGTCAAGAACCGAAAAGAAGCCAAAAACGAAAGTAAAAAAATACAAAGATCTACCAACACTATCACAAATAATAATAAAGTAATAAGTCTAGAATGCTCAATTTGTGAAGTTTGGATAGTCCATGTCGATGTGCTCGTCATTATCTTCGCATTGGTACAAACAATGTTTCAATTTGATCTCTGGATCAAAAGATATGACCCTCCAAAATTCGTTGCCCAATTCAGTTTGAAGGCTTTCTATGCGTAAAGCAACTCGATCTGGCTCGTTGAAGCTGCGGTTCTGGCTCATGGAATTGACTGATTTTGCTCGGTCAGAATTGGTTCTACATATGGCTACTGCGTAACTTTGGTCGGTGCGTAAAGCAATCAGCTGATCTGTCTTCCAGAAAATATAGAAAATAGCATTGAGCTTAGAAAAATCCATAAAAATATCCATTGGAATCGTGAGATCGTCATCTTCGACTGAAAAATAAGAGAGGACAGATTTGGATGCTTTTGAGAAACTTACTTTGCTTGGAGGGAACTTTCGGCAAGGAGTTTTCTTTTCCCTTCAATGCTTGAAGATGATGGCTTTATGGCTTGAAGATGGGGCTTAATTAATTAGGGGAGAGGCTAGACCGGCCATGAAGGGAACCATGAAGAGGGTAGGGCCGGCTATAGGCTAGGGTTTTGTGCATGAACAATTTTTCTCTCCCTTAGGATTTTTGGCTTGGAAAGTATGGATATATATATATATATATATATATATATATATATATATATATATATATATATATATATATATATATATATATATATATATATATATGAGATGTAGAGCAAAAAATTTGTAGTTCCAATGGGAATCTTGTAGCTCTCATCTTAGAGATAAACTCTAGTTAAATCCCTGGTACTTGGACAATCCTAGATCCAGTAGGATTCCTTTAAATTTGATTAGTGAATTTTCTCATCTCTTTGGTGCATTGGACTTGGTCAATCCTCTAACAATTAGGACTCCTTGATTTTATTATAAATTTAAATGTGATTAGTAAGTCTCCTAATCTTTAAAGTTGATTGCTATTGGATTATCCATGATAAATTTTAACCAATTATCTTCCCACACTATGTCACGCACCGTTCTCCCAAATACGCGGAAATACGTATATTCCAGGTATACATAGAGATACGAACTGCTACAGTGCCACAGTAGTATTCGGACTCAAGTCTTTGACCCCTTGACTCCAAGTACTACTAAGCGCAAATTATGATCACAAGAAGATAATTCGTTCTCGTAGGCCACTGTGACACACAGGAATAGTATAGAAATGAAAACATAAAAGTGATTCAACACAGACATTAATCCAAGACAACCGAGAGAGATTACAAAACATCATAATTACATTATATAAAGAAGTACATTACATAAGATAACGGTACTTGGGTACAAAATGGGAACAACAAAAGAACGCCGAAGCCCTCAAAAGAAAAGTGTCCACACACAGTACAACGCACTCCTTAGTCTACCCCTGGGAACCCAATTATATAAAGTCACCCTATATGGGCTCTACCTCTATCTCGAAGCTTATAGTGATCTCCTGAATTGACTCTACTCCATCTGCTCTGTCTCCAATCCTGGGGAAAAGTGGGATGGGACACGTCAATGTGTGACCCAGTAGGAAATCTAACTACGTTAGGTAGGGTTCAGTCTCGGAATTGATCTATCTAACTAAGGTTTAACTACTGGTGATAATCATGACAACAGATTTGTGCATAAAGTAAAACAAAACATCACAGGCATATACTGAAAAGAAAAAACTGCATAACTGATATGTATAAAGTAAAACAAAACAACAATTTCAGGAATATCTATAGATTAAAATACATTAATATTTATGTGTTGCATTTATAATTCGTATTTGAAAACCCTGGGTAAAACATAGGACATTAAGGAACTAGACTTCACCCAGGGTGGATGAAAAGGTTGTACCTCGCCAGCGACACGAGCACTGTAGGGGCCTCTCGTAACTCCCCTGTTTCGGGAGTGAGATGGTGTTGCTCCACTACTTCATGGTGCATCACGAATACACCCATGGGCCTATCTAACCCCGTCACTCCCCTTGCCGACTGTCAAGAGTGCGAGTGAGACGCATAACACTGTCCCGTCCTTAAGCCTGCATTTTACACGTGCTTTCCCACAAACTCACTGTCTAGAATCTCACATATCTCAAGATAGATCGAGAGTTTCAAGTTATTTATTTACACTCAAATCCTCACTCTCAGTTTATACATCAGTTCATCTTGTCTCTCATTTCGGCTGTCTTATTTAACGCAATTCTCATTTCCATTCCTTTCATCATTTCATCGATGTCGGATTTAACCTCGAGCATCGCATTACAAATTTTCATGAATTAAAACATCACATCCCACGATACTTTCATAGCTGGAGCATAAATCACAAAACAACATTTCATATGAGCATAATGCAAGCTACTAATTTCTACAAAGAGGAACATTTAATTACTAACCTATTACATAAACAAGGAGCTCTTTAACATGCTACTACTTTCATAAAAAGGAATCATTTGCTACTAAAACATGAAATGTAACAAAGCTACTAATTTTCATATTGCTACTAAAACATAGCATCTAACAAAGTACTAATTTTCATAAGGATAACCAATTTTGCTACTAAAAGCATGGCATGTTAAAAATCTACTAATTTTTCATAAGTTTACATTGAGAAGTTGACTGAGAGTTATGAATAAAACATGTAGATAAGTTATACATGTTTTATAGGAACAAAAATCATAAATTTTGGATGTTTGTGCTAATAATTATGGCTTCTAGAGTGTAAGGTCCAGAATATGCCTGAAAGCTGGATTATTTGGCTGTAAAGATCAATTAATTGCAGTTTTCTACAGTCAAAGTCATGGTAATGTTTCAACATGAAAAAGGCACCTATTTCAATTAAGATTCCAAATTGTATTAAATCAGCTCATTTGGAGTTCTGGGGAGAAAGTTATACTCATTTTCCCAACATAGTGCAGAATCTGCCAAAATTTGATATTACGACGTAAGTCACTAATTTCAGTCTACTTACTAACCAAATTTGAGTGTGGTCTCTAAATGAAAGTTGAAAACAACTTACAAGATTTCTAGATTGTATTAATTTATTTATGGAGATCTAGAACAAAATTTATACACATTCCAAATATAGCAACAGAGTTGTAACAACAATAAGCAACATATATCATAGGACACAAAACACACATGGAAGCATATGACAATTTTAGCATGCTAACCAATTCTTACTATATAGCATAGGACAATTTTTAGCATGCAAATCAACGTGTAGCATTTCTACTAATATGTATGGAAGCATGTCAGAATCTTTAACATATTAACCAACATTCGATATGTTACAATATTCATTAAAACATAAACTTCCATTTTCCTTTTCATTTGCAAGAATGTAGAGTTTAGAACATACAATATATTTCCTACACAATTCATGAGATTGGAACCTAAACTAGAGTGGCTAGAGATCCTATCTTCAAAGTCCTTCTCTTCAAGCTCTAGCTTTGGCCCTTGTTCTTCCTCTTCCTCTTCTTCTGCAAAGCTCCTTCTTCTTCTATTTATTGGATGACGGTGAAGTATTTTTGGCCTTGGGTGGTGGAGGAGTTTGTGGTGGAGGAGTATGTGGTGGAAGAGGAGGATGGAGTGGTGGAGTAGGTGGTGGAATGGGTGGAGCAAAGGGAGGACACGTGAGGAGTATAATCGGCCTCAATGGGAAAGGGAGAGGGGTGCGTATGAAACTTGGGGTTTTGTTTTCTCTTCTCTTCTCTTTTCCTTTTTATATTTTCTCCTTTTTCTTTTTATTTTTCTTTTTCTCCTAAAAAATTAAGCCATCATCCTCATTATCTTCCACTTGGTTTAGGCTGAGCCAAGTGTGGTCTAGGTGTTATGTTCTAGGCTATGATTAATTTGCATTTGACACATAAGCGACCATGTGTCTCTTTAAGGATTTTTCAAAAAATTTAGTTTTTAGGAAAATAGAAATACATTAACTAATACTCCCTTAAATACAATGTATTCATTCAAATACTTCACACATTATTTATCTAGTAATGTTTAAAATCATTTAAAAATAGTTTTCTGATTATTAAAAATAGGGAAAAATTCCTAGAAATACACAAAAATTATACGCGTACAAATATGATTAAAAATACGTCCACAACTTCTGTATAGTTATAGTATGGGGGTTACACATTATACTCTCCTTAAACCAATTATCATCTCCTCCTTTCTTTGACTTTCTAGGCCCAAATTAATCTTATCTATTCTCCTTTGACTTGCTAGAAAATGTTTGATAACTCAAATATTGCAAGTTTTCCCCAATGAGCATATTCACAAGTTTGCCCCTATGAACATATTCTTACAATTTACAACTTTACCAATATTGTTCTCCTTGGTCATCTACACCTAAAAATACTTAACAAACATATCAAAAATATTCATAAAGTGTTGTTATCATCAAACAAGAAATCATAGATCGTTGTTCCAACATCGTCATATCCTACAATCTCCTCCATTTGATGATGACAACCCGCAATTAAGATTTGATTAATATGCTCAAGATCATGTCATCGTGATATGTGTTTGTGAAGTGTGATGATACATGTCAACAATATTATAAACCATGTGCAAATTGCTTCCCCTATTGACATGCTCCCCTTATCGATATGCTCTCCCTATCAATATGCTCATCATGAATAGTTTCTCAATCAAATCTTAACTTTTCTTCCCCTTTTGTTATCATCAAAATAACACTAAAGAAATCAATGTCACATGCAATGTAAAAATATAACATTATTAAACAAGATGTATAACCACATTAAGACTTTTAAAATAATCGATGGATATTCAATAATTTCTTAACATCGATTAAAATATCTTTGTGCTCGTGTGATGATCAAAAGTTAAAGTGCATATGTAGAAGTTTTGCATGAAATTCAACCATATCAAACCAACTTTCTACAGAACATGAACTCTTTACGATTGAATTTCCCCACCTTATGAATCATGAGTTCAAGTTACCAACACCCAGACATAGCCTATAAGGACTCTTAAACAATGGATGGTATTGCTTGACGGACATAACACCAACACAAAGGATTTAACTTAAAGCATAAGTTGGATATCTCTGGGTTGTATCATTGCCATATATTGTATCCATTTTTCATACCAAGCTCTTCTTTCCTTTTTATTACATAATATGCATCGTTTTTTTCAATACATTTTTCTTTTCGTGAGCTTTATTTTTAATCCAAGGCATGACGCTTCGTATCCCATAGAGTGACATGTTTTTCAATTTTTTAATTCATCCACCTACAACCACTTTACCATATTTCATGAAAACAATTCCATATGTGCAACAACAATTAATACCGTGAAAGTGTAGCGTGAAGATGTAGAAATCAAGTTATTCAATTAAGCAAACATGTCATGATTATTCGTAAAGTCTAATATGCAATTATAGTAATGACAATAATGCAAGATTTCTACGATGATATGAGCTTCATCAAAAGTGCAATTCTGATTCACAAAAGAAAGATATTCAATAAGCTCATTCTTTATAACCTTGCACTTTTTCCTTTTTTTAATTTTAGAATTTTAGAAATTTTGTTTTTGTTTCAATATTTATGGTTTTCAAAATTTTCTATCACACAAAAAAATTAGAACATACAAAAAGAAACACACCAGAAAAATCACACAAGGATCAAAACAAAATAAAAAACACACACTAAAAATCCTATAAAAGTAAACAAAAAGCTCAAACAAGAAATCATACCTTTGCGTTATTGTTTGGCCAAGGAACTTCATTAATGTGTGACGTCAAATCCATAGATCTTTGCCCCTCCATCTTATCTACACGGAAGATGTTATATGTGACCTAGGAATCCAACAAGATCCACTAATGTCAGTCATCTTACTTTTAGGTATCCATAATTGTTTAAACTTTATGTTTTTGTTCATATATACACAATTTATAAGAAGTATGACCAATACATCCAAAGGTAAAGCACTTCGCATGAATATTTCTACCTTTCGTAGTCTCATTGTGAACTCTTTTATTTTTAGGCTTTTGTACGTGTTTCCAAACCATATCCAAATCCTTGCCTATTGTTGACATGCAATTGATTTCTAAGAATAAAATCCAAAGATTGTTTTTCAGTTTTGTGACATATACACCTAGAGATGGACAAGACGTATACATTGGAAAAGGAGTTATGCCTTGAGTGGTTGGGGTCGGTATAGTGTGGTTCAAGATGCAGGATGGAGGCTTCCAACACTCACGAGTGTTTGGTATGTACTAGATTTGCTGGGAAATCTTATTTCGCGTGGAGCCTTGGCTGGTGTGGTGTAACGACTCGTATTTTCTCAATCTTCATTTTTAAAAAGTATTTTATATTGGTTGATCAGGAGTTTTAAGTGATTTCAAAATTTCTTATAAAAATATTTTGAAGCATCAAACTAGTTATGGAGTATTTCAGTAAGTTTGGATTTCATCAAAACCCTCTAAACAATTTTAATAAACTTCATTTTCAATTATTACTGTTTTGACTTAATGAATTAATTTTCTATACAAATATCATCAAAATGTTTTTAAACTCCTACAGTATCATTCTATGATCATTTAGGGCTTCCCATATTAATTTCGTAATTTTCTGAAGTCAAATCAATAGAGAACCCGCAAACTCGCTTCCTAAACATTTTGGCCCAAAACTAGTGTCTACGTAGCTCAAGCCCTAAAATGGATCTCGTATTCGTGATCCTCGCAACGATACGACCCCGTGAGTATGTTTTCATAATTTTTCAGACACGTTTAATGTTAAGGGCATAATCGTAATTTCGTTACAAAACTTTACTAGTGACTTTCATTAATGACCTTTTTAACTAACCCTAATTACCCTAACCATGTCTAAAACGTGGGAGGGGACACGTCTAAAATTTTCCTAACTTAGTCTAAAGCTAACTCCTGATCACTACCTAATACCATTAATACCATTTGACTAATTTAATTTTAAAATTATATACATAAACCTATTTAAACCCCTAGCCATATCCCTCACTCACGCACCCAAGCCCCAGGCCGAACAAAACCCATCCCCCTCTTCTCACAAGTAAGCCTCTCTCTCTCTCTCTCTCTCTCACAAAACTATCTCTCCATCTCGTAACCCATCTTCTCCATTTAATATCAGCCCCAACCAATACACGCACGCACAGTCTCTCCCTCTCACTCTCTCACGAACCCAAGCACCAAGAGACCGACCCATGCTCGTCCGCTCCTCGCCGCTCATCGCCGGAGCGCCGCCCTCCTTTCGGCCTCGAGCACCACCCAGCCACGTTCGCCCCCTCGAAGAGCCCACCGTCCTTTCTTTGCCACCGCACACAACCCCGAGACCCCCGACAGCTGTACCCACGCCCCTTCTCTCCAAGCGCCCACCGGAGTTTGCCGCTTCCTCCGACGAAACACCACCCCCGAGCACCGCCTGCATCACCGTGTCTCCAAGCTTCCCACACCACTCTTCAACACCGCTCGCCTCCGTCGCCTTCCCGCCACCTATTGACGAGCGCTGCTCCCCCGCATGCCAACGTCACTACCCCCGACGAGCCCCCCGACGCTGCCACAACCCCAGTCGTAGCCCCTTCCTCCGACGACTCCCGAAAGCCACCGGCCGCCCATCCTCATGCCCCTCTGAGCCCACAACGATTCGATGTTCTCAGCCGTCGAGAATACTACCGCCGTTCCCTCTGCCTTGGACACTCGCTTCGCCCACGATGTCGTTCACGCCTCCACCCAGCTCTCGACGGCGAAGCCCTGCCTCCGCTTCCCCCGTCCACCAGATCCTCCATCCGACCTCCGCCTCGCCATCGGCGGAGCCTGCAGCAAGCTCCCGCCACCCACCACCGTACGCCCCTCTCCTCGCCTCTCCGACCTCCGGTTGCTGCCGCTCCCGCCTCCTTGGACGTCGCCGGAGCTCCTCTCTCAGAAGTCGACAAACCCCACTGCCGCTCATTCTTTCTCTCTCTCGCTATCGAAGGTGAGGAGTAACGTATATGGTATTTTTAATGCAAATACGTTTTTATACGTATTTGAAAAGGTATAGGTATACGTATATTATAGAAAGATAGTAATAAATTGATATTAAATCCTACAAGCCTCAGAAAATTACAAAACCAGGCTCAGAAAATCAAAAATGACATTCTGGACTCAATGGCGCTAGTTTCATCTCAATCAGAAGCGTAGTTTTTCCAAAATAAATTTTTAAGCCTAAATTTTAAATATGTTGTTTGCACTTAAAAATTCATAACTTGTTATTTTCACGTAAACTGATACGTGAGAAAAATATATGTTGTAGTACTAGGTAATACGGTCATTTTGACCCCTTATTGGAAGGATTCCGACGTAAGGTTTGTCCTAGAGAAATCTTTGAAAAATATAATGAAAAATCATTTTCTCATTTTTAATTATTTTTAATTGATTTTAAGCTTTTAAAACTTATGAAAAATACCTAGGATCCTTAGAAAAATATTTTCTTCCTATATAAAATTATTTTACTCCCATATATCCCATCTAAAAATATTTAGTACGTATTTTGACAAGTTCTAAGCTACTATAAAAATACAAACACGTTAAGAAAAATAGATAGAAAATAGTGTACTCTTTAACCGGCCATTTCTTGGGTTTGCAGGAACCAATTCTCGTGCACCAGCTTCCTTGGAAGCTATAGCTCCAACATCGTCTTTCTACGACGATATCGATAATGTAAGTCACTCTAATTCAAGTTTTAGAAGTTAAGCCAGTGTAGAAGCATGAACTTAGGATTTTATAAATGGTCTCAGAACAGCTATTGATCGAACGAACGACTAGAGACCTAAGTAACTAAAGAAATAATCAACTACAGAACGATTAATCAATTAAACCAACAATTTTTGTAGTCCATGTTTGTTGGATTTGTCTTTATCCTCAAATTTCTGAGCATCCGCCTTGCTCTACTTTCTGGTTCTCAACAAATAAGTTTCTTTAACCTTTCATCGCATGTAAATTCATATTCACTGTTATCCACTATGTTCTAACACTTATCA
Organism: Scilla litardierei; assembly: GCA_030789695.1. NCBI lineage: Eukaryota > Viridiplantae > Streptophyta > Magnoliopsida > Asparagales > Asparagaceae > Scilla > Scilla litardierei. The sequence continues at coordinate 350,234,718 of CM061133.1, forward strand.
TTTGAAAATGTTGCATGGACCTTATATACACTTGTTGCACGTTTGCTCATAAACATGGCACCTGCTGCATGCCATTTATTACTCAGTGAATGCCAATGAATTATCGTATGGAATGTCATGTGTGGAACATCTTGTAAGACATCTTGTGGAATATCTTGTGGAACAACTCGTGGAACATCCTGTAAGGAACATGTACTTGATTCACATGACACATCACTGGGGTTTGGAGTAACTAACAGTTTGAGAGAGTGCGGAAGTGACTGGAGTTCAAACTACATGTCTAGTTGCCTAGGTTTTCGGCATCATGTCTAACTGCCTGTGTTTCTGCAAATATAAATATGCTGCCATGTCAGTATTCTGTCTACTGCCTGTGTTTTCGGCATTCGTCTGGGTAAGCGCACCCAGGCAAGCGATGAACTCAATGGTCACATATTGTACTCTCCGACTTGAGTCACGTAGTTTAATTACTATTGCACAGCTACCTTGCTGCTTGTTTGTCTTATCATTTTTACTCCAAATGTCTACTTTACTATTTTTGCTACCTTACCTGCATCACTACCATGTCATATATGCCATGTCATCATTGCTGCTCTCATACTTTACTTATCACACTTGCATATATGACCGATGTTCCTTTACTTATCGTACGTAGTGTCACGCCCGTTCTCCAAAATACCCGACATATAAATTTTTTTACATGTATCCGGAAGAGTGAGGGTGATGAGAGAGAAAGAGAGAGAGAAAGAATAAACTGATTATGCAGGCCACTGCGCACATGCTAGGATAGTATAAGTGCAGCTTCATTTATAATATCAAACAACTCATAAATAACATAGAACAATGACAACATATTTATATAACAACTTTCATTTACATACATAGTCCAAGTGCACTATTACAGATACACCGCCACTCTCCACCTCCCAAGACAACAATGCCACACTACACAGCTACAAATCACACCAAGTTCTACTCCTGAAACCCACTCCAAGTCATCACCAACCGTGTTACCTCTACTACCTGAAAAATGGGGAGGAGCACGTCAATGCGTGCCCCAGTAGGAACCAACTTGGATTTGGAACATTGTCCTAAGGTTATCAATTCACAAGGCAAGGCAAGAGGAATAGGACATATAAACTAAGTAATATAGCGAAAAGTAAATAGCCAAGTAAGAGGATCATACATGTGGTCCAATGTCGAGCTACTGCAAGAAAAGGGTTAGCACGAATAATAAAGCAAGTGTTCATACCAACATAATCTAACAGGGAAGGTATTAGTGCCAAAAGTGTAACACAGTATATGATATCACCAGCATAGCAGATAAGGATAAGGAAGTGCTGCAAGCAGAAGAAGTAACATGCTAAATTTTTATTTTATAATTGAATTGATTGAAAAATTGGGTAAACTGTGTGATACTTGGACCTGGACCTCACCCTAAAGTTGGAGTGAATATAGCACACGACGCAGTGGACACGGACACTGTATGCCGGGCCTCTCAGCTCCCCGACCCTGGCGGGAGTGAGGTCTCCCATATTAACACAACCTCCGTATGTCCCATCCACTCCCGGTAAAGGCGAGTGGGTATAAATATCCCCTCCACTCCTAGTAAAAATGAGTAGGTATAAATATCACATATCACATAATCATTTCCCCCAACTTCTCAGTCCAGGCCTCATATCCACAATTTACTCAAATCCCACCTAAACCCGGGTTTTGTAAATCACCCTCATTAGAGAGGACTGAGACATTCAAGAGTTTCATTTTATCATTTTAGCAATGAAGGAGTCATGTTGCATGGCATCACATTCCATATTCATACCAACATGGGTCTTGCACCAGAGTGCCATGCCCTCCATCGTAGTCACATCAACCCATCATCACATCACATATAGTACCATGCATGACATGCTTGCAACATCACATGTTTATATCAAACCTCATATCATAACCATAGAATTGAGTATTTATCACATTTCTGGTATTTGCCTTCACTTAGGCATTTTCACAAACACATGGTATGCATCATGTTCCACATCTCAATCACATTAGCAATTTAATATCAAATCATACCAGTCAAACTTTATTTTATGTAATAACAACAATCATGGACAATAGGAATATAATTGGAAACATTACACAATTCATATCACCACTCAAAAGCTTCAGCTTGCAGGAAAACGTACGTGCAGTCATAAAGAATGAATGATATCACCCAGTTATAGTCAGAATTTAGAAAAAAATTCCTAAATGAAAATTGTAGATATGGTAGTTATGGATACACATATTAAATTTCACGTAGAAATATTAAGCGGGTGATTTATTTGGTGATGTGTGTCAAGTCTGTTTTCCAGACAGATTTCAGAGTCTGTAAAGATTGCTGTGTTTGGACATGTTTTAGCCAGAATTTCGCAAAATATACATTGTGATGAAATTTTAGAAAAACTCGTTATATTTCCAACTAGACCAAGAACATAAAATTTCATTGTTTGTGCAAGTACTGAGGTCAATTTTACTAAATTGTGTCAAAATTGAAAATCAAACAGACATGTTATAAAGATGTAATTTTTGCTCCCAAATTCTGAATTGAACATATATCAAAATTTAATGATTTTGGGGTAGAACTTCAAGATCTATCAGAATATATTTTTTTCAAAACTTAATTCGAGCTACAGTAACCAGTATCAAAGCAACAACAGACATCAGGATTTCTGAATTTCAAAGGAGATGAGTTTGCTAAGAATTTCAAGGGGAAATTCATGAAAATTGAATCAAGGCACATTAATTTGATTACCACTACTTCATATCAGTAAATCATGCTATAAAATCATGATAGCAAGAACAAATTAAGGTAATTCCAAATCCAAGTAATTCGTACCTCAAAAAGCTTGATTTTTCCTCTTCTCATTCTCTTTCTTTCCTCTCTAACTGTTTCCCACTTGAACCCATTTGAGATTCTTGATTTTTGGAGGGATAATTAGGGTTTTTGATTGGAGCAATTAGGAGAAAAGGGGGAGGGATGTCTGGCCCTAGCATGGGGGAGAGAGAGAGAGGAGAGGGGAGAAAATGAGAGAAAGAGAGAGAAATCACTAGATTTATCCCCTTTTTTCTTCTCTTTTCTTATTCCTTTCTTCTCTTCTAAGAAAGGAATATTCCAAGGGAATATTCCAAGGGAAAATGACCAAAATACCCCCCATATTATAGGTAATTACAAGTTTACCATTACTTTACGTACACACCATTTTAGTATGTGCACACAACACCTTTGGTCCAAATGACCATTTTGCCCCTCATCTTTCTAAAAGTTTACGGGGGTTGCCATTGACCCCTAACCCCTTTCACACTAGCATGGCTCTCCCTACACACATCCACGCACATCCATGCATGCATCCTGCATCACACACGCCTAATACATACGCGTCATATAATACACATGACGTCATTCGCACTTCTCCCGTATTCACACTTTACATTCACTTCCCTTAGCCACGTATCACGGCCTAATCCCCCTTGCACTATGTTATATACATCGATATCCATGTTTATTTCATGCCTACCCATGTGTCGTTAGTAGAATTACCGCGTGTGTTCAGTAGAATACACGTATAGTTCAAAATAGGACATGACACGTAGTTAGTTCCATAGTCTGTTCATTTCCATGCTTGTACACTGCTTTTACTACTATTGCTAGAATTTTTGTGACTTACCTACGGTTCCATCTTCATGGCACCACAGACGACGTACATATTGAGGTAGATGTTCTTGAGTTGGCAGCGCCAGAGTTCGACCGTGAGACCGCAGCTTTCAGAGTTATTTTCACTTATGTACTTCCTTCCTTTCTTGTATATTTGTTGTACAGTATGGATTGTAATAAATAGACACTATTTGGGCATTTTTGTGCATCTCTGCATCGTGGCTATTTTGTTTTCACTAGTTAACTGCAGACCTGCGAATAAATAAAATAAGTAGCCCCCGAGAGCGGGTCGTTACAGGGTTGGTGGCCCACGCAGGTCCGTGCTAAATACCTCGTAAACAATATAGCAAGATCAGGATGCACAATATAAAATAATCAAATTAACCTTGAGTACAGGATGTCTCGAGTGTTCACCTGTATTGGATATACGGGTGAAGCGTTCTTATTACCCAGCTTCCTTGATCCTTCTTGATCCTCATCGCCTTCTTTGAACTCTTAACCCCTATCTAGAGACTGATTCTTTGGATGGATCTTTTTCTAGTACTTCCCTTTGACAACAATCTTCCATAGACTGAACCTTTCCTTCACTTTATCGTCATCATCCTTCGTTTGATGGCTTTTTAATTATCCTATTTATTCTTAGAATCTTTCCATGTGACGTTTGGTTCACCTGAGCTCTAGCTACGTCTATTTTAAGGAGGGTAGCATTCGATTTTTCGATCACCAGAAGTTCGAGTTCGACAACGGAAGCGAATCGAAGGACGCTCAGAAGTATTTGAGAATGGTGTTAGAGACTTTGAGACAAACCAAACCGAGACGTGCAAGCACGAGCAGCTGCTGCTTCTTCGTCTTTCCTGAACTTGCAGTCTTCTTTTATTTATTGTGTATATGATTCCCCATGGGTTGAATCTTTTCCGCCCACCGTCTTCCCCCCCCCCCCCATTATTGCCTTTTGTCCTCATCCTCTCCTCGAGCCCCAGTCCTGTCTAACCTAGCCTACCTTACCGATGACTTTTGGCATCCCCCTTTAAATCGCTCATCTCTATCCCTCACCAAAACCATCCTGTGGTTTCCTCTTCGCCCAAACAACACCCACTCCCTCACCCTGACTCTCTTTCCGCGAGATCAATCCATCTCGCCTCGAGCTTCTTTCGGCCTCACATGAAGTTCCACCACAACATCCCATTCCGGTGACACATGCCACGTAGTCGCAGCCGCCATGGATCGACAGCTGCCGATGGCCCACCAACGATTTTGGGGATTGTTGGGCTTAGCGACGACCCTCACCGCCACCCTCGTTGTTGTCGTGTGGTTCAGATCTTGGAAAGTCGTTGTTCTTGGTGTTCTTTCGAGCTCCTTGTCCTGGGTCTTGCCCCTAAAGGTGCCCCATTTCGTTGCCTTCTTGGGTCCACTCCTTCGTATCTGTTGGACCGTGAGTTATTGGTCGTTGAATTGTTTAGGGTTGATGGTGATAACTGTGAATGTCAACCAATGGTATTGGCAAGGAGTATCATTGGAGATGAGTATTGGCTTGCTATTGGCCTTAGGTGTTGAAGTTGGATTTCGGTCTTGTGCTTGGATTTGGGAGACAGTTTTGATGCTAACTTGTTGTTGGATGCTATGGGAATTGCTGGAAGAAGTGGTAGCGATAATTTTGGTCCTTGAAAGTTGGCCTTATATTTGTCTTTTGGTGTCGATCTGGATATTAGTTTGTAGTTGGGTATATGGCAGTTGATGTCTTTTGTGTTCGGTTGGTTAAGGTATAACATCACGAATGCATATGGATTAGTCATTACGTCTGTGTATGTTATAGTGATGACTTGCTTGGTTAGGACCCGTTAGTCATCATTAGCCTAAGTTGAAAATTTTAAACTTTATGATCTTCCTTTTTGATTAGGTTTAAATAGCTTGCTATTGACTTATCACCTCAAGTTCCAAATTCGAACAGATGTTGTCATCATAATAGTCCTCATTTTCATGTGATGCCATTATCTCATCTTAATTTTGGCTACTATGGTGATGATACTAGGTGTCAAGACTAGTTACAGAAGGTATGGTATGTCAATAGTATGTATTCATACATAACATCTCTTGTTATCTTGATGCTATGATATCACATTATATTTCATGTTATTTACAACCTGATTTATTAGATCACAATCATTTTATCATTTTATTTGCTTGAGCTTCTTCATAACAATTATTGTCTAGTTCGAAAAATTCCGAGGACGGAATTATTTTAAGGAGGGCAGGATGTAACGATGGTTGACTCGGAAAAACGCGCAAGTGCACGCCTTCCGCTCCCAAGCGTAGGAGCGTCAATGCAATATAAAAATAACCGGTGAGTACCGGGTCGGATCACAGGGACAATTCGTTCTACGTTCACAAAATTGATTGATAATGAAAAATAAAGTGTTTAACAACTAACTCGCTAACGGTGGAAATGTCGGAAAAGTGTGGTGAAAACGAAAATCTAACCTAAGTGTGTAGGGTTAGAGAGCCAAAGGTGGAGTTTAGGATAGCTAGGAGGGAGAGCATGGGTTGTGGGATCATTAAAATTGGCGTTAATCAAATCCTAATTACCCCATATAACACAATCGGTCATCCGGCTAAGGAAGCCCGATCGGAATATTTAGCTTTCATGAACACGAAATTTTGCAATAGGGATGGATAGATTATCACGACACTAATCAAATTAAGCACATGGATTCTCTCAAATTTGCCCTCTCGGGACTTAGCCAATTAAATTTGTGCCCTAATTAAACATCCAACGTTAACATTCAAAATAGGGCAAGAGGAAATTAGGGCTACAATTAACAACCAACCCAATGATTCACAACCCAAGCAATTTACACTACTCAATCATCATGAAAGAAAAGTTTGAATTTTCATTCAAAATTAACTCAATATCCATTACAAATTGAGAGATGCAAAATACAAAAGGGGTTAGAGAGATATCACCCTAGATCTCCCTAGGGTAAAGCCTTCCTTCCACCTATTTGCTCCTCCTCCAAGCTCTCCAAGCTCTACCAATGGCCTCCAAGCTTCTCCATAGCCTTTGGGGAAGAAGACCCCCATCCAAACCCTCAAAATCGCCAAAAACCGCAGCAAAAACGAAACAAAAACCGAGCTTCCTCTCCAAAATGCGCTACAGGCTCAAAATAGGCCAAAATGGGCTTGCGGGTCGGGCGAGATGCCGCCCGACCCGCGCCCAAATGGGCAACCCGCAAATAGGAATGGGGGCACGCGCATTGCGCGTCCCCCGCTTCAGCTGACGCGCGCGCTCTTGCGTTTTGTTATTTTTTTTTTTATTTTTTTTTATAATAAGCGCGCGCCTGCTCGCAGAGAAGCGGGGCTTCCGCCCGCTTCAAAATCTGAAGCGAGGCGAAGCCCGCTTCAGATTTTTGAAGCGGGCCGAAGCCCGCTTCAGAAGATAGCGGGCCGAAGCCCTTTTTTTATATACTTTTTTTTTAAAACCCCGAAGATGCAGCGGCCCGCTCGGAACTGAGCTGCTCCTGGCGCCACGTGGCGACTTCTGGTTGCGCCACGTGGCGCCCCAATAAATTCCTTTTTCAGGCCTTTTCTACCTTATTTCTCCTCCAATAAATCCACGCAAAATACCTAGAAGCCCCAGAAAAATCCCAAAAAATTCTGGAAAATCTCCAAGACTCCCAAGAATACCTGAAAAATATGAGAAGGAGAATATTAGTCCATTTGATGTGAAAATTAATTTAATGACTTATATAACACAATATTGACTTCCAAAAATCATATATAATAACCTATTGCTCAAATAATTCCCAAAAAATGGAGATATGATCAAAATAATGGCAGGAGCATAGGAAAAATAATAGGAAGCCAATAACGACGATAAAACCCGTATTTTGTACCAAGAATGAGAATAAGCCCTAAAATTGATATGAAATGAAAATATACCCAAAAAGAGCACAATTAAGCCTAATCTTTGGCACAAAATGGGGATAGTTAGGGGGTAAAACATACAATTTATATCCCGAATCAAACGACTCGTATATTTTCAATACATTTAATTACATATCTTCATTTTTAAAAAGTATTTTATAGTGGTTGATCAGGAGGTTTAAGTGATTTCAAAATTTCTTATAAATTTTTTTGAAGTATCAAACTAGTTATGGACTATTTTAGTAAGTTCAGATTTTATCAAAAACCTCTAAACAATTTTGATAAAATACATTTTCAATTATTACTGTTTTGGCTTAATGAATTAATTTTCTATACAAACGTCATCAAAACAATTTCAAACTTCTATAGTATCATTTTATGATCATTTAGGGCTGCCCATATTAATTTCGTAATTTTCTGAAGTCAAATCAATAGAGAACCCGCAAACCCGCTTCCAAAACGTTTTGTCCCAAAACTAGTGTCTACGTAGCTCAACCCCTAAAATGGATCTCGTATTCGCGATCCTCTAGACGATACGAACCCGTGGGTATGTTTTCGTAATTTTTCGGACACGTTTAATGTCAGGGACAAAATCGTAATTTCGTTACAAAACTTTACTAACGAATTTCACTAATGACCTTTTTAACTTACCTTAATTACCCTAACCATGTCTAAAACGTGAGAGGGGACACGTCTAAAATTTTCCAAACTTAGTCTAAAGCTAACACCTAATCACTACCTAATACCACTAATACCATTTGACTAATTTAATTTTAAAATTATATACATAAACCTATTTAAACCCCTAACGCTATCCCTCACTCACGCACCCAAGCCCCAAGCCGAACAAAACCCATCCCCCTCTTCTTACAAGTAAGCCCATCTCTCTCCCTCTCTCAAAACTATCTCTCCATCTCGTAATCCATCTTCTCCATTTGATATCGGCCCCAAGCCATACACGCACGAATAGTCTCTCACTCTCACTCTCTCACGAACCCAAGCTCCAATAGCCCGACTAACGCTCGTCCGCTCCCTGCCGCTCATCGCCGGAGCGCCGCCCTCCTTTTGCCCTCGAGCACTGCCCAGCCCCGTTCGCCCCCTCCAAGAGCACGTCGTCCTTCCTTCGCCAATGCACACAACCCCGAGACCCCCGACAGCAGCACCCACGCCCCTCCACTCCAAGCGCCCACCGGAGTTTGCCGCTTCCTCTGACGAAACACCACCCCCGAGCGCCGCCCGCATCACCGTGTCTCCAAGCTACCCATACCACTCTTCAACGCCACTCACCTCCGTTGCCTTTTCGCCACCTCTCGACGAGCGCCGCTCCCTGCACGCCGACGTCACTACCCCCACGAGCCCCCCGACGCCGCCACAACCCCAATCGTATCCCCTTCCTCCGACGACTCCTGAAAGCCACCCGCCGCCCATCCTCGTGCCCCTCCGAGCCCACAGCAATTCGACCTTCTCAGACGTCGAAAATACCGCCCGTCGTTCCCCTCTGCATTGGCCACTCGCTTCCCCCACACTGTCGTTCACGCCTACACCCAACTCTCTACGGCAAAGCCCCGCCTCTGCTTCCCCCGCCCACCAGATCCCACATACGACCTCCGCCTCGTCGTCGGCGGAGCCCGCAGCAAGCTCCCGCCACCCACCACCTTGAAATCCTACCACCGCCACCACCGTACGCCCCTCTCCTCGCCTCTCCGACCTCCGGTCGCCGCCGTTCCTGCCGCCTTGGACACCGCCGGAGCTCCTCTCTCAGACGTCGACAAACCCCACCGCCGCTCACTCTTTCTCTCTCTCTCGCTGTCGAAGGTGAGGAGTAACGTATATGGTATTTTTAATGCAAATACGTTTTTATACGTATTTGAATACGTATATGTATACGTATATTATACTAAGATAGTAATAAATTGATATTAAATCATACAGGCCTCAGAAAATTACAAGACCAGGCCCAGAAAATCAGAAATGACATTCTGGACCCAATGACGCTAGTTTCATCTCAATCAGACGCGTAGTTTTTCTAAAATAAATTTTAAGCCTAAATTTAAATATGTTGTTTTCACTTAAAAATTCATAACTTGTTATTTTCATGTAAACTGATATGTGAGAAAAATATATATTGTGGTACTAGTTAATACGGTCGTTTTGACCGCTTGTTGGAAGAATTCCGACGTATGGTTTGCCCTAGAGAAATCTTCGAAAAATATAATGAAAAATCGTTTTCTCATTTTTAATTAGTTTTAATTGATTTTAAGATTTTAAAATTTATGAAAAATACCTAGGAACCTTAGAAAAATATTTTCTTCCTATATGAAATTATTTTACTCCCATATAGCCCATCTAAAAATATTTAGTACATATTTTGACGAGTTCTAAGCTACTATAAAAATACAAACACGTTAAGAAAAATAGATAGAAAATAGTGTACTCTTTAACCGGCCATTTCTTGGGTTTGCAGGAACCAATTCTCGTGCACCAGCTTCCTTGGAAGCTATAGCTCCAACATCGTCTTTCTACGACGATATCAATAATGTAAGTCACTCTAATTCAAGTTTTAGAAGTTAAGCCAGTGTAGAAGCATGAACTTAGGATTTTATAAATGGTCTCAGAACAGCTATTGATCAAACGAACGACTAGAGACCTAAGTAACTAAAGGAATAATCAACTACAGAACTATTAATCAATTAAACCAATAATTTTTGTAGTCCATGTTTGTTGGACTTATCATTATCCTCAAATTTCTTAGCATCCGCCTTGCTCTACTTTCTGGTTCTCAACAAAATAAGTTTCTTTAACCTTTCATCGCATGTAAATTCATATTCACTGTTGTCCACCATGTTCTAACACTTATCATTTGAAAATGTTGCATGGACCTTATATCCTCTTGTTGCACGATTGCTAATAAACACGTCACCTGCTGCATGCCATTTATTACTTAGTGAATGCTAATGAATTATCGTATGGAATGTCATGTGTGGAACATATTGTGAGACATCTTATGGAATATCTTGTGAAACATCTCATGGAACATCCTGTAAGGAACATGTACTTGATTCACATGAAACATCACTGGGGTTTGGGGTAAATCACATTTTGAGAGAGTGCAGGAGTGACTGGAGTTCAATCTACATGTCTAATTGCCTATGTTTTCGGCATCATGTCTAGCTGCCTATGTTTCGGCAAATATAAATATGCTGCCATGTCAGCATCCTATCTAGCTGCTTGTGTTTTCGGCATTCGTCTGGGTAAGCGCACCCAGGTAAGAGATTAACTCAATGGTCACATATTGTACTCTCCGACTTGAGTCACGTAGTTTAGTTACTATTGTACAGCTACCTTGCTGCTTGTTTGTTTTATTATTATTACTCCACATGTCTGCTTACTTTACTTTTTTTGCTACCTTACCTGCTTTACTACCATGTCATATATGCCATGGCATCATTGTTGCTCTCATACTTTATTTATCGCACTTGCATATATGACTGTTGTTCCTTACTTATCGTACGTAGTTAGTTCCATAGTCTGGTTATTTCCATGCTTGTATATTGCTTTTACTACTATTGCTAGAATTGTTGTGACTTACCTACGGTTCCATCTTCGTGGCACCGCAGACGACGTACATATTGAGGTAGATGTTCTTGAGTTGGCAGCGCTAGAGTTCGACCGTGAGACCGCAGCTTTCAGAGTTATTTTCACTTATGTACTTTCTTTATTTCATGTATATTTGTTGGAGTGTATTGTGCTGTATGGATTGTAATAAATGGACACTATTTGGGTATTTTTGTACATCTCTACATCGTGGCTATTTTGTTTTCACTGGTTAACTGCAGACCTGCGAATAAATAAAATAAGTAACTGGCCCCGAGAGCGGGTCATTACATGTGGGATGTAGTGTGGTGCTCAAGGGAGAGCTACTACGAGTGTCATGGAGAGGTCTTTTTGTGATGGCGGAAAAGAAGATTGGCAACCTTTATAGGCTTTAGAATCAGACGATGTTGAGTCAGAGATTTGGTGCACCAGAGAGCTCTAGTAGAGGAGCGTTTGTGACTCATAATGATGTCATGACAAAGAAGCGAGGTTGGTTGTAGGATGAGATAGCTGTAGTGTGCAGCAAGGGATCATCAAGGGACTAAGTCCAGGTTATATCCTATTGTGGTCCAACTCCATGTGTGGCTCAAATTGTCTACAGTGAAGTAAGTGGCTTCATGATGGAGTTGTAGTCCTCAGGTGGACCCGTTACTGAGCGCAAAGAGGAGTTGAGTATTCGGGTAGAGCAGTTGCAGCATATTGATGGGCACTCACATAGATGACATGGGTGGCATGGCTCAAGGTGGGTGAGAGGCAATTCGTTTAATGGATCATCTGGAGAGTGTAGAACCACCTTCTTCAGCGATGGTTAGGAGCAGAGGATCTCATAGAGATCGTGGTGGTGCTGTGGCGAGGTCCTACTGGAGAGTTAAATCCAAAAGCAGTGAGTTAAGGAGATCGAAGCTGGATGAAGATGATGCTCTCACTTCATGTTTGAGGTGTAGAGGAATATGCCCTCAGATCATTTGTATTTGATGCAAATGAAAATTTAATCCTAGATAGGGACTAATTTGCATATGATGCAAAAGAGATTAAATGTGTCTTAAATTATTTAAGACTATATTTAATTAAATAAACGCGTTGAAAAGGTTATCTAGATTACGGGATCGTCCCGCTCTAAACGCAGGTTCAAACCGCGTCAAAAACGGAGTCCAAATGCACAAGTTATAGCCAAAACAAGTCAGCCCAAACTGTTGGGCTGAAACCAGCGAAAATGGAGGCCCACCAAGCCCGAATTTTCTGGTTAGGGTTTTTTGAAACCTGGGATTTTCTTGACAGCTACATTTCTAAGAGAAGCATGACTTTTGGCTAACTTTGGACAATTGTTTGAAGGGTCAAACAGACTCGGATTGACGAGCCGTTTTTTCCTACGCGTTCACCGTTGAACCCTCTTCGATTTGGTAGGTTGTACCAACATTGAAGCTCAACGTTGAGGGAGTTAAAATTCGAGGAAGTTTACCCTTTGTGAAAGGCAAACTAACTTGATTTAATTAATCCCAAATTAATAGTCCCACCTCGGTTGTGGAGAAAAGGGGAGAGTCAGCCGCCTCTATAAATAGAGGCCCACACCCTTCCTCATAACTCGTCCCAAGCTCTAGATCTGAGCGGCTCTCGTAAATGTTGGAGCACGCTCAGATCTAGGCTTAAATTAATATTTCTCCTCTCCCTATAAATTTCTGTCTTGCTCCTGAGGGCTCTAGCAAAGCCGCAAAGGAGTTCAGATTCAGATCCGAAATCTTGGCAGAGGTTTCACTCGCGTGAAACTTTCTGGAGCAAGTGGTTGGCTCGGCGACCAGAAGTTGCTGGGATCGGCGCAAGCGGTTGCTGGGATCGTAGCGGCTAATGCGGGAAGGGCAATTGATTGCCTTCGGTAACACTTTTGCTGCAAGGCAAGAGTTACGGGTATGTTCAGTTTTCTCAACCGTAGTTTTAATTAATGTGCATTATTTTAATTGCAGTAGCTACAGTAGTTAATTAGATAGTAGTATCCTCAGGGGTTGGTCTGGACCCAACCCCGGGATAGTAGCATTTTCTTGGCTTGGGTTTTATGTAGATAGGGCTAGTTTATATAAAATGTTTATATAAATTTTTCCTCTCTTTTTTCCGCTTCCGCTGCGTTATTTTGTGCAAGGTTGTCCGGCCTTCGCTCTCAAGTAGGGCGAAGGACGGACAATGCACTAGTCGAAAGAGAGCCCTTGGACCTCGAAAACCCTTCAGTGGTATCAGAGCTTGTTGAGCTTGAGTACGGGTTCTCGGGTTATGAGCCGACCTGAAGTGATCGCTCTTACCGTACCAAGTCTCTATAAGATGGTGATCTTATAATGGGTTGGGCATTGTCGAGAGGCATGCCGTAAAACAAGTTTCTGAGGTATCTTGTGACAGGTCTAGGGTGCCATGGATGATGGGCCTTAACAGCGTCGCAATGATATCAGAGTGATACCCTTCAGTGGTATCAGAGCCAGTCTACATGGACTATCTATATACTGCTTTTATGAAATGCATGTGATTAAAACTTGAAAGTTTTCTATGCATTTTTTCTAACTATGCGATGGTTTTATGCATTAAAACCTGTAGTTAGTCTTGCACTAATTATATGTTGGTTTTCAAATTTTTCGAAAATTGTTTTGAAAACCAAGATTAGATCTTTTTTAATTATGTGATAATTAATGACTTTATGTTTCTTTTGCTTTTATTTGATAATTGCTAAAAGAAAGACTTGTTGGGTTAGCCATTAAAATTCATTTAAATCTCTAATTTGATTAAATTTAAATGACTAGCTTTGGCTATGTTTTAAAATGTTGTTCACAATATTTTAAATAACACATCCTAATGAATGATTAGGATTGTCCCTTGTTTGTTGAAACAATTTTGATGTGATTTATTAAAACCTTATAGTTGATAGGATTCTAATAAAAGTTATGAAACACATTTTATAATTTTGAATTATAGGTTATAACTAGTTGATAGGATTAACTAGTTAAATAAATCATAACAACCAGATTAAATCAATATAACACATTTTTATCATTAGCACTTTCAATGGAGAATGGTATGGTTAGGTAGTTAGTGAAGGTGTTGTGGATCGACTCAGCTTTGCTGGGTGCAAGTGATCCTGCCCGGCCCTAACCCTGGTCATGCCCGCTTGTACCGCAAAGTTGCTAATAATAAAATGTGTTAGTTTTGGTTATATCTAGTCAATGCGTTGTAAATCTTATTAAGATTAATTCGTATCCCTCCTTGATTTTGGAGCTTGGTAACTCAAAGAAGACAATTATAGTTGTTGAGTCTCCTCAAGCTATGACATGTTTTTCTTTAAGGAACAAACTCCAACATACATGTGATGTAGTCTAGACTTGACCCAAATCGATACGTCGGGTCTCCTCGAGCATCGATCTAAGTCAAATCTGGACACGAAATCAAGGGTCTGACTAGACCAGTCATTATGATTTGTTGAGTCTCCTCAAGATCATAAGTGACTGTGGGTAAAAATCGAAAGGAATTCACATGTGTTGTGATTTACTAAGAGTTAGTCTACCAATCATGGAACCAATCAACTTGTTGAGTCTCCTCAAGGTTGTGAGATTCAGGATGATTGGATCCCTCTTTCACTATATTTTAAATATTAAAATTCGTTCATTTCAGAGAATGATCGTAAAATAGTGGGAGACCATAGTTAATTAAAAACCATATTAACTATATTATTTTATTATGAATTACACTAAATTAACTCTATGTCTTTTGCAGCATAAAATCGAATATGAATCTTATCCTGAATAATAAATTGACTGGTTTAGATATTGATTGCTTAGAAAACTCTGGGCTTAACAGAGAGAAGAAATGACATATTGATGTCTCGACTTCTAAGGTATTAGTTATACAGAGTATAGTCCTTTCTGTAACTTCTAACGCATGGGTATTGGATACTGGTGCGGGTACTCATATTTGTAATTCTTTACAAGGTATGAGCACATTTAGAAACTTAAGAAAAGATGAAATAGTTCTTCAAGTCGGTAATGGAGCTAATGTAGCTGCTAAAGCTGTAGGAGACCTAAAGCATACCTTGGAAAACGGTGCCACATTGTTTTTGAAACATTGTTATTATATACCAAATTTCCTATGCAACGTTATTTCCATTTCGGCTTTGGCCAAAGACGGATATAAATTTACCATTGATGAATCTGTTATGAACATTTTCTTTAATGATAAATTGCTGGGATTTGGAACAATGAATAATGGTGTATACACTCTGTCTAATGACGTTGTGTTAAGTGTTAACACACGAAAACGTAAGGAATCTAGTTTTAATGAAACTTTCCTTTGGTATTGTAGACTAGGCCATATCGGAGAAAAAAAGACTTAGCAAGTTGCATAAAGAGGGGTCTCTTGACCTCTCGAATTATGAGTCGTTCGACACTTGCGAGTCTTGTCTCAAAGGTAAAATGGCTAAAACTCCCTTTGCGGGTCAAGGGGAAAGAGTTAGTGAACTCTTGGGTCTAGTACATTCTGATGTATGTGGACCAATGTTTACTTTAGCGAAATGAGGTTATTCATACTTTGTTACATTTACTGATGATCACTCTAGGTTCGGACATGTGTTCTTGATGAAGCACAAGTCTGATACAATTAAGCGATTCAAAGAGTATCGTAACGAAGTTGAAAAACAGACGGGCAAAAGTATTAAAATTCTTCGATCTGATCGAGGAGGAGAATACTTGAGCCATGAATTCCTTGCGCATCTAAAAGAGAATGGGATTCTCTCTCAGATCACTCCTCCTTACACACCTCAACATAATGGTGTGTCAGAGAGAAGGAATCGTACCTTGTTAGACATGGTTCGATCAATGATGAGTGACTCTGAGTTACCTATCTCCCTTTGGGGCTATGCCCTAGAAACTGCTACCCATATCCTTAATAGAGTTCCATCTAGATCTGTGCCAATGACACCATATGAGATATGGAACGGGAAGAAACCAAACCTTAAGTATATTAAGGTATGGGGTTGTCCTGTGTATGTCAAGAAGCTTAATCCAGATAAACTGGAGGATAGGTCTGTTATTTGTAGATTCATTGGGTATCCTAGTCACTCGACGGGACACATTTTCTATCACCAGGAACAACAAAAGATTGTTGTGTCCAAACACGCCACCTTTCTTGAAAAGGAATTCCTTGTGTAGGAGTCTAATGGCGAGGTAATAGAACTGGATGAAAGTCTAGAGACTGAATCAACACATGAACAGATCGCGGAACCAGTGGGAGAGGCAGAGCCTAATGCTCCTGAAGAAATTATTAGGAAGTCAAATAAAATTCCTCGAGCTCCAGAAAGATACTACGGTTTTCTCTTAGATGGAGGAGTTGAGGATAGCATCTTAGCTGAAGATGATCCTTTTAGCTTCCAAGAAGCCATTCAGAGTAAAGACTCTAAGAAATGGCTGGATGCAATGAAATCTGAGATGGATTCCATGCACATTAATAAAGTTTGGACTTTAGAGAATGTGCCCAAGGGAAGTGTTCCTATTGGCTGCAAATGGATCTTCAAAAGGAAGATCGGTGCAGATGGAAAAATAGAAACGTACAAGGCTAGACTTGTTGCGAAAGGTTATCGTCAGATTCTAGGTGTAGATTATGACGAAACTTTCTCGCATGTAGCCATGCACAAATCCATCCGGATCGTACTCGCTATTGCTGCCTATCACAACTACGAAATCTGGCAGATGGATGTAAAAACTGCATTTCTAAATGGTGATTTAGAAGAGCATATTTACATGTCTCAGCCGGAAGGTTTCGAAGTCAGTGGGAGCAAAGGGAAAGCATGTAGACTGCATATATCCATTTATGGATTGAAGCAGGCGTCCAGGAGCTGGAACATCCGATTTGATAATACGGTCAAAGAGTTTGATTTTATTAAAAATGAAGATGAGCCATGCATTTATAAGAAAACCAGTGGAAACAATTTAGTCATCCTCGTACTTTATGTTGATGACATTCTCTTAATAGGTAACAACATAACAATGTTGAAGTCTGTTAAGGATTGGTTATCAACTAACTTCTCCATGAAAGATTTGGGAGAAGCATCCTACATACTAGGTGTGAAGATCTATAGAGATAGATCTAAAAGGATGCTAGGACTCTCCCAATCTAGGTACATTGATACTGTGTTAAAACGGTTTAACATGGAAAACAGTAAAGGTGGGTTTAAACCCGCAAATCACGGAATAAGTCTTTCCAAGAAGATGTCTCCAAAGACTGACTTGAAAAGAGAACGCATGAGCAATATTCCATATGCTTCGGCAGTTGGATCGATCATGTATTCCATAATATGTACCAGACCTGATGTCGCTTTTGCACTAGGTGCAGTAAGTCGATATCAGTCTAACTATGGAGAAGAACACTGGAAAGCAGTCAAGACGATTCTCAAGTACTTGCGAAGAACAAGAGATCTAGTTTTGATTTATGGAAATGAAGAACTCAAGATTGAGGGCTTCACGGATTCCAACTTTCAGAGTGACGTAGATGACAGCAAATCAATTTCAGGATACATTTTCACTTTCAACAGATGTGCAGTGAGCTGGAGAAGTTCAAAGCAAGATACCGTTGCTGATTCAACTATGGAGGCCGAATATATAGCGGCCAATGATGCAGCAAAGGAAGCTGTCTGGATTAGGAAATTTGTGAGCCAGCTAGGAGTGGTGCCTACTGTTATAGATCCAATACCGTTGTATTGTGATTGCCTCGTCTCAAATGATGTGAGAACTACTCCCAAGCGCAGGAGATCGTGCAAGTAATATCCTGGGGAGTCCAGGTATCGAATCCGCGGGACAACTGACCTGCAAAACTACGATCGTCAATCTGAAAAGAGTAATAATACGATGTTAGCCAACCACCTATCAAACACGAAGATATAGGATCAAGGGCTTCAAATAGCAAAAGAAAACGATATTTACGGTGACTTGGAGAGGGATACAAGTATGGGGAGTTTGTGTTGGGTTTGATTTCGTTAGGGTGTGTGCAACCAATGATTATCAATACCTTTTCTATAACTCAATGTTTCGTCCGGTCAGGGCACGAGAACGTCGGAAAGTATGGCTATCAAGCGTATAAAAACGTGCCAAAGGATATACAATTAAGATAGGGCGAAAAGATATAGAAATCAACGAATGCGACACCCTAGCTACGTCAAAACCAACACATATGAAGTGAATGTGCTACGGTTGTGATTTCATTAGGAGTTAATAATCGCTGAAATATCATGTCTTTCATATAACTCAACGCTTCACCCGGTCAAGGCGTGAAGGCGTCGGAAGATGAATCGATACAAACTAGTCAAAATAGCCGTATACGTATCACTAGCAACATTGATTTCATTAAACGATAAACGCAACAATAAGTTCAGATTAGTGAACATGAGCTTGCTAGCCTTGTCAGGGCCTAGCCATATGGGATGTAAACAATATCGACAATAAGCAAATACCCAACAAATACGTTGTAGAAATCAATGTTACGAGCAATTTTGACATGATAATAGGGCTAAAGACATGAAATTTAGCAAATAAATACTCCTAACTACATCACAACCATAGCACAAGGAGATTAGCCACGCATGGTGTAAAGAAAATCAGATTTCATAGCCAAATACATCGTTTTAATAGCCAAAATACAAAGAAATACACCAAATACGGGGTATAAGTTCAAGAATTTATCACCAAATTTCCACTTTAGAACCCAAAACTCCCTTAGAATAGGAAGAATAGCCTCTGGAATTTTTCAGAATTTTCCCCTGGAGAAATACGCACAGTAGCCGCTCCAAAAGTCCCAAAATACGCCCGAATACCCAGAAAAACCCTAGAAATACGCTTATATATTAACATTACGGGTTTGGGGGCTTAACGGGTTCGAAACCCGCTAAATAACTTAACCCGCAGACCGCTGAAAGCTCTCCGCCGTTAGATGAAGGCGGGATCGCCCAGGATGTCGCCACGTGGCCTCTCTATCGGATCCGCTCGCTCGCTGCGCCTGCATCCAAATCAAATCCGAGTTCAACTCGGAGAGTAACCTAGGCCGTTGGATGAAGATCGGGCCACTGTGATTGTGCCACGTCGACGAGCGGAACGCAGCTTCGCTTTCATTTTGCGGTGAAGCTCGTAGCCGTAGGATCTCGATCGTTCCGCTAAAAGACGGCCACGTCGCCCCCTATATGATTCGAACTTGCGTTGGATGCGAACCATTCGATCGCCAATCGACTGCCCATATTCTGCCACGTGGCCTCCTCTTTCGCCCCTCTGCTGCGATCTTCGTTCGTTCTTGGCCGTTCGATCGCGATCGAACGGCCTCCAAAAATCCACGTTGCTGCTCGTCGTGCACCGTCGGATCTGAGCGGGAACGGCTCCGATGCTGCCACCGCTTGCGCCAAGATTCGTGCAAACTTATTTTAATTCCAATAAATGGTATTCTGCATTCAAAAATTCATAGAAATTAGCACAGATCTCAGAAAAATACAAATAAATAGTCGTTGGAATCGTGAGATCGAGACGATGCTAGGAAAAATATAAAAATGCAGAAATACACAATCAAATTCACGTTTTGTGCACAAATAGAGTAATTTCTCTAATAAATGATGATGAGAAAAATACGAATGTATTAGAGATAAATTAAGCATCATATGGGCACAAAATAGGACTAATAAGGGGGTTAAATATGCAATATTCACTCCGAATCACACCCCCCAACTAGCGTTTTGCTAGTCCCTAGCAAAAAGAGCGATAAATACGGATGATCAAATAAAAATTAATTCTATCAACCGCTTATGGCGTGGCTCAACAATACGCTTTCCAACATGATCTTGACTATCAATATACACATCCATGACCAAGATCAATCACATGATGTTTTCTCTAATTTAGTATGAATAAATAACATACAAGCATCATTTTGCGCAAGCGAAAGTATAACACGTTGTTTTTCTCTAGTTTTCTTGTTTCCAAGGAATTGGCATCTCAAAAAGATCGTTCAAATCATGGGTATTGAAGTTGCTCAGTGTATTCACCATTTCTTTTCTTTTATTGGTTCTGCGTAACGCGCATCAAGCAACATTTGCAGAAAAAAAGTATAACTTGGATCGCTCCATCAAATGAGTGAGTTTCCTGTCACTGGCTCCCAAATCAGACGATAACAGGGCATTAGGCCAAAAAGGACCCGTCGGATTGTACTACTCGAGCCAACCAAGTTATTTATTAGTGACATACTTATTCATTCATTTTTCTTCATTTTTCATTCATTTTTCCTCTTTTTTTTCTTTTCATAAGAAACTCAATACCCATTATTATTTTTGAACAAAGCATTAATAACCAAGGCCAAATTCCTCTTCAACTTGAAGACTTTTCAAAAAAATCGTGTATACTTAAGCTTTTTCATCACATTAGCATGCATGGAATAAGTTCAAACTATTTCGAGATATTAATCATGGCAATTGAGAATTTTCATGAATAGCATATTAACGAGCAATTCCATGAAGAAAAAAAATTAATTCAAGCCATAAACAATTTTTTTGAACTCAATTAACGCCTAATCACCCGCATTTGAGGAATAAAAGGGAGATATAAATGATGAGACTTGGTGGGTCATTCTTTCCTTATGCCATGCTTTTGAAAAAAAATCCTAAGGTCTCATACACACCCCCCAACTAAAGATGGACATTGTCCTCAATTAGGAATGGCAATATTGCGGGGCGGGGCGGGTATTTAACTACCCAAGCTTGCCCCGACCCATCTACGGGCCGGGGCGGGGCGGGTCGCGGGCCGGGGCGGCGCGGGTTCTTTCTTACCAAAACCAGGTCGGGCCGGGTCGGGCCGGTCGGGTCAAGTCATTAGTGCCATCCATATGGATCTCAAATAAAAATTTTATTTGTGAATTGGGAGAATTTTGATTTATTTGGTAATTTAGAATTGAGAATTAGCCCAATTAGGAGAACCGTGGAATATAGTATGCGTTATGGGTTATTCGCTGACTGCATGATCCGCATCAAAATAGTAAACCTCTATAGTTTACCGGGGCGGGGCGGGTCGGGTCGGGTCAAAACCGGGTCGGGCCAGGTCGGGCCGGGCGGGTCAGGCCATTATTGCCATCCCTATCCTCAATGTCGAAGAGGGTACGAGTTTATTCAAGCAAGCATCCTAGAAAGCATATAAAATTCTACGCTACTGGAAAGAACACACCGTGGTCAAATGGCGGATCACGAATCTTTAATGGTGGAGGAAGTTGTTCAATTTGATCCTTGCGATCCTCGACGATTAATCTTCCTCCTTTAGCTAAATTGGACTCCAGCAACACAACTCCAAGCATCTCTATAAGCTGTTTACCAATGTCCTGCAAGAGATGAGTTATGTCGGTCCAAATTATTTTAAAATTCTTCGCCATAAACATATTCCAAATATAGTCATCAAAATAGGTGAAGTAAAATAGAGCATGGTGATGACAACTCCCTGAAAAATGTGCACTACGCTCGGTATGATGCTCAGTCAATGTGGAGAGGGGTAAATGATTTTGGGAGAAAACTGGGGAAGGGAATGGTTCGGGCTCCTCCTCCTGTTCATCCAAAATTGCTCGCTCATCCTCTACTTTGCACACACTTCCTGTCATGTCAATGTTTTCATTCGTGACTTCATCGTGACATGGCTCGCCCGGTATACCTGCAGTAAAAGATAAACTCACATTAGGTGCTGGAAATTGAATTTCAAAAGATTTATTTTCTTCTAAGCAAGTGGAAATCAGCTTAAGATTTTCAATAAATTGCTGCATCTGTCGACTCCGAGCGAGGAATTTCTCTTGGAATTGATGGGATGTGGCCTCCTGTGTCTGAATAAACAGTTGAACCTCCTCTTTCAAGTGTTGCAAAGGTACGTCTACGCTTTGTTCTCCTTGATCAAGGCTTGAAGGCTCCGTTGAATCGCACTCTGAAGTCTCTTTCATGATTTCTTCGTTCTCTTGTAAAGACTCCATGTACTTCCACGCCTCTGTCGGTGTCATAACTCCCAAGAATTCCTGCAGCTGTGGTCGTAGTCCACCTAGGAAGGACTCCATAAGCTCTTTCTTCGTGTACCCATGCTGCGGATAGCTCGATATTATGTCTGTGAACCTCCTCCAGGCCTGAAAGAAAGTTTCACAATCAGTCTGATTAAAACTAACAATCTTGAGCTTCTCCATCCTATGTTTGTGTGCCTTATCATATTCTGCATCATACAAATTGTTCGTGCAATAGAATTTCATGTATTCCATATACTCCATTTTTTTAAAGAGAAAACCAAAATAAAATAAAATAAAATAAAATAAAAAATCCTAGACTATAAGATGGAAGGATCTCACCGAATGATCCTCCAAACGAACTGAAATCGTAGATCGCAAGTACTGTTGTCCCCGGCAACGGCGCCAAAAACTTGCCTCGTCTCAAATGATGTGAGAACTACTCCCAAGCATAGGAGATCGTGCAAGTAATATCCTGGGGAGTCCAGGTATCGAATCCGCGGGACAACTGACCTGCAAAACTACGATCGTCAATCTGAAAAGAGTAATAATACGATGTTAGCCAACCACCTATCAAACACGAAGATATAGGATCAAGGGCTTCAAATAGCAAAAGAAAACGATATTTACGGTGACTTGGAGAGGGATACAAGTATGGGGAGTTTGTGTTGGGTTTGATTTCGTTAGGGTGTGTGCAACCAATGATTATCAATACCTTTTCTATAACTCAACGTTTCGTCCGGTCAGGGCACGAGAACGTCAGAAAGTATGGCTATCAAGCGTATAAAAACGTGCCAAAGGATATACAATTAAGATAGGGCGAAAAGATATAGAAATCAATGAATGCGACACCCTAGCTACGTCAAAACCAACACATATGAAGTGAATGTGCTACGGTTGTGATTTCATTAGGAGTTAATAATCGCTGAAATATCATGTCTTTCATATAACTCAACGCTTCACCCGGTCAAGGCGTGAAGGCGTCGGAAGATGAATCGATACAAACTAGTCAAAATAGCCGTATACGTATCACTAGCAACATTGATTTCATTAAACGATAAACGCAACAATAAGTTCAGATTAGTGAACATGAGTTGGCTAGCCTTGTCAGGGCCTAGCCATATGGGATGTAAACAATATCTACAATAAGCAAATACCCAACAAATACGTTGTAGAAATCAATGTTACAAACAATTTTGACATGATAATAGGGCTAAAGACATGAAATTTAGCAAATAAATACTCCTAACTACATCACAACCATAGCACAAGGAGATTAGCCACGCATGGTGTAAAGAAAATCAGATTTCATAGCCAAATACATCGTTTTAATAGCCAAAATACAAAGAAATACACCAAATACGGGGTATAAGTTCAAGAATTTATCACCAAATCTCCACTTTAGAACCCAAAACTTCCTTAGAATAGGAAGAATAGCCTCTGGAATTTTTCAGAATTTTCCCCTGGAGAAATACGCACAGTAGTCGCTCCAAAAGTCCCAAAATACGCCCGAATACCCCCAAAAACCCTAGAAATACGCTTATATATTAACATTGCGGGTTTGGGGGCTTAACGGGTTCGAAACCCGCTAAATAACTTAACCCGCAGACCGCTGAAAGCTCTCCGCCGTTAGATGAAGGCGGGATCGCCCAGGATGTCGCCACGTGGCCTCTCTATCGGATCCGCTCGCTCGCTGCGCCCGCATCCAAATCAAATCCGAGTTCAACTCGGAGAGGAACCTAGGCCGTTGGATGAAGATCGGGCCACTGTGATTGTGCCACGTCGACGAGCGGAACGCAGCTTCGCTTTCATTTTGCGGTGAAGCTCGTAGCCGTAGGATCTCGATCGTTCCGCTAAAAGACGGCCACGTCGCCCCCTATACGATTCGAACTTGCGTTGGATGCGAACCATTCGATCACCAATCGACTGCCCACATTCTGCCACGTGGCCTCCTCTTTCGCCCCTCTGCTGCGATCTTCGTTCGTTCTTGGCCGTTCGATCGCGATCGAACGGCCTCCAAAAATCCACGTTGCTGCTCGTCGTGCACCGTCGGATCTCAGCGGGAACGGCTCTGATGCTGCCACCGCTTGCGCCAAGATTCGTGCAAACTTATTTTAATTCCAATAAATGGTATTCTGCATTCAAAAATTCATAGAAATTAGCACAGATCTCAGAAAAATACAAATAAATAGTCGTTGGAATCGTGAGATCGAGACGATGCTAGGAAAAATATAAAAATGCAGAAATACACAATCAAATTCACGTTTTGTGCACAAATAGAGTAATTTCTCTAATAAATGATGATGAGAAAAATACGAATGTATTAGAGATAAATTAAGCATCATATGGGCACAAAATAGGACTAATAAGGGGATTAAATATGCAATATTCACTCCGAATCAGTGATAACATTGCCACAATGAGCTTGGTCAAAGAACCCAGATTCCACAAGAGATCCAGACACATTCTTCGAAAATATCACTTGATACGTGATATTGAGAGGAGGAAGGACATAGAAATCCTCAGAGTCTTGTCTGAAGAGAATTTAGCTGATCCATTTACAAAGGCTCTTACACGTGATTGTTTGGAGAAACTAATGTGTAAAAGCGGTATGAAATACCATAAAGAGTGGGCCTTGTAGTGAGTGGTAGATGTTTTTAGAGTTGTAAACCTATGAGGCACATTGTCTTGAAAAACATCTTATTCAAGAATAAAATAAATTTATTAGTATCAAATTATCTTTGTGCATTTGTGATATCTTATATACTTAGATAATTTCCTTAGACTTACAGCAAGGTATACACTTATCTTGATGAAGATCACGATTATGAGAAAGTGTTTTTACTGATTGGAGCTTAAAGTCTTAAACAGGTTCGTGGTCATTGATATGTCGAGAAGAGGATATCGACACATCGATAAGACCATTGTGTCTTTGTATTCACTATAGATTAGTAACGATGAACTCGTAATCGTTTGACTTGGTGAAGTCAGAAACAAGACACAGGTGCTCATTAGAGAATGAGTTCACTGAACGACTCATAAAAGGTTATCATTTGGTTAAACTTAATTTAAAATGTCAATGATAACTTTTAGTGTTGATAGGCAAGTTGGTCCTATGACTTGAGGACATTGAACAAACCTGCATGTGAATGGTGTCACTTGGATCATTTTCCTAGCTTCAAGGCTTTACTTGTCGAAAGGATTTTGGTTGGGTGGCACTTGAAGCGTGTGAGGGGAGTTGTGTCTAAGAAAGGATTCGTCTCTCTCATTAAGGAGAGTTAGTGTTGTATGTGTTGGTTCGGTGCTTTAGTGAAAATCTTTAATCAAAGTATGTTGAAAGAAGTTCAACATGTATTTAACTAAAGACCGATGTAACTGACCGGTTTCAAGTTGGTGGGGTTGACATGTTACCATACCCTAAATTTGAATAAACAACATAGTCTTGACGAAAGGATTAAAACTGCGGTATTCATCACGGATACAGTCTTGGTAGTCCCGATGATTTTTGTCAATGGGTTAAACCACATAATTATGATGCTGAAACAGGGACGGCAACTACTGCTCGTGGTCACTGCCGTCTAGGGTCACGAACCCAAACATATAGTAGGGTCAGGCTGTAGGGTCTCACACAGAGTACGACCTTCGTCTAGTAATAGGTAGAAACATTAGGGAGAATATGCATTTGATGCAAGGGATAAATATTGCAAAAGACGTTTGCAATAATCTCCTGCATTCGGGATAAATGATCATGAGTGCAAATGGGAGATGTAGAGGAATATGTCCTCAGATCATTTGTATTTGATGCAAATGAAAATTTAAGCCTAGATAGGGACTAATTTGCATATGATGCAAAAGAGATTAAATGTGTCTTAAATTGTTTAAGACTATATTTAAATAAATAAACTCGTTGAAAAGATTACCTAGATGACTGGATCGTCCCTCTCTAAACACAGGTTCAAACCGCGTCAAAAACGGAGTCCAAATGCACAAGTTATAGCCAAAACAAGTCAGCCCAAAATATTGGGCTGAAACCAGCGAAAATGGAGGCCCAGCAAGCCCGAATTTTCTGCTTAGGGTTTTTTGAAACCTGGGATTTTCTTGACGATTACATTTCTAAGAGAAGCATGACTTTTGGCTAACTTTGGACAATTGTTTGAAGGGTCAAACGGACTCGGATTGACGAGCCGTTTTTTCCTACGCGTTCACCGTTGAACCCTCTTCGATTTGGTAGGTTGTACCAACATTGAAGCTCAACGTTGAGGGAGTTAAAATTCGAGGAAGTTTGCCCTTTTTGAAAGGCAAACTAACTTGATTTAATTAATCCCAAATTAATAGTCCCACCTCGGTTGTGGAGAAAAGGGGAGAGTCAGCCGCCTCTATAAATAGAGGCCCTCCCCCTTCCTCATAACTCGTCCCAAGCTCTAGATCTGAGCGGCTCTCGTAAATGTTGGAGCACGCTCGGATCTAGGCTTAAATTAATATTTCTCCTCTCCCTATAAATTTCTGACTTGCTCCTGAGGGCTCTAGCAAAGCCGCAAAGGAGTTCAGATTAAGATCCGAAATCTAGGCGGAGGTTTCACTCGCGTGAAAATTTCTGGAGCAAGTGGTTGGCTCGGCGACCAGAAGTTGCTGGGATCGGCGCAAGCGGTTGCTGGGATCGTAGCGGCTAATGCGGGAAGGGCAATTGATTGCCTTCGGTAACACTTTTGCTGCAAGGCAAGAGTTACGGGTATGTTGAGTTTTCTCAACCGTAGTTTTAATTAATGTGCATTATTTTAATTGCAGTAGCTACAGTAGTTAATTAGATAGTAGTATCCTCAGGGGTTGGTCTGGACCCAACCCCGGGATAGTAGCATTTTCTTGGCTTGGGTTTTATGCAGATAGGGCTAGTTTATATAAAATGTTTATATAAATTTTTCCTCTTTTTTTCGCTTCCGCTGCGTTATTTTGTGCAAGGTTGTCCGGCCTTCGCTCTCAAGTAGGGCGAAGGATGGACAATGCACTAGTCGAAAGAGAGCCCAAGGACCTCGAAAACCCTTCATGTGGAAGAAATTGATCGATGCTTTCTCAGAGAGTCGAGATGGATCAACTCAGATGATTATTATAGAGTGCGACCAGGTATTGACTTCAGGTACTTTGGGCGACACAACTTTGGTGTCAATGCAGTCGATGATGTAGCATAAAGTCACGGTGTCAATCTCAAAGAGAGATCGCTACAAGCAAGGTGGCGAGAATGGTGTAGTTCTTCGAGCTTAAAGGATGTTTGGGCTCAGAAAGTCTTTTGGAGCATTGATGCGCAAAATGGCACAGTTCCCGATGATATGATTGGTGTTTCAATGATCAGATAGAGGTCATGAATCTGGGCAGAGCCATAAAGAGCCTAATGATGAAATAATTTGATGAATGAAGTTTGAAGCAGGTTAGAATTTGTTGAAATATGCTCCAGATTCATTATTTGGGCTTGACACGGCCGTGACAAATTTTGCACAGCGCGCAATGTTTGTGAAGAGTACCCAGTTTCTAGGTCGGTCATGGCACAACTGTGAAGAGCTTAGCACGGTCGTGCATAGTATGCAAAACTGCATAAGTATTTTACGCAGGTGTGACACAGTCGTGCCGATTCCTACACGGCCGTGGCGACTATAGATGGGATAGACATACAATTTTGAGTTAGGTTTTGATCTAAAATCTAATCTATGTTGATTATTGGACTTCTCTCTACTTGGTGTTAATGATGAGCAAACATAAATACTTGTGACTAATTCCCTATTTGCAGTTAATCCATTGCCTAAGCATATCATGAAGATCAATTAGCAATGGATGTCACTCAAGATCAATCAAAGCATGAAAAGTGGTTTGGATGATTAAAGATGGAGAATTAAGCTCCTAGAAGACTTCAAGCTCATACTTTGGATAGAAGAGAGGCTTCTACAAAATTTAATCTTTTTATTCTCCTCTAGTATGCAGCTTAGAAGTAGAACTATGTTGGAGCGCACACATACATCTTCATTTCTGTCCTAGAAAATCTTTAGATCGCATTTCCTTAGACTCCAATTCACATTTCTCAAGCATGTGCATTTTAAGATTTCAACAGGCGACTGCTGAACGATTTACAGGCGCCTGTCTCAAAACAGTCGACTGTGATTTGTTCTACAATCGTCTGTTATGCACATACTGTATCAATTGATTTTTGGGCCTATTACCTTTAACTCCATTCGTGCAACTGATGTACAAAAGACAGGAGCCTATCCAAGCTACAAGCGCCTGTGATTTGTTAATCAGTCGTATGTCTCTCTCCTGCCCAAAGGTCACTTTCTTTTCCATTTGGTCAGTCGACTGATGTTGGATTAACAGTCGCATGTCCAAGGCACAGTCGACTGTCAATGCTTCAACGGTCGCATGTCTATGATTCATCTGCAGACTCTGCTCTATGGAAAGTTTCAAGTATCAGTGATAGTCAACTGATGTTGGTTTCACAGTTGCATGTCCATGGCACAGGCGCCTGTCGTGTCTTCCCAAAACTTTTTGAGGTTTCTCAGCTTACCCATGTTGCGGCCAGTCGCCTGTAAAAGGATTTACAGTCGCCTGTTAAGTTTACAGTCGCATGTCCTTTCTTCATCAGTCGACTGTCCTACGTGGTAAGTTACCGTTTGAATTCTCACCTACCATCTGACACGGTGTAGCAGTCGACTGTGTTTTCTTCACCAATCGACTGTCGACTGTGTAAATTCTATACGTTGGCTTTTCTCCACGGATTTCAAAGGGGTTTTTGGGGATTCTGTTTGGGGGTTTTGGGGAACCTATAAAGAGAGCTTCTACTATTCCATTGAGGGGTTACTCATCTTCTTGATCATCTCTTGAAAAACCCTAGCTTTCAACTTCAAGTTTTTCAAAGCTCTTGAATTCAAAAGCCCAAGAATTTCAATCTCATTCTCTCTTGCTCTCCAACCTAGAATCAAAGTGATATCCTCTAGGGAATTGGTGGTGACAAAAGAAATGGCTTTTCTCTGTTTTTGAAAGAGACCTCAACACACAATACACTTGCTCCTTCAAGTTCTACTTCAAGGCATAGGTGATTGCAAGTGTTGCTATTTCATTATTTCATATCTTTCGATATTAGTTTAACTCTCGGTTTTTGAGAGTGGTTTGCTTGCTCCCAAGTTATGGGAGTCAAGGACATCGATTGTGTTCCGATTTCACTTGTAGGGTTGAAATAAGTGGGTTTAAAGGAAACCTCAATCCGGTGGTATCCGATGGAAGGGACGTTGGATTACTGGAAACAAGTCGGGAGTTGACTTGGGTAATCCGAACCCTTGAAACATACTTTGTGTTAGCATGGTTTCAATTTGGGTTTATTTATAATTCTGCATTTATTGTTGGTTAGGAATTTAAATTGATTTAACTATCGTTTAAATTTTATAAACACTATTCAACCACCATTCTAGTGTTTTTCTCATAGCCGTGGTCCTTACAATTGTTATCAGAGCGTTGGTTTATAGCTATAGCATCCAACAACTGTTGGATCCTGTGGATGGCAAACAACACTAGAAGGGAGGTTGAATTGTATTGTGCAAATAGTAAACTTTTTCATTTGTTGATTAGCATAATTAAAAACCTTCTAACTGTTGCCTAAGAAACCAAGTAGAGTGATCTACGCTTGGTTCTTAATCAACAAGGTAATCTTACAAAGAATATAAATATGAGTTACAAATATGATAAGATTACGAGCATACGAATAGATCTTTTTACACATCGGAAATAAATCAATTAACTTTGCAATAATATAAACAACGAATTACAGAGATACAATTGTTAGCAAATAGAATAAAGTGCTAGAGCAAAGATAAACAATCACAGAAAAATGCAAACACAAAGACAATGAATTTTTATCCTGGTTCCCCACAACTTGGGTACGTCCAGTCCCCAACCAATCCGGTATGAGACTTTTCCACTATTACCTTAGCAATACAATTACCTAACTCCACTTGTTAGGATTTTCCAAACACATAGCCTTGACCAGGATTTTCGACCACTTAGACTTGTCTAGGATTTTCCTGTCCCTTACAACAAAGGGAATCCACAAATAAAAACAAGATTCCAACTCACCACAAAAATTAGTGGAGTTTGGATTACACCCAACAATTCTATAGCCAAAGTAAATATAACAAATGTGTATTACGTGGCCAATCGATCTTCAGATCACACAAAGAATATAAGTTTATCCGTTGTGATCTTAAATCTTGAGTTTTAAAAATCCTTTAAATAATAAATATTAAAGAGCAAGGATTTTTAAAACACTTTTGAAAAATAGCCAAAATAAAATTATAGATCTCAAAAACAATTTTCAAAAATGAACAACTGAGATCAAAAATATACGAGCAGAAATTGGCTATTAGCTTGAGAGCAAATAAGAAAGATGAGGATCAGAATTTAGCATAAAGAATAGAGATTATAAAAGTTGTTTTTAATGATCTCTTTGATGTTCCTATTTATAGAGTTTCAAGAGGATTTTGCATTTCAAACGAGGTTGACTTTCAGCCAAAACAGATAAGGAAACGGAGCAAAATCAGGAAGCAGCGTCGTTGAAAAACGACAGCTGGTAGTCGACTCCCTCAGGGTGGTAGTCGACTCCCAGAGAATTTCAGTAGAAATTATGCTTCTGGTTTGTAGTCGACTCACTCCTTTGGTAGTCGACTCCCAGAGCAATTTTCACTGAAACTCAGCTAGCAACGATGTAATCAACTCCTGGGTGAATGGAATTTGACTACTAATATATAGAATAGCTAGCAAATGCTCTTAAGAGTTTAATGATGATTTTAAAACAGTTAAAAATATTTTTCTTTCGAAATCATTTGTGTGTGTGCGATATTTACTTTGGCTTTGACATTATCCTAAGAAACAAAACTCACACACTTAAACTAAGACGAGTCTTCAAGAAGCTGATCAGATGATTGAAGTGAATACGAACGTCTCTTGAGTTTGAGCTTCTTCTTCATTTAAGCTTGAGCTTCATCATTGAGCTATGCTTGCTTGAAGTGGAGCTACCAACATCGTCTTCGTCTATTGAGCGTAGTTGAGCTTTTGTGGAGTATGGGTAAAGTCACCGTTTGCACAACCTGCACACTTGAGTTGTAGTGTGGTTAGTACACTAACATCATTTGGTGTGCTCATCATCAAAACCACTTAGGGGTGGGATTCAATTTCCCATCACTCTCCCTCTTTTTGATGATGATACCCAAACGAAAAATAAAGTAAATTAATTGAATATTGACTTAATAAAATAACTTACCCCCCTGCTTAGATGCGGTACTTTTCCTGCATCAAAGCCGGTTAGCAAAACAATATTCATTCTCATTTTTGCTTTTTATCCTTTTTCTCCCCTTGTCATCAAACAAAAATATGACACATGAATGAAATGATACATAGAGATTTAGGTATATAAGCCATGGAGAGATATAATTCAAAAGATAGCTTTCTGCAAAACAAGGTTAGTAGATATTAGTCAAGCATGTTTGAGCATAATGTATCAAACCATACGCACAACCAAACCATAAGTGTATCAAACCATAACACCATAGCAGAGTATAGTTATTACAGACCAAATTGGTTTAAAGAACCATTGTTTTGAAGCTTGTTCAAGGATGTCCTCCATTTTTCTCCTTCTTCAACTCCTTGATCTCCTCAAGGATCATGCTAAGTGTTTCCTCCGTCATCTTGTTGTTTTTCGTAACAAATTCCTTGAGATCGTCCACCTTCTTGTTGAGGTCTTCAAATCCTCTTTTTTGAGAGATCTTCAGCTTTCCAATTTTCTTCAAGAGCATGTCTTGAAGCTCAACAATGTAAGCTGGCGGTTCTTCATCATCTTCTTCGCCATCATTGCCTTCTCCTTCTTCATCTGTGTCAGAAATGAGGGGTTCTTTACCTTTCTTCTTTAAGGATGATGATCATCCTTCAACAGCGAGCTTCTCCTCTGGAATATTCTGGTCGAGATCTTTGTGAAGATTCATTCGGCCAAGAGCATGTACATCAAAGATACGGGCCGGTTCCAGAATTTCGGTTTCATTATCCAAAGGTATGTTATACATAATAAACAAGATGGTAAGATAGTGACCATGGGCTAAGTAAGATGAGGGTCTATCGAAAGAAGCAAATGCAAGGATGGAGTCCATAATGACTTTGGCCCAATTTACACGGATGTTTCCTAGCATGGCGTAAATGCATTTGGCTTGTTTTTTGGATAGAACTGAATGACTGCCGGATTTTTGTGTGATATTGTAGGATAAAATATTTGCTAGAATTCTTGCAGAGTAGCGAAGATCACTGATTCGTGTTGAATACTGCATATTAAACATCTCATTTAGACCCATTTTGTGCATATATGATACTTATTTGGTCTCTAATACGTACGTATTTTGAATACCCTTATTTATCAGAGAAAACTCCTATTTTATGCACAAAACAGCAACATACGGAGTATTTCTGCACTTTTTATTTTTTTCATGGCTAGATCTTGATCTCACGATTCCAACGACTATTTATTTTATTTTTCTGAGATCTGTACTAATTACTATGAATTATTGAATGCAGTATACCAATTAAATGGAGAAATACGGCCAAAATACCAATATACTGAACACGTGGCAGCCATCCAAATGATCTCCACCTTATCAACGGTGCAAAAATACGGGCGACATGGCGAAATATCAACCGCCCGATTTCGATCGGACGGCACAAAGGAAGCCCGCATCAATCGAGCAGCGCAGAGCGACGCGGCTCGCTAATCGCCGTTGGATTGACATCCAACAGCCACGAACGATGGGCAGCAGTGCAGAGCAGAGCGGCTACGTGGCCCACGAAGAGCCATTCGATCTCTCGATCGGACGGTCAGCAGTTATCCCGAGCTGAACTCGGAACGAAGTCGGATGCGAATCTGTTTAAGTGGACACGTGGCAGCTCCACTGCCAATCCCGCAAGGATGATCGGCCCAGAACTGATCCGATCACGGGTTTTGGGTTTTGATCGATTTGGATGCGGATTCAAACCCGTTAAGACCCCAAAACCCGCAATGCTATTATATAAGCATATTTTAGGGTTTTGGGGGGTATTCTGGTGTATTTTGGGGGTTTGAGGTGGCCACTGAGTGTATTTTTCTGGAGGAAGTTGATGATAAATTCCAGAGGCTATTTTCTTAAATCCAGAGAGTTTGGGTGATTATTTTGGAGATTTGGTGATAGATTCTTGAACTTTTACCTCGTATTTAGTGATTTTTCATTGTATTTTCATATTTGAACGATGTATTCATCTATGAAACTTGATTTTTATTTCACCAAGAGTGGCTAATCTCCGTTTGCTATGGTTGTGATGTAATTAGGATTATGTAATCGTAGATCTTCATGTTTTTAGCTTTAAAATCGTGTTAAAATTGCTTGTAACGTTGATTTCTACATCGTATTTCTTGGGTATTATTCATTGTCGATATGATTGATGTTCTTTATGTCTAGGCCCTGATAAGGCTAGTTAGTTTATGTTCTCTAATCAGGACATATCATTGTGCTTATCGTTTAATGAAATCAACGTTGCAAGTAATGCATATACGGCTATTTTAACTAGTTTTTATCGATTCATCTTCCGATGTCTTCATGTCTTGACCAGGTGAAGCGTTGTGTGATAATAAAAGACATGATATTTCAGCGATTACAAACTCCTAATGAAGTCACAACCATTGCATATTCATCTCATTGATAACCAAACTGTTGCAACAACGTACTTCTTTTTAGGAGTCACCCTTTTGATACCAATCTTTAAGAATCATTTTCACCTTCATAAAGGTGGTTGCTTTCTCATCCATACATTTTCTTTGATAGTTGAATTCATGTTATTTCAGGTCGACTTGTCCCGTGGATTCGATTCTGGTGTCTCCAGGTACTCATCCATACGCTTGGGAGTATTAGCTCACACTATTTTGAGCCAGGCAATCACTACAGGGTAATTTTGTCTGAAACAATCTACCAGGCAACTACATTCTCTCTAAAATATCATTATCCACCATTTCAATGTCATCAAGCAGCATTCTTGAATAGGGTATTCCTAAGGCTTGATCAAGAGATTTGACAGTTATAGCAAGCTTAGAATCAAGAACTTTAGTAATGAATCGATTTTTAGCAAGATCATAATCCATGTTGGCATAAAATAGATATACTAATCTAGGATAACGCAGATAGATATTTTCAGATGAAAAAAGATTAGCAAGATTTTGAAATTCTAAGATGCTGTCGACACCATAATTCTCAACATGATCAATTTTGACAAACCTTTCATGATGGATTTGTCTGTTGGAAATTTTGAGAAATTTTTTAAAAGAAGCAGTCTTGAAAAGATATGGTTCGATAATTTCTTTTTCAGTAAGAGAGGATTCATTAGCAACCTTTCTCTTCTTAGTAGCAATCTTCTTGAAAGGCATTCTAGATAAAAAAAATTGAATTACAGAACTAGATATGCATGATTGACAAGAAGTAATGAGAAGTTGATGAGAAAGAATTATACCTTGGGGATCTTCTTGAGAAGTTGAAAGAGGTTCAAGAAATTTTACCAAGAGAAGTAAAAAAAATTTCAAGAGGATGACAACATTGGGGGTAGTCGGCTACCTAGGGTTTGGTCTTCGAGTTTTTATCTTTTGAGATGAAAGAGGATGAAGTTTAGGAGCCTTTGGATTATAAGATTGGATGGTTGAGATCTTATTTTCTTATTGGGTTTAAGTTACCCTTTGGATATGAATCCAATAGACTCAATAGAAACCCAATAATAGTAAGAAAAAATAAACAACAAAACCTAGATTTTCATGTCCACAATCTCGTAGTCGACTCCCTCAAGTTGGTAGTCGACTCCCTGCTGGGTTGAGCTGTTTTTTCATCTCGAGTGTGTTTGACGCAATGGAGTGTGTTTGATAGAAAATCTTTCTTACGAAAATGTAACAAAACATTCATACGCATTAAAAAAATTATTGAGCAATCATTTTAAATACTCAAATAAATTAAATTTTTGCGAAGCAATCTGTTTTTATCGCAAAGCGTTTGATGCATTTTTTGTTCATCCTCCTTGTTGTTAGAGTACCTGAAAATATGAACGTTTCATAGTACTCTTTATTCATTGAGTCCAAGAGGTTAGTCTTTATGAAACCAAACCCAATATGGTTTAGTTCCTTCATTAGAAACATATTTATAATTTCTATTTAAATGAATTTTACAAGTAAAATCAGTTGCGTACCTCTTTTGCTTTTGATCGGTCAAGTTCTTTGGTATCCAGATGTTCAGAAGATTTTGATTAGTATGATGCATCCTAGTATGCTTAACCTTTTTCTTGGTATGATTAGAATCATATCCAAGTCCGGTTTTGCTAGATGAATCTTTTTGGTTATTTATTAAACTATCTAGCTTCCCTTTTCCTTTATTGAAATTTTCAATAATCTTCATCGTAGAGTCGTATTAGTCTTTGACAGATACGAGAAGATTAGTCAAACTTTAAATTTTCTCATTCATAGAAAGAATGTCTTTTTCTAAAGAGCCATTCTTTTCTTTCAACATAATATTCTCTTTAATAAGATTTTCATTTTCTTTAGCATCCTTTTTAACAATTCTAAGAGTTTTCGTGTGGTGTTTTATGAGCTTTTCATGCATTTTGCATAGCTCCTTATATGCTCCCCTATAGTCCATGTCTTCATCATCGCTTGATGATGAATTACTATCACTAGATGATGAATCATGCAAGGTACTTACCTTTGATGACGTGGATGCTAATAAACACATGTGCGTTGTTTCTCTTCTTTCGTCTTTGTCATCTGATGAGGATTCATCGGACGAAGAAATATCGCTATGATCGAAGGCTGCGTAAGCTTCCTTCTTAGGACGTCGAAATTTGTTCCTTTTCTTCGTTCATTGTTCTCTCTATTCTTCCCATGATCTTTGGAGTCTCGGTTGTTCTTCTCCAAGGGACAATCTCTCTTTACGTCACTGGTTTGTTGCAGCCAAAACAAATAATATTATTAGTGGGACGATATGAACGTTTACCATACTTACTTGTAATAAACTCTTTAAAGTTCTTTGAGACAAAGGCAATATGGTCCTCTTTGTTAGTATAGTCGGAGTCTTCTTCTTGACCTTTGAATGCTAGGCTCTTCTTCTTTGGCTTTTCTTTGATCTTCTTGTCTTTCTCGAGTTCTATCTCATATGCCATGAGATTTCCCATCAGTTCTTCAATAGTGAGATACTTCACGTTGTGAGCTTCTCGAATGGTTGTTGTCGTTCCTTTCCATTCAGGTCTGAGAGATCTTGTATCTTCATTACCTGATCGTACTCAGATAATTTCTTACCTAGACCTGCGAGCTCATTAGTGATATTAGTAAAACGAGTATTCATATCAGTGATACTCTCTCCTTCTTCCATTTTGAAAGATTCAAACGTAGAATGCAAAACATTGATACATGATTCATTTACATTTTCGATTCCCTCATGACTTGCATGAAGAGTATGCCATATCTGATATTGTAACGGCATGTTTTCATCAAGACCACTATTTACACATTTAACCTATTTTCAAATTATTTTTAAACTATTTTATGATGGTTTGTCAGGAGTTTTACGATTTCAAAAATTTCTTATAAAAATATTTTGAAGTACCAGACTAGTTATAGAGTATTTTAGTAAGTTCGGGTTTCACCTAATACCTCTAAATATTCAGATAAAAATTCATTTTCGGTTATTATCGTTTTGACTTAATGAATTAATTTTCTATACAAACGACATCAAAACGTTTTCAAACTTCTATGGTATCATTCTATGATCATTTAGGGCTCCTGACATTAATTTCGTAATTTTCTGAAGTCAAATCAATAGAGAACCCACAGACCCGCTTCCTAAACGTTTTGGCCTAAAACTAGTATCTCCGTAGCTCAAACCTCGAAACGGATCTCGTATTC
Organism: Scilla litardierei; assembly: GCA_030789695.1. Lineage (NCBI taxonomy): Eukaryota > Viridiplantae > Streptophyta > Magnoliopsida > Asparagales > Asparagaceae > Scilla > Scilla litardierei. The sequence goes on from CM061133.1 coordinate 350,271,908, forward strand.
GTGATTCTCACGACGATACAAACCCGTGGGTATGTTTTCGTAATTTTTCGGACACGTTTACTACTAGGGGCAAAATCGTAATTTTTATTTAATTGTATTTTACTAATTAAGTTTTACCTTTCTAACTATTCTAATTAACACCCTTAATTACCCTAATCTGATCACCTACCCCTCACGTTAGCAACCCATGTGATTCATGCCACACTAATTTCCACACTTAGTCTTACCCACCTACCTAATGTAATTAATACTCTAAGAATAATTAATTATATAATTACCTAGAAATAATCCCTCTCCCTCATAAATCGCACAGGCACGAGACCCCGACTTCTCTCTCTAACCCAATAAACCCAACCCCGCTCAACGCCGTGAACTCCCTCTCCCGTGTTCCCCTCGTCCCTCCGGTCACCACCGGAGAGCGCTCCGCCCTCCTTTCTGCTCCGATGAAGAACAACGACATCCCCGCCATCCGCCACCTCGCCTCCGACCCCACCGTTGCCACCGCCCACCTCTCATCACGCAACCACCCGCTCCGCCACCCTATGAGGCGCACACAGCCTTGATCTCCTCTCCTTCCTCTGTTCAAAACAGAGCCCCGACGAGTCACCGTCGTGGCTTCCTTCAGCTCGAAGCAAGCTCGAGCACGCCCCACCGTCGTCATGCCATCCTCGACACACCCCCAGCAGCTCAGAGCAATGTCCAGCCATGGGGCTCCACCGCTGCAGCATCACCCGCGAGGCCACCCCCACTCTCCGTCCGATCACCTCACACCCCCGCTCTTCTCCAACCTCCGACGAGCAGCTCCAACACCGCCGGAGCTCCTCCACCCCGAGACCCCCTCGAACAGCCGACCCATCACCGACCTTACTCCAACTCCACGGCATCCCTCAACCACGTCGACCCCGCCCCATGGCAGCCTCGCTGACGACGGAGTTTCTCCAGAAGACCCCCTTTCGAGCTCCGCCATCGCCTGGGCCTCTCCGACAGCGAGCCGCCTTCCCTCCGTGTTCACCACCACCACTGCAGCAGCTCCAGCGCCGCTCGACAGCCTCCCTCCGTGTCACCTCGCTGCCGCCGCTGCCCCGATGTCCCCGTGCTCGGCCAAGGCCGCTCCGCCGCCATCGTTCGTCGTTACGCCGCCCCCGCATGCCGCTGTACACGAAGAGAGGGTGAGATCAAAAGTTTTAATGCAAATACATTTTTGTATACGTATTTGAATACGTATTTAAGTATTTTTGTATATTTATAAAATTGTTAAAAGGCAATAGAACTCAAGAGAGAGAGAGAGACAAGCTTTCTTAGGAAAAGAGTGAGTAACCATGGCAATAGGCCATGGTTCTCTATATATTAAACTAGAGAAGGGAGATGAAGGGCCTCAAGGAGACCAAGGGTCCCCATTACCCATAGTAATGGGGACCAATGAGTGGGTAATGAAGGAGGGGAGGCCAAAGGCCTCCCTCATTCATAACACTCCCCCTTACCCATTCATCACTTTGGTCTCTGCATCTGAGGCAAAGAGGGGTGGATACTTCTGGATCCAGAGTAAGTGTGTTTGCCTCGTTAAAACCTTAGCTGTGGAAAACCCAGTGGGAAAAACCCAACAGCTTAAGGGAAAAGAGTGCAACCCACGGGTTACTCCCCCTGATCCGTACAAGCTTCAGGTTTGCAGGTCTTTCAATTGTCGCATACCAATGTTCTTTACAAGCTTTACAAAAATACATTTGGGCAAAGACTTAGTAAAAAGATCAGCTAAGTTGTTGCAGGACTGTATCTGCTGAACTTCGATCTGCTTGTCCTCCTTTAGCTCATGTGTCCAGAAAAACTTGGGAGATATGTGCTTCGTCCTGTCGCCCTTGATGTAGCCTTTTTGAAGTTGAGCAATGCATGCAGCGTTATCTTCAAACAGGACGGTAGGCTCCAAATCACCGGTCTTCAGGCCAGTAGATTGAAGAATGTGTTGGACGACGGATCGTAGCCAATAGCACTCTCTGCTTGCTTCATGGATCGCAATGAGCTCCGAATGGTTGGATGATGTAGCTGTTGTGGTTTGCTTTACCAATCTCCAGGAGATAGCAGTACCTCCGTAGGTAAAAACAAAACCTGTTTGGGATTTTGCCGTGTGCGGATCTGAGAGATAACCTACATCAGCATAACCAAATAATTTGGGGGAGGCACCTCTCTGGTAGTAAAGTCCAAGATCAATGGAACCCTGGAGGTATCGCAGAAGATGTTTTACTCCATTCCAGTGGCGCTTTGTGGGCGCTGCACTGTGTCTGGCTAGAAGATTAACTGTAAACGCTATATCGGGACGTGTACAGTTAGCCAGATATAGAAGTGCTCCAATGGCACTGATGTAGGGTACTTCAGGACCCAGTATCTCCTCCCCCTCTTCCAGTGGCCGGAAGGGGTCCTTATGTACATCTAGTGATCTTACGACCATAGGAGTACCTAAAGGATGACATTTATCCATATGAAACTTGTGTAGAAGTTTCTTTGTATAATTAGATTGGTGTAATAGGATTCCACCTCTTAGGTGTTCTATCTGTAAGCCAAGACAATACTTTGTTTTGCCTAGGTCTTTCATTTCAAAAGTATGTTTAAGGCTTTCAGATATCTCTTTGATCTCTGCAGGAGATCCTATGAGATTTAAGTCATCTACATATACAGCTATGATGACGAATCCTGTTCCCGTTCTTTTGATAAAGATAAACGGGCAGACTTCGTTATTCGTGAATCCTTGCTGTACAAGGAAATCACTAAGTCTGTTATACCACATCTTTCCTGATTGTTTTAGACCATATAATGATCTATGTAGCCTTACAGAGAATACGTCCCGAGGTATCTCTTTCATCTCTGGGGGGGGTAGATTAAACCCATCAGTTAGTCTCATGTAGATATTTTTATTTATATCGCCATATAGATATGCAGTCACAACGTCCATGAGTTGCATTTCTAGGCTTTCCAGAGAAGTTAGGCTTATTAAAAATCGGAAGGTGATCGAATCCATGACCGGGGAATACGTATCTTCGTAATCAATCCCCGGTCTTTGGGAAAATCCCTGGGCTACAAGGCGTGCCTTATAGCGAACGATCACATTATTTTCATCTCTTTTTCTTATGAAAACCCACTTATATCCCACAGGTTTTACACCTACTGGTGTTTGGACTACTGGTCCAAAGACTTTGCGTTTCAAGAGTGAGTCCAGCTCTACTCTTATTGCCTTGTCCCACTTTGGCCAATCATCTCGGCGTTTACATTCCGCCAGAGATCGTGGTTCGACGTCATCGTCATATTCATTGACGTGAACGGCAATATCGAACGCAAAATCGTCGTCGACGACTATGCTATTTCTGTCCAGTACTTCTCCAGTACGTACAAAATTTAATGATGTTTCTCCTATTGTTTCCTCTGCTGGGGAAATCAGGAGAGGAGAAGTAGCTGGTCTGAGCTCAGCATCCTGTGGGGGGATAATCTTAGTATCTCCAGGAGTCTTCCTCTTTCGAGGAACTTTATCTTTTGAACCTGGTGGGCGTCCTCTTTTCATTTCAGGTACAACCAATTCTGCTGCCGGTGGATTGCATCCATCTATGGGGATGTCAATCCTAGCTGGCGTATTGGCAGCAGGGACGTGTGATCGGACAATCTTCTGGTTGTCCGTGAATTTATCCGGCAAAAGATGTACTGTATTCTGGATGTGAAGGATCTTCAGGATCTCATCTTCACACAGATTAGTACGCGGATCATATAGGGACAAAGACTTCTGGTCCCAACTAATGGTCTCAGAAGCTTCTGGCTTCTTAGACTGTGTGCCCAGTTTAGGAAAAATTTTCTCATTAAATTCACAGTCAGCAAAACGTGCCTTGAATGCGTCACCCGTCAGGGGTTCAAGGTATCTTATAATAGAGGGCAAATCAAACCCAATATATATACCTAGACGACGCTGAGGACCCATTTTGGTCCTCTGAGGTGGTGCTATTGGGACATATACCGCACAACCAAACACTCTCAAATGAGAGATATCCGGAGGTGCACCATATGCTAGTTGCATCGGGGATAAAATCTGACCTCCAGAGGGTCTTATCCTAATAAGTGATGCGGCATGTAAAATAGCATGCCCCCAAGCATCCACAGGCAACTGGGATTGCATAAGCAATGGACGTGCAATCCATTGGAGTCTCTTTATAAGGGACTCAGCTAATCCGTTTTGGGTGTGAACATGTGCTACAGGATGTTCAACTTCAATACCTGTTGCCCGGCAATAGTCTTCGAAGACTTGTGAAGTAAATTCTCCCGCATTATCAAGACGTAGTTTCTTGATTTGGTTATCGGGGAAATGAGCACGCAACCTTATTATTTGTGCCAATAGCTATTATTGAATTGAAAACGGAAAAGAAAAACATTATTGCATAACACAAGAGACTAAGTGATTGTATTTGGCCAAACCACTACTAAAATGAATCCGCTGGAGAATTTACTTAGTCACCATGATGTTTTTCAAAAGCCAACTCAGTTGGTATGCGACTAAGTTAGTGCCAAGGAGGGCCATTGAACGCAATAATGAATAAGTCACCATGATGGATTTTTCTATCATCACTGGTCTTCATTTTCGCTCAAATAAATTTTCGTTTTTTGCTTATATAGATGATGTCTGAGTGCCTAGTGGACAGTGCCTCAACGCACACAATCCTTCGCGATCATTGCTATTTTAATAGCTTAAATAAATATGACGGGAATACAACACATTAGTATGTAATATTGGTATGGTAATGGTTTGGCCTAGTCATGGAAATGGGTTTCCAAAGTTGTATTATTATTTTTTTTTCTCTATTATGGACTTTAAACGAACTTTGGACTGTGTACTATTTTGGGTATCTGGCCGATCCCCGCATTTTTACTTGTTTTTTAATTTATGCATGAATTTTTGAATTTTAATTAATTCATGCTCATTTTAAAATACGTAGATAAATGGCAAAATTGGCAAGCGTCGATTTCGAGGTCCTCGATTCTGCAGGGACAAATTACCTGAGTTGGCGAGTGGACCTGAAGTTCCACTTGCGTTCAATGGCCCTCCTTGGGTCCATTTTGGCTCCTTCCTCGGCCCCAGCAGCGGCCGAAGCTTCTGCTACAGCTAGCAGCATCCCCACAACCACTGTATCCGATGTAGATAAGGCGAAAGCCATAATCTACATTAGGAAGCATATAGATCGGACCTTAAAGGCCGAATACTTAACGGTTGAGGACCCGAAGGACCTGTGGACAGCACTGGAAGCACGGTATAAACATCAAATTGATGTTATATTACCCCGTGCCAGTTATGAGTGGGAAAACCTCAGACTTTAGGACTATAAGTCCGTCGCTGAGTATAATTCTGCACTTCATAACATCACCTCACGCCTGAAGTTGTGCGGTGAAGAAGTGACAGAACAGCGCATGTTGGAAAAGACATTTACCTCGTTTCACGAGAAAGATGCAATCCTCATGCAGCAGTATCGTGAACGCAATTTCACGAAATTTTCCGATCTGATCTCATGCCTACTTAGGGCAGAGCAGAATCGAGACTTACTGCTTGCAACTCATAACTTACGTCCAGCTGGCACTGCCCCTATCCCTGAAGCCCACCACGTTTCTCCCCAGAAGTGGAAAAATAAGAGGAAGGCTAAAAACACTAAAGGGAAAGCTATAATGAAGCAACCAAAAGGTGCAGCTCCACAGACAAACAAAAACAATAAGGGAAAAAGAAATTTCACTTGGAAGCGAAAGAACACCGAGCAAGTGTCACTTCCAAAGAAGAACTGGGAGGATAAATGTCATAGATGCGGCATGACTGGCCATTGGTCCAGAAACTGCCGCACTCCTCGCCACCTCCAGGATCTATACCAGGCGAGCCAGAAGTCTCTACCTGAAACAAACTTGGCGGCTGTTCAGCCGCCAACAATGTTTACTGCAAAAGACTTCGAGAACGACGACCTTCTCGATTGAGCATCATCGTTTATCTATGCTTTTTAGAATTAAATGTATCTTCATCTTTTATTTGCTTAAGTACGAACTTTTATTTTCGAATGAATGTTTACATTTTCGCTCAAATAAAATTTCGTTTTTGCTTATATAGATGATGTCTGAGTGCCTAGTGGACAGTGCCTCAACGCACACAATCCTTCGCGATCATTGCTATTTTAATAGCGTAAATAAATATGACGGTCCTGTTATCACAATTTCAGGACTGTCCCAAATAATCGAAGGATCTGGTGAAGCAATTATACTGCTCCCAAATAACACAAGACTTCAAATAAAAAATGCATTATTCTCTCCTAAATCAAATAGGAATCTCTAAGTTTCAAGGATTTCCGTTTAAACGGATATCACTTAGAAACCATAGATGAAAATACGGTTGAATATCTGTATGTAACTCGTCAGAAAGATGACCGGAAGATCATCTGCGAACGATTCAAGGGACTCCCGTCGGGTCTCTACCAAACATACATTCAACCAATAGAAGCCAATATGACTGAGCACCAGACGTGCCAATCACTGCCAGAGTTCGAACTCTGGCACAATAGACTTGGTCACCCTGGAACAGCAATGATGCGACGCATCATTTCTGAATCCCGTGGACACAAATTGAAGAACCTGAAGATTCTTCAAAAGGGTGAATTTCCATGTCTCCCTTGTTTCAAGGGAAAACTTATAACGAGACCATCCCTCCTGAAAGTGGGATTAGAGTCTCCTGGCTTCCTTGAGAGAATTCATGGTGACATTTGCGGGCCTATTCACCCCGCAAGTGGCCCATTTCGGTACTTCATGGTACTGATTGATGCATCAACCAAATGGTCTTATGTGTGCCTATTGTCCACCCGCAACCTAGCTTTTCCAAAGCTATTGGGACAAATAATAAGGTTGCGTGCTCATTTCCCCGATAACCAAACCAAGAACTACGTCTTGATAATGCGGGAGAATTTACTTCACAAGTCTTTGAAGACTATTGCCGGGCAACGGGTATTGAAGTTGAACATCCTGTAGCACATGTTCACACCCAAAACGGATTAGCTGAGTCCCTTATAAAGAGACTCCAATGGATTGCACGTCCATTGCTTATGCAATCCCAGTTGCCTGTGGATGCTTGGGGGCATGCTATTTTACATGCCGCATCACTTATTAGGATAAGACCCTCTGGAGGTCACACTTTATCCCCGATGCAACTAGCATATGGCGCACCTCCGGATATCTCTCATTTGAGAGTATTTGGTTGTGCGGTATATGTCCCAATAGAACCACCTTAGAGGACCAAAATGGGTCCTCAGCGTCGTCTAGGTATATATATTGGGTTTGATTCGCCCTCTATTATAAGATACCTTGAACCCCTGACGGGTGACGCATTCAAGGCACATTTTGCTGACTGTGAATTTAATGTGAAAATTTTTCCTAAACTAGGCACACAGTCTAAGAAGCCAGAAGCTTCTGAGACCATTAGTTGGGACCAGAAGTCTTTGTCCCTATATGATCCGCGTACTAATCTATGTGAAGATGAGATCCTGAAGATCCTTCACATCCAGAATACAGTACATCTTTTACCGGATAAATTCACGGACAACCAGAAGATTGTCCGTTCACACGTCCCTGCTGCCAATACGCCAGCTAGGATTGACATCCCCATAGATGGATGCAGCCCACCGGCAGCAGAATTGGTTGTACCTCAAATGAATAGAGGACGCCCACCAGGTTCAAAAGATAAAGTTCCTCGAAAGAGGAAGACTCCTGGCGATACTAAGATTATCCCTCCACAGGATGCTGAGCTCAGACCAGCTACTTCTCCCCTCCTGATTTCCCCAGCAGAGGAAACAATAGGAGAACCATCATTAAATTTTGTACGTACTGGAGAAGTACTGGACAGAAATAGCATAGTCGTCGACGACGATTTTGCGTTCGATATTGCCGTTCACGTCACTGAATATGACGATGACGTCGAACCACGATCTCTAGCGGAATGTAAACGCAGAGATGATTGGCCAAAGTGGGACGAGGCAATAAGAGTAGAGCTGGACTCACTCTTGAAATGCAAAGTCTTTGGACCAGTAGTCCAAACACCAGTAGGTGTAAAACCTGTGGGATATAAGTGGGTTTTCATAAGAAAAAGAGATGAAAATAATGTGATCGTTCGCTATAAGGCACGCCTTGTAGCCCAGGGATTTTCCCAAAGACCGGGGATTGATTACGAAGATACGTATTCCCCGGTCATGGATTCGATCACCTTCCGATTTTTAATCAGCCTAACTTCTCTGGAAAGCCTAGAAATGCAGCTCATGGACGTTGTGACTGCATATCTATATGGCGATATAGATAAAAATATCTATATGAGACTTCCTGATGGGTTTAATCTACCCCCAGAGATGAAAGAGATACCTCGGGACGTATTCTCTGTAAGGCTACATAGATCATTATATGGTCTAAAACAATCGGGCAAGATGTGGTATAACAGACTAAGTGATTTTCTTGCACAGCAAGGATTCACGAATAACGAAGTCTGCCCGTGTATCTTTATCAAAAGAACGGGAACAGGATTTGTCATCATAGCTGTATATGTAGATGACTTAAATCTCATAGGATCTCCTGCAGAGATCAAAGAGATATCTGAAAGCCTTAAACATACTTTTGAAATGAAAGACCAAGGCAAAACAAAGTATTGTCTTGGCTTACAGATAGAACACCTAAGAGGTGGAATCCTATTACACCAATCTAATTATACAAAGAAACTTCTACGCAAGTTTCATGTGGATAAATGTCATCCTTTAGGTATTCCTATGGTCGTAAGATCACTAGATGTACATAAGGACCCCTTCCGGCCACTGGAAGAGGGGGAGGAGATACTGGGTCCTGAAGTACCCTACCTCAGTGCCATTGGAGCACTTCTATATCTGGCTAACTGTACGCGTCCCGATATAGCGTTTACAGTTAATCTACTAGCCAGACACAGTGCTGTGCCCACAAAGCGCCACTAGAACGGAGTAAAGCATCTTCTGCGATACCTTCAGGGTTCCATTGATCTTGGACTTTACTACCAGAGAGGTGCCTCCCCCAAATTGTTTGGTTATGCTGATGCAGGTTATCTCTCTGATCCGCACACGGCAAAATCTCAAACAGGTTTTGTATTTACCTACGGAGGTACTGCTATCTCTTGGAGATCGGTAAAACAAACCACTACTGCTACATCTTCCAACCATGCAGAGCTCATCGCGATCCATGAGGCGAGCAGAGAATGTTTTTGGCTACGCTCCGTCGTCCAACACATCCTCCAATCCACTGGCCTGAAGACCAGTGATCTGGAGCCTACTGCCTTATTCGAAGACAACGCCGCATGCATTGCTCAGCTTCAGAAGGGCTACATCAAAGGCGACAGGACAAAACACATTTCTCCCAAGTTTTTCTGGACGCACGAGCAGAAGAACGACAAGCACATTGAAGTTCGACAGATCCAGTCATGCAACAACTTAGCTGATCTTTTTACTAAGGCATTGCCTAAATGTACTTTTGTAAAGCTTGTAAAGAACATTGGTATGCGACAGTTGAAAGACCTGCAAGCCTGAAGCTTGTACGGATCAGGGGGAGTAACATGTGGGTTGCACTCTTTTTCCTTAAGCTGTTGGGTTTTCCCACTGGGTTTTCCACAGCTAAGGTTTTAACGAGGCAAACACACTTACTCTGGATCCAGAAGTATCCACCCCTTGCCTCAGTAGCTGAGACCGAAGTGATGAATGTGTAAGGGGGAGTGTTATGAATGAGGGAGGCCTTTGGCCTCCCCTCCTTCATTACCCATTCATTAGGCCCCCATTACTTAGAGTAATGGGGACCCTTGGTCTCCTAGAGGCTTTTGGCCTCCCCACTATGAGATATATAAATAGAGCACCATGGCTCTTAGCTATGGTGACTGATTCTTAGCAATGAAATTCTCTCTCTCTCTCTCTCTCTCTCTCTCTCTCTCTCTCTCTCTCTCTCTCTCTCTCTCTCTCTCTCTCTCTCTCGAGTTCATTATCATATAACACGTTATCAGCACCTGCGCTCTATTTTTGAGCTTTTTCTTCCCGCCCGTCCCCTGAAAAATCCATCGCCTACGCGCGAAGGAATCTCTGGTTGCGGCGACGTTGCGGCATTCTCTAAGTTTGCGGGAGCTCGGATTTTTATTTCTACGGATCTTTTCTACGGTCGTCCCTAGATCATCGATCTAGAGGTATACTTCTTATTCACGTAGATTTCAACGGACTATACATAAAAAATTTTACCATGTTTTCATACAAGTAAAAATTAAAACAATACAAAGAAAAATTTGTTTTTACAAAGTAATTTCTTCATATTGCCATGAAATTTAGTGATCCCGACATGAAGTCGTAATTAAAAGTCAACTCGGACTCTTTGGCAGTCCTATAAGATCAGCGGCTTAATACCTTAATTGATTCTTGAGTTTTAACACTCCCTTTTTCGCCCCAAAGAAGGCCGTGGCATTTCATATGAAACCTTAATTGCTTATTAGCTTGGAATTCGAAGCTTTAATTAGCGTTTTTTTCGTTTTCTCATTTCTCTCAATTGACGGAAGAGATGAGGAGTTGCTGTGTAAATTTGATGGAGTTGATTGTTGTGGACCGTCAACATCTAGTCCATAAAAATCGAATCTTGTTTCATGTGAAAAACAATGAACAAAATTTTTCGAGTTATTATGGAAAATTCATGAGGTTGTTGCTAGTTCATCTTCTCGTCATTTACAGTGACAGGTTGGTGAGATGAGCAGAAAACAGTGTTGGTGAATTTTTTAGAGTAAAAATTGAAATATTTTGTTACTCTTGATCCTTATGGAATGACTAATGAGTGCTGGAATTTGTTTATGTTCATCTTAATTATCATAGCTCTTCCCATTCTAAACCTAGTTTGTTACTTTTATAACGCATGCTTCATGACATGGACTTTATTATGCAAAACGTGGATTGAATTGTTTGCTTGGATACATGTTATATACTCTTCTCCAAAATCTTATAACAAATTGGCATATTTAAACTCGGAAAAAACTTTGTAAAATTACAATTAATTTATATAGTCCATGTTGACAAATTTAAACATCGCTCTTGCATACTATTATCTATGGTTTACTAGGACTCTATTTTTCAAAATATAACTATCTTAAAGATCCTGAGACCGCTCTGCCGTTAGTCAACTAACCTAACGGTGTATGACGTTTCCATGTGGTCTACGAGATAATTATATTTTCTAGTTTCCTTTACCATATGTTATGTTTAAGATATATGCGTGGTTGTTTATTTTTATGCCTGTAGCATATTTAGAACTGCGTGGATGTTTAAATCAGTAAAAATGTGTTTTTCGGGATCGACCATTGTATACCTATTTACTTTCCTTGCACTTTTATTTTCTTTTGAGAGAATTTGTAAGTGAGGAAATTTGTATTTTAAAGCCAAAGCTCGATGCAACAGCACATAGAATTGATGAAAACTCCTTCAATGGATCATGATGTCGGTCAATGTGCTTGGCTAAGTTTGCTGGACCAACCTAGCTTGACTGGGTAACAAGTGGTCCTGGCTTAGTCAATTCCCTGGCCGCGTCCGCTGGACCGCAAGGAGTCGATTCATGACTGTGTAAGCCAAAGCTCGATGCAACAGCATATGAAGACGGAGATATAGGGACCCAGTTCAGTTTGGGTTTCCATAGTTGTATTATTTTTTTTTCTCTATTATGGACTTTAAACGAACTTTGGACTGTGTACTGTTTTGGGTATCTGGCTGATCCCCGCATTTTTACTTGTTTATTTCTTTATGCATGAATTTTTGAATTTTAATTAATTCATGCTCATTTTAAAATACGTAGATAAATGGCAAAATTGGCAAGCGTCGATTTCGAGGTCCTCGATTCTGCAGGGACAAATTACCTGAGTTAGCGAGTGGACCTGAAGTTCCACTTGCGTTCAATGGCCCTCCTTGGGTCCATTTTGGCTCCTTCCTCGGCCCTAGCAGCGGCCGAAGCTTCTGCTACAGCTAGCAGCATCCCCACAACCACTGTATCCGATGTAGATAAGGCGAAAGCCATAATCTACATTAGGAAGCATATAGATCGGACCTTAAAGGCCGAATACTTAACGGTTGAGGACCCGAAGGACCTGTGGACAGCACTGGAAGCACGGTATAAACATCAAATTGATGTTATATTACCCCGTGCCAGTTATGAGTGGGAAAACCTCAGACTTCAGGACTATAAGTCCGTCGCTGAGTACAATTCTGCACTTCATAACATCACCTCACGCCTGAAGTTGTGCGGTGAAGAAGTGACAGAACAGCGCATGTTGGAAAAGACATTTACCTCGTTTCACGAGAAAGATGCAATACTCATGCAGCAGTATCGTGAACGCAATTTCACGAAATTTTCCGATCTGATCTCATGCCTACTTAGGGCAGAGCAGAATCGAGACTTACTGCTTGCAACTCATAACTTACGTCCAGCTGGCACTGCCCCTATCCCTGAAGCCCACCACGTTTCTCCCCAGAAGTGGAAAAATAAGAGGAAGGCTAAAAACACTAAAGGGAAAGCTATAATGAAGCAACCAAGAGGTGCAGCTCCACAGACAAACAAAAACAATAAGGGAAAAAGAAATTTCACTTGGAAACGAAAGAACACCGAGCAAATGTCACTTCCAAAGAAGAACTGGGAGGATAAATGCCATAGATGCGGCATGACTGGCCATTGGTCCAGAAACTGCCGCACTCCTCGCCACCTCCAAGATCTATACCAGGCGCGCCAGAAGTCTCTACCTGAAACAAACTTGGCGGCTGTTCAGCTGCCAACAATGTTTACTGCAAAAGACTTCGAGAACGACGACCTTCTCGATTGAGCATCATCGTTTATCTATGCTTTTTAGAATTAAATGTATCTTCATCTTTTATTTGCTTAAGTACGAACTTTTATTTTCGAATGAATGTTTACATTTTCGCTCAAATAAAATTTCGTTTTTGCTTATATAGATGATGTCTGAGTGCCTAGTGGACAGTGCCTCAACGCACACAATCCTTCGCGATCATTGCTATTTTAATAGCGTAAATAAATATGACGGTCCTGTTATCACAATTTCAGGACTGTCCCAAATAATCGAAGGATCTGGTGAAGCAATTATACTGCTCCCAAATAACACAAGACTTCAAATAAAAAATGCATTATTCTCTCTAAATCAAATAGGAATCTCATAAGTTTCAAGGATTTCCGTTTAAACGGATATCACTTAGAAACCAGAGATGAAAATACGGTTGAATACCTGTATGTAACTCGTCAGAAAGATGACCGGAAGATCATCTGCGAACGATTCAAGGGACTCCCGTCGGGTCTCTACCAAACATACATTCAACCAATAGAAGCCAATATGACTGAGCACCAGACGTGCCAATCACTGCCAGAGTTCGAACTCTGGCACAATAGACTTGGTCACCCTGGAACAGCAATGATGCGAAGCATCATTTCTGAATCCCGTGGACACAAATTGAAGAACCTGAAGATTCTTCAAAAGGGTGAATTTCCATGTCTCCCTTGTTTCAAGGGAAAACTTATAACGAGACCATCCCTCCTGAAAGTGGGATTAGAGTCTCCTGGCTTCCTTGAGAGAATTCATGGTGACATTTGCGGGCCTATTCACCCCGCAAGTGGCCCATTTCGGTACTTCATGGTACTGATTGATGCATCAACCAAATGGTCTTATGTGTGCCTATTGTCCACCCGCAACCTAGCTTTTCCAAAGCTATTGGGACAAATAATAAGGTTGCGTGCTCATTTCCCCGATAACCAAATCAAGAACTACGTCTTGATAATGCGGGAGAATTTACTTCACAAGTCTTTGAAGACTATTGCCAGGCAACGGGTATTGAAGTTGAACATCCTGTAGCACATGTTCACACCCAAAACGGATTAGCTGAGTCCCTTATAAAGAGACTCCAATGGATTGCACGTCCATTGCTTATGCAATCCCAGTTGCCTATGGATGCTTGGGGGCATGCTATTTTACATGCCGCATCACTTATTAGGATAAGACCCTCTGGAGGTCATACTTTATCCCCGATGCAACTAGCATATGGCGCACCTCCGGATATCTCTCATTTGAGAGTATTTGGTTGTGCAGTATATGTCCCAATAGCACCACCGCAAAGGACCAAAATGGGTCCTCAGCGTCGTCTAGGTATATATATTGGGTTTGATTCGCCCTCTATTATAAGATACCTTGAACCCCTGACGGGTGACGCATTCAAGGCACGTTTTGCTGACTGTGAATTTAATGAGAAAATTTTTCCTAAACTAGGCACACAGTCTAAGAAGCCAGAAGCTTCTGAGACCATTAGTTGGGACCAGAAGTCTTTGTCCCTATATGATCCGCGTACTAACCTGTGTGAAGATGAGATCCTGAAGATCCTTCACATCCAGAATACAGTACATCTTTTGCCGGATAAATTCACGGACAACCAGAAGATTGTCCGTTCACACGTCAATGCTGCCAATACGCCAGCTAGGATTGACATCCCCATAGATGGATGCAATCCACCGGCAGCAGAATTGGCTGTACCTCAAATGAAAAGAGGACGCCCACCAGGTTCAAAAGATAATAAATACATACTTAGGCCAGGGAATACAACACGTTAGGCCAAACCATTGCCATGACTAAGTGGTTGTTTTTTTCTTTAAATATCATAAATAATAGAGATGACGTACTCTACAATAATGCATTTAGTGTTATGAACGAGGGAGGCCTTTGGCCTCCCCTCCTTCATTACCCATTCATTAGGCCCCCATTACTTAGAGTAATGGGGACCCTTGGTCTCCTAGAGGCTTTTGGCCTCCCCACTATGAGATATATAAATAGAGCACCATGGCTCTTAGCCATGGTGACTTATTCTTAGCAATGAAAGTCTCTCTCTCTCTCTCTCTCTCTCTCTCTCTCTCTCTCTCTCTCTCTCTCTCTCTCTCTCTCTCTCTCTCTCTCTCTCTCTCTCTCTCTCTCTCTCGCGAGTTCATTATCATACAACACGTTATCAGCTCGTTTGCTCTAAAATTCTTTGAGCTTTTCATCCCGTCTCCCCTCAAAAATCCATCCCCTACGCGTGAAGGAATATATTGTTGCGGCGTACCTTTGCGGCTCTCCGTTGCGGCGATCCGTTTTGGCGTATTAGGAGCGTGGATTTCTCTTTCTACGGATTTTCTGTTTTTACGATCGTCCCTAGATTTTTTAATCTTGAGGTAATACTTTTTGATCCCGTAGAAAATTACAATATATTGATAAACATGATTTTACAAAGCTTATCTTAAAGTCTTGTATAAATCTGATTAATAACAAAAATTTTTAAAAAAAGAAATTTGTGGCCGGGAAATCTGAAGATGCAAATGCCTAAGATGTTATCACTTGTCACCATTTTGAATGGCGTGGGGCCTAGCCAAATTCATCGAACCCCTCTAAATGGCATGCTAAATTCAAAGCTTTTGTCTTGTTGGACCTAAAATTCTAGCAATATGTGCCAGTTTGCATACAGTGCATTAACACTAGCAATTAAGCATGACCTTGCATAAGCATCTTACTTACTGTGTGCAAAATCAAGGCAGCAACGTCAAATTTGAAAAATAATAATAATAATAATAATTGAAGAAGGAGATAAAACTGACAATGAAAAATGCAATGAGCTATATGCTATTATATTTAATAAATCATACTATCTGTATGTTTTATGGGCCTGCAATCCCATTCCGATTAATTATTATTTTGGTTTTCCAAATTGGGCCAGAAGCCCAGTTAATCCAATTGCAAATTTTATATGTCAATTAAAATTTTGCAACTGGGCCTGAAGCCCAAAGATTAATACTAAATTAATTTGGCTTATTGGGCTAGAAGCCAAGTTAATAAAATTGCTTATTAAAATGATTAATATTTTACTTATGGGCCTGCAGCTCCAATGAAAATATTAATTTATTTTAATTTCTTGTTATGGGCCTGACGCCCAATTTGTCATATTGCTAAAATTATGTTAAACATCACTCTTGCATTATTAATTATTTATGGAATATTAAGATTTTTCAAAATATAATTATCTTACAGATCCTGAGACCGCTCTGCCGTTAGTCAACTAACCTAACGGTGTATGACGTTTCCACGTGGTCTACGAGATAATCATATTTTCTAGTTTCCTTTACCATATGTTATGCTTGAGATATATGCGTGGTTGTTTATTTTTATGCCTGTAGCATATTTAGAACTGCGTGGATGTTTAAATAAGTAAAAATGTGTTTTTCGGGATTGGCCATTGTATACCTATTTAATTTCCTTGCACTTTTATTTTCTTTTGAGAGAATTTGTAAGTGAGGAAATTTGTATTTTAAAGCCAAAGCTCGATGCAACAGCACATAGAATTGATGAAAACTCCTTCAATGGATCATGATGTCGGTCAATGTGCTTGGCTACGTTTGCTGGACCAACCTAGCTTGACTGGGTAACAAGTGGTCCTGGCTTAGTCAATTCCCTGGCCGCGTCCACTGGACCGCAAGGAGTCGATTCATGACTGTTTAAGCCAAAGCTCGATGCAACAGCATATGCAGACGGAGATATAGGGACCCAGTTCAGTTTGGGTTTCCAAAGTTGTATTATTATTATTTTTTTTTCTATTATGGACTTTAAACGAACTTTGGACTGTGTACTATTTTGGGTATCTGGCTGATTCCCGCATTTTTACTTGTTTTTTTTATTTATGCATGAATTTTTGAATTTTAATTAATTCATGCTCATTTTAAAATACGTAGATAAATGGCAAAATTGGCAAGCGTCGATTTCGAGGTCCTCGATTCTGCAGGGACAAATTACCTGAGTTGGCGAGTGGACCTGAAGTTCCACTTGCGTTCAATGGCCATCCTTGGGTCCATTTTGGCTCCTTCCTCGGCCCCAGCAGCGGCCGAAGCTTCTGCTACAGCTAGCAGCAGCCCCACAACCACTGTATCCGATGTATATAAGGCGAAAGCCATAATCTACATTAGGAAGCATATAGATCGGACCTTAAAGGCCGAATACTTAACGGTTGAGGACCCGAAGGACCTGTGGACAGCACTGGAAGCACGGTATAAACATCAAATTGATGTTATATTACCTCGTGCCAGTTATGAGTGGGAAAACCTCAGACTTCAGGACTATAAGTCCGTCGCTGAGTACAATTCTGCACTTCATAACATCACCTCACGACTGAAGTTGTGCGGTGAAGAAGTGACAGAACAGCGCATGTTGGAAAAAACATTTACCTCGTTTCACGAGAAAGATGCAATCCTCATGCAGCAGTATCGTGAACGCAACTTCACGAGATTCTCCGATCTGATCTCATGCCTACTTAGAGCAGAGCAGAATCGAGATTTACTGCTAGCAACTCATAACTTACGTCCAGCTGGCACTGCCCCTATCCCTGAAGCCCACCATGTTTCTCCCCAGAAGTGGAAAAACAAGAGGAAGACTAAAAATACTAAAGGGAAAGCGGTAATGAAGCAACCAAGAGGTGCAGCTCCCCAGACAAACAAAAACAATAAAGGGAAAAGAAACTTCACTTGGAAGCGAAAGGACACCAAGCACGTGTCACTTCCAAAGAAGACCTGGGAGGACAAATGCCATAGATGCGGCATGACTGGCCATTGGTCCAGAAACTGCCGCACTCCTCGCCACCTACAGGATCTATATCAGGCGAGCCAGAAGTCTCGACCTGAAACAAACTTGGCAGGTGTACAGCCGCCAATAGTCTTTACTGCTAAAGACTTCGAGAACGACGATCTGCTAGATTGAGCATCATCATTTATCTATGCATTTAGAATTCGATGTATCTTCATCTGTTATTTGCTTTAGTGCGGACTTTTATTTATGAATGTTGTCTACATTTTCCCTCAAATAAAATTTCTTTTTTTGGCTTATATAGATGATGTCTGAGTGCCTAGTGGACAGTGCCTCGACGCACACAATCCTTCGCGATCATTGCTATTTTAATAGCTTAAACAAATATGACGGTCCTGTTATCACAATTTCAGGACTGTCCCAAATAATCGAAGGAACTGGTGAAGCAATTATATTGCTCCCAAATAACACAAGACTTCAAATTAATAATGCATTATTCTCTCCTATATCAAACAGAAATCTCGTAAGTTTCAAGGATTTCCGTTTAAACGGATATCACTTAGAGACCAGAAATAAAAATAAGGTTGAATATCTAATTGTAACTCGTCAAAAAGATGACCGGAAGATCATCTGCGAGCGATTCAAGGGACTCCCGTCGGGTCTATACCAAACATACATTCAACCAGTAGAAGCCAATATGATTGAACACCAGACGTGCCAATCACTACCAGAATTCCAACTCTGGCACAATAGACTTGGTCACCCTGGAACAGCAATGATGCGCCGCATCATCACTGAATCCCGTGGACACAAATTGAAGAACCTGAAGATTCTTCAAAAGGGTGAATTTCCATGTCTCCCTTGTTTTAAGGGAAAACTAATAACGAGACCATCCCTCCTGAAAGTGGGATTAGAGTCTCCTGGCTTCCTTGAGAGAATTCATGGTGACATTTGCGGGCCTATTCACCCCACAAGTGGCCCATTTCGGTACTTCATGGTACTGATTGATGTATCAACCAAATGGTCTTATGTGTGCCTCTTGTCCACCCGCAACCTAGCTTTTCCAAAGCTATTGGCACAAATAATAAGGTTGCGTGCTCATTTCCCCGATAACCATATCAAGAAACTACGTCTTGATAATGCGGGAGAATTTACTTCACAAGTCTTCGAAGACTATTGCCGGGCAACGGGTATTGAAGTTGAACATCTGGTAGCACATGTTCACACCCAAAACGGATTAGCTGAGGCTCTTATAAAGAGACTCCAATGGATTGCACGTCCATTGCTTATGCAATCCCAGTTGCCTGTGGATGCTTGGGGGCATGCTATTTTACATGCCGCATCACTTATTAGGATAAGACCCTCTGGAGGTCACACTTTATCCCCGATGCAACTAGCATACGGCGCACCTCCGGATATCTCTCATTTGAGAGTGTTTGGTTGTGCGGTATATGTCCCAATTGTAGGGGAATTGGGCGTTCCCTTAGGGCACAAAAATTCTAGTCCCGTCCTAAGTCGGACGGAACATAGACAGGAAAATCAAAAGCAGCGGAAAAAAAAACAGTTAATCTAAATTAACATGCAAGTTAAAACAATTTTAACTTGGCCCTAAGGTCCAAGACCCTATGCCAAGATCTATGCCGACTTGGGATGGGTCAGACCATCCCAAGAAGGATCTAGCCTACTGCGATTAAACTAAACTAATGCTAATAAACTACTTTAACCACATACCCGGAATCTCAGCCCTGGAGCAGGCGAGATGTTCCGCGCCGTCTTCCGAGCTGCTCCCGTCCCACGCCGAGCCGCTCCTTTGAACCGCTCCCCGAACCGCTCCTCGAACCGCTCCGCATCCCGAGGCGATCAATCCCCGTGCCGCCGAGCCAACCAACCGCCGAAGAAAGTTTCACGCGAGTGAAACCTCCGCCAAGATTTCGGATCCAGAATCCGAACTCCTTTGAGGCTTTGCTAGAGCCCGCAGGAGTAAGGCAGAAATTTTAGGGAGATAGAGAAATATTTAATTTAAGCTAAGATCCGAGCGTGCTCCAACATTTACGAGAGCCGCTCAGATCTAGAGCTTGGGACGAGTTTTGAGAAAGGGGGGAGACCCCTATTTATATAGGCGGCGGACTCTCCCCTTTTCTCAAAATCCGATGTGGGACTAAACAATGAGTTAATAAAAATCAAGTTAGTTTGCACTTCACGAAGTGCAAACTTTCGTGAATTTTAACTCACTCACCGTTGAGCTTCAAGATCGATACAACCTATCAATACGACAAGCGTTCAACGGTGAACGCATAGGAAAAAACGGTTCGTCAATCGGAGTTCGTTTGACCCTCCAATTGAGTGTCCAAAGATCAGCCCTAGGCTAGTTTTTCACAAAAACGAGCCGTCATTTGATTCAGCACACTTAGGGTTCAAAACCCTAGAGGTGGGGCCCATGGGTGGGCCCCACACATGCCAAAAACTGCCCAAATCGCGCCTGGGCAGAGCCCAGGTCGCGCCTGGGCTCGCCCAGCCGCCTGGGCGAACCCAGGTCCGTGCCTGGGCTCGCCCAGGCGGCCTGGGCGAGCCCATGCCCGCGCCTGGGCTCTGCCCAGGCGCTGGGCAGAGCCCAGGCGGGCCTGGGCTTGCCCAGGCCCGCGCCTGGGCAGAGCCCAGGCGCGCCTGGGCTAGCCCAGGCCGAGCCTGGGCTTAGCCCAGGCAGCGCCTGGGCTAGCCCAGGCAGCCTGTTCTGCCTGGGTCTAGTATTTTGGCTTTAACTTGATCATCCGGCGTCCGATTTGGATGCCGTTCGAACCTGGGTCTAGACCGGGACATTCCCGTCTTACCCGTGAACTTTTCCTTGCGTTTATTTTATTAAATATTGTATTTAAACAATTTAATACACATTTAATCGCTTTTGCATCAAATGCAAAATAGTCCCTATCTAAGCTTAAATTATCATATTGCATCAAATGCAATTATCTCTTCTTTTGCATCAAATGCAAATATTCTCCCTAACTAATTTCTACCTATTACTAGACGAAGCGTTAGCACTCTGTGTGAGACCCTACAGCCTGACCCTTACAACAGGTTGGGCTCGAAGCCCTATACGGCAGTGACCACGAGCAGTGGTTGCCGTCCCTGCTTCAGGAATCATCATTATGTGGTTGACTCATTGACATGAGTATTGTCGGGACCACCTGACTGTTTCCGTGATGAATTCCGTAGTTATAGTCTTTTCGTCTAAACTGTGTCGTGTAGATCAAGTCTGGGGTACGGTCAAACTGTCAACCCCAATAACTTGACTCCGGTTAGTTTCGATCAATCTTTAGTCAACTAATGTTGGACTTCTTCCAACATACTCTGCGCAGAGTTTTTACTAAAGACCGAACTAACTCTACGACACTAACTCCCATTGACCGGGAGAGACGAATCCTCTCTTGGTCATTACTCGCCTCGTATGTTTCAAGTGACACCCAATCAAAAGACCTTTCGACAGGCCTCGCCTCGAAGCTAGGTCAGTTGATCTAAGTGGCACCGTTCACGCACAGGTCCGTCAAAATGACCTCAAGTCAAAAGACCAACTATCCTATCATCACTCAGAGTTATCACTGACAGATTGGTCAATATAACCATATGATAACTCTAGTGGATCGTTCAGTGAACTCATTCTAATGAGCACCTGTGTCTCGTCTTCGACTTCGCCAAGTCTAGCGATCATGAGATCACCGCCACCGCTAAACGGTGAAGACTAAGACACAATGGTCTATCCGATGTTTCGATATCCTTGTCTCGAAACATCTACGACCACGAACCATTTCAGACTTATGCTACAGACGGTCAAACGTTTCTCCATGATCGAGATACTCATCTCGATACCCGTTTGACCTTGCATAAAGTCTCAGGACTTTACCTAAGTCGATATCTAATTATAAAATAACTTAGATAATTTATTACCAAACAGCTTACTGTTATTTCGAACAAGATGTTTGTGCTATTCACACAGGAATAAATGGCCTCGAGGGCATAATATTCCTACATCTCCCACTTGCACTCAGGCCCATTTATCTCGATATCTAATATCGTTTTACACATAAGTTTTCCCGACTTCATGTGATAGAGCCTTCGTGAGTGGATCTGCTAAGACCGTCTACACTATAGACTTAAGGGGTTTCTATGTTTATGTTAGACCAACCATTTGAATCTCATTCAAATAATTCACTTGGTCTATCGGAATCTATAATACTTTATTTCACTGGATCTTATCCAGGTCATCGTATCTTACGATAATAATTTTAAATTAGTTACTGATCATTTCAAATGGTTCATATCCATTTCTGATAAATAAGCAAACTCTTTGATTACTTAATCAAAATATATGTTCCATCTCTTTGATGTCTCGCATGTAATTTACACGCTCCCACTGACCTTGAAAATTCTCTGGCCAATTCATATAAGTTGGTCCGTCTAAATCATATTTAGAAAAACGAACTTATAAGTGAATGCTCGAATTTTCATGGTTAACATGAACGTTTTACATCGAGCTTGGTCCGAGTAGATCTGTACACATCTGCTGGCGAGACGGTTTCAACTAATCCGTTTTAAAGAAATTAGGATGAAAACCGTTCTCGTCCAACAAGATTGTACTTCACTATTTTCTTTCTGCACCAATCTTTCAACTTAAAGATTTACTTGCAGAAAGTGAGGAAACATTTTCTTTGGGCACGTAAACTAAATTCTCAATTAATTTACGCACACGGACCTGCATCAAGTTTTAAATCGGAGTTACTACTCCAAATTTCATCCTAGAAGTTGACTAAGTCATCATCAGTTATGATGTTTAACTCGACATTTCGTCTAACGAGATTCGAGTAATAATACAACTTCCTTACGATTGATTTATTGAATATATTATTGATAATGTCCTTATAGAACATTATCAAAACCTAGGCATTACTATCTGGGACTTAACCCAGAGGGAGGACTTAACTCAGAGTCACTTACAATGGATCATACTAAATCAATTAAGTGTGATTCATACCTTTTAACACACCGATGTGTTAACAGACTTGATCTGGGAGAAAATCACATTTTCTTTTAATTTCACAAGATTTTTATTTAGCAAAGTATTTGACCATTCGATCTAATCGAATCAGTTTAAATACTTTAGTCATTTCGTTCTTTATTTTATCAGACTTGTGTTTCATCAAGAACACGTGTCTTAATAAAATATACGAATAACTTATTTTGGTTAATCTAGACTCAGGTACATCAGTATGTACTAGACTGAGTTCGACAACTCATTCTCCCACTGTCTCACAGATGGGTTTCGGCCATTGTATCTAAGAGGCTAAGACTCACAAGTGTCCGTAGACTTCATAATACGAGAGGTCAGACCCCTCTTTATGTGACTTGTGAAGCTTAATCTCTAGATACGGCCTAGTCTAATTTTACCATATAAGTTTGCTACTATCTTGTGTATTTATATATTAACATTTAATATATATTTAGTTATTTACAAATTACTTGACGCAAAACATTACTTCAGAAGCAATGTGACGACATTCGTCAAAATGTGTTAAACGTCTTTTGTATAACAATTCATTCTGAAATCGTGACATCAAAATATGTCACATTTTCATTTCCTCCTACTTATGCCTGTACTAATGATAAATTAAACTAACTTTCTCAATTGACTTTCTGAAGTGCCTTCTTCCTTTTATAAATCATATTTAGATATCAACATAAATAAATAGCTTTGCAAGCAACTTATGTATCCAAACGCTTGAGCTTTGCAATCTTGAGTGTAGCTCAAGAAGTTGCTAGTCTCAAGATCCGGTTGGGATACATAGTCTTGCACCGCTCATGCACTCGTATTCGAGTCAAACGGTTTGATCGAATTTTCGAACTTTGCGGATCAAAATTGTTTGTCCATACAACCTTGAGGGTAGCTCGACAAGTTGTAGGGAGAAACATACTTTGAATGTCCTATATGTTCAAGCTGCCTCATATAGAGACGAGTGACATGTAGCTTTTAATTTATTTGTTGGACCCAGAACTTAATGAAATCACATTTCTTAAGTCTGTTCTTTAGAAGGTCATTTAATGTCAATGAGAATATAGTTTAATTATATCAATTAGAATTTAACTTGATATTCAATTAATCAACTTTTGACCATTTAACTTATTAAAATATTATATTTTAATTCCTACGATAAACATAGTCTTGCCCTAGTTTTAGCATATGTTCAATATTAAATATAGGTAGATTGGCTTTTATCTATCTATACCCTCCCACTATTTTTACGATCGTTTTAAAGCTTAATAACGAACGATTTAATCGAATTAAAAATTAATGGGTAAGAGTTCCAATCACCTTGAGTCTAAACAACCTTGAGTGTAGCTCAACAAGTTGATTGACTCTGCGATCGGAAGATGACTCTTCATCGATCATATCGGATATGACTCTCTTAATCGGTTTTTGCCCCTAGCCATTCGTGATCATGAGTGTGCTCATCCAAATCACAATGTCTAGTCTAGTCGGACCATTGTTTTCATGTCTAGCCTGACTCGCCCCTCAGCTCGGTGTATGCACGACACGTCGGTTTGGGTCAGCTCTTAGACTACATCTAGGCAGACTACATCGTTGACTTAACTTACGCCGGCGCTCGGGGTACGAGACGACGGTTAGGGTTAGTCAAGATTTCATCTTATGTATTTAAGGAGTTGGTTTCTACAGGGTTGCCATGTCACAGCTTGAGTGTATCTCAACAACTATAACACGGGCCCTATAGTTGCTAACCCCTAAAACAAGGAGGGCTACGACTAATCTTGAAAAAGATCATTAACGTATTTGACTTAGATATAGTCCAGGGTGTCATACAATCATGATTCGCGACATTGCGGTCCAGCGGAACTCAGCCAGGGAATTGACTAAGCCAGGATCACTACCCCTTGGACTAGCAAGGGTTGACCCAGAACTCTTAGCCAAGCACATTGACTGGATCATGGTCCATTGAATGAAGCTTGTCATTTTTGTATGTATGCCATAGACTAAACAGCTTTTATTAACAACTAATTAATCCTATCAACTAGTTGAATCCTTAAATTCAAAATTTTTAGGATTTGTTTAATAACTTTTATTAAGTCCTTATCAACTATAAGGTTCACGTGCTACCCTAATCATTATTAGGATTTTAATAAATTATTAACAACGCTAAAAGCGAAGTCCTTTAATGAAAATTATAACAATTAGAATTTAAAGTTCATTTAAAGGACTACCCTAATCAGGAATTAGGTCTTTATATTGTTGTTAATGTTTTATTAAAACATAGCATGTCATTAAAATTCAAGTAATAAATTTTAATCATTTTTAATGGCTAACCTAAGAGGTTGTCTTGTGTTATCAAATAAGGGACAAGATTAACAAGCCATAAAAATAAAGCTACACTAATTTATCGCATAAAGATAGTGCACAACTATTTAACATTTAAATATACGAAGTTTATCGCATAAACTATTTCTGCATGCAAACATAAATTTAACAATTAAATTTAAAATATGATTTTGAAATTATTTTATTTTTATCTCATAAAAAAAAACTTAATTTTAAAATCACTTATTTGCATGCTACGTTTAAAAAATTTATCGCATAAACATAAACTTAAAATCATCATTTTAAAATTTTCATGCTTAAAAAATTTATCATATAAAAATTTTTAGGCATCCAAAATAAATTTTAAACTTTTTTTTTTAAAAAAAAAATTAGTTTTAAAAGTTATCACATAAATTTTAAAACGTCATTTTAAAAATTTCCATGTTCAAAACATTTCAAAGGAAAATTTTAGAACATCTAAAACATTTTTAAAATTTATCTCATAATTTTAAAAACATTTTAAATTAAAAAAGTATTTAAAAGCATTAAACACGTTTAATAAAATCGCAGTACCTAGATCGCTACGCAAACCTAGGCTCTGATACCACTGTAGGGGAATTGGGCGTTCCCTTAGGGCACAAAAATTCTAGTCCCGTCCTAAGTCGGACGGAACATAGACAGGAAAATCAAAAGCAGCGGAAAAAAAAAACAGTTAATCTAAATTAACATGCAAGTTAAAACAATTTTAACTTGGCCCTAAGGTCCAAGACCCTATGCCAAGATCTATGCCGACTTGGGATGGGTCAGACCATCCCAAGAAGGATCTAGCCTACTGCGATTAAACTAAACTAATGCTAATAAACTACTTTAACCACATACCCGGAATCTCAGCCCTGGAGCAGGCGAGATGTTCCGCGCCGTCTTCCGAGCTGCTCCCGTCCCACGCCGAGCCGCTCCTTTGAACCGCTCCCCGAACCGCTCCTCGAACCGCTCCGCATCCCGAGGCGATCAATCCCCGTGCCGCCGAGCCAACCAACCGCCGAAGAAAGTTTCACGCGAGTGAAACCTCCGCCAAGATTTCGGATCCAGAATCCGAACTCCTTTGAGGCTTTGCTAGAGCCCGCAGGAGTAAGGCAGAAATTTTAGGGAGATAGAGAAATATTTAATTTAAGCTAAGATCCGAGCGTGCTCCAACATTTACGAGAGCCGCTCAGATCTAGAGCTTGGGACGAGTTTTGAGAAAGGGGGGAGACCCCTATTTATATAGGCGGCGGACTCTCCCCTTTTCTCAAAATCCGATGTGGGACTAAACAATGAGTTAATAAAAATCAAGTTAGTTTGCACTTCACGAAGTGCAAACTTTCGTGAATTTTAACTCACTCACCGTTGAGCTTCAAGATCGATACAACCTATCAATACGACAAGCGTTCAACGGTGAACGCATAGGAAAAAACGGTTCGTCAATCGGAGTTCGTTTGACCCTCCAATTGAGTGTCCAAAGATCAGCCCTAGGCTAGTTTTTCACAAAAACGAGCCGTCATTTGATTCAGCACACTTAGGGTTCAAAACCCTAGAGGTGGGGCCCATGGGTGGGCCCCACACATGCCAAAAACTGCCCAAATCGCGCCTGGGCAGAGCCCAGGTCGCGCCTGGGCTCGCCCAGCCGCCTGGGCGAACCCAGGTCCGTGCCTGGGCTCGCCCAGGCGGCCTGGGCGA
Source organism: Scilla litardierei (assembly GCA_030789695.1). Taxonomy (NCBI): domain Eukaryota; kingdom Viridiplantae; phylum Streptophyta; class Magnoliopsida; order Asparagales; family Asparagaceae; genus Scilla; species Scilla litardierei. The sequence continues at coordinate 350,298,631 of CM061133.1, forward strand.
GCCCATGCCCGCGCCTGGGCTCTGCCCAGGCGCTGGGCAGAGCCCAGGCGGGCCTGGGCTTGCCCAGGCCCGCGCCTGGGCAGAGCCCAGGCGCGCCTGGGCTAGCCCAGGCCGAGCCTGGGCTTAGCCCAGGCAGCGCCTGGGCTAGCCCAGGCAGCCTGTTCTGCCTGGGTCTAGTATTTTGGCTTTAACTTGATCATCCGGCGTCCGATTTGGATGCCGTTCGAACCTGGGTCTAGACCGGGACATTCCCGTCTTACCCGTGAACTTTTCCTTGCGTTTATTTTATTAAATATTGTATTTAAACAATTTAATACACATTTAATCGCTTTTGCATCAAATGCAAAATAGTCCCTATCTAAGCTTAAATTATCATATTGCATCAAATGCAATTATCTCTTCTTTTGCATCAAATGCAAATATTCTCCCTAACTAATTTCTACCTATTACTAGACGAAGCGTTAGCACTCTGTGTGAGACCCTACAGCCTGACCCTTACAACAGGTTGGGCTCGAAGCCCTATACGGCAGTGACCACGAGCAGTGGTTGCCGTCCCTGCTTCAGGAATCATCATTATGTGGTTGACTCATTGACATGAGTATTGTCGGGACCACCTGACTGTTTCCGTGATGAATTCCGTAGTTATAGTCTTTTCGTCTAAACTGTGTCGTGTAGATCAAGTCTGGGGTACGGTCAAACTGTCAACCCCAATAACTTGACTCCGGTTAGTTTCGATCAATCTTTAGTCAACTAATGTTGGACTTCTTCCAACATACTCTGCGCAGAGTTTTTACTAAAGACCGAACTAACTCTACGACACTAACTCCCATTGACCGGGAGAGACGAATCCTCTCTTGGTCATTACTCGCCTCGTATGTTTCAAGTGACACCCAATCAAAAGACCTTTCGACAGGCCTCGCCTCGAAGCTAGGTCAGTTGATCTAAGTGGCACCGTTCACGCACAGGTCCGTCAAAATGACCTCAAGTCAAAAGACCAACTATCCTATCATCACTCAGAGTTATCACTGACAGATTGGTCAATATAACCATATGATAACTCTAGTGGATCGTTCAGTGAACTCATTCTAATGAGCACCTGTGTCTCGTCTTCGACTTCGCCAAGTCTAGCGATCATGAGATCACCGCCACCGCTAAACGGTGAAGACTAAGACACAATGGTCTATCCGATGTTTCGATATCCTTGTCTCGAAACATCTACGACCACGAACCATTTCAGACTTATGCTACAGACGGTCAAACGTTTCTCCATGATCGAGATACTCATCTCGATACCCGTTTGACCTTGCATAAAGTCTCAGGACTTTACCTAAGTCGATATCTAATTATAAAATAACTTAGATAATTTATTACCAAACAGCTTACTGTTATTTCGAACAAGATGTTTGTGCTATTCACACAGGAATAAATGGCCTCGAGGGCATAATATTCCTACACCAATAGCACCACCGCAGAGGACCAAAATGGGTCCTCAGCGTCGTCTAGGTATATATATTGGGTTTGATTTGCCCTCTATTATCAGATACCTTGAACCCCTGACGGGTGACGCATTCAAGGCACGTTTTGCAGACTGTGAATTTAATGAGAAATTTTTTCCAAAACTGGGCACACAGTCTAAGAAGCCAGAAGCTTCTGAGACCATTAGTTGGGACCAGAAGTCTTTGTCCCTATATGATCCGCGTACTAATCTGTGTGAAGATGAGATCCTGAAGATCCTTCACATTCAGAATACAGTACATCTTTTACCGGATAAATTCACGGACAACCAGAAGATTGTCCGTTCACAAGTCCCTGCTGCCAATACGCCAGCTAGGATTGACATCCCCATAGATGGATGCAGCCCACCGGTAGCAGAATTGGTTGTACCTCAAATGAATAGAGGACGCCCACCAGGTTCAAAAGATAAAGTTCCTCGAAAGAGGAAGACTCCTGGCGATACTAAGATTATCCCTCCACATGATGCTGAGCTCAGACCAGCTACTTCTCCCCTCCTGATTTCCCCAGCAGAGGAAACAATAGGAGAAGCATCATTAAATTTTGTACGTACTGGAGAAGTACTGGACAGAAATAGCATAGTCGTCGTCGACGATTTTGCGTTCGATATTGCCGTTCACGTCACTGAATATGACGATGACGTCGAACCACGATCTCTAGCGGAATGTAAACGCAGAGATGATTGGCCAAAGTGGGACGAGGCAATAAGAGTAGAGCTGGACTCACTCTTGAAACGCAAAGTCTTTGGACCAGTAGTCCAAACACCAGTAGGTGTAAAACCTGTGGGATATAAGTGGGTTTTCATAAGAAAAAGAGATGAAAATAATGTGATCGTTCGCTATAAGGCACGCCTTGTAGCCCAGGGATTTTCCCAAAGACCGGGGATTGATTACGAAGATACGTATTCCCCGGTCATGGATTCGATCACCTTCCGATTTTTAATCAGCCTAACTTCTCTGGAAAGCCTAGAAATGCAGCTCATGGACGTTGTGACTGCATATCTATATGGCGATATAGATAAAAATATCTATATGAGACTTCCTGATGGGTTTAATCTACCCCCAGAGATGAAAGAGATACCTCGGGACGTATTCTCTGTAAGGCTACATAGATCATTATATGGTCTAAAACAATCGGGCAAGATGTGGTATAACAGACTAAGTGATTTTCTTGCACAGCAAGGATTCACGAATAACGAAGTCTGCCCGTGTATCTTTATCAAAAGAACGGGAACAGGATTTGTCATCATAGCTGTATATGTAGATGACTTAAATCTCATAGGATCTCCTGCAGAGATCAAAGAGATATCTGAAAGCCTTAAACATACTTTTGAAATGAAAGACCTAGGAAAAACAAAGTATTGTCTTGGCTTACAGATAGAACACCTAAGAGGTGGAATCCTATTACACCAATCTAATTATACAAAGAAACTTCTACGCAAGTTTCATATGGATAAATGTCATCCTTTAGGTACTCCTATGGTCGTAAGATCACTAGATGTACATAAGGACCCCTTCCGACCACTGGAAGAGGGGGAGGAGATACTGGGTCCTGAAGTACCCTACCTCAGTGTCATTGGAGCACTTCTATATCTGGCTAACTGTACGCGTCCCGATATAGCGTTTACAGTTAATCTACTAGCCAGACACAGTGCTGCGCCCACAAAGCGCCACTGGAACGAAGTAAAGCATCTTCTGCGATACCTTCAAGGTTCCATTGATCTTGGACCTTACTACCAGAGAGGTGCCTCCCCCAAATTGTTTGGTTATGCTGATGCAGGTTATCTCTCTGATCCGCACACGGCAAAATCTCAAACAGGTTTTGTATTTACCTACGGAGGTACTGCTATCTCTTGGAGATCGGTAAAACAAACCACTACTGCTACATCTTCCAACCATGCAGAGCTCATCGCGATCCATGAGGCGAGCAGAGAATGTTTTTGGCTACGCTCCGTCGTCCAACACATCCTCCAATCCACTGGCCTGAAGACCAGTGATCTGGAGCCTACTGCCCTATTCGAAGACAACGCCGCATGCATTGCTCAGCTTCAGAAGGGCTACATCAAAGGCCACAGGACAAACCACATTTCTCCCAAGTTTTTCTGGACGCACGAGCAGAAGAACGACAAGCAGATTGAAGTTCGACAGATCCAGTCATGCAACAACTTAGCTGATCTTTTTACTAAGGCATTGCCTAAATGTACTTTTGTAAAACTTGTAAAGAACATTGGTATGCGACAGTTGAAAGACCTGCAAGCCTGAAGCTTGTACGGATCAGGGGGAGTAACATGTGAGTTGCACTCTTTTTCCTTAAGCTGTTGGGTTTTCCCACTGGGTTTTCCACAGCTAAGGTTTTAACGTGGCAAACACACTTACTCTGGATCCAGAAGTATCCACCCCTTGCCTCAGTAGCTGAGACCGAAGTGATGAATGTGTAAGGGGGAGTGTTATGAATGAGGGAGGCCTTTGGCCTCCCCTCCTTCATTACCCATTCATTAGGGCCCCATTACTTAGAGTAATGGGGACCCTTGGTCTCCTAGAGGCTTTGGCCTCCCCACTATGAGATATATAAATAGAGCACCATGGCTCTTAGCCATGGTGACTTATTCTTAGCAATGAAATTCTCTCTCTCTCTCTCTCTCTCTCTCTCTCTCTCTCTCTCTCTCTCTCTCTCTCTCTCTCTCTCTCTCTCTCTCTCTCTCTCTCTCTCTCTCTCTCTCTCTCTCTCTCTCTCTCTCTCTCTTGAGTTCATTATCATACAACACGCGTAGGTGATCAATTTGGTGGGGATTTTGGGCTTGGATTCTTGCTCAAGGAAGAACACGCGCTGATAACGTGTTAAAAGGCAATAGAACTCAAGAGAGAGAGAGAGACAAGCTTTCTTAGGAAAAGAGTGAGTAACCATGGCAATAGGACATGATTCTCTATATATTAAACTAGAGAAGGGAGATGAAGGGCCTCAAGGAGACCAAGGGTCCTCATTACCCATAGTAATGGGGACCAATGAGTGGGTAATGAAGGAGGGGAGGCCAAAGGCCTCCCTCATTCATAACAAAAATGATATTATTGGATTTAAATTCCTAATAAATCCTACAGGTCTTAGAAAAATACGAGACCAATCTCAGAAAATCAAAAACGTCGAATCGAATCCATTGGCGCCAGTTTCGTCGACATAAGGGAAGTATATTTCTCACATTGAATTTTTAAAGGCAAAACTTAAATAGGTTAAATTCCTTTTAAAATTCGTAGCTTGCAATTTTTACGAACACTGAAGTACGATAAAAATATATGTTATAGTACTAGTAAATACGATCATTTTGACATCTTGTTTAAAGAATTCTGACGTATGGGTTGTCCAAGAGAAATCTTTGAAATATATAATGAAAAATCATTTTCTCATTTTTTTAATTAGTTGTAAATTGGTTTTACGCTTCTAAAATTATGAAAAATATCTAATTAGGCTTAGAAAAATATTTTCTTCCTATATAAAATTATTTTGCTCTCATGTAGCCCATCTAAAAAAATTTAGTACGTATTTTGACGAGTTCTAAGCTACTAAAAAATGGAGACTATTAAGAAAAAATAGATAGAACAATAGTGTAGTCTTTAACTAATGATTTCTTGTGTTTGCAGGTAACAATTCTTATGCACCAACGTCCGTAGAAGCTCTAGAACCAGTTCCGGCTTGCTACGTCAATCTCGAAATCAGTAAGTCACGACTAATTCTAAAAATTACAAAATTAGTTAGTGTCCATGTATGAACTTAGGACATCACATATAGCCTTAGAACGGCTATTGACTTGAACCGAACTAGAAACCTAATCTAATATGGAAAGTAATCAACTATAGATTACTTTGCCAACTTTCACCTTTGGTGGTTGTAAGACACAAACATCAACTTGGGTAAATTGTGTGCTAACGAAACTACCACCCTTAAACCAACAATTTTTGTATTCCATGTTTGTTGGACTTGTCTTTATCCTCAAATTTCTTAGCATCCACTTTGCTAACTTTTTGGTTTTAAAACCAGTGGTCCTGGTTACCTATCATCGTGAACAAGGAATTGATAACATCTTGAGAAACATTTTGTGGAATATCTGGTGGAACATCTCATGGAACATCTTGTGGAACATCCCGTATAAACATGTACATAGAACACTTAACACTTCACTGGGGTTTTGGGGTAACTCTTAGTTTGAGAGAGTGTGTGGGAGTGACTGGAGTTCAATCTTCCCGTCCTGCTGCCTGTGTTTCGGTATACCGTCCCGCTGCCTGAGTTTCGGCAAAATACATGCACAGTGCCTGTGTTTTTGGCATTCGTCTGGGTCGCGCCCAGGCAAGAGATCGATGGTCACATATTGTACTCTCCGACTTGAGTCACGTAGTGTAGTTACTTTTGCACATGTTGGAAGCAACGATCTAGAATCTTGGTTTGATGATGACAAACGTGTCGTTATATCTAATGTGTGTGCTTAGTGTGTTTCAGGCCTGGCGAAACAATATATTTTCACTTTTTGGCAGAATTGCTATTCGTATAGCATATTGGGAGAGAGGGAGTGTGTGTGCACAAAGAAGTTTGACTTGGTCAATGGAGAGCAAAGTTGAACTTGGTCAATGGAGGGAGATGTGGCCAAATATATCAGAAAGATTGTCTATTATCCTTCTCCTATTCAAACACCAACGTGATCAAATCAAATCTCCTATCTACGGTGTAAAAAGATAGAATCAACTCATTTTTGAAATTTCCAATCCATATACTCTAGAGATCATCTTTTTCACAAAACCCTAGTCTCATCATATATATATAATCTTGTGAAAAGGGGAGCACATCACGGCAACACAAAATTTTCCAAGTGGGCTTGCGGCAATCAATAATAAAGGAGAAGAGGCAGCCAAAACAAATAAATTCGAGGGAGCGGCCAAAGAAAAAAATCTTCAAGAGCACCAAAGTCACGAAAGAGCCCTACTTCCCTTACTTAAAAGTGCGAAAGGCCTCCTCAAAACAAAACCCTCAAAGATCAAACCATCAACTTGCAGCAAAGCCAAAGGAGACGACATGCCATCCTCAAGCTAGTCCCCAAGAAGATCTCTCGTCGAGCTTGCTTCTTGCAACTCACAGCCAAGGACTTCATCTCGCCACCATCAAAGAGCCAAAGCCCGCCGTTCGCCACTGGGATCGATCACCATCAAAGTCGAGGAGCTGACGTTCACCTCATCCCATCGGAGTTCGTCGCCGTCTGCAAAACCCACATCGCCGAAGCTGTCGCTCGCAGTCAGTGAAGCAGCGCTCCGCTGCGAGTTCTCCGTCGCCGCTACGAAGTCGCCACCGCTACGAAGTATCTGCCGTGAGTCACCGAAGAAGCCGCCGTCGCCGCTGAGTTGATTGTCGAGGTCGTTGTCAAAGTAAAGTCGATCGGAGAAGACCATTATCATCGTCGCTTTGTGTTGCCACCGTCATACTCATCGCCTCAGAAGAACTCGTCGCTGGAAGCTGCTGCTGGACCTCGCCTTATCGCTGAGAGATCGCGCTGCCATCGCCATCAAGCAGACCGCCGCCGTGAGCTATCATCGCCGCCGTCTTCATCCACCATCGCGATCCTGCATGCCCTAGCTGCCAGCGAAGAAGACGAATGCCAAAGATCCAGCGCTGCATGCCCTAACAACACGTCGTCGTTGTGACATCGAAGGTGCCTGCATACCCTAGAGTATATCGGAGACGACGGAGATTACGTGCTGACGAGGACGATCACGCGAGAAGGCGAACGAACGGCGGAGATTTAATTCGGCAGCCGCCTGATCACGTGAGCAACGAAACGAAGCCAAAGCGAAATTGATTTCGCGTGCTGACGAGGAGACCGTAGGATTGAGAATCAACGGCTGAGAACGACCATCGCATGAGAACGTATGAGAATCAAAAGCTGCTGACGTGGCGTGAATTGTTAAGGGAACTGCTGAGCGCACAGACCGCTTATTAAATGGATTTGAACTGTTTTGCTCTATGCACCGACCGCTTGAGTTAAAGGAGTTACTGAGCGCACAGACCGGCTTTTATAAGGATTTGAACTGAACTTCTTTACACACAGACCAGTGTGTATTTTGCAATCCAGGAGTCAGATTGAGACACCGTTTACGTCAGATTGGAGCTGACGACGTGCTGATTGACAGAGATGCCTACACGGACACAAACTGAGCATTTCTAAACCCTTAAACTCTTGTATTTTTGTCTTATTGTAACGTTCTCTGTCGGGGAAACTTTACCATTTTTGGTGACTATTTTGGGACTTGTCTAGTTGGGGCTAGACAAGTGGGACCCAGCTAGTTTGGGACTAGCTGGTAGAAAGCGTTACTAGGATTGATAGTGAGAGAAAATACTGTGTGTAGGGTACTGAGAGCCTGGCAAGTTAGAGACGTAGAGTGTGCTCTAACTTGTGGTTTTGTACCTATTGCGCTATTCAATATTAGTTCTGTTTTGTGGGCTGGAGTAGGTCGTTGGGACGACCGAACCAGGGTAAATCTGCTGTGTACTCCATGTCTGCTTTTATTTACCCTATTGCTGCTATAACTGCATGTGCTTATTCGTGGGTTGCACGAATTATTTTCATTAGCCTATTCACCCCCCCTCCCCCCCTAATCTAGGATCCAGATCCAACAAGTGGTATCAAAGCAGGTTTTAGGATCTAGCCTAGGATTGACCATGAATAACCATATGGATAGGGCTTTTGCTGAGGGTCAGTCTGTTTCCCGTCCCCCTAAATTTAATGGAGGTGATTATGCTTATTGAAAAAATCGAATGAAAATCTACCTTATTTCTGTTGATTATAAAGCTTGGCAAATAATTGAAAAGGGATATAAACTGACTGTTATTAAAGTAGAAAATGTTGAGATTGAAAAACCAAATGACAAATGGGATGATAATGATTGGAAATATTATTCTTTAAATGCTAAAGCTATGAATGCTCTCATTTGTGCACTTGATAAATCTGAATATATTAGAATCTCACATTGTTTAACTGCGCAGGAAATATGGCATACTTTGGAGGTGACGCACGAGGGAACGTCACAGGTAAAGGAGTCTAGACTGTCTCTTTTGAGTGCAGAGTTCGAGGGATTTCGCATGCTACCATCAAAGAGCATATCAGAGATGTATGCGAGGTTCACCGACATAGTCTACAAGTCTAGCTCGCTTGGAAAGCCATATGATAGCCTCGATCAAGTGAGGAAGATCCTAAGAGCATTGCCAAGCTCTTTCAGACCAAAGGTCACCGCCATCCAGGAAGCAAAGGTATTGTCACAATTGAAGGTGGAGGACCTTATTGGTAATTTGATGTCCCATGAGTTGGAGCTGTAAAATGTTGAAGCAAGAGAGAAACCTGAGGAGAAAGAGAAAGCCATAAAGCCCCTTGCTTTGCAAGCTAGCAAAGAAGAGGATGATGATGATGACATAGCGCTAATGGTGAGAAATTTCAGAAAGTTCATCAAGACCAAGCATGGGAGAAACGAAATGGCATGCATGTTTAATCGTTCTAACTTTAATAATTCTTCCAAGCAATTTAATGATCAGAAATCTACTGATAGAATGCAATATTTTAAATGCAAGGGAAGAGGACATCTGATGAAAGATTGCCCAAATGAAACTGCTCAACTCGCTAAAGGAAAAGGAAAAGCGAAGGTATTAACATGGGATATGGATAGCGAAGCTGAAAGCGAGGAGGAACATGAAGCCCATTCTTGCATGGCTTTGATGGGCATCCAAGATGAGAAAACGGTCAGTTAGCAAAGCTGACCTTCTTAAAATTTGTGAAGAAATGCAAAATCAAATAGTAGATCATGAGTTCACTATTGAATGTCTCCAAAATCAGAACTATGACATGCAAGTTAGAGATGATAAGGTGTTTAAAGAGAATGAAAAGCTTAAAATTGATCTTAATGCATGCAAGTCTACTATTGAAATCATGAAGAAGGAAAAAGTTAGCTTTGATGAAATTGCTCCTTGTATTTCTTGTTCCTCGTTATTAAATCAAAATAGCATGCTTAAACAGGATTTAATGAAGCTCGAAGCTGAAAAAGAATATGAAATAAGAGAGCTTAAGGATAAATTTTGCATGCTAGATAACGATCTTAAAAAGAAAACAATTGAATATGAAAAGAAGGAAAAAGAAAACAAGTTGGCTTTCGTTAGTAAATGCACGATGATTGTGGAAGAAAATAAAAAATTTAAAATCAAAGTCTCTCATCTTGAAGTGGCCATTAAGAAATTCTCTATGGGAAAACAATCGTTGGACACTATTTTAGAGAATTAATTATATGGCAATACTAGAAGAGGACTTGGTTTTGGTCTGAAAATGTTGAAAAGCAAAAATTCAAGAAATTCCACAATGTACCCTCTATTGCAAAGAACAAATATGCTAAGTGCTTTACTTGTGATAGTGCAGGCCACACTTCATATTATTATAAATTTAGGAACACAAATATCAAGTTTAAACAAGTGTGGGTTCCTAAAACAATAATGGCTAACACTAGTGGACCTTGTTGGATTCCAATGTCACACTTAACACCTTTCATGTAGGTAAGGTGGAGATTTGGCGAGGAGCAAATTTTTCAATGTCTCATTCTTTTAGCTCCTTCGTCAAATAGCGACGAGAAGGTATAATTCTTATCCCTCTTTGCATTTCATTGCATACCTTCATAGATTGTTTTGTGTGCTTGATTTATTTTTCCTTATGTGCTTGTTTGCATGATTTTTTTAATGTTTTTATTTCTTAAAAAAATAAAAAAATTTAAAAAAAATATATGAGCTTAAAAGAATACCCTTTATGATTTATCTTAAGTGGTATTGTATGAATGTTCAAGTCTATCCCTTGTAGAAGTTAATTCATTATTGTTGTAGCTACATGGATATGTTGTTCTCTTTTTAGTAGCCATGACATGTCTCTTGAATTTCGAATTTGACTTCTACACCTACATTTTCTCTTTCACGATAATTGACTTTTTAGTGCTTTTGGAGATTCTTTTGAAGAATAATGGAAAGTGAATGTAGGAATGTTTAATTTCTGAATTTTCTAAGGGATATGAAGTGTTTAGCCATGAATTAAAAATTGAGCACAAATGCTTGAACGCGTCTCAAGTATGTGATGCTTAAGCGCTACTCCCAAGTGTAGGAGGACGTCAAGTAATAAATTTATAACCGGTGAGACCGGGTCGGATCACGGGGACAAGTCGTTTTGCAATCGCAAGTTTAATTAATAAAGGAGAGATAAAGACGAAACTACAACCAACTAAGCTAATGGTGGAAATGCGCGTGGAAATGTGGGTGAGACCATCTACCAAACCAACATCCTAGGGTTCGAGAATCGGAGAGGGAAATAGGCGAGGAAGCTTGTGTGGTGTGTGGGAATGAGGTTGCTAAGCATATGGGTTCAATCCGAGGATAACTCAATTGTCTTTCTGGCTAAGGAAAGCGCAATCGGTGGATGTGGCATTTTATCGAACACTTGGTGTGCAATGAAAGTAGGGTATGAAAAATTGAGATAATAAACAACCAAGCATACAAGAACGGTACCACTAGGCAAACTCCACTCTAGTGACACCCACTAGGATCCCTAATTCAAATTATATCTCATCAATTCTACCACATAATCATTAAAACATGCAAGATTGAAAACCAAAGCCAAAGCAAACACAAATCACCATACAACCACACAAGAAGAAGATCTAGCTCATTATAACAAGAAAAGAGAGATTTTTACTTCTAAAAACATCATCCATTATCATTACAATTCACTAAATCAAAATACACAAGGTGAGAGAAAGAGTTCACCAATATCTCCAATGAAGAACAAAACCCAAACCAAATGCTCCTCCTTGCTTCTTTGTTGCTCCACCAAAACCCTAACCCTAAGATGAATAATGGGGAAGAAGGAATGAGGGAAAAAGAGGGGAGGAAAGCCCAAGAAATAGACTCAGAATTTTGGGTCTGAAAACAGCCCAAACGGGTCGGATCCGCGCCCAAACCCGCAACTAATGCCCAAATCTGCAGAAATTTCAGCACCGTCACCCTGTCTTGCAAAAATTCTAGAAAAATCATCCGACCTCGGAATGACGCGTTCCAGGCGGCGATGGAACCGTAACAAAGTGTACTATCACCGAAAAATATCAGGAGGCCGAAATATATACTGGAATGATAGCAGATTTCTTCACAATAGGGGGCAAATCTGCAGAAATTTTCAGCGCCGCCACCCTGTCTTACGAAAATTCTAGAAAAATCATCCGACCTCGGAATGACATGTTCCAGGCGGCGATGGAACCGTAACAAAGTGTAGAATACTAGAAAAATATCATTAAGTCGGAATATATAGATAATTCAGCACAAGAGGGGAAAGGCAGACTTTCTAGCCCAGAAATTTTCAGCACCGTCACATTGTCTTCCAAAAAATGTAGTAAATTGCTCCGACCTCCAAAAATTCTGGAAAAATATGCGTTAGAATCGGGACTTCACGAAATTCAATTAAAAAATAATAGAAGACCAAGATGAAGATGCTAATAAGCTGTAAAAATTATGTTTTAAGCATATAAAAACGGTAAGCTCCAATATTAAGTGATATCATCAAAATGCGCGTATCGGAGCCAAAATGAATACAAATTATGCATAAAATGCCATCTAATGAGAGGTAAAATATACAATATTGAACCCTAATCACACCCCACAACTAGCTTTTTGCTAGTCCCTAGCAAAACAAGCGATATATTCGGATTCACAATATAGCACACATCAAACTGCACAATATTCATGGCACATGAAATTTTTTCAATATAAACTCAATTCCAATATACCAACTCATAAAATAGAGCAAATCCAAGACCAAAACTCCAATATGGCTCAAACCAACAAAGTACAAGCAAATTTTGCATTCATTGAGATTAAAACATAAGCGTGTCATAGTATCACAATCTTCAAGAACTTGGCCATAAATAACACTTAGCTTTCTTAATTCATGGAAGTTTGATATGTGGATCATGTTTATTCATGTTTTTTTAATGTGAAACTTAGAATGACCCATGTAATGAGGGTTCGGTCAATGACTCCCAAATCAGAAGATTTTGGGGCATTAGGCCAAAAAGGACCCCGCGGACCTAGTAACTCGAATCACCTAAGATTCACTTATTTTTCTCTCGTGCACTCCCCTAAATCCTATCTTTCGACACGAATTCCCAATGTTTCATGAGGACCCGGCTACTTGACAAAACTAGAAGAACGATGCACTTATTCTTTTTTCTTTTTCTTTTTCTTTTTCTTTTCTTTCTCTTTTTTCCTTTTTTTGATCCAACACACCAATCAACCACTCCTCAAGCATAAACCAAGCATATATCCAAGGCCGAATTCCATCAAATTGAACACCAATCTACACTAATGACTTAATCCAACTCGTGCATCACAAAGTTTGTACAAAACTAATCCAGACCACATCGAAGACAAAATTCATCGAATTATGCACTAGTTTTATGAATAGCATATTAAAATTGATCTCATGAAGAAAAAGCAATAAAATGCATGCCAATCACAATGTAGGAGTTTGAACATAAGATTTGAATCCGAAAACATGCACGAAGATGAAACATGCAACGGACTAAGCAAATAACTAGCAAGAGAGTAAGGAGTGTAAATGATATTCTTGCAAAATGATTGGTGATGTCAAAATGGATGTCTCCAAACAAAAAATACAAAAAAAAAATTAAAACGAAAACAACTAACTAAACATCCTAAAACCACCTACTACTCTCCCCCCCAACTAAAGACAAACATTGTCCTCAATGTTGGAAAAGTAGAGGTTTATTGAAATAAAACTATCCTAAAAAGCATAGAAAGTGCATTAAATTAAAATTTCTATACTACTAGAAGGAGATCACCGGGGTCAAAAGGAGGATCTCGGATGTATAACGGTGAGGAAAGTTGCTCAATTAGATCTTTACGCTCCTCCGCGAGCGTCTTCCCTTCACAAATCACTTTGGACCCTAGCAACACACCAACAAGTGCTCCCTCCATAAAATTTCCAATCGTGCCCTGCGAGAGAGAGCGTGTGTCAATCCAAAGCCGACACCGTTCCCTTTCAACAAAAGTGACCCAAATATAGTCGTCAACATAAGATAAAGAATTTAAATCAAGTTGACGAAAACTCCCTAAAGTGATTGCGTCCATCTCCATATGATGCATGCCCACGGGAGAGAGGAATGATGGATTTTGGGACAAGATTGGGGAAGAGCATGGTTCGGACTCCACCAAAATGATCGATGAGCTCATGGCCCTACTAGTCTCCTCCTCCACTCCATCCAAAATTTCACGCTTGTCCTCTACATCTTCACACAAATCTCCTACAAGAGAAGATGGATCCAAATCAGATAATAAAAGTTTTTGAGTGGTTTGATTACCTTCTCCCAAGCAAGAGGCAAGCAATGCGAGACTGGAAATGATCTTATGGATATACTGGCTTCGAGTCTCCATGCTCCGCAGAAAATATCGGGATTGAGCCTCATGTGTCTGAATAAGCAAATGAAGTTCCTCGCCCAAGGGTTGCAAGGATGCGTCCACGATTTGCTCTCCTTGGTCAAGGGATGCTCCAATGCTATCATGATCTGGCGCTAATGGATCACTCCTTGAAGTCCCATCCAATGGTCGTGCCATATCCTCCATGGACTCCAAGTACTCCCAAGCATCCTCAGGTGACATGTCAAATAGAGCTCCATCGTCCAACATCGCCATGTAGTCCTGCATCTCCTCCTTCAACCCCTCGTAGAAAAACTAGAAAAGATGGTCTATCGTGAATCCATGATGTGGACAGCCGCTTAATAAATCCATGAACCTCCTCCAAGCTTGATAGAAGGATTCACCGTCAATTTGAGCAAAGCTGGCAATTTTGAGCTTCAAAGAAGTGGTCCTGTGCAAAGAAAACGAAAGTGCATCATACAAAGAATTTATGCCGTTAAAGTCCATAACTTTTTTTTTTGAATTTTTATAAAAGAAAATGAAAATAAAGATAGCAAAGGACTCAAAAAGTTAAAAATAAAGAAATCTCAAATCAAAAAGTGAAAAATAAAGAATCGGAAAAGACTCACACTAATAGTAGGATGTATCACGCCAAAATTTCCTAAATCAATCAAAAATGTAAATGCAAAAACCGTTGTCCCCGGCAACGGCGCCAATTGCTTGAACACGTCTCAAGTATGTGATGCTTAAGCGCTACTCCCAAGTGTAGGAGGACGTCAAGTAATAAATTTATAACCGGTGAGACCGGGTCGGATCACGGGGACAAGTCGTTTTGCAATCGCAAGTTTAATTAATAAAGGAGAGATAAAGACGAAACTACAACCAACTAAGCTAATGGTGGAAATGCGCGTGGAAACGTGGGTGAGACCATCTACCAAACCAACATCCTAGGGTTCGAGAATCGGAGAGGGAAATAGGCGAGGAAGCTTGTGTGGTGTGTGGGAATGAGGTTGCTAAGCATATGGGTTCAATCCGAGGATAACTCAATTGTCTTTCCGGCTAAGGAAAGCGCAATCGGTGGATGTGGCATTTTATCTAACACTTGGTGTGCAATGAAAGTAGGGTATGAAAAATTGAGATAATAAACAACCAAGCATACAAGAACGGTACCACTAGGCAAACTCCACTCTAGGGACACCCACTAGGATCCCTAATTCAAATTATATCTCATCAATTCTACCACATAATCATTAAAACATGCAAGATTGAAAACCAAAACCAAAGCAAACACAAATCACCATACAACCACACAAGAAGAAGATCTAGCTCATTATAACAAGAAAAGAGAGATTTTTACTTCTAAAAACATCATCCATTATCATTACAATTCACTAAATCAAAATACACAAGGTGAGAGAAAGAGTTCACCAATATCTCCAATGAAGAACAAAACCCAAACCAAATGCTCCTCCTTGCTTCTTTGTTGCTCCACCAAAACCCTAACCCTAAGATGAATAATGGGGAAGAAGGAATGAGGGAAAAAGAGGGGAGGAAAGCCCAAGAAATAGACTCAGAATTTTGGGTCTGAAAACAGCCCAAACGGGTCGGATCCGCGCCCAAACCCGCAACTAATGCCCAAATCTGCAGAAATTTCAGCACCGTCACCCTGTCTTGCAAAAATTCTAGAAAAATCATCCGACCTCGGAATGACGCGTTCCAGGCGGCGATGGAACCGTAACAAAGTGTACTATCACTGAAAAATATCAGGAGGCCGAAATATATACTGGAATGATAGCAGATTTCTTCACAATAGGGGGCAAATCTGCAGAAATTTTCAGCGCCGTCACCCTGTCTTGCGAAAATTCTAGAAAAATCATCCGACCTCGGAATGACATGTTCCAGGCGGCGATGGAACCGTAACAAAGTGTAGAATACCAGAAAAATATCATTAAGTCGGAATATATACTGCAATGATAGATAATTCAGCACAAGAGGGGAAAGGCGGACTTTCTAGCCCAGAAATTTTCAGCACCGTCACATTGTCTTCCAAAAAATGTAGTAAATTGCTCCGACCTCCAAAAATTCTGGAAAAATATGCGTTAGAATCGGGACTTCACGAAATTCAATTGAAAAATAATAGAAGACCAAGATGAAGATGCTAATAAGCTGTAAAAATTATGTTTTAAGCATATAAAAACGGTAAGCTCCAATATTAAGTGATATCATCAAAATGCGCGTATCGGAGCCAAAATGAATACAAATTATGCATAAAATGCCATCTAATGAGAGGTAAAATATACAATATTGAACCCTAATCAACAAAAGAATTGCAAATGAAAAAAAAATACATATACTATATTTGATCCGTATGAAAAATGGATATACTTCATGGCTAATACACAACCCACGAGTATCCAACTTATGCTACATGGGTAATCATTAGCGTTGGTGTATATTACTCGTCAAGCAATGCCACCCCACATTTAAAAGTCCTTTTAGGCTATGTTTTGGGGTTTGGTAACTTGAACTCATCTTTGATGAGGTGGGAAAATTCAATCCTCGCGATATTCATGAAAAATGGAAAATGTGGATTGATTTGGTTGATTGTTCTAAAATTGAATCTCCTCTTGTACTTTATTGTCTATATCACTACACATACACAAAGGTGGGAGGTCGTGTTATGAAATTCTATGAGGTTGAATTGTCTATTTTTTTGGAAAACTCATGCAAATTGCACGCTACATTTAATAATGGTTTATTTTTTCATGGAATATTTTTGTGACTTCATTAATCCACTTTTGGTGATTACAAAGGGGGAGAAAGAGAATGAAAGATTTGTGTGTTGTCGGTAATAAATGTTGAAGGGGGAGCTTGAGAAAAATACCTGAATAAATGTTGAAGGGGGGCTTGAGAGAAAGGGGAGCATGCTTTATATTTACTATTTGTTGTGCATGCTTTGTAATGCTTGAATGACTCATCCATACATCATATTGCATTACACCCTTCAACACACTTCACACACCCATACTTATTGCTCAAATCTTTTATGGGTTTGTCATCACCAAAGGGGGAGATTGTTGGAAGCAACGATCTAGGATCTTGGTTTGATGATGACAAACGTGTCGTTATATCTAATGTGTGTGCTTAGTGTGTTTCAGGCCTGGCGAAACAATATATTTTCACTTTTTGGCGGAATTGCTATTCGTATAGCATATTGGGAGAGAGGGAGTGTGTGTGCACAAAGAAGTTTGACTTGGTCAATGGAGAGCAAAGTTGGACTTGGTCAATGGAGGAGAGATGTGGCCAATTATATCAGAAAGATTGTCTATTATCCTTCTCCTATTCAAACACCAACGTGATCAAATCAAATCTACTATTTATGGTGCAAAAAGATAGAATCAACTCATTTTTGAAATTCCCAATCCCTATACTCTAGAGATCATCTTTTGCACAAAACCCTAGTCTCATCCTATATATATAATCTTGTGAAAAGGGGAGCACATCACGGCAACACAAAATTTTCCAAGTGGGCTTGCGGCAATCAATAATAAAGGAGAAGAGGCAACCAAAACAAATAAATTCGAGGGAGCGGCAAAAGAAAAAAAATCTCCAAGAGCACCAAAGTCACGAAAGAGCCCTACTTCCCTTACTTATAAGTGCGAAAGGCCTCCACAAAACAAAACCCTCAAAGATCAAACCATCAACTTGCAGTAAAGCCAAAGGAGACGACATGCCATCCTCAAGCTAGCCCCCAAGAAGATCTCTCGTCGAGCTTGCTTCTGTAACTCACAGCCAAGGACTTCATCTCGCCGCCATCAAAGAGCCAAAGCCCACCGTTCGCCACAGGGATCGATCACCGTCAAAGTCGAGGCACTGACGTTCACCTCATCCCATCGGAGTTCGCTGCCGTCTGCAAAACTCACATCGCCGAAGCTGTCGCTCGCAGTCGGTGAAGCAGCGCTCCGCTGCGATTTCTCCGTCGTCGCTACGAAGTCGCCACCGCTACGAAGTCTCTGCCGTGAGTCATCGAAGAAGCCGCCGTCGCCGCTGAGTTGATTGTCGAGGTCGTTGTCAAAGTAAAGTCGATCAGAGAAGACCATTATCATCGCCGCTTTGGATTGCCGTCGTCGTACTCATCGCCTCAGAAGAACTCGCCACCGGAAGCTGCTGCTGGACCTCGCCTTATCGCTGAGAGATCACGCTGCCATCGCCATCAAGCAGACCGTCGCCGTGAGCTGTCATCGCCACCGTCGTCATCCGCCATCGCCATCCTGCATGCCCTAGCTGCCAGCGGAGAAGATGAACGCCAAAGATCCAGCGCTGCATGCCCTAACAACACCGGAGAATCTGAGAGCGCCGCTGCCGTCGTCGCTGTGACATCGAAGGCACCTGCATACCCCAGAGTATATCGGAGACGGCGGAGATTACGTGATGACGAGGACGATCACGCGAGGAGGCGAACGAACAGCGGAGATTTAATTCGGCAGCCGCCTGATCACGTGAGCAACGAAACGAAGCCAAAGCGAAATTGATTTCGCATGCTGACGAGGAGACCGTAGGATCGAGAATCAATGGCTGAGAACGACCATCGCATGCGAACGTATGAGAATCAAAAGCTGCTGACGTGGCGTGAATTGTTAAGGGAACTGCTGAGCGCACAGACCGCTTATTAAATGGATTTGAACTATTTTGCTCTGTGCACCGATCGCTTGAGTTAAAGGAGTTGCTGAGCGCACAGACCGGCTTTTATTAGGATTTGAACTGAACTTATTTACACACAGACCAGTGTGTATTTTGCAATCCAGGAGTCAGATTGAGACACCGTTTGCGTCAGATTGGAGCTGACGACGTGCTGATTAACAGAGACGCCTACACGGACACAAACTGAGCATTTCTAAACCCTTAAACTCTTTTATTTTTGTCTTATTGTAACGTTCTCTATAGGGTAAACTTTACCATTTTTGGTGACTATTTTGGGACTTGTCTAGTTGGGGCTAGACAAGTGGGACCCAGCTAGTTTGGGACTAGCTGGTAGAAAGCGTTACTAGGATTGATAGTGAGAGAAAACATTGTGTGTTGGGTACTGAGAGCCTGGCGAGTGTAGAGACGTAGAGGGTGCTCTGAGCGTGCTCTAACTTGTGGTTTTGTACCTATTGCGCTATTCAATACTAGTTCTGCTTTGTGGGCTGGAGTAGGTCGTTGGGACGACCGAACCAGGGTAAATCTGCTGTGTACTCTATGTCTGCTTTTATTTATCATGTTGCTGCTATAACTGCGTGTGCTTATTCATGTGTTGCACGAATTATTTTCATTTGCCTATTCACCCCCACTCTAGGCTAGGATCCAGATCCAACAGCACAGTCATTTTACTTTACGCATTACAGTCACCTTTACTTTACACGTCCCATGCACGTTACTTACTACACTTGTGTAGTCACAGTACTTTACCTGTCGTACTTTTAGCTACAGCAGTAGCATGTTTCACTTACTTAACATGCCTTACACTCGCACCATCACAATAAAGTTGTTCTTTCCTTTCAGTTCTGTTTACTTTTGCTACTCAGCTATGTACAGTTGTTGCTCAGTACTTTACTTTTCACTCTGGTCTGCTTGTACGTAGTTACTTTTGTCATACTTGTGCACTGCTTCTTTTCTATATTTAGAATTGTTGTGACTTACCTACGGTTCCATCTCCGTGGCACCGCAGACGACGTACATATGGAGGTAGATGCTCCTGAGCTAATAGCGCCAGAGTTTTACCGCAGCTTCCAGAGCTATTTTGCACTTATATACTTTTCTTCTTTTATGTATATCTGTTGGGACATCTTGTACAGTATGGATTGTAATAATTGGACACTATTTGAGTATTTTTGTACATCTCTGCATCGTGGCTATTTTGTTTTCACTGGTAACCTGCAGGATCTGCGCAAATATCAAAAAGTAACGGGCCCCCGAGAGCGGGTCGTTACAGATATACTGTCGCATATTGAGAGACACGATTGAATTCATTACCTGTCACGGTGCACAACAATGCGTTCATTGCTTTGGCGTTGAGGTTGGCTTTCTTTTTTGTCATCAGCAGACCATTTTCCGAACTCTACGTCAGTGGGTGCGCTGTATGATGCTTTGGTGACGGTCCATGCCTCGATATCTAGTGACTCTAGTTGAGTCTTCATACGGATCTTCCAGCTTGCGTAGTTCGTTCCGTTGAACAATGGTGGTCGCATGGTATTGAGTCCTTCAGAATGAAAAGATGTTAATGCCATCGCTTTTCGAGCCTCGCTCTGATATCAAGTGTTGGATCTTGTGAATGGCAAACAACACTAGAAGGGGGGGTTGAATAGTGTTGTGCAAATAGTAAACTTTTTCGTTTGTTGATTAGCACAATTAAAAACCTTCTAATGTTGCCTAAAAAACCAAGTAAAGTGATCAACGCTTGGTTCTTAATCAACAAGGTAATCTTACAAAGAATTAATATGAGTTACAAGCAAGATAAGATTACGAGCAATAAATCCTTTACAAAAGAATAGATCTTTTTACACATAGGAAATTAATTAATTAACTTTGCAATAATATAAACACCGAATTACAGAGATACAATTGTTAGCAGATAGAATAAAGTGCTAGAGCAAAGATAAACAATCACAGAAAAATGCAAACACAAAGACAAGGAATTTTTATTCTGGTTCCCCACAACTTGGTTACGTCCAGTCTCTGACCAATCCGGTACGAGATTTTTCCACTATTACCTTAGCAATACAATTACCTAACTCCACTTGTTATGATTTTCCAAACACATAACCTTGACGATGATTTCCTACCACCTAGACTTGTCTAGGATTTTCATGTCACTTACAACAAAGGGAATCCACAAATGAAAACAAGTTTCTAACTCACCACACAAAATAGTGGAGTTTGGATTACACCCAACAATTCTATAGCCAAAGTAAATATAACAAATGTGTATTACGTGGCGAAAAAATTTAGGTCGATCTTCAGATCACACAAAGAATATAAGTTTATTCGTTGTGATCTTAGATCTTGAGTTTTAAAAATCCTTTAAATAATAAAGATTAAAGAGCAAGGATTTCAAAAACACTTTTGAAAAATAGCCAAAATAAAATTATGGATCTCAAAAACAATTTTTAGAAATGTAAGAACTGAGATCAAAAATATACGAGCAGAAATTGGCTATTAGCTTGAGAGCAAATAAGAAAGATGAGATCAGAATTTAGCACAAAGAATAGAGATTAGAAAAGTTGTTTTTAATGATCTCTTTGAGGTTCCTATTTATAGAGTTTCAAGAGGATTTTGAATTTCAAATGAGTTTGACTTTCAGCCAAAACAGATAAGGAAATGGATCAAAATCAGGAAGCAGAGTCGTTGGAAAACGACAGCTGGTAGTCGACTCCCTCAGAGTGGTAGTCGACTCCCAGAGAATTTCGGTAGAAATTCTGCTTCTGGCTGGTAATTGACTCTCTCAGTTGGTAGTCGACTCCCAGAGCAATTTTCACTGAAACTCAGCTAGCAACGATGTAATCAACTACTGTGTGAATGAAGTTTGACTACTAAAATATAGAATAGCTAGAAAATGCTCTCAAGAGTTTAAGAATGATTTTAAAACATTCAAAAACATTTTTCTTTCGAAATCATTTGTGTGTGTGTGTGCGATGTTTACTTTGGCTTTGACATTATCCTAAGAAACACAACTTACACACTTAAACTAAGACGAGTCTTCAAGAAGTCGATCAGATGATTGAAGTGAATGTGAGCTTCTCTTGAGTTTGAGCTTCTTCTTCAATTAAGCTTGAGCTTCATCATTGGCTATGCTTGCTTGATGTGGAGCTTCCAATATCGTCTTCGTCTATTGAGCGTAGTTGAGCTTCTTTGGAGTATGCGTAAAGTCACTGTTCGCACAACCTGCACACTTGAGTTGTAGCGTAGTTAGTACAGTAACATCATTTGGTGTGATCATCATCAAAACCACTTAGGGGTGGGATTCAATTTCCCATCCACAACAACAACGTTCCTCCACCTCCTTCGTACAACAATCACGACGGTGATGGTACATCTACTGTCTTAGAAGGTGTAATGACCGTATGTGTAAAATATGGTTTGTATAGGAATTTTGTTGTGCGTATAGTAATTTCATACCTGTAGGGCTATCAGGTGACTATGATAAGCTCGGATATGTGAGTGAATGCGTGAGGATGGGTGGTAAATCTAAATTAATGTTAGCATGCTAACATTGTTTATTGGCGTGCTTGGCGTTTTTCGTTGGAGAGAGTGTAAAGTAAAACGGTATGTTCATGATAAGATAACTGGCGATGCTGAGATAGTTATTAATGGATGCCATTATTATTATTGATGCTTGGTTGTTATTTTTGGTGAAACATGCCAAGTTAAATGAGAAGTGTAGTTTTCCTAACTATGAGTAAGTTCAAGTTTACCTAGGAACTACTACATGAAGCATTTTAAGAACTCTTGAAAAACCTAAGTTTCATAACAAAACCGAATTGGTAATATGTTCTGCCATGCACACCCCCCCCATTGGAGGAAGTTACTAGGTAGATACTCAATGGGTCTCATTTAAGTTTGCCCTTCCTTGGATCCATTAGCAAGGTTACTTGGGATGAATGTTGTAATGCTAGAGTTCAGTTTCTTGATATTGCAGATCACTCCCCTATCTGTAGTACTCACTTGTTTTGCAGGATTACCTCCCGCCGTAGGTATGCAGTTTGTTATTAATGTCATTTGCATTTCCATATGAATTTTCCATGATATGTCATGAGCTAGTTCTAGTTTATTGCTTAATGCATTGTTACTTTGTGCACCATGTGAGTTGGGTTTGGACATCCTACTGGGTCACGCTGTGACGTGTCCCGTTGTTATTTTTTCAGGTGTTGGAACTTTGAGTTGGACGCCCTCGGGTCAAGTTGGTTGGCGTTGGTTGGAGTTGAGGGGTTTAAGAGAGTGTGAGAGTTTTGGGTGTGCGTTATTGTACTTTAGGAAGTTGTGGGTTCATGTTGTATTTGAGACTTGTAATCGATGTTATATTTGAACAGTTTATATATATGTTATACCGGTGTTTGAGTCGGTGGCTCTTTTGTATTTCTGTGATGTCTGGAATGCTACAGGTACTATCCAGCAGTGCACAGTGGGCCTGCCTGTGTTTTGAAATTTGTATTCTTCTTCGTAGCACTCGCCTCTTCGGGCGTAACTGATACGGATTCGTACTTATCGGGTATCCCGGGGAGCGGGGCGTTACAGAAGGGCAATCAACGGTTCGTCCTCTACATTTCAATGGCACGAATTTTGGCTATTGGAAATGTCGGATGGAGACGTTTCTTAGGAGTGCTTCTCTTTAGAGAACCCTCCACACGGAATACATTGAACCCTCTGAAGAGGATTTTGACAAATGGACTCCCTCCGAGAAGTCCGCCAAAGTGAACAACGCCAAGGTAATGAACGCTCTTCATTGTGCATTGGATCGGGATGAGTTCAATAAGATATGCACATGTAAGAGTGCATATCAAATATGGAACCATCTAGTCGTTACCCAGGAGGGAACGAACAAGGTAAAGTTTTATAAATTATATGTTGTAATACAAAATTTCGATATGTTTCATATGCTGGATAATGAGATCATTGCAATGATGTACGGACGTTTCACCGACATCACCAATGAGCTTGAAGCTCTTGGACAAGTATACACCCAATAAGAAAAGGTGAGAAAGATAATCATGGAAATCACCTCGAAATGGGAAAGAAGAGCAATCGCCATTGAGGAGGCCAATTACATGAAGAACTACACCGTGTTGAATCTATCGGTATTCTCATGTCTTACGAAGTAAGAAGGGAGAACCGACTAATGATTAGAGCAATGATAAACCCAACGGAGGCTAAGAAGAAAGCGTTAGCATTCAAGGCTATTTCTTCATCCTCCGACAGTGAAGAATCCGAGAACAAAATGGACTTGGAAGAAATGTCACAAATGGCGAAGAAGTTCCAACGCTTCTTTTGCAAAGGTAAATTTCCTTCAAAAAATAAATTTGATTCCACTAATAATACATCATCTCTTTGTTTTAAGTGTAACAAGCCGGGGCACATCAAGAAGGATCGACCAATGCTTAGAAACAAAGAAAAGTGGAAAGCTCCAAAATACCGCAAGTCCGACAAATATAAGAAGGATAAGAAGAAAGGACTTGTTGGGACATTCGATGATTCAAGCGGAGATTCCTCAAGTGAATCCGAGGATGAAAAGGGTGAGAGTGCACATATGTGTTTCATGGCCCGAGAAGATCCACTCTCCGATGCGAGTGATATGGACATCGATGAACCCGAGGTAACCATGGAAGAACTTCGTATTGCTAACGAAGAATTATTTTCTAAGTATCAATCTCTTATGCTTAGATATGATGCCCTCACTAAGTCTCTTCATACGGCCACTTTCAGGAAGTTTTGTACAAAAGAATGATACCTAAGAGATCTGAAAGACTAAGTGCTTGTACAGATAAGGGGGAGTTAAAGAAAAATTGTACTCTTTTTTCGTAGCTACGGTTTTTTCTCACATGGTTTTCCATAGCTAAAGGTTTTAACGAGGCAAATCCCATTAACTCTGAATTACGAAGTATCCACCCACTTGTGATATTCATATGATGCTCAAAATCACGAAGTATTCATGAGCTGAGTTCACACTTATGACGGGCTAAAAGAGAATGTTATGAAAGTATTACGTAGCTCTGTCCATGTAGGGCTCTATGATCACAGGCCCGGTCCTGCACCAGGGCAAACGGGGCAGCCGCCTAGGGCCCCAAGGCCCAAGGGGGCCCATTTTTTTCATTTTGCAACATTTCATTGATTTCAACTCTTCCCGTTGTGGCCCGCACAGTAACCGACCCCTCAAATCTTCAGTCTTCCCGTCTTCCACATTCATTTCTCTCCACAGTAACCGATGGACCGACGTGGCGACGCCTCGAGTTCTCAATTCTCCACAGTAATCGAAGAACAGAAGAAGCAAAGTATTAAATTTTTTAAGGTAGACTCTCACCCCTATCATTTTCACTATCCTATTTTCAAAAATTATCATCGGCTGATTCAATAATTCTTCTCCACTCTTCAGTTCTTCCAGGCTTAACTATTAATTATACGGAATGGCGGAAACCAGTGAGGCACACTCGAGGCCGATGGATGAAAAACCAGTGGTCGTCAGAGTGAAGAGGAAGTCGAACAAGACAGAGTCGATGCCTTCTGTGAGTTTGCTCGCTTTATCAAATTTGTTTATGTTTCCATCTTTTCTGTTTTTTGTTTCCTAGAAATTGTCTTTTGACGGATTAATTGGGCTCTAGGGTTGGAGATCAACGAAAGGCCATCGAAACGGAAATTATTGGACATTGATGCCCCATCGATTTCAGAATCTTCTAGAAAAGGTTTGACTGGCTTGAAATTTGGGAGAATTTGGAATTATAAGAGATTTTGATTTTTAAAGGTGAGATATTTTGACAGTTTACTATGATCAAAATCTTTTGAGGTGTTTTCACCTTTTCAAAAAAAAGTTGAAATTGATAATATGTTTCTTGCTCGTGTGCTTGTGTGCATTTCTATCTGAAAAGAGCCACAATTGAAATTGGGTTGTTTTAAACAAATTGTATAATTTGTATGATATTTGTTGAAATTTGGAAGATGTAGTGGTTTTTCATATTTGGGTTCTGTGCTCTTTGGTGCAGTTGGAGGATGTGCAGTTAGAGCTAATATATCTCGTTCCATGTTGTAGAAAGATGCGATTTTGGTTTTTTTTTTCATGTGTGAACTTTTCTCCTTAAAAAACTTAAGTTGCTCTTTATTGTTTTCTTTAATGTGGCTTTGGAATTTATCATTTAGCTACGAAGGTACAGTGGTAGACTAAGCTATTTGGGCCAATTATTATAAGTTGTGATTGCATGGATATTAAAACCGATCCTCCTCTACTCTTTTTTAAAACATTTTTTTGGCTGCATTAAGCATGTTCGTTGCAAGAGTAGAACTCTATGCAAGGGTATACGTGACTTTACATTTAGGGATTGATACACAAAAAATTTAGTATTTGTTATGAATAGGACCCATTGGGCCTATTAGGTATCCACCCATATGAGTACCCATTATGAATACTATATAAAGGAGGCTAGGGGTTTCCTAGCCTCAACCCTTCTCCAAATCTGTTTCTCGTTCACAACACGTTATCAGCACGATCACGCTCTGTAACGACTGGTTTTCATGTATGGATTTTATTATAAATATTTATATATTTGGTTACTTTCCCTTGTTGAGATTTCCTTTTTTCCGTCTCTGTAGTTTTCATTTTCGTTCGTTTCGTCGTGATTCTCTAGATTCTTCCGTCGGTCGACGTGTTTGAAGTAAGTCATTCGTGACGGGCTTCATAACGTCGATATCTTAGAGTTAGAACGAGCCTAGGAGACTTAGGAAACCATCCCGGAGCTTCGCGCTCCATTTCGGAACTTTTGGTGCACGTTAGCCGGTATAAGAAGGGGCACCGACCGACTAGATGACGATCCAGTCGGTCGGAAAACCTCCTTGAACCGACTAGCGGGATTAAAAAGTTATTCAGGAGTTACTGTTTGTCGTTAGTCGGTCTAAGAACGTTGGTTGACCGACTAGGTTACAAACTAGTCGGTCTGCAATGCTTCTTTAACCGACTAACTCATTTACTATTTTCTTGGTATCAGTACTGTTTATTCTTAGTCGGTCTAAGTTCATCTTTCGACCGACTAGTTGCTAAACTAGTCGGTTAAGTTTTGTACTCAGACCGACTAATTCTTAGTTCTTCTGTACAGTCGAGTTAATGTTTACTCTTAGTCGGTCTAAGAACGTTCATCGACCGACTAGATGCCAAACTAGTCGGTCAGTAATTGTTCCTTGACCGACTAAATCTAAATCCTAATTTTCGTCTGGGTTACTGTTTACTCTTAGTCGGTCTGCGTTGGTCAACCGATCGACTAGTTCTCAAACTAGTCGGTCAGTGGTTGTTCTTTGACCGACTAACCAGTGCTGTAAACCCTAGTTTTGCCCTAGCCGCCACCAAACTCTATAAATACCCCTCCAAACGTTTTCTTCTTCTCCCTCACGACCAAAAACCCTAATTTCTCCCCCATTGAGCCCCTATCTCCCTCAAGCCATTGATCCTTCATCCCAAGCTCATCCTTCATCATCCAAACCCTCCCTTGTCACAACCCACCTTCCATCTTCCCCAAACCTTCATCAAACCCCCAAAATCCACATCCAAACCCATTTCTCCAGATTTTTCCCTCATTTCCAGATCTGAGCCGGATCGTTCTTCCGTTGCCGTGGTTGCTCGACATCGTTCCTCCGCCTCTTCACGGTAATACTCGATTCCTTTAGTTTTAGCATAACCCCCATTGACATTGTGAAACCCTAATAAAATGGATTATTAGAAAGTTAGGATTCTAATAAGAAATCGATTTAGAATCATTGTTCTAATGATTGTTTTGCCATAACAGCGATCTATTCCGTAGTTAGCTTGTGTGACGATCTTCATTGCTCGTCAACCCCGGTATCAGGCAAGTGAAACTTGCATCTCTTGATTTGGGCCATGTCTTAGGCCATTTCCTTGCTTTAGCGTAAAAGAGACTAGACGGTGAAAGGATAGCCGTCTAGACGTCATTTACCATACTGATGATTTTGTTAAGTCAACGAATGACATAGTGTGATGTGTGCTCTTGAAAACATACAACAATAATCATGCTCATTAAGACTTATGTTATGACAACAGATATATATGATTTCAAAGTTTATTTGTCCTCGGGGAGTAGCTAAATATACATAAGGTCAATTAGACTTTCGTCAGTATGGTCAATGGCGTCTAAACGGCTATCCTTTCACCGTTTAGACTCTTTTACGCTAAAGCATGGTAAATGGCCTAAGACATGGCCCAAATCAAGAGATGCAAGTTTCACTTGCCTATCACCGGGGAGAACGGTTAGGAAAGTTCGTCTCCGCGGATGCTAGCCTACGGGGAATCGCTGTTATGGGGAACAATCATCAAAACACAAGTATTTTATTAGGGTTTCATAAAAAATTACAATAGGATATGAAAACAACGGTAGATCGATTTCTTACCGAGAGGAGGCGGAAGAAACACTCCGGGGAACCCTAGGACCAGATCTGGAAATGATTGGGGAAGTTTGGAGAAACTAGGGTTTTGGGGATTTTGGGGGTTTTGATGGATTTCAATGGAGATTTGGGGAAGATGAGAGGTGGAATGAGTGATTGGATGGATTGGATGATGGATTTAGGGTTTGGAATGAAGGATTGAAGCTTGGAGGAAGATGGGGGCTCAATGGGGGAGAAACTAGGGTTTTGGGTCGTGTTGGAGAAGAAGAAAACGAATGGGTTGGGTATTTATAGGTTGGGCTGTCGGCTGCCCAGAAATTAGGGTTTTAACACAGACTAGTCGGTCAAAGAACAACCACTGACCGACTAGTTTGGCAACTAGTCGGTCGGTCGACCAACACAGACCGACTAAGCGTAAACAGTAACTCCTGAACGAAAAATAGGATTTAGAGTTAGTCGGTCCATGAACAATTACTGACCGACTAGTTTAGCATCTAGTCGGTCGATGAACGTTCTTAGACCGACTAAGAGTAAACAGTAACTCAACTAAAATTAAGATGATGTGTTAGTCGGTTCAAGAAGCATTGCCGACCGACTAGTTTGCAACCTAGTCGGTCAACAACTCTTCTTAGACCGACTAACGATAAACAGTAGCTTCCTCAGGAAATTAGAAAGCTCACTAGTCGGTCCAAGAAGGATTTCCGACCGACTGGATCGTCATCTAGTCGGTCGGTGCCCCTTCTTACACCGGCTAATAAGCACCAAAAGTTCCGATACGGCCACGGCGACCGCGGCCCGCAGCCGCGGCCAGCCGTCACGGCGACCGCGGCCCGCAGCCGCGGCCAGCCGTCACGGCGGCGCGCCCCGCGGGCCCCCCTAGGGTTTTTCGGAAACCCTTGCCCTAAACGGGCCAATTTTTCGGGGGAAGCCCAAATTAACCCTAATGGGTTGTTTTCATGGCCCAAAAGCCTGAAAATTAGCTCATTTACACAAATAATTTTTTCCTTTTTTATTTTTGGCCCCTAAAGCCCAAAATAATTAAAGAAATCTTAAAAAGGGTTAAAGCAGAAAATAAAACATTAAAAATATGGATCAAAGGTAAAAAGTTTTTCAAAAATAAATTTTTAGCACGTCACACACTATTTAGATTATTTAATTAATCTTTACATGCCTGTGATATGATTATCTGCGTGGTTGTATATTTTCCATATATTATCTGCGTGGATGTGCGAATTAGGCTTTATTTTTAGGGATCAGCCAGGTTTCCGATACCTTTAATTTCTTGCAATTTTTTCCTTTTTTGAGAGAAATTTGTAAGTGAGGATATAAATGTAAAAAGAAGACCGGCGGACACCAAAAAGGAGCTGAAGGCGTATGCACAAAGATGAAAAGGGCTTCTCTCTGAAGTTCCCGAGTTGTACTTATTCTTTCATGCAACTTTTTGATGTAATTTTCGGACTGTCTCTTTCTTTTCGGTGTCGGCTGGCTGATCCCCATAGTCCTAAGTTATTTTTTCATTGCTTATACATTAAATGCGTGGATGTTAACTATTTTCATGCTATGTTAATGTTACAATGAAACTGTTAAAAAGCATGCTAAAATCACTTTGATATAGTTTAACGCCTATAGCTAGACTATATATCTGCGATGAGATTTTTTTTAATGCCTGCAGCATATAAATAGCATGTGTATACATCATACTTGTTTCAATTCAGTTTAATTGAGCATAATCTTTAGTTTACAAGCTTTACATTATATGTATGATGGGCTCATGATATGACGATATTTATGACAATAAGACAATCATGATTTCAAAAAGTTTAACATCATATCCATTTTGATAAAATGAACCTGAAGTTCAAAATCAAATCAAAAGTCAGCACCCTTTCCCCTAATGAAATAAATATCAACAAAAACGATGGCTTATGCGAAAACCATTTATGCGATCTTTTTAGAGATGCGCATTTTGCGGTAAAAATTGACACCAGCAGTTGTCATAACACCGCTAACCTCTTTTAGAGTCGTCTCACTTTACAATGTATGATTTTTGAATCTACCCCTTACTTTTAAGTGTACGCCCGAAGTCGTGCCTTAATTGATCAGTGAGAAATTATAAATTTCGTAGCCACGTATTTGTTTTCTCCTCTGAGCATGATAAACTATCCACATAAAATTTGAACGACTCAAGTAAATGGCCTGAAGCTATACTCGAGCATTCAAATAGACTTTTTAAAAGTCTCTTATTAATTAGAAAAGTGGAATTATAAATAATTTGCTCAAACCCCTGCTTATGTCTCCTTAGCAAGACTAATTTTCATTGTCCTTTATAAATAAGGAATATTGAAATCAGGGGAAGTTCAGGATCAAACATGACCTGAAATAAAAATAAGGAAAACTTAAAACAGGGGAAGTCTTGAATTAAATGGGAAAGGAAGATATGATATACCTCGACATGGAGTAAGCAATGGCAAGCCAATAACAGACCAGAAGTTCTGATAAGAGTCATAATGTTTTTGCAAACATGAATGTGCATTAACTTATGCCATATAAAAATACATACATATCTATTCAAAACGACGAAAGTCTAATTGACCTTATGTATATTTAGCTACTCCCCGAGGACAAATAAACTTTGAAATCATATATATCTGTTGTCATAACATAAGTCTTAATGAGCATGATTATTGTTGTATGTTTTCAAGAGCACACATCACACTATGTCATTCGTTGACTTAACAAAATCATTCGTCGATCTTGTTAGAGTGATGTGGCGGCACGGTTCGCCGGGAGAGTCTACTTGGGAGAGAGAGGATGAGATGCGAGAGCGCTACCCACTTTTGTTTCCGGACTCGTGAATATTCGGAAATTCCGAGGACGGAATTTTTCTTAAGTTGGGGAGGATGTAACGACTGGTTTCCTTGTATCTGAATTTATTATAATATAATATATGTTTTGGTGGATTTTCTCCTCTTGTGTGGTTTTCGTTTCCGTAACTTTCATTTTCGATCGATTCGTCGTATTTTCTCGATTCTTCCTTAGGATCGTCGATTTCGATGTATGTCGTTTGTGACGGGCTTCATAACGGTCATATCTAACTATTAGATCAAGCCTAGGAGTCTTAGGATTCGATCACGGGGCCTCGCGCTCCGTATCGGAACTTTTGGTGCTTATTAGCCGGTATGGTCAATGGCGTCTAAACGGCTATCCTTTCACCGTTTAGTCTCTTTTACGCTAAAGCATGGTAAATGGCCTAAGACATGGCCCAAATCAAGAGATGCAAGTTTCACTTGCCTATCACCGGGGAGAACGGTTATGAAAGTTCGTCTCCGCGGATGCTAGCCTACGGGGAATCGCTGTTATGGGGAACAATCATCAAAACACAAGTATTTTATTAGGGTTTCATAAAAAATTACAATAGGATATGAAAACAACTGTAGATCGATTTCTTACCGAGAGGAGGCGGAAGAAACACTCCGGGGAACCCTAGGACCAGATCTGGAAATGATTGGGGAAGTTTGGAGAAACTAGGGTTTTGGGGATTTTGGGGGTTTTGATGGATTTCAATGGAGATTTGGGGAAGATGAGAGGTGGAATGAGTGATTGGATGGATTGGATGATGGATTTAGGGTTTGGAATGAAGGATTGAAGCTTGGAGGAAGATGGGGGCTCAATGGGGGAGAAACTAGGGTTTTGGGTCGTGTTGGAGAAGAAGAAAACGAATGGGTTGGGTATTTATAGGTTGGGCTGGCGGCTGCCCAGAAATTAGGGTTTTAACACAGACTAGTCGGTCAAAGAACAACCACTGACCGACTAGTTTGGCAACTAGTCGGTCGGTCGACCAACGCAGACCGACTAAGCGTAAACAGTAACTCCTGAACGAAAAATAGGATTTAGAGTTAGTCGGTCCATGAACAATTACTGACCGACTAGTTTAGCATCTAGTCGGTCGATGAACGTTCTTAGACCGACTAAGAGTAAACAGTAACTCAACTAAAATTAAGATGATGTGTTAGTCGGTTCAAGAAGCATTGCCGACCGACTAGTTTGCAACCTAGTCGGTCAACAACTCTTCTTAGACCGACTAACGATAAACAGTAGCTTCCTCAGGAAATTAGAAAGCTCACTAGTCGGTCCAAGAAGGATTTCCGACCGACTGGATCGTCATCTAGTCGGTCGGTGCCCCTTCTTACACCGGCTAATAAGCACCAAAAGTTCCGATACGGAGCGCGAGGCCCCGTGATCGAATCCTAAGACTCCTAGGCTTGATCTAATAGTTAGATATGACCGTTATGAAGCCCGTCACAAACGACGTACCTCGAAATCGACGATCCTAAGGAAGAATCGAGAAAATACGACGAATCGATCGAAAATGAAAGTTACGGAAACGAAAACCACACAAGAGGAGAAAATCCACCAAAACATATATTATATTATAATAAATTCAGATACAAGGAAACCAGTCGTTACATCCTCCCCAACTTAAGAAAAATTCCGTCCTCGGAATTTCCGAATATTCACGAGTCCGGAAACAAAAGTGGGTAGCGCTCTCGCATCTCATCCTCTCTCTCCCAAGTAGACTCTCCCGGCGAACCGTGCCGCCACATCACTCTAACAAGATCGACGACCTTGTTTCGAAGTGACTTCTGACGCCTGTCCAGAATCTGCACTGGATGCTGGTCATACGTCAAATCTGAGCGAACGGCGATCTCCGAGAAATCCACGGCATGAGATGGATCGCTAATGTATCGACGAAGCTGCGACACATGGAAAACATTGTGAACTCCTTCCAAAGACGGCGGCAAGGCCAAGCGATAAGCTACCTCGCCAACCCTCTCCAAAACGTCAAATGGTCCAATGTATCGCGGGCTCAACTTCCCACGCTTCCCAAAACGAATCACACCACGATTCGGGGAAATCTTCAAAAACACATGGTCGCCCGGCTGAAACTCCAAAGGACGACGTTTAGCATCCGCCCAATGCTTAAAACGGTCCTGAGCAATCCTCAACCTCTCCCGAATATTCCTGACAATATCCACGGCCTCCACGATCATCTCAGGTCCCAACAACTCCCGATCACCAACGTCATCCCAACTCAATGGCGATCGACATTTCCTCCCATAAAGAGCGGCGAAAGGCGCCATGCCAATACTCGCCTGGAAGCTGTTGTTGTAGGAAAACTCCACCAAATGCAGATGGTCCTCCCACGAACCCTTGAAATCCAACATGCACGCCCTCAGCATGTCTTCCAAAATCTGAATCGTCCTCTCGGACTGGCCATCCGTCTGCGGATGGTACGCCGTGCTGAAACTCAGACGCGTACCCAAACTCTTCTGCAAACTCTGCCAAAACTGAGATGTGAACCTCGTGTCTCTGTCCGACACGATACTCACGGGGACTCCATGAAGTCGCACGATTTCCTCCATATATCTCCTCGCTAGTACCTCCGTGGACTGTCCCACTCGGAACGGAATAAAGTGCGCAGATTTGGTCAACCGATCCACGATTACCCAAATCGCGTCATTCTGCTTCGGACTCCGAGGTAGTCCAGTCACGAAATCCATAGTGATGTGCTGCCATTTCCACTCCGGAATCGGAAGCGGTTGTAGCAACCCGGCCGAGCGCTGATGCTCCGCCTTCACTTGCTGGCAAACCAAGCACTTGGCCACACTCCGAGCCACGCTCCTCTTCATGCCATGCCACCAATAATTCAGACGAAGATCCTGGTACATCTTGGTGCCACCAGGATGCACAGAATACGGCGAACTGTGTGCCTCCACCATCAACTCCTCTCTGATATCCCCAGCTGGCACACACAACCTGGCCCCAAACCTCAGCGAGCCATCCTCATGAATCAAAAAGTCAGTCCGCAGACCGGCTTCCACCATCTCCCGAATCCTTACCAACTTTGGATCTCCGGCCTGGCCAGCCTTAATCCGATCCACGATCGTCGACTGTACCTGCATGTACATCAACGAAGAAGCCTCCCCAGAAAGAACAATCTCCATGCCAGACTCGCAAAAATCCTGCTGCAATCTCCACTGCGAGGTCAAAATCATCACCGCTGGAAGCCTACTCAGCGCATCTGGAACCACATTCACCTTGCCAGGGTGATACTGCAAATCAATCTCATAATCCGCCATAAGCTCCAACCATCGACGCTGTCGCATGTTGAGCTCCTTCTGCGTGAAAATATACTTCAAGCTTTTGTGATCGGTGAAGATTTTCACTTTCTCACTCAGCAAGAAGTGCCTCCAAATCTTAAGAGCAAACACAACGGCAGCCAACTCCAAATCATGCGTCGGATAATTCTTCTCATGAACCTTAAGCTGACGAGACGCATACGCCACAACATGCCCGTGCTGATGCAACACACAACCAAGACCCTTGCCAGAAGCATCGCAAAAGATCTCAAATCCACCGCTGCGATCAGGCACGACAAGAATAGGGGCACTCGTCTATCTCTCCTTCAGAACACCAAAAGCACTCTCACAATCACCCGACCAAACAAAAGCAACATCCTTCCGCGTCAACCTGGTCATCGGCTCAGCAATACGGGAAAAGTCCTTAATGAATTGCCGATAGTAACCAGCAAGTCCAAGGAAACTCCGAATCTCAGACGCAGACGACGGAACAGGCCACTCCCTGATGGCCCTAATCTTCTCGGGATCCACAGAAATTCCATCTCCAGTCACCACATGCCCAAGAAAAGCAACTCGATCCAGCCAAAACTCGCACTTCGAAAACTTAGCATACAAATGATGCTTCCTCAAAATTTCCAACACCGTCCTCAAGTGCGATGCATGCTCTTCCTCCGACTTCGACTATATCAGGATGTCGTCAATAAAGATAACGACAAACTTATCCAAAAAGTCGTAGAAAATCAGGTTCATCAGATTCATGAAAACTGCGGGCGCGTTAGTTACGCCGAAAGGCATAACCACAAACTCATAGTGTCCATACTTCGTCCTGAACGCTGTCTTCGGAACATCATCCCTCTTCACCTTCAACTGATGGTAACCACTCCTCAAATCCAACTTAGAAAACACCCTCGAACCTCCAAGCTGATCAAAAATATCATCGATGCGAGGCAACGGGTATTTATTCTTAATAGTTACCGCATTCAATCCCCGATAGTCCACGCACATGCGACGCGAACCATCCTTCTTCTTAACCAGCAACACCGGTGCTCCCCACGGAGACACACTAGGATTAATATAACCCTTCAGCAAGAGCTCATCCAACTGCTTCCGCAACTCTTCCAATTCAGCAGGTGCCATACGATACGGCGCCTTCGAAATCGGCTGCGCACCTGGAACGAGGTCAATAGAAAATTCCAGAGCTCGATCAGGCGGCAATCCAGACATCTCCTCGGGGAAGATGTCGCCAAAATCTCGCACCACAGCTGGCCACTCCAGCTCCATCTGCATAGCTACAGCCTCCACCGGCCTGGCCCGAAATCTGACAGGACCAAGCGAACTGCTACCACGACTGAACTCAAACACTGGATGTCCGGGAATCTCGAACACCACCTTCTTCCTCCTGCAGTCGATCGTAGCATAGAAGCTCGCAAGTCAATCCATCCCAAGGACCGCATCGTAGTTGATGATGTCGTGGACAATGAAATCAGCACTAAGCTCACGTCCACAAACCACCAACGGGCAAGAATTGCACCCACGATGCACCGAGACCACACCGTTCCCTGTGACGATATTCCAACTCTTAGGAAGAGAGGACGTCGACAAGGAATGCTTCTCCACGAAGCTCCGGGCCAAAATACACATCGACGCACCAGAGTCAAAGAGGACTCGTGCAGGAAATGTGCAAACCAAAACCACACCTAACAAGCAATTAACAATCAAATCCTAGTCTAGCAGCAAACATGAGCAAGCAACCAACATAATCAAAGATTAAACTAACTAAGGAAGATAAACAGCTAGAATGAGCGTTACCTGTAATAACCTCATCCACGGCCATGCTCTCCTCCTCAGTCATCAGAAAGGCCTACCCTCTCGGCGGAACAGCCTGCCGAAAAGCCTGTCTCTGTGGAACAAGAGGCGCTCCACGTCCAACGGGCACAGGAGCTCGCTGCTGCAACGGCTGCGCTGCAATAGGAGCCCGCCAAGGCTGCTTCGACTTCGGACACTCCCGGATGGTGTGGGCAGGATCTCCGCAGACAATGCACTGTCCCAGAAATCTCCTACACTGATCCCTGAGGTGTCCAGTCTTGCCACAGAAATGGCAAGTCTTCGGAATAGGCCCTCCTGGCCTCTTGAACTGAACAGGCTGGTTCGGCCTGAATCCAGGCCTAACCACAGCTCTCGCCTGCTCCACAGGCCTCCTCACAGGACCAACAACAGACCCCTTCATCTGGATCACAAGCAGCTCCTGCCTCTTAGCAGCGACCAAAACCTTCTGATAAGATTCCCGGTCAGAAGAGGTCACAAAGCTCTGGAGCTCTGAAGCAAGCCCCTGCAGAAACCTCTGAGCTCGCTCCTCAGCGTCCTGCACCATCTTTGGTGCAAACCGACTAAGCCTCATGAACTCCTGGTGGTACATGTCCACCGACGAGTTCCCCTGCTTTAGATCGATAAAACGCTGCAGCATCTCTTCCCTGGCAGCCTTCGGGAAAAACTCACCATCAAACCTGGCCTTGAAGGTAGCCCAGACGATCGGCTCTACCAACATCTTTTCCTCAGCATCCCACCAATTCCTGGCGTTATCCTTCAGCTGGGCTTCGCCAAGTCAACCCAACTTACTTCGTTGACCTTGGACATCTTCAGATTGTCCTCAATATTCCTCATCCATTCATCAGCAGCTAAGGGACCTTCGGTTCCATCAAAATACGCAGGACCCAGCTCTCTGAACTGCTTCGCCCCGGGCTCAGGGCGAGGGGTCTCCACCACCCGAGCAGCTCGAGTCACCGGAGCATTCTGCACCTGCAGAAGCACACCCTGCTGAACCTGCATCATTTGCAACATCATCCTCATCATCTCCCCATTAGTGGGCTCCCTCTCCGGCTCCTCGTCATGAGGGGGCGCACCACTACCACCACCTCGGGTGATCCGCCTTCCTGCCATCTAATGACGCAGAAAACGAAACAATTAGACTCATAGCTTAGGGCTCAGATGTCGAAATTATTTGTTGGACAAACTTATATCATTATCGTTATCCCGATAATCGCAGTTACAGAGGACCTGCATGGGCCACCACTAAAACCTGTCACGACCCGCTTCCCAAAACTGGAGGCGAGACGTGAAAAGGTCCGCACGGGAGTGGAGCGATGAAGCCCCAAACCCGATAAGCGTCAATTTAGTATAAGCAGGTCCCTGTAATTGCAATCGAAACAACAACAATAATAATAAGAGACGGATAAGAAACACCAATCCCAAAGTTTGTCCACAAAATATTCAACATCACAGAAAAGCCGCCAGGCTAAAAGGAAGAGTCTAAGGGCCCAGAACAAGGCCAAACAAAAGCAACGACATAAAAAGTATAGGTGCCACGCACCGATAACAAAACAACTATCTAACAAAAGTAAAACACACGGAGACACTAGGACTGGTCCCCGGTGTCCGCGTACTCCCCGTCCAACACGGGCTCAAGCTCGGCGTCCGCAAACACCTCACCCTCAGCAAGCAACTCAGGCTCAGGGTCTAACATGCGTCACCCAAAAGAGAGAGGGGCACATGTCAGCAAGTCTAAAAGACTTGAGCAAGGAAACTGAAAGTAACTAGCAACCTAGCAGTTATAGTATGATGTATGGCATGGTAAGTATAGTATGGAAGTGACAAGTAAAGTACAAGTGGTAAGTGGGACGAGTATAGTCAAGTAACAACAAGTACAAGGGATCACCCACACATGGATGCCCTATTGCCCGCAGGCTGTATTCAAGTGTCAAGTACAAGGGATCACTCAACGAGTGCCCTATTGCCCGCAGGCTGTATTCAAGTATCAAGTACAAGGGATCACTCAACGAGTGCCTTATTGCCCGCAGGCTGTGTTGAGCTCGTCTTCTGGAACACGAGCCAGAAAGTGTATTTAACAAGTGTGGCGTAGGGGTGCACCTAGCCGGAACATGTAACACTAGTATGTAGCAAAGCTACGCAATCACAATGAGTATTCAAGCATGCAATGACATGAGCAGTTAATTCGCGTACCGTTAATTGTAATTAAACATGGCAGGCAAAATGCAATGACATGAACAGATATTCGCGTACCGTGTATTTAAATGAAACATGACAGGCAAAATGCAATAGCAGTTAAGGATGCATGGATGACATGAACATTTAATACGCGTACCGTTTAATTGGAAAGTAAACGTGACGTACAAGCATGATGAGGGTGACGGACCAAGCTTCGTTGTCAAGCTGGGTCAATGGCGTCTAAACGGCTATCCTTTCACCGTTTAGTCTCTTTTACGCTAAAGCATGGTAAATGGCCTAAGACATGGCCCAAATCAAGAGATGCAAGTTTCACTTGCCTATCACCGGGGAGAACGGTTATGAAAGTTCGTCTCCGCGGATGCTAGCCTACGGGAAATCGCTGTTATGGGGAACAATCATCAAAACACAAGTATTTTATTAGGGTTTCATAAAAAATTACAATAGGATATGAAAACAACGGTAGATCGATTTCTTACCGAGAGGAGGCGGAAGAAACACTCCGGGGAACCCTAGGACCAGATCTGGAAATGATTGGGGAAGTTTGGAGAAACTAGGGTTTTGGGGATTTTGGGGGTTTTGATGGATTTCAATGGAGATTTGGGGAAGATGAGAGGTGGAATGAGTGATTGGATGGATTGGATGATGGATTTAGGGTTTGGAATGAAGGATTGAAGCTTGGAGGAAGATGGGGGCTCAATGGGGGAGAAACTAGGGTTTTGGGTCGTGTTGGAGAAGAAGAAAACGAATGGGTTGGGTATTTATAGGTTGGGCTGGCGGCTGCCCAGAAATTAGGGTTTTAACACAGACTAGTCGGTCAAAGAACAACCACTGACCGACTAGTTTGGCAACTAGTCGGTCGGTCGACCAACGCAGACCGACTAAGCGTAAACAGTAACTCCTGAACGAAAAATAGGATTTAGAGTTAGTTGGTCCATGAACAATTACTGACCGACTAGTTTAGCATCTAGTCGGTCGATGAACGTTCTTAGACCGACTAAGAGTAAACAGTAACTCAACTAAAATTAAGATGATGTGTTAGTCGGTTCAAGAAGCATTGCCGACCGACTAGTTTGCAACCTAGTCGGTCAACAACTCTTCTTAGACCGACTAACGATAAACAGTAGCTTCCTCAGGAAATTAGAAAGCTCACTAGTCGGTCCAAGAAGGATTTCCGACCGACTGGATCGTCATCTAGTTGGTCGGTGCCCCTTCTTACACCGGCTAATAAGCACCAAAAGTTCCGATACGGAGCGCGAGGCCCCGTGATCGAATCCTAAGACTCCTAGGCTTGATCTAATAGTTAGATATGACCGTTATGAAGCCCGTCACAAACGACGTACCTCGAAATCGACGATCCTAAGGAAGAATCGAGAAAATACGACGAATCGATCGAAAATGAAAGTTACGGAAACGAAAACCACACAAGAGGAGAAAATCCACCAAAACATATATTATATTATAATAAATTCAGATACAAGGAAACCAGTCGTTACAGGACCCATTGGGCCTATTGGGTATCCACACACATGAGTACACATTATGAATACTATATAAAGGAGGCTAGGGGTTTCCTAGCCTCAACCCTTCTCCAAATCTGTTTCTCGTGCACAACAGTATTACAATTTTAAAAAAATTATATTTAAAGGGCCCAAA
Source organism: Scilla litardierei (assembly GCA_030789695.1). Classification (NCBI taxonomy): domain Eukaryota; kingdom Viridiplantae; phylum Streptophyta; class Magnoliopsida; order Asparagales; family Asparagaceae; genus Scilla; species Scilla litardierei. Next base: position 350,338,563 of record CM061133.1, read on the forward strand.
TTTTTAACTCGCCCTGGGCCCCAATATCTTCAGGACCGGCCCCGTATGACCATATCCAATAAGAGATTAGAAGTTTGTATCCTACCGTCGTCTCCGTATAATTATATGAGCTCTTCTGTATTCCCACTATAAATAACGGCCTGTATCAGCAATTCACAATAAATTGATCTTTTTTGGGTTTTTGTTGCTCTAGAGACCCGGGGAGAAAGGTATTGGGGGCGGGGTGCCTTGCTCTGTTAGCAGCGGAATAAAAATTGAGCCTTTTATTTTTTTAAATAAAGGTAATCTTAACAGCTTCGAGTTCTAAAAATTCCTTCCCTTTTTGGGTGGCCCAAAGTTCAGTCCCATCGAGGATCGGAGCTACTCGCCAGAAACTAGGGCCTTTTGTTTTCTTCGAGCAGCGAAGAATTGACGCAGCCGCCGGTAAAGATGGTATCTTTCGTTGCCCTATTTACCTGATTGTGATCTTTGATTTATCGGCAAGTCTGTAGTTGTCATGTTGGTTATGTAGGAATTTTGGGAAATTTGCTGAATTCGAAGTGAAGCTTGATTGTGTATTGTTCTGATTTGCGCTTTGATTGCGTCGAAACCTAAACCCTTGTTGGGGGAAAAATTGGATTTTTATTGCTAGGGATTTTGGGATGTTTTATGCTTCTGTGCACTCATGTGTTGTTTGGTTCATGTTAACCGTCTAATTTTTTTTTGAGAAAAAGGATGGGGCAAAAAGCCCCAGCCAACTTGACAGGAAATCGTTTGTACAAGAAACCAAATTATCTGCACAACTCCTCACCGTAGAAAATCACCAAGGCAATGAAGAGGGGAAGAAGGAAAAACAAACTTAAAACTCAACCAACCTCGGTCGGAAAAGAATAATGGACACCCCATATAGAGAAACCTACTGAAAGGTTGGCCTACAAGCAACCTCATCAGAACGTCCTTCAACATACAGTCTTGTCCACAAACAATCTTCACCAAACCACATTCGTCATGCAATATCCCCCTCACGCATCCGATCCCTCAGCGGTTGGTGCCCGTATCTCGTGCCTGAGAACCATCTCATGCAGATACCCAATATTAGTCACATCAGATTCATCTTCATCAGTAGCATCCTGATAGGAACATACAAAGAACTGATTTTTATTAGATAAAAAACTGAAATAAAAAGATAACTTGACCACAATTGTAAAGATGGTCGCTCTTCCGAGGTGCCAATTGAAGAGGACGCACACACTATCCTGAAGAACGAGTGATAATCTCAACTATAATATCAATATTCTTTTAAAATCCACATAATTACAGTTCAGAAATAAGCAAAATTACAGAAAAATCCAAAAGACTGAAAATTGCCAAAACGTCCGTAAAAATTTGAAAATTCCAAAAACACCACTAATGTGCCCAAAACGTAGAAAAAGTACAGATCTATCATTACTCTGCCACTGAAAGCTATTTTGTTCTCAAGGTGGTGCATGAAGTCCACGGCTGTTATACTCTAAGTGGAGATGTCCATCTCTTCTGGTTCCTCTTTCTCCCCAATATCTACCGCTTTCCTCGCTATCAGCAGCTGAAGTTTGCGCACTTCACAATGGTGCCATGTGGTGAACCTCTCATCACATCTAAAGCACAACCCCTTCTGCCTCCTCTCACGCATCTCTGCGTCTGTCATTTTCCTGAATTGTCTTTATTGCGGTGGCACATCGCTCTTCTCCTGACTAGACGGGTCTGTCCATATCGTCGTCTTTTGCTGTCCTCATATCGCGGGCTGGCTATGGAAAAAGGAGCCACCTCCAGTATCTCTAGATTTTTTCCTTCATCAGTTGATTCTCCATCATCTGGGCCAACTCCATGGCGTTCATCAGATCCTGGGGTCTTTGTAGGCGATGCTCTGTGCGAATGGTGGCCTTCAACCCCTTCATGAAGCTTCTCTCCAGTGTCTCATCAGAGATCACTCGAACTCGTCCTGAGAGTGCCTCGAACCGCTCCCTATATTCCTTCACCGTGTTGTCTTTCCTGAGAGAAAGCAAATCTTCTTCAAATTCCCTACATGCGTCTCACGAAACCTCTCTACCAAGCCGTCCTTAATCTTCTCCTACAAACAGAAACGACGACACTGTTCTCTCTACTGGAACAAAGAGAGTGCCTTCCCTTTCAGACACACCATCGTTGCCTCCAGCTTCTGTTCATCAATCATGCAGGACACTATAAAAAATCTCTCTGCCCAGTATATCCAGCCATACAGATCATCCCATTCGAAGATGGGCATCTTCAGCTTGCGGATCCTGCTATCCACTCCAAAATTTCACTGCTCAGCTCGCTCCTTATAGTGTCTAAGACGGTGGGGCTGGTATGTATAATTCCAGTGGTCTCTGTACCCATCCAAGCCCCTCCATTAGCCCCCATCTTTGTCCGCATAATCACCCCAATCATATCCGACATCATAGAAACCCTGATCATCCTGCTCCATGTCACACTTTCCACAGTCGTCTCCTGAGTACTCCTCATAAGTCGGGGTGGGTGTCGTTGTCTTTGTGCAGTATATCGAGAGCCATAGGGCCCTCGAAACTCGTCTTCGTCGTCGTCAGTTTTCCACAAGTACTCTAGAGGGTCGTCGTCGTCGTAACATATTGTCCGGGGGCCTCGGGGGCCTTGTTGGTCTCCAGGATTTGCGCCGACCCTGCCACACTCTGCCGAGGCTTAAACATGTGCTGAATTGGGGCCACGTGGGCGCCAGCCCCTGTTCTTTGATCTGGAGGGGCTGGCGCCCCTTCTGAAGGGGCAGCAGCCCTTGTTATGCCATCAGGGGGCTGGTGACCCTTTGGGAGGGGCGGCAGCCCCCTGTGGGGCGCCCTAGAGGGTCTGGCGACCCTGTTTCATTGATCTAGGGTTTTGAGGTTCGCGTCCTTGCATTGTGAGCTCCTCCGCGTCCTCCGCGTAGTAGTTGTCAGCGTCAGAAAGTAACCACTCTTCATATTCTTCCTTCTTTTCCTTTCCATTCTATAAAGTTGTCGTCTTTCACCCAAAATTAGGGATTTCGTCGGCGTCGCCCCTTTCGTCGCAATGAGAGCGAGTTGTTGCATAATTTGGGCTATGGCTTTTCCTTGTTTCTCTTGAGTTTTTAACAGCTTCACTAGGGTTTCGCCTTGCTTCGCTAGGGTCTGCTTCACGCCCTCAAGTTCGCCGTTGTATTTTTCTTCAAAAGTATCGAACTTGTCTTTAGATCTCGTTGCCGCCACCATGGATCTTGAAGCTCGGATACCAAATTGATAGGAACCAACAAAGAACTGATTTTTATTAGATAAAAATCTGAAATAAAAAGATAAATTGACCCCAATTGTAGAGGCGGTCGCTCTTCCAAAACGCCAATTGAAGAGGACGTTTGCACTCTCCCGAAGAACGAGGGATAATCTCACCTCTAATATCAATATTCTCTCAAAATCCACATAAGAAAACCCTCAGCCCATCACACCTATAAATACCGTTCAGAAATAAGCAAAATTACATAAAAATAAATTTTATTCAGTAATGCAAGTGAATACACACTCTTATCTTGAAAAATTCACATACTACTTTCACTTCAAATAAGCTACAAAATTGCCATCACACAAATTCCCATTCAATTCTCACACTCTTATATATGATGCTGTTTCCAATCTACTCAAGAACCTGACTACCAAGATGAAGATTAGCTTTATTCCAATAGGATTCCAATTACTTTGCACAGAAGTACACTGTAGAAAAAGATAATTGTTACTCTTTGCCTTAGTTTTACACAAAACACACCAATTAGCACATTGCATTCCTTTCTTCTGCAAAAACATCAATAGTGTTCAAACAACCATGAATAGCAAACCACATATGAATTCAACTTCCAAAGTAACATGAATTTTCCAAATAAAATCAAATGTAACTTGCACGCCTCCAAAATTCAAGAAATTATTGAAACTCAAAAATATGTCTACTGTCTCTTGCCATGAAGCTAAAAGACTGTACTTTTGTTCACAGAAATGGATCAATGGATTGCTATTTTTTCACGAACCTGTTTAATTCCAAAGGCTGAGTGTTGGTAGTAAAGCCTTGCTTGAATAGATGTTTTATCTGCATTTCAGGAGGCCTATTGGTTAATTTCAGTGTTGGAAATTTTTCTCTTAATAGAGCAGGGTGCTCTTCTTATGGGCAAATGCTAGCTTATGTATATTGTTCCAGGTTGTTAATTGTTGCCTTCATTTTTGCAGTTTTTTGAAGGCTTTGGTTACCATGGGACTTCCTTCGAGCAGACCTACCGGTGTTACCCGGCATCTTTTATTGAGAAGGTTCGCAATTCTTTTCTTGCAGCCTTACTTAAGGAACTGTGCCACATGATATCGAGCAAGAACTTTAATTTACTTGCTGTTTTTTTTCATTTCCCATGCATCTGTGGGTAGTAGTTATATATGTGCGGCTGGTATAATATGGCATTTGTATTTTTGGTCTTTACTGGATAAGGCTGGATCACCAAAATTGCGTCTGTTTCCTAAGTAAATTATTGATGATGGTTATGGCCTCATGATGTACATAAAAGTACACTACTTTTGCTGTTTTAACTAAGAATTTACACACGTCGTTGATTTGTTTGTGAATCATGATCCATTACCATGAACAAAGAGGTGACCAATATGATGGTGCTAATTGGGCAATCTCACAACTCATTTCAATGTCGTAAAATATTCTTTGCGTAATAGCCGTTTAATCTAGAAATGATTGTCTGCCGAGATGGTTCTGTCCCAATAGAACTTACTTCAGAGCTCCGCGAAGTGAGGGCAAAGTCACATGATACAGCTTGTTTTCTAGAGAAAACATTAAGCCATCATTTAGTATCTAGAAAGTTACTAATTCATTATCACATTTGCTTTTATCAGCTGCGTGGGTCTGAGTCGGGTAATTTTCTCTTTTACTTCTTTTTTTTGGGGGGGGGGGGGGGGGAGTGATTTGGAGCTAAAATCTTTATTTATTTATTAGTTATTCATGGAAGTTACCTTTATCCGGGCTCATGGTTATAGTCTGAAAGAATGATAACGGGTTCTAAGTTATTACCTGATTTGTCTTCTGACCTGACATTGGGATCCCCATCTGGTTCCGGTTATTTTTGGTTGATCAGGTCCAAATTGGGTTAATACATTATATTAATGAAACACTAACTCTACCTAGGATTTGGCCTTTAGTGCAGCTGAAGTGAGAATAATGTTCATGGTGCCAACCCCAAAAAATTTGTGAAGAAGGTTTGTTTTGGTTTTGTCAGCTTTGAGAAAGTGTAGTATTAAGCGGTTCCAGTGTCTCATTTCTCTACCAGCTTTTAATTGCTTTCTGCATGATGCTTTGATTATTCGTAGTAATGTATCCGCATGATAACTTTTGTTACAACTCTGGGAAGTTTGCTGAATGCTAGATTGTATATATGTAATGAAATGAGTATCATACAAGGTGATGAGCAAGCGGTAGACTGTATATATGTAATTTGTCCTTCCCATGTGCCATTGGACAACAAACTGATGTAAATCCCTTTTGCAGATATTTAATATATTACATTGTTTTCATCATTCATGTAAATAAAATAGTGATATACAACCAAACAACAATTTTTTTAAACAAATTAATCTGGATCTAACAATAGTTTGTAGCAAGGGTTTATGGTTAGTTTTCGGCTGTATTGTTTTGGTATCGGAGAAGAACGAGTTGGGACCATATGGGTTGTATCGGTTTGAACCCTAGGGTTCGACCAGAACTGAGGCAAAAACCCTAACCCTAACAGGAAGAAGCCCGTCAGTGAACAGGAACCTCCCGTGAGTGAACATGACTCCTTAACTCTAACCCTAACCCCTAACCCTAACAGGAAGAAGCCCGTAGTGAACAGGAACCTCCCGTGAGTGAACATGACTCCTTAACTCTAACCCTAACCCCTAACCCTAACAGGAAAAGATGACCCCCGTAAGCGAACAACAAGAGATAGAGAGAATATAACATGTGATTCAACTGGAAGAAGGATGGAAGAAATTATCAATAAAAAGGGAAGAAATCACGTTACTTACCTCATAGTCGAGCAAAAAATTAAAAAAATCATCTCCAAATTTTCCAAGCAGCTAACCTGAAGAGGTGGGGAGCCAAAACTCTAATTCCGTCGACGAGGAGAAGCTGAGCAGCCGGAGCTCCGTTACTGACCTCATCGAGAGATGAAGCGCGATTGAGAAGGAAGCACGATTGAGGAAGCTCGAACCTGCAAAGCTCTACGCCATCATAGCTCTGATGAGTTGGGAGGCGGGAGGCAGAATCAAATTTTCGCCGGAGCGAGAGCCCCCGTCAAACTGTCGCTCAATTCTCACGGGTGAAGTGTTGAAGTCGAAGGGAACATTCAACACACATGTATTTATTAAGATGTAAATTTAGTTTTAATTACAAAACATCCCGCCGTTTACCGTATATTTACAAGTACGCCATTACCAGTGGCGGAGCCAGACATTTGGTTAGTGGGGTTCCACTACATATATATTTCTAGTAGGGGCCTAATACTTATACATACATATATACATACACGCATATACACACATGTACAAATACATATATTCTATTTTTTCAAATTTTTGTGGGGGCTCGTGCCCCCACAACCCAAAGGGCAGATACGCCTGGCCATTACACTAAAACATACATACTAAATGGAATGGCAAAATCGTAAATAAATGGAAATTAATGAGCAAATCAGCAAACAATTATCTCAGTGGCAGCCGCTATTCGCATTTAACATTTTGTTAGACATATATCTTTATATTTACAAGTTCTCCATTAACTCTAGAGAGGGAGACTGTGTTAAGCGAAACGTGTTATGTGAGAAAGTGTAGTATTAAGCGGTTCCAGTGTCTCATTCCTTTACCAGCTTTTAGTTGCTCTCTGCATGATGCTTTGATTATTCGTAGTAATGTATGCGCATGATAACTTTTGTTACAACTCTGGGAAGTTTGCTGAATGCTAGATTGTATATATGTCATGAAATGAGAATCATACAAGGTGAGGAGCAAGCGGTAGACTGTATATATGTAATTTGTCCTTCCCATGTGCCATTGGACAACAAACTGATCTAAATCCATCTGCAGATATTTAATCTATTACATTGTTTTCATCATTCATGTAAATAAAATAGTGATATACAACCAAACAACAATTTTTTTTAAAATTAATCTGGATCTAACAATTGCTTGTAGCAAGGTGTTAGGGTTAGGTTTCGGCTGTATTGTTTTGGTATCGGAGAAGAACGAGAGTGACCATATGGGTTGTATCGGTTTGAACCCTAGGGTTCGACCAGAAACTGAGGAAGAAACCCTAACCCTAACAGGAAGAAGCCCGTGAGTGAACATGAACCTTCCGTGAGTGAACATGACTCACTAACGCTTAACCCCTAACCCTAACCCTAACAGGAAGAAGATGACCCACCGTGAGTCCCCCACCCCCTGTGAGTGAAGAGGACCCCACCGTGAGTGAACAACAAGAGGCAAGAGAATTTAACATGCGATTCAATTGGAAAGAGGATGGAAGAAATTATATATAAAAAGGGAAGAAATCACGTTACTTACCTTATAGTCGAGCAAAAAATTAAAAAAATAATCTCCAAATTTTCCAAGCAGCTAACCTAAAGAAGGTGGGGGAGCCAAAACTCTAATTCCGTCGACGAGTAGAAGCTGAGCAGCCGAAGCTCTGTTACTGACCTTATCGAGGATGAAGCGCGACTGAGAAGGAAGCGCGATTGAGGCGGGAGCTTGAAGCTGCAAAGCCCTATGTCATCGGAGCTCGGACGAGTTGGGAGGCGGAATCAAATTTTCACCGGAGCGAGAGCCCCCGTCAAACTGTCGCTCAATTCTCACGGGTGAAGCGTCGAAGTCTATGGGAACATTCAACACACATGTATTTATTAAGATGTAAATTTAGGTTTAATTACAAAACACCCCGTCGTTTATCGTATATTTACAAATACGCCATTACCAGGGGCGGAGCCAGACGTTTTGTTAGTGGGGTCCCACTACATATATATTTCTAGTGGGGGCCTAATACATATACACACATATATACATACACGCTTAACCCCTAACCCTAACCCTAACAGGAAGAAGATGACCCACCGTGAGTCCCCCACCCCCTGTGAGTGAAGAGGACCCCACCGTGAGTGAACAACAAGAGGCAAGAGAATTTAACATGCGATTCAATTGGAAAGAGGATGGAAGAAATTATATATAAAAAGGGAAGAAATCACGTTACTTACCTTATAGTCGAGCAAAAAATTAAAAAAATAATCTCCAAATTTTCCAAGCAGCTAACCTAAAGAAGGTGGGGGAGCCAAAACTCTAATTCCGTCGACGAGTAGAAGCTGAGCAGCCGAAGCTCTGTTACTGACCTTATCGAGGATGAAGCGCGACTGAGAAGGAAGCGCGATTGAGGCGGGAGCTTGAAGCTGCAAAGCCCTATGTCATCGGAGCTCGGACGAGTTGGGAGGCGGAATCAAATTTTCACCGGAGCGAGAGCCCCCGTCAAACTGTCGCTCAATTCTCACGGGTGAAGCGTCGAAGTCTATGGGAACATTCAACACACATGTATTTATTAAGATGTAAATTTAGGTTTAATTACAAAACACCCCGTCGTTTATCGTATATTTACAAATACGCCATTACCAGGGGCGGAGCCAGACGTTTTGTTAGTGGGGTCCCACTACATATATATTTCTAGTGGGGGCCTAATACATATACACACATATATACATACACGCATATACACACATGTACAAATACATATATTCTATTTTTCAAATTTTTGTGGGGGCCCGTGCCCCCACAACGCAAAGGGCAGATGCGCCCCAGGCCATTTCACTAAAACCTAAATACTAAATGGAATGGCAAAATCGTAAATAAATGGAAATTAATGAGCAAATTAGCAAACAATTATCTCAGTGGCAGCTGTTATTCGCATTTAACATTTTGCTAGACATATATCTTTTTATTTACAAGTTTTCCATTAACTCTAGAGAGGGAGACTGTGTTAAGCGAACTGTAATTTCTAGCAATATATATTATCTATAATATTTATAGATTATCTATAACAAAAATATTATAGATACTATTTTCTTAAAAAACTAGAAATTATTATTTAACAAAATATATAAGTAGTTAAGTACCTTCTAGTTTATACTTTATACTTAAAAACAATAGTAAAAAGATGTTAGAAATTATAAAAAGGGGTTAAAATACTATATAAATACTAAATAATACTAAAAAAATAATGAAAATAGTAATAATAATAATAATACTAAAATTATATAAGTATTTTATAGGTTCTACTATAATTACTAGTAAATATTAAATACTAAAAGTTCTACTAAAAAAATTAAAAATAGGTTAGAAATTATAAAAAAGGTGTTAGAAAAATACTGAAATACTAAACAATACTAAAGAAATACTAAAAATACTAAAAAATTAATACTAAAATTGTAAAATTATATAAGTAATATAATGGTTCTACTAAACATACTAGTAAATACTAAATACTAAAACCACTAAAATTTCTTAATAAAAAGAGGTTAGAAATTATAAAAAGGGGTTAGAAAAATTCCATAGCCATACTAAACAATAGTAAGGAAATCATGAAAATTGTAAAAACAATAACAATATTAACTAAAATTATATAAGTACTTTATAGGTTCTACTTAAAATGCTAGTAAATATTAAATACTAAACATACTAAAATATCGAGTAAAAAATTAAAAACAGGTTAGAAATTATAAAGGGGAGAAAAATACAATAGAAATACTAAACATTACTAAAGAAATATTTTTAGTAATATTGAAAATAATGAAAATATTGATAAGATAAAAATAGTAAAATTATATAAGTAATAGAAAGGTTCTACTAAACATGCTGGTAAATACTAAATACTAAAACTACTAAAATTTCGTAATAAAAAGATGTTAGAAATTATAAGGGTGTTAGAAAAATACCATAGCCATACTAAACAATAGTAAAGAAATCATGAAAATAGTAAAATAATAAAAATAGTAGCTAAAATTATATAAGTACTTTATATGTTCTACTTAAAATACTAGTAAATATTAAGTACGAAACCTACGAACATTTCTAGTAAAAAAATTAAAAATAGGGTAGAAATTATAAAGGGGTTAGAAAAGTACAATAGAAATACTAAACAATACTAAAGAAATACCGAAAAACCTAAAAGACTAAAAATAGTAAAATTATATAAGTAATAGAAAGGTTCTACTAAACATGCTGGTAAATACTAAAAACTAAAACTACTAAAATTTCTTAATAAAAAGAGGTTAGAAATTATAAAAGGGGGTTAGAAAAATACCATAACCATACTAACAATAGTAAAAAAATCATGAAAATAGTAAAAATAATAAAAATAGTATCTAAAATTATATAGTTAATTTATAGGTTCTACTTAAAATACTAGTAATATTAAATACCAAAATACTAAAATTTCTAGTTAAAAATTAAAAATTGTTTAAAAATTATTAAGGGTTAGAAAAATTCTATAGAAAATACTAAACAACACAAAGAAATACGGAAAATATCCAAAGTACTAAAAATATTATACTTATATAAGTAATAGAAAGGTTCTACTAAACATGCTGGTAAATACTAAATACTAAAACTACTAAAATTTCTTAATAAAAAGATGTTAGAAATTATAAAAGGGGGTTAGAAAAATACCATAGCCATACTAAACAATAGTAAAAAAATCATGAAAATAGTAAAAATAATAAAAATAGTAGCTAAAATTATATAGTTAATTTATAGGTTCTAATTAAAATACTAGTAATATTAAATACCAAAATACTAAAATTTCAAGTTAAAAATTAAAAATTGTTTAAAAATTATATAGGGTTAGAAAAATACTATAGAAATACTAAACAATACAAAGAAATACTGAAAATATCGAAAGTACTAAAAATAGTATAATTATGTAAGTAATAGAAAGGTTCTACTAAACATGCTGGTAAATACTAAATACTTAAACTACTAAAATTTCTTAATAAAAATAGTAAAATTATATAATAGAAAGGTTCTACTAAACATGCTGGTAAATACTAAATACTAAAACTACTAAAATTTCTTAATAAAAAGATGTTAGAAATTATAAAAGGGTGTTAGAAAAATTATAAAAGGGTGTTAGAAAAATACCATAGCCATACTAAACAATAGTAAAAAAATCATGAAAATAGTAAAAATAATAAAAATAGTAGCTAAAATTATATAGTTAATTTATAGGTTCTAATTAAAATACTAGTAATATTAAATACCAAAATACTAAAATTTCTAGTTAAAAATTAAAAATTGTTTAAAAATTATATAGGGTAAAATTTCATAATAAAAAGAGGTTAGAAATTATAAAAAGTGGTTAGAAAAATACCATAGACATACTAAACAAAACTAAAGAAAAAAATGAAAATAGTAAAAATAATAAAAATACTAAAATTATTTAAGTACTTTATATGTTCTATCAAAAATACTGGTAAATATTAAATACTACAAGTCTACTACTACTAAAATTTCTAGAAAAAGTAGGCTAGAAATTAAAAAATGGGGTTAGAAAAACACAATAGAACTACTAAACAATACGAAAGAAATACTTAAAATAGCAAAAATACTAAAACTAGTAAAATTATTTAAGTAATAGAAATGTTCTATTAAAAATAATAGTAAATAGTAAATTCTTTTTCACTACAATTTTATCTCGTTATATGTCAGTAATTAAAATATCATGAAGAACTCCAAAGGAGAAGACGTTGGATATTGCGTGGCCTCATTGTACAATGATCGGAAACAACCATAGACATATAAGATACAATAATTGCTGTAAAGAAATGCATATAGGCGTGACTCACTTTAAGGAACACTTGGCGGGAATTACCGGGGATGTACTGACATGCCTCGAAGCACCGAAATAAGTGCGTGCAGAGATGAAAGCACACGTATTTGAGAAGAAGAAAGAAAGTGTATATGCTAGATTTGAGAAGAAGAGCACTGAGAATGAGATAATGGCAAGGGTTACGGATGAAATCTCAAATCACTCATATAAGTACGAGGATGATACCGAGGCGAGAGACCTTATACGAGCTCATCGAGTAAGTAGGCAAGAATATGCCGAAGAAGAGATTAGACGTGATGGCAGAAGGATGAGATCAGGATCGTCTGGGGCTTTTGGGCTAGCCAGATCGGGAAGTCATGCCGGCAGAATTGCAGGTATGTTCGCATGTGATTTTTGCTCGCGATCTTGAACCAACCGGTAAAACAACCGGTGTTCTCAGACCCGGTGCCTATCCTTTTCTCTAACAAAAAAGGGTAAATCTCGGCCATCCATAAAGAATTCATTCATTAAAAATACGAAGTCCTTTGTAAGTCGAGTTATGACCAAAATTTTCATCTTCAATCACATTTCATACAATGTGACCAATAGTCTATATTACAAGTCCATGGTAGATGCTATTGCAGAAGTGGGTCGTGGCATTGCTCCACCCACTTCTTGGGAGCTGTCACATACATATTTGGACATGTAGTATGAAGAGATCAAAAAAGTATGTTGAAACTTTTCGTACTCAGTGGGATGAATATGGTTGCACATTGATGTGTGATGGTTGAACAATACAAAACAGAAGGAAGATTATTAATTTCCTTGTGTATTCGACCTACGGGACGATGTTCCTTGACTCGGTAGATTTAACTGACCACTTTCAGAAGGGTCCATACATATTTGATCTTATGAACAAATATGTAGAAATAATTTGGAAGCATAGAGTAGTATAAGTAGTTACCAATAACGTAGCAAACTACAAATCAGCTAGGCAGCTGCTTGATGCGAAAGAGACATCATCTGTATTGGACTCCGTGTGCGGCGCATTGCATTGACTTGATATTGTCTGATAGGCAAAAGAAGAAAAAGTCAAAAATATCGTCGCACAAAGTCAGATGGTAACGGGCTTTATATACAACAAAGGATGGGTGCTCAGATTGATGAGAAGAGAGACGTGCACAAGATTTGCAACCCATTTTATTGCTTTGGACTCGCTGTACGTGCATCGAGACGATCTACTGAGAATGATCACCTCAAGGGAATGGTCCGAGAACTTTCAAAGGCTCCAAAAGATAGGACTGTTGGACACAACGTGTACAATCTGATTCATGGTGATGAATTTTGGCAAGATATCTCTAATGTTTTCGTCATATTTGCGCCGCTGGTGGAAGTTCTCTGAATGGTCGATAACAATGATACAGCTGAGATGTATTATCTCTATGAGGTCATGTACCGTGTAAAAGAAGAAATTCGAAAGAATATTGGTAGATGATACAGAAAATGATGGGACATGATCGACAAAAGATGGGATAAGCAGCTACATCAAGATATTCATGCCGCATGTTATTTTCTGAATTCTCATTTCCAGTGGAGTACAACAAATGACAACGAGGTGTTGGTTGGACTCAGACGTGTGATCGAGAGGTTGGAACCAGACATCTCGAGAGGTAAATGGATTTCATATATATTTATTTTGATATATAATTCGATGAAGTCGTTCACTAAAAATTATGCTTGATAAATGTAACTGGAGCATATAAGATGAGAGTTAGTTATTTCAGCTCCAGTAAAGCAGAAATGTCGATAACAAGGGTCACCCAAGGTATCTATAAGGATTTTAGATTTTTATATGTTCTTCATAGACTGCTCTATAATTTCTTACTAAGAAAACTTTTATAGCTTAACGATAGTTCAGCATTGGGATAGAGCAATCACCAACTCTTACACGCTTAGCTGTGCGTGTTTTAACGGTTTTTTCTTCCAACTGTGCACGAAATTGGACCATCTTCCCATCCATTCACACTAAGACTAGAAACATGCTAACAATGGAACATCTTAAACGGTTGTGCATTATAATATGAAATTGAGACAGACACGCGGGGATGAGCGCGAAGGATGAGCACCAACTGATTTAATTGGATCAAATTTTCCATGAAGATGATCCATTGCAGGAATGGAACTGTGAGATAGAAGACATGTTGCTCGATGACAGAGATATTCCTTGGTTGGACGAGACGCTTGCGGAAGCAGAACGTACAGAATCAATCAGCTGCGACTAAGTCACAACCTAGTGATTCTCATGTATAAGAGAAAGAAGGCAGTCACTCGGTAATATATCGATGATGATTCGTCTCTCGATGACCAATGTCCTCTAGACAGAGGTTGTGGTGCTTTGGAATACGTTGACACTATTGAGAGACGTGGGGACCATGCTTATGATACATCACATTCGTATGTGTATATAGATCATGATAGGCAGCACTAGAGTGAAGAACGTGAGGACGATACCTATGGTAAACAATCTAAATATCATGGGTATCAACGTTCTTCTGATTATATGGATGTTATATGGATGTTATGAAATTCCTGACATTCATGAATCGTATTTTGGTGGATACTCAGTCAGTCATGACGATTATTTTGCATCGTACAAACATTTTGATGTCTATGTGGATTATGGTAGTCAATACATGTACGGTTCGAATGTGCCTGAGCACTCCAGCAGTCAAGTCAGTCATGCCACGGCTTTTATCGAGCCGAGCCGGCCCTCCGCATATGATAAAATGATGATATCATTTTTAGGGTCAGAACAGATGCAGTGTTCCTATCCACCATACTATTATGCACCACACTCGGATGATGATAACTTTGAATAAGATTTTTGTATCTTTTAATTTATTTTCTTCATTTTTTTGTATCTTTTGATTTATTTTATTCAGTTTTTGTTTTAACATATCAGATTTATGCCTCATCATTTCTATTGTTTTTTTATATTAATTAATTAGTTAATTTTTGTTACAAATGTGTAATGTGAACAGAAAAATAAAAGGAAAATACATGACAATATAGAAAAATACAGGAAAATATAGAAAATATAGAAAAATACAGGAAAATACAGAAAAATACAGAAATTTTTTTGCCGATCATTAAAAGTATTTCATCAACGTTAGATGTATTTCGTACTTGTTGGATGTATTTCATAAATACTCACAACTTTTTACATGTTACTCGTTTTAGCCTTTTAGGATTACATATTAACTGTACATGTAATACGTGATTGTGTGTATATAGTATATAAATATTTAAACTTGCTTCCGAAACAACCGAAACCGGTGATACCGATACCGAAACCTAAATTTTGGGAAGAACGATACCGAGACCAAAACCGCGACCTAAAACCTTGGTTTGTAGTTTTCTTGATCTGATTAGTATTATGATTGAAATTAAGAAGTTCTAATAATCAAGTAGATTGAACTTTCTTGTGAAGAGATACATGTTCATAAGACATATTCAGAAATGTGTATTTATTACATTGTTTTAGACACTTCAATAACCTACAGTCCTTTTATTCTTGCAGCCACAACTGGAAGTTGGCGACAAAAGTATGCTATCTCCAAATCTTATACACCTTTTACATGTGTGATTTTTCCTTCATGATTTTTCAACCAGTTTTGACGTTTTGTACTTTGCATTTCAGTTATAATGCCTCCCTCGGCTCTTGACCGTCTTGGTAAGTTAAGAATTCATCCATATGTGTATGTCACTTTAATATCAGAATTGTGGTGAATTTCGTGTGACACATCTTCCACTTGTATTCTGATGTCTGCAGCGTCCCTGCACATTGACTATCCGATGTTGTTTGAGCTACGCAATGCTGCCACTGAGCGAGTTTCACATTGTGGTGTTCTTGAGTTTATTGCGGAAGAAGGCATGATTTACATGCCATACTGGGTGGGTATCACCACTAACCTGGGCCATTCTGTTGGGTTTCTTCTGATCCATATGCACTTATGTTTCGTTTAATTTCTTTGATTAGATGATGCAAAATATGCTTTTACAAGAGGGAGATACTGTGCGTGTCAAAAATGTAACCCTCCCAAAGGGTAAATACGTGAAGCTGCAGCCTCACACTAAGGACTTCCTTGATATATCGAACCCGAAGGCCATGTTAGTAATTTGATTAAAACAAGTTACAGTTTTGCATGCCAGCAATATCTTGCATCCCCTTGGTTTTGTTGATGTTTTTATTTATTTATTTTAATTTTTTAGAGATTATGAAATGTTGCTTATATTTAACTTTGGTCGGTGTGAATCGTTTGGTCCTTGTTATGTGCGCAGCTTGGAAACAACGTTAAGGAACTTCTCCTGTTTAACTACTGGTGACAGTATCATGGTAGCTTATAATAATAAGAAGTACTATATAGACATTGTGGAAACAAAGCCATCTTCGGCAATAAGTATTATTGAGACAGACTGTGAGGTGGACTTTGCACCTCCGCTAGATTATAAAGAGCCTGAACGACCTCAACAACCTTCTATTGCGTCAAACAAGGCACCAGCACAAGGTTTGCAATCTATTTACATTCTTGCCATATTATGTGTTTTAGCTCCTCCTCTGACTATTTTTGAGATTTCTATTTTTTCACATGCTGAGCAATATCTACAATTTTTTTATCTATTATTATTCTAATCAATCTTCCATACTTTCCCTTACTGATTACACCCCAAAAATGCATTTGTAATATTGGGTTGCATACTTGATTAATTTACAGATATAAATGCCTAAGTTTAGAGTCAGCATTCCAGAACTTTATGAACATGATGTGACACCAATATCACACAAAGTCTGCGTTAGTGGTATATTATGCACATGTTTTTCATTTTCATATTTTGTCATCTGGGTATTTATCAATCTTGAAAGTCATTTATATTCTGTTAGAAACTTCATGGAAAGCTTTGTGTAGAAAGAGTCATGCACGAGAAATATTGATAATGAGTCTTGCAAAGTAAAAAAACTTGTGTTGTTTTAGGTGAAAAGTTATGCTGCTATGATCCAGAACACATCATGAGAGATAAATGTAATCATGTTCAATTAAAATTGAGAGTGTTGCTGATGTGTGGGACATGTTGTGGCTACAAAATAAAAAATTTCTTATTCTTCTGGTTTGATGATATGGGCTTTACTGTTCTGGCTGAAATGTAATAGTATCCTGTAAGTTCAATAAGGTTGGAAAGAGTTTTAAATTAAAAGCATGGTGATGTATGATTCTGAAACCTGATTATGAAATTATTTTATCATGGCTTCATCGACGCGGTACACTCTCATTTTATGTAATCAGTGGGAGAACAATAGTAATAACGTAGTAGATCACAAAGATGATGACATGCCTGTGATAATAGTAGAATACAAAGGCGATAAGTTGATAACATGCCTATGATCGATATCACAATGATAAATTAACATCTGCCAACTCTCAAATATACCTCTGTGACAGTGGTATCCAGTATCTGGTATCCAGGTGTATCATGTCTGACAAAGGGTCTTTGGTGATTTTAGTCCTCCATAGTTTGATTGCAGTGTGGGACTTGAAGCTAGATACTTCAGAATCACTTGTCACCCTTATATACACCTATACGTGCCACCTATACAGGATGCCACTATAGATTCCAATAGGATTTCCAATTCCATGATTGCAGAATTTATTCTAACGAGACATTTGTTTATTTCCCAAGTTGTCGGTTGAAATCTTAAGCATCTGGCAATCATTGTTACCTTAATAAGCTTAATGGGGGATGGGTTTTTGACTAAAACATTTGTTACTTTTCACTATTCATTAATTTGTGATTTGGTCTATGATTAGTAGACACAGATACGGGGTGTCTGACAAACAATCCTTCAAAGCATAGAGACGAGCTCATATGCATGCTTTTACTGCACTAGCATTTAACTCATATAAGTGTTTGTATCTAGTAGTTTACGAAAGCATCTATTACTGAAATAAACCCATTCCCAATTTGCACATCTAAAGGAGGCATAACCACTTCATCTTTACATATTGTTAAGGTGAATATAGGTTTTGCACTTTTAGAAGTGTCCAGACACTGATATATAGCCGCGTCATGTCCAAAGTGTCAGACTTGACAATTTAGATAGGAGAATGTCATACATACCATAGGACTTAGTTGTCACAATGTGGCAACTGTCTGCAAAGAGTTTGAACACTACTCTTTGGGCTGTGATATGAGTGAGTGGAGATTGCTTGGATTAATTTTCTTCTGTTTCTCAGCTCTTGTTCATAGCTGGGTGCTCTTATGTGGTCAAGTTTTGTATGTTTGAAAAGATCTGCATTAGGTTTGCAAATCTTAACATAAACGTATCGAGTTATCAGCAATCTTTCTATGAACCGTCCATATATGAGTGCAGACTGAAAGGATACAGAGCGGATATGTGTATTATCATATGCAAATCCGTTCTTTAAGCGGATTCGAATCCAGATGTGGATATTCTAACCTGATAGCCATGTTGGTTTTATCCTGAAATGGGTTTGGTTTCAATTTAGATATTTGTCAGATATTAACAGTTTTCAGAAACCTTGAGAAAAAGATAACTATACTTTTAGTTCTAAAATTATTGTGCTTGGAAATGTTAAAACTATAGAACATTGCAATAGTATTTTTCCCTTAGCCAGGGTAAATTTACGTTGTAGCTGATATACTTGAAGTATATATGCATTGGTTTAGTGAATGACCTTAATTAGACTACTGCATGAGTATATATGTCCATATTTGCTGGAGTTGTGTGCGGGGGTTAAGATTTTTTGAGAGCGAAAAGGTGGACAAGTTCATGCTGTTGACACTCTTATTTTATGAACATGTTCATGTTATAATCAAGGACCAGTGCATTATAACGTAAATTCTCTCAGATTATATCCATTTGGAGCTGACTTTCCACATTTGCATCTATCATGTTGCAAATATGGGTATAAACTTTCTTATTCTTTAAAAATAGATAGGTGACAGTTGTAGTTTGATAGTGGATTAAGTTATGGATGTCATACATCTATAGTTTCTGGACTATTTTTTGATCATGAGTCAGATGTTCTGGGTTAGAGATATCCATTGTAGTTTATTGTAGTGTGTGTTATATTGGGTGTGTGTGTAAAGAAAGGAGGAAGTTAATATAAATAGAAGTGATAGCCTCTTCTTTGGGCTGATCACATTTTCCCCAAAATACTACATGGTATCAGAGCCAAACTTCAAACAAACCCTAACCCTAAAGCCCTAAAACCCTAAAACAGCCGCCGCCCGCCTGCTCGGATTCTTGCCGCAAGCCGCCGCCCGCCTGCTAGAAGCGCCTGCCTGCTTCCGCCCGGCCTTCCGCCTGCTGCGCAGGCCGCCGACGCCGCCGGCTGCGCAGGCCGCCGCCGCCGCCGGCTGCGCAGGCCGCCGCCGCTTGCTGCAGCGCGCGCTGCTGCCTTGCTGCCGCTGCCGCATCTGATTCTCTGCCTTGCTACCGCTACAAAGGAGAATCCTAAAAGAACCCTAACCCTAGATCTATGGTAGAGCCATGAAGATGACTCCATAGATTTACGGTTAGGGTATGACCTAGAAAAGGAGAAGGAGAAGTAGATCTGCGGATCTAAGAAGGGAGAAAGGAGAGATCTGCGGATCTGGAGAGATGGGGGACAACCTTACCTCAGCGGACATGAAGGCTTTCATTGGAGAGATAACGAAGCTGCTTGCTTCGAAGGAGTTGGGATCCTCGAGTGGATCGACGCCTTCTCGTCTCGTGCAGAAGCTGGAATTGATGCCCAATGATGTGAAATTGGAAGGGACGAAGAATTAACTCAGTTGGTCCAGGAGGGTCTTCTCATTCTGAGATCGAAGGGGTTAGAAGGCGTCGTTCTGGGTTCATGCAAGGAACCGCTGGACAAGGATGGGGATGATTGGAAAGTCTGGAGCACCACCAACTCACTGGTGGCTGCTTGGTTGATGACATCGATGGTTCCACCCATTGCTGGGATGGTGGAGGCCATAGAGAGTGCTGCGGGGATATGGAGTATGGTGGAGAAAATGTACTCTGGAGCAGGGAATGTGATGCTCATGATGGAGGTTCAGGGCAAGGTCGACACCTTGAAGCAGGGGGAGATGACTATTCTAGCCTACTCTGCGGAGTTGAAAAGGCTTTGGTCAGAGTTAGATCACTATGACCCTATTGATCTGCCTGATCCTAGGAGCGCTGCGATACACAGGAAGTGGGTGGAGCGTAGGCGTGTGACACACTTTCTGAGGAACCTGAATGGAGACTTTGAGGCCAGGAGGGCGAGTATGTGCCACCTATCCTCCATCCCATCCCTGGAGGAGGCCATAGCTGCAATGGCACAGGAGGAGACCAGACTGAGGGTTATGAAGGATGAGGATACTCAGATCACTCGGGCTGCACTGGCTGTACCGGCAGTGGCAGCAGTAAGCGAGGATCGAGAGTGCTACACATGTGGGGTGAAGGGGCACCTGAGCTTTAACTGCCCACAGAAGGGCAGTGGACGAGGACGTGGCACAAGAGGCAGAGGAGGAGGTCGTTGGGGCCGTGGAGGCCGTGGGCGAGGTCGCGGCGGCCCACGGGCCAACTTTGCTACCGCTGACGGACGACAGGAGACAGTGATGATTGAGGCTACGCCAGCTGAGGCGTCAGACCTAGAGCAACGGAGACAGTCCAGGTCTACTACTGAGAGCTCGGAGAGTCATGCAGACCAGACTGGGGATATTGCCTCGCCATTCGGTAACTTTGCCCACTTCGCTCACACAGGCTCAGGTAACCGATTAGCCCTTTCATGTAGAGATCATATAGAGTGGATTATTGACTCAGGTGCATCTAGTCATGTGTCAGGAGCATATGGACAATTTTCCACATATAAACCACATTCCATTCATGAAACCGTTCAGACAGCTGATGGCACATCCCAACCCATTAGAGGGATTGATACTATTCAGTGCACTCCCTCCATACGCCTCTCTTCAGTCCTTCACGTCCCATCATTTCCAGTCAACCTCTTATCTGTTGGCTCTATTGTTGATGATCTCGACTGTAGCATTACTTTTGACTCTACTCATTGTGTGTTGCAGGAAAGGAAGACTGGGAGGAGGCTTGGGACTGGCGTCAGGCGTGATGGACTGTGGTATCTTGACAGAGCTAGTGGGGATGCTGCACTGGCTGTCGTTGGTGGAGAGAAGGAAAGGGATGTACTTTTGTTACATTGTCAGTTGGGACACTTGCCTTTTGATATTTTGAGAAAAATGTATCCCGATGTTTTGAATAGAGTGAATGAAATGAATTTGAAATGTGATGCGTGTGAATTTGGGAAACACACTAAGACGTCATATCCTAGTGTAGGGATGAGGAGTGTAGAGAAATTTCATCTTATTCACTCAGATGTTTGGGGGCCCTGCCCAGTGACTTCAGTAAGTGGGTTCAGGTGGTTTATCACCTTCATAGATTGTCATTCTCGGATGACATGGCTTTATATGATGAAAAACAAAGGTGAAACGTTGAAGTGTTTTCAGGACTTCCATAGAAGTGTCAGAAATATGTATGATGCCAAGATCCGTGTCTTGAGAACGGATAATGGGACCGAGTATGTGAACAGGGAGTTTGCATCTTACCTATCTGAGAGTGGGATAACTCATCAAACCACTTGCCCCAGCACCCCCCAACAGAACGGAGTTGCTGAAAGGAAAAATAGACACTTGTTGGAGGTAATTAGGTCACTCATGCTCCCCATGAATGTACCTAAGATATTGTGGAGTGAAGCAGTGATGACAGCCACATATCTTATCAACAGGATGCCTTCACGGATCCTTGGTATGAAGTCTCCATGTGAGATTCTTATGGGAAAGAACACTTTTGTAGTTCCACCAAAAGTGTTCGGATGCACATGCTTTGTGAGGGATCATAGACCTTCTGTGGGGAAGCTGGATGCTCAGGCAATTAAATGCATATTTGTTGGGTATCCTTCAAATCAGAAAGAATATAGGTGTTGGAGTCCCTCAGAAAGAAGGCTGTTTGTGAGCATGGATGTGACGTTCAGGGAGGCTGAACCTTTTTATGGAGGACTGACAGATTCTACATCAGTATTTGATACTGGGGCCTCTCCAAGTACAGGAGGAGTTGGTCGAGAGGGGGAGACTGATGACAGGAGGGTAGTGGTTGGACTTATACCGTGTCCTGTCAGGCCTACTGGTACTGGTCCTGATAGCAGGGAGGAAGAAAGGACCTTGGTGGAAGAGGAGGAAGATAGGCTGTACGGCAGGAAATATAGCAGGAGACAGAAGGATAGTCTTGGCGATGGAGAACAACAGGAAGACATCTTCCCCACTGAAGAACCACTAGCTCCACTGCCCCATGTCGAGATTGATCAGTCTATCACGCCTGCTCGAGTCCCGACTTCCTTACTGCCTTCCTCTCCTACCACGGATGATAATCTTTCTTTGCCTTCCTCTAGTTTAGATCTTCCACTTGCATCTCGTAGGGAGCCTCGTATCAATGCCGGCAGGCCTCCTGTACGGTATGGATATGAGACTGATATTGCTAATCATGTCTCTTATGCCTCTCTTACACCTGCATATAGGGCTATCATTGCATCCTTACAGTCTATCCCTATACCAAGTGATTGGCGAGTGGCAAAGCAACATCCCCAGTGGAAGAAAGCAATGCTCGAAGAACTTGAGGCACTGGAGAAGAACAAGACATGGAGACTTGTCTCACTTCCAGCAGGGAAGAAAGCTGTGGGCTGCAAGTGGGTATTCACAATAAAGCAAACTTCAGAAGGGAAGGTGGACAGGTACAAGGCGAGGCTGGTTGCCAAGGGCTACAGTCAGACTTATGGGATTGATTATGATGAGACATTTGCCCCAGTGGCAAAGATGAGTACTGTGAGAGTACTGATATCCTGTGCAGCGAATTTTGGATGGAAATTGCATCAGTTGGATGTAAAGAATGCCTTCTTGCATGGAGATTTACAGGAGGAGGTATACATGGAGGTTCCACCTGGCTTTGGCACACAACAGACGGTGGGAAAGTTGTGCAGACTGGACAAGTCCTTGTATGGGCTGAAGCAATCTCCAAGGGCATGGTTCGACAGGTTCAGGCGTGCAGTCATCACTATGTGCTACAAGCAGAGTAATGGTGATCATACTGTATTCTATAGACATTCAGGACAACGGATCACTCTTTTGGCTGTGTATGTCGATGACATTATTATCACTGGAGATGATGAAGAGGGAATCTCTCACTTGAAGGTAAGGTTGTCGAGAGAATTTGAGGTCAAGGACCTTGGACAGTTGGGATATTTTCTTGGACTGGAGATTGCCAGGTCCAGGAAGGGTATAGTTCTCTCACAGAGGAAATATGCCCTAGATTTACTGGCTGAGACTGGTATGGTGGGGTGTCGTCCAGCAGTTACTCCTATTGATCAGAATCATAGGTTGCATTCACAATCAGGGGAGCCAGTAGACAAAGAAAGGTACCAGAGACTGGTTGGACGTCTTATCTACTTATGCCATACCAGACCTGACATTGCCTATGCTATCAGTGTGGTAAGTAGATACATGCATGACCCTAGGACTGGACATATGGAGGCAGTCTTCAGGATACTGAGGTATCTGAAGAATAGTCCAGGAAAAGGCATAGTATTTGGTAGTCATGGTCACATGAATGTGACATGCTACTGTGATGCAGATTGGGCCAGTTGCCTAGATGATAGGAGATCGACCTCGGGCTACTGTGTGTTTGTTGGGGGCAACTTGGTCTCTTGGCGCAGCAAGAAGCAGGATTTGGTGGCTCGTTCCACTGCAGAGGCAGAGTACCGTGCTATGGTGCTTGGTACTTGTGAGATGATCTGGTTGAGATCACTTCTACATGAGCTACACCTGCTGAGAGAAGGACCATTGCGGTTGTTGTGTGATAACAAGTCTGCAATTAATATTGCCAACAACCCAGTGCAACATGATAGAACGAAGCACATAGAGATTGACAGGTTCTTCATTAAAGAGAGATTGGACAAGAAACAGTTGGAGATCTCCTACATTACCTCTGGACAGCAACTAGCTGATTGCCTTACAAAGGGGTTGAACTCTAAAGGAGTGGAGGATGCTTGTAACAAGATGGGCATGATAAATATCTTTTGCTCATCTTGAGGGGGAGTATTGTAGTGTGTGTTATATTGGGTGTGTGTGTAAAGAAAGGAGGAAGTTAATATAAATAGAAGTGATAGCCTCTTCTTTGGGCTGATCACATTTTCCCCAAAATACTACATAGTTTTATAAGCTTCTCAGCTAAAATATGTAAGTTGATAGATATGTTATGTTTTATGAAAAAGAGGTTATTTGGTATGCTAAACTATATATGATTGATTCTAATTCTCCTGAATTCAGTTCAAGAACTAGAACCTGAAGAACCAAAATTCAGCCCCTTCACTGGCTCTGGAAGGCGGTTGGATGGCAAGCCTTCAAAGCATCATGCATCAGCAAGCTCTTTGCCCACAAAGCAGACTCAGCCCGAAGCCGCTAGCAGTTCAAGGGAACCAGCAGCATCTAGTTCTCAAAGTGGTTCTTCGCGGAAATCTACAGGGAAGCTTGTATTTGGTTCGGGTGCAACCGCTGATCCAAAAGATCCACTGAAGGTAAGGACCGTTTTAATTGAACCTCAGTGTCAGATGGTAATAGTTGGGTTGGATGAGATGTCCCATTTTTCAGAATATATATATTTCTTTGCGTGGTTGGTTCGAGTCCTTATATACTAGGGGGCTAGGTGACCAGCGAAGAAAGTTCTGAGCTGACTCTAACCAATGCTTCTGGGTACGGGCAGTTCCATGTTCAGCTTGTGGCAGGAAAATAACCATATTTCAAGCCATATTTTGAGTGAACTATGCATCACCTGTCTTCATGACCTCATTATCTTCATTAGTTTTAGCATTTTCTTATTCTCATTGGGATGGTATCGGATATAGAACGGTTTTGACAATTTTGTCTATGCCGAGGTTTATGTCCAAGCATAAATGTTTGCCAATTCCCTAAGGATCCGTTTGGAATCTTAAATAAAGTTATATGCAATTTTTGGGTATAACACCATGGCTCCTAGGTATATAATATTAAGTGGCTATAAAATATGATCAAGGCATCTCTATTTTGCACTTAGTAATGTTTGGTTATGTTTTTTTTGGGTATTAGAGGATCATATGAGTAAGAGGAGAAAAAAATAAGTATAAGCTTATTCATAGGTCCATTGGAAATTGTTTGCATACCAAATTTTGTGTTGTAGGTTTTTGGGTGGTAAGAGTCATAGATTTATATCAAGGGAATGTTAACGTGTTTGGTATAAGAGTCATAAATTTATCCAAAGGGGATTTTAATGTGTTTGGTATAAGAAGAATGAAAGTGTTTATGCCAGCTCTTATTCTCTTCTTAGTCCAATCTAAGAAATATTGCCAGAGATGAACTTTTGTGTGAGGGCAAATATAGAATCTTATCTCCATTCATGAAGTGATCCTTTGAGAAAAGTTCTTAAAATAAGCTGTCAAAACTCTGTGATGGGACATCCCATAAATGATCTGAACTTATCATCATGATCTATGCATTTAAATTATCTTAACTATGAAAAATCAAGTAAGTCTGAATTTGTCTAACTATATTTAAAAATGAAATTTTAAGCGGCCGAAAATAACGCATTATGTGTAACCACATTTTCATAGACTAATTTAAATGCGTAGATCATAATGAACTGTTCGGATTATCTAAGGGTGACAAACAGATTTGAACCCGATCTGGATTTGATCCAAATTTTCATGTTTGGGTTTTACCCTTATTCGGATGAGGGTCGAATCCGGGTTAACTTGGCCAACACGAATAAAATCTGGGTTGGGTCTGGATTGACCCGGTCAGTCCGGATCCAACCTGTTTTAATTACACACACACATCCATTTCGTTGCCCTGGTTGCCCCCACCATTGCTACATCCGAGCTCGAGCACGTCGTTGCAAGTTTTAACCTCAAATGTGATGACCATATTCAAATCCCTCAGCCATCTTCGAGGCCATCTTCGAGTCCGATCTTATCGTCGAGTCTCACCTCCAGCTTCAAGTCCCTCATCCATCCAACCACCGCCTGCATTGTGGCCGAGGATGACTTCGACATCGACAGTTTCATTAGCATCAATGATCTCATCAGCTTCAAAAAGTTTATTGACGGCTACATCTGTGATAGTGACACATTCTGATGGCTGAGGTCGACTCCGTTGATGGGTGTGGCAAATGTCGCTCGGTCTTATCGGATTAAGGGATCAATCCCAATGAGGTGCTCGGAGACGGTTTTTGTCAGAGCTCGCTAATTGAGCTCGTCAGATGGGGGCATTGTAGCTACAATGCCCAAACACAAACCTAAACTCTACCCAGACCTAACCAGCCAGGTATAGCAAGTCAGGTGCTTGGATTTCATTAGGGTATGTCCCCACCCAGGTTAAATTTGGGATGGGTTTAGGTAGGCCATTAAATGGTATGGGTCAAATCTAAATCGACCCGTAACCGACTTGACCCGTTTGTTACCTATATGATCATCCATAGGACTTATCATGAAGCCTATTTGATAATGGTTCTTAAAGGATTGCTATCATATACTTAAACAGTAATGGATTTCTTATGACATGATAAATTTTTTTCTTATATACGATGATGTGTCATATTCTTCTTTATAAAAGAATGGTGAACAAAAAGTACATCCCATGTGACCTTTTGTATTGTGGAAGAATATGCCACTTGTTGTATATGAGAGAGATATCTCATAAATCATATGTGGCATATTAATTTCATATATATAATATATATGATGGGATTATTACATATCAGAGACGGCGAAGGAGGGTTTAGGCGGATCGGGCAGCTCGGGCAGCTGAAAGATAAGTTCATGGGTGTTTTCGTTAATTTTGGGCCTTTCCGTAATTTTTAGTCCTTTTGGGGGTTTTTGTAATTTTGTCTTTTCTGAACTCTATTTATATGCGGGCAAGGGTGAGGGGATTATCATGCTTATTTTGAAGAGAGAAATCATAAATAAAAATCACATTTTTTTCTTCGGGTCTTATTAATTTGGTATTAGAGCGGCGAGATCCATGGAGGCGACAAGATCGAAAGACAAGTTTGATGGCTTCAAGGAGAAATACAACGGTGAGCTTGATGGTGTGAAGCAAACCCTAGCGAAACAAGATGAATCCCTAGAGAAATATGGAGTAACCATACTGCAGATCATGCAACAATTTGCGAGCATCTCGGCGAATATAATCTATGGGGCCGAAAACCCTAACATAGGGCAAAAGGCGACGACTTTGGAGAAGAATAAGGGCAAAGCGACTGAATACGAAGAATGGATGCTCTCGGACGTCGACGAATATTACGCAGAGAATGAGGACGAGCCCCTGAGGGGCGGTAGCCCTATCCAACCCCCATGGGCCGCACGGCCCCTATGGAAGGCGGGCATGGCCGGTTGGCCCATGTAGTCCACCTGCAGGGGTGTCCGACCCTTGTCGACCCCCAGAGGGCGTGGACAACCCCTGCCGGCCAACGGCAGGGGTGCACAACCCCTGTAGGGTTTCGGCAGGGGCACCCTGCCCCTGTCGTGACCTTGTATGGCAGCCACGCCCATGCATGGCCCGGGTAGGGGCGTTCAGCCCCTAGCGTGACCTGGCCAGGGTCCAACAATTCTTCGACAGCCCATCGGGGGCCTCCCCGTGACGGTCCAGGACGACGACTACCCTGCTATTCACTTGTTGGAATACGATGATGACAGAGACAAGTTTCGAGGACCCCACGGCCCCCGATATCATGTGGAGAGGCGACGACGTCTGCTCCCGGCCTACGAGTACCCAGAACTTGGACCCGGAGGAGGATGACTGAGGCTCCGTTTTGGGCGGTGATAATTGGGGAGGCTATGGAGACAGATGAAGGCCAACGGAGGGGTTTAGAGCGACAAAGAGACAAATGGAGACACACATACCAACATCATCATTCTAGGCACTTCGAGGGTCGAGTTGACTGGGAAAATTTTGGGATGGAAAGCAGCGTGAGGAAGCTGAAGATGTCGATAATTGAGGGTGATGATCCCTACGACGAGATTTTTTCGGTGATGTGCAATTACGGAGGGACAGAAATTGGAGGCGACGGCTGTGTGTTTTGAAAAGAAGGCACTTTCTTGGTTTTAGTGACAGGAGCAGCGACGACGTTTCCGCTCATGAGAGGAGATCAATGAATGCTTGGTGGAGAGGTTTCGCGAGACTCGGGGAGGAAATTTGCAGGAGCAGCTGTTGGTCCTCAAGTAGGATGGATCGGTCAAGGAGTACCGAGAGGTTCGATACACTATCAGGACGAGTTCAAGGGATTCCAGATGAGACACTGGAGGGGAGTTTTATGAAGGGGCTGAAGCCCACTATTTGCGTAGAACTACACCTACAGAGACCCCAGGGCTTGATGGACGCTATGGAGTTGGCCCAGATGGTGGAGAATCGTCTTGTTGAGGAGCAGAGGTCTAGATGAATTTGGAGTGGACCTACTTTTCGTATTCAGGCATAGACACGGGTAGAAGGCGACGATAGGGACCGATCAGTCTAGTAAGGAGAAGAGCTGAGTACCACAGACAAGCGGACAGTTTTGAAGGATGGCTGATGTAGAGATGCGGGAGAAGAGGCTGAAGGGGTTATGTTTTCGGTGTGATGTGAAGGTTACCCCAGTGTACCGTTGTGGAGTACGCAAGCTTAAGTTGATGATAGTAGACGAGTACGCGGAGGATCTTGTGGAGGACCAGATAGAGGATGCTAATGACTTGGAACATCACTACTTAGACGTCGTAGAGGTTTCCGTAAACTCCGTGGTGGGGTTCACCCCGAACCACACCATGAAGTTGACAGGAAAGATTTATGATCAGGCGGTGACGATACTTATTGACAGTGGGGCCATCCACAATTTTATCTCTAACCGGATCATGGAGAAACATGACCTGCAGTTGGTGGACACCGACAGTTTTGACGTGATGGGTATTAGTCAGGTGAAGTGCATCGGGACAATTTGCCGAGGGCTCATACTGGAATTTTCTGCCACTAGACTTGGGGAGTACGGACGTGATTCTAGGCATGCAGTGGCTGCAGTCCTTTGGAGACACGAAGGTGAATTGGAAGTTGCTGAGAATGGAGTTTCGGGACAACAGGAGGACGGTTACATTAAAGGGGGATCCCTGCTTATGCAGGTCCTTGGTTTCTCTAAAGACTAACCAGAACTATCCAGTTTGAGGGAGTTTTCTAGGCCCCTATGGTCTCCCAACCCTACGAGATCATGAGCATCAGATAATTCTGCGTGAGGAAGTTTCCCACATTAGCGTGAGACCATATTGTTATCCACAGGACCAGAAGGATGAGATTAAGTGCATGGTAGCCGAGATGGTGCAGGCAAGGGTGATCCAGCCTAGTGTGAGACCTTTCTCTAGCCCAGCTGGTGAATGATGGAAAATGGAGGTTCTGCATGGATTACCGAGCACTAAATAAGGAGATGGTCCCAGACAAGTTATGCATCCCTGTCATTGACGAGCTATTGGACGAGTTGCACGTGTCAGTGATATATACAAAGATAGACTTGAAATCCGGCTACCACCAAATCAGGATGAGAGCAGAAGATGTGTTGAATATTGCCTTCAGGACTTATGGGGCCATTATGAGTTTGACCAATGCCCCTGCCATGTTTTAGGCCATTATAAATAAGGTCTTCCATCCTTACTTGAGGCGGTTTATGCTGTTATTCTTCGATGATAACTTAGCATACAACAGGTCGTTGGAGGAGCATCTTGGCCCTTTACAGATAGTATTGCAGGAGCTTCAGTGCCATCAGTTATGTGCGAATAGGAAGAAGTGTCTTTTTGCCCAGCCGAGGGTTGAATATTTGGGGCACACGGTATCGGCGGAGGGGGTGCAGGTTGATAGGACGAAGATTGTAGCGATGATGGACTGGTCACGTCCTACTATTTAACACAGATCAAGAGGATTCTTGGGATTGACATGATATTATATGAGGTTTGTTAAGGGATACGTTACCATTGCTTAGCCACTAACGGAGTTGCTGAAGAAGGATAAATTTCAGTGGGGCAATGAGGCGACAAAGGCATTTGAGGCCTTGAAAAAGGCCATGACGACAGTACCCGTGCTAGCACTTTCAGATTTCAGTCGGCCTTTTGTCGTGTCAGGGTGTGGTTTTGGAGTTGTACTGATGCAAGACCAGAGGTCTATAGCATATTTCAGTCAGGTATTGACGACGATGGCGAGGCTAAAGTCTGTCTATGAGAGGGAGTTGATGGCCTTTGTATTGACAGTGCAGAAGTGGAGAACATACCTGCTTGGTCGTAATTTTGCGGTGCACACCAATCAGAAGAGCTTGAAGTATTTGTTAGAGCAGCGCATGGTTACAGTGGAGCATCAGAGATGGTTCAAGAAGCTGATTAGTTACAAATTTGAGATATAGTACCGGCCGGGATTAGAGACTAAGGCTGTAGATGTGGTCGTAATTTTGCGGTGCACACCAATCAGAAGAGCTTGAAGTATTTGTTAGAGCAGCGCATGGTTACATTGGAGTATCAGAGATGGTTCAAGAAGCTGATTAGTTACAAATTTGAGATATAGTATCGGCCGAGATGAGAGAATAAGGCTGCAGATGTGCTACCACAGCGAGATGAGGACATACAATTGGCATCCGTATCTGTTCCGATTATGCAGGATTGGGAGCCCTTATTGCGCGAGATCGAGGCAGATCAGGAGTTAGCAGGGGTTCGAGCAGCACTTTTACAGGGTTCAGGTGACTATCCAGGATATTCTCTGCAAGGGGAGAGGCTATTGTATCACAGGCGATTGGTGATACCCAGGTCTTCACACATCCCGATCATATTGGAGGAGTTTCATAGCAGGACAGTGGAGGGCCACTTTGGGGTCCGCAAGACCTATAGGCGCTTGGCGAGAAAAGTTTATTGGAAGGGGTCGAAGAAGGCGTGACAGAGATGGTGGCAAAGTGTGGCGTTTGTCGACGTCACAAATATATGACGATGGCTCTTGGTGTGTTGCTGCAGCCTCTTTCTTTACCTGTGCGTGTTTGGAAGGAGATTACCATGCACTTCATTAAGTGGTTGCCAAAGCAGGATGCTTAGTTGTACTTGTAGTTGTTCCAGTTCCACTCAGCAAATATGCTCACTTTATGATTGTTCGATTGCATGGGCTGCCAGCATCTATTGTTTCTGATAGAGATCCAGTTTTATGGGCCAGTTTTGGCGTGGAGCTTTTTCGGGTGCATGGGACGGTATTGAAGAGAAGTATGGCCTAACATTTCCAGACTGACAGCTAGGCTGTTGTCAATAGGAGTATCGAGACTTACAATGTTTCATATCAGAGACTCCATAGCGATGGGCGAGGAGGTTGGCTTGGACAGCGTATTTGTATAATACCTCTTCCCATGATGGTTCAAGATTTTATATGGCCGGATCCACCCTTATTTGCTGCACTATGGACATGGTTCGACGTCGGTTTCTCAGGTGGAGCAGTATTTGGAGGAGGGACATGGTATTTGGATGAGTTGAAGCCATCTTACACGAGCTCAACAGATCATGAGGGCAAGGCAGATGTTCAGTGACAGGAGGTACAGTTTGAGGTAGGAGATAATGTGTACTTAAAGTTGCGCCAGTACAAGCAGAGATTTTTGGTGCATAGGAGGAATGCGAATTTTTCGTCGTGATATTTTGGACCATATGAGATTGAGGCCAAGGTTGGCCAGGTTGATTACAGACTGAAGTTGCCTTTAAGGTCTGCTATTCATCTCGTATTTCATGTGTCAGCTTCGCCAGACCATTGGAGATCATACACCCTCCTCGTTGTTTCCCGAGACATTGATTGAGTTTTAGAGACTGAGGAGTTGAAGGGGTACACAGAAGTAGCTCTGTGGAGCGTGAGGTGTTGGTGCAATGGATGGGCCTTCCCGAGCATGAGAGCACTTGGGAGCTTTTGGGAGTGATTGCACAACAGTTTCAGACTTACACATTGAGAACAAAGTGGCTCTTTTGGGAGGAGTAATGATGTGATTATTACATATCAGGGACAACGAAAGAGGGATCAGGCGGCTGAAAGATAAGTTCAGGGCTGTTTTCGTAAATTTTGGACGTTTACGTAATTTTTTGTCCTGTGGGGGTTTCTGTAATTTTTCTTTTTTCTGAATTCTATTTATATGCGAGTAGGGGTGAGGGGATTCCTATGCTTATTTTGAAAAGAAATCATAAGTGGTTGAGAATTTCCTCTTGTATGGGAGAGTGCGGTCGTACTCTTGAATTGGCGAATTGGGAGAGCGGTCACCCTGAACGTGGCCACTACCTTTATTATTTTTTGTTTTTTATTAATGAAAATCAGATTTTTCCTTTGGATCCTATCAATATAATAATAATAATATTTGTTTTCGGTGTGGGAAAATTTCATGCGTTGACACACATATACCACATTTTATTTAGTTTTTTAGAATATTTTTTGGATGTGTTCTACACATCATGGATGTATGATCACTATACCAAAAATCAAGTGACTCCACCGTTATTTGATTCTCGATCTAACTGTTGCAAGTTTAATGGGTTTTTAATAATAGAACTTTTTGTAACAGATAGATCGAATGTCAAATACCCTTAAGGTTCATCCATATTTGGGTTTTGGGGTTTTAGAATATGTAGAACAAACTAGAAAAAATTTCAATTTTTTTTGTGTTTTTGTGCCGATAACGCAAGAAATTTCCTACGTTGTGAGCATATATCCATTATCCTAATAGTAATGGGAATCATATAACATATGAGCACTTGTATCATATAGTCATCGAAAAATCCACTTCATATTTTCGTGATTCTTTGAACGACCGGCTCCATTAATTGTGATGTTCACATTCTAAAACTTAATACACCAAAAATTTAGTAAACTTAAAAGTTTTTTGCGAGTCGATTTAGAAGTGAAAAAAGTTCTACTGTAGTAAAATTTTCTAACAAGTAGATCAATGAGCAAAAAGTTTTAAATTTAATAAATCTTTGGTGCATTTAGATTTTAGAATCTGCAGATCATTTTGATCGATGCCGATCGTCAAAAAATAGTGGAGAATGAACTTTTCAGTATTGCATATGACGCTAGTGTTCATATGTTATTATTCTCATATGTATAAATAATAAAATATAGGAGCATATGATGAAAGAAATTTCCTACAACGGTCCTCAAAAACCAATTTTTTTACTTTATTTCCAATGATCAACGCTTATCATATTGATCTATCAAAAATCTTGTGGTTTTTATAATCTTTGTCCATGCCTCGAATCATTTGTAATCGAACAGTTTTACAACAATAGAAAATTTTCTCCCACAGATTTGAAAAAATATATATCGAGGTTCACTTAATTTATAGTATGTTTGGATTTTAAAATCCAAACATGAACATGAATGATGCCAATCATCGTAGAAATATCTGAAATGTGATTTTTTTTTGAGGGCATGTGTCGGAAATTTCTTATACCGGCTACTCATTTACCTTAACCTCTTATGTGTGTATGTGGAATAATGGGTTTAGATGGCAACCGAGGAAAAGTTTTTTAGGTGATTGCAAAAAGCCCACCTTTCACTTCTGTTTTGGATGATGATCATAATTGATCATATTGTACTTCATATTTTAAAAGATAAGTATACCAAAAATCTTGTGTTTTACATGCTTTGGTTTGGTAAATACGTAAATCAAAATAAGTCTACCTTCATCTTTTGTTGTCGGAAAATACCTGTTTGTTTGTACAACCTTTTTCATCACTAAAGCAACAAGCAAAATTTTTTGCCTTCACTTTATCTTTTGGAGACTGCTATATACACCGCAGGGGTGCGGTGCATGCTAGGTTTTCTGTCAAAAATGGCAAGCCAGTCACATCAGAGGTCCCATCCATCCTCTCTGACGTGACTGATTTGCCAATTTTGGCAACAAAAAAAATCCTAAATACACTGCATCCTTGCTGTTTATTTAGCAAGTCTCTATATATTTAATGTATTAGAGTTTTATAATATGAATGTAAAAAAGAACAGTGCCAATAATCCAAAAAAAATGCAGAGAATGAACTTTTTGGTTGCCATATAACACAAGTGCTCATATGACATATGATGACCATTATTTTCTCTCCTCTATACACAGGCGCGATGTGCATGCACTTCACATGCACATGTCTGTCCCAAGGAACCTAATCGAGAGTTTATTCCTGCACTCAAGGAACAATGCTACAACATTTGGATTTCCAATCTAATGTGTCGATGCACCTAACAGGGAATGGAGATATGTGATGGTATTGCGTTCTGATAGTCTTGCTGGTTCCTTTGCAGGCACCGTCGAAAGAAGCCAAGGCAGAAACTCCCAAAGAGGAAGAGCCGAAGTTTCAGGCATTCACTGGGAAGAAGTATTCACTGAAGGGTTGATCAGCATCAGATCTCTTGCCAGATACCAAGAAATCACGTATGTCATGTTGCACCGTTTGTGTTTGGATCAATCAAGGGGGGACAATATCCGAAGAATATTCAATTTTTTTTAAATTTCCTGCCGAGTCTGTGATCTTAGACGACACAATTGTGCTTATCTGAAACTTGACATATGTATCAGAAGCAAGCTAGAGGGTTCAAATGCAACATCCTGACATGTTGAGCTTATAAAAAGTTTCTGCATTTTGCATAACTGGTAATATGATGCAAACTCTAATAATACAATGCATGCTTCTTGAAATGGATTGCAGCTATTCGTCTCTTAACTCATTAGCTCGTTTGAGAATTCAACATACTCTGGATAATCATATCGGTGATCCCCTTTGTCATTAATTTACTTGCTTTTTGGGCACCTACGTTGTATGGGGAAAAATGATGAAAAAAGAAATGATAAATGCGCATAATTGTGAGCATTTTGATTTGTTTACTGATGCAAATATATGATAGTGAAAAAAGAATACAAAATCTTTGTTTTTTGAATTGATTTAAGGGTAGAGTCCTCTAGTTCTTTTTATTTAAATTTTTACTTGCCTAGGTACACCCACCTCGTTTGGCACATCCTTACCTCCATCTATTTTGGTACTTTCTGAAGCGTTCCTTTGCGGCATCATCGACTCATCAAATGTTACCTGTCGACCAACCAAAATCTTCTTTTCTTCTGGACTCCAAAGTCTATAACATTCGACAACTTCCATGTATCCTAACATGACACACTTCTTTCCTCAAGGCTGTACTTGTCACCTTCCTCGTGAATGTAAACTGGAATCCACACATTCGAAGATGACTCAAATCCACTTGCTTCCCTGTCCAAACCTTCTTTGGAATTTTCATGAAGATGTAATTAAGTTCACCAAATAAGCTGCAGTCAATATAGCTTCGGCCCAAAATCTCTTCGAAAACCCTAATGTAAATATGAGACACCTCACCTTCTCTAGAAGTGTTCTATTCATCTGTTCGGCAACTTCATTCGACTGCGGATCTCCTTGTGTAGGGAAGTGCCCTTTTACTCCATGCTTTTAGCAGAATTCCGTGAACATAGCAGAAGTAAACTCGCCACCATTGTCGGTCATCAGCACTTTCAGTTTCTTTCTCGTTTGACTCTCCACATGAGTCTTCCATGCCTTGAACTTCTCAAACACCTCCGAATTTTTCTTTATCACATACACTCAACCTTTCGTGGAAAAATCATCGATGAATGATATGAAGTAACAATCTCCACCTAGAGAGTGAACTGGTACTGGATCACAATCGTCGGTGTGAACATACTCAAGAATCCCTCTTGTTTCATGTTTTCCCTTACTGAAACTAACTTTCATCTGCTTCCCATAGACACAATCCTTGCAAAACTCCAACTCCTTGAAGTTCACTCCTTTGATCAGACCATGCTTCCTTAAAGCCTCTAAGATTTTCCCCGTGACATGTACAAGTTTGAGATGTCACAGCTTGGTCGAATCTGTCTCTTGCAAACTCTCAACACCAATACTGGAATCGCCTATGATCGTCGTCCCCTTCAGCAGATACATGTCCACGACATTTTCATCTCTCATCAATACTATCAAACCCTTCGATATATTTAGAGCATCCTTCTCTATCGTTACTTTGTAACACATGGAATCTAACGCCTCCAAAGAAACTAGTGACTTTTTCAACTCTGGAAAATGACGCACATTTGTGAGTGTGCGCACTGTGCCATCGAACATCCTGATTCTCACTAAACCAACTCCAGCAGCCTTGCACTCTTCATTGTTGCCCATAAAGACTTATCCATCCTTCTTCCTCTGGTAGGTTTGAAAGCACTCTCTATTTGGCATTGTGTGGAATGATGCCACTGAATCTATGACCACAAGCATGATTCATAACTTTCGAAGGACTCACTATGAGAACATGTAGGCCTCATTGCTTCTCATCTCTTTGTCTGCACAACTGCAACTTACGATGATATTGTCATTTTCTCATTGTCTTTGTTCCTCCTCTCTGTGCAGTCTCTCTTCCAATATGCTATCTTCTTGCAAATATGACACCTTGTGTCTCTGGTCCTCGATCTCGATCTACTCCTGTTATCTCCTCTTGTGTTGCTTCACCCCGAAGCAAGTAAACCCTGGCTGTCTAAAACTCCTTCGCTCAAACCAACTCCAGTCATCCGATCTATCAACTACTCACTATAGAGCCCTACCTTCACATCCCCAAGACTGATAGTATCCCGACTGTAGATCATGGTGTTGATGAACGTTGTGTATCGCTCTGGCAACGACATGAGTAGAATCATCACCACGTGATATGCCTCTACAGTCAATCCAATGGCTCTTACCTTTATCACTAAGTCGGTGAATGTATCCAAGTTAACCTTCAATGAGGTCCTATCTCGCATCTTGAAAGTAAAGAATGTCTTCAGTAAGATAAGCCTATTGGTGAGTGACTTCTTCAGATACATCTTCTCGAGATTCTCACATAATCCATTGGCCGTATTCTCCTTGGACACCTGATAGATCACCTCTTCCGATAAGCTGAGCTGGATGGTTGTCATCACCAAGTTCTCCATATACATCTTCTCCCTTTCCGAGATATCTGCCAATAACGTCTTTGTGTTGTACACCACCTTGTTGACATGATCCTTCCCCAAGATTACATTCATCTTGTATTGCCATATCTTGAAATTTTCCTTGCCATCAAACCTTTCATTCTTGTATTGTGCTCCGTCAACCGTCGCATACGAGCCACCCGCATATGAACTCGAACCTATTGCCTTTTCGGTTGCACCATCTTTGCAGAAGAACTCTTCGCCATTTCCTTGGACTTGTTCACGAACCTTAATCTGATACCAATTGATGGGGTCTGATACCACTTTTGGAGTGATACCAATCGCCTCATGGAATTTCAGGATCATTGTGTCAACGAACAAACCAGACGACGATTTGCTAGAAAACCCGCAACACAAGCAACAATATGAAAGTAACACAAAATAAAAGAAATCATGTACTTGACACCAAATAATTATACTGGTTCCAACTAATTATTGGTGTACGTCCAGTTAGAGAAATCACTAATGCTTCAACGTCTTTGAATTACAAGCCATGTCGTATGGTTGAATGGAAACAAACAAACCAGTTATGGAATCGGAGAAGAAAACTACGGATTTTGGCTATCAAACAACCCACCAAATGGCCCCAAGTTTGCTCTCTGTTTCTCTACATGTGGTCGCAAACTTTAAAAAAATGTTCACACCAAGCTCCACACAATAATCCTAGCCGAAACACCGTTTATATAGAGTTTAACAGATATATCAAAACTGTGCTGAAATCGGATCCGAATTCGACTCTAAATTGGCGTCCAAACGCGATCATGCTCGGATGTGCTTCTGAAAAGTTGATCCCAACGGGATGCCACTGAATCTATGACCACAAGCATGATTCATAACTTTCGAAGGACTCACTATGAGAACATGTAGGCCTCATTGCTTCTCATCTCTTTGTCACAACTGCAACTTACGATATTGTCATTTTCTCATTGTCTTTGTTCCTCCTCTCTGTGCAGTCTCTCTTCCAATATGTCGATCTACTCCTGTTATCCTCTTGTGTTGCTTCACCCCGAAGCAAGTAAACCCTGGCTCTCAAACCAACTCCAGTATCCGATCTATCAACTAACATCCCCAAGACTGATGAGTAGAATCATCACCACATGATATGCCTCTACAGTGGCTCTTACCTTTATCTAAGTCGGTGAATGTATTCTTGAATGTAAAGAATTCTTCTCGAGCTTCTCATCCATTGGCCGTATTCTATAGATCACCTCTTCCGCATCACCAAGTTCTCCAAGATATCTGCCAGTAACCTTTGTGTTGTACACCACATGATCCTTCCCCAAGCAAACCTTTCATTCTTGGTGCTCCGTCAACCGTCCATATGAACTCGAACCTATTGCCTTTTCGGTTGCACCATCTTTGCAGAAGAACTCTTCGCCATTTCCTTGGACTTGTTCACGAACCTTAATCTGATACCAATTGATGGGGTCTGATACCACTTTTGGAGTTCATGGAATTTCAGGATTGTCAACGAACAAACCAGACGACGATTTGCTAGAAAACCTTGTACTTGACACCAAATCTGGTTCCAACTAATTATTGGTGTACGTCCAGTTAGAGAAATCATTAATGCTTCAACGTCTTTGAATTACAAGCCATGTCGTATGGTTGTGGAAACAACCAAACCATCGGAGAAGAAAACTACTGGCTCCAAGTTTGCTCGTTTCTCTACATGTGGTCAAACTTTACAGAAATGACCAAGCTCCACACAATTCCTAGCTGAAACACCGTTTATATAGAGTTTAACAGATATATCAAAACTGTGCTGAAATCGGATCCGAACTCGACTCTAAATTGGCGTCCAAACGCGATCATGCTCGGATGTGCTTCTGAAAAGTTGATCCCAACGGGATCTCACAAGAAGATGCCGCTTGTCCTACCTGATCTCTCTTCGCGAGCATTGCATGTTCTCGACCCTTGATGAGGTCGGTAGCGCTAAGGATGGTGACACGTTTCCTCGTCCTAGCGTGCTCTGCGCTCCGCATTGAGCTGGGCCTCGCCTGAGCTCGTGTTGGTCCGTCTGAGCGTGGGCTTTTTGTGGGCCACTGCTCTGGGCCGTGAACTGTTTACATAATTTCCGAATAGTTTTCTCGGCTCATTAAACCAAGATTTCAGGGGCCAAAAAATGTCCAAAAAATCTCTAAAAATCATCGTAAATCCGAGATTAATTCTGAGACATTTTTGGTGTTTTATAACAAAATTTTCAACAGTTTAATGACACACAAGTAATAGTTCAGAAGGTAGATTGGTAGACGAATTTCACTTTGATTTAACAAATCAAAAATGAATTGTTGTATAATTCCTTAGCGAGTATTATCATTTGATTTAGGTAGCACAGTACGTATTATACCATGAGTCAAATAACATGAAGAAAATAAAAAAGATCCAGATGTTATGAAGTGCTTTCTGGGTGAGACCCCAAGCCTTTATTTATAGTGGAATAGGAAGAGTTTATACAATGTTTGAGTAGGATACAAACTCCTTATGCTCTAATAGATAATATATTCATAACACATCTCCTTATCCCACCATAAGTGTGAACTCTGCTCATGAATACTTTAAGATTCTGAGCATCGTAAAAGTATCACAATGGGTGGATACTTCGAGATCCTGAGTTAATGGGATTTGCCTCGTTAAAACCTTTCGCTATAAAAAACCCTGTGGAAAAAAAACCATAGCTAAGGAAAAAGAGTACAAATCTCCTTTAACTCCCCCTGATCTGTACAAACCCTTAGGGTTTCAGATCTCTTAGGCATTTTTACATCAATCCTATTTCCAAGATTCTGAACAATATGTACAAATTACAGATGTCACCATTGTTAGGAAACCATTGTTAGGAAGCTGCTGGATCCAAAAGGGCTCTGGAGATGTGTGCTTGGTCTTATTGCCTCTGATGTGGTCAAAACTGGAGTAAGCATGTGGCATGATCTTCAGACTATGTGGTCAGCTTCAAATTACCAGTCTTTGGCCCAGTCGTCAATGGGATGTGATATACCACTTAGTGCAACTATACCCTCTCACGGCTTGCTTCTTAGATGGTGAGGGTCTCAGAATGATAAGATGATGAAGAATTCATATGCTACTTTGCAGATCTACAATATATGGTCGTCCCACCATAGGTACCCAGTTTGTGACTTCTCATTATAGGGGTCGGACCTGTAACCTACACCTGCATAAGCATGGAAGATATTTCTTTATAATATAAGCCCAAAATTTACCGACCCTTAGAGGTAGCACAAAAGATGCTTAATTCATGTCTAGTGGCGCTTTGTGGGGACTGCACTGTATCTGGCTAGTAGATTTACTGCAAATGCTATATCGGGACGCGTGCAGTTAGCCAAATGGACACGTGCTCTAATTACACTTAGATATGGGACTTCAGGACCTAGAATATCCTCCCTCTGTTCCAGCTGATGGAATGGGTCTTTTATGTACATCCAGTGAACGTATTACCATAGGTGTTCTAAGTGGATGACAATGGTCCTCGTGTAAATTCTTCAATACACTCTAGGTGTATGAAGTTTAATGTAACGAAATTTTATCTTTTAGAAAAATCTGTGAGTCGTGACTTATCTTTATTTTGTCTAGGTCTTTCATATCATATTTGATAATCAGGGAAGAACAAATATTTCGGTTTATTCTTGAGAAGATTCGATGAGATTTTAGAATTGTTTACAATTATGATCTCAAATCCCGTTCTTTACTCTTTATAAATATGCAAAGACAACCTTTAATATGATATATCCTTGCTTTGTCAAGTGATTCACTTGGTTGTACAATATTTTATTATATTATTCTTCAATAGAATAAACGTCACAAAGTTTATTCAGGCATTTAAGGAAATGAGGAATGGATCTTTATCAATCTATCCATAGAGGTATGCTGTCACAACATCCAATAATAGCATATCCAAAATTTCTGTTGCCAATCGTAAAGTATTCTCAATATAATGCATCATTTATATAAGTGAGTTAAGCTCATATTAATTGTTTATTCCCTAGTTTCAGTGAAAAAAATCCTTGAGCTATAGGTTGTGCCTTATAACATATGATTTCATGTTTATATTATTTGTAATACTCATTATGCACATAGCTTTGACACCTTATGGTGTCCGGACTTTAAGTCCGAACACCTCAAGTTTCATAAGCGAGTCCAGCTCTGCTTTTATTGCCTCGTTCCACATTGGTCAATCTCTATGCTTGCATTTTTGCAACGGAGTATGTACCGCTTTTGTGATGTAAGTGGAAATATGATACATGAATATATTATCGACAATTGTGTTATTTTCGTCTAACACCTTCATAGTACGTACAACATTTAATGATATTTCTTTTTCTCTCCGAATTTCCTCTTCATGGGATTCCGGGAGGGCTAAGGATATGGACATGAGCTCATTTTCTTGTGCTGGTATTGTCTCAAGGCCTCCAAGTGTTTTCCTTTCTAGAAATTTTATCCTTGGAACTTGGTGGTCTGCCTCGTTTAAGTTGAGGAATAGACACTTTTGCTGGTGCTGGGTTGCATCCATTCTCGGGGATGTTAATCCTAGCATTTCGAGACCCTCATCATCCTATCATTCTGAGACCCTCGCCATCCAAGAAGTAAGCCGTGAGAGTGTATAGTTAGTTGCGCTCAGTGGTATATCACATCTCAGTGACAACTGGGCCAAAGACTGGTAATTTGAAGCTGACCACATAGTCTGAAGATCATGCCACATGCTTACTCCAATTTTGAGGAGACCATATCAGAGGCAACAAGACCAAGCACACCTCTCCAGAGCCCTTTTGGATCCAGCAGTTGCCTAACAATGGTGAAATTTGTAAGTTGTACATATTTTTCGGAATGTTATAAATAGAACTGATGTAAAAATGCCTAAGAGATCTGAAAGCCTAGGGGCTTCTACCGATCAGTGGGAGTTAAATGAGATTTGCACTCTTTTTTTCTTTTGTTTGTCGGTCGACGTTGGTCTACCCATATATTTTTTGATTTGATTGATTGCTTTTGATCTTAGGTATTGTAACACGATTAATATTATGTCATAATAAAATACAATGTTTTTAGGTATACATCGAGATCGAAGAAGACAAGAGTGTGGGTTTGATTCATCAT
This sequence comes from Scilla litardierei, assembly GCA_030789695.1. Classification (NCBI taxonomy): domain Eukaryota; kingdom Viridiplantae; phylum Streptophyta; class Magnoliopsida; order Asparagales; family Asparagaceae; genus Scilla; species Scilla litardierei. The sequence goes on from CM061133.1 coordinate 350,380,708, forward strand.
CTGCGCGCGGGCAGTCCACCGTCGTCCTTCAGAGCTTTCACAACGTCTGGGCCCTCTCTCTCAGGAAGTGCGTGCTGACGACATGCTGTGAAGTGCTTTCTGAGGAAGACTCCGGTCCTTTATATTTATAGGAGAATAAGAAGAGTTAATGTTTGAGTAGGATACAAACTCTTCATCCTTTACTAGAATAATATATTAATAACACCCGAATATTTTTTTATTTTCTCCTGACGACTTCTTTCTCTCTCTTGTAAGACGTTATCTAGAGAGAAACGGTTGGCAGTAGCATCAACTTGTAAGACGTTTCTAAAGATAAAGAATGTTTTTAAAGAATAAGAGAGGGATTAATCCTTTTTTAAAACTGACGTATAAAAAGCTTTGAGTCGGTGATGATATTAAAAGAATGTCGAACATGATATTTCTTTCATCCTTTACTCATTCTTTTTTAATTATATGCTCTCTTTATTATAAAGATTTTTCTTTTCTTTTTACATTTTTTTACATAATAAATTTTGATGGCATCCAAAAAAAAAACATTGTAAGCCAAAGTTGGAAGTCCAATAGATTGATATAAGAAAACGAGGTCTGATGGTGCAAATTTACCATGGCAAACAGAATACATATGACAAAATTAAAGAAACCGCACACACTACTTGATGTTGCGTCCGTCTTCGCCGCCGACGGTGGCCTTGGCCACGTCCTCCGGCGTCGTCCCGGGCTTCGACTTGTAATACAGGGTCACGTACCCTATCGTGCCGGCGACGAGGAGGCCGGCGACGGCCATCGTGGCTGGGCTGAGCGGCAGGCTTCGGCGCTGGTGCAGGACTCCGCCGGGGCCGTGCCCGGGCGGGCGCTTGGACGACTCGACGCCGTACTTCTTGACGTCCTCCGGCCGCATCTTGTGCGTGTCAGCGTTGCTCCGCCACCCCTCGGCGCCGCTGCTCGACATAATCTTTCAAAGGATTTTGTGTGTGTGTTTCTTGTTGATGATTCTTGATTTATTAACTTTCAAGAATTCGTACGGTGGTTGCTGATATTTAACGCTTTACAGATGCTAGGTGTCCTTCATGCACAATGGGTAGCTGCCACAGTGTTCTGACACGTGTCAGATTTGAGAGTGGGGGCCAAACACCAATCTTTCAGTTTTAAACTGTCAATTTTACTGGAGATTAATTTTTATGAGACCAACTACATGCACCTCAATTTTAATAATCTTTTCTTTAATTTTAGAAATTCATCAAAAATTTGGTTAACTTTCACTGTTCATTAAAATCTGAGGTTGACAAGCTCGGCCATTTGAATCTTAAATGCACGGGGTTACTAATGAAATTGGGCCATTGCAGGCCAAAAACAACCTACAGGCAGCACGCATTCAATCTCTTCATCTTCTATAAACCGAATAGTTTTTAATGGATCCAATCTGTAGAATTACAACATTTGAATATCTCAAGCCCAACTACTCATGATTGTTCGGTATATCGACATTGACATTCGTTCAAAGAGACACAAGGAACTAAAACAATCAGTTCGATAGAGATGTTTGTACAGCTTGGTAATTTTCATTTAGGAAAACCAATTTATTCGTCGTCGCCGGTGGAATTGATCGCATTTCCTATCGCTAATTTACAAAATTGAAGTGCATATGTTGCCTGAATGATATGAGGCCGGCGCCAGTCACTTGAGTCCATCACTCATGCCTGGCGGCATTCCGAGGCTCTGGGCAAGATTGCTCATTCTCTCTTTCATGGCCTAGAAGAGAGAGGTTTCGATCTTTTATAATCAACAAATTACAAGGATCCAACAATGGGATGATATCTGGAAATGATCGACTCGTACCTGTACGCTCTTCTGATGTGCATCCTTGTAGGCTTCGGTTACCAACAAGGAGAGCTTCTGCAGAGAGAAACAAAGATGCAGAGAAATATGAGGGTGGAACCATAATTGCAATGCTTTTGGAGATGGAGTTTGGGTATTACTTGATGCCTCTAATCACTGTAGAAGACTGTATAAAAAGTTTCATGAAAAGCATGCTTTTAAAAATCTTAGGAATTACATGATCGAAGAGACCATAAAAAGATGTATCATTCAAAATACAAAATTTCTAGGTGATCTGCATTGTCCTATTGTGGGCAGAATTCAAAAATACTATCATGAACATTTAGAAAAACATAAAATTAGTATGAACTTCACAAAACTACCTCCTAGTTACTATGGAAAATAGTAAATGACCAAAATGCCCTATCATTATTAAGTTTCACAAAATAATGGTGTCCTTTTGGACGTGTATTAAAAATCTATCATATAAAAGGAGAAATGTGCATCAGCTAGCCAAGGCTAACGTCAAAACCCCAACCTTTCCTATTTTTTCCAACGATCCGATCTGATCTTCATGTTCTAAAAACTCAAACCACCAATTTTCACATGAATTCAAAGAGTTTTGGTCGTTCATTCAATTGTCGCAAATTTAACATTTCGTAATAATAGAATTTTTTGCAATGACTAGATGAACAAGTAAAATCTTTTTGGTTGACTTGAAAATTTAGGGCATGAAATTTTTGAACATTCAAAATGAACGGATCCAATCGTCAAAAATATATAGATAGTGTGTTTTTTGAAGCTAGCCAAAGAAAAAATTTCCTCCTTAGCTACTTATCTTCATATTGCTCTTTAAAAAAGGCCAATTTTCATAAAAGTACCTTTATGTTTTACTGTTTTCCTTAAATAATACCTTAAGGGTCTGTTTGGTTGCAGGGAAACGGAAAGAAAATGAAAGAAAAGGTCTGGAAAAGTTAAATTTCATTTGTTTGGTTGGAAAGAAAAGTAAAAGGAAAGAAAATGAGGGGGATAGTGAAAGAAAAAAAAGATAAACAATTTTTCTCCCAACTTTTCTCTCCCACATCGAAAGGAAAACGTTCTCTCAAAACAAGTTCTCTCAACTTTTCTGAGGCCGGCGACATCAGCTCGTTCTCGTCGAAGAAGTCATCGACGTTCCCATTCTCACTCGCTCCGAGGATCTCCACTGGCTCGTTCTCGGCGAAGAAGTCATCGGCTCGTTCTCATTCTCAATCGCTCGCTCACGCGTCTTCATTGATCTCTCGCTTCCTATCTTCATGGATCATCCTCCTCCATCGGTCGCCGCTCCGTCGTTCTGTCGATCATCCTCCCCCATCTGGTATCCTTTGATCCTCATATCTCGTTTCTTTCTCTTTTCTTCTTCTCTTCTTCTATATTTAAAATGCCCTAGATTTTCTCATAATTACACTCGATTGCGGATGAGGATATTCAAATGCTCGGATCTAGAGTGAGTCCTTCTATTTTAAGATCTCCTTCTGTTTGTACTTATTTAAAGTCGATCTCGCAGCTGTATTACTCTTGATGTAATTGTAGAATCCATGTTTGACTCTTTGAATACTTTTGATTTCTGTTACATGCGATTTAATTGTAGAATCCGTGTTTTATTGTACCATTTTGAATATGGGTTTGTTTCTGTGCGTGGGAGATTGAAGAAATTACACATTTATGCTGCAATTTTGCTATTTGATTTATATTTTGCGCAAATTTGGCATTTCTACAACTGTGTATTTGATGTTTTTAGCTCAGAAAATATTTTTATACTTGTGAAATGAGGATCTTCTGACCTTTTAATATCTGCGTACAATATGTTCTAGCTAATAATTTTTAGGCATGAGATATGTGGCATGTTATCATCATTAATAATTGTATACATATGATTCTGCTTGGCTTTGGATTTTACTAGCATGTCTGTACAAGTCAAGACCACATTTAAATTGGTTCTAAGCATCCGGGTGTGTGGCTTGGTTCAACAAAGTTGATAACGGTATGTTTGCCTGGAAGAATAGCTCCTATCACCATAATGTTAGAAGGAATAACATTTTGCAGGAGTGATATCTCTCTCTTTGTGTGCACTGCTATGGGTATATGACCTACTCCTTTTAGAAGTCTGAACTACCAACTGGCATCTTGTTGTTCATAGTCTTGTATGAGTTCAAATGATTTGTCTATCACCGAAATGCAAGAATTAAATAAGTGATGCTGACTCAAAAGTTGTTAATGCATGGTTATGTGAAACAAGACTTTTTTTGTTTTGCTTTTTATAAGATTATCAACAGTCCATAATCTAGAGATTTCTATGTGACATCAATGAAGCAACATATATGTTACTTAAGATGCATGCATCTTTGTTCATTGGAAAGAACATTTTCAAGCTTTCAGGTGCCATGGCCTATCTTGATATATTAACAGGAAGCTATATGAATAATTATCATAGCAAAACCAACTGTTATGTTATATGCCTCTATGTACTAACTACTCTTTTATCTAATTGTGCATATTAATCATCCCCCCAAAAGAAGAAAAGAAAAAGAAAAAAGGATGTATAGCCCAAATGGAAATTGTGAAAATAATTTGGAGTAGATATATCATTAAATATGGATTGGGGTTGGATTTCTTTTTCCTTAATTAAATAATTGTAATATCTCAAATGTGGATTTAGTATTATACTAGTGGATTTAGTATTATAATTAGTTCCCTATACGTGTGGAAATCCCATAATTTCTTTTGGAGGCAATGCATTTGATTCTGCAGTTGAAAAATCAAGTATAATCAAAGCAATGTAAACTGTTCATGGACCAAAAGAAAAAAATATAGTTGATTGCATGCATCTATTTTCTTCTATCAGTTAAACTAGTATGCTTAAAAATTATTTGTTAATAGTCTTATTTTTGCTTTTCACAGTTGAGTTAAATGGTTTTATAAATGGTGCGAAATGTGAAATTAATATTTGCATTTTATAAATGGTGGGAAGTAAATGGAAAAATTTTATCCTCAATTCCTAGGTAAGTGAAGAAGACGAGCGTGAGATACAGTTGAAGAAGATTAAATGTGCAGTAGGAACCATGATTGTATATGCTACTTATGCAGGCCGCTAAGACAACAGCCGTGCGTCAAGTGGAGCATGTAAATATGTCAATCTTAGCACGACGAGATGCCAATAGAAGTTTACTTATGGAGCGACTCACACAACTTAGTGATATAGATTGCCGAGAACAGTTGAGCATGGGGGTTGATGCTTTTGGTAGGTTATGTCAGCTATTTCGAGAGACAAGTCGTCTTTAGATACCGTGCGTAGCCCAGTGGAGGAACAAGTTGCTAAGTTTCTCCAAATTTTTTCACATAACTGGAAGAATCGGATGGTCAAATTTTACTTCATGCGTTCTGGTGAGACTGTTAGTAGTCATTTTCACAAAGTTTTGGAAGCATTAATATCACTTGAAGACCAGTTTCTAAAGCAACCGGATGGCTCCGAAATTCCATTAGAAATCCAAACAAATCAAAGATTTTGGCCTTATTTTAAGGTAGCATTATAGAATATTTACTTAATATTATGTATGCTTAATTAATATTGCTAATAGCATTGTAAATATTTATAGAACTGTGTTGGTGCAATTGATGGGTCTCATTTCCGCGTGAAAGTGGCAAAAGAAGATGTGAGGAGATATCGAAGCCGAAAAGACTTTCCTACTCAAAATGTAACGGCGGTTTGCACCTTTGACCTAAAGTTCACATATGTCTTGACTGGTTGGTAAGGCTCAGCCTCAGATTCTAGAATACTGACTAATGCGTTAATACGACAAGACAAAATATTTGTTCCTCAAGGTAACTTAATGTTACCTTGCAATGAGTCAATTCACATCGAAAATAATTTAACTTTAGACGTACTAATTCTTCTATTTATTCATTTTAGGTAAATATTACCTAGCTGATGCGGGATTTATGTTAAGATATGGATTTCTTACACCGTTTTGTGGAACACTGTATCACCTTAAGGAGTATTCAAAGCGACAACCTAAAAGTGATCGTGAGGTGTATAACCATCGACAATCATCCTTGAGAAATGCACTAGCGTGTGCGTTTGGAGTATTGAAGAAGAGGCTTCCAATTTTGGGTAGTGGAACCGAACCTCACTATCCAATAAAAACACAAATGGAAATTATATATGCATGTTGTATACTGCACAATTACCTTATGGGTGTTGATCCTGATGAAGGACTTATTGCACACGTTGATCAATAAGTTCTGAACCTAGTGAGAGATGATGAGGAACTAGCTCCTATCATAAGCGATGATGAAGAGTATAGACAAGGAGAAATTCTAAGGCAACAGATAGCTGATGAAATGTGGAGAGATTACTAGGGCCTAGGTTGTTATTACCAATCTTGTATATAAACTTCAGTTTTCTCTGGGATGATGTTGTAGGGTTGCACTTGCATGTAGTTCAGTTATCCTGAATATACTCATCTATCACCAATTATTGTGTAATTATTGTGTAACAATGAGCTCTCTTTATATTGTATCTTATTTTTTCCAATATTTAAAATTTCTTTTCAACAAATGGGTGTTATTTTTCTGGCTATTTTATTTTCTTGTATGTTGTGGTTATTTTGGCTTTTGGTTGTCTACATCCAAAGACTCGGATTTCTCTCAAGTTTTCTTGTGAATGTCATTCAATTTTTGCTGCAAATTGCATTGCTTCTTTTGTTGCTCATATGAACCTTCAAATTTTTAATGTAGTTGATATGTTCATTATTATCAACGGCTAAATGTTAGTGTAGGATGATAAATCTGCAAACTGAAAAGGACAGGTGAAATTTAAACAATGAGCAATATGGCAAAACTAATTGATGTATTTGATCTGGAAAGAGTTGAAGGCTTACACTTGAGAGAGACATAAACATTTTATACGGCAGAAAAATGGCAAAACTACTGCCACTAAATTTTGAAATAGGTATTTCTTTTTCCAGCATGCGATTTTTAAGAGGAGTAATGTGATGTTGCAAAGCTCAGTTTACTGCATGAATGCTTTCTGCCACTGCTTGAATGCTTTGTGTTCCTGCATGCTCTCAGCTTAGAAATAGAAGTTTAGATTACAAACTGTTTGCTTTGAAAAATAGTTGGTATGCCCACGGTGAATCTTCCATTATTTACTCTTCAAAGTGTTTCATTCTGTCCCTGCTCAACCACCCAAAGAGTATCACCGTCACACCAGGAATCCAATAACAATGTGTTGGATTATGTATAAGGTTTTGCATTAAGTATAAATAATTATGCAGGACCTCTCATGTTCTTCATTGAGCAACAAGAAGATGTTCATAAGCACAGGCAGAAGAATATGTTTACAGCAAAACTACCGTCTGCTCTTCTCTCAGTGGCCAAATTCATTTCTTACACCATCTATCTTGTGATTAACTGTGTATATTCCCTTAAATGGCTATAATACATGTTGCTTCATCCCTCTGGCATCTGGTGTGGTTAGAATGGAAGAGCAACCTTAGCTTAATATGGCCTAACTATACAAGGAATATTGAATGATATGGATTTTATCTGAAACCTCTTCTACATTGTGTTCTACATTGTGTTCTGTAGTTTGTTATATCTAGTTGAATATTATTGTTGTGTGCAAGTTGTTTGAATTGTGTACATTGTAATAGGTCTTTAAAACCATAAAAAATATGGGTAGGTAAACTGAGAATTGTCTACATTGCATACATACAGCCTCAACCTGCAGGCTCCAACACAGATTATTATGTAATTTTGACACACTCCAGCATGAATCCCGTGGTCAGGTAAACAATCAAAATCACCACCATTGACATATGATAACTTTAACATAACCAGAACCACCATGTCTTCAAATGTGATATCTTTAACATAAGCATATGTTTGAGATGTTCGTCTAACTTATGTTTTTTTGTGATCGACTTATTGAATAAATCAATTTTATCTCATGTTTTCTTTTTGTTATATTATTTAGATTATATGCGGTTGAAATGAATTCACAATCAAAGACTCGCTCAGGTTTGACAAAAAATATATAATGGACGATAGAGATGGATATGTGTGCAAGAGATGAATTAGTTATACAAATGCATAAAGGGAACAAAATTGACAAGAGTTCTACAAACATTGCTTATCAGGCAGCATGTTCAGAATTATTTGTCAAGTGTGGAGTAAGGGTCAGCGTTGGAAATTTGAAAAATTGACTGAAAACTCTTAAAAAAGATTTGGCTGCTTTTCAAGATATACAGACTTATGGTAGTGGCTTTTCATTCAATAGAGTCACTAGAATGATGGATGCGAGCCAAAGGTTTAGAAAGATTACATAGATGTAAGTTAGTGATTTTTTTTTTGATATTTACGTTTTTTGAATAAATGATGTCAACAATTTTTGAAATATTACTAATGAGTTTTGATTCCTCTTAATTGTTAGGCACATCCTAAAGGAGAATCATATCAACATAAGCCGATACCATGTTTTGAAAATATGATATTGATTTTTGGAAGTAATAGAGCTATAGGAAAAGATTTTGAGACAATTAAAGAAAAACATATTTGTTTAGAAAGGAAAAGAGAGGAATCAAATTCAATAGCTAGTGTAACTAAGAGGGTGACAAGGACGTGGAACAAGAGAACGAGAGTGATTCTGTTGTCGCACCTTCAATTCACAGGAGACAAGATCCAAAGTTACCATCTACATCATCTAAAGTTGCATCCAAGCGGAAGCATGCATCCATCATGAGTGAAGAATTCCAGATACTAAAAAATGGAATAGATGCAGTTGCGTCTGCCATTTCAAAATCTAATTCCTGCGTGTACACCACGGAAGAGCTATTTGAGGAGGGTGGCAAAAGTTGAAGGTCTAGTGAAGATGCATAACTTCTAACTTATGATTATCTTTAGGGGGTGAAGTTCGAACCAGAGCATTTATTGGATTGCCATTGTCTCAGACGAAAAGATGGCTAGAGCTGAAGCTTGGATGGTCTTCTCACAATCATGAAATTTCTTGCAGAAGATGATATGTTTATATACCCTTTTTTAAACCAACACAGTTTTCTTTTTTTAAAAATCTCGTTGTAAGCTTCCAGGAAGTCTCTGTTACATACTAGTTAGTCGTTATCCTTGACCTCAATAATCAATGAAGCCTTTGGGTGGCTTGTGGGATTTTGGGAGTAGTTTATCTGCTTGAAAAGTTAAAGGGTTTCATGTAAACTTTCTGCCTTCTCTATGCCTTCTCTCTCAGTCATCATCTCCCTGGAGCTCTTGTTGCTGCTCTATGAAATATCAAAGGCAAGCTAAAAATCTTTTTGGATCAGATTTAATGGATTAATGCTTTGGGTTTCAAAAAAAAATGTGAACCCAAACTTTGGTGTGATTACTTGGGTATGGAGGACGACATGCTGACGTGGATACAACACGACGCACCGGCACATCAACTTCTAAAGAGATTCAGGAACTAGAGCATTATAAGTTTGTGTTACCTAGGCATGTGTTTTACCTGCTTCGTCCCAAATACACAGAGTAATTTCCCAATTTGATTTGATCCCTATGTTAATTATGCGGCTACATCAACAAATTTCAGAACATCAATGAATGTAAACAGTTCAACAATAACATCACAGGTTTTACCTAAAACATCACTACATCAGCAACACGAAACATTTTTCTTCATTCAGCTCTGCTAAGGACCATCTCTATCGAAGTAGGAAGTGGTGTCATTTTCTGAACTTGAATCTTTTATAATGTTAAATGAATGCAATCTTCAATTTTTTTTCTTTAATTTGAATTGTAAGTATTATCATTATTATATATATATTGATACAATTGATGCTTTTTGTTGACTGCCATGGTGTGCTTCGGTGTTTTTGGGAGGCACTGTTTGATAATAGCAAAGTTGAATGCACTCAAGATGAAAGTGAATATGACTATTGCAGGAGGTGATTGCACATCCAAGACTTCTTGTTGTAAAACCAATGTGTAAAGAGTTCCTCTATTATTTGTGTTGCATCTCCAACCAGCGATAGATGCAATGCTGTTTTTTTATGAAATCCAAAAATCATATCAAATTGTATCAGTTAATCATGCTTATTTGCAACCCCTTATGTGTTTTCTTTACTTTTGGATATGTAGGCATCTTTGAAGATGGAGCTTGAGCATGAGAAGAAGAGAGAGATATACTTCCCATGTATGCATGTCATCAAGGACATTAGGCATAATGTCATGTTTTAAGTTGATCCTATGTTTCTAGTTAATGAATACTAATACGGGAAGCATTAGCAACTTGTTTTTATACAATGAAGAGCAGCAATGTGAAAGACAATGGAAGAAATATCACCTTGTTTTTAAACATCTTGTTTGTAAAGACAATGGAAGCAGTGTCATAAGAAAATTTGATGCTAACAGCTACTGTTACATGTTGTGGAATTATAATGGGATTGTCCATGTTCAAGAATTGTGGAATTATAAAGGAATTGTACATGTTCAACAACTGATGTTAAACTTGTTAAACATTTTGTTGTGAAATTTTATCAATGTTTTGACGTGTACTAATTGTAATGGGATTGTCCATGTTAAACATCTAGATGTGAAATTGCTAAGAATGCTAAGAATGCTGAGAATGTTGTGCTTAGAAGGAGAATGTTGTGGTGTGGATTTTTCATATTTTACTATAAACTGACAATGATGTACTATAGATGTTTCATATTTAAACGTATGCTGAGAATGCTGTGGTGTGGGTTGCTCATTTTTTATTTTAGTAGGATGGTTTTGGATTGCGGTTAATAGAAATGAGACCCTTTAAAATATTAATTATAACTAAAATCATATTTTCTATCTAGTTTTCTGTTTCATTTTCATAAGCAACCAAACATGAGAACTCATTTTCCTTTTAATTTTCTTTGCAATTTTCCTCACTAACCAAACATAAAAAAGAAATCGTTTTCCTTTTCCTTTTCTTTTTCTTTCCATTTCATTTTCATTTCACTTTTCTTTCTCTCAATTTCCCACCAACGAAACACAACCTAAATATTGAAAAAGAAAGAAAACTATCTTGAACTTTACTTTTCTCAACTTAGTCCTCTGAGTTCTAACAAGATAGAAGTAATTTTCTGAAATGTTATTCAAATATATAGGTGATTTTTTATACCCATAAAAATGTTGGAGGAAGTAATTTGAGCATATTTACAAAGATTAAGATAATTTTTTATAATAATGTTAGAAGCTTAATTTGGACAAAATAAAGTTCATGATAGTTTCCTGTTATTTTTAAAGTTCTAGTATTTAAAAATGGTAAAACATAATGGTAGTTTCCTGAAAATTAGCTTAGAAAAATACAAAATTACTATATATTTTCCATTTTATATTACAATTTTTTTCGTTATTTCAAACTTTCTCCAATTTTTTTCTTTTTTCTTTTTATTATTCATAGTGTCTTCCCTTTGTCTTATAACATAATTATAGGAAAAGTCTTTTAAAACATAAAAATTATAAACAAATCTGATTAAAATAATTACAATGTTCATAAATTAGAATTTTATTAAAAATGAAAAAACTATTAATTATCGAGTTACTAGTAAAAACTGCAGAATACATATCATGATGTTTTGAAAAATACTATTTATATAGTTTTAAAAATTAAAAAAAAAATAAATGTACAATACATTTAAGCTGAATTTGTTTTAAAATAATTAACAATCAACTATTCTAACAAAAATACATAGATTTATAACTATTTATTATAAATAAATATTAATACATAATTTAAATGACATAAAATGGTTTATTATTAATAATGAAGCGTGATAAACTTATTTCTTACAAAAATTTAATGACATAAAATGGTTTATTATTAATAATGAAAGCGTGAAAAACTTATTTCTTACAAAAAAAATCATGAAAATATTAAAATAATAAATGCATATAACATCAAAACTATTAAAAATCAAATGCATCATTACAAATGTATATAACATTTTATTATAAAGAATCTCTATTAAAAGAATGTTAAAAATGATAGCAATAGTACTTTCCCTTATATAGTGTTACAAATGCATATACATGTTTTTTATAAAAATTAATAAAGCATTACATGTTGAGAGATGAAGAGTATCCAAGAAAGAGTGATGGCTAGGGGTTGACAAGCCTCACTTATATATTAATATAAAGAGTTTAGATTCTCAATAGGTGGATATATGGAAGGTCTCAAGACCCATTCATAACACATTCCCTTATCTATCCATCATTGTAAAATAGACATGAATGCTTCAGGATTCATAGTGCTTATGAGTATCACAAGGGGTGTATACTTTTGGATCCTGGTTTAGAGACTACAAATCTATTTAACTTTCCATGTTCAGTGGATATCACTTGTGGTGGATACTTTTGGATCCAGAGTTAATGTAGTTGTCTTATTAAAACCTTTGGCTATAGAAACCCAGTAGAAAAAAACCATAACTTAGGGAAATGAGTACAACTCTACATTTAACTCCCCCTGATCTGTACAAGCTTCATGCTTGCAGATCTCCTAGGCATCTATACATCAATCTCATCTACAACAATCCGAAAAAAATACAAAATACAAGTATCGCTCATCTATGACAGCTACTAAATCCAAGGGAGCTCCTCTGAAGAGGTGTGATGTCCCATCGCCTTTGATGGAGCCTTCTCAAGGATGAGCTGGGGAAGTGGCATGGTCTGCAGACTCGGTAGATAGCTCCATGTCTCTAGTCTCTGACCCAGTCGTCACTGTGTCTATGAGCTACTTTAGGACGTACCTATGCATACTTTTGATTTGCTTCTTGGATGATGAGCTTCTCGGAATGGTAGGATGATGTTGCCTTAGTCGCATGATTTACAGATATCCAGGATGTGGCCTGTCCATCGAGTTGGTCATCACAATGATTTATTACCTGCATCTGTAAATACATTTAACATGGAGGATAATCCTTTATAATATTGACCCTTGGAGGTAGCGCAGAAGGTGCGTAGCTCCGGATGTGTTCTTCAGATTTATAGGATGTGTTAATGATGTCTTGCATCATCAATCCATGGTGACATATTATATCGTTCCAAAGTTAAAAATTGGACGATTCTGGACACTGCAGGTGTTCCATTTAATTCCTCTTTTCGAATTTATGTATACTTTTTGAAAATCCATTTGAATGCTCAAGTATGGTCTTTAAGGCCATTATATTCTTGAGTCATTCAAGAGGGAATTCATTTTAATGAATATCCATCGAAACTGGGTAAGTTTCTATTTTAGATTTGTTTGAGTATTGAGCATCCTCATATAGAGTATTCAGATTTGCAAAGCCTAAATCTTAAGTCAGACGTCCCAGAAATAGTTTTCTATTTGACTATTATTAGGGCTAAATGCTTTTGAAAGCATACGTATACAACTATGTTGGAAAAGAATACTCACTAAGAATTATGTTATGGCAACAGATTAATATATTTTTTCAAAAGTCTATGTTTTCACCGGGAATAGATAAGTATACAATAGCTAGATCGACTTACGTCTTTAGACTAGCTTTGTATATGATATCTATGGCATAAATTAATGATCTTTCATTTTTCAACAGCAATATGGTCTTATAAGAACTTCTGGGTCTGATCTTGGTTTGCCATTGCTTATTCCATGTCGAGGTATATCACATCTTCCCTTTCTCTTTTTTATATCAGGACATAGTTGGTCCTAGACTTCCCATGTTTTCAGTCTTCCATATTGTTATTTACAAGGAAGAATCAACAGTAGTCACTATTAGGAGACATATACTAAAGAATAAGCTTGTGTCTATACTTCCACTTTTTGAGTTTATGTGGGACTTTTGACAGTCCATTTGAATGCTCCTATATGGTCTTCAGGTCATTATTTTCTTGAGTCATTCAGTTTTTATGTGCATAAAGAAACATGCTTAAGGGGAATAAATACGTGGGTGTGCGAATGTCATAAATTATTTCTCACTTATTTATTAAGCCACGACTTCAAGAGTGAGCTTATACGTACGGCTAGATTCAAGAATCTTTCCGTGTAAAGTGAGATTACTCTAAAAGAGTTAAGCGGTGTTATGGCATACTCCTGGTGTCTATATCGGTCTATATAGACCATAGATCTGTGAGATCTATTTATCGCATAGTGCGCATCTTTAAGAAGATGTCATAAATAGTTTTGGCATAATCCCTCGTATTTTGTTTGGTCAGAAGGGTATTAATATTTGATTTTGAACTTCAGGTTCAATTATCATATATATATATATATGATTTTTAAAATTTTTGAAAATTATAATTAATAGTGTGCCATAATACATAATCTATATATGTGAGTATAAATGCATGAATTGTTAAATATATCATGCAGATATATAGAGCATTTAAGTAGGCAATTATATACATAAAAATATATAGAGCATACAAAACAATTATATACATAAAAATAACGTAAGTAATGACATGCAAACAATGTATTAAATCAATTGTGTGTTAATGTTTTGTTATTAAGATGCCTTGATTTATATGACTCGTCCCCAAGAATTTTGTGGGACTTTAACCCAAGAAAAGAAATTTTGGTGGGGTATGTGGTGGAAGCGGAGGCTTCGGGCCGCCCGCGGTATGCACCTGGTCAATCGGGTCATGTTCAGAAAAAATTTAAAACTGAACAAGACCGAAAACATATATTATCGATATCCCAAGCAACATGTGCCCCCCCCCAAGCATTTATTTCTTGTCAATCCCCTCCCAGTATGTTTCCTGATTTTTTTAGATTTTTCCAGAATTTTTTCCGATTTTTTTAGATTTTTCTGGAATTTTTGGGTAATTATCTGAATTTATTATATATATTAAAAATATAAATTTATTTATTTAATTATTATTTTCAGAAAATATTTAAAATAAAATAATTTATGCCGCGGGCTTCAGGCCCGTTAGGCTTTTCCCTTCCACGGGCTGTCCGTGGACTTCAGGCCCATGCCTTAAAAAGAAAATAAGTTTTGTTTTTTTTTGTTTTTTCTTTTTTTAACAAAATCTCGGCATGTGGGCCTCAGCCCACGGCCAGGCTTCAGCCCATGCGAAGACAAAAATTGTTTTGTTTTAATTGGGCTTTCAGCCCATTCTGGGGGAGGGTTTGGCCGCAGGGCCGCCGCTCTAAGCCCATTCTGGGGGAGGGTTTGGCCGCAGGGCCGCCGCCTAGAGCGGCGGCCACCCCGCTGGTCGAGGGGTCCCCCTGTTGGGGGGATAGCCAGGCCGCCGCTACCCCCGCTGTTCGCAAGAGTCCCCTGTTGGGGGGTAGGAGTTCGCGGGCTGCGGCCGATGCCGGCGATTGGCCGGCGTGAGCAGCATGAGATATAAAGGAGGTCTGTTTTTGTGTTGCCGATTGTAGCAGGCAGAATCCGGTTGTAGCCGGCCGTAACAAGCAGAATCCGGTTGTAACTGAACATGTTAAGGGTATATCCAAGGCCGGTGACGTCCGTAAGAGGACTTTGCAAGCCGTTCGTGGCCATCAGAGGCCATTCCGAGGCAGTCCAATGTCGGATCATTGCCGTTGAAAATCCGAATTCAATCAAAGGGGTTTAGGGTGCGGTGGCTTCAGGCCGCCGCCATAGAATCGATAAAAATGTGATGTTTATTGTGTTTTTATTTTTCAAGGCAATAAAAACAAATGTTTTGCACAAGTGATCTATAACATGTTAAAAATTATTCTTTAGATCACATAAAAAATCAAGTTTTTATGATAATTAGGTCTTTAGATCTTAAAAATTATGTTTTAGATCTAGGAAATTTAATATATGGCATAAAAATGCTTTTGATTTAAATAAAATTAGATCTAGGACATAATGATCATGAAAAAAATTTGGAATTTTTGCACAAATCTAGAAATACCTCTAGATCAGTCGTTCTACAAAGCTTTTTGTCACGATCCGCGCATCAGCTCCTCTCTCAAGCCGTCACGAAAAAATTCGTCAGAGCTTCGTCACATCATTTCCTTCTCTACGAGCATAATTCGTGCACAAAACGTGTTAAGAGATGAAGAGTCTCCAAGAAAGTGATGGATAGGGGTTACCTAGCCTCACTTATATATTAATATAAAGAGTTTAGAATCTCAATGGGTGGATATATGAAAGGTCTCAAGACCCATTCATAACATTAAAAATATAACTATATAACATTTAGTAAATACTGGATTATTAGTATCATATATATATATTTCTAAATTTTTACTTTTAAAACATAGTATTAAAATGAATTTATTAATAAAATAATTTTATTTTTAAAAATCCATTTTTCCTTCAACATCCTTCTCGTTCCATTCCCTCAAATGCTAATCTAAATCGAAAACCAAGCTACCCATGAGTTTCTTCTTCTTCATCTTCTTCCCTTCCTCACCCAAGTAGCCATGGTTTCTCACATCCTTCCACTTCTACTCACCCAAACCCAGACATGCTCGGATTCGACCCAAATTTGCCACAAACTCCCATAAAACCGCTAAAATCTCTTCTTATTCATTCTACCCTCGCCAAACATAAACACTCCCAAATCCGAACCCAAATACCAGCGCCGGTCCTGAAGATATTGGGGCCCAAAGCGAGTTAAAAATTTAGGCCCTTTAAGTATAAATTTTTTTAAAAAATTGAAATACTAAATATTTTTGGGGTTTGGAACCTAGCCAATTGCAATGCTAGGAGGCTCTTCCCATACGCCTAAAATTTTTATTGATATGCGAAAAGATGGTCCAAAATATGTTGGGCATAAAACCAATACCCCTTAAAATAAAACAAATACAAGATTAGCATACGAGAACATGTCATTATGACCACTCCACGTCTGGCTCAGCTTGATTTGGAACTCTTGGCATATTCACACCATACTTCTTCTCGGAGTATTGAAGGAACTGTTTCTCGGAGTCGGGTGGGCCGTCTGAGAGTGCGACTGTGGCGAGAAGTAGGTGTGTTGCGAATCGATTGAGAGAGAAGAAGAGGGAGACTGTCTGCGAGAAGAACGAAACTTCGTGGCGTCGCCCTGGCCTTGGGGATGCTGCTAGGATCAAACGGGAGCTTCTAAGAAATTCCAGTGGAATCTCATCCCACTTTAGACAGATGTATTACACTACCAACTCTCAGTGTAACGCGTACGATTATGAAACCTCGTGACAGTATGCTAAATAAAGAACGTTACTGATGCGACTGAGATTTGGAGGGAAATTGCTATGCACACAACAAGTTGGCAGAGAATTACTTTGCACACTACAGTCGTGGTTATAAGAGGCCAGCCGGCCCTAGTTCTT
This sequence comes from Scilla litardierei, assembly GCA_030789695.1. Classification (NCBI taxonomy): domain Eukaryota; kingdom Viridiplantae; phylum Streptophyta; class Magnoliopsida; order Asparagales; family Asparagaceae; genus Scilla; species Scilla litardierei. The sequence continues at coordinate 350,397,836 of CM061133.1, forward strand.
GGGGATGCGAAAATTGTGAAAGAAAGTTCATTTTCTAGTTTATTATTCCTTAAATCTCTTGTATTAGGATTTCATATTTCCTTAGATTAAGTGTTAGTTAATTGTCTCTTCCATTCCTAGTCATTTATTTAACGAGTAGTGCTTTTTAGTTGTTTCAATATTTATATTCAGATCTCGATTTCAGATCCAGATCTAGGTTCACATCAATTGGTATCAGAGCACTAGATCCAGGGCGAGCACCCACGCTATGGAACGGATCAGAGAGGAAATAAAGGAGAATAAGGTGAAAACAGAAACAAAATTGGTGGCGATAGCGAAGGCAATAGCGGCGTTGTCCATGAACTTCAACTCAAAGATGGATCCAGGCAAAAAGGAGCCACCTTTGTCGATGAGGAAAGATATGGAATTTTCAGATCCAGGTCTGAATTTTCAGATCCAGATCTGAAGGCGGCGACTGTCGGCGATGCAGATCTGAAATTATCAGATCCAGATCTGGAATCTTCAAATCCAGATCTGGAATTTTCAGATTCAAATCTGAAGGCAGCGGCTGTCGGCGATGCAGATCTAGAATCTTCAGATCCAGATCTGGAATTTAACGAAGAGGTTTCGGAAGATGTGATTTTTAATGAAGAGGTTTCGAAAGATGTTAAAGACGAAGGCGAGCACCCCGAACAACGAATCGTCGTGGATCCAGACGATTGGGGAGTATTTCCGGCGACCTCCCTGCCACGGGGAGGTGCGTCGGCCACCAGAGGGGGGCATCCATCCCTCCGACAGCTTTTGGGGGCCGACTAACCCCCAGAAGGGGCGGGACTTGCCGCCCGCCCCTCCAGGGGCTTCGACCAGCCAGCGCGTCCCCTTCCGAGGGAGGCCCGACCTGCAGGTGGGCCCGTCGCACTTCCTGGGGCCCGACAGCACCCTCCGACCTCGTCAGCACCGCCTGGGCACAATATGGGGCCCGAACAGCTCATAAGCCATAATTTCAGCTACCAGTGGGGCCCTGAGGAGGATTCCAGCAGTACAACGACGACGTCGATCCTCCAAAGTATTTGTGGGTGCCCGACATCTTGTGGATCCCACCTTGGCCCGACGGTAGTCTTCCGGACGTCGTTGAAAGCGGTGTGGACCAATCCCATCCGTTTGACCCGGGAGGATGCTTGCAATTGACCTGGTGGAAAGGTGGACCCACGGACTTCAAGCACCACTTTGAGGACAACTTGGTTTTTTAGGGGCGGAGTAGTGATGCGGCCGAGATTTGGAGGGAAATTGCTATGCACACAAGTTGGCAGAGAATTACTTTGCACACTACAGTCGTGGTTATAAGAGGCCAGCCGGCCCTACTTCTTAGGGATGCGAAAATTGTGAAAGAAAGTTCATTTTCTAGTTTATTATTCCTTAGATCTCTTGTATTAGAATTTCCTATTTCCTTAGATCAAGTGTTGGTTAATTATCTCTTCCATTCCTAGTCATTTATTTAACGAGTAGTACTTTTTAGTTGTTTTAATTTTTATATTCAGATCTGGATTTCAGATCCAGATCTAGGTTCACATCAGTTAGCTTTCGAATCTTGCATCAGATTACAGATTACATGTACTATAAACAAAATCCCACGCTCCTAGCGTTACTTGCATTACATGTACTGGCCTTTTGATCCTAGCAGCATCCCCAGGAGTTGATTTAGTATGATCCTAGCAGCATCCCCACATGAAAATGGGCCCCTGGCCTTGGACCCTGGGCGGCTGCCCTGGGTGCCCTGCGTCAGGGACGGGCATGCCAAATACGTCCCAAAATTCCCAAAAACCATCAAATCTATCCTCCATCCTATACCTGCTAAACACAAACCCATCTATCTGGATTTGAACCCAAATCCGCCTCAAACTCCTCCAAAATCATCAAAGCTCATCTCCTTCCTCCTATATTTGCCAAATCCAAACCCAAATGCGATTTGATAGAGAAACTAAGAGCTTGTGGCTTTTTTTCAAGTTTTAGATATTTAAAACATAGGGATAATGGTAGTTTGGGTATTAAAAGACATGGGGCAGTCACATATTAATGGAACTAATAGTGGGCTGACACAGTTTTTTTGTGTGAAACTTTTGAGAGAAATTCAAGGTAATTTTGTGTTTTTCTCAAAGTTTAGGATATTATTTTAATATCTGCGAAAAGGTTAAGGCAGTTTCTCGGAATTTAGCCTAATGACATACCATAATCCTAAATGCACCAAATGATGCACCAGCTATCATATTGTCTACTTCGTCAAATAGAAAAATAAAAACTTGAAGAAACAATAAAAATAATATCTGATCTTGGAAGGTTGAGTTTCCAAAAGCAACAGAGGAAGATGAAGAAACTACGGCAACTGGATTGTTTTACCCGCCAGTAATGGACGACATGAGTTCGGGAATAAAAAGGGATTTTCCCATGAGTCCTACGAAGTAACTGATGATGAAAGACAACATCATAGATTTTGTTAAGTAAATTGAATTGGATTTTTGGAGGATGCCAAGGAATAAATTGGGTTCAAATTTTGCAGATTAAGATAGGATCCAGGTCTTTTTGATATAGGTAAATGGGTAGAGTAGAATAATACTCAACCTCCAGTGCACATGAATGGATTATTATTTCACCTTTTTAGTAAAAATGATAAGGAAACTGGCCAAAAGAAAGTGTATTAATTAGTCTACACAACATAAGATGAAAGCAGCAAGCAAAGAATCCTTGCACACATGTACTTTTGTGATGAAGCCATAACAATATTTGGACACACCGACACCTGTACCAGAAACCGACACTCTTTGGACAATACTATGTCATTTCAATACTTGTCAACACTTTTTGGACAATACTACGCCTTTTCAATAGTTGTATCATGGTGGTATACTTGTATTCTTGTGGGGGCATAGATGTAATGTTGTGGGTTATAATTGTGATTGTGCATGCTTGAGCTAACTGGAACATGTAACAACAAGAGAAAATATTGAATTTATCTAAATTATGTGTTTAAAATTATAGGTGTCAGTTTTTATATTTTAGTAAGTACTTTAAGTAACTCGGGTCGGTTATCCAAAAGGATGTACGGATTAAAAAAATATTGATCATATAATTAAATCAGGATTGTTGAAGTGGAAAATCACAATAAGAGTGTTGTGTGACCGTAATATACCTTTACGGTTAAAAAGTAAATTTTATAAGATGACGATTAGGCCAATTTTTTTATAAGGTACAGAGTGTTGGGATGTCATCAAGAAGTATGAACAAATTTGGATGTGGCGGAGATACAAATATTGTTGTGTATGTGGAAACACTAGAAAAGGTAAGAAATTATGATATCCAAATGAATGTATAGATGATTCATATAAATGATAATCTGAGAGAATATTGATTTAGATAAATGGACCATATACGTCAAAGACATGTTGATACGCCTATTAGAAAGGCATGACATATGAATGTTGAGATCAAGAGAGAGATATGGACCAAATAAGACATGGATGGACATGATAAGAAGTGATATGAAAGATCTTACATGGATGGACATGATAAGAAGTGAAGTGAAAGATCCTAGTTTGATGGAAAAGATAGGTTTCGATCGTAATGCGCGAAAAAAAAGGATCCAATATTACGGTCCAACATTCTTTACATTGGGTCCATGAAGCAGACCCTAATTTTTTGGGATGAAGGCTATGATGACGACGATGATATATTATAATATTTTACATAGTCAGATCCACGTACCCTACTTTCTAAAAAATTACAATGCTCCACACACGTATCCATACACGTGTCTATCTTTCTTAGCATGTACATCATATTCACAAGTATGGTGTTTGGGAATAATTCGGTGAGATTCAAAAATTTGGAATTCAAAAAAGATCTGGAAAATTCAAAATTCATTCGGGAATGGTTCGACAATGGAAGCAAATAGAATTACATCTACATCTTCATTTATAATGAAAGAAAAGAGCAACACACAAGTAGTTGGAAGATAGTGGTAATCACATTAAACTTTTATAAGAGGTCGTAGGTTCGAAACGTCTCCACGCTTAGAATTTTGATATAAAAAATTATTCTTGCCAAAATTTCACAAAATTTTGGGAATTAAACGAGATTTTTCGAATTGAATACAAACTTAACGCAAATTTTTCGGTCAATGTTTGATTGACAAAATAATTCACGATCTAATTTGTTGTGGTGAGTATGTGAATTATTTGCAAATTTCACAAAAATATTGGTGAACATTTTACCGAGGATGCACCCCAGTTTCAGATTAGGAGTAAACCCCATCATTTCTCATTATTGATTGGTATCTTTCATTTAAGCTCCCGTTGTCGCCACCGCCTAGCCCCCCTCCCCCACCCAAAATAACAAAAAGAAGCAAAATGAAAAAAATCACACACGCACACACAAAAACAAAAAAGAAAAAAAGAAGGAAGATAGTAGGGTTAAGACAACATGGATGAGTTAAGACCAAGGATTAAGGTTTCGGCCGTTTCGGCCGTTTCGGATCGGTCTCAGAGGGGAACGATCCAAAACCCTCCAGCTTTTCTTGGTATCGGCCAAAACCGCTCAGTTTCTCGGCCCGTTTAGCCAAAACTGGATGGTACCGGCCAATATCGGTGAGCTCAGCAAAAAAGAAGAAATAAGAAGAAGAGAAAAAGAGTAAGAGGAAGGAAATCAAAGCATGACGAAAAAATTAAAAAAAACCCCATCAATTTCTACATCACAAAAAAAGAACAAATAAAGAAGGGGAAGAAGAAGAGATAAAGAAAGCTTACCTCCTGCCTCCTGCCTCCTGCCTCCCGTCGCGGCCAACAAGAAGAAGAAGCTCATAGCCCTAATAATAGGCGCGAGTCACATACACATTTTTGCTAAACATATTGCATTTATTTACTACGTTTGCAAACATATTACAAGTTTGCCATTGTCTTTATCAGCATCAGTTGACCCAGACATTGAGTGCTGCTACTCACATTACACATTTTTCCTAAACAAGCTTCATTTCTTTACAAGTTCCCGTTGAAATGGCAAACTTGTAAATGAATGAAGTATGTTTAGCAAAATGTGTAATGTGAATATCAACACTAGCACTCAGATATTTGGGGGGGAATTGCTATGCGTACAGACCATTTTGCTCGGTTTACAGACAAATTTATTTACATTTTTTCCAAATCGTTCTTTACATGTAATATATTTAGCAAAATATATTTAGCAAAAAATTGTAATATATTTTTATATATTTCACAAAATATGTAACTAGTAAAGAAATATTTGATACTTTAGTATTTGGTAGTATTTGATAGGTATTTAAGTATTTGAAACTACCGATACGGACGAAATGAAACTTACTTTCGAAACGACCGAAGCGGACGGATACCGATACCGATACCCAAATTTTCGGAAGACTGATACCGAGACCAAGACCGATACCGAGACCTAAAACCTTGGTTAAGACTATCATTCCCAAATCCACAAAAAAATGATCAATGTAAGTACCTAGTATGAGTTATCCAATAGCCTTATTTCGTAAAAGTTGGCAACAATATATGACAACCACAATAACTTCTAAAACAAACATAAACTTGTATTTCACGAAAAGCACATGCAAACTACACAAGTTAATATCTGTTGGAGGAATTACGCAAGAAAAAATGAATTTATATTACAAATGACATTTTCCCCGTCTTTATCATTATGTACATAAATAATGGGCCCAATTGAGCAGTTGGGCCTGGTCCTAGTATGCATTATTTATTTATAATTATGTCAATATTCGGTTGGGGGGTAACTCCATATGAGGCCCAAGCATCATATGTGGGGAAAGGGGGAAATTTTGCACACTAGCCTAATAAACATGTGGGCCCAATGCTGGACATTAGAAACTGCATTACTCCGAAGAAGGGGAATGCCAGAATTACAAAACCCCCTCAATGCTACTAATATAAATAGCATAAATCACTGTGATAAATGTACGCACCAGAAACCTCATACATTGATTACTCAGTTACGGATCTATAATAGCTGACTTAAGCATCGAATGGGGATGGGGATGGGGATGGGGATGGGGATTAAAGCAGACCCAATACTCAATCTCCCGGACATGCTCTCTATATTTTGCATGCGATGGATTAGAAGTGTGACGAGTGATCCTCATACCATTACCTCAAAAATAAGCTTAAACAATTATCATACCCAGGCCATATTTTCTCATGCCAAAGATATCTTCAACTACTTTTCTTCAACCTTACCTATGGTTTCCTTTATCTAGGTGAGAAATACACACATATAAACCAAGTCAGAAGGTATCCTGCAGGCATAGCAAAGCTACATTTCAAAACGATTGCTCACACTAATCTTGGTCCCTACTACCTGAATTGCTAAATTATCACACTCATGGACTTTCAACATCGTCCCATATAAATAGAAAGACCAGAAAATTCCAGAATAACATCGAATGAACAAGGTCCAAGGACAAAGAACCTGCCTTGGTTTTGATAAATTCAGTATATACACAAGAAGAGAAGATGCATTGTCACCACTGAGTAACCACTTAGTAGGAGATTTTATCTGTAGACAATTTCTGAGAAGTCATTCATCTTAAGGCTTCGTCAGATCTTATGAAATTGGTCAGTGAAATTCCATGAGACACCTTCAAAAATGAATAATCATACGAGTTGAGACCATGGTTTGAGGTTTCGGCCGATACCCTTGGGTATCGGCAGTATCGTTTCGGTCTCGGTAGGTAACGAGACCGAAACTAGGGGTCAGTTTCGGTATCGGCCGATATAACGTTCAGTATCGGTCCGTTTCAGCCGATACCGACCAATACCGTTCAGTATCGGTCAAAGACGGAGGAAGAAGAATGTGTAATTAAATAAAAATTCTCTAAAAAACCCCAAAAAAGAGATATTGACACGATATTCACACCTTACATGTGTCTAAACATATTACACATTATTTATAAGTTTGCCATATTGTAACCAACGAGAGTGTGTTTTTAGCTAAATGGTTAACATGAATAACATATTTTTAACTAATATTGTTCATAATTATGTTATAAGTTACAAATTATCTTTATTAGTTTGCTATTATCTTATTAGTAACAATTTTAACTAATATTGTTAGTTACATGTAACTTACAATTTTTGAAACTACCAATACGGACGAACCGAAACTCACTTCCGAAACCGCCGAAACGGGTGATACCGAAACCGAAACCTAAATTTTCGGGAGAGCGATACTGAGATCGAAACCGATACATCAAACCTTGGTTGAGACCACCATTTAATATTAACTTTGAAGGTATGGCCCCTTCATTGACTTGTGAGCAATTTTATTTAAATATATGGTCATTTTTATAGAGAGACCACATAAACCTCCTCACTTTATTGACTCGGTACATAGGTAATTTTAAAGAGAGCATCTTCACAGACATTGTAACCATGAATAATTGGAAAAATAAGATCCCGGTTGAGAAGGCATCAACGGCAATTGCCTCAAAAGAACATAGTCGACTTTTGCTTTTGGGAAAGTGACATATTTGTGAAATCAATCGACCCTGCCTGCTAGATAACAACAAATAAGTTTGTCTCTGAAATGGGTTTATGGCGCCAATTCCTACCGACAATAGAAAATTCTGCATATGGTATAAGTCATTTGATGAGCCAAGGGAGCATCAATGATAGGGATCCAATTGAGATAGAGTCCACTTTAATTTTAATTTTATTTTATTTTTAGATTTTATATTTAAAATAGGGATAAAGTTTTGAGTCTTTCGAGTCTTTTAGTTATCTTGAGCTTTTTATTTATTTTTGAGCGTTTTAATTATTATAGAGTTTTAGTCCCACATTGGTTGGGAGAAGAGAGGGTATTGGTTGTAAGCCTATAAAAGTCATCCAGACTGGTGATGTGTGCCATATATATGTGTGTGTGCGTGCGTGCGTGTGTGTGTGTATATATATATATATGTATGAAAAATGGGATCTAGGATGCCTCCTTAGATGAAATCTAAGGAGGCGCCCTCATTTTTCCACATCTCCTACAATTTTTTTGAAAAATTTTCATGTGATTGTTGTTCACATCATGGATGATCAATATACCAAATTTCAAGCGATTCCAATACTTTTTGAGCCCCCCATCTACCCCTTACAACTTCAACGGTTTGAAAACGTGCTGAAAACCCCATGAAGTTGGAAGTGGTAGACGGAGGCTTAAGTATTGGAATCCCTTGAAATTTGGTATGTTGATCATCCATAAGGTGAACAACAATCACATACAAAAAAATTTCAAACACAATGTGTGAGATGTGGGAAAATGAGGGCGCCTCCTTCGATTGAATCTAAGGAGGCACCTTAGGATCCATTTACCCATATATATATACATATATATAACCCGTTTCACGTGCATTTCATATCATTCCATCCCCCGTTCCATGCTATTTTCCTTATTTTTGGTTCATCTTTATGCTCTTGGTATCTCTCATGTGTTGCAGGAGAATCGTGGAGTTTTTAAGCTTAAGAATATGAGAAACGAAGACGAGAAGGAGCGAGAAGCAATTGGGCATCAAAACAAAGGAAAAAGAGCTCAAAAGTGTATCACGTGGTCGCGTCATCCAAACCAAACGACTGCATCAGCAGGACACATTAAGGCATCAAGATATCAAGCCACGCGGTCGCATCATCCAAGCCAAACGGCCGCGTCGATCTGGAGCTGCAGAAGAGAAATCTGAGCCGACGTGGTCGCGTCACTGAAGCCAAAATGGACGCGTCAATCCAAGACAAGCTGAAGCGAACTGATCGCTCCACACGACCGCTTGGATCAAAATGTGGAGCTGCTGACCTCTAACAACGCGGTCGAGTAGCCCCAGCGACGCGGTCACGTCGCATGTAGCAATTAAACCCCAACTTACGCATCTAGGCCAAACGGCAACGTCATTCTCGATGTGGCCGCGACTACTAGGGTTTCTGAGTCTTTTTTGGGCACCGACAAGGGCAATTTGGTGACTTTTTGGGTGTTTGGAAGGGGTATAAATACTTTTCTCCTAGCTCTACGCCCAAGGACGCTTTTAAGAGCCTTTTTCAGGTGTAAACATTCGTAATCTCTGTTAGTTCGAATTGTTCTTTCGGATTTCTATTTTGTCTCAGTTTGGAAGTTGAGTAAAGAATTGATCTTTGATTGCTCTTTGATTGCGAATTGATTCTTTGTTTAATAATCTCTGCACAAAATCTATTGCAATGGATGTTTGTTTGATGAATTTGATTATCTCTAATTGCATGGGTTGTGGGTAGTCATCCATCTAGGGACATGGGTTGAATCCCATTGGATGTAGCTATGGATTGACATGTTCTTGATTAATTGTTGAATAAATGAGGATGAGTGGTATGTTAGGATGATTAAAATCGATGTAAATCGATTTCCCTTTCGTGGTAATTAGATTAATCGACGGCAGAAGCCGGGGTTAATTTAGGATTTTCGATCCTATATTGATTGATACTATCGATGTGGCCAACGGAAGTAAGGCATCAATCAGAGCCCTCCTAACATAGATTCGAATTCTAATCCACGGAAGTGGCGTGGATGAAGATTGAGGAAATTCGTCGAATGCAATGCACCTAACATGTATCGATGCGCAACGGAAGTTGGTATCGATACGAGTTAGGTAATCCTATCATGCACCACGGAAGTGGGAGTAAGGATAATATAAGGGGATATCATGTCCTAGCGTTAATCCAATGGTGGGAATAGCTAGGCTCTAGAGCTTTCTCTTATTGATATTTCTTATTAGTTTTTAATACTCTTGACATCACATCGGTCATGTAGCTATTAAACTTAGTGATAAACTAGTAATCAACGGCTACCTCCCAGAGAACGGCCCATATAGTGCTACAACATCACCGTGCGCTTATGGACTATAAATATTAAAGCGAGAACACAACCAACAAGATTTTTGGCGCCGTTGCCGTTGAGGCACGGCTTGATATTAGTTTCAATCTTCGTCGATAGACTGCGCATTTTATTTTTATTTTTATTACCTTCTTCTATTGATTTTGGTGCTATTGACGTGTTCCTTTGGTGTAGCCCTTTTTGTGTATACACAGGAGATCACAGGGCATTGGGGATTTGCTTCCGCTATACACCTGAAATCGAAGCTACTGAACACCGGCGCAACCGCCAAAAGGAAGAGAAATTTGGCACTAGAAGTAATGGAAGAGATTCACAATCCTGATCCACCTCCACCTCCACCTCCTGCTAGATCGCTCATGGATTTCTCAATGCCCTTCAATGGGTCAGCATCAAGCACCACAAGGCCAGCGGTGGAGGCCAATAACTTTGAACTGAAGCCATCGCTAATCAGTTTCATCCAACAGTATCAGTTTTTGGGGTCACCCATGGAGAACCCAAACAAACATCGGAATACCTTCCTTGAGAAAATGGATACGCTCAAAATGAATAGCGTCACAAACGATGCCATTAGGCTAAGACTCTTCCCCTTCTCACTTAAGGACAAGGCTAAGTACTGGCTTAGAAGCCATGATCCTGATACTTTTCCTACATGGGATAATCTTTCATGTGCGTTTCTAACCAAGTTTTTTCCCCGAGAAAACCCGTTAAGAAGCGCAATGAGATCACAACATTCACCCAGCTTGACCAAGAGTCGTACGAGGCGTGAAAAGGATTTAAAGACATGCAAAAAAACTGCCCACATCATCGAGTACCAGACTGGCTCCTGATCCGAGCCTTCTACAACGGACTTTCACAAGAGGTGAGAATAAGTATTGATGCCGCTGATAATGGGGCGATAATGAGTAAGACTCATGAGGAAGCAAAGAAGTTGCTGGAGGACATGGCCGCCAACAACTATCTATGGAGCGGTGAGAGAGCCACCCCTACGAGAGGAGGTAAGTATGAACTCTACGCTGTTTCCATGCTCTCCTCTAAATTTGATGCTTTAGCAAAACAATTGTCTATGTTGGGTATAGGTGCTGCTAATCCGCCAACGGCGACATTTTTGTAAAGTGTGTGGTGTGCAGGGAGATCCAGAAGAAGAATGCACATCTACCCGTGCAACGCCACCATGAATGACGATAGAGCAAGCTAATGCTCTTTACGGGAACAATCCAAGACAGCCCAATAATCCCTACTCGAACACGTTCAACCATGAGTGGAAGAACCACCCAAACTTCTCATATAGAAGTGGTGTATTGCAGCCACAAGCAACGTTCCTGCAGCAGCAGCAACCATACGCACCACAAAATTTTTCAAGCCCCTAACCAACTGCCACCCCCTCTCCTTGTAAAATCAAACTTGGAAAAACTGATGGAGAGTTTTATTGTGATGCAGGGACAAAAGAACGATTATTTCCAGTCATACATCCAACAACTTGTCACGGGCCAAAAGTCCTTGGAAACACAAGTTGCGCAGGTGGCACAGCTAATAGGCCATAAGGGCAAATGCCGGGGCAACCAGAGCCCAATCCACGAGGACACGTCAACGCTATCACCACGAGGAGTGGTAATCAAACGAAAGACCTTATCATGCCAGCAGCTAAGGAGAGAGAGGCTACAGTTGAGATAGATCCCTGAATCGAGATTGATGTTGAAATGGATGACGAGTTGGCATCACCAACAATGGAACCATCTAAAGAGAAAGAAGCAGAAAAGATAGACAGAGACACCTTAAAGGAACACACAAGAGTTTAGACACCAAAGGTACCATTCCCATCGAGATTGGAAAATGTAAAGTTAGAAGAAAAATATAAGAAATTTTTCAACATGCTATAGCAACTTCACACCACAATCTCGTTTCTTAACGCCATCTCAGAGATCCCGTCATATGCCATGCTTCTGAAAGAGCTGATAACCACCAGATGAAGGAGGGAAAAGGTCGTACTATCAATGGAGTGTAGTGCCATCCTCCAAAGAAAAATGGTAGAAAAACTTGAAGATCCGGGAAGCTTCACCATCCTTTGCGCAGTGGGAAAAGTTACAATTGAGAGAGCGTGATGCAACCTAGGAGCACGCGTGAGCTTAATGCCATTGGCCATAAGCGAGATGCTCGGGATGGGAGCACCAAAGCCCATTAGAATGACTTTACAGCTTGCCGATAGATCCATAAAGTACCCCATAGGGAACCTCGAAGACGTGCCGGTGAAATTTGGAGATATCCTGGTTCCATGTGATTTCGTGATCATGGACATACCGGAGGATGCCCGCATACATATAATTTTAGGCCATCCTTGGCCACCGCGGGAGTACTATTAACGTGAAGGGAGAAAAGTTGTCCCTCGATGTCAGGAAAGAAAAGGTGGAGTTTGATCTCCAGAAAAGCATGAGTGAGTTTATGAAGGATGATCATCTAGAGAAAGTGATCGAAGAAACCGAGTTGGAAGACGTACTTCTAAGTGCCACAGAAAAGTTATTGATCGCAAGTTCGAAGCATGAAGAGGAATGGGAGACGGCTGCCCTAGCAAGGAAGTTCGACGAAGCATCGAAAGACGGGGTCAATGAAGGAGACTCAAGATCATATCTGACAAACCCCGAGAAACTAAAAATAAAGAAATTGTGTATTGCATCGCCAAGCGTCACCAAAGAGATGAGTGAGAGTAGATTTGACGCTCTCTACCCCAGAGCCGCCATGAACGAAATTTAAAGGGAGTCGAGCTAAAGACTTAAAACAAGCGCTTCTTGGGAGGCAAACCAAATTCTAAACTCTTTAGTTTATCAATTTCATTTTTATCTTAGTTAGAATAAAGAATTTTTGACTGAGAAAATAACCCCCAAAACCCAAAATTTAACCCAAGAAATTTCATTGCAGAAGGAGAAAACACGGCCGCGTGGGACACCCTACGCGACCGTGTGGAGGAGAGCACAAGGAGCTCCAATGAAGCAGCAAATTCAGCTTGATGCGGTCGCGTGATAGTGTCACAAACGACCGCATCAAACATAGCCATGAAGAAGGATTTTGAAAGCTGGAAAATCAAGAATTACGCGGCCGCGTTATCTAAGGGAAACGGCCGCGTAGAATGGCCAAATCTCTGGAAAATGGCCTATTTATCGACTGACCAAACGATCGCGTCATTCAAATGACGCGACCGCGTCAACCCCATCTCCCAAGGCCAAATTTCACTCAAATTCTCCAATTTACACGGTCGTTTCGTCGAAACGACGCGGCTGCATAGATTGCCCAAATCTCTGGAATTTTGGCCCCCAATTTCACACTGACGAAACGGTCGCATCACTTCATCGACGCGACCGCGTTGACCCAAACTTTGGCCATCTAAATTCCTTAACGACGCGGTCGATATGCCATCGATGTGACCGCATCGAATCACCCACGTCACATACAAAACCACAGGGTTCTATTCTTCTGAAGCGACGTGGTTAATCAGCAAACGATGCGACCATTTTGCCTAACCGCGTTGCTCGTCTATATAAATCCCAAAGCCCAAAACGCCCGAGTTCTCTTCATTTCTTCGAGACGTTTCAAATTCTGCTTCGATTCTTCTTCTTCTCCGATCACCCAAATAATCTCGACCCCTCTTCCAAAATCAACCCCTACACCACTCACCACCTCTAAACCCTCCACATCATCTTCATCTTCATCGAAACAGCTGAAGATCAAACCTTAAAATAGCCGATTAGGGGAATTCTTGATAAAGCTGATACGACGCGGGCCGAGTGACAACTTGGGGGACTTCAACCAAAGTTTGGGAGCACCACCATCGCAGCGAGGACCTTCAATTGCTTGGGTAACCTTTCCTTAGTCTTTGCTTAAATTTCTCACCCCAGTTAACTCTACTTGCTCGCTAAAAGTTGCAATTTGCGTAGAATCGTCGTGTGCACTCACACACCCCCCACTGCATACACAACCCTACATTCACGATGCCCCCACGACGTGGTAAACGTCTTGCACCCCCACGAGGAGGTGCACAAGGGATGAACACACGACCACGCACATCCACGGCTGTTGCGTCCACATCCACAGACCTTCCTGTAGCACCTCCCATTCCACCTCCACAAATAAGACACCATAGGGATCATCTTCGCAGATGAACACCAACAGAACACCTTTCTATCCATATATCGGAGAAACATTATTCCTACCAAGTTTACGAGCATCTCGGCTCTGAACACTCTAGGTCTTACCGAGGGTGTCCAAACCCTCCAGCATAACATAGGTTAGAGTAATTTTTTGGAGTGTGAGGCACGTACCTATAAGAGACTCACTCTGGAGTTTCTTAGTTCATACAAGTGTCAACCCTCTGGTTTTTCATTTCGCTTGATGAACAAGGAATATGGCATGTCCTATGATTCCCTGAACAACCTCTTCAAGTGGCCCATGGCTATCACTCCTGGAGCATTTAGACATAAAAGCGGCGTCTTCGAAGCCTTTAATGCAGACACCTTCTGTGGACATATCATTGGCCAGTCACCCTTCCCCATTACTAGGGCTAAGGCTTCATCTATCATTCACTCATGCCTCCACATAGCCCACCGCATCATAGTTAACTCCATTTTCTGTCGGGAGGAGACTGGCCAAGTCCACAAAACGAGCTTTTCTTTATTTGCGTCATGACCCAACCCCGAAACGTCCATGATAACGACAACACCTCCCTTCAATATCTCATGCATGCCGGTTCATATTTGTGGTATAGATCTTTCCACACGCTCAGTAGCCCACATGCTAAGATTTGCTGCAGATGGCTTATCACAGTCATTGCTAACCTCCCTCCAGTATCCTTCCAGCTCCCCGAAAACATCCACATGTCCTTGGCCCCACTTCATTAGACCTCTTCCTCCTCACAAATATGCATATGATTAGGCAGATCGAGGACGAGAGATTTCATTGGCTTCACGGCCCTCTTTCCTCCCCTTATACCACCCTCTCCAATCCTGATCGCTTCAGAATAGAGAGAGCAATGCAGTGGGCATTTCCACTAGATCCAAATCTTGTTGTTGTCCAGCCCCAGCCTGCACAGGCCCAGCCTCAACCTCAGCTCGGCCTATGCAGATCCCAGTTATTCCTGACCCCAATGCTGCTACACACTCAGGCCCAGTCAGGCCTCCACCCCAGACATCCATACGTCAATTTTCACGGAGATCTCGCCCACACGGCGATGGTACTAGCCACGAGTCCCTCCTCCCTCACCCACATCCATTCACGAGAGACTCACACGAGTGGAGGCCCTTCAAGATTTCAAGACCAACATGACTAGCTCCCTGACCACACTACGGACCTCAGTAGACGGCCTCACATCCATCGTCATAACTCTAGTTTGATGACGTCTATCGTTGGCACTTCACTCAAGGACATTATCATGCAGCTGTACCCACTCTCCTCCTCATGCCACCCCCATCTCAGCCATCCACCTCTGCACATCATGTTTTCACACCACCACCATCACCACCCTCCTCTAAAGCACCAATATCCCCTCCACCATCCACGTGTATACCTTCACCCCTACCATCTACGGTAGCTCCATTCACTTCACCACCACCCACGGATGATGTAGTCCCACCGCCCTCTGACACAACCTCTACCCACATCCCCTACATTACCACCACATGACGGTGGCACTGCATGGTAAGATCATCAATCTCTTCCCCCTCATATTTACGTCCTCAGACATTCACGTGTTTATCGCATTGAGGACAATGCTTGATTCAGCTTGGGGGAGGAGCATTTTCATACCCATTTTCCTTTTATTTCTTTTCTTTATCACCCACATGTTTATATTCCTCTTGCATATATTTATTCTTCATTTTCTTTTTCTTCCATTTTCCTTTTTTCTTTCTCTTGTATATATTTATGCTCTTGGTATCTCTCATGTGTTGTAGGAGAATCGTAGAGTTTTTGGGCTTAAGAATAGGAGAAACGAAAACGAGAAGGAGAGAAGCAATTGGGCATCAAAACAAGGGAAAATAACTCAAAAGTGTAACACGCGGTAGCGTCATCCAAGCCAAACGACTGCGTCAGCAGGACACATCAAGGCATCAAGATATCAAGCCATGCGGTAGCGTCATCCAAGGAAAATGGCCGCGTCGATCTAGAGCTGAAGAAGAGAAATCTGAGCCGCCGCGGTCGCGTCGCTGAAGCCAAAACAGCCGCGTCAATACAAGACAAGCTGAAGCCAAACGGCCGCTCCACGTGACCGTTTGGATCAAAATGTGGAGCTGATGACCCTCAAACAATACGGTCGCATAGCCCCAACGACGCGGTCGCGTCGCCTGTAGCAATTAAACCCCAACTTATGTATCTAGGCAAACGGCCACGTCATTCTCGATGCGGACGCGTCTATTAGGGTTTCTGAGTCCCTTTTAGGCACCACCAATGGCAATTTAGGGACTTTTGGGTGTTTTGAGAGGATATAAATACTTTTCTCCTACCTCTGCACCCAAGGACGCTTTTTGCAGTGTTTTCAGAGCCTTTTTCAAGTGTAAACATTCTTATGCTCTGTTAGTTTTAATTGTTCTTTTTGTTTTCTATTATCTCTAGTTTGGATGTTGGATTGAGAATTGATCTTTGATTGCTCTTTGATCGTGGATTGATTCTTTGTTCAATCTCTGCTCAAAATCTATTGCAATGGATGCTTGTTTGATGAATTTGATTATCTTTAATTGCATGGGTTGTGAGTAGTCATCCATCTAGGGCCATGGATTGAACCTCATTGGATAGCTATGGATTGACATATTCTTGATTAACTGTTGAATGAATGAGGATGAGAGGTATGTTAGGATGATTAATATCGATGTAGATCGATTTCCCCCTTCGTGGGTAATTAGATTAATCGACGGCGGAAGCCGGTGTTAATTTAGGGTTTTCGTTTCCTATATTGATCGATACTATCGATGCGGCCGGCGGAAGTCAGGCATCGATCAGAGCCCTCCTAACATAGATCCGAATCCTAATCCATGGAAGTGGCGTGGGGGAAGATTGAGGAAATTCATCGAACGTAATACACCTAACGCGTATCGATCCAAACGGAAGTTGATACCGATACGGATTAGTTAGTCCTATCATGCACCATGGAAGTGAATGGTAGGGATAATATAAGGGGATATCATATCATGCACCACGGAAGTGTGGGTAGGAGAATACCCTTAGATTAGATGACCTCTCCCAAATCTCATGAATTTAACAACCGGTCAATTCTAATTAATCCTAGCGTTAATCTAATGGTGAGAATACCTAGGCTCTAGAGCTTTCTCTTACTGATATTTCTTATTAGTTTTTAATACTCTTGACATCACATCGATCGCGTAGTTATTAAACTTAGTGAGAAACTAGTAATCAACAGTTGCCTCCCAAAAGACGACCCGTATAGTGCTACAACATCACCATGGGCTTGCGGACTATAAATATTAAAGCGATAACACAACCAACAACTGGTTTATTGAACAATGAAAGCTTGAAAAATTAAAACCTCCAAACCTGAGAAAGGAAAGGTCTACATTGATGAAAAATCAATTCCTTGATGAGTAGACTCGGAAACCCTAATTTTCATTGTTCTTCCCCAAAATCCTCAATAAAATTTCCCAATTTATAGTCCTACATCAAATTGGTACTCCAAATAAAAACAAAGCAAAACAAAAGGTCTAACCCAAACCCTAGCCGCAGCCGCCAAATCTCCTCCGATGACCGATGTCGTCCTCACCTAAGGCCCCCCACGTCATCAACGATATCCTCTACAACCGACGTCACCATTGTCGTGGACCAAAACGTGCTGATCAGTCGCCTTTACTTGCGTCGAACCCGCCGGTGTCACCACTGACGACGACCTGGGAAGTCGACCCCACCAAAAGATCCCACACATCAAGGCAAACCCACAATTGTAGTTTGGCGACGAATCACCATCGATTTCACCAGAAAAAAGCCGTTGATGTCGATCAAGCCACGACGCTACATTACCGGCTCCATTGAGCCGATCCCAACGTCGAGCCAAGCTGCAATGCCGAGCTGACCCCAATGTCGAGCCGAGATGCCATGACATGCCGAGCCGATCCACCAACCGAGCCGTCAATATTCATCGGCTCCAGTCGAGCCAACTGAAGCCGACCTCAGCCAGCTTGAGCCGACTAAGTCGATGAGCCAACCCCAAGCCAGCTTAAGCCAAGTCGCATTGGCCTGATCAATGGCTCGACCCGCGCTGCACCACCGACTGAGTCGGTGCTGTTCATCTGCTCCATCAGAGCCAACTCGAGCCAAGTCGAGCCGGCTCGAGCCGGCTCGAACTGACTGAGTCGACAAGCCGACCCAAAGCCAGCTCCAGCCGAGTCGCGTTGACACAGTCAATGGCTTGAACAGAGCCGTGGCTCGCACGGTCAGCCATGGGAATTTGGATGATTTTTGGATGAATTTCTACTGATTTTTTTGAGCTATCCTGCCATTTCGAAGATTCCAGAGCTGTTTGCAGTCTAAATTCAGTATCGTTCGCACCAGTGGCTAGCTAGCTCAACCAAATATATGCAGCTATCCTTCGTAAAACCATTCATCTTCCGTACAAAAAGATCCGCTCTAATTTATGGGATGCTACGATGATTTGCTTCATACAGGTCCTACTCTTTTATGAATTCGATGATAGGTGTGGATATGATGATTGGGAGTACCATCAAGAATATTTCTTCTCATGTTTTAATTTTTCAGACAAAACAAAATATTCATATGCATATCACAATTGGAGAAGTGCTATCTTGGTGTATGAAATTTCAAGTTCATTTTCGTCGATAATCGATATTCAAAACCACACTTCAAAGTTGATATCTTTCCCAGCATTGATTAATTCCCCAAGAATCCTAGCAATTCTCAAGTCCGAATGTTGAGAAGGATCCACTAGAAGAGATAAGTAAGAACAACAAACTTCTTCAAATGCTCGAACGATTGGAGAGGAAACAATAGATCAAATCCAAGCTAGAGCCCATAATAGAGCTTAAGCACGAACCTGATAAAAAGTGAGTCTGAACATGAGCTTAAGGCAGATCATGTGTAACACCCCGCTCCCCAGGTGCCGCCACAATTAAAACAAGTGTGTGCAGGCCCCGCATGTGCGAGTGAAGTCAATGTGGAGCCGTGCAGAAAGTAAGGAAATACTCATAACAAAGTAGTTAAGAACAATAAAAACTACCCTACTACTGAAACATAAATAGAGCACGCACCTGCCGCTAGCTCAAGTCTCAAAGGTCCTGCACTGAAGTCTTACTCCCCGTGCTCTAGCATCTCTGTACGATCATGTGCGTCACCTAGTAGGCAATAGAAGTCGCACCACAGCTCAATAGAGTAGACAATATCAACCAAGAGACAGAAAAGTAAAGGTGCACAAAAAGGAGATAGGTCATCCACAGATATAATAGTACTGAACATTGGCATGGTAATTAAATGTCCACAACTACGGTAAGATGGTACTCGCTAAAGTGAACCGATCCTAGGCCGTGACTTATGAGGGAGAGTACGGTGTGCAACAAGAAGACCCTTTTGAGACCGTAAATGTGCTACCCCGGGCCGAGTAACAGACTACTTAGGATAGTATCGAGAACAGTATACTATCGAGATAGTATCGTGTGGAATGGCAATCCTCCCAGACAGGGCCGAAAGACAGGTCACGGTTGCTCCCGCACTCTCACAATCATAAGTTACCCAGAAACCCGGTGAGTCAAGCTGAAGTCATCAATTTATTAGTTTTAGTGTTGTGAGGTTGTTTAATATTATGTAAACTATGTAGTCAAGGGGGATCCATGTCGTACATCTAAAAGTAACATGTCATGTCAAGAGCCAACCTCAGATTCACCAGTCATCCAGCATCGAGATAGTATCAAGAATAGTATCGAGTCAGTATCGTGCCATCACCAGAAACCACCCAGGGACTACGCAATTTAACAAAATATTAAACTAGTATGGTACTAACAAGCTCAAGAGATAATGAAAAGACATGATAGTAAAGTTGACATAAAGTAAGGCATGGATGTTTCTCATAGCATGATATTCCAAACTGAACTGATATGAAAAACTCATAACTGTTACATGCAATGGATCAAGAAAGAAGGAAATATAATAACTGCTTAAATACGAAAGCCCGAAAGTCAAACTCATTATGGCGCTAGATTTGGGGTTTTTCTCATCACGTAGTGTGGGGAACCGTGCCTACGGCAAAGTCCACTGGGTTTCTATAAGGGACCAGGGGTTAATGACCAAGACAGCTAAGGAATGGAGCTCAGATCCTAAGTAAAACATACCGAAACCCAAAACAGCGAATCAGAGACTTTGCCAAACCCAACCAAGCAGCAGAAAAGCCAACCACAACTCAAAAACCAACAAAGAGCCCAAAGCTGCAAGCAATAGAAGCCAAAGACCCCAACTTAAGCAAGGAGACCCAATAACAAGCAAGTACAGTCCACTGAACTCGAAACAGCAAGCCAGAGACAGCCCGAGCACAACAACCCAAAACAGCAAGCCAGACAACCAGGCATACAACTTACCCAAGACAGCCACCAAGACAGCCAGCCGCAACAACACCCAAGACAGCAAGCGAGACAGCCCCAAACATAAGTCGAAAACCCTAAAACAGCACCGCGTCAAGACCTCGGGACCCCAAACAAGCGAGGGAACCTATCGAACAAAATAACTGTAAGGAATCAAACCCTACTTCAATTTCCCAAATCATCCTCTCCCCTCAAGATTGAAATCAGAATTGAAGTAAAAAAGAGATTGAGTCTGCCATAAGGTGCCGAAGAACGAAGATAATTAAGAACCAAAGTCCAAATCAAAATCTCATATAGAAGCCGAAGAAACTCAGTCTGAACAGCTTCGAAAATAGTGGAGAAATACTTACAGGGCTTCTGTCCCATGAGGAAGGAGAATGAGAGGGGACTTATAGGAGATCAGAGCAGCCCGCAAAGATGGGGGCGTCGTGCGAGATGCACGGTCGAATCCAGAGTAGTGACAGCGGCTGAATGGCCTAGCAGGGCGTACGAGTTGAGAGGGGGCATGGCAAGTAGGGGCGTGGGTCGCAGGCGTCGTACGAGAGACGAGGCCCTAGCGAGCTAGGCGAGTGTGTCGAGAGAGTGCGCGCGCCCGAAGGATGCGTCGATGAAGCCCTAGGATGGGCTTTGTTGCTGCGAGACGAGAGAGCGCGAGAGATCGATTGCGATTTAAAGCCATAAGGCTTCGTCGATTGAAATGATGGGGCGAGAGGGGGCGAGTGAACGAACGAAGCCCAAGTGGGCTCGATGCGTCAAAAAATGAGAGGGGGAGTGGATTGATGAGGCCCGAGTGGGACTGGGCTTTAAAATAAATAGAAAAAACAGAAGGAGCGAATGAGAACGGCCCGTACATTCTACACATCTTATAAAAAATTCCGTCCTCGAAATTCTGGAACAAGATAATATTAACATTACACAAGAAATCCAACTGGCAACAACAAAATGAAGATCAGTCTAAACAACTGATGATACGTCTAAGAGTCGGGGTGTCTGTCTCCATTGCCTCTATGGTAAAAGTCTGGCGCCTCGGAGGCGGTGATGGTGGCGGTCGCCCTTGCTGACTGGCACTGGCGGTCGTCGTCTGCCCCACTCTTTGGGACTGCTACCAATGGAGTGCTCTGAGGCACCACATGCCAGACACAGCTTGTTCCAGCAGTGATACTCTCTTCAGGTGTCCGAATCAGTGATAGTAGTCGCATATCACAGGTCGTCGAGTGCTGGTCTCAGCTCAAGTCCTCTTGAATTGTGTGGTATGCTCCGTCTCGATGGTGGACCTCTCCCATTCTCCGATGCGAGAGGGTGCTGGTGGCGCTGAAGGTCGTCGGCTCTGCTCTGCAACAATGGTCGGTGGTGGTCATCTCGCATGGACTCCTGCCAGTCGCCCTCGTTCCCGCTCCCGCTGCACGTACTCATACTCTTGAGCTGTAGAGAGTATGTCAGCGTGGGTCGTCAGCCTTAACCCGACCAGCTTGTCGCGAATATCGATGTCCAGGCCCTGCTGGAATCTCTTGGCCCGAGCCAAAGGGGTGGACACCGCATCCTTGGCAAACCTGAAACACCAATGATTGGTAAAATAAAGTATGGTTAGTGGTCACATATCAAGTTACGCATCTACTGAGTTTAGAAAACTCAATGTCGTACTCCTCTACAGTCATGGAGCCTTATTTCATGCCCGTGAACTGTGCCTCCAACTCCATCTCTGCCTCTGGAGAGAAGTACTGGGCATTAAACGTCTCTTTGAACGTAGCCCAAAAGATCTGAGGTAGTCGGTCCTCTGCAGCATCCCACCAGTCTCTGGCCCTCTAGTCAGCTGCAGCTTCGTCATGCTAACCCACAATGCTGGAGGTGCCTCTACTGCCTTCAGCATGTCGGTGATCGAGCGCATCCAGTCCTCTGCAGCCAAAGCATATCCTCGTCCATTAAAAACCGGCGGCCAAAGCGATCGAAACTGATGCACTCCTCCATACTGCCTGAGTTCTTCCCGTAAAGCCTGGATCAACTCTCGCAAAGCCTTGTCTGAAATCTGATGCACCGTGTTCGATCCAGAGTTATTGCATGTCCCTGATCCCGAAGCGTTCGTAGCCATATTCGGTCCCTTAGACGGTCTACATCTCTTGCATATGAAAACTTTCATACACCATGCATCCATATAGCAAGATTGAGTCAATGGAGTATCGTACTTCCTGCCTGCTCTACACTGTTCACGAGGCGATTGTGTGGACCTGCATGGGCCACCACTTGTACTGCCCCGCTCCCCGGGTGCCGCCACAATTGAAACAAGTGTGTGCATGCCCCGCATGTGCCAGTGAAGTCAATGTGGAGCAGTGCAGAAAGTAAATAAATACTCATAACAAAGCAGATAAGAACAGTAAAAACTACACTATTGCTAAAAACGTAAATAGAGCACTCACCTGCCGCTAGTCCGGTACTGGAAGTCTGACTCCTCGTGCTCAAGCGTCTCCGTATGATCCTGTGCATCACCTAGTGGGCAATAGAAGTACAACCACAGCTCAATAGAGTAGACAATATCAACCAAGAGACAGAAAAGTAAAGGTACACAAAATGGAGATAGGTCATCCACAGATATAATAGTACTGAACAAGAAGTAACATGGCATGGTAATTAAGTGTCCACAACTACTGTAAGATGGTACTCGCTAAAGTGAACCAATCCTAGACCGCATGACTTATAAGAGAGAGTACGGTATGCAACAAGAAGACCTTCTTGAGACCGCAAGGGTGCTATCCCGGGCCAAGTAACAGACTACTCAGGATCCATACGCTAATGTTAGTACCCGGGAATAGTATCGAGAACAAATATCAAGAACAGTATATTATCGAGATAGTATCATGTGGAATGGAAATCCTCCCAGACAGGGCCGAAAGACAGGTCACGGTTGCTCCCGCACTCTCACAATCATAAGTTAACCAGAAACCCGATGTGTCAAGCTAAAGTTATCAATTTATTAGTTTTAGTGTTGTGAGGTTGTTTAATATTATGTAAACTATGTAGTCAAGTGGGATCCATGTCGTACATCTAAAAGAAACATGTCATGTCAAGAGCCGACCTCAGATCCACCAGTCATCCAGTATCGAGATAGTATCGAGAATAGTATCGAGTCAGTATCGTGCCATCACCAGAAACCACCCAGTGACTACGCAATTTAACACAATATTAAACTAGTATGGTACTAACAAGCTCAAGAGATAATGAAAGGGCATGATAGTAAAGTTGGCATAAAGTAAGGCATGGATGTTTCTCATAGCACGATATTCCAAACTGAACTGATATGAAAAACTCACCACTGTTACATGCAATGAATCAAGAAAGAAGGAAATTTAATAACTGCTTAAATAAGAAAGCCCGAAAGTCAAACTCATTACGGCGCTAAAGGGTCTAGGCCATAGGGATCGGATTTGGGGGTTTTTCTCATCACGTAGTGGGAGAAACCGTGCATACGGCAAAGTCCACAGGGTTTCTGTAAGGGACCATGGGCTAATGACCAAGACAGCTAGTGAATGGGGCTCAGATCCCAAGTAAAACATACTAAAACCCAAAACAGCGAACCAGAGACTTAGCCAAACCCAACCAAGCAGCAGAAAAACCAACCACAACTCAACAACCAGCAAAGAGCCCAAAGCCGCAAGCAATAGAAGCCACAGACCCCAACTCAAGCAAGGAGACCCAATGGTAAGCAAGTACAGGCCACCAAACACCAAACAACAAGCCAGAGACAGCCTGAGCCCAACAACCCAAAACAGCAAGCCAGACAGCCAGACAGCCAGACAACCAACAACCCAAGACAGCTACCAAGACAGCCAGTCGTAACAACAGCCAATAAAGCAAGCGAGACATCCCCAAACCTAAGCCGAAACCCCTAAAACAGCACCGCGTCGAGACCCCGGGACCCCACACAAGCAAGCGAGGGAACTTACCCCACAAGATAACCGTAAGGAATCAAACCCTACTTCAATTTCCCAAATCATCCTCTCCCCTCAAGATTGAAATCAGGATTGAAGTAAAAAAGAGAGTCTATTGTAAGATGCCAAAGAACCAAAATAATTAAGAACCGAAGTCCAAATCAAAATTTCGCAGAGAAGCCGAAGAAACTCAGTCTGAAAAGCTTCAAAAATAATGGAGAAATACTTACAGATCATCAGTCCCACGAGGAAGGAGAAGGAGATGGGACTTATAGGCGATCAGAGCGGCCCGCAAAGATGGGGGTGTCGTGCAAGATGCACGATCGAAGCCAAAGGAGCAGTGACAGCTACAGAATGGCCCAGCAGGGTGTACGAGAGGAGAAGGGGGCACGACAAGTAGAGGCGTAGGTCGTAGGCGTCGTACAAGAGACGACGAAGCCCTAGCGGGCTATGCGAGTGTGTCGAGAGAGAGAGAAAGAGAGAGAGCCTGAAGGATGCGTCGATGAAGCCCTAGGATGGGCTTTGTTGCTGCGAGGCGAGAGAAAGAACGAGAGATCGATCGCGATTGAAGCTCTAAGGCTTCGTCGATTGAAATAATGGGACAAGGGGGCGAGTGAACGATCGAAACCCAAGTGAGCTCGATGCGTCAAAAAATGAGAGGGGGAGGCGATTAGATGAGGCCCGAGTAGGCATGGGCTTTAAAATAAAAGGAAAAAAATAGAGAGAGAGAGAGAGAAGGAGAACGGCCCGTTACATCCTGACCATGAGATTAGACATTTTAGGTCTGAGTCTGAACTAGATCCCGAGCCAGCATTGGAGTCGAAATAAGAGCCAGAGCCTGAACCAGAGCCAAAGCTTGCCCAAAAGCAGCAGATAGAAATGTCACTGAATCTGATTGAGCACTTCGAGTTTATTATCACAAATCCTCCGCACTTTAGCCATAAATAGGTTCTATATGCTCTTCTTTCTTTTCCACTTTGAGAGAAATTTTCAGAAAACATTCATCTGTAAATCTGCATCCTACTACACTGCAAAGTTAGTGTATGCATCTTTTTTAACTGCAAGGGATTATTGATTCATGTCCAATTGTGCTACTAATGTTGCCATTCACCAGGTAGTAAAGTTCTCAGCTCTTTAGAGGATTTTGAGAAGTGTGCCCGACCGTGAAGAAATCATTTCTTCTCTTCTTTCATGTGAACGGCCCGGCATGTAAAAAATGGTTTTTCGTGCTATACACCACATTGAGACAAGCCAATCAACACAAATAAAGAATGATATGGGTCCAATTAAGATAGAGTCCTCTTTAATTTTATGAATATTTTATTTTTAGATTTTATATTTAAAATAGGATAAAGTTTGAGTTCTTTGAGTATTTTAGTTAATTTGAGTCTTTTATTTATTTTTAAGTATTCTACTTATTTTAGAGTTTTAGTCCCACATTGGTTGGGAGAAGAGAGGATTATAAGCCTATAAAAGGCCTCAAAACTGGTTTATTTTAATTCAATGAAAGCTTAAGAAATTAAAACCCATAAACCTAAGAAATGTAAAACATTAACGAGAAGTCAATTCTTTGGTGAGAAGCCTCAGAAACTCTAATTTTCATTTTTCTTCCCTAAATTTCCCCAAAGCTTTTTGATTCTACATCAATCAATTAATGTTCATTTGGGGTCTTGTTAGTAGAATTGGACTAATCATTGTCAATATGGAAATCCAAAGCTTATAATGGTTTATATACTATAAGAAATTTGGATAATGACGCCCTTCTTGTTGCCCGTTGTCCTCACAGATACTGGGAATATACATCTTGCTTTACCATCAAGCTCACCAGTTTGATTTCCACTTATTGTTAAAACTTCACAAATTTCAACTGCAAGACAGCTGAAAGTCACTTGGCTTTGGACTAGCTACATGTAGGTTGCTTTTCGAATCAATGAAAAATGTAGTTTATTGTATTTACCCTTTTTTTTCTTTTTTACTTATTTCATTATAAGCAAGTTTTCTAACATTTTTATAATAATTAATTCTTTCAATTTTCAGTAGATTTAAGGCATGTCTTCCGAAATGTTAAAGACTATGGTGTAGATTAGTAGGCCGGGCAAAAAATATCAGAGCATCTGGGAACAACACTTGCAATAGAACTTGTACACATCTCCCAAAATCTTCATATTTGTGATAATTTCTTTTGACTAGCGATCTTAGTCCATACATTAAGATGGTCTTAACTGTTCTATGTCAAGTGAATCGCCTACAATCAACGAAAAATCATGCACAAAAAGTTCCTGGATAGCATGTGGCATGCATGAAATTCTAGGTTGAGCATCTAGTGATATGTGTATTAAATAATACTCGTGTTAATTTATACAGTCTTTTTTAAAAAGTAACTAAGCAATGTATCCATCCTGATTTTTGGTGAACCAGCATGTTCCTAGTGATGATAACCTTGGTAAGGTACATCAGAACAGTGGACCATGGAAACATATCATGGCAATTGGCAACTTTGAGAAATATTATTTAAAGCCTTAATAACTAGGGAAACATCATTAAAAACTAGCAACCAAGGACAAGAGTGCAATTGAATTTCTCAAAAGCAAGTGGTGCCATATTTAATTTTTTTTTAAGCAACTAGTAGCGGATCTTCAAAAGTAAGCTTCTAAATTCTATCATGATATGAAGTCAGCACTAAATTCCAAAAATGTACTTGCTTAAGCAGTACGGAAAGCCTTGATTGGCTGCAGAACTTGGAGTGAAAAGTGCTAGAGCACTCAATTATTAGCTATTATTACATTACAGAAAGAAAAGAATGTACCTCAGCCCCCAGCTCCATTGCAGCCTCAGTGATTTCAGTACGCACAGGTTGTTGGTTTCCAGAAAGTGTAACCTAGCGAAAACATCACTGTTTTATTTTTTGAAGAACTATAAGAAAAATGAATGGTATTGAGTGAAACATGTCAAGGGTTAAGCCTTGTTCCAGGTGCTTGAGGAAAGTCATTTAAGCCCTTTTTATTAATCATTTCTACTATTGGGACCATGCTCATCTCTGCATCAGTTCAAAGAAAAAATAAATAACAAAAAATATTAGACATTGTCACAAATATAGTGCACCACTTAACCACTGCAAGTTTGTAGTTTTATGAGTATGGCTGAAATGAAGCACCACATGTTAACAGCATTGGCATGTTGTGAGAATTGGAAACTTCAGCACAAGAATATAAGAACAAGAAACTTAGTAATAAGATTAGACACTTCAATGGTCGATGAGGACACAAGTCAATTAATTGTAAATCTTCCTCAGTGTTCCACCAAACCCTGTGGTAACTCTATACAGAGGTGGCTTCAGCATAAAAGCTACTTGTGACATGTGTACATGTGTTCATAACCGCATGTACACCTAGTACCGATTTCACTCAATAGTATTGTGACATGCATCATGATTGTATCCCACGTCACAACATTCTGCATATTATCTTTCAATTTCAGACTTCTATTAAATTCTCCCAACGATCTTAGAACAATGTCTGGCTACTTTTTTAGTTCCACAAGCTTATCCACCTAAATAGACAAAATAAGTGAGAACCACCTAGTAGTGATGGCTGTTAGCAGACCACAACCTTGAGACGCATTTCAATATCCAAGTTGATATCAAATCCATACAATATCATTATAACAATTAAAAAGATGGTCACAATAACATTTTCATATCCTAACAATTTGCAACATCAATGCCATTTTTTGGCCTCCCTCTACTCTTCTTATTTTTTTTTATTTTTTTTTATTTTTTTCATTGCTATTTTTATTTATTGGAAACGATCGATATGAACCGACAAATCATACGACCAAAATGAGTTTGTGAGAAGGAAATGTAGTAAGCCAAACACAACTAATCAAATAGGAGGGAAGAAGTATGTGGGCCTCACTTATCCCCCGTCAAAAAGTCATCTAGCTTAAATAAGATGTCTGCTCATACCCATTATTTATTATTTATTTTATTTTGTAATGCTACGTAGGTGCAAAGAGCTAGCATAGCCATGCCTACCTATTTTATATGTCAAGATTAGTCACGAAGCATGCAACTTCAAAAGGTTAAAAAAATAGGCAATACCGACTTACTTTGTTAATAATGAAAATAAATTAGCTTACCTTCAATTTGCTTTCATATAACAGTTTGATGCATTAGCCTCATACTATAACTGAGTGAAACTTAAAGAATCCCCCATCGGTCCTCCCGATAAAGAGTGGTTTATTTCCTACCACCCTTCAATTGTTTAGAAAGGCCCCGCCCAAGACTGCCTAGACGGATATGGCCCCGGGCACGGGCAGCCCCACTTCTAAACTTGGTGCCCAGCCAGCCGTGGCTGCTCGATTTTAATTTCTTTTTTCTTTTTTAACCCCTACATCATTGGTTTTTGGGTTTGCATAATTCGTTTGTAGCAGAGCTTGGACCAGATGATGAGGATGACAATTATGATTACTAGGCTCCTAGTATATGAAGAGACTAGGCGCTAGGCATTTTGGAGAAATCAGACTCTTTTATGACTAAACGGTTAGATTGTATTGTATAATTCTTTGTTTTTGGTTCAATCCCGTTTTGCATTATCAAAACTTAATTTCTTTGCTAGCCTTTATGTTTCTTTTCAATGTTGGTATTTTGCAAGAACTGGCATCATTGACACTTACTGAATGCGGACTTGCTTGCCCAATGCTTTTGCATTATGCTTTAATTATTTAAATTAATTTGTGAGTTATGAGCTTTGCTTTATGTTTATCTATATTTACGTCCAAAACTTAAAAGTTGTTAGCTTGTTACAAAGTAATCATCAGTTTTTTTCTTTTCCATATACCATAGAATTAATTTTTATGCATGCCCTGAATGATGAATTCATAATACAGTTTTTGGGTATGTTTCACCATTTCACTTTTTTAAATTGTTTACTTTGCTAGTGTGTATGAAAAACTTGAAATCAATAACAAATATTTGGTTGTTGTGAAGGTGATGGCTACTGAACCCGTAGCCCTATATTTATAGTAGAAAGGTTACAATTGGGTGGATATCCTAACCCTACATGGGCTCTACATGGGCCTACAAAAGCTCATTAATAACACTTCCCATTATCCATCCATCATTGTAAGCTCGATATATAAATACTTTAGGATTCATGGTGCTTATTAGTATTATGGGGATTTGGATACTACTGAATCCTAAGTTAAGAGGTTTTGCCTTGGAAAACTCGGTGGGAAAAACCAATAGATAAGGAAAAGAGTGCAAGTGGTTTGGATGTTCATAGAAATTTGGCGACGATCTCCATAACTGCGCTCACAAAGAGTTAGTTCACGATATATTTATGTTTGTTCATCATCCAAAACCAAATCCGGGGAGTCCTATACTCAACATACTTGTATTTTGTATTTATTCTCAGAATGGTGTAAACTGGATTGATGTATATATGCCTAGGAGACCTGCAAGCCTTAGGCTTGCATAGAATATGGGAGGTAATAAAGAGTTGTACTCTTTTTCCTTAGTTATTAGTGTTTCCCACTGTGTTTTTCATATCCAAAGGTTTTAACGAGGTAACCACATTAACTCTGGATCCAGAAGTATCCACCCCTAGTTATATCCACAAATCAGGGGAAGTTTAATGTAAGGTTGTACTCTTTTTCCTCAGTTATTGGTTTTTCACACTGGGTTTTCCATAGCCAAAGGGTTTAACGAGGCAACCACATTAACTCTGGATCCAAAAGTATCCATCCCTAGTGATACCTACAGATGAGGGATTATGGGTGAATTGGGGATTATGGGTGAATCCGAGATTTAGGATTCATATTTTGTTCAATAATCTTACTTGCTTTCAATTTCGTTTATATTTGCACATGCTAGATTTATTGGAATTTTCTGGATTTTTGGTTGAATTTTCGGAATTTACGCTCAATTTATTCATGAACGTCAAATTTAAGATTTTCGATGTTTAATGGGGTAGTATAATGATATATGAGAGTTTTTCGATGTTTCGTCCAAGTGCGATTAGGAGAGAACTCAAAATTTCAAATTCTAAAAAGAAATTTGAACTATGTTAGTCGGTTCATGTTCATTGACCGACCGACTAGATCATCATCTAGTCGGTCGGTGAATGAACTCAGACCGATTAACTCAAGCCCTAAATTTGGCTTCAGTTACTGTTTGCACTTAGTCGGTTCAAGCTCATTGGCCGACCGACTAGATCGTCATCTAGTCGGTCAGCGCTTGAACTGTGACCGACTAAATGCAACGGGGACTGCTTGGTCTTTTCGACTTCCGATCGACTTAAACTCTATCTAACCGACTTATTCCCATTCTAGTCGGTTCGATATTCTCTCTCAACCCCCAAAACCCCGTCGATTCCGGCCGTTTTTCCGACCAACTCCGGCCGTGGATCTATCCCCGGCCGTGGATCGGAATACGTGTTCTCGTCATTCCTCAAACTGATTTACGCCATCTTCATGGGGAGTGAGATCAATTGGGCACGGATCATCCTCGACAAGATGGACTCTTTCGAATGTATTCGAAAGTCCACCAAGTCGGCCCACATTCCGTACCCATGCCTATTGACTCTCGTCTTCCATCACTTCCATGTCCCTCTCCCTCCTGACGATGAGCGTCCACTCGGTCCCCCTTTGAATGTGACGGCCATCAAGAAGTCTCTTGCGGCGCTTCGTCATGTTCAGAGGACGACCCCTTCAGCTTCAGCCTATGCCTCAGCTGCTCCTGCTCCCTCTCCTACTCTCGCTGAGCCCGCACGTTCGTTGAAACGTGTAGAGTCTCGTTGTGCTCGATCTGAGGAGATTCTCGCTCGCATCGCATCTCACTTGGGGATTGAGGTTCCTCCGTCAGTTTCTGACATCGAGGAGATGGATGATGCTGAGCTCGAGGAGCTTATTGGATCTGCTGCTGCTCGTGCCCCTGAGGGTACTTCTGGTGCTGCTGCTGCTTCTGCCGATGACCCCGAGAGCACGCCTGTTGCCACCATACCTGCGGTGGATACGTCGTCTGGTGCTCCCGAGGCCACTCCCGTTGCGACTGTGGACACTCCTGCTGATCCGATGACCACCCCTCCCTCTGCAGAGCCTGCTGCTGCTGCAGATCCTCCCTCCGCCTCCTGAGCCAGCTTGGAGGACTCTCCTGTGCACATTGGATGATACGTGTAGTTGTGAGAGAGTTGGGTAGGATAGATGGTGATTTTTTGATACTTTTGGATGTATTTTGATGTATTTCTTATGGTGTTTTGATATTTTTGTTGTATGTGATACTCCAATATCTTTAGTGATACATGGTGTATGATGTTGTATTTTGTGCATCGATCTGAGGATCGCTTTTATGTATGTTGGCGATGCATCATTTTGTTGTATCATGGTTCATATATATATATATACATCGATGTTGACATTTTTTGTGCACATTATATTATTGCCTCTGATGTTTGATTTCATCGCTCGACGATAATAACTTGGTTAAATAGAATTCTTTTTATGAAAACATAAAATTGTTTTCCATGCACTAAATTAACCAGGAATATTGATATTGGAGAGTATATTCCATAACTCAATTCGTAAAATTAATTTGAGTTTTGATGATTTTATTTTTCGCTTTTCGACTTTGGTCTCGTTGACACGCTTTGATTTAATTCGTATTTTCCTTTGGTGTCATTTGGACCGTGGTCGTATTCTACGACTTCCGTGCTTTTAGTTTTTTTTAGCCATTGTTGTCGTTGTTCTCCTCCCGCTCTTTTTGCTTATGCCTAAGGGGGAGAGAATTAATAATGGCGATGCGCTAATGATAATTCAAAGCAATTACCGTGAATCTAATTTGATATGTTAGATTCATGGGGAGTTAAAAATATAAAAATGGATTTCAAATCCGATATTTCAATAATTGATTCACATTTTATACTTTACTCGTCTGCTTGATGCGTATGATTATTATTTAATTTTGGAATTAACGTGTCATCAATGCAGGGGGAGTAAGTAAATTTCATTTGAATCGTTATTTTTTATTATTATTTATGTTGGTTTGTCATCACCAAAAAGGGGGAGAATGTTGAGTATAGGACTCCTCGGATTTGGTTTTGGATGATGAACAAACATAAATATATCGTGAACTAACTCTTTGTGAGCGCAGTTATGGAGATCGTCGCCAAATTTCTATGAACATCCAAAGCGACGTCTCGAGACTTCTCAATACGCGCGATCGTGTGCT
Organism: Scilla litardierei; assembly: GCA_030789695.1. Lineage (NCBI taxonomy): Eukaryota > Viridiplantae > Streptophyta > Magnoliopsida > Asparagales > Asparagaceae > Scilla > Scilla litardierei. The sequence goes on from CM061133.1 coordinate 350,430,448, forward strand.
TGAAGCTTCGTTGAAGCTCAATGATCATTATAGAAGTCATGAAGATTCGGATCGAAGCTTTCGAAGACGGTTCGTCAAGTTTTATTTATAGTCTTTTAGCTTCGTTCCGTAGAATGTTAAGCCTTGAGTAGGTCTTACGTTTTTATCTTCATAACGCTCATATCTTAGAGCTAGGATACTAGTAGAAGTCCATACGAACTTTCCCGAAGCTTCCCGCTTCGATTCGCGACTTCTTGTGCATGTTAGTTGGTTCAAGAAGAAGAACCAACCGACTAGATGGTGATCTAGTCGGTCGGCAAAGCTTCTTGAACCGACTAGTTTGCCTCCTTCAATTCTAGCTCACTTACTGTTTACAGTTAGTCGGTCAAAGAAGGTTTACCGACCGACTAGTTGTGAAACTAGTCGGTTAGGAATTCTTCTTAGACCGACTAGTTGAGCTTTCCCTGAACAGCCTTAGTTACTGTTTATCGTTAGTCGGTCTATATACATTTGTCGACCGACTAGTTGATGAACTAGTCGGTTAGACTTTGTTCTTGGACCGACTAATTCAACTTGTACTCAGACTATTTGTTTTATCTCTTAGTCGGTCAAAGAACACTCACCGACCGACTAGTTGAGAAACTAGTCGGTTGGCAAGTCTTCTTGGACCGACTAGTTCTTTAAGTCTGAACTTCATCTATTCACTGTTCACATCTTAGTCGGTTCATGTTGATTGACCGACCGACTAGTTGATGAACTAGTCGGTCAGTGGTCCTTCTTTGACCGACTAGTCTGCTTCAGAATAGAGCCGTTGGAGCATTAAATGCCACGATTTTTGCTCTCTCTTTCCTCTATCCTATATATACTTGGAGTGCTGCATTCATAGCATTCAAGGCTGATTATTACTGAAATTTAGAGATCAAAAGAGAAGCATTAAATCTCATTCAAAGCTCATTCATTTCATTCTTGAATCTCTCCCTCACTCTTATTTCAAAAGAGAGATTCATTGATTGTGAGCCTTCCAAGCCAAGAGCTTGATTCTAGGTCACCAACAACTCACCTATGACTCCATTGCTGGTCATTATCTTGGAGCTAGGGTTTGGTGCCTTCATCTTCCCCAAAATCATCTTTGCCCTAATTCGTAAGTATACTCAAGGCATAGGTATTTTGTGGTAAGCAATTTCGTATTTCATTTACTTCATTATTGTAAGTGTTTTACTCTCGGTTGTGAGAGTTTGTTTGTGATCCCGGGTTGTGGGAGTCACAATTTGATTTGTGTATGATTTGACCTTGTAGAGGTTTCTACAAGTATTTCATAGTGCAAATTTGAGTTAGAAATTTCTAACTCAAGTATCCGGAGGGGATCCGGGTGTTTGGGACGAAGGATCACCGGGAACAAGTCGGGGAGACTTGGGTGGATCCGAACCCGTTAAATTGTTTGTTTGCGATTGCATTTTCCTTATTGTCGTTATTTACATTTCCGCATTTCCGCATTGTTGGTTAAGTTTGCAAGATAATTAGGAATTATCTTCTTAATTATTTTAAAGTAATATTCATCCCCCCCCTCTAGTACTTGGGCAGTAGCTACGTAGGGCATTACAAAGTATTGCTCATCTATGGCAGCTGCTAAATCCAAAAGAGCTTTTGGAGAGAGTGTTCTGTCTCATCGACTTTGATGTAGCCTCCTTCAGGTTAAGCTAGGAAAGTGGCACGGTCTGCGAACTTGGTAGATAGCTCCAGTTCTCTAGGCATTGACCCAGTAGTCACTGGTCTACAAGGTACTTCAGGGCGTGGCTACACTCTCTTGATTTGCTTCTTGGATGGTGAGCTTCTCGAAATGGTAGAATGATGGTGCCTTAGTGGTATGCTTTGCAGATCTCCAGGAGGTGGCCATTCCTTCGTGGTGGTCATCACGATGATATATTACATACATCTACAAATACATTTAACATGGAGGATGATCCTAGACCTTTGGAGGTAGCGTAGAAGATGCATAGGTCCAGTCTAGTGGCACGCTGCGGGCGCTGCACTGTATCTGGCTAACATATTTACTGCCAGCGCTATATCGAGACGCGCGCAGTTAGCCAGATAAGGAAGTGCTTCGGTAAGGTACTTTATGACCAAGTATTTCCTCCCCCTCTTCCAACAAATGGAAGGGGTCCTTATGTAAATACATACAACCTATAGGTGTATTTAGTGGATTACAATGGTCCATGTTTCTTCATCAACTTCATGTGTATGAAGTTTAATGTCACATGATTTTCATCTTCTGGATGAGATTTTCATCTTCTGGATGCTATTTTCATCTTCAGGATAGGTCTGCAAGCAAAGACATGTCTTTATTTTTGCCTAGGTTTTGCATATCGTATTAGGCTTAAACAGATATATCGGTTTTCTCTTCAGGAGATCCGATGATATTCGAGTTTTTCTCATATCATTTTCTTTATTGATTGTATTTTATTATTTCTCATAAAATAGACGTAGCGAAGTCTATTCAGGCAATTAATGCAATTAGGAATAAATCCTTAGGGGTATGCCGTCACAACATCCAAAGCAGCATATCCACAATTTCTTTTGCCAATAGTGTGGGTTTCGCAACTATAACCAAAAAATTTGATGCATCATTTATGTTTCATAAGTGAGTCAAGCTCATCTTATTGTATTACTTCATGGTTTCAAGGAAAAGAAACATATAGGCTATATGATATACCTTATAGCATATAAATTTATTTATATTTTATACAATACTCGCTATTCCAACAGGTTTGATACCTTTTGATATCAGGACTTCAGGTCCAAACACTTCATGTTTCATTAGTGAGTCCAGCTCAACTTATTTTTGCCTTGTTCCACATTTTTGGCTGATCACGATTGCTTTTTAGCAACGGAGTGTGGATCGATTACTATCATTTAAATGGCAAAATGAATCGTGAAATAATTGTCGACAAGTGTGTTTCTTATCCAAACACCTCCACATGTACATACATTGTTCATTTATGTTTCATTTTATTCCAAAATTTCCTCTTCTGGATGTCTGGAAAAAGAGAGGATATGGAGATGAGCTCACTTTCATGTGGTGGTATTATTTTAAGGTCTCCAGGAGTTTTTCTCTATTTGGAGCCTTGAGGTCTGTCCTCTCTTCATTGAGGACATCCACTTCTGCTGCTGGTGGATTACATCCATCATTTTTGGTATGTCAATCCTAGCTGGATTTTAAGCATCAACGATGTGTGATTTTGACAATATTCAGATTGTCAACTACTATGTCCGATGAATTTTTTAACAGTTTCATAATTGTGAAGGATCTTCATGATCTCATCATAATTCATAATTCTCGGATCATAAATTTTAATATTCTAATATGGTCAACTGAGATTTAAGCTCAGGAATAATTGTGATATCCAAGTTGAACCTAATACTAGAAAATTAAAGAGTTCTGAATGTGAAGGATGTTTAGGATCTCATCGTCATTATCGAATCTATAAATGAGGGCCCATCAATGTGCAATCTTATGAGATGTGCTTTTAAATGCTTCTCCTATTTGGAGTGCATTTTGATGGTTTATAGTGGTGATATGTGGATGTGGACCTATCAAGGCACAATTTATAAGATGTACTCTAAACGCATCATCCGTTTGGAGTTCTCTGAACCTATTTATCTGGGGTGATCAGGCCCTGATAAATGGGTTCTAAGGTGGCGTTTTGATGGTCTACAATGTACTTGCATGTCTCATGCAGTCACCAGCAACTGGATTTTTAACGAATGAGTAATCTGTTTGAATTAATTTAATGTTTTACTCATATGACACATTTTTGGGTGTGAACACAATCTTCATAATGTTCAACTTTATTCCTGTTTGCAAATTATTGTTGATTTCCCAGTATTATCCAATTTACCCGCCATTTAATAATGTGTCCTCTTTGCTTTGAAAAGGCTGGACTGCGGTAGGATAATAGGATTGCATATAACTATTTTTAGAGGATATATGGATGAGTACTATGTGGTACTTCATCAATCGTTTGTAGGGGTGGATAAGTCCACTTTTATCCCTCAATTACTCTCAAGAGACCAAAAGGTTTTTATGATAGATTTTGTAAACAATTATATTTGAGGAAGTCTTGAGAGTCAATGTCCACGTGTAGTGGAGATGATCTCATAATTATTTTTCCCTTTAAATGGGATAATGAAAGCTCCCCCTTCTGAGGAATTTTTGTGTTCTTTAGTTTATGATTATAGGATTGGGATGTGATGTATTGCATCATCTATCCAGGATGGCATATTATGTTGTACCAAAGTTAAAACTTGGACGATTTTTGTACACTTCATATGTTCATTTGCTTCCCCTTTTCGAATTTCATATGCTCAAGTATGGTCTTTGGGCCGTTATTTATTAAGTCATTCAATATGGATTTTGTTTTGACAAATATACATTGAAACTTGGTGAGTTTCTTTTTCAGAGAGTACTGGACATCCTTATATAGAGTATTCAGATTTGTAATTCCTGAATCTCAAGTCAGACGTCCCAAAATAGTTTTCTTCTGGACTATTATAAGGGTGAAATGCTATTGATAGCATACGTCTTGAGGTGTCAATGTGGATGATTGAGTTATCAACAATTAATAAGGTGCATATTATTGCATATTAGTGTACAATTGCTAATCATAAATTTTGAAGTATAAATAAATAAATGCAATGACTTAGTAATCATGAGACACAATAATATTATTCATTCATGACAGTTGCTAAAAGGAAAACATGCCAGCAATTATGATGTAAAAAGAAATTGTTTCTTTTACATTTATTGTGCTAAATAGATAAAAGAGGACATCAGTCTAAGAGATCGTCATTCGAAAAGTACTCGGCAATAAACCGAGTTGGAGCCTGAGCTTGATTTTCCACCAGATTTGTTTCAGCATTAGACTACTGGTTTGCTTGATACAAATGTTGTAGGTGGCGTGGAGTACGACATCATGGACCAATGTCCAGTCATGCCACATCTGAGGCATTTATCTTCCCAGTCTTTCTTGGGGGCAGATGTCTGGCCGGTGTTTTTCCTCCATGTAGATTTCTTCTTCCCCTCATTATTGTTCTGTTGTGGGGACCTCTGGCCTGCTTCTTCATTAATTTACCATTCGAGGTTTTACCTTTGTGCTTGTTCTTCTTCTTCTGGGAAGAAACAATGCGTGCCTCTGGGGCAGGAGTAGTGCCAGCAGGACGCAAGTTATAGGTGGCCAGCAAAAGTTCTCTGTTCTGTTCTGCCATCAGAATGCAGGAGAGGGGCTCTGAGTATTTCGTGAATTTTCGTTCATGATACAGCTGCATGAGGATGACATCCATCTCATGGAAGGATGTGAAAGTTTTCTCCAGCATGCGTGTCTCTGTGACTTCTTCACCACACAACTCGGGCGTAAGGTAATACTAAACAATGTCGAGTTATACTCGGCTATGGATTTCAAGTCCTGAAGTCGAAGATGCTCTCATTCATAACGTGCTCTAGGGGGATAACATCATTTTGATGTTTGTATCGATCCTCGAGTGCAGTCCATAACTCATATGAGTCTTTCACTGTCAAATATTCGGTCTTCAATGTCCAATCAATCAATATAGCGTCTGATATAGATAATAGCTTTTGCCTTATCTATATCGCTTACTTTATCATCAGCAGTGATAGCAAGACTCAAGCCATGTGAGCGCAAGTGGAACTTTATGTCCAGTTTCCAACTCAGGTAGTTTTTGCCAGTTGCATACAGGACATCGAAGTCAACGCTCGCTATCTTGGATATTTTATCTAAGCATGTAAATTAGCAATAATTAAATATTTTTTGAGGAAAATAATTATGCAAACCAGCATATAAGCGTGTTACGTGTATATATTTATTTTTCATTATTAATTCTAGATGTTATTTCCATTTTTTTATGATTTTTCCAATTTATTTCTAATTTAAAAAACTGCCTGAACCCACCTAGGTGGTGAGGCACCATGGTCTCGCCTTCTTCAACCTTTCACCCTATAAATCTGATTCAAAACGACAAATGTGTATCAGATCCATTGAATTTTAGATCTTTGATTTTTTACTATTACTTGAAAATCTTTCCGACATTGTTTGGAGTTCGTTACAGCTCAAATTTTAGTACTTCAAACTCCGAATCTCCTCTTGCTTTAGTTATTAGATAATATCAATGGAACCAGTATCGGATGGATCATGTAAGATTGGTTGAGATCCAATGCGATACATGCAATGAATCTCATTATTGGATGATATTTTAAACCATGGCCACACTCAAAACTTAAATTTGAGCATGTTGCAAGTAAATTGGAGAATGTCAAAATTAAGATCATGTAATATTAAACCAAAAGGACTGCATGGATTAGTTTGATCCACATACTGATTTAAAAAATATAGTTGTAATTATCGTAATTAAGCATACCTTGATTAGCTCGTCTTCACAATAACCATCAAACTCCGCTCTGTCAAACATTAGGAATAAGGTAGTGTATTTAAGATTTCACGAAAATCAGCAAGATAAGACATCCTCTAGAATGGAATCAGTAATGCATACGCTGCAAGTTCTTTTTGTACACGGACAGCTTCAACTTGCACCACCATTTGAGCCTTCTTAACAGTCTCATATAGATCTTGCATGTTTCCGAGAATCCCTGCCTACAACATAAAGAGATAATAAACAATATAATCAATAGCATGTTACCAGTTATCAAGAAACATTTATATATGAGAGTGGTAGTAGCATTTAGGTAGTATAAATAGTTTTGATAAGAGAGTACTTCTCTCCTTCATGGTTAATTCATTAACGAAACTATGTCAGGTTTCACGAAATAAAGTGAAAAGAAGTGACATCTGTTTTCAGGCCCATCAATTCCAGACTTCCAGTGAATAGAAGATGATAGCTGAGTCATGAATATCTATGTGCGGGGAAGAGAAATGATCAACACTTCAAGAGAAGTCATTGAAAACTACAGTGTCTGGTGAGATACCATCAGCTGGCTGGTTTATTCGGGCTCACTACTTGTTGCATTTTGGTGGCTATCAGCACAACTAAGAAGCAAATTTTTGTTCATCCGAAAACCAACACGACAGTCTTTGAAAGCTATTTCTTCCTTTGTCTAGCTTTGGTTTGTTTCTCTTTTATTTTTATTTTTTTGAGGAATGCAGTGTGTCTTAGTTTCTGCACAGCCACATCACCTTACACACTTAATAGTATGTAAAATAGCCATTCTTCAAACCCATGAGAAAATATTCTAGATCACTTTTAAAGCTTTTGTGGGGGCAACCTTAAATGACCCGTTTATACTTAGTGGATCAAGGAATATATAGGCACGAAATTACCAATGACAAAATAATGTACTACTGCGGACCAACAGATAATAAATTTAAATAGGAACAAAAAAGAAAAGTTTGCATTGTTACCTTTGCTGGTTTCTCATCACCATTCCCACTTTTTTCTTTCTTTCCTCCAAACAAACTATATACGTGAAGAGACTTCCTCGTATGAACTTGCTTGTTACAAGGCCATAATGGTCTAGCTCTAAATTCACCTAAAAGAATATCAGACATAATCACATTTCTGCATAGAATATTAAGAATGAAACATCATGAAAGATAGACTGTTATAGAAGATTAACATATAGATAAAGTACCTAATAACGACCAACAATGTTAATCGGTAAGAAACAGATTTGAAACAGTGAGAAAAAGAAATCATTTTTTGCATTAAAATGAAATCATACAGTGAATTCTCCTCACTAGGATATAATTGTGAAACAATGAGAAATACAAATCATTTTTGCATAAGAATGAAATCATACAGCTAATTCTTCTCACTATGTTATAATTGTGTAATGTGCTACTTGTTTTATAATTTTATATAAAGCCATTATTCTGACTTAAATATTTGAGCTGTTGGCCATCATGAAAAATGTAAGCCAGTATGATCATAGTTCGTATCATTCTGAAGTAAGTTTTTCTTAAATATATGCAACGTATGTGCATTTGTATATCAAATGAAAGACAATTATGACAAAGCACACACTTTTGGTGCAAGTATATCTCCTTAGTATTGCTTTTTTTTTATATTTTTTTAACAAGAGACAAAGTAAGAGAGACTTCACTTCATGAGGCAAATAAGAAACAGCGCAAAGTTAATCTATCAATCACATTGAAAGCTGTAGATCGTATACTTCAAAGCTAACATCAAAGTTAAACATGCACTGTCTTCAAGAAAAGAGATTATATATTTCCAGAGCACAGAAATGAAATAAAATGGAATTTATCCGGATGCACTTTCCGACTCACCCATGAAATGAAATCTTTCTACATTTTTCCTATTGTATGCATAGATACACAAAATCGGCGTTCATCAAATGGCAAAGACTGGAACCTACCAGTTTGATCCCTCCTTACTGTCAATTGGCCTACAAATAATGTGTGCCATTCAAACAATATATGTCCAGAAATAACAAGCGTTTTTACAAACAAAATGATCAAAGCAGTAAGAATAATGCTAAATTATCAAACAAGAAATTCATATATAATCACTGACAGATACATCTGCACGCATTAAGAATCAAAAGAGCACGATGCATATATATATAAGTAGATAGCAACTAGGCTGCTTATGACCTAAATGACAAACATTTAATGTTCCGAGCACCTTCTAGCAAAGTTCGTGCCTTCATTAACCACAAAAGTGGAAATTGTCTTCTTAATTGGGACTTTTGCATCGCATTAAAAAACTGAAGTAATAAAACAACCGAAAATGGAAATCTTAAGGCATGAAAACCCCAAATCCGAGGGATGGCAATGAAAATGGATACGTACAAGCGGAACCGCCGAAAAATGTAGGGGTTTTCCTGTCACTTGAGACGAGAAAGTTCGATACTTGGGCGCTTAGAACAGTCTTGGTCGCCATTAACAGAGACAGAGGGGCGAGGGGAGACGGGAGCGGAGGGGATATGATGAATATCTCGATTATTGTACTGTTTTAGTAGCATACTGGTCATCGCACGTGTCGGCGGACACGGTTCATTTAAGATTTCCTTTGCAAAATATTTGTTTCCCGAAAAATTATTTCCACAGCCAAAATTTAACAGAACAATAAATTAGTGTAAAAATATTTAGTTGCACAGACACCTTCGATGCCGACGTCTTCGACGCGTAACAACTAATTCGGCGCAAGCGCCTTTGGCGCGGAACAACAAATTCGACGTCGAACAACAAATTTGGCGCCGGCACCTTTGGCGCGGAACAACAAATTAGCATAAAAAAATTAGTAGGCACCGTCGGCACGGGCCGCCGGAACAACAAAGCTCAAGGTATTTTTACGCTAACTTATTGTTCCGCTAAATTGTTTTACGCTAAATTTTTTATTTTGTTTAATTTACTGGATCATGCTTCTCCACAATCTTTCCCAATGCACTTTATTTCAAAGTTTTGGCTCCCAATGCACTCCCCCCCAAATTTAATCTCCACAATCTTTCCCAAGGCACTTCTAATTTCAATGTTTAGATTTCCAAGTCACTTTTCCCCCAAATTTAATCACCACAATCTTTCCCAAGACACTTCTAATTTCAAAGTTTGGGTTCCCAAGACACTTTTTCCACCAAAAATTAAGTTTCCCACTAAAATTTTCACAAAATCCTATCGCAACCATTGATTTACCAAGATCAAATCTCAGCCACTCTTTATCTTGTCCTAGTCAGCCCTAGAATTCAAAAAACGTTGTCAAATGTATAATAGACTGGGAGCTTCTATTTAAGCTACAAAATTCGCTAAGCGCACTACCCTGTTATTTACAAGTTCACCATCATTTCAAAGAACTATTGTATGGGAATTGATTTGCGTACCCATCGATTTAAAGTGGGGACACATCGTTTAATTTTTTTTTAAGAATAAGGAAACTGTTGTTAATGGAAATAACCAGAGTCGGTTAGGGTTGCGGGTATCTTAGAGATACGCACATATCTATGTATCCTATCTTTCTACTCTCCTACCATGCCTATAAATAAAGGGTTGTGGGTTCCTCCCCCAGTAGTTGATTCATAACACGTTATCAGCACGAGCCTCTAAAATTTTTCTTTTTCCACAAAATTTTTGTTCGTTCGTTGCGAAGGCGAAGGCGAAGGCGAGACGGGAGATCCACGAGCGCAGTGCTAGGCTTCCTCAGTCGAGAGTCATCATCCGCGTAAGGCTTCGAGCAACCGTCGCTATATCTGGAGGACGGATATAGAGGTAAAAACATTAAAAACGATATTTTTATCATACGTATGATCGCTCTATCCCTAGATCTCAAAAGATCGTTATAGTGATCGATTGTCGCCTTGAAAACGACGAATTTTTTCATCCCAAAAATCAATTTTTTTAGGGTTCTTTGATCTTTTTGGGCGAACCCTAAAAATAGCCCTCCGGCGGCTTCCCCCCCCCCCCCCCCACCTCGCCGCGCCGTCCCCCTTCCTACAGGGGGGGCGGCGGCCGCCGCGCCCCCCCTGCAGAGGGGGGCGGCCGCCGCCGCGCCCCCCCTGCAGAGGGGGGCGGCGACCCCCTGCCGCCGCTCCCCCCTGCAGGGGGGCGGCCCCCGCCGCTCCCCTTGCGGGGGGCGACGGCCCCCGCGGCCGTCCCCCCTGCAGGGGGGCGGCGACACCCTGCCGCCGCTCCCCCCCCCTGCAGGGGGGCGGCGGCGCGGCCCCCCCTCTGGAAACCCTAACCAAAAAAAGCCTGTGGGCCTGAAGCCCAGAGGCCGGCTGCGGGCTTCAGGCCCACAAGCTGATTTCTTCACAAAAAAAGAAAAAAAAGAAAAGAAAGGGGGAGCCTGTGGGCCTGAAGCCCACAAGCCGGCTGTGGGCTTCAGACCCGCAGGCTGTTTTCTCCGGAAAAAAATGGGGAAGGGGCAAAAGGCTATAAACAAGCCTTAAAAGGCAACTTTTGGCCTAAAAATTCAATTTAAAAGGGGCTTTTAAGGGCAAAATATTTCGTGAAAGATCACGGTAAATGATGGGGCGCCTATCTGGCATATAAGGGATTATTGGGGATTTTGGGAGGGGGACTTTTGGGATGATTTAAAAAGGAAACCCCTTTTTCCTTGTAAAACGAAAATGTTAATTATGGGCTCTTATTCAATTTTATTGATTAAACCCACTCATTTCAACCCTTGCATCGTAATGATTTTTCTGTAAAAATCATCTTTAGATGCTTTACATCACTAGGCTTATTCTGTGGATATTATATGCGTGGTTGTGCATTATATTTAAAACTTAATAATTAGGAAGATCCTGCGACCGCTCTGCCGTTAGTTACCTAACCTAACGGTGTATGACGTTGCCCAGTGGTCCAATAATTATTAAGTGATTAAATATTTTTATCCTCATGTGTATATAACTGCCTGCGATGTCTGTGAATGAAAATGTTGATGAGCACAATATTTCTGCATGAATTGCTAAATGTGGGTTTTGGATCGGCCGTTTAGTCCCACAATTTATTTCATGCACTTTTTCTTTTATTTTTGAGAGAAATTGTAGTGAGGAACTTATGTAAATGTCAAAGAAACAAGACCAACTTCCATGGAGTCGGAGGCCACACTTGAAGCTGGAGATCTCTTATGGGACCCACGGGGTTTTCAAAGTTGTATTTTCATTTTTAAAGCTGTAAATTTGTATAATTTGGACTGTGGACTTTTGGACTCTTTCTTGTGGGACTGACCGATCCACACATTTAGCCTTCATTAAATATTGCCTCCGCATGAAAATGTTTTCTTTGATTAAATATTAATTCATGCATGTTTGTGCTCTGCTAGATAAATGGCTAAAATTGCAAATGTTGATTTCGAAGTGCTGGATGCATCATGTAGAAACTATCTATGCTGGCAGCTAGATGTAAAGTTTCACCTGCGGGCCAAGTCCCTCATCGCTGCTGTGAAAGAAAAAGAAAATGTTAGCGATATAGAGAAGGCGCAAGCCATCATCTATATTCGCCGTCATGTGGATAAGACCCTAAAGGCTGAATACCTTACGGTCGAAGATCCACTTGAGCTGTGGACTGCCCTTGAGGACAGGTATAAACATCAGAAAGACGTTATCCTCCCAAGGACACGATACGAGTGGGAGAACCTGAGACTGTAGGACTTTAAGTCCATTACTGAGTACAGCTCAGCACTTTTTAGCATCACCTCACGCCTGAAGTTGTGTGGTGAGAAAGTCTCAGAAGATCGCATGCTGGAAAAGACATATACATCTTTCCATGAAAAAGATGCGATACTCATGCAGCAATACCGTGAACGAAAGTTCACCAAGTATTCGGAGCTGCTGTCATGTTTACTCATGGCCGAGCAAAACAGAGAGCTTCTTCTCGCCACTCACAATATGCGCCCTCCCGGCACTGCCCCCTACCAGAAGCTCACCATTCCTCTTCCTTCAAAAAGAAGAGAGATAATAAAAGAAAAGAAAGACCACAGAAAGGGGGACAACCGAAAAGAGCCAAGGGCCAAGTACAGCAGCGAAAGAATGAAGGGAAGCGCAAGTTCGCCTGGCGCATGAATGACAACAAGAAAAATGATGCACCACCACCCAAGAGGGATTGGGAAGACCAGTGCCACAGCTGTGGCATGAAAGGCCACTGGTCCAGAGTGTGCAGGACCCCAGTGCATCTCCAGGAGCTTTATAAACAATGCAAGAAAAATAAAGCTGAAACAAACCTGGTGACATCTGATGCTCCAGTCAAGTTCTCAGCTGAAGACTTCGAAAATGATGACATGCTTGATTAGCCTCTATTTTTTATCTTAGCAAATTGTTTAGAACATTTTATGTTATGAGAGCATTTGAATTACGCAATCTGTTTTGAATGAAAATGTTTTAGTAGACAATAAATATTTTATCTGAATATGCATGTGCCTATACGATTCATCTTTTAGATGAAACTGCTCTCATAAATGTTTAGTAGACAATAAACACGTACGATTTTTCAATATAAAGCCCAATATCAGGGCCATATTGAAGATCCAGGGAACGCAACACTGTTGCCCCCAAATGACACAGAAACAAAAATAAAAAGGATGCTCTAATCTCTCCGAATTCTAAAAGAAACGTTCTAAGTTTCAAGGACATCCATTTCAATGGATTCCATTTGGAAACAGCAAATGTAAATAAATTAATGAAAAAAAATTACCGTATGCAACGTCTCAAGAAAGAGGAGTAAAATCCATACTTGAACGTTTTGATAGCCTTAGGCCTCTACCATACGAAGATTCGGAGAAAGGAAGCGGAATTAAACAGAGCACCTGAAGTGCCCGACATCAGCCAAGTTTTTACTCTGGCATGATGGACTTGGCCACCCTGGATTTCTGATGATGCATTGTATCTTATCATATGGGTATGACTTGAAGAACCAGAAGATTCTTCAGAAGGGAGAATTCCCTCGCATCCCTTACTATAAGGGAAAACTATTTGCAAGGTCATCTCCACGAAAAGTTGAAAAAGAATCTACACACTTCCTCAAAAAGAAAACAAAGAGATAGATATGGATAAAATCCACCCCCCTGGTGGGCTATTTCGGTACTCCATTGTACTGATAAATGCATCCTCAAAACACTCGTATGTGTGTCTACTACAGACCCGCAACTTAGCTTTTCCAAAGCTATTGGCACAAAAATAAACATGTTGCGGGCACATTTCCCAGATAATCAAATGTAAAAAATAAGTCTGGTTAATGTTGGGAAATATATCTCCCGGTCATTTCAAGACTACTGCCAATCAACGGAAATAAAAAATGAACATACAAGTGTCGCATGTTCATACCCAAAATGGGTCGGCAGAGTCACTGATAAATAGACTCCAATGGATTGAACGTCCATTAAATTCCGATTGCCTATGGATGCATGGGGACATGTAAATTCTGCATGCTGCATCGTAAATGAAAATAAGACCCTCTGGAGGTCAGAGTCCCCAATGCAGCTTGCATAGGGAATGCCACAGAACATTTCTCATCTGAGAATCTTCGGTCGCGCAGTTTTAAATCCCCATTGCACCACCAAAGAGGACCAAAACGGTACTCAACGTCGCCTAGGTATCCATGCAGGGTTTGACTCACCCTCACTTATAAGATACCTAGAACCCCAAACGGGGGACGCATTTAAGGCATATCTTGAAGACTGTGATTTCGATGAGACGAGTTTCCCCAATATAGGCCCAGATACTGGAAAATTTGGCGCGAAGCAAATGTTAACGTGGGATACAAATAGCTTGACCCACTGATGATTCGGTAACAAAACAAATGTGAATATGTGATCCTGAAGATCCCCCACAGAACAATGTTCATCACTTACCGAACTCATTTACTGACATCCAGAAGATTGTCAGATCACACATCCCTGCTGCAAAAACTCCAGCTAGGATTGACATCCCCGAGAATGGATGCAATCCACCAGCAGCAGAAGTGGCGGATCCTCAACCGAAAAGAGGCAGACCACCAGGCTCCAATGACAGAAACTCCTGGAGACCTTAAGACAATACTACCACAGGACAATGAGCTCATGTCCACACCCTCACCCTTCCCGGAATCCACTACAGAGGAATTGCCAGGAAAAAGTGAAATTGAAAGTAAATGTTGTACGTACTGGGGAGGTGTTGGACATATGGAACATAAATTGTCGACAAAATATTCACGTATCATATTGCCATATACATCGCAAAAGCAATGATGTGTATAAATTATCGTTCCATACTCCGTTGCTTGAAGGCAAACGTAGAGATTGGCCAAAATGTGGAACGAGGCAATAAAAGATGAGCTGGACTCACTTATGAAACGTGAAATGTTCGGACCTGAAGTCCAGACACCAAAAGGTGTCAAACCTGTGGATAAAATAAAGTATTGCACACATAAGAAAAATAAATACAAAATCGTATGCTATAAGGTACAACCTATAGCCCAAGGCAAATTTCGCTGAAACCAGGGATCGAATTAAAATGAGCATGACTCATAGATGATGCATCAGTCCCTAAGTTATCAAAAGCGAATACCTTATGATTTGGCGAAGGAAATTTTTTGGTTATGCTGTTATTGGATGTTGTGACGGCATATCTCTATGGATATCTTAGTAAAGATAAATTCCACATTTCCTTAAACGTCGGAATAGACTTCGTGACGTCTATTATATTAAAGAAAAACAATAAGAATAATGTACAACCAAGAGAATCGCTTGACAAAGCAATGATTCCTACTGAGGGTTGTCTTTGCATATAAGCAAAGAGCAGGATTTGAGATCACAGTTGTAAACAACTAAAATCTCATCGGATCTCCTGAAGAGAAAACCGAAATATCTGTTCAATCCTGACTTTTAAACATGAAATAAAAAGACCTAGGCAAATATAAAGTCATGGCTCATAGAATCCTGTTACAAACGCCCAGAAGTGCGTTGGAGGAAATAAAAGGACCATTGTCATCCAAAATACACCTACGGTAGTATACTTAATGGATGTACAAAAACAACCCTTCCGATCACTGGAAGAGGGGGAGGATATAACCGGTCCTAAAGTCCATTATCTCAGTGCAATCAGGCACTCCTGGCTAACTGCACGCGTCCCGATACAGCAGTTGCAGTAAACTCATTAGCCAGAGATAGTTGGCACCTAAAAGGGCCATTAGACCGGAGTTAAGCCTTCTGCGCTTCCTCCAAAGGTCAAAAGATTAGGACTTACAAAATGAAGTATCATCCTCCAATGTTCATGCAAATGCAGGTTTCAGGTCCAGTCCCTATACTGAGAAATCACAGAACGGGTACCCACAGTGGGATGGCCATCTACTGCAGATCTGCAAAGCAATCCATGAAGGCGACATCACCCTATCATTCCGAGATCCTCACCACACCAATGGTGTATTTGAGGGCGCCCGTTTGTACATCACATCCCAGTGACGATTGGGATAGAGGCTGGTATTGTGGAGCTGACCACATAGTCTGAAGACCACATCAGAGGCGACGATACTTAGCACACCTCTCCAGAGTTTATGGATTCAGCAGCTACTTAATTGCAATAACTTTGTAATCTGTGTATATTTTCGGAATGTTGTAAATAGGAGTGATGAGATAAGCCTAAGAGATCTGAAAGCCTAAGAGCTTTTACAGATCAGGGGGAGTTGAGGGAATTTGTACACTTTTCCCTTAGCTATGGTTTTTCCCACTGGGTTTTCCATAGCCAAAGGTTTTAACGAGACAAATCACATCAACTCTGGATCCTGAAGTATGCACCCCTTTGTGACGCTCAGAATCCAGAAGTATTCATGAGCAGAGTCACTTGTACGAATCAGGGGGAGTTAAAGAGCGTTTGTACTCTTTTTTCTTAACTATGGTTTCTCCCACAGGGTTTTCCATAGCTAAAGGTTTTAACTAGGCAAACCTCACCAACTCAGGATCCTGAAGTATCCACCCCATGTGAGACTCTTATTACGCTCAGAATCCCGAAGTACTCTTGAGTAGAGTCCACACCTATGGCTGGATAAGGGGGAGTGTTGTGAATGGAAATAACCAGAGTCGGTTAGGATTGCGGGTATCTTAGAGATACGCACATATCTATGTATCCCATCTTTCTACTCTCCTACCATGCCTATAAATAAAGGGCTGGGGGTTCCTCCCCCGTAGTTGATTCATAACAGAAACTGCTATCTTAAAAAAACTGAAATACGCTGACATTTTTGCATCTTGTGTGCGGTGAATAATTTTGGTATGTGCATGGCTTTTTATTCACCGTGCACAACAGGCTAATTTTTTGTTATTGTGCACGCTGAGTAATTTTGGTGTGTGCATGGCTTTTTACTCACCGCACACATTACCTATTGTGCACGCTGAGTAATTTTGGTATGAGCATCCCAATTTACTTACCGTGTGCAACAGGCAAAACAAAACCATTTTTCTCATCGCAAACAGCCGTGATTTCAGGCAACAATTTTCTCAAATCGCACAGTCCTAGTGAAAACGCGCGAAAAGCAAATCACTTGGGTTTAATTTTTCCCAAAGAATTCCAAAGATTTCTTAAATACCAAGAGACATCCGAATGATTTCAAAGAAGGTGAACTACAAGTTCAAAAGATTTGGGGATTTTTTGCCCTAAAATTGTCGAAGGAAACTTAAAACGAGTCGGAACATCCTACAGTTGATAAGTCTATGCAATTTTTTGTGGTTTGTATTGGTAAATTATTGCCAGAAATTAATTGTTGGTATATGAATGCAGATAGATTACTCAGATGGAGCAAGCTTAGATAGCCAAGGTACAAAATATTTGATATATGTTCATCAATAATACAGTAATAAATTTACGTAATGTTCAAATAGTAGTATGTTTACAATAAAATTCAGGATCATGAAGCAAGCTCATATAACCAAAAATATTTCACAAATGAGTTTACAAATATGAACATCATTTAAAAGTAATGACACCCAGGTTAATTGGATAAGGAAGTCCGGAGTGCAAATGAGTTTGTGATTGTTACAAGGTCTTCGAATATGAGTACTTTGGGCAATAGAGTACCAACTTTGTACTTTGCATGTGAAACAAGCAGGAAATATAGGGAGACAAAGGAGCAATACTGATAAAAAGACCAACAATCTAAATGCAACCAAGAAGTGTCAATGTTCATTCTCTTTTAGGGCTAATATGGTGGGCAATAAAGATGAGTTGAATTCAACAGTCATATGTGATATGCACGATCATCCACCCGCGAAGTACCGCGAGGGACATTCTTATGCCGGGAGGTGGCAAAGGTATGATATGGACATTTTGGTAGGCTTGTCTAATAGCAAGGTGAGGTCAAGCATTTAAGGATCGTCTTACCCTTGCAATACTAACAACAACATACTAGAGGGGGGTGAATAGTGTAATTGCAATAAATTGTGCAATTAAAATTTAACTTGCAAATGCGAAATAATAAATGCAAGAGGAATTAATCAACACAATCAACCCAAACGCAAACACAAGATTTTACCCAGGTTTCCCAAAACTTGGGTACGTCCAGCCACACCAATATTCACTATAATTTCCACAAAGAGAAGTGAATACAATCCCACGAAGAGATACCTCACCAAGAGGATTTTTTCCTACACAAGAACCAAACCAACCATACACAGGTGTCAAACTCCCACACAGAGAATTACTAACTCCCACTCAGAGAATTAGGGTTAGCCCTACGCTAGGACACCAAACTCCCACAAAGAGAGTTATTCCCACAAAGAGAATATCTAATTCCCACAAAGATAATTAGGATTTCAAAGAAACACAAAGTAAAACAAATAATCTTACATATGTCTTGAGATGAACTTACTCATTAATGAATACAAGGCATAGAAGATGATTTCCAAGTGATGAGATTAGATTGAAAGCACTTGGATGATTTCCCTTGAGCTTGACTTCAATGCATGAAGGAGAGAATGAGCTCTAAGAGGGAAATGAGAGAGTTTGAGAGTGGATTAATTAAACTCTAATGATTTTCAATAGCATCAAGAAGTTCCAATGAACTCAGCCCTCTCATATATATAGGAACCATAAATGAACTCCCAAACCCCAAGGAAATAGCCAAAAACAAAAAGCTGCAATGGCTAGAATCTGGGCAAAAACGTCATCGACAGTCGACTGATGAATAAATGACAGTCGACTGTCCAACAGCTAAATAAATCCCAATGGCTATAATCTGAGCTAGTACAGTTGACTGATGAAGACAATACAGTCGGCTGTATACATGACAGGCGCCTGTAAATCCTTTAGCAGGCGAATGCTGCAGGGGAAGGAATAAAACAGAGAGATGCAACTTACGCACTGTATGCAGACAGACGACTGATGACCAGTATACAGTCGACTGTAAAATAGACAGGCGATTATAAATATTGAACCAGTCGATTGACTAGCAAATTGGGATTAAGCCCAGATAATGCAAGTTGCGCACAGTCGACTGTTGGTCAATTCACATGCGACTGTTGGAAGACAAGCGACTGTAAATTGATCGTCAGTTGACTGCTCAAGTATGAGTCAATAAAAGGTTAACTTGAGCAGTGCATCACAGTCGACTGTAGAAGGATCGACAGGCGATTGGAATCACCCAGTCGACTGTAAAACCTTCATCAGGCGACTGTTGGAGAGCCAGAGACTCCAATTGAGTCTTTGGACAAGATAAATCTATTGGGTTGGATTCTATGATAATCATAAGGCTCACTAAGATGGTTAAATGCATATGCATGAATGAGAAGACCATCTATCAAGGCATTACATTAAACCTAGACTCAAAAAGAGAGAAAGCAATAAATGAAATAATACATGGATTACAGTGCTTTCCTTAGAGTCTATGGCTTCAATCTTGATGCCTTGAAGCTCCCCATCATATCCAAGCTTTGGCACCCCTCTAGTCCAAGCTTTGGCCCTTCTCATCTTGATGTCCATCCTTACACCAAGTGTTTAGTCTCCAAGAATGATATTCTTGAAATGTAACTAAGAGACTAAAACAAGAGAGTCATTGGCAACAACATAATGTTGTGATCATCATCAAAATAACATTGGTATGAAACACCTATACTCAACAATCTCCCCATTTTTGATGATGACACACATTATGTAAACATAAAGAAAATAAAGCACAAAGCTAATGAGCTCCCCTACTTATATGCACCAAATGAAAAATAAGATACACAATTGTAAATACTCATTATACCAAATGAAATAATGAGAACCCATGTTGACATATAATAATCATGGATTACATAAACTAATTGCAATAAGAATATAACATGCACACATGAATGGTTTGTATGATCCCACATATTTCTCCACATAGATATATCTCTCTCCCCATGGATATACCTCTCTCCCTAAATGCATATGTATGAAATACAAAATTTACATAATGCATATATCTATCTCTCCCCATTGACATCGTCAAAAAGGTGGACATCAAAAATATCTCCATTGTCATCTTAATTAAAGATGTGACAATATGCAAGAGTAAAGAAATGTATGATACCAAATTGTAAAAATATAGTGTGTATCAATCACTATCCCATGCTTCCCCTAGATCATAGAAATGGTCATATTTTTGACGTCTAGGATCTAATACCAATGGTAATGAAGAAGGTAATCAATCTCTAACAATTGAGATAATACAAATTGTAGAAAAGGTATCTTGAAAGATAATCCTCTTTACAAATTGTTATTCATAATTGGAGCCATGGGCCTAAAGTGTATCAAAGCAATAGATATGGAAAAATCAGGCTTCAATGATACACAATGACATTGCCAAAACAAAATATAACATGAAACTTGTTGGCAATATCCAAGGGGTTGAGTTTGAGACCAAAACTAACCAATTGAATGACACCAATTGTGAAGTAATGATCCCAAAGACACCCCGAAATGAGAGCCAAAATATGTTTTAAAATTATTTTAAACATACAACATATTAACTCCACCATTGTCATACATATGGATCAATGAATGCATGCATGACAATGTATTCCCCAAGGTCCCCATTTTCATGAAAAATAAATTTGAAAACATTTTCAAAATCTTGAAACACACACAAATAATGGGTATGCTAAAAATAAACATTTAAGCACAATACCCATGCAATATGCATATGTGTGAGGAACCTAAACATTAGGGAACCAAACCCAAGAAGAGTTTTATTTCCTAATGTAATCACATGAGGTGATCACATTCCTAACTAGAGAGTTGATGTAAATATCCCTCTCATGTACACTAACCTTAGTGAGAATCCATAAACTCAAGGAATTCCTAGGCAAGGGTTTTGCCTTTGCAAGAGGGGTGGATGTGGCATGCTTAGGTGTAGAAAATAGTTTCTTAGCATGCATACAATGATGATTTTGCTTCTTAGCAAAAAATGAAGGATTTTCATTCTTCCTCATTACCTTGTGATTTACATGCTTCTTGTTGGTGTTATTGTTATACAAGAAAGCATGGTGATTCTTCTTAGGTGCTTAGCAATATGTCATGTATTTGCACCAAAAGAAGAATTAAATGTGGGTTTGGGTATCACATTTTGAATATACCCCAAACCTCCTCTATGGTTTGACAGATGTTGTTTTTCAAGCAAACCGTGGAGTGAATCCCTAGAATAAACAAAGCTTTTGAGCTTACGAGATTCATCTTCGTATTTCAATGTAAGTTGTTGAATGCGAGTTTCTAAGCTAAGGTTTTGAGTTACTAAATTATCATTAGACATGCTCAATTCCTTAACTTGAGAGAGAAGTGTGTCTCTCTCACCAGTGTCATAAATATGCATATCATTATTGTTTACACTAGAAGATTCTAGTTCATGCAATCTACTCTTAGCATCCTTATAGTTTGCTCTTAATTTATTGTAAGAGTTGATGCACTTACTAGCCCCTTCAGAGACCAAGTCGAAACGATATTCGAACTCCTCGTATGATATCTTTTCCTCATTGATTTATTCATCGTCTTCTTCCTCGCTAGAGCTTGACGACGACTCTTCCTCGTTTGCCATGAAGCATAATTCCTCATAGGAGTTGAGCCACGCTTCTACCTCTATTTCATTTGAGCTAGAGGGGATTGGCGAAGAGACATCAAATGCCGCAAAGCACACGCGAGCTTTCTCCTTGTCATCCACTTCTTTGTCACTTGATGTATCCTCACTTGAGTCATCAAATGTCCCGGCAAGCCACTTCTTTTGGTTCTTGAACTTGGACTTGCCTTTCTAATGCTTCTTCTCTTTACCATTGTAAGTCTCTTTGTTTGGTTTGGAAGGGCATTCAGTGGACAGATGACCTTTTCCACTGCAAGTGTAATGATACGTCCATATTTTCCACTATTTTCATATCATCATTTCATTGCATTCCATGCCATTTTCGCATCCAAATCCCACATTTTACTACGATATCGTGTTTCTGACGTTATATTCGAGTTTCGTAGTGTTTTATGAGTTTTCAGGGATTTTGGAGCGATCTGGGACCCCACTTGGGTATGGACACATCCGACATGCCCGTGAGCTCATTGGTGGAGAATTGTAGGAGTTTGCCATACTTTTGGAGCCAATGGAGGAGAAGAGAGAGAGCAGGAGGAGAGAGAGGAGCTCCAGCAGCTCTTGGAATTTATTTCCCAGATTGCTCGGTCGAGCAGTATAGATGCTCGGACCGAGCAGATTCAAATGAGAAAAAAAAGCTGATACGGGGATCACTCGGACCGAGCAATTCATCTGCTCGGTCGAGTAGCGTCGATTTTCAAAGCTGAAGCAATTATAGCGCACGGCCCGAGCAGATCTTCAGTGACCGAGTCAGCCTCTGCTCGGACCGAGCTAAGCTGACTCGGCCCATACAGGAAGAGTGAGGATTTTGAAGATTTTCGATTTCCTGTAGTGCTCGGTCGAGTAACACAGCTGCTCGGTCCGAGCGACCGAACGAGCAACGCACTGCTCGACCGAGTAGCCTACTCGGTCGACGGTGCCAGGGCCATTTTTGGAAGGATTTTCTGAAGCCGTCCGTTGCGCGAATTTGGGACTGAAGGCTGGGAGCTCGCGTGAGCGAAGAGAGGCGATTCATTTTGAGAGTTTTGAATACTTTCTGGAGAGCGAAATTTTTAGGGATTAATTGTTAAGTTTTTAGATTAATTTTTGTTGAAGAATATTGGATCGAAACAATTGGATTATTATTTTGGTGCTCTATCATTCTTGCGTTTGGGAATCTGGAATTTTCTTGTATCTTTTTCTCGCCTATTTTCTTCATCTCCTGCTGTAAGTTTTTGATCTTTATTCTACCAATTGTTATGATGTTCTCTCTCATAAAAATGATGTTTTTATCGGTTAATATTGTTGGGAATTGGCGGTCCCTTAGGGCACAAAAACTCTAGTCCCGTCCTAAGTCGAACGGAACATAGACAGAAAAACAAATAGCAGCGAAAGAAAAACTAGTTAATCTAAATTAACATGCAGTTAAAAACAATTCTTAACTTAGCCCTAAGGTCCAAGACCCTATGCCAAGATCTATGCCGACTTGGGATGGGTCTGACCATCCCAAGAAGGATCTAGCCTACTGCGATTAAACTAAACTAATGCTAATAAAATACTTTAACCACATACCCGGAATCTCAGCCCTGGAGCAGGCGAGATGTTCCGCGCCGTCTTCCGAGCTGCTCCCGTCCCACGCCGAGCCGCTCCTTGAACCGCTCCCCGAACCGCTCCGCATCCCGAGGCGATCAATCCCCGTGCCGCCGAGCCAACCACGCGCCGAAGAAAGTTTCACGCGAGTGAAACCTCCGTCAAGATTTCAGATTCAGAATCCGAACTCCTTTGTGGCTTTGCTAGAGCCCGCAGGAGTAAGGCAGAAATTTAGGGAGAAGAGAAATATTGATTTAAGCTTAGATCCGAGCGTGCTCCAACATTTACGAGAGCCGCTCAGATCTAGAGCTTGGGACGAGTTTAGAGGAAGGGGCAGACCCCTATTTATATAGGCGGCTGACCCTCACCTCTACTCAATTTCCGATGTGGGACTAACAATTAGAGTTAGTTAAATCAAGTTAGTTTGCACTTCTCAAAGTGCAAACTTCCGTGAATTTTAACTCACTCACCGTTGAGCTTCAAGATTGATACAACCTATCAATACGACAAGCGTTCAACGGTGAACCCATAGGAAAAAACCGTTCGTCAATCGGAGGTCGTTTGACCCTCCAATTAATTGTCCAAAGTTCAGCCCAAGAGTGTATTTTCGCACAAAACAGTAGCCGCCTAAAAGAATCAGCCATCTAGGGTTCTGAACCCGCTGTGGGGGCCCACAGAGTGGGCTCCACGACCTGTGCGTGCGCAGTGCACGCGCTGGGCACGTGCACAGCACGCGCCTTGCGGGCGCGTGCTGTGCACGCGTCCTGCGTGCACACATCAAAGCGGGGGCCCCCGCATGAAATTACGGTGGGCCCCATGTTAGGCTCATGCGGGCGCTCTAAGCGCCCGCTGTTTCTTTTGCGGAAATCAACAACCGCCCGGCCCAATGGGCCGGGCTAAGATGCGCCCCCCCCCTTTTAATTATAGATCAGCCTCTTGGGCTGATATTAATAAGGGCTTGGGGTTCATTGTTTTGGTCATATCTTGGGCATTTGGCGTCCGATTTGGACGCCGTTCGAACCTGGGTCTAGACCGGGACATTCCCGTCTTACCCGTGAATTTTTCCTTGCGTTTATATTATTAAATTATTGTATTAAACAATTTAATACACATTTAATCGCTTTTGCATCAAATGCAAAATAGTCCCTATCTAAGCTTAAATTATCATATTGCATCAAATGCAATTATTTCATCCCTTGCATCAAAATTGCAATTATTCTCCCTAACTAATTTCTACCTATTACTAGACGAAGAATCACACTCTGTGTGAGACCCTACAGCCTGACCCTTACAACAGGTTGGGCTCGAAGCCCTATACGGCAGTGACCACGAGCAGTGGTTGCCGTCCCTGCTTCAGGAATCATCATTATGTGGTTGACTCATTGACATGAGTATTGTCGGGACCACCTGACTGTTTCCGTGATGAATTCCGCAGTTATAGTCTCTTCGTCTTAAATATGTCGTTCGGATCAAGTCTGGGGTACGGTCAAACTGTCAACCCCAATAACTTGACTCCGGTTAGTTTGTATCGATCTTTAGTCAACTAATGTTGGACTTCTTCCAACATACTCTGCGCAGAGTTTTTACTAAAGATCGAACTAACTCTACGACACTAACTCACATTGACCGGGAGAGACGAATCCTCTCTTGGTCATTACTCGCCTCGTACGTTTCAAGTGACACCCAATCAAAAGACCTTTCGACAGGCCTTGCCTCGAAGCTAGGTCAGTTGATCTAAGTGGCACCGTTCACGCACAGGTCCGTCAAAATGACCTCAAGTCAAAAGACCAACTATCCTATCATCACTTAGAGTTATCACTGACAGATTGGTCAATATAACCATATGATAACTCTAATGGATCGTTCAGTGAACTCATTCTAATGAGCACCTGTGTCTCGTCTTCGACTTCGCCAAGTCAAGCGATCATGAGATCATCGCCACCGCTAAACGGTGAAGACTAAGACACAATGGTCTATCCGATGTTTCGATATCCTTGTCTCGAAACATCTACGACCACGAACCATTTCAGACTTATGCTACAGACGGTCAAACGTTTCTCCATGATCAAGATACTCATCTTGATACCCGTTTGACCTTGCATAAAGTCTCAGGACTTTACCTAAGTTGACATCTAATGTTGACTACATTACAATATGACTTAGATAAATTATTACCAAACAGCTTACTGTTATTTCGAACAAGATGTTTGTGCTATTCACACAGGAATAAATGGCCTCGAGGGCACCATATTCCTACATCTCCCACTTGCACTCAGGCCCATTTATCTCGATATCTAATATCGTTTTTACACATAAGTTTTCCCGACTTCATGTGATAGAGCCTTCGTGAGTGGATCTGCTAAAACCGTCTACACTATAGACTTAAGGGGTTTCTACGTTTATGTTAGACCAACCTTTTGAATCTTATTCAAATAATTCACTTGGTCTATCGGAATCTATAATATTTTATTTCCCTGGATCTCATCCAGTTCATCGCACCTTACGATAATAATTTTAAATTAATTATTGGTCATTACAAATGGCTCATATTTATTTCTGATAAAGTATCAAACTTTTTGATTACTTAATCAAAATATATGTTCCATCTCTTTGATGTCTCGCATGTAATTTACACGCTCCCACTGACCTTGAAAACTATCTGGCTAATTCATATAAGTTGGTCCGTCTAAATCATATTTAGAAAAACGAACTTATAAGTGAATGCTCCAATTTTCGTGGTCAACTTGAGCGTTTACGTCGAGCTTGGTCCGAGTAGATCTGTACACATCTGTTGGCGAAACCGGTTTCATCATAATCCGTTTTAAAGAAATTAGGATGAAAACTGTTCCCGTCCAACATTATTGTACTTCACTATTTTCTTTCTGCACCAATCTTTCAACTTAAAGATTTACTTGCAGAAAGTGAGGAAACATTTTCCTTGGGCACGTAAACTAAATTCTCAAATTTATTTACGCACACGGACCTTCATCAAGTATTAAATCGGAGTTACTACTCCGGATTTCATCCTACAAGTTGACTAAGTCATCATTAGTTATGATGTCTTAACTCGACTTTTCGTCTTACGAAATTCGAGTAAATATACAACTTCCTCATGATTGATTTAATGAATATCTTTTTGATAATGTTCTCATAGAACTTTATCAAAACCTAGGCATTACTATTTGGGACTTAACCCAGAGGGAGGACTTAGCTCAGAGTCACTTACAATGGATCACACTAAATCTAATTAAGTGTGATTCATACCTTTTAACACACCGATGTGTTAACAGACTTGATCTGAGAGAAAATCACATTTTCTTTTAATTACACAAGATTTTATTTAGCTAAGTATTTGACCATTCGATCTAATCGAATCAGTTTAAATACTTTGGTCACTTCGTTCTTTATTTTATCAGACTTGCGTTTCATCAAGAAAACGTGTCTTAGTAAAATATACGAATAACTTATTTTGTTAAAAATAGACTCGGGTACATCGGTATGTACGAGACTGAGTTTGACAACTCATTCTCCCACTGTCTTACAGATGGGTTTCGGCCTTTGTATCTAAGAGGCTAAGACTCACAAGTGTCCGTAGACTTCATAATACGAGAGGTCAGACCCCTCTTTATGTGACTTGTGAAGCTTAATCTCTTGATACGGCCTAGTCTAATTTTACCATATAAGTTTGCTACAATCTTGTGTATTTATATATTAACATTATATAGTTATTTACAAATTACTTAACACAAAACATTACTTCAGAAGCAATGTGACGACATTCGTCAAAATGTGTTAAACGTCTTTTGTATAACAACTTATTCCGAAATGTGACATTTAAAATATGTCACGTTTTCATTTCCTCCTACTAATGATAAATTAAACTAACTTTCTCAATTGACTTTCCGAAGTGCCTTCTTCCTTTTCTAAATCACATTTAGATATCAACATAAATAAATAGCTATGCAAGAAACTTATGTATCCAAACGCTTGAGCTTTGCAATCTTGAGTGTAGCTTAAGAAGTTGCTTGTCTCAAGATCCGGTTGGGATACATAGTTTTGCATCGCTCATGCACTCGTATTCGATTTAAACGGTTTAATCGAATTCTCGAACTTTGCGGATCAAAATTGTTTGTCCATACAACCTTGAGGGTAGCTCGACAAGTTGTAGGGAGAAACATACTTTGAATGTCCTATATGTTCAAGCTGCCTCATATAGAGACGAGTGACATGTAGCTTTAATTTATTTGTTGTTCTCAGAACTTAATGAAATCATATTTCTTAAGTCTGTTCTTTAGAAGGTCATTTAATGTCAATGAGAATATAGTTTAATTATATCAATTAGAATTTAACTTGATATTCAATTAATCAACTTATTGACCAGTTAACTAATTCCAATATTATCAATTGATTCTTTCGGTAAACATAGTCTTGCCCTAGTTTTAGCATATGTTCAATATTAAATATAGGTAGATTGGCTTTTATCTATCTATATCCTCCCACTAATTTTATGATCGTTTTAAAGCTTAATAACGAACGATTTAATCGAATTAAAATTAATGGGTAAGAGTTCCAATCACCTTGAGTCTAAACAACCTTAAGTGTAGCTCAACAAGTTGATTGACTCTGTGATCGGAAGATGACTCTTCATCGATCATATCGGATATGACTCTCTTAATCGGTTTTTGCCCCTAGCCATTCGTGATCATGAGTGTGCTCATCCAAATCGCAATGTCTAGTCTAGTCGGACCCTTGTTTTCATGTCTAGCCTGACTTGCCCCTCAGCTCGGTGTATGCACGACACGTCGGTTTGGGTCAGGTCTTAGACTTACATCAAGTCAGACTACATCATTGACTTAACTTACGCCGGCGCTCGGGGTACGAGACGACGGTTAGGGTTAGTCAAGATTTCATCTTATGTATTTAAGGAGTTGGTTTCTATAGGGTTGTCATGTCACAGCTTGAGTGTATCTCAACAACTATAACACGGGCCCTATAGTTGCTAACCCCTAAAACAAGGAGGGCTACGGCTAATCTTGAAAAAGATCATTAACGTATTTGACTTAGATATAGTCCAGGGTGTCATACAATCATGATTTGCGACATTGCGGTCCAGCGGAACTTAGCCAGGGAATTGACTAAGCCAGGATCACTATCCCTTAAAGGGTGATCCAGAACTCTTAGCCAAGCACATTGACTGGATCATGGTCCATTGAATGAAGCTTGTCATTTTTGTATGTATGCCATAGACTAAACAGCTTTTATTAACAACTAATTAATCCTATCAATTAGTTGAATCCTTAAATTCAAAATTTTTAGGATTTGTTTAATAACTTTTATTAAGTCCTTATCAACTATAAGGTTCACGAGCTATCCTAATCGTTATTAGGATTTTAATAAATTATTAACAACGCTAGAAGCGAAGTCCTTTAATGAAAATTAATTATAACAATTAGAATTTAAAATTCATTTAAAGGACTACCCTAATCAGGAATTAGGTCTTAATATTGTTGTTAATGATTTATTAAAGTATAGCATGTCATTAAAATTCAAGTAATAAATTTTAATCATTTTTAATGGCTAACCTAAAGGGTTGTCTTGTGTTATCAAATAAGTGACAAGATTAACAAGCCATTAAAATAAAGCTACACTAATTTATTGTTGGGAATTGGCGGTCCCTTAGGGCACAAAAACTCTAGTCCCGTCCTAAGTCGGACGGAACATAGACAGAAAAACAAATAGCAGCGGAAGAAAAACTAGTTAATCTAAATTAACATGCAGTTAAAAACAATTCTTAACTTAGCCCTAAGGTCCAAGACCCTATGCCAAGATCTATGCCGACTTGGGATGGGTCTGACCATCCCAAGAAGGATCTAGCCTACTGCGATTAAACTAAACTAATGCTAATAAAATACTTTAACCACATACCCGGAATCTCAGCCCTGGAGCAGGCGAGATGTTCCGCGCCGTCTTCCGAGCTGCTCCCGTCCCACGCCGAGCCGCTCCTTGAACCGCTCCCCGAACCGCTCCGCATCCCGAGGCGATCAATCCCCGTGCCGCCGAGCCAACCACGCGCCGAAGAAAGTTTCACGCGAGTGAAACCTCCGTCAAGATTTCAGATTCAGAATCCGAACTCCTTTGTGGCTTTGCTAGAGCCCGCAGGAGTAAGGCAGAAATTTAGGGAGAAGAGAAATATTGATTTAAGCTTAGATCCGAGCGTGCTCCAACATTTACGAGAGCCGCTCAGATCTAGAGCTTGGGACGAGTTTAGAGGAAGGGGCAGACCCCTATTTATATAGGCGGCTGACCCTCACCTCTACTCAATTTCCGATGTGGGACTAACAATTAGAGTTAGTTAAATCAAGTTAGTTTGCACTTCTCAAAGTGCAAACTTCCGTGAATTTTAACTCACTCACCGTTGAGCTTCAAGATTGATACAACCTATCAATACGACAAGCGTTCAACGGTGAACGCATAGGAAAAAACCGTTCGTCAATCGGAGGTCGTTTGACCCTCCAATTGATTGTCCAAAGTTCAGCCCAAGAGTGTATTTTCGCACAAAACAGTAGCCGCCTAAAAGAATCAGCCATCTAGGGTTCTGAACCCGCTGTGGGGGCCCACAGAGTGGGCTCCACGACCTGTGCGCGCGCAGTGCACGCGCTGGGCGCGTGCAAGGCACGCGGCGCGTGCCTTGCACGCGCCCAGCGGGCGCGTGCACAGCACGCGCCTTGCGGGCGCGTGCTGTGCACGCGTCCTGCGTGCACACATCAAAGCGGGGGCCCCCGCATGAAATTGCGGTGGGCCCCATGTTAGGCTCATGCGGGCGCTCTAAGCGCCCGCTGTTTCTTTTGCGGAAATCAACAACCGCCCGGCCCAATGGGCCGGGCTAAGATGCGCCCCCCCCCCTTTTAATTATAGATCAGCCTCTTGGGCTGATATTAATAAGGGCTTGGGGTTCATTGTTTTGGTCATATCTTGGGCATTTGGCGTCCGATTTGGACGCCGTTCGAACCTGGGTCTAGACCGGGACATTCCCGTCTTACCCGTGAATTTTTCCTTGCGTTTATATTATTAAATTATTGCATTAAACAATTTAATACACATTTAATCGCTTTTGCATCAAATGCAAAATAGTCCCTATCTAAGCTTAAATTATCATATTGCATCAAATGCAATTATTTCATCCCTTGCATCAAAATTGCAATTATTCTCCCTAACTAATTTCTACCTATTACTAGACGAAGAATCACACTCTGTGTGAGACCCTACAGCCTGACCCTTACAACAGGTTGGGCTCGAAGCCCTATACGGCAGTGACCACGAGCAGTGGTTGCCGTCCCTGCTTCAGGAATCATCATTATGTGGTTGACTCATTGACATGAGTATTGTCGGGACCACCTGACTGTTTCCGTGATGAATTCCGCAGTTATAGTCTCTTCGTCTTAAATATGTCGTTCGGATCAAGTCTGGGGTACGGTCAAACTGTCAACCCCAATAACTTGACTCCGGTTAGTTTGTATCGATCTTTAGTCAACTAATGTTGGACTTCTTCCAACATACTCTGCGCAGAGTTTTTACTAAAGATCGAACTAACTCTACGACACTAACTCACATTGACCGGGAGAGACGAATCCTCTCTTGGTCATTACTCGCCTCGTACGTTTCAAGTGACACCCAATCAAAAGACCTTTCGACAGGCCTTGCCTCGAAGCTAGGTCAGTTGATCTAAGTGGCACCGTTCACGCACAGGTCCGTCAAAATGACCTCAAGTCAAAAGACCAACTATCCTATCATCACTCAGAGTTATCACTGACAGATTGGTCAATATAACCATATGATAACTCTAGTGGATCGTTCAGTGAACTCATTCTAATGAGCACCTGTGTCTCGTCTTCGACTTCGCCAAGTCAAGCGATCATGAGATCATCGCCACCGCTAAACGGTGAAGACTAAGACACAATGGTCTATCCGATGTTTCGATATCCTTGTCTCGAAACATCTACGACCATGAACCATTTCAGACTTATGCTACAGACGGTCAAACGTTTCTCCATGATCAAGATACTCATCTTGATACCCGTTTGACCTTGCATAAAGTCTCAGGACTTTACCTAAGTTGACATCTAATGTTGACTACATTACAATATGACTTAGATAAATTATTACCAAACAGCTTACTGTTATTTCGAACAAGATGTTTGTGCTATTCACACAGGAATAAATGGCCTCGAGGGCACCATATTCCTACAAATATTGCCATGAGCGAGTAGATCTTTCTAGGGTTGATGGGTTAGCCCTAAGATCCTAGGGGGAAGATGTAGATCTGGATCTCTACGTTGGATTAGGGATTTAGGGGAGTATTTCGGTCGATCCTACCGAATCCCTAGATAACCCGTACTGAGATCATGCCCACGGTCTGTGGAATTGATGTGCTTAAGGGGTATCTCTGGGATTCGAATAGGAAAATCGGTGGATACAACCAAGGCTCGTGACCATCCCGGCTCGTGCCTTGAGGGGATCCATCGACGAATTATACCGCTACGTTGACGATTACCGCCATTGCGTCAACGAGAGCTACCAAATACCTCACAATTCTAACCCACGAGAGTGGTATGAATTGTGAGATTAATCCCCTAACCCTAATGCAACGTGAGGATTCTATTCCAACGTCGATCCCCGACGATCTTAGTGGCGATCCCTAATGCCCTAGCCCTTTTTATTAGTAAAACAACAACACCCCAATCAATCCATTCAACCCGATTGCTATCTCACTTCGAGATTTAGAAGTAAACTGAGGATCCATATACACTATCACCATTCTTGTGGGATTTGATATCATTTATACTACAACTTGCCATCGTCCGCTTGCGGATTGAGCCCGAAATTAAAACCTAGGGGCCATACCAAGCCTGGCGATAGTAACACCGCCAGTTGGAATTTAGGTGTAGGTTTCGGGTGCGTCATGTAACAAGTAGGAACCTTGTTAGAATTGGAGGCAAACTTTGACAAAGATTTACCTTACTTGTCCTTGAGGAATGCCTTGAATTGCTCATCAAGATCCCCGATTTCATCTCCACTAACCTTATCTTGTTCATCTTCTTCACTAGGAGCTTCTCGATGGAATTTCTTCCTCCACTTGATTGGCTCCTCCTTGGCATGAAATGCAACCCCCTTTTGCTTCTCGGTCTTGGATGGTTGAATCTACTTCTTGTGTTAAAGCTTCACCTCAAAGGCCATGAGATTCCCAATGCACTCCTTAACGGTGTATTTGGACATCTCATTTGACTCCAAAATTCTGTTGGCCTTTTACTCCCAATGAGATGTGAGTGAGTCAAGGATCTTCTCTACACGATCCTCGTGGGAAATCATCTTCCCAAGTCCTTCCAAAACGTTCACGATGTCTGTAAACCGTGTGAACATTTCTGAAATACTTTCTCCTTCCTGCATCTTAAACATTTCATATTTAGATCAAAACACAGTTTGTTTATATTTCTTTACCTTTGAAGTCTCTTCACGACATATCTCCAAAGTATGCCAAATTTTGTTGGCTGTTTTGCACATGGAGATGCAGTTGAACTCATTTGCAGTGAGGGCGCAATAGAATGCATTCATAGCCCTCGCAGTGAATTTGATCGAGCCCTTCTCTGCCTTTGTCCTTGAAGCCGCGGGTGTAGTAGGCTTCTCAAATGGAAACTCCGTGATGTTCCGTAGGTCTTGACCCTCCATGTAGATCATCATCCCGATTTTCCAACTTGGGTAGTTGGTTCCATTGAAGAGCGGGGGTCGAATGGTAGAATGACCTTCTTCATGAGACGCGGATGTAGCGTTGAATGTCATCGTTGCAGTATGCTATAACCTCGCTCCGATACCAATTGTAAGGATCGCCTTACCCTTGCAATACTAACAACAACACACTATGGGGGTGAATAGTGTAATGACAATAAATTGTGCAATTGAAATTTAACTTTCAAATGCGGAATAATAAATGCAAGAGGAATTAATCAACACAATCAACCCAAACACAAACACAAGATTTTACCCTGGTTCCCCAAAACTTGGGTACGTCCAGCCACACCAATATTCACTATAATTCCGACAAAGAGTAGTGAATACAATCCCACAAAGAGATACCTCACCAAGAGAATTTTGTCCTACACAAGAACCAAATCAACCCTACACAAGGGTCAAAATCTCACACAGAGAATTACTAACTCCCACTCAGAGAATTATGGTTAGCCTTACACTAGGACACCAAACTCCCACAAAGAGAATTACTCCCACAAAGAGAGTTATTCCCACAAAGAGAATATCTAATTCCCACAAAGAGAATTAGGGTTTCAAAGAAACACAAAGTAAAACAAATACTCTTACCTATGCCTTGTAATGAACTTACTCATTAATGAATGCAAGGCATGGAAGAGGATTTCCAAGTGATGAGATTAGCTTGAAAGCACTTGGATGATTTCCATTGAGCTTGACTTCAATGCATGGCGGAGAGAATGAGCTCTAAGAGGGAAATGAGAGAGTTTGAGAGTGGATTAATTAATCTCTAATGATTTTAAATAGCATCAAGAAGTTCCAATGAACTCAGCCCTCTCATATATATAGGAACCCTATATGAACTCCCAAAATCCAAGGAAATAGTCAAAACAAAAGGCTGCAACGGCTAGAATCTGGGCAAAAACGTCATCGACAGTCGACTGATGAACAAATGACAGTCGACTGTCCAACGGCTAAATAAATCCCAACGGCTATAATCTGAGCTAGGACAGTCGACTGATGAAGAAAATACAGTCGACTGTATACATAACAGGCGCCTGTAAATCCTTCACCAGGCGACTGCTGCAGGGGAAGGAATAAAACAGAGATATGCAACTTACACACTGTATGCAGACAGACGACTGATGGCCAGTATACAGTCGACTGTAAAATAGATAGGCGACTGTAAATACTGAACCAGTCGACTGACTAGCAAATTGGGATTAAGCCCAGACAATGCAAGTTGCGCACGGTCGACTGTTGGTCAAATCACAGGCGACTGTTGGACGACAGGCGACTTTAAATTGACCGTCAGTCGACTGTTCCAAAAGCTCAAGTATTAGTCAATAAAAGGTTGACTTGAGCAGTGCACCACGTCGACTGTAGAAGGCTCGACAGGCGACTGGATCACCCAGTCGACTGTAAAACCTTCATCAGGTGACTGTTGGAGAGCCAGCGACTCCAATTGTGTCTTTGGGCAAGATGAACCTATTGGATTGGATTCTATGATAATCCTAAGGCTCACTACGATGGTTATATCCATATGCATGAATGAGAAGACCATCTATCAAGGCATTACATTAAACCTAGACTCAAAAATAGAAAATCAATAAATGAAATATTACATGGATTACATTGCTTTCCTTAGAGTCTATGGCTTCCATCTTGATGCTTTGATACTCCCCATCATCTCCAAGCTTTGGCACCCTTTGAGTCCAAGCTTTGGCCTTGCTCCTCTTGATGTCCATCCTTGCACCAAGTGTTTAAGTCTCCAAAAATGATATTCTTGAAATGGTTACTATGAGACTAAAACAAGAGAGTCATTAGCAACAACATAATGTTGTGATCATCATCAAAATAATATTAGTATGAAACACTAATACTCAACAAAGCAAAATTTTGAAAGTTCTGAAGCAAAAGAATATGTTCAATGCGACAGTAAGTAAAACAATATATAATGCAAGACACCTGATGAAAAAGGAAAAGAAGTTACAACTTTTAATAAAGTTGAAGGAGTTATCCATCCTGGAGCCAATTTTGCTTAATAACCAGGAGTGTAAGGTCAATGTGAGGCGTAGAAAAAAAGGAAATGAATGTGAAAACTGATACAGCCACCAGTGCATGCTCCAGTCAAAAGTTACAGTGTCAATAGCCCCGCGGAAAGAGACAGAAATGGTGTATATGTCGCATTCTGCTTCAGCAAATATACCATTTATTAAGCACTTTCCATATTGTATGCCACAATATATACGGAAATTCCATGATGTCAATGCAGATAGGAACCGTGGTTACAGGACAGTGGCCGCTCTACTTGGCATGTGGATGACAATTGGAGATAGGTAAGAACTGATTTGTTAGTAGAGTTGCTTAACCAATATGATGAGTATAAACGAGTTTTTGGTGAAGAATTTGCACAATAGTATAAAGAGGCATTGGTATATATAAATGACAACTCCTCGAGAATATATTGGATGGCCATGCCAGATGTGGGTCATCTTTTAGCATCTTTCTATAACCATGTTGTACATTTTCTATCAAAGTTACATTGTCTTAGCTTTTTACCTCTAAGAACAGCTCCAAAACCATTACATACCAGTCGGCACATCACGATTGGATTGGTGAATGGGAATCACTTTGTACATGTTTACTTTGTGGCCGAATGCCTTGTCCCATTTGTTCCAAGTAATTGGTGTCGTTACCATTACTCTGTGACAAACGAATGGGGGAAGTGTGTGTCAAGAAGGTGCATCAATTCAAGGATATTGTACAAGACACTTAGATAACAGTGGATACAATTGGGCTTGAGTGAAATATGTTGTTCCATGTATATCATGTATACAATACGAAATTTCATGTATATCAAGCAATATTACAAGATGGTAATCTTGTATGTTTGGATTTTGTATATTTTTGCATCATTTTTTAATACTAAATTTGGTATCAATGAAAAATGGTATTTTGTATCATGAATTTGGTGTCATGATTTTGGTATCAGTTTGCCTATTTGGTATCATAAAGTTTATATCAGTTTGGATACGTGCTATCAGTTATCCTGACATTTAGTTTCAGTTTGCATGCATGTTCAAAATATTGTTATCCTAAAATATGGTATCCTGAATATTGTACCGTTTTTACTATGTTATATCATAAATTTTTGTACTCCTGACAGTTGAAATCAGTTTGCATGCATGCTTAAAATGTTGTTATCCTAAAATATGGTATGTGAATTGCTTGTTGTATTGTATTATGAAAATTACTCACCGCGCACAATGGGTAAAATTTTTTGCATGTTATGTAATGTGAGTAATTTTGCAATGTGTAGAACTTTTTACTCACCGTGCACAACAGGCAAAAACAACCGGCAAAAAATTTGGCTGTTGTGCACACTGAGTAAAAAGAGATGCACATGATAAAATTACTCACCACTCACAACAAGAAAAATATTTGCCTGTTGTGCATTGTGAATAAAAAGTTGTGCACATACCAAAATTACTCATCGTGCAAAACATGCAAAATTTTTTGCATGTGTAATGGCCTGAAGTTCAGATATGATTAAACAATTTTTTGTATTTTTCTAGCTTAAAATCTAAAACGGACACTATTTTCACCATCCTCGCGACGATACGAACCAGTGATATTTTTCGTAAGTTTTCGGAATCAGATGTGAAAAGTGATAATATAATATTAAAATAATATTTTTTAAACTTTACTAATTACCATTTACCTAACGCTAATTATCCTATTAATTACGTTTAATATTTTAATCCAGCAGCACACAGGGGAAAACGTATTTCCCCGTTTAGTCAATCTCCTCACCAAATTCTCACTTACCCCATTTAATGCTATGTATTATTATACTAATTATTTAACCCTATTTAAACCCTCTCCTCTCCCCTCTCCTCTCCCAAAATGCAACAGCAAGCCACCACAAGCCCCACGTTGTGATCCCTTTACCATCCATCATGCCTCCACCCGAAGCCCCCTTCGTCGACCCCCACCACCGCGGTGACCCCCCACCGCCGTCTCCCTCCTCCAGTGGCCTCCATCCGCCGCAAAAGCCCCACAGACCCACAGCCTCTCTTTATCTCTCACCCTCGTCGCCACTGCTGCTCGGCTATACCACCAACTCTGTCGAGACCCCCACTAGCTCCACATCGCTCGCCGCCCCTCCGGCGCTCCTTCCCTGTCGCTGGCCCACTGCCACAAGCCTCCTTTCGTACGCCCCCTCACATCCACGCTCACCTTCCACACCGCCTCATGCCGCTGCACCAGTGACCCTCCGCCCCCGCAGCACTTCACAGTTTCTCCCCACTGCCCAGTTGTCTGCACGAGTAGCAAAAACACAGAGAATAAAGAGAAGAGAAGAGGTAGAGAGAGTGTGTTTTTAAATAATATAATAATATATTATATTATGTAGGGTTTTTTTTGCATATTCATCCCTTAAATCTTGCATATTTTGATATATGTCCCTTAAAAATTTGTATTTGCTCTCAAGTCCCTCAAATATTAAACGTTAACCATAATAATCCCTCCATCCAGTATTCTGTTAAAAAGTTAACCTTAATTACATTAATTAACGATTAATTAACGCAATTAATTAATTAAGAAATTACATTAATTTACCATTAACCCCCCTAATTAACCATTAACCCCCACACCCCCACACCGAAAACGCCGGGAGGAGGAGGTGCCTCCTCCCCCCAAGAAACCAGTGGAGGAGGCGGCGCCTCCTCCCCTCCTCCTCGTCTGATGAGGAGTGGGAGGAGGCGCCACCTCCCCCAGATAACCAGGGGAGGAGGTGGCACCTCCTCCCCTTCCTCCTCAGACGAGGAGGATTAGAAAACGCAGACCCCCTCGAAATGCTTGTAAGCCCTAACCCTAATGGAATATTCCCATTTTCGTTACTTTTTAACAGAAAGTTAGTGAGAGGGGCAATTAAGGTTAAAAGTTTGAGATTTAAGGGACTTGAGTGCAAATACGAATTTTTAAGGGACAGATATCAAAATATGCAAGATTTAAGGGACAGATATGTGAAAAACCCTATTATGTATACACGTACGAAAAGTGACTTTAGTATCGGAAGAACGAACGGAGACCACCAGAAAATCCAGCACTTCGTCACGAACGCGTAGGCATTTGTCTCGTACCTTGAAGGCAAGTATTTATCCAAAAGTAGATTTTTAAAGTTATTGATAATTATGCTAATTTATCTAAATGATTTTTCGCGATCAAATTTCGCGTAAACTTAAATGCACAAATTTTAAATGTGATTCTACTAGTTAAGACGAATAATTTGACATATAGTGCATAAAATTCTGACGTGTAGATTTCTCTGAATAAATTGCCAAGCATTTACAATAGTTAATTTTTAATTTCAAAAAATAGCTTTTAATTAGTTTTAAATCTAAGAAATTGTTTTTAATTGTGTAAAAATTATAAAAAATACCCATAAGCTTTAGAAAATTATTTTCTACCTAGATAAAATTATGTTCTTCACTTCCAGCATTCCTAAAATTATTCATACGTGTTTTAAACCCATTTTAAGCCTTAATAAAAAATAAAAACCGGTAAGAAAAACAATTAGAAAATATAAACGCTTATATTTTATGTTTGCAGGAGCCGATTTTCGCGCACGAGCACCCCTAGCTCCAGACTCGTCTTCCCCAAACGATTTCAAATCCAGTAAGTCGCTTTAATTCTAGATTTAGAAGTTTAAACAAGTGTACTAGTATGGAATTAATAGATATGGTAATACATTAACATAGCCTAGCGATGACTACCGTCTTGATTGAAAATTAATATCGACTCGGGCATGCACCTTGCCAACTTATTAGACCTAATTAAATATGGAACTGCTGAATTGCATATTAATTATGTTTATGCTTACCATACATGTCATATGTAAATCCATGTCTACTGTACTCCTTGCATACAAACCCATGATCACGATGTTATCACATTTGTCACGTTCACTATGCATGTTATGTGTTATGTTAGTCACTAGAAATCTAAGCATGAAATATCGTTATACTTGTTACACGTTGCCCGCGTTTAAATAATCACTTCACATGTCATCTATTACCTATGCTTGCTAACGAAATATCATGTTGAATATCGTGTGGAATCTCAGGTTGGAATCTCATGTTAAAATATCGTGTTGGAAATATATACTTAAATACACATGACACTTCATTGGGTTTTGCGGTAACTCATTGTAGAGAATGTATGTGAGTGACTGGATTCGCCTCTCCCATCCCGTCTCGTCCCGTTTCAAAAGTATATTCTCCAGTCCCGTTTCAAAAGTGTGTGTTGCAACCTGGGATTAGCTCCCCGTGGCGTACGAGATGGTCTCATGGTTGCACACTACACTCTTCTACGTGAGTCACGATATAGTTGCTACTAGCACCACCTTAGCCATGTCGTATATGCTCGTTTTGTTCTATACCACTTCGCATGCTATATATCATTATGTCATGTATACGTTGCCACAGTTGTTACTCCCGTACATTACTTATCACACTCGCACAGTCACCTTTTCTTTACTTATAGCACTTTCATGCATGTCTGCTGTTACTTTACTTGTCGCACTTGCATGATCATTCTTAGTTACTTTATATGGCATATTCCATACTTGTGCACTGCTTTTACTACTTTTTCTTGAATTGTTATGACTTACCTACGGTTTCGCTTTATGGTAAGTCATACGACACACAGGTTGGTGAAGAGGCTCCTGAGTTCGAGGAGCCAGAGTTCGATCCAGAGACTACAGACGTTTAGACTTTGAGTTGTGTGCAAGATGTACTTTCATATGTATTTCTATTCTACTTTGCCTTTCATGTATTTGGTCTGGGAGCTGTTGTTGTGTGTTGTACTTTAGATATGGATTGTAATAATTGGATGCTTGTTTGATTATTTAGTACATCTCTATTGGGAATTGTTGGGAATCGATGAAACCAAATTGAGATTCTCACAGAAATAGCCAATCCTACAAGCTGATCAGGAATCTAGGATTAGCAACATTGAACCTCAAATAACCCAACAAAATACCTACGACCTTGTAAATAGAAGCAACAAACGAATAATAGCAACAAAATTATGATCAAATCGCAGACACACGAGAGTTTACTCTGGTTCGGTTGCGCACAACCTACATCCAGCAATTCCTAGATGATTCCACTATCAGAGAGATCCAACAATAAGGTTACAAACTATCTTCCGCTCACGTGAGTAATAACTTGGCCAATAGCACAAGTGCTCACAAACTCACTCAAGGAAGAAGAAATCAAAAAAAGGAGAAGATGAACAGAATCACTCAACTTCACACTCAATCTCCAAGCCCTACTCTCTTGACGATGATCTTCATTGGCGGCGACTATCCCTCTCCAAAAGTTCCAAATCTGAAAATAGGCATTGGCTATTTTCGCGAGAATCTCAATTTGGTTTCATCGATTCCCAACAAGTGGTATCAGACCCGGACCCTATTAGACTTACCGAAGTCGGGAGGATTCCTCCAAGTGCCGAACAATATTTGGCGAGCTCTAAGGAATGATTCAAGGATCTCTGCACTGCACTCTATTGGAAAGACATCAGAGCTTCATTCCTTCATTGGATGGATGTGTGTGCCCGCTGACCCACGCACGGTGAATATGTAAGCTATTCTAGGCACTTCACGTAAGGCGTGTCCCGCAACACAGTGTAAGGCTGAAGACTTCCCGTAAGGCGTGTCCTGCAATGCAGTGTAAGCTGAAGAGCAGGAACGCAGTGGTAGTCTGTGTAGGTGGAGTTGGTCTTGAAAGAGCAAGTCTCTCGACCACGGTCTATAGAGGCAATGGTTCTCGAGCAATATTCGAGCTTGACGTAAGGCATGTGTCACCAACGCAGTGGGAGCTGAATGATTGGCTTGATTGACCAGGGTAGATGGATGGTCGTTCAAGGGGAGGCTCATGGTCCTATGTGTTCGAGGGGAGGCTTGTTGAGTTGCAAACAAATAGTCCCACATCGGCTAAGCATATGGGGTGCTTGTTACTTAAATATGGATTAGTATCTCCATTGGTATGAGGCCTTTTAGGGGGACCCAAAAGCAAAACCAGTTGGGCCAGTGGACCCAAGTGGACAATATCAAACCAATGTGGAGATCTGGTGGGCCATATTTAAGAAAAACAACAATCTCTACATCATATGCTATATTGTTTTCACTAGTTAACTGTAGGACCTGCAATTATATCCAAATAGTCATGGCCCCTAGCGAGTGGGTCATTGCAGCATGTTGTGTGCATTGAGTAATTTCGGTATGTGCATCGCTTTTACCTTTACGTATGTGAAGTACTTTTTACTCACCGCGCACAATAGGCAAAAAAATTTCCTATCGTAGGCGGTGAGTAAAAATAGATGAACATACCAAAATTACTCACAGTGCACAAGAGGCAAACAGTTAGTAAAAGGAGATGAACATACTGAAATTACTCAATACCGTGTACAACAGACAATACAGGAAAAAAATTTGCTTGTTGTGCACAGTGAGTAATTTCGGTATATTCATCTCTTTTTACTCACCGCGCACAACAGGCAAAAAAATTTGCATGTTTCGCTCAGTGAATAATTTTGATATGTTCATCTCTTTTTCTATGGCTTCATGTTGTGCGTTGTGAGCAAAAGGTTATGCACATACCAAAATTACTAACCCGGCACAACATGCAAAATTTTGCCAGTTGTGCACAGTGAGTAATCTTGGTATGTGCAGAACTTTTTTA
This sequence comes from Scilla litardierei, assembly GCA_030789695.1. Classification (NCBI taxonomy): domain Eukaryota; kingdom Viridiplantae; phylum Streptophyta; class Magnoliopsida; order Asparagales; family Asparagaceae; genus Scilla; species Scilla litardierei. The sequence goes on from CM061133.1 coordinate 350,472,038, forward strand.
CTCACCATGCACAGCATGTAAAAAAATTTCTTTTGTGTGTGGTGAGTAATTTTGGTATGTGCAGAATTTTTTACTTACACGACACAACAGGAAGTCATAGAATTTCAAACATTTCTTTCCATCCAACAGATATCCGAATATTTCTTGAGGGAATTTCGTGCTCTAAAATTGTTCGTTCACTATAATCGTTCGTGTCCTAAAATTGTTCTGCACGATCGATGCACGATCGACAGATTTAGGGTTTTTCATGCCCTAAAATTGTTCGAAATAAATTTACCACGATTTCAGATCATCCTTCAGTGGGTACGTATATGTAATAAATTTCTTAATGAATTACATTTAAATTATACAATGTTATGTATCAGCTTTCTTTATGCAGAAGAAAGCAGGGAACTAATTTACTGGTTTTGGCTAACGGATATATTCAGTATTCCT